>JAUAME010000003.1:51344296-53744296 GCA_030820535.1 Quercus parvula
AAACACAAAAAGATTTTTGAGTGTTTTAGGTGTTTTTGGAAAGTATTTTGTTTTTACAAAAACTGAAAAATTTCAAAAACAATGTTGCCCTGTTTTGGCAACTTAGTTGCAGGTCATCTAAGTTGCATGCTACAGCCGCGAGCTTGCAGGTTGGTTTTGGCGACTTGTTCGCAAGTAAAAGGTCCAGTCGCAAGGGGTATACAGAGATTTTCATGGCTCAGCTCGCGACTCCCTCGCGAGTGAGACTTCTAGTTGAGAAAAACACTTAGAAATTTTTTTCAAATCTTTAGGCTTGAAGTGTTTTGGCAGGTGACCCTGGCGACTAGCTGGCGACTCGTTTCAGTCACGAAAATCTTGTGTTTTGCGAAAATGAGGCAGTTTAAAAAAAAAAAAAAAAAAAAAAAAAAAAGCCTTTTCAGTTTTTCCCTCAATCTTTTGTGACTATTCATTGTCTTCTTTGTCTGAACCTCCTTAAAAGACACAGTGTTCACACATAAACTCTCCTGAATCTCTCTTTCTCTTCACCAATCTTCAAGAAAAGGTATGGATTTTGTTTCCTTCTCAATTTGTTCCTCATATCTTGCCTTATATCTCTTGGATTGTGGTGTTTTTGTGATATTGTTTTATACCTAAAACTCGAATATGGGTATTCATTTTCTGTTGATTATAATGTGTAGTTTTGTTGATTCTGTGGTATTTCACTCTGCTTAGCATCCACATTGGGCCTTTTGTATCACACACCCACACATTGTCATACTTAAGACCCTATTCCCATGAATTTAGGGCTTAATTTTAGTTTTCGGATTTGGGACTAACCCGGTACTGATAATGCTTATTGCTTTTGTGTGTTTCTTCTCGCATCAATGTGTCACATGATGCAGTGTGACAATGTCTCCCTTCAAGAAAGCAGCTATGAAAGGAGGGAACAGGAAAGGCAAAGAACATGTGATTGATGTTGATGATCTCTCTCCTAGTTCAAAAAGGACAAGGTCATCATCAGGAGTATATGATCCCAACAAATTCAGGACCTTTACCACTTTTCAGACACATGCAAAATATTTCAGAGATGCCAAACCACTTCTTGAAAGGGCTCTAGATCAGTCATCTCTCTCTGACACTGACATTCCTAAGTGGTTTGCCATAAAAGACTGGAACTATCTTCTTCCTACACTTGATGATGCCTATGAGAATTTGGTGAAAGAATTCTATGCTAATGCAATTGTTGAAGGGGAAGAACTCAAGTGCTAGGTCCGTGGAAAGGCCTTCTCTGTGTGTCCCCCGCCTATCTAGTAGAAATTCTTCACATCAACAGGCCAATGCTGAGGAATCCACTAGTATATAATGATTCGTATTCGGAATAAGATTTACTCTGGGAGGCTCTTGGTAAAGACTTGGAATTTTCACCAAATGGAAACTCAATCAATGTTTCCTCTCTGTCTCCAGAATTAAAGGTGCTCACAATCATCATGTTCCACAATCTATACCCTCTATCTAGTACCGAGTAAATGAACCTAGGGAGAGCCTTGTTCCTTCATAATCTGATTTCTGACGTAGAGATCGACATTTGTGCGCATATCTTCCATATCTTGCACAAAACTGTTGTGAGGACTGACTCACGGATATGCATTCCTTTCTGTTGTCTTGTCTCATGGATTTTGAAACTTAAAGGCATCTATCCATCAGCAGATGAGTCTTCCCATCCAAAGCCAAGTCCAATCAACCTTCGAACGCTAAATGCTAGCATTAGTCATAGCAAAAAGGAAGTCAAATTAGAATCACAACCTTCACATAATGGATCACGTTCTAGCCCATCCTCAGTTAATGAAAAGCTAGACTCCATTATGGCATCTGTCCATGAATTGAGCAATAAGATCTCTGGACTCGCCACTCTCTTCCACCATCACAAAATCTGGTGTGACATAAAATTCACTTCTCTCTAAACACGGCTGGACCAGATTCAAAGGCAGCTAGAAGAGGATAAAGACTAGCTATTCCATGACAAAAAGGGGGAGATGTTAATAGGGGGAGCACTATGAAAGAGGGAGTATTAAACAAGCTGGCCTATGTTTAATATTTTGACTCACTTTAGCATATTTAAGAACTTATGTTATGTGTTCATTCAGGTGTTTTTTTTTTTTTTTTTTTTTTTTTTTTTTTTTTTTTTTTGGGTGCTTGTTGTGTTTTGTATAGGGTTATGTTTTACGCATAGGTTTGTAGGCTTTATGGTGTGTACCATGCTTTTAAGCATCCTTTATGCATTGTTTAATCAGTGCTTCTAACTAAATGTCATGCATTTTCCTTTTAAGTACTGTCACTCTTGTGCCCTTGTAGGATTGTTCCTAGATGCATATACTTAATGTATTATGCATTGGTTAAGTGTTGGGCATGCAAGTGATTTGCATTGAGCTTATTAGCTTGTATGTCCAAGTGTTCATTCCAAGTGTGAATGAGCATTGTGGTCACTACCTTGTAGTGATTGCTTGTTTGATCAAGCCATGGTTTGTTTCTTAACTCCATCTTTGCTTGATCACATCATGCCTGCTTCATATGCATTTCATGTTTTTCTACATACAATGATCAGGGTGTATTGTTGTGTTTCAGGAGATTCATGTTCATATGATTAAAGAGCTTCACAGTTTCTAGAATTAGGTGTGAGTGAGTTATGTTCAATTGTTCCCAACTCACATATTAAGTCTAGAGTCTGTTTTAGGGTTTTTCACTGAATAGCCAAAGGGGGAGATTGTAAGGTTGAATTTAATCAACCATCTTGTTGGCTTTACTCCGTGCCAAAGTTGCTTGTATTTTAGCAATTAGTAACCTTATATTTAGGTGGGAATCATGTAAAGGTAGTGTGTGTGGGAAGAATTACTCAAGATTGTGCAAAGAAACAGGGACTCGCGGCTGGCTCGCGGCTGCAAGCCACCAGAATGATGCACACGTGCCAAGCATGCCAGAAGCTGAAGAGTCACGCCAGCTGTTGCACTACAGGACAAAAGTCCCAAGCTAGCCAGGCCGTTTACTCGTGGCTTAAACTCGCGACTCAACCCAGTTGTGAGGTCAAGTCGCCAGAACACCCTATTTGGGAAAAACTGAATTTTCACATTCCTTCTCACCCTACTATATATATACCCTTATACCCATGATTTTGAGAGAGCTTCCAAAGAGAATTTTAAGAGAGAAACCCTAAAGAAAAACAAGATTGACTCATCCATAATCTTTACTTAAGAGACTCTTCAAATTCCTCTATTCTCTTCCTCTCCATTGTAAAATCCTTGAGAGGCTCATTACCAAAACCTTTTCTCACCATATCCATTTCTGTGAGAGGGTTGTTTGGTGCTTTGGGAAGCAGTTAGGAATGAACCAATTTCACATTGGTTGATGCTATGGTCAGGTAGTGGAATTCGGGAAGCTAGAAAAGAAATAGGTTCGGCGCAACCTCATTGGAGCAAGAAGCTTGGAGGGCTTAGGTACATTGGGTAGATTAGGCTTGGAGACTCTATTGTTGTTCATGTATCCCAACTACATTTTCTAGTGGATTACTTACCGTTTGGAGGGCGGCGGAGAGGTTTTACGCCAAGGGCTTTAGTTTCCTCTTCGATAACAGATCGTGTGTTATCCTTGTGTTTGCATCTCTCTTCCTTTAATCTTTGCCATTTAATTTCTGTTGTGGATGTGATTTTATTTGGTTTAGATTGTTTATCAATTCTGTATTAAGCTTGTGTTCATATTCCGCATGTTAATTGTTTGACATTAAGCTTGAATTGGTAATTTGTAAATTGGGGGTCTAAACGTTCAAGGGTGTGTTATACACATTTTGAACTTTCAAATCCAATGCAATCATATTGAGTTCAAGCCTAAAGCAAAGCTGGTAGTTTATGAAAATTGAGGAATGTTTTGATTTTGGCTGAGTGAATGTATTTTGTATTGCTGATTTTTTTTTTTCATTTAAATAGTAATATTGATACAATAATTTGATGATTTTATTGCTATTAAATAAAAGGATCTGATGCAGTTTATATTTTGTTTTGTTGAACTAAGGTTTACATGGTTCAGTAGATTGGAGTCTCATGCATTCCATGATTTTTGTTTTTTTTCAAAAAAAAATTGAGATCCACTCAAATTCCAAGTGCCTTTTTTATTTATATATAAGATAGTAGTATATTACTCAATTGCTCTGCTCTTTTCTCTATTTGGTTGATTAGAAATTGTGAGAAAAGAAAAGGAGAAGATTGAGTATTTGGAATTTTAATGTTATTCAAAATTTGGATCAATATTTTTGTAAATTTGAGGTTTTTATTTATTTATTTATTTATTTTTCCTTGGTTAGTGTGGAAGTTTGAGAAGCTAAAGGAATATGATTTTGGCCATATTCTTGATTGTTGTGAACTTTGAGGTAGGTCTAAGACTTTGAAGCTGGAAAATATTTCTAAGAAATTGATGTTGTTGGGTGGTTATTATAAGTTGATGCTTGATATGATTATTTTTGCATATAATGTCACCATTTTGTTATGTTTTGATATGAAATAGGTATAAAATAAATTTTGAATTTCTTGGATCGTGCAATGTAACTAACGAGCGATGTCTAACTATGTCATTAAAAAAAAAGTTTCTATTTAATTCAATTAATACTGCATAGGTTGTTAGGAAATATCTTGGGACCATTCAAATTATATTCATCCTTTCATTTGCTTATCCCACTGAGAAGACTTCCTTCTTTTTTCTTTTTTTTTTTTTTTTTTTTTTAAATTATGACATATATACCATGTGTCGGTTTTTGGAGTGCCTAATTTGAGAGTCGATTTTATGTCATTAGTGTGCTACCTAAGCTTTTGACGATAGATGTTTCTATTTCTACTTCTAGATTATAGTAGTACTTCTCTTTGCATTGCTATGATTCTTGATTCTGAAGTTAGGTAATTATCAAATATATGCTATTTTGTTCTTTAGAAAAAGTATTAATTTGAGTTGCCTTTATCATAGGTGTTAGGACATATGTGATTCAATGTTAGAAACATATGTCAACATTTTATGTAATTGGCTAATCCTTTGACAAAACACACTTTACTTGTAATCAGGTATGATGATGCCGAAAATAACACCAATAAGTCACACGATCCTTGAGCGCTCCTAATGGCACCTGCACAACAACAAGAAAGAATCTTTGCGGAGTCACCGGTGTGGTACCGACCAAATACCCTCCGAAGATTAAGTCAGAACTATTCTCATTGCTCTAGAGTGCTAGAGAGGGTAAATTATGCATACCTTTCTTCATGAGGGTGCTCGGTTTTTATAGTAGTAGGGCTTGACCCCTTTTCCTTAGAGTAGAAGTCTTTTCCTTATAGGAATCCCTCTTGGGCGTATTTTGCGGGATCCTTTCCATATAGGAATCGCTCTTAGGTTTACCAAAACGTGGAGGGCAAGTCATACAAACATGGTTAACAAGAAATCTTTGACTAGTGTCGTCAGCATAATGCCTTCAGTCTCCATACCGTCAGCTTCAGAGTGCCCTTCAGTCTTTATACCGTCAGCTTCAGAATCCCTTCAGCTTTATCATTCCTCCGGCCTGTGGTTTCCTTAACATTTTATCCTGCCGTCAGTCATTTGGAACAATGGCTAATGGCACATTACATTCCGTCGCTTATTATTTATGACCCATATCTTTTGTCCTTATCAATTGCCCCCTACTCCATATTTCCATCATCGTTTTTTATACTGACGGATTATGGAGTACATTTCCGTCGGTGGTTATGTATACTTTTTGATTAGGCGGGAAGATTACTTATGGGATTCCTCGAGCTGCCGCACATTTAATGCTTTAGACACGTGGCGAGTTCCTATCAGCTGTGCTTTTGATGAGGCATCGCTTCGTCTCCCACGCCCGTTCATTCCGTATATAATGGGGGCCCTCCTTCTCATTTTTCCTATTTCATTTTTGCTGATCTTTGAGAGAGAGACCGTCGCTTCGTCAATTTGTTCTCTAACTACGTCACTTACTGCATTGCTGCCCTTGAAGCCGCTTCTCCAAGAAAGACAATTTACTAGTAAGTTCTATTGCCTCTCTTTTTCCCATTTTTACTTATACCTGTATATTTCATTAGCGAGGACGTCAGATAAGGTACTTAGATTGGATCCGTCACTTGTAGGTAGTCAGATGTCAAGTGACGCGCCGTGTGAGGAGTCCTCAATCTGCGAAGGAGCGGGCTACGACGAGGCCTTTGGTTCTGCCGATGAATCAGAGGACTTTTTGCTTTCGTCAGAGAGAGGGACGTCGGCCCGATCTCCTGACGGTAATGAGAGTTGTACTGGTGAGGATGAAGTAGAAAAAGGAAGAGAGGATGAAGGTGTTGAAGGTGGTATAAATGTTGACGGCGATGGTAGCGACGGAGATGATAGTGACGGAGATGAAGGTGACAGAGAGGAGGGACCTGGAGATAACCGTCCTTTCATTCTCCCTGAGGATTGGGCCGTCAACAAATTTCTACCTAGGATGAGTAATAAGATTTTTGGGGAGTTGCGTACTCGTTACCAAATCCCAGATCACATCCCAATCTGTCTCCCTGAAGAGAATGAGACTTATTACTTGGGGAGGACCGCTGACGTGGGTATGTATGACGCCATGTTTGCTGCAGGCCTGAGATTACCGTTGACGGCATTACACCGTCAATTGGCTAACTTCCTGGGCCTTTCCGTCACTTAAATTGCTCCTAATGCTTGGAGAACTTTTATAGAAGCTGAGATCTTGTGGGGCCGTCTAAGTGGAGGCAACCGTTAGCTTTCCTTGGACGAATTCTTTTACTGCTACAGGCCCCATCATATTGCTTCGTCGAAGGGGACATACCATTTTAATGTCCGAGATAAAAATTTGAGGCTGGTATCGGATATGCCAGATTCTAATAGGAACTGGAAGAGTAGATACTTTTTTTGTTGAAGGGACGGATTGGGTTTGCCGTCAGGAGGAATGGGCGACGATGCCCCATGGTTACTTTGACAACACTTGGGCTTTTGTAAGGAATTCAGGTCAATTCCGTCAACCATGTTCTTTTCGTTTCCTAGGTGACATTACTAACAATATTCTCTTCTTTTTTCTTTTTTCAGCTTATACCCGTCCCCACATAACCGACGAACAAAAGGAGTTCATCCGTCGGGTTCTGGAAATCCCTTTAGAGGAACGTAAGTGTAGGGATTTGATCACCCTCAACACAATTCACTTGTACTGTGGGGGTCCAGAGCCGTCAACTGAAGCTCAGAGGTTGGAGGAATTTTCTCGTCGACGTGAGTAGATTTCTCATTGGCTTTTTTAGTCCACTCCGTCTCTTATTCTAACAACCCTTTGTATTGTAGAACTGGAGTCTGCCAACAAAGGATAAGAGTTGCTGTTGCTCATCAGAAGGCTGAGAAGAAAGCACAGGAGGCAGGGGGGAGGCATCGTCAACCCCTAAGGTCCCTACCAGGCAGGCAAAGAGGAAGCCCGACGGGAGTGATCGTCGTTCGGCTAAAAACGCCGCCGTCACTCCTGGCTTTGTAAAGGAAAAATCACCTCCTAAGCCAAGCCATGGTGCGGGTAAAGGGGCAATGACCTCCTTGGGTCCCGTCAATGAGGGCCTTTGCCGTCTCCTGACCAACAAGAATTATGCCGTCGAGGAGGTCAAGTCCTTTGTAAAGTCGGCGGACATAGAGCCCGGTGACCAGCTGGGGACGGAGGATTTAGGGGCGTCAGCCCTTTTTGATCTTACCAGGGTATGCTTGCTACCTCTGTTGAAATGGCTTCATCTTGCTTTGATGATCTCTTTTTGACGGCTGTGTTCTTTTCTTTAGGCCTTGGTGCGTGTGACGGCCCTTCAAGATCGTTGCATTGCGAAGGAGGGTGTCGTCACTCGAGTCAGGAAGCATAATGCACATCTGATGAATGAACAAGGGCAGTACAAGGATGCCGTTCGTACGCTGAATCAAGAGCTGAAGGAAGTTAGGGAAAAGCTGGGGGAAGCAGGCAGTCAGAATGACAAGCTTAAGGAGGAGGCGACGGCTCTAGGTCAGAGGGTGCAGACGGCTGGGGTTGACGCGGTTCGAGACTTTAAAGCGTCACAATCGTTTATTGATTCTTATGCCGGGTATTATGGCACTGGTTTCGACGATTGCCTTAAGCAGGTCGCGTCAGCATTCTCAGAGTTGGACTTGTCTGGGATTACCGTGGATGATGGTGATGACGGCCCCTCTCACTCTACTCCTACTTCGGAGGCTGACGGCGTTGTTATCCTCGCCCAACCTGCTGCCAATCCTCCAACTCCGGTTTCCAGCTTTCCAGCTGTACTTGTAGACGTTGAAGATCAGCAAGCTGACGGGCATCCTGCTAACGACTTCGCTTCTTAGTTCTTTTTGTTTGTATTTCATTCCAGTTATTTTGAGAACAACTATTGTACTTAAATTATTTTGGTAGACAATTGTCTTAAGTGCCTGTTTGGTTTCCTTTTTGTTTGTATGCAATTGTATGTGTTGTGAGGTATATTACTTCCATCGCTTCTGTTATATATATACATACATATGTTTTTTATATATTTAATCAGCGTTTTTCGGGGTCTTAGTAAACGTTCCCGTCTGTTTGGGAACCCTGTCAGCTTACTGACTGGAAAACTCCGTCAGTATAGCCTTGTTCGTCACTTTTCAAGGGCCGTTAGCTTGGTTGCACTGCCCAAGCAACGGTTCCATCCGTCAGCTTCTTCAAACTTAGTCTGACGGGCTCTGATGATCTTGTGATATTTTTATAGGTCGTTGATAGATTCATTTATTTTAGTGGAACCATCAGCTTTTGAGTTTCAGTCTGTCAGGTTCATCGATGAACTTGTCATCTCTTGTAGGCCCGTTGGTTTTTTAGGACCTTGTCCATGTGATGATAGTCTCGTCTCTTTTAGTGAGACCGTCAGCTTTTTAGCTTTAGGCCGTCAGGGGCTTTGATGAACTTGTCATCTTTTGTAGGCCCATTGGTTTTTTAGAACCTTGTCCATGTGATAATAGTCTCGTCTCTTTTAGTGAGACCGTAAGCTTTTTAGCTTTAGGCCGTCAGGGGCTTTGATGAACTTGTCATCTTTTGTAGGCCCATTGGTTTTTTAGGACCTTGTCCATGTGATGATAGTCTCGTCTCTTTTAGTGAGACCGTCAGCTTTTTAGCTTTATGTGTTATGGACTTGGTCGTTTTTGGTGTTCACTTTTCATGAACTTAGTTATCCACTTTTATGGACCGTAGATTTTTAACATAGACACTTCAGCAATTTTGAATAAACTCCTCTTATTGCCATGCATTTATAAATAAAAGTATTTCTAAAACCGAGTGCTGCCTTTTGGGCTTAAAACCAAAAAATAGATATTGTTGCAAAAAGCTGAAGTAAATGATAAAGTAACTAAAGTAATTGACAAAAGTAACTAAAGTAAATGATAAAACTGAGGAGTAAGACTGAAATTTGCTATAGATAAAGAAGGTTGATCTTTGTGTTGCCGCTCCTACTGGTAATACTTTCGTAGGTGCTCGGTGTTCCACGGGTGTGGCAGTTTCTGTCCTTCTAAAGTCTCCAGGTGGTATGTGCCCTTTCTCTGCCATGACGTAACTCGGTAAGGTCCTTCCCAATTAGGGCCAAGTTTTCCCTTGGGTAGGGTCCCTAGCGGTGCCCATGACCTTTCTAAGAACAAGGTCTCCAATTTGGAAGTCTCTGTGACAAACCCGAGAGTTGTAGTATTGGGCCATGCGGTTCTGGTACCAAGCAAGCCTTTGTTTTGCTGCCGTCCTGAGCTTGTCCATTAGATCCAGCTGTAGTCGCATTGCCTCGTCATTTCTGTTCTCATCATGGTTGTGTACCCTGTAGCTTGTGATCCCAACTTCGGCCGGGATGACCGCTTCACTTTCGTACGTTAGTCGGAACGGTGTCTCTCCTGTGGGTGTTCTTGCCGTCGTTCTGTATGCCCATAGTATGCTTGGTAATTCTTCAGGCCATATGCCTTTTACCCCCTCGAGCCGAGTCTTGATAATCTTGAGCAAGGATCGGTTTGTGACTTTGACCTGTCCATTAGCCTGAGGGTGGGCAGAGGAGGAGTAGTGGTTCTTTATTCCTAACTATGAGCAAAAATCCCGGAACGACTCATTGTCAAATTGCCTCCCGTTGTCTGAGATAAGAACTCTAGGAATGCCAAACCTGCATATGATGCATCTCAAGACGAAGCTTCGCACATTCTTCTCTGTAATTATAGCCAAAGCTTCAGCTTTTACCCATTTTGTAAAGTAGTCAATGCCTACTACCAGGAACTTCAACTGTCGTACTGCTGTAGGGAATGGTCCTATAATGTCTAATCCCCATTGTACGAACGGCCATGGGGCCGTCAATGGGGTCAGCTCTTCAGTTGGTTGTCTAATAATGTTGCTGAACCTTTGGCATTTGTCACAGGCCCTGACATAGGCTTCGACATCTTTCTACATGGTAGGCCAATAGTACCCGGCTCGTACAAGCTTGTGTACCAATGACCTAGACCCTGAATGGTTTCCACAGATTCCTTCGTGTACCTCTCTTATGACGTAGTCTGCCTCTTCCGCACCCAAGCATCTTAGATAAGATCGGGAGAAGCATCTTTTGTACAGGACGTCTTTTATTAGGACGAACCTTGCTGCCTGGACCTTCAGTTTCCTTGCGGCCTCCTTTCCATCTGGTAATACCCCGTCTCTCAAGTATGAAACTAATGGTGCGGTCCAGCTACTGTCGAAGCATATTTCCTGCACGTTGCTGGGATCTATTAGCGGGGAAAGCTGAACGAAAGAGAGTACATTACCAGGGATGACCATATGTTCTGCTGAAGCGGCCTTTGCGAGGCGATCGGCTCACTCATTTTCTCCTCTAGGAATCTGGACGATTCTGTCTTCAAGGTCATCTATTCTTGCCTTTACTTGATCAAGGTACTTCTTCATCCTTTCGCCCTTGCACTCGTAGTCTCCATTTACTTGGTTAGTAATGACCTGAGAGTCGCAGTGGATGACTACCTTCACGGCTCCTGCTGCTTTGGCGAGGTTAAGTCCCGCTATCAGTGCTTCATACTCTGATTCATTGTTGGTAGCGGGGAAGTCAAGACGGACCATACATTCAATCGCATCACCTTCAGGCGATAGTAGTACGATGTCGGCCCCTCCGATTAGTCTGTTGGAGGACCCGTCCATATATATACTCCAAAGAGGGGACTCTTCTGCCCCCTTGTCTTCGTCATGAGTGAATTCTGCTATGAAATCTGCGACGACCTGTCCCTTGATCGCAGTGCGTGGGCGGTACCGAATATCAAATTCACTCAACTTTATGGCCCATAACGCCAATCGACCCGCAGCCTCGAGGTTGTTCATCGTTCGTCGCAAGGGCTTGTCAGTCAGGACGTTTACCGTATGGGCTTGAAAGTACGGTTTGAGTTTGCAGGCCGCTGTAACTAATGCAAAGGCAAGCTTTTCCATAGGTGGGTATCTTTCTTCAGCACCGCGAAGCGCTCGGCTCGCGTAGTACACAGGCTTTTGTACTTTTTCTTCTTCTCTGAATAAGGCAGCATTGATGGCTGCGGGGGAGACGGCTAGATAGAGAAAGAGCTCTTCTCCTAGCTGTGACGGGCTCAACAGTGGTGGGGAGGAGAGATAAGCCTTCAGTTCTTTGAATGCTTGCTGGCACTCGATAGTCCATTCGAACGATCTCTTCAGCGTGCGGAAGAAGGGCAAACATTTGTCCGTTGCTCTCGATACAAATCTATTCAGTGCGGCTATTTTTCCGTTGAGGCTTTGTACTTCCTTCACATTTCTTGGTGGCACCATCTCCATAATGGCCCGGATTTTGTCCGGATTTGCTTCGATTCCCCTTTGGGACAACATAAATCCTAGGAATTTTCCCGCCGTCACTCCAAAGGCACACTTCCTTGGATTGAGCTTCATGTTGTAGGAGCGAAGAGTGTTGAATGTTTCTTTGAGATCTTCCAGATGATCTTCCTCCCTTCGGCTCTTTACTAGCATGTCGTCCACGTAGACCTGGACATTCCTCCCAATCTGTTGCGCAAACATTTTGTTCATAAGTCTTTGGTATGTTACGCCTGCGTTCTTCAGGCTGAAGGGCATCACTTTGTAACAGAAGAGTCCTTGGCTAGTCACAAACTAAGTTTTTTCCTGATCAGCTTCGTGCATTCAGATCTGGTTGTACCCCGAGAAAGCGTCCATAAAGCTTAGCAACTGGTGTCGGGCCGTTGAGTCTACTAGGACGTCGACCCTTGGGAGGGGATAGATATCTTTGGGGCAGGCTTTATTGAGGTCGGTGAAGTCCACACACATCTGCCATTTACTGCTAGCTTTCTTGACCATTACTACGTTGGCTAGCCAATCGGGATAGTACACTTCCCTAATGAAGCTTGCCTCTTCTAGCTTTCGGACTTCTTCTGCAATGGCGTGATCTCGTTCAGGGGCAAACACTCTCTTCTTCTGTCGAATGGATGGAAAGTCAGGTGAGACGTTCAATCTGTGCACCATGACCGAAGGGTCTATTCCTAGTATATCTTCTTGACTCCAGGCGAATACGTCTCGATTGCTTCTGAGGAAGGTTATGAGTTCCTGACGGATTGTGGGGTTAGCGAGTGTCCCAATTTTGGTCGTTCTGCCAGGATCAGAACTGTCAAGTGTTATTTCTTCTAACTTTTCCACAGGCTCCGTCACCGTCCGGTGTTCTTCTATGCTTAAGGCCTGAACCTGATCTTCCATTTCCATCATGGCTATGTAGCATTCGCGTGCGGCCATTTGGCTTCCGCGCAGTTCCCCTACTCTGTAGTCAGTGGGGAACTTGATCATTAGGTGGTAGGTCGAAGTTACCGCCTTCCATGAATTCAGCGCGGGTCGTCTGAGGATTGCATTGTAGGCAGACGAGCAATCGACCACCAAGAAAGTTACGTTCTTGGTTATCTACTGAGGGTAATCTCCTACCATTACGGACAATGTAACTGCACCTAAGGGTAGCACCCTTTTTCCTCCAAAGCCGACTAGAGGGGTATTCGTTGGAACTAACCGTTCCCTACTGATTCCCATCTGCTAGAGCACCGGATAGTACAGGATGTCTGTTGAGCTTCCGTTGTCGATCAGCACCCTGTGCATGTTGTAGTCTTCTATCCATATGTTGACGACCAGCGCATCATCATGCGGGTGGTGAAGGCGTCTTGCATCTTCTTCTGAGAACCCGACTGTGGGACTTTCTCTTTGCGTTATCCTTGGCACTGCGCCTGTCAACTGCACATTCTGGACCATCCTGAGATAGGTCTTTCGAGCTCTCTTAGACGACCCAGTGACTGCCGTTCCCCCCACAATCATTCTTATCTCCCCTATAGGGGGTTTTGGTCGCTCATTATCCCGTCGGGGATTCTGCTCCTGAGGGGGCTGATCCGCCCTTTCCTTTCTAATGAACCTCTGTAACTTCCCCTGTTTTATGAGGGCCTCGATTTGCTGTTTCAAATCGTAACAATCAACTGTGTCATGGCCGTGATCCCGGTGGAAACGACAATACTTATCCTTCGAGTGTCTATTTGGATCTCCCTTCAGCTTTCCGGGGTAGGTCAGGGCTTCCTCATCTTTAATCTGCATCAAGACTTGGTCTACATGGGCCGTTAGTGGGGTGAAGCTCGTAAATCTTCCCCTTGGAGGCTTAGGGCGACGTTCATCTTGTCGGTCTCCCGTTCGGGCCTTCTTACGCCCTCGTTCTTGTTGGATGTCATCCTGCCTTTCCTTTTTTTTTTTCGGTTTCTCTTCTCAGGCTGACAGCGCGTCTTCGGCGTTCATGTACTTGGTGGCCCTGTAAAGTACTTCCGACATGGTTTTCAGATCATTTTTGTATAAGGAAAACAAAAACTTACCCTTCCGCAGCCCATTCGTGAAGGCTACAACAAGTATCTTATCATCGGCTTCGTCGATCGAAAGCACTTCCTTATTGAAACGAGATATATAGGACCGCAGCGTCTCGTCCTCTCGCTGTTTAATGCTCATCAAGCAAGCCGTGAATTTCTTGTATCTGTGTCCGCCAATGAAGTGCGTGGTAAACTGAGCGCTCAACTCCTGGAAGGTGCTGATTGAGTTGGGCGTTAGTCGGCTGAACCAAATTCTGGCTACTCCCTTCAGCGTCGTAGGGAAGGCCCTACAAATTATCACGTCTGCTACTCCTTGAAGGTGCATCAGGGTTTTGAATGTCTTTAAGTGGTCCAGAGGGTCCCTGACCCCGTCATAACTATCCATCTGTGGCATGCGAAACTTACTCGGCAGAAGGAAGGAGTTGATAGGGGTTGTGAATGGCGAGTCGGTTTGATTGACAAGGTCGTCAAGATCATTGGACACTCGCCCCTTGAGGGCGTTCATCATAATCTCCATTTGCTCCTTCATCGCCTGCATCTCTGCGATGATAGATGGTGGAGCCGTATCTGCGAGGGAAGGGAGGCTCACGTTCTGTCGCTCCGGCTTGCTCAGGGCGTTACTGGCCTGAGGTCCTTCTTGGTTTCTTTGGTCAGCACTGGTTCCTTCTTGATCAGCTCCTTGGTTGTCCGGTGCTACGTTTTTCTGGCACAGCTGCTCTTCCAAGTCACGATTTTGTTTGGTAAGGCGTTCCACGACCGCGGCGAGAGTCTTAACTTGCTTTTCGAGGGCGGTCGTGGGTGGTTCCTCTTCTTGAATGTCGTTAGTGGTTGCCATTGAGTGGGTGAGCACCATGCAACCTTTGTCCAGGAAGCGGTATTATGGCTCTATACTACACGCTTCCCACAGACGGCGCTAACTGATGATGCCAAAAATAACACCAGTAAGTCACACGATCCTTGAGCGCTCCTAATGGCACCTGCACAACAACAAGAAAGAATCTTTGCGGAGTGCACCGGTGTGGTACCGGCCAAATACCCTCCGAAGATTAAGTCAGAACTATTCTCACTGCTCTAGAGTGCTAGAGAGGGTAAATTATGCGTACCTTTCTTCGTGAGGGTGCTCGGTTTTTATAGTAGTAGAGCTTGACCCTTTTTCCTTGGAGTAGAAGTCTTTTCCTTATAGGAATCCCTCTTGGGCGTATTTTGCGAGATCCTTTCCATATAGGAATTGCTCTTAGGTTTACCAAAATGTGGAGGGCAAGTCATACAAACATGGTTAACAAGAAATCTTTGACTAGTGCCGTCAGCATATTTAATGCCTTCAGTCTCCATACCGTCAGCTTCAGAGTGCCCTTCAGTCTTCATACTGTCGGCTTCAGAATCCCTTCAGCTTTATCATTTCTCCGGCCTGTGGATTCCTTAACATTTTATCCTGTCGTTAGTCATTTGGAACAATGACTGATGGCACATTACATTCCGTCGCTTATTATTTATGACCCATATCTTTTGTCCTTATCAAGGTAGATCTAGGATGTGTTTAATGCTTCAAGAAACAAGGTTTCAAGTTCAAGTGTTAAAGCCATGCAAGTCTGTTCAAGAATCAAGTCAGAAAGTGCAAGATTTTAAAACTCAATAGCTAGCTCCATAGCTAGCATCTATCGCGCTTTAAAAGCTGCTGAAGCCCGTGGCTCGACAGCTAGCTCAATAGATGGCTATCTATCGAGGTTTATAAAGTTCAGTTTTTCAAGACTATTTTCCATCCAATCCGTGAATGTATGTTTGGGCTTTCATTTCTCACGACCCTAAACATATATAAGGATTATTAGCAAATTTCACAAGATTGAAGAAGAGTGTGACCGAAAACCTAGTTTGCACTAGTTTTTCAAGAAGCTACTGTATTTGTATACCATAGAGTTTTGTGACCAAGCAACTTCGTGATCTTCATCATCTAGATGAATTGAAGAACTATGCAGCCAACATTTTTCTCTAGTTGGTGATCAAGTCGCGTATTGGGACTAGCGCAATTGGTTAGTCACATATTGCGAGCCATGCATTGAAAAAGGAAAGATTGTCACTACAGAAAAAGTCCAATTGGGTATTTGGGTAAGGGTTCAACTGTAGGTTGGTATAAGGTACTAAGATTCCTTTACTTGTAACCGCTTGTTTTGATAATAGTGGATTCTCGAGAGTGGT
This sequence comes from Quercus parvula, assembly GCA_030820535.1. Taxonomy (NCBI): domain Eukaryota; kingdom Viridiplantae; phylum Streptophyta; class Magnoliopsida; order Fagales; family Fagaceae; genus Quercus; species Quercus parvula. The sequence goes on from JAUAME010000003.1 coordinate 51,360,368, forward strand.
GACCTTAAAATCACCCTGTGGGTTTTTTGTCGTGTAGGTTTACCCCATTCGTAAACAAATCACCATGTCAATTTAATTTCTGCTGCATACTTAGTTTAATAGGTGATTTGTTTGTGTTGCCACGTATATTACATGTTAATTTGATTAATTAATAAACTTAGCTAATTAATCAATTAATTCATCACAAAGGGTCAATACGATTTTGGCCTATCAAGTGGTATTAGAGCAAGCACACTCTGATTAGGTTTTAATCTTTGCTGTGTGATCCATTGACCCCTGTTGTCATGGAAACACTTGGTTGTTTTGATTTGCATGATCTTATGTTGAATGATGATGATGATATTCAAGATGGCTATTGCAAGCTTTATAATTTTTGTGTGAAATCTCTTAAATGTTCTACAAAATTAAAAGCTAAATTTAAAAATGTCAAACTTGAAAAAGATGATTTGATTGCAAAATTGGATGAAGCCAATAATTTGAATAAGAATTTTAAAAATCAAATTTCATCTCAGGCGGACAAAATTAAGAGTTTGGAAGAGCAACTAGTTGAATTTAAAACTGAAATTGAAAAATTAACTAGTGCCAAACTTCTTGTTAAGCTTAACTCAAAAGAAAAAGATTTTTATATCCCTTCATTTAAAAGGAATAATGAAGAGTAAAGGCTAATATTGCTAAGATAGACAAAGGTAAAAATTCTGATGTTAACGCTGAAGTTTCTAAACCTATGTCTAAAACTCCTAGGAATAAAAATTTTAAAATTGTCCCCACTTGTTATCATTGTCATATTGTTGGTCATATTAGGCCAAATTGTCCTAAATTAAGGTCTTTGTCAACCTCTAAGGTTAGACCTCCCTCTAAGAAGTATAGTAGTTCGAAAACTACTCATGTTTGTCACCATTGTGGTGTTTCTGGTCATACTCATCCTAATTGTTTCAAGTTGTTTCCTCATAAGCGAGTGTCAAATAGGTCTCATCCTTTGTCTAAAGGCTCTGTACCTATTCTTGGTGAGCTATTAAAAGCTTTGAGCTTTTTGACTCAATTTCAGAGGAATTCTAATTCTTCTATGTCCTTTAGTAGTCATACTAGGACACGTGCCTTTTAATCTTCATGGCCAAGGACTTGTGCTGTGTGGGTGATAAAAGAGCCTAAAACTTAATTGTCTTTTCTGTTTGTCCTCTGCTTTAATTCTCTCTATCTTAAGTAGGACTCTCTTTGCTTGATTTCTTATCTGCTTTTGGAATCATGCTTTCATGCATCTGCATATTTCTTTTATGCTTTCATGCTGTTTGTCTATTTTTGTTTGGTTGTTTAGTTTTAATTTTGTTTTATTTTCAAAATAAAAATAAAAAAAATTGAAAAATCAGAAAAATACAAAAACAATGTATTTTGTGTACATTGGTACTTGTGTGCCTTGGATGGCCATTGAAACAAAATTTTCTGAACTTTGTATCTTTTGTAGCTTAGATGAGCATTTCTATGCATAACTAAGCAAGTCAGATTTGTGGCTCATGTTTGCGATAAGTAAGATTAAGTAATCTCTTGTACTTAACACTCATATCACTCCTGTTGACAGGAAGGACTAAAAAATCCTAAGAGAAAGGCATAAATAACCATCTCACCACTATTGTTCGCCAATCATGAAATGACATCTCTATGCTTCAACATAGTAAAAGTGCAATGTCAAAAGCTTAACATAATTGGGTTTTTTTTTCTCTCTCTCTTATATGCTCATGCATGATTTGCTTAAAAGAAAAATATGCAAATAAAAATACAAAGCAAAAAGAATTAAAATGCTTTATGTATGATAGCAAGCGTGTATTCTAGGAGATATGGGAGTTATAGGATGTACCTCAAAGGTGATAGTCCCCATCAAACAGTTATGATTGTGTGTAAATTAAAGTGATTTCCTCATATCTCAAATCGTCATAACATGTAGACATTTATGCAATCTTGCGATGTTTTTCACATATAACACGCAATATTCATTGCTTCTCTTGATACATGTGCAGATACAATGTAATTTAGACATCACATGGAATACTTGTGTTTATGTATGCCCACTAAACTGTCTTGACTTGTTTTTGAAATATAAAATTGGTTAGACTTGTTTTATGTGTGTGTGTGTGTGTTTTGGATCTAAATGCCCATCATTTTTATTGTTGAGAGATGTTTTTGAGAGCTTAAAATGTTGTTTGGATCTGTATTTGAGGAGTTTGTTTAATTGCATTCATATCTATGTTTTTCTCTTCTTTGAAAAACTGTTTTTAAGTAATCTCTATAGCTTCTCGATAGCTCTCGATAGATAAGCTATCTATCGAGACCCTTCAGCTGCTTTTTATCGCATTCTCGATAGCTCTCGATAGCTAGTTCGATCAATCGAGAAACCTTTTGTCTCTTCGATAGCTACATCAATCCATCGAGCTTCATTGTTGAAAAAGCCTCTCATTTGATCCTTGATAACTCCTCAATAGCTCTCGATTGATCGAGCTTTATGAGATTTCTATAAATAGGCGCCTCGCGATTTCTCACTCATTTCCTTCAATCTCTCCCGACAGGTTCTCTCTTCTCTCACTCTTAAACACCTCAAACTCAAACCCTTCACATTCCTCTCTTGATCTTCAACTCAAATCAAGTGTTCTTCATCTGGTATGATTCTTTCTCACTCCTTAATCATGCATTCCATTCTTTTCTGACCTAAGTTTTGGTTTTTGAAAAATTTTTGGGGGGTTTTTCAAAATTCATGAGATTTTGTAACATTTTTGGGTTGGGTGTTGTGTCAATGTTTGTAAACCTTCATGCATTACATCCCATGTGCATTATCACAATATTTTCATGCATTATAGATATGTGCTTTATCTATTGCAATGTTGTGTGCTGGTAGGTTTGGATTGGACTAAGCCCATAATGCAATTATATTTGCATGTTCATGCATTTTCATGCATACGTACCTTCAAGTTTTTATTTTTCTATATATCTTGTTGTTGGTACTTTTTTTATTGTCTCCTTCTCTTTCTTTCTTTCTTTCCCTCTTACGCTAGTTGCGTTATGGCACCTAAGTGTAAGTCTACTTCGTCCTGAAACCCTCTTCATTCTGGGGCATCTTCTTCTTCTTCTCCATCTGACCCCACTCCCTCTCACGTCTAGTTCCATGATGAGAAGGCCAAATTATACTTCTTTGAGAACTTTTCACGACGAGACATTCATTCGAAACACCAAGTCATTCTATCAGACTTCTCTGATATTGACTTGCCTACTGTCTTCTAGAGTAGGGGTTAGGAGTCACTATGTGGTGCCCCGGTCACGTGCCCTTTCATGATCATAAAGGAGTTCTACTCCAACATGCATGGTTTAGATTCTTCTATACCTCAATTTTCTACTTGCGTTCGAGGTATTCGCAAGGTAGTTACTCCGGAGATTGTTTCCGAGGTACTACATGTGCCTAGGGTAGTGCATCCTGACTACCCTGCCTGTGCGCATCTGAGGACGGTGTCAAAGATGAACTCGCGTCTTTATTTTATGAGACGCCATCTTCTTGGGGTGACCATCAAAACACCCCTTACTCAGCCTTTGCTAAAGGTCCGAGATTCCTAAACATGGTGATGACATTTGTACTTCATCCTTTGCCTTATTATAACACTATCACAGAGCCTCGTGCTTGATTTTGGTTGTTCCTCATTAAGGATATCTCTATTGACTTTTCTTCACACTTTATATTCTCCTTTATAAATGTCTATAAGGACACGATGACTCGTGATAAGCTCATTTTTCCTTCCACTATCACGAGACTCATTCACCATTTTTCCATCTCCTATCCTGAGTCTCCCTACTTCTCATACATGTGTGCCATTGGTGCCGCTACTGTAAAGCGGAGTTTTGCACAACTTCGCTCGAGGCAGCCCTAAACGCAGATGATAGCTCCTCCGACTTCTATTGCTCCGTCCACCTCTACTCCTTCTTCTTCAACGGGTGGAATGACACTTGAGGCTATCATGGCATATCTTGTGTGCATGGATGCTTGCCTTGACACTCTCAACGATGAGTTGTGTCAGGTGAACACCCATGTCGGTCGTATCGCGCAACGACAGGTTGTAATGGGTGGTTACACAATGGCTTCCTCTCCTGAGGCATCTGAGGTGAGAGTGATGGCTTCGGCAGTGCTAATAATGCTGAGGATAATGATGATGGCTCGCTGAGTAATGATGAGATGTCTATTTGATTTACTTGTCCTTTGTCACTTGTGACAAAAAGGGGGAGTAATTTTGAGATTGGAGTAGTCATACTCATAGGGGGAGGGTTGGTTTAAGAGATAGGAGGAGTGTTCATATGTTGAGGGATGTAGTGAGGATTTGATGTTTTTTCTTTTTCTTTTTTTCTATTTCAGATACATTACATCTTGTATATTGGTCTTGTGACCATTTTGACATACATTGTACTTATTTTTGCTTTATATATTATTGAGGTATGTTCTTTCACCTATCTCACCATGTGTTGTCTCTTTTCTATCTTTATACACATGTTTCTTATATAATGTATGCAATCTATTCTCTCTGTTTCTCACTAAGATGCATTGATGAGTTTTGTTTAAAGTGTTTCAAGAGTTTGTGTAAGGATAGATTTTATTGTATTCAACAAGTGAATATGAGTTGAGTGATTTATGGCTTCTCTCATATCTCATTTGTTTGTTGTAGTTTTGACACGGATTGCCAAATGGGGAGATTGTTAGGACATATGTGATTCAATGTTAGGAACATATGTCAACATTTTATGTAATTGGCTAATCTTTTGACAAAACGAACTTTACTTGTACTTGGATAGATCTAGGATGTGTTTAATGCTTCAAGAAACAAAATTTCAAGTTCAAGTGTTAAAGCCATGCAAGTCTGTCCAAGAATCAAGTCAAAAAGTGCAAGATTTTAAAACTCGACAGTTAGCATCTATTGAGGTTTAAAAGTTGCTGAAACCCGTGACTCAATAGCTAGCTCGATAGATGGCTATCTATCGAGGTTTATGAAGTTTAGTTTTTTAGGACTGTTTTCCGTCCAATCCATGAATGTATGTTTGGGCTTCTTTTCTTACAACCCTAAACATATATATAAGGATTATTTTAAAGGCTGGAAAAGGTGACACAAGTTGCACAAAAGCAAATTTCACAAGAGTGAAGAAGAGTGTGACTGGAAACCTAGTTTACCCTAGTTTTTTAAGAAGTTGCTGTGTTTGTACATCATAGGGTTTTGTGACCAAGCAACTTCATGATCTTCATCATCTAGATGCATTGAAGAACTTTGCAGCCAACATCCTTCTCTAGTCAGTGATCAAGTCGCATATTGGGACCCACGTAATTGGTTAGTCACGTATTGGGAGCCGTGCATTGGAAATCAGAGATTGTCACTACAGAACAAGTCCAATTAGGTATTTGGGTAAGGGTTCAACTGTAGGTTGATATAAGGTATTGGGATTCCTTTACTTGTAACCACTTGTTTTGATAATAATGGATTCTCGGGAATGGTGACCTTAAAATCACCCGATGGGGTTTTGCCATGTAGGTTTTCCTCATTCGTAAACAAATTACCGTGTCAATTTAATTTCCTCTGCATACTTAGTTTAATTGGTGATTTGTTTATGCTGCCACGTATATTGCATGTTAATTTGATTAATTAATAAATTTGGCTAATTAATCAATTAATTCATCACAAGGGGTCAATATGTTTTTGGCCTATCAATAGGGATTGTGCTAAGCTATTGATTGTCTTCCGCTATGCCACTAGCTTAGCACCTGATATGGTGTAAGAGTATTCTCATCAAGGGTTTTAAAATTTTTAGCATTTAGCATCTCAAAAAGTTACTTTATAGCATTCAACAACTCATTTTACATTACACCCAACATCAAAACTTTTATTTTTTTTTACCACTTCATTTAAGTATTATTTTTTATATGTCTCTCTCCTCTGAAGCAATCCACTCACATCTCATCTTTCTTCTCATCCCTCAACCCAGTAAACCCATGGCCATACCCACCACTAGCCACCATTAGCCACCACCACCTAAAACAACAAAAATAAAAGAAAATAACCAGCCACCACAACCCACTAGCCACAAAATCCACTTAACCACTAGCCACCATTGGGAAAAAAAAAAAAAAAAAAAAAAGGGAACAACCCACCATTCACCATAACCCACTACCTACATAACTCACTCAACTACCACTATATTACTGCCATAAATCCAATCAGAACCCACATCCACTGCCACCACCACTGGAGGGGGGGAAAAAAAAACACAAACCGAAACCACCAAAAACCCACAAACTAGAACCACCACAGCACCACCATGGAAGCCATAACCCATTGCAAAAAGCCCAAAACAACCACCCTTAGCCACCACCACCACCATTGTGGTAGCCACAACCCACAACCAAAAAAAAAAAAAAACAAAACCACCACCACAACAACCATCGTCATCAACAACCCACCACAAAACCCATTAAAATAAACCAACACCACTAGCCAAAACAACCACCATCAGAATCACAAGCTACCTCTAAACAAAAAAAAACCCAAACAATTCGCCAATACCACCACCACCCCCCCCCCCCCCCCCAAAAAAAAAAAAAAAAAAACCATCGCTACCACCGTGGTTTTTAGTTGTGGATGATGGTGAAAGAAGAAAAGAGAGAAGAAGCGAGATCGGTGTGAGAAAAGGAAAGAAGAAATGAGAGAAGAAGTGACACCGGTGAGAGAAAAAGAATGCGTAAAAGAAAGAAGAGAACAGTGAGAAAGATGAGAAAAGTAATAAAAAATTATTTTTTATAAGATTTGAGCTACAATAGACTGTCATTTATAACAGTCTACTGTAGCTAAGATGGTAAATATGTTAAGAATAGTAGCTTTGTTGTGGTGCGTATTTTGTGGATTGAGATGCTAAAATGAGTTTTTAGCATTTTTTACATCTTTGATGTGAATGATCTGATGTTCTAAAATGTACCCAAAAAAAGTACTTTTCTTTGTATTTGAGACTAAATGTGGGAAACGTCTAAGACTACAAATTTTTTCACAATCTCTTACTACAACTGTGATGTGGCAAAGGGTGATTAGTGGAAAAAAATTGTGGATCTATGTGTAAGTGATGATTAATCACTTACAATCTGCCATGTCAGAATTGTGGAAAAAAAATTGTAAAATAATTTGTGATCTTAGAACTACTCCTAAATGTGTAGCCATAACTTATACTCTTTGCTTGAAAGGTGATCCACAATATTTTACCTACGAATTAGCTCAATTTTTATTGTAGGAATACAATATCATCATTATCAAGTGAAATATGTGGGGATAGTGCAGAAACAGTGACACATGTATTATGGGAGTGCTAAGACACGCTAGAAGTCTAAGAGACCAACCATGATGTTTCCATAGGTACGGTGTTTTTAGAGGGGGGAAATTCTCGACCTATCACAAGTTGACATGCACATCATACTACCAAGTCCATAATGTACGATCAATTACAAAGCGCCACGTACTACTACTAGTTTCCACTATCACCATTCAGAAACTAACAGAGATTTGTTAAGTGTCATTGAAATAAAAGCATAAAAAAAAGCATGTAGAAATCAACCACACGTTGGTGCGTGTAAGCAATGACATAGGCTAAACATTGGCACATGTAAGCAACGACATAAGGGGTCCAATCAAGTGTTGACATGTGTTACCTTGAAAATCAAGAAATTTAGGCCACGAAAATGATGTCATGTGTCTTGGAGAAAAAGTCTTAAACCTCCTCCAATCAAACTGTGACATGTGTCACCAATCATACTCTGCCACATGTCACTCACCCACCTCCAAACTCCTATAAATAGAAGCCTTCGATCCTAAGGCATTTCTACACACCAAGGCATCTTGGAAGACACCAAGGCATCCATGCCATAAGCAGCATCAAAGAAGATTCAGAAGTACATAAGCTCTGCAAGAATCAAGCCCTAAAGCCTCTAGGAAATTCAAGAACTTCAACCTTTGAATACGAAGAACATTCGAAAAGAAATCTTCCAAATCATCTTCCTAGATCTCAAACTTCACTGAAATCAAGCTTAAAAGCCCTCAGAAACTCCAAGAAACCACATATTTGTGAAGCTCTATGAATTCAAGCCTCCAAGGCCCTGAAAAATTTCCACCACAAACCTTTGAAGGCAAAGAACGCACAAAGAACGTGAAGAACAATAATTTCTAACAAGATCATAGCCAGAGATTCATTATAATTCCCTTTCAAGGGTCTTCGATCTATCCTTTAGCCAAATTGAAGGATATTTGGTGTTCAAATCAAAATCACATTACCACAATTCCAATCAGCAAATCTTTCATGGAGATTGAATCAAAAAATCACTATTTTGTAATCACAAAGAATTGTACCACACATTCATCAATTGAAACTATTTTACTTGTTTGTCTTTAGTCATCCACAGTGTTATTCTGTCTTCAAAACAAAATGGTCAAGTCATGGAGGTGGAGGTCATGCTATATATAGCCACTGTAATGGTACAATCGGAACCAAAGGTGGGTGGGTGAAGCTCTGAAGATAGCAGTGAATTTGGTGCAAATAGCCTCTAATCTTGCTATGGAATTTATGGAAACTTAGAAAAATAATCAGACAAGAGTGGCCATTGAAGAGTGTGGATGGAGTCCTGTAGCCTGTAGGTATGAATTGTAAGGTAAATTTGGCTGTCAAGGAATTGCAGAACAACACCTACTAAAAAAAAAATTGCATAATAGAATATGGTATGGTTCGGGGGGTAGTTTGTGATAGTGGAAGCAAATTAATTGCTATTATTTATAAGTTCTCTTCAATTATTTGTTTCATGATATGATGCCACACTAATATTTTTCATGGATATGATGAGCAACGGAGCATATTGACCTTACTTTTGTCTATTGACTTAGAAGGCATTAGTCGTCAGGCTATTCTTTTGTTTTTGGATAAATTGTGTTGAAGCTGCCTTTCTTTGATTGAAGTCCTAATCATAATCTATATATATTTTTCAGAACCTTAGTTGTCGTAATCTAGATTTTTATGCATGGTCCTACTATTTTTATATATAAACAATAAAACATTTTCAAATTCGATCAATGCAAACCATACATAACTATTTTCTTTATGAGATTTCCAAACATGTTGATAAACAACTTGAAGTTTACATAATCTTTTTATCCGTGACAATCATACTGATAATTGATCCCTATTCTATTCTATCAGTGAGATGTATGTTTCTCGAAATGTCAAAGAAACCCTTTAGAATTCAGATACCTTCAATATTCACGTACATTGCTTGTGGATCAAAAGCCTTATCCCAGCAACTGTGATACTCTTCAGTCTTTTCTTTTTTGGTTGCAGTTTTTTGGTTTCACTCATAAAAAGGCCTCAATCTTGTACAGGTGATACAATAATGGTTTCTAGTCACGATATAGCTATCCAATTGTGAATTTTAGATATGTAATTGTCTTGGTGTCAAATGCATGAGAAAGGCTTTTGATGTTATACTGAGACCACTAAATAAGTGTATGGTGAAAATAAAAATATCGTGTGATTAGTAACTAACAAGTAGCATTATTTTTCTCAAAAAAGAAAAAAAAGTAGCATTATTATTATTATTACTATTATTAAATTGTCGATGATCAAAAGGAACAGACTTTGCGGAAAGGTTTAGGGAGGTCAAGCCTTCAGTAATACATAAAACACTACAAAGACGATATTAAATAGCTGTGATGTAAGGATCAAAATATTAATCTTTTAAAAGTTTTGAAAATAGATCTTCCTTTAGTAGTAAAAAAGTTTTGAGGGTAATTAAAAAAGTGGTGTAGACTTCTAATTCTACTGTAGTAACTTTCTTTTGTAAAACAAAAAATTTATAGCATTAAGAGTTTAAGACCCTCAAAAAATCAACAGAATTTCAAATTTCTAATAGAATTGAGTTTCTGGAAACCCATTTTTTGTAAAATAAAAACATCTATAGCATTAAGACCCTCAAAAAATCAAGAGAATTTCAGATTTTTGAGAGGAGTTTCTCGTGGGAATTAGTGTTTAGGGATATATTTGATGGACAGGCTAGTGAAATAAGCAACCAACAAGTCAACAACATTATTATACATCCATTAAAAAGGAGAGATATACAAGTGAGAAAAGTTTGCAATGGTGATTTGAACGTTTGTATTAAGTTAAATAAAATGGAGTTATGATCCTTACACCTAAGAGGGAAGAAAATCACAAAGGATAAAAGGGAAAGTTTAATGGCATTCAGGTGTTACTGCTTCCAAAAGCAAGGACCATCAAACAGAGATGAGATGATCATGCCAAGAATACTAGTATGAAAATCTTTAAATCTAGCATCTCTCAAGCACATAAGTACGAAAGCATTAATACCTTTTTTAGTAAGGGGTTTAACAACAACTTGAACTAATCCAGTATGCTAATAACTGAATTTTTTAGCAAGGAATTCATTAATACTTCTTCTATTAAACAAACAACATTTTTCATGGGTTCTTGAAATAGAATATGTTTGCCCAACAATTCTGACATTGAACTAAGAATTGAAGGTAGGCTGGACCCAACTAGTTTTATAGATGGATTTAGTATCAACTTTAGGAATACTTTGTAAGAGACATGGGATTGGATTTTTCAACAAATCTTTTAATTTCAGGCATATTGAAAACAAATTTATTAGAAGCAAAGGATGAGGAGTCAGAATCTGGAATCTTCAAAAAAACCAATCTCTTCCCTTTTTCTTGAAATAGATTGAGTAGCACTAGTAGAAGTATTCTGCTTGGCTTCTTTTTTTTTTTTTTTTTGGGTAGTCTTAAGGCTCAAGATTTGCCTTTGGCTTGGTAAATCAATCAAAGGTTTTTCAGTTTTTGAAGAAGTAGGTTTTTCAATTTTTTCTTCAATTTGGTCGAGTTGTTGGCCAATAATATGTAAGGAATTATTAACAAAATTGTTTTGTTCAATAATCTTTTTTGTTTTAGTAGAAATGGGGGCGTTAGCATCAATTATTTCAACAATTTTGATAGGGGCGACCTTTATCTCAGTCCCTTTATAGTTAATAATAAACGTGTCAAGGAGCGGATGACTAGACCGAACAATAGTTTTATTTTCTTTGACAAAATTTAATTTTTTTACCATATTCAAACTATTTTTTTTGGAACATAGTAGTTTTCAATGAAATCAAAAAACAAAATATGTTTTTGTAGTTGGTGAATTTCTTCTTTCCATTTCCTTTTAACATGATCTTTTCTTTCTGTTCAAAAGTAGCATGATAAGATTTTCTTTTTTCTTTGGTTTTTGCAAATTTAAACTCATCAAACAAAGCTACCTTATCAATAACAGTATTTCCAAAAACAATATTGCCAAAACCAGTTCTCCATTGAACCTAACGGAGCCATGATCAAAGACCCCCTTAAACTTGCTACAAATTATTTTCCCTTGAACTTCCACTGGATACTAGAATACAATGGTAAAAATTTAAGTTATTACTCTACTATCCTGTTTCATGAAAAATTAGTTCTTATCAAATCCATACCTGATAAGATTGATAAGTCAAAAATTATTTACCATAGTGTTTTCATCCTCAATGTGATCACTGAAGAAAAATGGGGATTCCGTCCTGTTGCTATAAAACCTTTACCTAATTCAGCTATTCCATATTCATACCATGATTATATTCAAGCATGGTTCAAGTTCATGATATATATATATATATATATATTTTGTTGGAGGTATATTTGAACCAAGCCCAAACAGAATTGGATAGAGGCTCAACAATTGGGAATCCTGTAGAAAGGGCATTAGCTTGAAGATTTTTGGACAAGGATAGATAAAGCAGAACTCAAAACCAAGCTAATTAGGCAACCTGAGAGGCTTTACCTTGAAAAATCTACTACAACTATTGAGCAAAGCACTTTAGGGAGTATCTCACCAATCTAAAGAAGTTTGGTTGGATGAATAGAGAGACACCATTACAGCATGGTAGGATTACCTGAGATCACAAACACCACTAGAATAGCTTGGTAAGTTAAGTTCACAAATGAGCTCTAAAGGTAACATCATGGCAATTGAATATGCTCAAAATCACTTTTAGCCCCAAGCCTTCACATTGATTGCTCATCAACCCTAATCATATCACACTAAATGCTGAACGATTGGAGATGTCATTACTGTAGTCCAGAAATTTAAGAATTAATCCTCTCCCTTACTCATTCCTCTCTACTGTCCACTTGCCAGAGATGGGTAAATTACATTGGTTTAGTCAGTCCCATTATATGTTGGATTACCTAGAGGGTGTATTATGCAAACTTAATTTTCGCCATTATTACAAAAAATATGGAGTTTACCTATCACTTAAGCTTTCTTATTGTTTGAACAATAGTCTTACTTTTCTGTTCATATGCATAAATTAGTTGGAGTTTGGAATATAAAATTTTGAGGAGTTATGGGATTGAAAGTTACATTTGGTTTGTGAAGGAGATGAAGTGACCATACTCATTGTTGTTCGTTGGACATGAACAAGCTGAGTGAACTTAGTTGTTATTCAACAACCCTAAGAAGCATGGACAAAAGACATAATAGGATACTTAACATGAAAACATAACAAATCTTGAATGTGCACATTTGTTTGTTAGGACCTATGAAGCACAGGTGCGTTTCGGGACTCGGGTGCGGGCGCAAGTGCGAGACTCGGCAATTTTTGAAAAAGGTGGGTGCGAGTGTGGCAGGACTCGGCGATTAAAAAATTATTTAAAATATTTTTATTTATATTTTTAATATATTGCTAAGCATACTTTTTCACATTATACAAACATACACCAAATTTAAGAGCAATAGTAGATAATAAATAAAACATGATTTTCATAAATTAAACACAACCCACAAGATTGAAACTAAAACATTCCATGATGTTTGGAAATTAGAATACAACTCACAAGTTTGAAACTAAAACTAAATAAAAGATAATCAATAAGACAATCAACAAGACAATCAAACACCAACTTCTTCATCATCAAGATCAATAGCTTCACTTTGAACTTCACTTTCACTAGTAGTAACACTAGTGCTAGCATTCCCAATAACCATGGCCTCCAACTTTGGCTCATCAAGTGTAAGGGCTGCATTCTCAAGAATTCTAGCTCCTCCATGTATGTCGCTCTCATTCCAAGAGTCTCTTGCAATATCCCACATCTTTGTTGCTGTATTTACGTACTCCACATTGCACCTTGACAAGAGTCGAAGATTAGAATGCACATACACCAAATCTTCAGTGCGTGCAGGAGCCATTTTGTTTCTTTTTAAGGAATGAATGAATTTGTATGTGCTCCAACTCCTCTCAACACATGAAGATGAACAAGGTTGTCCAAGAAGTTTAAAGGCAAGGGATTGAAGAGTTGGAAATGCGGAGCCATGGTATTGCCACCAAACCAAAGGGAGTAAGGCCCACCTATCTATCAAGGCATCTAGTGAAGGAAGTCTCCCTCCTGAAAATGCAGCAAACTCAAACTTCACCACCTTTAATTCATTCTCATCTTCAAAGTATCGATCCAAACACTTGCTTCTTTCCATAGAAATTTCATGATCTCGATGTGGAGAAATGCGTTTTGGATTCTTCGAAAGCCATTCAATGGAGTAATACCTAATTAAAGATTAAAAAACAAATATAGATGAAATGTGTGTTTTACTAGAAGGGGGAACTAAGGAAAATAGAAAATAAATGTACTTACTTAGGATTTAAGGAATGAGCCAAGCAATGTAGTGGTGTACAATTTTTAGTCCATCGATCAATGAGTATATCATACACCACACTCCAAAATGAGCTATACTCATCATCTTCCAAGCCTTCATGCCGATATATTGCTGCCTTTACCTTCTCTATCATTGAATCCCACATCTCATACACAAGATGAAGACAAGGCTTATCTGTGTCGGCTACTCGTAGCATATCATAAATAGGTACTGTGAATTCAGGATGTAATCAACTTTATCCCACCAAAGATCACTTAGAATCATATCTTTCACCTTTTGACCTTTTTCAACATCATCCTCCCTATAAGAAGCCCATTGCTCACTAATAGCCATGGCTTGAAGGCATCTTTTTATCAACTTCAACCTTTTTAGCATTACAACAATTGAAGCAAATCTAATATCAGCAACTTTGAGCAATTTTAATGGACAAAATTCATTAAACATTGCCAACCTCATTGAATGATTCATAATAAAAACACGTATGAAGGATGCATCATCAGCAATACGTGTAATCCAACTACATTCCTCATATGTTCATTCTTTTTAGTGTTTTTTGCTGCACAAATATTCTTCAAAGCTAGATTGAGAGTGTGGACAACAAAGGGTGTCCAAAATATTTTAGGATACAACCATACTATTAATAAGAGGCCTCCTTTGTGGATCTGACCATCCATTAAAAACCATGCTTACACCATTTTCAAGCCAAAAGTCCTTAATTGGTTTCAAAAGTCTTTCAACATGAGCTCTATCTTTTTGCAAAAGTGTTGTTCTCAAGGCATTATATCCAAGAGGAACATAACCTGGGATGTTATGGGTAGTAGCATATGCATAGGAATTACGATAATATGGGTTCCTTGCAAAGTTAAATGGAAGCCCACCGATGTAAAACATCCTAGCAATTCTACTATCCAATTCATGTCCAGTATTATTCTAGAATTCTTTCTCAATAGGAGAAATCTCAGTCACCTTCCTCCTCTTACCATCAACCGGATTCGTACTATCAGTATCACTCCCTTCCTGTCTCCAAAATGGGGAAATAGGTATAGGCCCATGGCCTGGGATAGGTGGGGGCAAGGGAATTCGACTTCTCTGTTCTCTCTCTAACTTATCATTCTCAACTTGATCATGCATTCGCTGCATTTTCTGCCTATGGCTCGATGTCACATTAGGGCATGCTTTAATACCCTTATTAACAATTTGTAATAAATGAGTCTTAACCCTAGAATAGGATCCCAAATAAACTACGCCACAATAGTTGCACTTAAAGTATGTATTTCCACCTTTTTTTAACAGTAGCACCAGGTGGTTTTTCTACTTTAGTCACATACTGTCAAAGAGGACATTCAACATTTAGCACTTCTTGAGATGAAGTTTTTATGCTAGTAACTTCATCCATTGCAAATTCAATAGATTCAATTTAACCTACAAATAATAACTATTAAGTATTAACTAAATAAATTAATAATAAATCAAACCCAAGTTCATAGGTTCACAAAACAGATTCACAAATCACAATGAGTAGTAAGTAATAACTATTAACTGAATAAAACTAAGATTGAAAACTAAGATTCACAAATCACAGATTTACAAGTCATAAATCACAAATCGAAGATCAAACAAACATTGAAAGCTTTATAATGATACCTAAGTTAAGAATGCGTGAGAGAGAGCTAAAGAAAGAATGAATTGAAGTGAGTAAATTGAGTGAGTGCTGAGAGGCTAAGTGTCTCACAGACACAAGGGAGACGAAACAGAGGCAAAGAGCAGACTAAGCATAGAGACGAGTGAGAGACGGAAGTGTGAGGAGAGGTCGAGAGCTTAAGTTTGGTGTTTGTGAGAAATGGGCTGAAGTAGGGTTTAGTTATAAGTTCAAATAGTGCGTTTTGCACCCTTTTTTTTTTTTTTTTTGAATTTTGGCCTGAATCGGCCGTTTCGGCGGTTTTGGCCGATACGACCCGAGTCGGCCGTGAATCGGCCCAAGTTGGAGCCGCGTCGGCGCCCGTCGACGCAAGTCGGCTAAAAAAAAGTGAAAACCACGTGGCATGACGTAGAGGGACTCGGCCAGACACGCGGGCAGTGGCGTCCCTCACGCGTCGCCGTGTCGAACGTGGGTGTGGCACCTCTGGTGCCGCATCCGTGCTTCATAGGTTAGGACAAAGCTTTTGTCCAAGGCTCCACTACACTTGACAAGATGAATGTGTAGACATGTATGTATTGTATTATAGACAAAGCTTTTTGTCTATTGCTCTAGTGCACTCAACATTGAACCCAAGCCAAACTCTATCAGTATTTTTGCATTAGGCCGAATTTGAAATTCTTTCTTATTGGAATACTGAATAGGGCTAGATCTGAATCATTTCAACCGATCGCAAACTCAGTAAGGTTTAAGTCAAATCCATGAGTTGATCTTTTGTTTTTATTTAAGAGCCCAACTAATTTTTTAACTGAAGCCCAACTTTCTCATAAAGAACTGCATTACCGTTAGAGTGCATTAGATACATAGTTTTAGAAGCCCAGTGAACATGAGTTTGGGCTGGGTATCGTTTAACTTACTTGGGTTGGGTATAGTTTTAGAATTTTCAAATTTCTGAGAGTTGAGTTTCTCATGGGAATTAGTGTTTAGGGATATATTTGATGGACAAGCCAGTGAAATAAGCAACCAACAAGTCAACAACATTATTATACATCCATTAAAAAGGAGAGATATACAAGTGAGAAAAGTTTGCAATGTTGATTTGTACGTTTGTATTAAATTTAATAAAAATGGAGTTTATGATCCTTACACCTAAAAGGGAAGAAAATCACAAAGGATTAAAGAGAAAGTTTAATGGAATTCAGGTGTTATTGCTTCCAAAAGCCTTTAAAATATAATATATATATATATATATATTGTTGGAGGTATATTTGAACCAAGCCCAAACAGAATTGGACAGAGGCTCAACAATTGAGAATCCTGTAGATTAGGTACTCTCCCTGACACCACACGACACATTCCGCCTAATGGTCATCACGTATTGAGGGGTCATCAGGTACCTTCCCTAACACCACACGACACATTCCGCTTTAATGGTCATCATGTATCAAAGGGTCATCAAGTACCTACCCTAATACCACACAACACATTCCGCTTTGACAGTTATCATGTATCAAGGGCTCGTTTAATACCCAAGAGTCGTCAAGTACCTTCCCTGACACCACGCTACACATTCCACTTTGACGGTTGTCACGTATCAAGGTGTCGTCGAGTATCCAAGGGTCGTTAGGTACCTTCCCTGACACCACGTGACACACTCTACTGTGACGGTCGTCACGTATCAAGGGGTCTTTAGGTACCTTCCCTGATGCCACGCAACACATTTCCTTCTAACAGTTGTCACGTATCAAGGGGTTTTTAGGTATCCTACTCATCGCCTAGGACAACGCAGACACTAACTCATCTAAACCAAGGAGACACTCTTGATAGACAACCCATTATACTCATCCAATCAACAAACCAACTTGCTTAGTGATATAATTGTTGGATAAAATACATGTTTGTATCACATACAAACATACGCAGCTGAAAATTAATGGATCTACTTCATTCGTAATTGATAACATGTACTATGTAAGTTTCAGAATTTATGAAAAAGAAAGCATACCATGGTGCAGTGAAATTCAAAACCGAAGACCAAAAGTTCTTGGAAAAACTTTTAATCTTCACTCTAATTCCACTTGATGCCTAAGATGTGTGGTCTCTCAATCAGTTTCCAAGGAGAGAATAAAAAGTGTCCAACACTCTTATATAAATCATTTCATTCTTTGTATGATCTTAATGAAAGACATTATGAAAGTCTCATAAAAAACCTTATGAAATTTTGTATGTTTCTCTCCTTATATATATAATTGATTATCTAATTGGACTAGCCTTTTGGACCTTCCCAATTGGGTTTTAGTGTGTGACTTGGAGTGGGACCAAAATGGACCAATAAGACACCAGCTCCAATGGGCCTTGAGCTTTTCTGTCAACTCTTGACAACCTATCCGTTGGCTTGTGCATGGGTGAGGGAGGAGTAATGGTTTTTGATCCCCAATTGCGAGCAAAAATCTCGGAATGAGTCATTGTCGAATTATTTCCCATTATCTGAAACCAGAACTCTAGGGATCCCATACCTACAGATGATGTACCTCCAGACAAAGCTCCGCACGTTCTTCTATGTGATGGTGGCCAAGGCTTCAACTTCTACCTATTTTGTGAAGTAGTCTATGCCTACTAAAAGGAACTTCATTTATCGTACCACTATTGGGAATGGTCCTATGATGTCTAACCCCTATTAAGTAAATGGCCACGGGGCTGTCATTGGGGTTAACTCTTTGGACGGCTGTCTCATGACATTGCTGAAATTTTGACACTTGTTGTAGGCTTTGACATAAGTTTGGGCGTCCTTCTACATAGTGGGCCAGTAGTACTCTACTCGTATCAGTTTGTGCACCAACGATCATGACCCTGAATGATTTCCGCAGATCCCTTCGTGGACTTCCCTCATGGCGTAGTCTGCTTCCTTGGGGTCCAAACACCTTAGGTATGGGCGGGAGAAACCTCTCTCGTACAAGACGTCCTTTATGAGAACGAATCTCGCTGCTTGGATCTTTAGCTTTCTTGCAGCCTCCTTTCCGTCTAGTAACATGCCATCCTTCAGGTAGGAGACTAAAGGTGTGGTCTAGTTGTTTTCAGAGCCTATTTGCTGCACATCGATGGAAGCTATTAGTGGAGAAAGCTGAACAAAGAAGAGTACATTGTTAGGGATGATCATATATTCTGCCAAAGCAGCCTTGGTAAGGCGGTCAAATTGCTCATTCTCTCCTCTGGGGATTTGAACAATCTTGCTGCAGGTCATCCACCCTTCTTTTTACTTGCTCTAGGTATTTCTTTATCCTTTCACTTTTACACTCGTAATCCCCGTTCACTTGGTTGGTGACAACCTGGGAGTCGTAATGAAGGACCACACTTGCAGCCCCTGCCACTTTAGCGTGATCAAGTCTTGCCACTAAAGCTTCGTACTCCGCTTCATTGTTGGTGGTAGGGAAGTTAAGGCAAACCATACATTTAATCTTGTCTCCTTCTGGCGAAAAAAGCACGATACTTGCTCCACCAGCCTGTCTATTGGACAATCCATCTGTATGTATGCTCCATCGAGGACACTCATCTGCCCTTTTGTCTTCCCCATTGGTAAAATTTGCTATAAAATTAGCAACGACCTGTCCCTTGATGGCAGTACGCGGGCGATACTGAATGTCAAACTCGCTAAACTCTATCGCCCACAGTGCCAACCGTCCTATGGCTTCAGGATTGCTTATCACCCATCGTAAGGGCTTGTTGGTTAGGACAATTACCGCGTGGGTTTGGAAGTATGGTTTGAGCTTACGGGCTACTGTAACTAAAGCGAAGGTGAGCTTCTCCATTGCAAATACCTTTCTTCTGCACCACGGAGTGCTCAGCTGGCATAGTATACGAGCTTTTAGACCTTGTCCTCTTCCCTAATTAGGGCCGCGTTGACAGCTACCACAAAGATGGCCAAATATAGGAAGAGATCTTCCCCAAGTTGTGAGGGACTCAATAGCGATGGGGAAGAGAGGTATGCCTTCAGATCCTTAAACGCCTGCTAACACCCAGCTATTCACTCAAAAGACTTCTTCAGCATGCAAAAGAACAGTAGACACTTATCCGTTGCCCTTGACACAAACCTGTTCAGAGCAGCTACCTTGCCGTTTAAACTTTGTGCTTCTTTCACGTTCTTTGAGGGGGCCATCTCTACTATGGCCCTAACTTTTCCGGTTTAGCCTCGATACCTCTTCGAGACATCATAAACCCTAGGAACTTTCCCGCTGTCATTCCAAATGCACACTTACTCGAGTTGAGCTTCATGTTGTAAGAGCAAAGGGTGTTGAATGTTTCCTTTAGATCCTTTAAATGGTCATCCTCCCTTCGACTTTTTACCAGCATGTCGTCGACGTAGATTGGAACATTCCTTCTGATTTGGTTCGCGAACATCTTGTTCATAAGCCTTTGATATGTCACTCCTGCCTTCTTGAGGCCGAAAGACATTACTTTGTAACAAAAGAGGCCCTGGCTGGTAACCAATGAAGTTTTCTCCTGATCCGATTTGCCCATCCAGATTTGGTTATAACCTGAAAAGGAGTCCATGAAGCTCAGTAGCTTGTACTGGGCCGTGGAGTCTACTAGTACATTGACTCGTGGGAGAGGGTAGCTATCCTTTAGGCATGCTTTGTTCAGGTCTGTGAAATCCACGCACATTCTCCACTTCCTGTTGGATTTCTTAACCATCACCACATTTTCCAACCAATAAGGATAGTATACTTCCCTGATGAAGCCTGCCTTTTGTAATTTTCCGACATCTTCTGCCATTGCTTGGTCTCGTTCCTAGCCAAACACTCGCTTCTTCTGACGAATAGGTGGAAACGAAGGCGACGCATTCAGCCTGTGTACCATAACCGAAGGGTCGATTCCTGGCATGTCTTCATGGTTCCAGGCAAACACATCCTGGTTCTCTTTAAGAAAAGTTGCAAGTGCCAGGCGAATTGTCAGGCTAGCAAGGGTGCCTATCCTTGTGGTTTGGTCCAACCTGGTGTTGTCAAGGGGTATCTCCTCAAGTCTTTCTACAGGTTCTACCACCGTCCGCTGCTTTTCTATTCTCATAGTTTGAAGATGGTCATCCATTACTATCGCAATATAACATTTGTGCACAGCTATTTGATCTCCTCGCACTTCCCTTACACCATACTCAGTGGGGAATTTGATCATTAAGTGGTAGGTTGAAGTTACAGCCTTCCTCAAGTTAAAGGTAGGTTGTCCTAAGATGGCGTTGTAGGCGGACGAGCAATCGACAACAAGGAATGTAACATCCTTGGTGATTTACTAAGGATAGTCTCCGACTGTTATAGGTAACATGACTACACCGAGGGGGTATATTTTTGATCCTCCAAATCCAACAATTGGAGCATTGGTTGGGACTAGACATTCTCTATTAATCCGCATCTGTTGGAACGCCGAGTAGTAGAGGATGTCTGCGGAGCTCCCATTGTTAACCAAGACCCAGTGTGTGTTATAGTCCCCTATCCGGATGCTAACGATGAAGGCTTCATCATGCGAATGGTGGAGATGTCAGGCATTTTCTTTCGAGAATCCAATAATGGGGTTATTGATCTGTGCCATCTTCGGGATGAAGCCTGTTAGCTGGACATTCTGAACCAACTTAACACAAGTTTTTCAAGCCTTTTTGGACAAGCCGGTCGCCGCCATGCCTCCCACAATCATCCTTATGTCTCATAGGGGCAGCCTTGGACGCTCGTTATCTCATTGGGGAATTTGCTCCTGAAGTGGATTTGCTTTTTCTTTGCTGACAAACTTTTGTAACTTCCCTTACTTAATGAAGGCTTCGATCTATTGTTTCAAGTTATAGCAGTCGCCTGTGTCATGACCGTGGTCACGGTGGAAACAGCAATATTTGTCTCTAGACCTCTTATTTTGATCTCCCTTCAGCTTGTCGGGGAAGGTTAGGGCTCTTTCGTCCTTGATTTGCATCAGGACTTGGTCGATTGGGGTAGTTAATGGGGTGAAGCTCGTGAACCTCCTTGTAGGGGGCTTAGAGCACTTGTCATCCCTTCGTTCTCTAGTTCTTGCCATCTTCTGCCCCTTGTCCTGCCATATGTCTTCTTGTCTTTCTCTCTTTTCGAGTTTCTCCTCTTGGGCCAGTCTTCAACATTCTTGTATTTGGTCGCCCTGTAAAGCAAATCTGACATAGTCTTTGAGTCGTTCTTATATAGTGAAAATAGAAACTTACCCTTCCGCAACCCATTCGTGAATGCAGCTACAAGTATCTTATCGTCGGCTTCATCGATTGAAAGCACTTCTTTGTTAAAGTGAGCTATGTAAGACCTCAGCGTCTTATCTTCCTGTTGCTTGATGCTTATCAAACATGCAGTGGACTTCTTATACCTATGCCCCCTAATAAAGTGTGAAGCAAATTAGGCGCTTAGCTCTTTAAAAGTACTGATGGAGTTAGGCGTCAACCTGCTGAACCAAATCCTTACAGGACCTTTTAGCATAGTAGGGAAGGCCCTGCACATGATCTCATTTGCCAACCCTTGAAGGTGCATCAGGGTCTTGAAAGTTTCCAAGTGATCTAAGGGGTCTTTGGCTCCATCATAGCTTTCTACCTGCAACATACAAAACTTTGCGGAAGGGGGTATGAACTGACGAACGTAGTGAATGGCAAATCGGTTCAGTGGACCAAATCATCGAGCTCACTAGATACTGGCCCTCTGAGGGCGTTCATCATAAAGTCCATCCATTCCTTCATCATCTACATCTCTGCAACCATGTGAGGTGAAGCTGTATCTGTGACAGATGGACGGTTCATATCCTGTCGCTTTGGTCTGCTCAGGGTATTGCTACCTTTCGACCCTTCTTGGTCCCTTCTCTCAATGCTGGTACCTTCTTGGTCTTCCTCCTGAGTATTAGGTCCAGCGTTCCTTTGGCGCAACTGCTTTTCTAGATTGTGGTTTTGCTTGGTGAGGCATTCTACGACAACGATGAGAGTTTGAATATGTCTCTAGAGAGTGGTTATGTGTAGTTCGTCTCCCTGAACGCTGTTGGTTGTCACCATTGAACGAGTAAGTACGATGCAACTCTCTGTCCAGGAAGCGATAGTATGGCTTCTAAGTCACTCGTTCCCACAGACAGCGCCAACTGATGATGCCGAAAAATCACCAGTGAGTCACACAGTCCTTGCTCACTCCAAATAGTGCCTGCACAACAAAAAGAGAAGACCTAATAGAGAGCACTAGTGTGGTGCCAGCCAAATACCCTCCGAAAGTCAGGTTAGAACTTTTCACTACTCTAAAGTGCTAGAGTTGGGGTAAATTATGTGTACCTTGGTTTGTGAGGTTTTAGGGTTTTTATAGTAGTAGAGGTTTGACATCTATTCCTTGGTTTAGAAGTCTTTTCCTTGCAGGAGTTCGTATGAGCGTATTTTGCGGGATCCTTTTCCTTGTAGGAATCCTCTTGAGTAACATTGAACGTGGGGTGCAAGGTATTTCCTTATACCACATGCGTGGAGCCCAAGTAAAGCCACGTCAGCATTGTCAGGGACTCATGCATAGTCTTCAACTTCTTCCCATCAACTTCTTACCTCGTCACCTAAGGTGCTGCCTTCAGCTTGGAAGTGAAGCCGTAGACTTCCCGCTGTTGTTGTCTTGCAAGTAAAGCTAACGAGTTTACTAAGTCCGTCTCCCTTCGCCTTACAATGGGTGAGTGTCAACATTACAAAATTATCCTTATCAAGTATAATTCTTTAAATGGTGTAGATAAAGTGACGACATTTTTTTAACCGTCATAAATAATAAACTTTTTGCGAGGGATTTTTAATTGTCCCTCGTAAATAATATGGAGGGAAAATTTCCCTCCAAATTATTAGCATTTGTTACGGTTACAACACATAATAGTGATAGCTTTTCTTGTTGGTCACAAATGTTTCACATTTTACCAAGTATTTACAAGGGCATTATTTTGCCATAAGAAATAGGATATTTTGAGAGGGCTATTTAGGTCTGTCAAAAATTCTTCGTCGCTAAAAGGCATTTTTCTTGTAGTGGAACACAACTTTTGCCATAATTTGCTCACGTGGAGAGTTATGAGTGGTTAAATAAAAGTGGTAGGTCCACAATTTCACCACTCACAACTTGCAACATAAGCAAGTTGTGACAAAAGTTATAATCATAATATTACTCTTAATATCTAC
Organism: Quercus parvula; assembly: GCA_030820535.1. NCBI lineage: Eukaryota > Viridiplantae > Streptophyta > Magnoliopsida > Fagales > Fagaceae > Quercus > Quercus parvula. The sequence continues at coordinate 51,383,935 of JAUAME010000003.1, forward strand.
CATCTTTTGACCCCTTAATCGTGAACAATGAGCGAAAAAGATGAGGTTGTCCTCTTAATTGTAAAGTGTTGCTAAGGACCTGGGGCTTAATAACCAAATTGTTGAACTGGATGCATTGAGTGTAGTTCATATGATATCTAGTGATAATGCAAATCTGTTAATGGAGCCTTTACTATCTGATTGTAGGAGCCTGTACAGAGCAATCCCTAACAAATAGATACAGCATGTGTATCGGGAAGCCAATCAATGTGCAGACGCATTTGCTAGATTGGGATCAAGTGTTGTTTCCTCTTTTGTTGTTTTTGTTGAACTGCCGCCTGTGGTGGTCAGTTTGCTAGCCTTTAATAAGGCTGGCAGTTTTTGTAACAGACTCATTAGTAGTTAATTTAAGTTTCTAACCTTTCTCACCAAAAAAAGAAAAGTGTACCACTTTAGAGAGGATATTTATCTTTTCTAGATAGATTTTTAATCTTTGTGGAAAAATAATAAAATATAGATGACTACTGAGTAATGCAATTCAGTTAATAATAGTCTAAAACTATCAAGTTATACGAGGTAAGATCATATCTTTTGGTGATAGATAACTTACCTCATCATCCCTTAAAAGTTACCATAACTTTTGAGTGGAGTTGTAGTATGCCTTTGTGTTAGAATTTCTTTCTCTCTCTCTTGTGTGTGTGTTTGTTTCTCCCCCCAAAAAAAAAAAAATTGTGGAAAAATATTTGAAAATTGTAAATTTAACCATTTAATCATTTATTACTTTCTGTTCTGATATAATGATAGATTACTAACTGTTTTAAAACCTTAAACTATAAAAAAAAAATCATAAATTTAGTCATTTAACAATATAATTGTAACAAATATAGTGTTTATAATTCTAATTATCATTTAATTCTCTTAGTAGTCTTTTGTGTTTCAGCCATTCGAAAATGTGTTCCATCTTACCTCTCCTTTTTACTGGGGAAATAAATTTTTACTTTTAGTTTATTGGTTTTTCTTAACTCAACAGATCATGACAGGTCAATAATGACTTTTTTTTTTTTTTTTTTTTTTGTTGGAGAAACAAACACACACACACAAGGGAGAAGGAAAATTATTCTAACATAAAGGCACACCACAACTCCACTCAAAAGCCATGATAACTTTTAAGTTGGGAATGACTTGATCCTACCTTTCCGAGCTATATCATGAAATTATGGAAACAACTTAAAAAAAAAAAAAAAAAAAACTATATTTCATACATTTTAATTTACTAAATGAAGCACATAAAAACTCAATTAGCTTTTAATTTTTGTGCTCTAGGCAATCTATCACCAAAAGATATGATCTTACCTCGTATAACTTGATAGTTTTAGACTATTATTAACTGAATTGCATTACTCAGTAGTCATCTATATTTTATTATTTTTCCACAAAGATTAAAAATCTATCTAGAAAAGATAAATATCCTCTCTAAAGTGGTACACTTTTCTTTTTTTGGTGAGAAAGGTTAGAAACTTAAATTAACTACTAATGAGTCTGTTACAAAAACTGCCAGCCTTATTAAAGGCTAGCAAACTGACCACCACAGGCGGCAGTTCAACAAAAACAACAAAAGAGGAAACAACACTTGATCCCAATCTAGCAAATGCGTCTGCACATTGATTGGCTTCCCGATACACATGCTGTATCTATTTGTTAGGGATTGCTCTGTACAGGCTCCTACAATCAGATAGTAAAGGCTCCATTAACAGATTTGCATTATCACTAGATATCATATGAACTACACTCAATGCATCCAGTTCAACAATTTGGTTATTAAGCCCCAGGTCCTTAGCAACACTTTACAATTAAGAGGACAACCTCATCTTTTTCGCTCATTGTTCACGATTAAGGGGTCAAAAGATGGTAGATATTAAGAGTAATATTATGATTATAACTTTTGTCACAACTTGCTTATGTTGCAAGTTGTGAGTGGTGAAATTGTGGACCTACCACTTTTATTTAACCACTCATAACTCTCCACGTGAGCAAATTATGGCAAAAGTTGTGTTCCACTACAAGAAAAATGCCTTTTAGCGACGAAGAATTTTTGACAGACCTAAATAGCCCTCTCAAAATATCCTATTTCTTATGGCAAAATAATGCCCTTGTAAATACTTGGTAAAATGTGAAACATTTGTGACCAACAAGAAAAGCTATCACTATTATGTGTTGTAACCGTAACAAATGCTAATAATTTGGAGGGAAATTTTCCCTCCATATTATTTACGAGGGACAATTAAAAATCCCTCGCAAAAAGTTTATTATTTATGACGGTTAAAAAAATGTCGTCACTTTATCTACACCATTTAAAGAATTATACTTGATAAGGATAATTTTGTAATGTTGACACTCACCCATTGTAAGGCGAAGGGAGACGGACTTAGTAAACTCGTTAGCTTTACTTGCAAGACAACAACAGCGGGAAGTCTACGGCTTCACTTCCAAGCTGAAGGCAGCACCTTAGGTGACGAGGTAAGAAGTTGATGGGAAGAAGTTGAAGACTATGCATGAGTCCCTGACAATGCTGACGTGGCTTTACTTGGGCTCCACGCATGTGGTATAAGGAAATACCTTGCACCCCACGTTCAATGTTACTCAAGAGGATTCCTACAAGGAAAAGGATCCCGCAAAATACGCTCATACGAACTCCTGCAAGGAAAAGACTTCTAAACCAAGGAATAGATGTCAAACCTCTACTACTATAAAAACCCTAAAACCTCACAAACCAAGGTACACATAATTTACCCCAACTCTAGCACTTTAGAGTAGTGAAAAGTTCTAACCTGACTTTCGGAGGGTATTTGGCTGGCACCACACTAGTGCTCTCTATTAGGTCTTCTCTTTTTGTTGTGCAGGCACTATTTGGAGTGAGCAAGGACTGTGTGACTCACTGGTGATTTTTCGGCATCATCAGTTGGCGCTGTCTGTGGGAACGAGTGACTTAGAAGCCATACTATCGCTTCCTGGACAGAGAGTTGCATCGTACTTACTCGTTCAATGGTGACAACCAACAGCGTTCAGGGAGACGAACTACACATAACCACTCTCTAGAGACATATTCAAACTCTCATCGTTGTCGTAGAATGCCTCACCAAGCAAAACCACAATCTAGAAAAGCAGTTGCGCCAAAGGAACGCTGGACCTAATACTCAGGAGGAAGACCAAGAAGGTACCAGCATTGAGAGAAGGGACCAAGAAGGGTCGAAAGGTAGCAATACCCTGAGCAGACCAAAGCGACAGGATATGAACCGTCCATCTGTCACAGATACAGCTTCACCTCACATGGTTGCAGAGATGTAGATGATGAAGGAATGGATGGACTTTATGATGAACGCCCTCAGAGGGCCAGTATCTAGTGAGCTCGATGATTTGGTCCACTGAACCGATTTGCCATTCACTACGTTCGTCAGTTCATACCCCCTTCCGCAAAGTTTTGTATGTTGCAGGTAGAAAGCTATGATGGAGCCAAAGACCCCTTAGATCACTTGGAAACTTTCAAGACCCTGATGCACCTTCAAGGGTTGGCAAATGAGATCATGTGCAGGGCCTTCCCTACTATGCTAAAAGGTCCTGTAAGGATTTGGTTCAGCAGGTTGACGCCTAACTCCATCAGTACTTTTAAAGAGCTAAGCGCCTAATTTGCTTCACACTTTATTAGGGGGCATAGGTATAAGAAGTCCACTGCATGTTTGATAAGCATCAAGCAACAGGAAGATAAGACGCTGAGGTCTTACATAGCTCACTTTAACAAAGAAGTGCTTTCAATCGATGAAGCCGACGATAAGATACTTGTAGCTGCATTCACGAATGGGTTGCGGAAGGGTAAGTTTCTATTTTCACTATATAAGAACGACTCAAAGACTATGTCAGATTTGCTTTACAGGGCGACCAAATACAAGAATGTTGAAGACTGGCCCAAGAGGAGAAACTCGAAAAGAGAGAAAGACAAGAAGACATATGGCAGGACAAGGGGCAGAAGATGGCAAGAACTAGAGAACGAAGGGATGACAAGTGCTCTAAGCCCCCTACAAGGAGGTTCACGAGCTTCACCCCATTAACTACCCCAATCGACCAAGTCCTGATGCAAATCAAGGACGAAAGAGCCCTAACCTTCCCCGACAAGCTGAAGGGAGATCAAAATAAGAGGTCTAGAGACAAATATTGCTGTTTCCACCGTGACCACGGTCATGACACAGGCGACTGCTATAACTTGAAACAATAGATCGAAGCCTTCATTAAGTAAGGGAAGTTACAAAAGTTTGTCAGCAAAGAAAAAGCAAATCCACTTCAGGAGCAAATTCCCCAATGAGATAACGAGCGTCCAAGGCTGCCCCTATGAGACATAAGGATGATTGTGGGAGGCATGGCGGCGACCGGCTTGTCCAAAAAGGCTTGAAAAACTTGTGTTAAGTTGGTTCAGAATGTCCAGCTAACAGGCTTCATCCCGAAGATGGCACAGATCAATAACCCCATTATTGGATTCTCGAAAGAAAATGCCTGACATCTCCACCATTCGCATGATGAAGCCTTCATCGTTAGCATCCGGATAGGGGACTATAACACACACTGGGTCTTGGTTAACAATGGGAGCTCCGCAGACATCCTCTACTACTCGGCGTTCCAACAGATGCGGATTAATAGAGAATGTCTAGTCCCAACCAATGCTCCAATTGTTGGATTTGGAGGATCAAAAATATACCCCCTCGGTGTAGTCATGTTACCTATAACAGTCGGAGACTATCCTTAGTAAATCACCAAGGATGTTACATTCCTTGTTGTCGATTGCTCGTCCGCCTACAACGCCATCTTAGGACAACCTACCTTTAACTTGAGGAAGGCTGTAACTTCAACCTACCACTTAATGATCAAATTCCCCACTGAGTATGGTGTAAGGGAAGTGCGAGGAGATCAAATAGCTGTGCACAAATGTTATATTGCGATAGTAATGGATGACCATCTTCAAACTATGAGAATAGAAAAGCAGCGGACGGTGGTAGAACCTGTAGAAAGACTTGAGGAGATACCCCTTGACAACACCAGGTTGGACCAAACCACAAGGATAGGCACCCTTGCTAGCCTGACAATTCGCCTGGCACTTGCAACTTTTCTTAAAGAGAACCAGGATGTGTTTGCCTGGAACCATGAAGACATGCCAGGAATCGACCCTTCGGTTATGGTACACAGGCTGAATGCGTCGCCTTCGTTTCCACCTATTCGTCAGAAGAAGCGAGTGTTTGGCTAGGAACGAGACCAAGCAATGGCAGAAGATGTCGGAAAATTACAAAAGGCAGGCTTCATCAGGGAAGTATACTATCCTTATTGGTTGGAAAATGTGGTGATGGTTAAGAAAGCCAACAGGAAGTGGAGAATGTGCGTGGATTTCACAGACCTGAACAAAGCATGCCTAAAGGATAGCTACCCTCTCCCACGAGTCAATGTACTAGTAGACTCCACGGCCCAGTACAAGCTACTGAGCTTCATGGACTCCTTTTCAGGTTATAACCAAATCTGGATGGGCAAATCGGATCAGGAGAAAACTTCATTGGTTACCAGCCAGGGCCTCTTTTGTTACAAAGTAATGTCTTTCGGCCTCAAGAAGGCAGGAGTGACATATCAAAGGCTTATGAACAAGATGTTCACGAACCAAATCAGAAGGAATGTTCCAATCTACGTCGACGACATGCTGGTAAAAAGTCGAAGGGAGGATGACCATTTAAAGGATCTAAAGGAAACATTCAACACCCTTTGCTCTTACAACATGAAGCTCAACTCGAGTAAGTGTGCATTTGGAATGACAGCGGGAAAGTTCCTAGGGTTTATGATGTCTCGAAGAGGTATCGAGGCTAAACCGGAAAAGTTAGGGCCATAGTAGAGATGGCCCCCTCAAAGAACGTGAAAGAAGTACAAAGTTTAAACGGCAAGGTAGCTGCCCTGAACAGGTTTGTGTCAAGGGCAACGGATAAGTGTCTACTGTTCTTTTGCATGCTGAAGAAGTCTTTTGAGTGAATAGCTGGGTGTTAGCAGGCGTTTAAGGATCTGAAGGCATACCTCTCTTCCCCATCGCTATTGAGTCCCTCACAACTTGGGGAAGATCTCTTCCTATATTTGGCCATCTTTGTGGTAGCTGTCAACGCGGCCCTAATTAGGGAAGAGGACAAGGTCTAAAAGCTCGTATACTATGCCAGCTGAGCACTCCGTGGTGCAGAAGAAAGGTATTTGCAATGGAGAAGCTCACCTTCGCTTTAGTTACAGTAGCCCGTAAGCTCAAACCATACTTCCAAACCCACGCGGTAATTGTCCTAACCAACAAGCCCTTACGATGGGTGATAAGCAATCCTGAAGCCATAGGACGGTTGGCACTGTGGGCGATAGAGTTTAGCGAGTTTGACATTCAGTATCGCCCGCGTACTGCCATCAAGGGACAGGTCGTTGCTAATTTTATAGCAAATTTTACCAATGGGGAAGACAAAAGGGCAGATGAGTGTCCTCGATGGAGCATACATACAGATGGATTGTCCAATAGACAGGCTGGTGGAGCAAGTATCGTGCTTTTTTCGCCAGAAGGAGACAAGATTAAATGTATGGTTTGCCTTAACTTCCCTACCACCAACAATGAAGCGGAGTACGAAGCTTTAGTGGCAAGACTTGATCACGCTAAAGTGGCAGGGGCTGCAAGTGTGGTCCTTCATTACGACTCCCAGGTTGTCACCAACCAAGTGAACGGGGATTACGAGTGTAAAAGTGAAAGGATAAAGAAATACCTAGAGCAAGTAAAAAGAAGGGTGGATGACCTGCAGCAAGATTGTTCAAATCCCCAGAGGAGAGAATGAGCAATTTGACCGCCTTACCAAGGCTGCTTTGGCAGAATATATGATCATCCCTAACAATGTACTCTTCTTTGTTCAGCTTTCTCCACTAATAGCTTCCATCGATGTGCAGCAAATAGGCTCTGAAAACAACTAGACCACACCTTTAGTCTCCTACCTGAAGGATGGCATGTTACTAGACGGAAAGGAGGCTGCAAGAAAGCTAAAGATCCAAGCAGCGAGATTCGTTCTCATAAAGGACGTCTTGTACGAGAGAGGTTTCTCCCGCCCATACCTAAGGTGTTTGGACCCCAAGGAAGCAGACTACGCCATGAGGGAAGTCCACGAAGGGATCTGCGGAAATCATTCAGGGTCATGATCGTTGGTGCACAAACTGATACGAGTAGAGTACTACTGGCCCACTATGTAGAAGGACGCCCAAACTTATGTCAAAGCCTACAACAAGTGTCAAAATTTCAGCAATGTCATGAGACAGCCGTCCAAAGAGTTAACCCCAATGACAGCCCCGTGGCCATTTACTTAATAGGGGTTAGACATCATAGGACCATTCCCAATAGTGGTACGATAAATGAAGTTCCTTTTAGTAGGCATAGACTACTTCACAAAATAGGTAGAAGTTGAAGCCTTGGCCACCATCACATAGAAGAACGTGCGGAGCTTCGTCTGGAGGTACATCATCTGTAGGTATGGGATCCCTAGAGTTCTGGTTTCAGATAATGGGAAATAATTCGACAATGACTCATTCCGAGATTTTTGCTCGCAATTGGGGATCAAAAACCATTACTCCTCCCTCACCCATGCACAAGCCAACGGATAGGTTGTCAAGAGTTGACAGAAAAGCTCAAGGCCCATTGGAGCTGGTGTCTTATTGGTCCATTTTGGTCCCACTCCAAGTCACACACTAAAACCCAATTGGGAAGGTCCAAAAGGCTAGTCCAATTAGATAATCAATTATATATATAAGGAGAGAAACATACAAAATTTCATAAGGTTTTTTATGAGACTTTCATAATGTCTTTCATTAGGATCATACAAAGAATGAAATGATTTATATAAGAGTGTTGGACACTTTTTATTCTCTCCTTGGAAACTGATTGAGAGACCACACATCTTAGGCATCAAGTGGAATTAGAGTGAAGATTAAAAGTTTTTCCAAGAACTTTTGGTCTTCGGTTTTGAATTTCACTGCACCATGGTATGCTTTCTTTTTCATAAATTCTGAAACTTACATAGTACATGTTATCAATTACGAATGAAGTAGATCCATTAATTTTCAGCTGCGTATGTTTGTATGTGATACAAACATGTATTTTATCCAACAATTATATCACTAAGCAAGTTGGTTTGTTGATTGGATGAGTATAATGGGTTGTCTATCAAGAGTGTCTCCTTGGTTTAGATGAGTTAGTGTCTGCGTTGTCCTAGGCGATGAGTAGGATACCTAAAAACCCCTTGATACGTGACAACTGTTAGAAGGAAATGTGTTGCGTGGCATCAGGGAAGGTACCTAAAGACCCCTTGATACGTGACGACCGTCACAGTAGAGTGTGTCACGTGGTGTCAGGGAAGGTACCTAACGACCCTTGGATACTCGACGACACCTTGATACGTGACAACCGTCAAAGTGGAATGTGTAGCGTGGTGTCAGGGAAGGTACTTGACGACTCTTGGGTATTAAACGAGCCCTTGATACATGATAACTGTCAAAGCGGAATGTGTTGTGTGGTATTAGGGTAGGTACTTGATGACCCTTTGATACATGATGACCATTAAAGCGGAATGTGTCGTGTGGTGTTAGGGAAGGTACCTGATGACCCCTCAATACGTGATGACCATTAGGCGGAATGTGTCGTGTGGTGTCAGGGAGAGTACCTAATCTACAGGATTCTCAATTGTTGAGCCTCTGTCCAATTCTGTTTGGGCTTGGTTCAAATATACCTCCAACAATATATATATATATATATATTATATTTTAAAGGCTTTTGGAAGCAATAACACCTGAATTCCATTAAACTTTCTCTTTAATCCTTTGTGATTTTCTTCCCTTTTAGGTGTAAGGATCATAAACTCCATTTTTATTAAATTTAATACAAACGTACAAATCAACATTGCAAACTTTTCTCACTTGTATATCTCTCCTTTTTAATGGATGTATAATAATGTTGTTGACTTGTTGGTTGCTTATTTCACTGGCCTGTCCATCAAATATATCCCTAAACACTAATTCCCATGAGAAACTCAACTCTCAGAAATTTGAAATTCTAAAACTATACCCAACCCAAGTAAGTTAAACGATACCCAGCCCAAACTCATGTTCACTGGGCTTCTAAAACTATGTATCTAATGCACTCTAACGGTAATGCAGTTCTTTATGAGAAAGTTGGGCTTCAGTTAAAAAATTAGTTGGGCTCTTAAATAAAAACAAAAGATCAACTCATGGATTTGACTTAAACCTTACTGAGTTTGCGATCGGTTGAAATGATTCAGATCTAGCCCTATTCAGTATTCCAATAAGAAAGAATTTCAAATTCGGCCTAATGCAAAAATACTGATAGAGTTTGGCTTGGGTTCAATGTTGAGTGCACTAGAGCAATAGACAAAAAGCTTTGTCTATAATACAATACATACATGTCTACACATTCATCTTGTCAAGTGTAGTGGAGCCTTGGACAAAAGCTTTGTCCTAACCTATGAAGCACGGATGCGGCACCAGAGGTGCCACACCCACGTTCGACACGGCGACGCGTGAGGGACGCCACTGCCCGCGTGTCTGGCCGAGTCCCTCTACGTCATGCCACGTGGTTTTCACTTTTTTTTAGCCGACTTGCGTCGACGGGCGCCGACGCGGCTCCAACTTGGGCCGATTCACGGCCGACTCGGGTCGTATCGGCCAAAACCGCCGAAACGGCCGATTCAGGCCAAAATTCAAAAAAAAAAAAAAAAAGGGTGCAAAACGCACTATTTGAACTTATAACTAAACCCTACTTCAGCCCATTTCTCACAAACACCAAACTTAAGCTCTCGACCTCTCCTCACACTTCCGTCTCTCACTCGTCTCTATGCTTAGTCTGCTCTTTGCCTCTGTTTCGTCTCCCTTGTGTCTGTGAGACACTTAGCCTCTCAGCACTCACTCAATTTACTCACTTCAATTCATTCTTTCTTTAGCTCTCTCTCACGCATTCTTAACTTAGGTATCATTATAAAGCTTTCAATGTTTGTTTGATCTTCGATTTGTGATTTATGACTTGTAAATCTGTGATTTGTGAATCTTAGTTTTCAATCTTAGTTTTATTCAGTTAATAGTTATTACTTACTACTCATTGTGATTTGTGAATCTGTTTTGTGAACCTATGAACTTGGGTTTGATTTATTATTAATTTATTTAGTTAATACTTAATAGTTATTATTTGTAGGTTAAATTGAATCTATTGAATTTGCAATGGATGAAGTTACTAGCATAAAAACTTCATCTCAAGAAGTGCTAAATGTTGAATGTCCTCTTTGACAGTATGTGACTAAAGTAGAAAAACCACCTGGTGCTACTGTTAAAAAAAGGTGGAAATACATACTTTAAGTGCAACTATTGTGGCGTAGTTTATTTGGGATCCTATTCTAGGGTTAAGACTCATTTATTACAAATTGTTAATAAGGGTATTAAAGCATGCCCTAATGTGACACCGAGCCATAGGCAGAAAATGCAGCGAATGCATGATCAAGTTGAGAATGATAAGTTAGAGAGAGAACAGAGAAGTCGAATTCCCTTGCCCCCACCTATCCCAGGCCATGGGCCTATACCTATTTCCCCATTTTGGAGACAGGAAGGGAGTGATACTGATAGTACGAATCCGGTTGATGGTAAGAGGAGGAAGGTGACTGAGATTTCTCCTATTGAGAAAGAATTCTAGAATAATACTGGACATGAATTGGATAGTAGAATTGCTAGGATGTTTTACATCGGTGGGCTTCCATTTAACTTTGCAAGGAACCCATATTATCGTAATTCCTATGCATATGCTACTACCCATAACATCCCAGGTTATGTTCCTCTTGGATATAATGCCTTGAGAACAACACTTTTGCAAAAAGATAGAGCTCATGTTGAAAGACTTTTGAAACCAATTAAGGACTTTTGGCTTGAAAATGGTGTAAGCATGGTTTTTAATGGATGGTCAGATCCACAAAGGAGGCCTCTTATTAATAGTATGGTTGTATCCTAAAATATTTTGGACACCCTTTGTTGTCCACACTCTCAATCTAGCTTTGAAGAATATTTGTGCAGCAAAAAACACTAAAAAGAATGAACATATGAGGAATGTAGTTGGATTACACGTATTGCTGATGATGCATCCTTCATACGTGTTTTTATTATGAATCATTCAATGAGGTTGGCAATGTTTAATGAATTTTGTCCATTAAAATTGCTCCAAGTTGCTGATATTAGATTTGCTTCAATTGTTGTAATGCTAAAAAGGTTGAAGTTGATAAAAAGATGCCTTCAAGCCATGGCTATTAGTGAGCAATGGGCTTCTTATAGGGAGGATGATGTTGAAAAAGGTCAAAAGGTGAAAGATATGATTCTAAGTGATCTTTGGTGGGATAAAGTTGATTACATCCTGAATTCACAGTACCTATTTATGATATGCTACGAGTAGCCGACACAGATAAGCCTTGTCTTCATCTTGTGTATGAGATGTGGGATTCAATGATAGAGAAGGTAAAGGCAGCAATATATCGGCATGAAGGCTTGGAAGATGATGAGTATAGCTCATTTTGGAGTGTGGTGTATGATATACTCATTGATCGATGGACTAAAAATTGTACACCACTACATTGCTTGGCTCATTCCTTAAATCCTAAGTAAGTACATTTATTTTCTATTTTCCTTAGTTCCCCCTTCTAGTAAAACACACATTTCATCTATATTTGTTTTTTAATCTTTAATTAGGTATTACTCCATTGAATGGCTTTCGAAGAATCCAAAACGCATTTCTCCACATCGAGATCATGAAATTTCTATGGAAAGAAGCAAGTGTTTGGATCGATACTTTGAAGATGAGAATGAATTAAAGGTGGTGAAGTTTGAGTTTGCTGCATTTTCAGGAGGGAGACTTCCTTCACTAGATGCCTTGATAGATAGGTGGGCCTTACTCCCTTTGGTTTGGTGGCAATACCATGGCTCCGCATTTCCAACTCTTCAATCCCTTGCCTTTAAACTTCTTGGACAACCTTGTTCATCTTCATGTGTTGAGAGGAGTTGGAGCACATACAAATTCATTCATTCCTTAAAAAGAAACAAAATGGCTCCTGCACGCACTGAAGATTTGGTGTATGTGCATTCTAATCTTCGACTCTTGTCAAGGCGCAATGTGGAGTACGTAAATACAGCAACAAAGATGTGGGATATTGCAAGAGACTCTTGGAATGAGAGCGACATACATGGAGGAGCTAGAATTCTTGAGAATGCAGCCCTTACACTTGATGAGCCAAAGTTGGAGGCCATGGTTATTGGGAATGCTAGCACTAGTGTTACTACTAGTGAAAGTGAAGTTCAAAGTGAAGCTATTGATCTTGATGATGAAGAAGTTGGTGTTTGATTGTCTTGTTGATTGTCTTATTGATTATCTTTTATTTAGTTTTAGTTTCAAACTTGTGAGTTGTATTCTAATTTCCAAACATCATGGAATGTTTTAGTTTCAATCTTGTGGGTTGTGTTTAATTTATGAAAATCATGTTTTATTTATTATCTACTATTGCTCTTAAATTTGGTGTATGTTTGTATAATGTGAAAAAGTATGCTTAGCAATATATTAAAAATATAAATAAAAATATTTTAAATAATTTTTTAATCGCCGAGTCCTGCCACACCCGCACCCACCTTTTTCAAAAATTGCCGAGTCTCGCACTTGCGCCCGCACCCGAGTCCCGAAACGCACCTGTGCTTCATAGGTCCTAACAAACAAATGTGCACATTCAAGATTTGTTATGTTTTCATGTTAAGTATCCTATTATGTCTTTTGTCCATGCTTCTTAGGGTTGTTGAATAACAACTAAGTTCACTCAGCTTGTTCATGTCCAACGAACAACAATGAGTATGGTCACTTCATCTCCTTCACAAACCAAATGTAACTTTCAATCCCATAACTCCTCAAAATTTTATATTCCAAACTCCAACTAATTTATGCATATGAACAGAAAAGTAAGACTATTGTTCAAACAATAAGAAAGCTTAAGTGATAGGTAAACTCCATATTTTTTGTAATAATGGCGAAAATTAAGTTTGCATAATACACCCTCTAGGTAATCCAACATATAATGGGACTGACTAAACCAATGTAATTTACCCATCTCTGGCAAGTGGACAGTAGAGAGGAATGAGTAAGGGAGAGGATTAATTCTTAAATTTCTGGACTACAGTAATGACATCTCCAATCGTTCAGCATTTAGTGTGATATGATTAGGGTTGATGAGCAATCAATGTGAAGGCTTGGGGCTAAAAGTGATTTTGAGCATATTCAATTGCCATGATGTTACCTTTAGAGCTCATTTGTGAACTTAACTTACCAAGCTATTCTAGTGGTGTTTGTGATCTCAGGTAATCCTACCATGCTGTAATGGTGTCTCTCTATTCATCCAACCAAACTTCTTTAGATTGGTGAGATACTCCCTAAAGTGCTTTGCTCAATAGTTGTAGTAGATTTTTCAAGGTAAAGCCTCTCAGGTTGCCTAATTAGCTTGGTTTTGAGTTCTGCTTTATCTATCCTTGTCCAAAAATCTTCAAGCTAATGCCCTTTCTACAGGATTCCCAATTGTTGAGCCTCTATCCAATTCTGTTTGGGCTTGGTTCAAATATACCTCCAACAAAATATATATATATATATATATATATATCATGAACTTGAACCATGCTTGAATATAATCATGGTATGAATATGGAATAGCTGAATTAGGTAAAGGTTTTATAGCAACAGGACGGAATCCCCATTTTTCTTCAGTGATCACATTGAGGATGAAAACACTATGGTAAATAATTTTTGACTTATCAATCTTATCAGGTATGGATTTGATAAGAACTAATTTTTCATGAAACAGGATAGTAGAGTAATAACTTAAATTTTTACCATTGTATTCTAGTATCCAGTGGAAGTTCAAGGGAAAATAATTTGTAGCAAGTTTAAGGGGGTCTTTGATCATGGCTCCGTTAGGTTCAATGGAGAACTGGTTTTGGCAATATTGTTTTTGGAAATACTGTTATTGATAAGGTAGCTTTGTTTGATGAGTTTAAATTTGCAAAAACCAAAGAAAAAAGAAAATCTTATCATGCTACTTTTGAACAGAAAGAAAAGATCATGTTAAAAGGAAATGGAAAGAAGAAATTCACCAACTACAAAAACATATTTTGTTTTTTGATTTCATTGAAAACTACTATGTTCCAAAAAAAATAGTTTGAATATGGTAAAAAAATTAAATTTTGTCAAAGAAAATAAAACTATTGTTCGGTCTAGTCATCCGCTCCTTGACACGTTTATTATTAACTATAAAGGGACTGAGATAAAGGTCGCCCCTATCAAAATTGTTGAAATAATTGATGCTAACGCCCCCATTTCTACTAAAACAAAAAAGATTATTGAACAAAACAATTTTGTTAATAATTCCTTACATATTATTGGCCAACAACTCGACCAAATTGAAGAAAAAATTGAAAAACCTACTTCTTCAAAAACTGAAAAACCTTTGATTGATTTACCAAGCCAAAGGCAAATCTTGAGCCTTAAGACTACCCAAAAAAAAAAAAAAAAGAAGCCAAGCAGAATACTTCTACTAGTGCTACTCAATCTATTTCAAGAAAAAGGGAAGAGATTGGTTTTTTTGAAGATTCCAGATTCTGACTCCTCATCCTTTGCTTCTAATAAATTTGTTTTCAATATGCCTGAAATTAAAAGATTTGTTGAAAAATCCAATCCCATGTCTCTTACAAAGTATTCCTAAAGTTGATACTAAATCCATCTATAAAACTAGTTGGGTCCAGCCTACCTTCAATTCTTAGTTCAATGTCAGAATTGTTGGGCAAACATATTCTATTTCAAGAACCCATGAAAAATGTTGTTTGTTTAATAGAAGAAGTATTAATGAATTCCTTGCTAAAAAATTCAGTTATTAGCATACTGGATTAGTTCAAGTTGTTGTTAAACCCCTTACTAAAAAAGGTATTAATGCTTTCGTACTTATGTGCTTGAGAGATGCTAGATTTAAAGATTTTCATACTAGTATTCTTGGCATGATCATCTCATCTCTGTTTGATGGTCCTTGCTTTTGGAAGCAGTAACACCTGAATGCCATTAAACTTTCCCTTTTATCCTTTGTGATTTTCTTCCCTCTTAGGTGTAAGGATCATAACTCCATTTTATTTAACTTAATACAAACGTTCAAATCACCATTGCAAACTTTTCTCACTTGTATATCTCTCCTTTTTAATGGATGTATAATAATGTTGTTGACTTGTTGGTTGCTTATTTCACTAGCCTGTCCATCAAATATATCCCTAAACACTAATTCCCACGAGAAACTCCTCTCAAAAATCTGAAATTCTCTTGATTTTTTGAGGGTCTTAATGCTATAGATGTTTTTATTTTACAAAAAATGGGTTTCCAGAAACTCAATTCTATTAGAAATTTGAAATTCTGTTGATTTTTTGAGGGTCTTAAACTCTTAATGCTATAAATTTTTTGTTTTACAAAAGAAAGTTACTACAGTAGAATTAGAAGTCTACACCACTTTTTTAATTACCCTCAAAACTTTTTTACTACTAAAGGAAGATCTATTTTCAAAACTTTTAAAAGATTAATATTTTGATCCTTACATCACAGCTATTTAATATCGTCTTTGTAGTGTTTTATGTATTACTGAAGGCTTGACCTCCCTAAACCTTTCCGCAAAGTCTGTTCCTTTTGATCATCGACAATTTAATAATAGTAATAATAATAATAATGCTACTTTTTTTTCTTTTTTGAGAAAAATAATGCTACTTGTTAGTTACTAATCACACGATATTTTTATTTTCACCATACACTTATTTAGTGGTCTCAGTATAACATCAAAAGCCTTTCTCATGCATTTGACACCAAGACAATTACATATCTAAAATTCACAATTGGATAGCTATATCGTGACTAGAAACCATTATTGTATCACCTGTACAAGATTGAGGCCTTTTTATGAGTGAAACCAAAAAACTGCAACCAAAAAAGAAAAGACTGAAGAGTATCACAGTTGCTGGGATAAGGCTTTTGATCCACAAGCAATGTACGTGAATATTGAAGGTATCTGAATTCTAAAGGGTTTCTTTGACATTTCGAGAAACATACATCTCACTGATAGAATAGAATAGGGATCAATTATCAGTATGATTGTCACGGATAAAAAGATTATGTAAACTTCAAGTTGTTTATCAACATGTTTGGAAATCTCATAAAGAAAATAGTTATGTATGGTTTGCATTGATCGAATTTGAAAATGTTTTATTGTTTATATATAAAAATAGTAGGACCATGCATAAAAATCTAGATTACGACAACTAAGGTTCTGAAAAATATATATAGATTATGATTAGGACTTCAATCAAAGAAAGGCAGCTTCAACACAATTTATCCAAAAACAAAAGAATAGCCTGACGACTAATGCCTTCTAAGTCAATAGACAAAAGTAAGGTCAATATGCTCCGTTGCTCATCATATCCATGAAAAATATTAGTGTGGCATCATATCATGAAACAAATAATTGAAGAGAACTTATAAATAATAGCAATTAATTTGCTTCCACTATCACAAACTACCCCCCGAACCATACCATATTCTATTATGCAATTTTTTTTTTAGTAGGTGTTGTTCTGCAATTCCTTGACAGCCAAATTTACCTTACAATTCATACCTACAGGCTACAGGACTCCATCCACACTCTTCAATGGCCACTCTTGTCTGATTATTTTTCTAAGTTTCCATAAATTCCATAGCAAGATTAGAGGCTATTTGCACCAAATTCACTGCTATCTTCAGAGCTTCACCCACCCACCTTTGGTTCCGATTGTACCATTACAGTGGCTATATATAGCATGACCTCCACCTCCATGACTTGACCATTTTGTTTTGAAGACAGAATAACACTGTGGATGACTAAAGACAAACAAGTAAAATAGTTTCAATTGATGAATGTGTGGTACAATTCTTTGTGATTACAAAATAGTGATTTTTTGATTCAATCTCCATGAAAGATTTGCTGATTGGAATTGTGGTAATGTGATTTTGATTTGAACACCAAATATCCTTCAATTTGGCTAAAGGATAGATCGAAGACCCTTGAAAGGGAATTATAATGAATCTCTGGCTATGATCTTGTTAGAAATTATTGTTCTTCACGTTCTTTGTGCGTTCTTTGCCTTCAAAGGTTTGTGGTGGAAATTTTTCAGGGCCTTGGAGGCTTGAATTCATAGAGCTTCACAAATATGTGGTTTCTTGGAGTTTCTGAGGGCTTTTAAGCTTGATTTCAGTGAAGTTTGAGATCTAGGAAGATGATTTGGAAGATTTCTTTTCGAATGTTCTTCGTATTCAAAGGTTGAAGTTCTTGAATTTCCTAGAGGCTTTAGGGCTTGATTCTTGCAGAGCTTATGTACTTCTGAATCTTCTTTGATGCTGCTTATGGCATGGATGCCTTGGTGTCTTCCAAGATGCCTTGGTGTGTAGAAATGCCTTAGGATCGAAGGCTTCTATTTATAGGAGTTTGGAGGTGGGTGAGTGACATGTGGCAGAGTATGATTGGTGACACATGTCACAGTTTGATTGGAGGAGGTTTAAGACTTTTTCTCCAAGACACATGACATCATTTTCGTGGCCTAAATTTCTTGATTTTCAAGGTAACACATGTCAACACTTGATTGGACCCCTTATGTCGTTGCTTACATGTGCCAATGTTTAGCCTATGTCATTGCTTACACGCACCAACGTGTGGTTGATTTCTACATGCTTTTTTTTATGCTTTTATTTCAATGACACTTAACAAATCTCTGTTAGTTTCTGAATGGTGATAGTGGAAACTAGTAGTAGTACGTGGCGCTTTGTAATTGATCGTACATTATGGACTTGGTAGTATGATGTGCATGTCAACTTGTGATAGGTCGAGAATTTCCCCCCTCTAAAAACACCGTACCTATGGAAACATCATGGTTGGTCTCTTAGACTTCTAGCGTGTCTTAGCACTCCCATAATACATGTGTCACTGTTTCTGCACTATCCCCACATATTTCACTTGATAATGATGATATTGTATTCCTACAATAAAAATTGAGCTAATTCGTAGGTAAAATATTGTGGATCACCTTTCAAGCAAAGAGTATAAGTTATGGCTACACATTTAGGAGTAGTTCTAAGATCACAAATTATTTTACAATTTTTTTTCCACAATTCTGACATGGCAGATTGTAAGTGATTAATCATCACTTACACATAGATCCACAATTTTTTTCCACTAATCACCCTTTGCCACATCACAGTTGTAGTAAGAGATTGTGAAAAAATTTGTAGTCTTAGACGTTTCCCACATTTAGTCTCAAATACAAAGAAAAGTACTTTTTTTGGGTACATTTTAGAACATCAGATCATTCACATCAAAGATGTAAAAAATGCTAAAAACGCATTTTAGCATCTCAATCCACAAAATACGCACCACAACAAAGCTACTATTCTTAACATATTTACCATCTTAGCTACAGTAGACTGTTATAAATGACAGTCTATTGTAGCTCAAATCTTATAAAAAATAATTTTTTATTACTTTTCTCATCTTTCTCACTGTTCTCTTCTTTCTTTTACGCATTCTTTTTCTCTCACCGGTGTCACTTCTTCTCTCATTTCTTCTTTCCTTTTCTCACACCGATCTCGCTTCTTCTCTCTTTTCTTCTTTCACCATCATCCACAACTAAAAACCACGGTGGTAGCGATGGTTTTTTTTTTTTTTTTTGGGGGGGGGGGGTGGTGGTGGTATTGGCGAATTGTTTGGGTTTTTTTTTGTTTAGAGGTAGCTTGTGATTCTGATGGTGGTTGTTTTGGCTAGTGGTGTTGGTTTATTTTAATGGGTTTTGTGGTGGGTTGTTGATGACGATGGTTGTTGTGGTGGTGGTTTTGTTTTTTTTTTTTTTTTGGTTGTGGGTTGTGGCTACCACAATGGTGGTGGTGGTGGCTAAGGGTGGTTGTTTTGGGCTTTTTGCAATGGGTTATGGCTTCCATGGTGGTGCTGTGGTGGTTCTAGTTTGTGGGTTTTTGGTGGTTTCGGTTTGTGTTTTTTTTTTTCCCCCCTCCAGTGGTGGTGGCAGTGGATGTGGGTTCTGATTGGATTTATGGCAGTAATATAGTGGTAGTTGAGTGAGTTATGTAGGTAGTGGGTTATGGTGAATGGTGGGTTGTTCCCTTTTTTTTTTTTTTTTTTTTTTCCCAATGGTGGCTAGTGGTTAAGTGGATTTTGTGGCTAGTGGGTTGTGGTGGCTGGTTATTTTCTTTTATTTTTGTTGTTTTAGGTAGTGGTGGCTAATGGTGGCTAGTGGTGGGTATGGCCATGGGTTTACTGGGTTGAGGGATGAGAAGAAAGATGAGATGTGAGTGGATTGCTTCAGAGGAGAGAGACATATAAAAAATAATACTTAAATGAAGTGGTAAAAAAAAATAAAAGTTTTGATGTTGGGTGTAATGTAAAATGAGTTGTTGAATGCTATAAAGTAACTTTTTGAGATGCTAAATGCTAAAAATTTTAAAACCCTTGATGAGAATACTCTTACAGCATATCAGGTGCTAAGCTAGTGGCATAGCGGAAGACAATCAATAGCTTAGCACAATCCCTATTGATAGGCCAAAAACATATTGACCCCTTGTGATGAATTAATTGATTAATTAGCCAAATTTATTAATTAATCAAATTAACATGCAATATACGTGGCAGCATAAACAAATCACCAATTAAACTAAGTATGCAGAGGAAATTAAATTGACACGGTAATTTGTTTACGAATGAGGAAAACCTACATGGCAAAACCCCATCGGGTGATTTTAAGGTCACCATTCCCGAGAATCCATTATTATCAAAACAAGTGGTTACAAGTAAAGGAATCCCAATACCTTATATCAACCTACAGTTGAACCCTTACCCAAATACCTAATTGGACTTGTTCTGTAGTGACAATCTCTGATTTCCAATGCACGGCTCCCAATACGTGACTAACCAATTACGTGGATCCCAATATGCGACTTGATCACTGACTAGAGAAGGATGTTGGCTGCAAAGTTCTTCAATGCATCTAGATGATGAAGATCATGAAGTTGCTTGGTCACAAAACCCTATGATGTACAAACACAGCAACTTCTTAAAAAACTAGGGTAAACTAGGTTTCCAGTCACACTCTTCTTCACTCTTGTGAAATTTGCTTTTGTGCAACTTGTGTCACCTTTTCCAGCCTTTAAAATAATCCTTATATATATGTTTAGGGTTGTAAGAAAAGAAGCCCAAACATACATTCATGGATTGGACGGAAAACAGTCCTAAAAAACTAAACTTCATAAACCTCGATAGATAGCCATCTATCGAGCTAGCTATTGAGTCACGGGTTTCAGCAACTTTTAAACCTCAATAGATGCTAACTGTCGAGTTTTAAAATCTTGCACTTTTTGACTTGATTCTTGGACAGACTTGCATGGCTTTAACACTTGAACTTGAAATTTTGTTTCTTGAAGCATTAAACACATCCTAGATCTATCCAAGTACAAGTAAAGTTCGTTTTGTCAAAAGATTAGCCAATTACATAAAATGTTGACATATGTTCCTAACATTGAATCACATATGTCCTAACAATCTCCCCATTTGGCAATCCGTGTCAAAACTACAACAAACAAATGAGATATGAGAGAAGCCATAAATCACTCAACTCATATTCACTTGTTGAATACAATAAAATCTATCCTTACACAAACTCTTGAAACACTTTAAACAAAACTCATCAATGCATCTTAGTGAGAAACAGAGAGAATAGATTGCATACATTATATAAGAAACATGTGTATAAAGATAGAAAAGAGACAACACATGGTGAGATAGGTGAAAGAACATACCTCAATAATATATAAAGCAAAAATAAGTACAATGTATGTCAAAATGGTCACAAGACCAATATACAAGATGTAATGTATCTGAAATAGAAAAAAAGAAAAAGAAAAAACATCAAATCCTCACTACATCCCTCAACATATGAACACTCCTCCTATCTCTTAAACCAACCCTCCCCTTATGAGTATGACTACTCCAATCTCAAAATTACTCCCCCTTTTTGTCACAAGTGACAAAGGACAAGTAAATCAAATAGACATCTCATCATTACTCAGCGAGCCATCATCATTATCCTCAGCATTATTAGCACTGCCGAAGCCATCACTCTCACCTCAGATGCCTCAGGAGAGGAAGCCATTGTGTAACCACCCATTACAACCTGTCGTTGCGCGATACGACCGACATGGGTGTTCACCTTACACAACTCATCGTTGAGAGTGTCAAGGCAAGCATCCATGCACACAAGATATGCCATGATAGCCTCAAGTGTCATTCCACCCGTTGAAGAAGAAGGAGTAGAGGTGGACGGAGCAATAGAAGTCGGAGGAGCTATCATCTGCATTTAGGGCTGCCTCGAGCGAAGTTGTGCAAAACTCCGCTTTACAGTAGCGGCACCAATGGCACACATGTATGAGAAGTAGGGAGACTCAGGATAGGAGATGGAAAAATGGTGAATGAGTCTCGTGATAGTGGAAGGAAAAATGAGCTTATCACGAGTCATCGTGTCCTTATAGACATTTATAAAGGAGAATATAAAGTGTGAAGAAAAGTCAATAGAGATATCCTCAATGAGGAACAACCAAAATCAAGCACGAGGCTCTGTGATAGTGTTATAATAAGGCAAAGGATGAAGTACAAATGTCATCACCATGTTTAGGAATCTCGGACCTTTAGCAAAGGCTGAGTAAGGGGTGTTTTGATGGTCACCCCAAGAAGATGGCGTCTCATAAAATAAAGACGCGAGTTCATCTTTGACACCGTCCTCAGATGCGCACAGGCAGGGTAGTCAGGATGCACTACCCTAGGCACATGTAGTACCTCGGAAACAATCTCCGGAGTAACTACCTTGCGAATACCTCGAACGCAAGTAGAAAATTGAGGTATAGAAGAATCTAAACCATGCATGTTGGAGTAGAACTCCTTTATGATCATGAAAGGGCACGTGACCGGGGCACCACATAGTGACTCCTAACCCCTACTCTAGAAGACAGTAGGCAAGTCAATATCAGAGAAGTCTGATAGAATGACTTGGTGTTTCGAATGAATGTCTCGTCGTGAAAAGTTCTCAAAGAAGTATAATTTGGCCTTCTCATCATGGAACTAGACGTGAGAGGGAGTGGGGTCAGATGGAGAAGAAGAAGAAGATGCCCCAGAATGAAGAGGGTTTCAGGACGAAGTAGACTTACACTTAGGTGCCATAACGCAACTAGCGTAAGAGGGAAAGAAAGAAAGAAAGAGAAGGAGACAATAAAAAAAGTACCAACAACAAGATATATAGAAAAATAAAAACTTGAAGGTACGTATGCATGAAAATGCATGAACATGCAAATATAATTGCATTATGGGCTTAGTCCAATCCAAACCTACCAGCACACAAAATTGCAATAGATAAAGCACATATCTATAATGCATGAAAATATTGTGATAATGCACATGGGATGTAATGCATGAAGGTTTACAAACATTGACACAACACCCAACCCAAAAATGTTACAAAATCTCATGAATTTTGAAAAACCCCCCAAAAATTTTTCAAAAACCAAAACTTAGGTCAGAAAAGAATGGAATGCATGATTAAGGAGTGAGAAAGAATCATACCAGATGAAGAACACTTGATTTGAGTCGAAGATCAAGAGAGGAATGTGAAGGGTTTGAGTTTGAGGTGTTTAAGAGTGAGAGAAGAGAGAATCTGTCGGGAGAGATTGAAGGAAATGAGTGAGAAATCGCGAGGCGCCTATTTATAGAAATCTCATAAAGCTCGATCAATCGAGAGCTATTGAGGAGTTATCAAGGATCAAATGAGAGGCTTTTTCAACAATGAAGCTCGATGGATTGATGTAGCTATCGAAGAGACAAAAGGTTTCTCGATTGATCGAACTAGCTATCGAGAGCTATCGAGAATGCGATAAAAAGCAGCTGAAGGGTCTCGATAGATAGCTTATCTATCGAGAGCTATCGAGAAGCTATAGAGATTACTTAAAAACAGTTTTTCAAAGAAGAGAAAAACATAGATATGAATGCAATTAAACAAACTCCTCAAATACAGATCCAAACAACATTTTAAGCTCTCAAAAACATCTCTCAACAATAAAAATGATGGGCATTTAGATCCAAAACACACACACACACACATAAAACAAGTCTAACCAATTTTATATTTCAAAAACAAGTCAAGACAGTTTAGTGGGCATACATAAACACAAGTATTCCATGTGATGTCTAAATTACATTGTATCTGCACATGTATCAAGAGTAGCAATGAATATTGCGTGTTATATGTGAAAAACATCGCAAGATTGCATAAATGTCTACATGTTATGACGATTTGAGATATGAGGAAATCACTTTAATTTACACACAATCATAACTGTTTGATGGGGACTATCACCTTTGAGGTACATCCTATAACTCCCATATCTCCTAGAATACACGCTTGCTATCATACATAAAGCATTTTAATTCTTTTTGCTTTGTATTTTTATTTGCATATTTTTCTTTTAAGCAAATCATGCATGAGCATATAAGAGAGAGAGAAAAAAAAACCCAATTATGTTAAGCTTTTGACATTGCACTTTTACTATGTTGAAGCATAGAGATGTCATTTCATGATTGGCGAACAATAGTGGTGAGATGGTTATTTATGCCTTTCTCTTAGGATTTTTTAGTCCTTCCTGTCAACAGGAGTGATATGAGTGTTAAGTACAAGAGATTACTTAATCTTACTTATCGCAAACATGAGCCACAAATCTGACTTGCTTAGTTATGCATAGAAATGCTCATCTAAGCTACAAAAGATACAAAGTTCAGAAAATTTTGTTTCAATGGCCATCCAAGGCACACAAGTACCAATGTACACAAAATACATTGTTTTTGTATTTTTCTGATTTTTCAATTTTTTTTATTTTTATTTTGAAAATAAAACAAAATTAAAACTAAACAACCAAACAAAAATAGACAAACAGCATGAAAGCATAAAAGAAATATGCAGATGCATGAAAGCATGATTCCAAAAGCAGATAAGAAATCAAGCAAAGAGAGTCCTACTTAAGATAGAGAGAATTAAAGCAGAGGACAAACAGAAAAGACAATTAAGTTTTAGGCTCTTTTATCACCCATACAGCACAAGTCCTTGGCCATGAAGATTAAAAGGCACGTGTCCTAGTATGACTACTAAAGGACATAGAAGAATTAGAATTCCTCTGAAATTGAGTCAAAAAGCTCAAAGCTTTTAATAGCTCACCAAGAATAGGTATAGAGCCTTTAGACAAAGGATGAGACCTATTTGACACTCGCTTATGAGGAAACAACTTGAAACAATTAGGATGAGTATGACCAGAGACACCACAATGGTGACAAACATGAGTAGTTTTCGAACTACTATACTTCTTAGAGGGAGGTCTAACCTTAGAGGTTGACAAAGACCTTAATTTAGGACAATTTGGCCTAATATGACCAACAATATGACAATGATAACAAGTGGGGACAATTTTAAAATTTTTATTCCTAGGAGTTTTAGACATAGGTTTAGAAACTTCAGCGTTAACATCAGAATTTTTACCTTTGTCTATCTTAGCAATATTAGCCTTTACTCTTCATTATTCCTTTTAAATGAAGGGATATAAAAATCTTTTTCTTTTGAGTTAAGCTTAACAAGAAGTTTGGCACTAGTTAATTTTTCAATTTCAGTTTTAAATTCAACTAGTTGCTCTTCCAAACTCTTAATTTTGTCCGCCTGAGATGAAATTTGATTTTTAAAATTCTTATTCAAATTATTGGCTTCATCCAATTTTGCAATCAAATCATCTTTTTCAAGTTTGACATTTTTAAATTTAGCTTTTAATTTTGTAGAACATTTAAGAGATTTCACACAAAAATTATAAAGCTTGCAATAGCCATCTTGAATATCATCATCATCATTCAACATAAGATCATGCAAATCAAAACAACCAAGTGTTTCCATGACAACAGGGGTCAATGGATCACACAGCAAAGATTAAAACCTAATCAGAGTGTGCTTGCTCTAATACCACTTGATAGGCCAAAATCGTATTGACCCTTTGTGATGAATTAATTGATTAATTAGCTAAGTTTATTAATTAATCAAATTAACATGTAATATACGTGGCAACACAAACAAATCACCTATTAAACTAAGTATGCAGCAGAAATTAAATTGACATGGTGATTTGTTTACGAATGGGGTAAACCTACACGACAAAAAACCCACAGGGTGATTTTAAGGTCACCACTCTCGAGAATCCACTATTATCAAAACAAGCGGTTACAAGTAAAGGAATCTTAGTACCTTATACCAACCTACAGTTGAACCCTTACCCAAATACCCAATTGGACTTTTTCTGTAGTGACAATCTTTCCTTTTTCAATGCATGGCTCGCAATATGTGACTAACCAATTGCGCTAGTCCCAATACGCGACTTGATCACCAACTAGAGAAAAATGTTGGCTGCATAGTTCTTCAATTCATCTAGATGATGAAGATCACGAAGTTGCTTGGTCACAAAACTCTATGGTATACAAATACAGTAGCTTCTTGAAAAACTAGTGCAAACTAGGTTTTCGGTCACACTCTTTTTCAATCTTGTGAAATTTGCTAATAATCCTTATATATGTTTAGGGTCGTGAGAAATGAAAGCCCAAACATACATTCACGGATTGGATGGAAAATAGTCTTGAAAAACTGAACTTTATAAACCTCGATAGATAGCCATCTATTGAGCTAGCTGTCGAGCCACGGGCTTCAGCAGCTTTTAAAGCGCGATAGATGCTAGCTATGGAGCTAGCTATTGAGTTTTAAAATCTTGCACTTTCTGACTTGATTCTTGAACAGACTTGCATGGCTTTAACACTTGAACTTGAAACCTTGTTTCTTGAAGCATTAAACACATCCTAGATCTACCTTGATAAGGACAAAAGATATGGGTCATAAATAATAAGCGACGGAATGTAATGTGCCATCAGTCATTGTTCCAAATGACTAACGGCAGGATAAAATGTTAAGGAATCCACAGGCCGGAGAAATGATAAAGCTGAAGGGATTCTGAAGCCGACGGTATGAAGACTGAAGGGCACTCTGAAGCTGACGGTATGGAGACTGAAGGCATTAAATATGCTGACGGCACTAGTCAAAGATTTCTTGTTAACCATGTTTGTATGACTTGCCCTCCACGTTTTGGTAAACCTAAGAGCAATTCCTATATGGAAAGGATCTCGCAAAATACGCCCAAGAGGGATTCCTATAAGGAAAAGACTTCTACTCCAAGGAAAAAGGGTCAAGCTCTACTACTATAAAAACCGAGCACCCTCACGAAGAAAGGTACGCATAATTTACCCTCTCTAGCACTCTAGAGCAGTGAGAATAGTTCTGACTTAATCTTCGGAGGGTATTTGGCCGGTACCACACCAGTGCACTCCGCAAAGATTCTTTCTTGTTGTTGTGCAGGTGCCATTAGGAGCGCTCAAGGATCGTGTGACTTACTGGTGTTATTTTTGGCATCATCAGTTAGCGCCGTCTGTGGGAAGCGTGTAGTATAGAGCCATAATACCGCTTCCTGGACAAAGGTTGCATGGTGCTCACCCACTCAATGGCAACCACTAACGACATTCAAGAAGAGGAACCACCACGACCGCCCTCGAAAAGTAAGTTAAGACTCTCGCCGCGGTCGTGGAACGCCTTACCAAACAAAATCGTGACTTGGAAGAGCAGCTGCGCCAGAAAAACGTAGCACCGGACAACCAAGGAGCTGATCAAGAAGGAACCAGTGCTGACCAAAGAAACCAAGAAGGACCTCAGGCCAGTAACGCCCCGAGCAAGCCGGAGCGACAGAACGTGAGCCTCCCTTCCCTCGCAGATACGGCTCCACCATCTATCATCGCAGAGATGCAGGCGATGAAGGAGCAAATGGAGATTATGATGAACGCCCTCAAGGGGCGAGTGTCCAGTGATCTTGACGACCTTGTCAATCGAACCGACTCGCCATTCACAACCCCTATCAACTCCTTCCCTCTGCCGAGTAAGTTTCGCATGCCACAGATGGATAGTTATGACGGGGTCAGGGACCCTCTGGACCACTTAAAGACATTCAAAACCCTGATGCACCTTCAAGGAGTAGCAGACGTGATAATTTGTAGGGCCTTCCCTACGACGCTGAAGGGAGTAGCCAGAATTTGGTTCAGCCGACTAACGCCCAACTCAATCAGCACCTTCCAGGAGTTGAGCGCTCAGTTTACCACGCACTTCATTAGCGGACACAGATACAAGAAATTCACGGCTTGCTTGATGAGCATTAAACAGCGAGAGGACGAGACGCTGCGGTCCTATATATCTCGTTTCAATAAGGAAGTGCTTTCGATCGACGAAGCCGATGATAAGATACTTGTTGTAGCCTTCACGAATGGGCTGCGGAAGGGTAAGTTTTTGTTTTCCTTATACAAAAATGATCTGAAAACCATGTCGGAAGTACTTTACAGGGCCACCAAGTACATGAACGCCGAAGACGCGCTGTCAGCCTGAGAAGAGAAACCGAAAAAAAAAAAGGAAAGGCAGGATGACATCCAACAAGAACGAGGGCGTAAGAAGGCCCGAACGGGAGACCGACAAGATGAACGTCGCCCTAAGCCTCCAAGAGGAAGATTTACGAGCTTCACCCCACTAACGGCCCCTGTAGACCAAGTCTTGATGCAGATTAAAGATGAGGAAGCCCTGACCTACCCCGGAAAGCTGAAGGGAGATCCAAATAGACACTCGAAGGATAAGTATTGTCGTTTCCACCGGGATCACCGCCATGACACAGTTGATTGTTACGATTTGAAACAGCAAATCGAGGCCCTCATAAAACAGGGGAAGTTACAGAGGTTCATTAGAAAGGAAAGGGCGGATCAGCCCCCTCAGGAGCAGAATCCCCGACGGGATAATGAGCGACCAAAACCCCCTATAGGGGAGATAAGAATGATTGTGGGGGGAACGGCAGTCACTGGGTCGTCTAAGAGAGCTCGAAAGACCTATCTCAGGATGGTCCAGAATGTGCAGTTGACAGGCGCAGTGCCAAGGATAACGCAAAGAGAAAGTCCCACAGTCGGGTTCTCAGAAGAAGATGCAAGACGCCTTCACCACCCGCATGATGATGCGCTGGTCGTCAACATATGGATAGAAGACTACAACATGCACAGGGTGCTGATCGACAACGGAAGCTCAACAGACATCCTGTACTATCCGGTGCTCTAGCAGATGGGAATCAGTAGGGAACGGTTAGTTCCAACGAATACCCCTCTAGTCGGCTTTGGAGGAAAAAGGGTGCTACCCTTAGGTGCAGTTACATTGTCCGTAATGGTAGGAGATTACCCTCAGTAGATAACCAAGAACGTAACTTTCTTGGTGGTTGATTGCTCGTCTGCCTACAATGCAATCCTCAGACGACCCGCGCTGAATTCATGGAAGGCGGTAACTTCGACCTACCACCTAATGATCAAGTTCCCCACTGACTACGGAGTAGGGGAACTGCGCGGAAGCCAAATGGCCGCACGCGAATGCTACATAGCCATGATGAAAATGGAAGATCAAGTTCAGGCCTTAAGCATAGAAGAACACCGGACAGTGACGGAGCCTGTGGAAAAGTTAGAAGAAATAACACTTGACAGTTCTGATCCTGGCAGAACGACCAAAATTGGGACACTCGCTAACCCCACAATCCGTCAGGAACTCATAACCTTCCTCAGAAGCAATCGAGACGTATTTGCCTGGAGTCAAGAAGATATACTAGGAATAGACCCTTCGGTCATGGTGCACAGATTGAACGTCTCACCTGACTTTCCATCCATTCGACAGAAGAGAGTGTTTGCCCCTGAACGAGATCACGCCATTGCAGAAGAAGTCCGAAAGCTAGAAGAGGCAAGCTTCATTAGGGAAGTATACTATCCCGATTGGCTAGCCAACGTAGTAATGGTCAAGAAAGCTAGCAGTAAATGGCAGATGTGTGTGGACTTCACCGACCTCAATAAAGCCTACCCCAAAGATATCTATCCCCTCCCAAGGGTCGACGTCCTAGTAGACTCAACGGCCCGACACCAGTTGCTAAGCTTTATGGACGCTTTCTCGGGGTACAACCAGATCTGAATGCACGAAGCTGATCAGGAAAAAACTTAGTTTGTGACTAGCCAAGGACTCTTCTGTTACAAAGTGATGCCCTTCAGCTTGAAGAACGCAGGCGTAACATACCAAAGACTTATGAACAAAATGTTTGCGCAACAGATTGGGAGGAATGTCCAGGTCTACGTGGACGACATGCTAGTAAAGAGCCGAAGGGAGGAAGATCATCTGGAAGATCTCAAAGAAACATTCAACACTCTTCGCTCCTACAACATGAAGCTCAATCCAAGGAAGTGTGCCTTTGGAGTGACGGCGGGAAAATTCCTAGGATTTATGTTGTCCCAAAGGGGAATCGAAGCAAATCCGGACAAAATCCGGGCCATTATGGAGATGGTGCCACCAAGAAATGTGAAGGAAGTACAAAGCCTCAACGGAAAAATAGCCGCACTGAATAGATTTGTATCGAGAGCAACGGACAAATGTTTGCCCTTCTTCCGCACACTGAAGAGATCGTTCGAATGGACTATCGAGTGCCAGCAAGCATTCAAAGAACTGAAGGCTTATCTCTCCTCCCCACCACTGTTGAGCCCGTCACAGCCAGGAGAAGAGCTCTTTCTCTATCTAGCCGTCTCCCCCGCAGCCATCAATGCTGCCTTATTCAGAGAAGAAGAAAAAGTACAAAAGCCTGTGTACTACGCGAGCCGAGCGCTTCGCGGTGCTGAAGAAAGATACCCACCTATGGAAAAGCTTGCCTTTGCATTAGTTACAGCGGCCTGCAAACTCAAACCGTACTTTCAAGCCCATACGGTAAACGTCCTGACTGATAAGCCCTTGCGACGAACGATGAACAACCTCGAGGCTGCGGGTCGATTGGCGTTATGGGCCATAAAGTTGAGTGAATTTGATATTCGGTACCGCCCACGCACTGCGATCAAGGGACAGGTCGTCGCAGATTTCATAGCAGAATTCACTCATGACGAAGACAAGGGGGCAGAAGAGTCCCCTCTTTGGAGTATATATATGGACGGGTCCTCCAACAGACTAATCGGAGGGGCCGGCATCGTACTACTATCGCCTGAAGGTGATGCGATTGAATGTATGGTCCGTCTTGACTTCCCCGCTACCAACAATGAATCAGAGTATGAAGCACTGATAACGGGACTTAACCTCGCCAAAGCAGCAGGAGCCGTGAGGGTAGTCATCCACTGCGACTCTCAGGTCATTACTAACCAAGTAAATGGAGACTACGAGTGCAAGGGCGAAAGGATGAAGAAGTACCTTGATCAAGTAAAGGCAAGAATAGATGACCTCGAAGACAGAATCGTCCAGATTCCTAGAGGAGAAAATGAGTGAGCCGATCGCCTCGCAAAGGCCGCTTCAGCAGAACATATGGTCATCCTTGGTAATGTACTCTCTTTCGTTCAGCTTTCCCCGCTAATAGATCCCAGCAACGTGCAGGAAATATGCTTCGACAGTAGCTGGACCGCACCATTAGTTTCATACTTGAGAGACGGGGTATTACCAGATGGAAAGGAGGCCGCAAGGAAACTGAAGGTCCAGGCAGCAAGGTTCGTCCTAATAAAAGACGTCCTGTACAAAAGATGCTTCTCCCGATCTTATCTAAGATGCTTGGGTGCGGAAGAGGCAGACTACGTCATAAGAGAGGTACACGAAGGAATCTGTGGAAACCATTCAGGGTCTAGGTCATTGGTACACAAGCTTGTACGAGCCGGGTACTATTGGCCTACCATGTAGAAAGATGTCGAAGCCTATGTCAGGGCCTGTGACAAATGCCAAAGGTTCAGCAACATTATTAGACAACCAACCGAAGAGCTGACCCCATTGACGGCCCCATGGCCGTTCGTACAATGGGGATTAGACATTATGGGACCATTCCCTACAGCAGTACGACAGTTGAAGTTCCTGGTAGTAGGCATTGACTACTTTACAAAATGGGTAAAAGCTGAAGCTTTGGCTATAATTACAGAGAAGAATGTGCGAAGCTTCGTCTTGAGATGCATCATATGCAGGTTTGGCATTCCTAGAGTTCTTATCTCAGACAACGGGAGGCAATTTGACAATGAGTCGTTCCGGGATTTTTGCTCATAGTTAGGAATAAAGAACCACTACTCCTCCTCTGCCCACCCTCAGGCTAATGGACAGGTCAAAGTCACAAACCGATCCTTGCTCAAGATTATCAAGACTCGGCTCGAGGGGGTAAAAGGCATATGGCCTGAAGAATTACCAAGCATACTATGGGCATACAGAACGACGGCAAGAACACCCACAGGAGAGACACCGTTCCGACTAACGTACGAAAGTGAAGCGGTCATCCCGGCCGAAGTTGGGATCACAAGCTACAGGGTACACAACCATGATGAGAACAGAAATGACGAGGCAATGCGACTACAGCTGGATCTAATGGACAAGCTCAGGACGGCAGCAAAACAAAGGCTTGCTTGGTACCAGAACCGCATGGCCCAATACTACAACTCTCGGGTTTGTCACAGAGACTTCCAAGTTGGAGTCCTTGTTCTTAGAAAGGTCATGGGCACCGCTAGGGACCCTACCCAAGGGAAAACTTGGCCCTAATTGGGAAGGACCTTACCGAGTTACGTCATGGCAGAGAAAGGGCACATACCACCTGGAGACTTTAGAAGGACAGAAACTGCCACACCCGTGGAACACCGAGCACCTACGAAAGTATTACCAGTAGGAGCGGCAACACAAAGATCAACCTTCTTTATCTATAGCAAATTTCAGTCTTACTCCTCAGTTTTATCATTTACTTTAGTTACTTTTGTCAATTACTTTAGTTACTTTATCATTTACTTCAGCTTTTTGCAACAATATCTATTTTTTGGTTTTAAGCCCAAAAGGCAGCACTCGGTTTTAGAAATACTTTTATTTATAAATGCATGGCAATAAGAGGAGTTTATTCAAAATTGCTGAAGTGTCTATGTTAAAAATCTACGGTCCATAAAAGTGGATAACTAAGTTCATGAAAAGTGAACACCAAAAACGACCAAGTCCATAACACATAAAGCTAAAAAGCTGACGGTCTCACTAAAAGAGACGAGACTATCATCACATGGACAAGGTCCTAAAAAACCAATGGGCCTACAAAAGATGACAAGTTCATCAAAGCCCCTGACGGCCTAAAGCTAAAAAGCTGACGGTCTCACTAAAAGAGACGAGACTATTATCACATGGACAAGGTTCTAAAAAACCAATGGGCCTACAAAAGATGACAAGTTCATCAAAGCCCCTGACGGCCTAAAGCTAAAAAGCTGACGGTCTCGCTAAAAAGCTGACGGTCTCACTAAAAGAGACGA
Organism: Quercus parvula; assembly: GCA_030820535.1. NCBI lineage: Eukaryota > Viridiplantae > Streptophyta > Magnoliopsida > Fagales > Fagaceae > Quercus > Quercus parvula. The sequence goes on from JAUAME010000003.1 coordinate 51,416,580, forward strand.
GACTATCATCACATGGACAAGGTCCTAAAAAACCAACGGGCCTACAAGAGATGACAAGTTCATCGATGAACCTGACAGACTGAAACTCAAAAGCTGATGGTTCCACTAAAATAAATGAATCTATCAACGACCTATAAAAATATCACAAGATCATCAGAGCCCGTCAGACTAAGTTTGAAGAAGCTGACGGATGGAACCGTTGCTTGGGCAGTGCAACCAAGCTAACGGCCCTTGAAAAGTGACGAACGAGGCTATACTGACGGAGTTTTCCAGTCAGTAAGCTGACAGGGTTCACAAACAGACGGGAACGTTTACTAAGACCCCGAAAAACGCTGATTAAATATATAAAAAACATATGTATGTATATATATAACAGAAGCGATGGAAGTAATATACCACGCAACACATACAATTGCATACAAACAAAAAGGAAACCAAACAGGCACTTAAGACAATTGTCTACCAAAATAATTTAAGTACAATAGTTGTTCTCAAAATAACTGGAATGAAATACAAACAAAAAGAACTAAGAAGCGAAGTCGTTAGCAGGATGCCCGTCAGCTTGCTGATCTTCAACGTCTACAAGTACAGCTGGAAAGCTGGAAACCGGAGTTGGAGGATTGGCAGCAGGTTGGGCGAGGATAACAACGCCGTCAGCCTCCGAAGTAGGAGTAGAGTGAGAGGGGCCGTCATCACCATCATCCACGGTAATCCCAGACAAGTCCAACTCTGAGAATGCTGACGCGACCTGCTTAAGGCAATCGTCGAAACCAGTGCCATAATACCCGGCATAAGAATCAATAAACGATTGTGACGCTTTAAAGTCTCGAACCGCGTCAACCCCAGCCGTCTGCACCCTCTGACCTAGAGCCGTCACCTCCTCCTTAAGCTTGTCATTCTGACTGCCCGCTTCCCCCAGCTTTTCCCTAACTTCCTTCAGCTCTTGATTCAACGTACGAACGGCATCCTTGTACTGCCCTTGTTCATTCATCAGATGTGCATTATGCTTCCTGACTCGAGTGACGACACCCTCCTTCGCAATGCAACGATCTTGAAGGGCCGTCACACGCACCAAGGCCTAAAGAAAAGAACACAGCAGTCAAAAAGAGATCATCAAAGCAAGATGAAGCCATTTCAACAGAGGTAGCAAGCATACCCTGGTAAGATCAAAAAGGGCTGACGCCCCTAAATCCTCCGTCCCCAGCTGGTCACCGGGCTCTATGTCCGCCGACTTTACAAAGGACTTGACCTCCTCGACGGCATAATTCTTGTTGGTCAGGAGACGGCAAAGGCCCTCATTGACGGGACCCAAGGAGGTCATTGCCCCTTTACCCGCACCATGGCTTGGCTTAGGAGGTGATTTTTCCTTTACAGAGCCAGGAGTGACGGCGGCGTTTTTAGCCGAACGACGATCACTCCCGTCGGGCTTCCTCTTTGCCTGCCTGGTAGGGACCTTAGGGGTTGACGATGCCTCCCCCCTGCCTCCTGTGCTTTCTTCTCAGCCTTCTGATGAGCAACAGCAGCTCTTATCCTTTGTTGGCAGACTCCATTTCTACAATACAAAGGGTTGTTAGAATAAGAGACGGAGTGGACTAAAAAAGCCAATGAGAAATCTACTCACGTCGACGAGAAAATTCCTCCAACCTCCGAGCTTCAGTTGACGGCTCTGGACCCCCACAGTACAAGTGAATTGTGTCGAGGGTGATCAAATCCCTACACTTACGTTCCTCTAAAGGGATTTCCAGAACCCGACGGATGAACTCCTTTTGTTCGTCGGTTATGTGGGGACGGGTATAAGCTGAAAAAAGAAAAAAGAAGAGAATATTGTTAGTAATGTCACCTAGGAAACGAAAAGAACATGGTTGACGGAATTGACCTGAATTCCTTACAAAAGCCCAAGTGTTGTCAAAGTAACCATGGGGCATCATCGCCCATTCCTCCTGACGGCAAACCCAATCCGTCCCTTCAACAAAAAAAGTATCTACTCTTCCAGTTCCTATTAGAATCTGGCATATCCGATACCAGCCTCAAATTTTTATCCCGGACATTAAAATGGTATGTCCCCTTCGACGAAGCAATATGATGGGGCCTGTAGCAGTAAAAGAATTCGTCCAAGGAAAGCTAACGGTTGCCTCCACTTAGACGGCCCCACAAGATCTCAGCTTCTATAAAAGTTCTCCAAGCATTAGGAGCAATTTAAGTGACGGAAAGGCCCAGGAAGTTAGCCAATTGACGGTGTAATGCCGTCAACGGTAATCTCAGGCCCGCAGCAAACATGGCGTCATACATACCCACGTCAGCGGTCCTCCCCGAGTAATAAGTCTCATTCTCTTCAGGGAGACGGATTGGGATGTGATCTGGGATTTGGTAACGAGTACGCAACTCCCCAAAAATCTTATTACTCATCCTAGGTAGAAATTTGTTGACGGCCCAATCCTCAGGGAGAATGAAAGGACGGTTATCTCCAGGTCCCTCCTCTCCGTCACCTTCATCTCCGTCACTATCATCTCCGTCGCTACCATCGCCGTCAACATTTATACCACCTTCAACACCTTCATCCTCTCTTCCTTTTTCTACTTCATCCTCACCAGTACAACTCTCATTACCGTCAGGAGATCGGGCCGACGTCCCTCTCTCTGACGAAAGCAAAAAGTCCTCTGATTCATCGGCAGAACCAAAGGCCTCGTCGTAGCCCGCTCCTTCGCAGATTGACGACTCCTCACACGGCGCGTCACTTGACATCTGACTACCTACAAGTGACGGATCCAATCTAAGTACCTTATCTGACGTCCTCGCTAATGAAATATACAGGTATAAGTAAAAATGGGAAAAAGAGAGGCAATAGAACTTACTAGTAAATTGTCTTTCTTGGAGAAGCGGCTTCAAGGGCAGCAATGCAGTAAGTGACGTAGTTAGAGAACAAATTGACGAAGCGACGGTCTCTCTCTCAAAGATCAGCAAAAATGAAATAGGAAAAATGAGAAGGAGGGCCCCCATTATATACGGAATGAACGGGCGCGGGAGACGAAGCGACGCCTCATCAAAAGCACAGCTGATAGGAACTCGCCACGTGTCTAAAGCATTAAATGCGCGGCAGCTCGAGGAATCCCATAAGTAATCTTCCCGCCTAATCAAAAAGTATACATAACCACCGACGGAAATGTACTCCATAATCCGTCAGTATAAAAAACGATGATGGAAATATGGAGTAGGGGGCAATTGATAAGGACAAAAGATATGGGTCATAAATAATAAGCGATGGAATGTAATGTGCCATCAGCCATTGTTCCAAATGACTGACGGCAGGATAAAATGTTAAGGAAACCACAGGCCGGAGGAATGATAAAGCTGAAGGGATTCTGAAGCTGACGGTATAAAGACTGAAGGGCACTCTGAAGCTGACGGTATGGAGACTGAAGGCATTATGCTGACGACACTAGTCAAAGATTTCTTGTTAACCATGTTTGTATGACTTGCCCTCCACGTTTTGGTAAACCTAAGAGCGATTCCTATATGGAAAGGATCCCGCAAAATACGCCCAAGAGGGATTCCTATAAGGAAAAGACTTCTACTCTAAGGCAAAGGGGTCAAGCCCTACTACTATAAAAACCGAGCACCCTCACGAAGAAAGGTATGCATAATTTACCCTCTCTAGCACTCTAGAGCAATGAGAATAGTTCTTACTTAATCTTCGGAGGGTATTTGGTCGGTACCACACCGGTGACTCCGCAAAGATTCTTTCTTGTTGTTGTGCAGGTGCCATTAGGAGCGCTCAAGGATCGTGTGACTTACTGGTGTTATTTTCGGCATCATCATACCTGATTACAAGTAAAGTGTGTTTTGTCAAAGGATTAGCCAATTACATAAAATGTTGACATATGTTTCTAACATTGAATCACATATGTCCTAACACCTATGATAAAGGCAACTCAAATTAATACTTTTTCTAAAGAACAAAATAGCATATATTTGATAATTACCTAACTTCAGAATCAAGAATCATAGCAATGCAAAGAGAAGTACTACTATAATCTAGAAGTAGAAATAGAAACATCTATCGTCAAAAGCTTAGGTAGCACACTAATGACATAAAATCGACTCTCAAATTAGGCACTCCAAAAACCGACACATGGTATATATGTCATAATTAAAAAAAAAAAAGAAAAAAAAAAAAAAGAAAAAAGAAGGAAGTCTTCTCAGTGGGATAAGCAAATGAAAGGATGAATATAATTTGAATGGTCCCAAGATATTTCCTAACAACCTATGCAGTATTAATTGAATTAAATAGAAACTTTTTTTTTAATGACATAGTTAGACATCGCTCGTTAGTTACATTGCACGATCCAAGAAATTCAAAATTTATTTTATACCTATTTCATATCAAAACATAACAAAATGGTGACATTATATGCAAAAATAATCATATCAAGCATCAACTTATAATAACCACCCAACAACATCAATTTCTTAGAAATATTTTCCAGCTTCAAAGTCTTAGACCTACCTCAAAGTTCACAACAATCAAGAATATGGCCAAAATCATATTCCTTTAGCTTCTCAAACTTCCACACTAACCAAGGAAAAATAAATAAATAAATAAATAAAAACCTCAAATTTACAAAAATATTGATCCAAATTTTGAATAACATTAAAATTCCAAATACTCAATCTTCTCCTTTTCTTTTCTCACAATTTCTAATCAACCAAATAGAGAAAAGAGCAGAGCAATTGAGTAATATACTGCTATCTTATATATAAATAAAAAAGGCACTTGGAATTTGAGTGGATCTCAATTTTTTTTTGAAAAAAAACAAAAATCATGGAATGCATGAGACTCCAATCTACTGAACCATGTAAACCTTAGTTCAACAAAACAAAATATAAACTGCATCAGATCCTTTTATTTAATAGCAATAAAATCATCAAATTATTGTATCAATATTACTATTTAAATGAAAAAAAAAAAATCAGCAATACAAAATACATTCACTCAGCCAAAATCAAAACATTCCTCAATTTTCATAAACTACCAGCTTTGCTTTAGGCTTGAACTCAATATGATTGCATTGGATTTGAAAGTTCAAAATGTGTATAACACACCCTTGAACGTTTAGACCCCCAATTTACAAATTACCAATTCAAGCTTAATGTCAAACAATTAACATGCGGAATATGAACACAAGCTTAATACAGAATTGATAAACAATCTAAACCAAATAAAATCACATCCACAACAGAAATTAAATGGCAAAGATTAAAGGAAGAGAGATGCAAACACAAGGATAACACGATCTGTTATCGAAGAGGAAACTAAAGCCCTTGGCGTAAAACCTCTCCGCCACCCTCCAAACGGTAAGTAATCCACTAGAAAATGTATTTGGGATACATGAACAACAATAGAGTCTCCAAGCCTAATCTACCCAATGTACCTAAGCCCTCCAAGCTTCTTGCTCCAATGAGGTTGCGCCGAACCTATTTCTTTTCTAGCTTCCCGAATTCCACTACCTGACCATAGCATCAACCAATGTGAAATTGGTTCATTCCTAACTGCTTCCCAAAGCACCAAACAACCCTCTCACAGAAATGGATATGGTGAGAAAAGGTTTTGGTAATGAGCCTCTCAAGGATTTTACAATGGAGAGGAAGAGAATAGAGGAATTTGAAGAGTCTCTTAAGTAAAGATTATGGATGAGTCAATCTTGTTTTTCTTTAGGGTTTCTCTCTTAAAATTCTCTTTGGAAGCTCTCTCAAAATCATGGGTATAAGGGTATATATATAGTAGGGTGAGAAGGAATGTGAAAATTCAGTTTTTCCCAAATAGGGTGTTCTGGCGACTTGACCTCACAACTGGGTTGAGTCGCGAGTTTAAGCCACGAGTAAACGGCCTGGCTAGCTTGGGACTTTTGTCCTGTAGTGCAACAGCTGGCGTGACTCTTCAGCTTCTGGCATGCTTGGCACGTGTGCATCATTCTGGTGGCTTGCAGCCGCGAGCCAGCCGCGAGTCCTTGTTTCTTTGCACAATCCTGAGTAATTCTTCCCACACACACTACCTTTACATGATTCCCACCTAAATATAAGGTTACTAATTGCTAAAATACAAGCAACTTTGGCACGGAGTAAAGCCAACAAGATGGTTGATTAAATTCAACCTTACAATCTCCCCCTTTGGCTATTCAGTGAAAAACCCTAAAACAGACTCTAGACTTAATATGTGAGTTGGGAACAATTGAACATAACTCACTCACACCTAATTCTAGAAACTGTGAAGCTCTTTAATCATATGAACATGAATCTCCTGAAACACAACAATACACCCTGATCATTGTATGTAGAAAAACATGAAATGCATATGAAGCAGGCATGATGTGATCAAGCAAAGATGGAGTTAAGAAACAAACCATGGCTTGATCAAACAAGCAATCACTACAAGGTAGTGACCACAATGCTCATTCACACTTGGAATGAACACTTGGACATACAAGCTAATAAGCTCAATGCAAATCACTTGCATGCCCAACACTTAACCAATGTATAATACATTAAGTATATGCATCTAGGAACAATCCTACAAGGGCACAAGAGTGACAGTACTTAAAAGGAAAATGCATGACATTTAGTTAGAAGCACTGATTAAACAATGCATAAAGGATGCTTAAAAGCATGGTACACACCATAAAGTCTACAAACCTATGCGTAAAACATAACCCTAAAAGCTTACAAAAGCAACATGGGTACAAAACACAACAAGCACCAAAAAAAAAAAAAAAAAAAAAAAAAAAAAAAAAAAACACCTGAATGAACACATAACATAAGTTCTTAAATATGCTAAAGTGAGACAAAATATTAAACATAGGCCAACTTGTTTAATACTCCCTCTTTCATAGTGCTCCCCCTATTAACATCTCCCCCCTTTTTGTCATGGAATAGCTAGTCTTTATCCTCTTCTAGCTGCCTTTGAATCTGGTCCAGCCGTGTTTAGAGAGAAGTGAATTTTATGTCACACCAGATTTTGTGATGGTGGAAGAGAGTGGCGAGTCCAGAGATCTTATTGCTCAATTCATGGACAGATGCCATAATGGAGTCTAGCTTTTCATTAACTGAGGATGGGCTAGAACGTGATCCATTATGTGAAGGTTGTGATTCTAATTTGACTTCCTTTTTGCTATGACTAATGCTAGCATTTAGCGTTCGAAGGTTGATTGGACTTGGCTTTGGATGGGAAGACTCATCTGCTGATGGATAGATGCCTTTAAGTTTCAAAATCCATGAGACGAGACAACAGAAAGGAATGCATATCCGTGAGTCAGTCCTCATAACAGTTTTGTGCAAGATATGGAAGATATGCGCACAAATGTCGATCTCTACGTCAGAAATCAGATTATGAAGGAACAAGGCTCTCCCTAGGTTCATTTACTCGGTACTAGATAGAGGGTATAGATTGTGGAACATGATGATTGTGAGCACCTTTAATTCTGGAGACAGAGAGGAAACATTGATTGAGTTTCCATTTGGTGAAAATTCCAAGTCTTTACCAAGAGCCTCCCAGAGTAAATCTTATTCCGAATACGAATCATTATATACTAGTGGATTCCTCAGCATTGGCCTGTTGATGTGAAGAATTTCTACTAGATAGGCGGGGGACACAGAGAAGGCCTTTCCACGAACCTAGCACTTGAGTTCTTCCCCTTCAACAATTGCATTAGCATAGAATTCTTTCACCAAATTCTCATAAGCATCATCAAGTGTAGGAAGAAGATAGTTCCAGTCTTTTATGGCAAACCACTTAGGAATGTCAGTGTCAGAGAGAGATGACTGATCTAGAGCCCTTTCAAGAAGTGGTTTGGCATCTCTGAAATATTTTGCATGTGTCTGAAAAGTGGTAAAGGTCCTGAATTTGTTGGGATCATATACTCCTGATGATGACCTTGTCCTTTTTGAACTAGGAGAGAGATCATCAACATCAATCACATGTTCTTTGCCTTTCCTGTTCCCTCCTTTCATAGCTGCTTTCTTGAAGGGAGACATTGTCACACTGCATCATGTGACACATTGATGCGAGAAGAAACACACAAAAGCAATAAGCATTATCAGTACCGGGTTAATCCCAAATCCGAAAACTAAAATTAAGCCCTAAATTCATGGGAATAGGGTCTTAAGTATGACAATGTGTGGGTGTGTGATACAAAAGGCCCAATGTGGATGCTATGCAGAGTGAAATACCACAGAATCAACAAAACTACACATTATAATCAACAGAAAATGAATACCCATATTCGAGTTTTAGGTATAAAACAATATCACAAAAACACCACAATCCAAGAGATATAAGGCAAGATATGAGGAACAAATTGAGAAGGAAACAAAATCCATACCTTTTCTTGAAGATTGGTGAAGAGAAAGAGAGATTCAGGAGAGTTTATGTGTGAACACTGTGTCTTTTAAGGAGGTTCAGACAAAGAAGACAATGAATAGTCACAAACGATTGAGGGAAAAACTGAAAAGGGCTTTTTTTTTTTTTTTTTTTTTTTTTTTTTAAACTGCCTCATTTTCGCAAAACACAAGATTTTCGTGACTGAAACGAGTCGCCAGCTAGTCGCCAGGGTCACCCGCCAAAACACTTCAAGCCTAAAGATTTGAAAAAAATTTCTAAGTGTTTTTCTCAACTAGAAGTCTCACTCGCGAGGGAGTCGCGAGCTGAGCCATGAAAATCTCTGTATACCCCTTGCGACTGGACCTTTTACTTGCGAACAAGTCGCCAAAACCAACCTGCAAACTCGCGGCTGTAGCATGCAACTTAGATGACCTGCAACTAAGTTGCCAAAACAGGGCAACATTGTTTTTGAAATTTTTCAGTTTTTGTAAAAACAAAATACTTTCCAAAAACACCTAAAACACTCAAAAATCTTTTTGTGTTTGAAACAACAAAGATTGAGCATGTGAAACACACATTTTATCAAGTACAATCACACAAATGAATATGGCATTCATTGAACATAAACTTGTGTGTTGTGTGTGGATATCAACAATGAGATAGTCCTTAGTCTAATGTGAAGCTCCAATGATCAATTCAATCAAGGCATACACAATTAACACTAGATCATGTGACCCATCTCAATTATAGAAGTATGCATATATGACCTCCCACATGACTTGATAACATAACTTGGAGCTTTACATTTGACTTCATTTTTCAGTCATAACATTAGATCTTTTGATCTTTTTGGAACAATCTCATCTCATTATGAGAATGACGTTTGATATTTCACCTTGATGGGATAGCTTTTGGCTTTTTGAAGAATCATACACTTTATTTTTGGTCGCTTTCCCTTTTTCCTAGTTGAATATTAGTATGTGTGACAGGATTTTGCAGATCAATATCTCTTTACATTTGGAGATTTACATTTGGAGAGCTTTTTTTAGCAAAGACAAAAAATAAAGAGTGGGAAGATAGATAGGCACAAGTCTATGCATGTCTCAAGATCAAAAAAACCATTCACTAATCATTCATGACAAGTTTGAAGATCTATTTACAACAGTCACATAGATTTCAAGATTTCTTCCACAGTAATAAGAGTGCAAAGGAACAAGTTACGCTAGTAAATGCACAAAGCCATTAGCACATTTGGAGATTTACATTTGGAGAGCTCTTTTTAGCAAAGACAAAAAATAAAGAGTGGGAAGATATATAGGCACAAGTCTATGCATGTCTCAAGATCAACAAAACCATTCACCAATCATTCATGACAAGTTTGAAGATCTATTTACAACAGTCACATAGATTTCAAGATTTCTTCCACGGTGATAAGAGTGCAAAGGAACAAGCTATGCTCGTAAATGCACAAAGCCATTAGCACAAAGGTACAAGGTAAAACAAGTTTTGAGACAAAACTCAACAATGTCAATCAAACTTTTTGATTTTCTACTTTTTATGTGGTTTTTGGATTTTTGACACATAATAAGGAAAGGATTTATCAAAAGCAATAATGTAAAAACAACAAAAATAGACAAAGCAATTAAGAATCAATAAGATCATGCTATACAGGTAGCCAACAAAGTAGTGTGCGTCCCACAAACAAAATAACACAATATAAACAAGTGAAGCACACATCACATAAGAGATTCAAGGGATTGTACCAACACCAATGGTCTTACGGAGGGATTCAAACCGTGGACCATTGAGAGGCTTGGTGAAGATATCTGCCTTTTGATTGTTTGTGTGGATGAATTCAAGACACATAACTCTTTCCTCCACCAAGTCTCGAATGAAATGGTAACGTATCCCTATGTGCTTAGATTTTGAATGCTGGACCGGGTTCTTAGAAAGATTTATGGAATTGGTATTATCACAGAAAACACACATTGTATTTTGAGGAATTCCATAGTCATGAAGTAGCTTCTTCATCCAAAGAAGTTGTGTGTAGCAACTTCTAGCGGCTATGTACTCTGCTTCAGTTGTAGAGAGAGACACGGAATTTTGCTTCTTGCTCATCCACGAGACAAGATTGTTACCAAGGTAGAAGCAGCCTCCTGAAGTACTCTTCCTATCGTCCACACTACCAGCCTAGTCTGCATCTGAATACCCGGTAATGCAAGTATTTGAGTCTTTTGAATACCACAAACCATAATCTAGAGTTCCATTGATGTATCGTATAATTTGCTTCATCGCAGTCAGGTGTGATTCCTTTGGAGCAGCTTGATATCTAGCACAAACACCAATGCTAAACGCAATAACTGGTCTACTAGCTGTAAGATAGAGTAGACTCCCAATGATGCTCCTATACAAGGTGGGACTCACTTCCACCCCAATCAACATTCAGTTTAGTAGACGAGCTCATGGGGGTGGAGGCATGTTTTTTGGAGTCTAGTCCAAACTTCTTGACAATGTTTCTAGCATGCTTCTCTTGTGAAACGAATATGCCTTCCTTCATTTGTTTGACTTGAAGGCCCAAGAAAAATGTGAGCTCCCCCACCATACTTATCTCAAATTCTTTCTTCATCTCAACGGTAGCCCTAAATACTATGTCATTAACATATACTTGAGCCACAAAGAGGTAATCTTCATCATTCTTGACAAACAAAGTCCGGTCGGCATATCCCCTTTTGAATCCTTTATTTAGGAAGTAATGGGTAAGTCGATCATACCAAGCTCTGGGAGCTTGTTTTAAGCCATAAAGGGCTTTCTTCAATCTCAACACATGATCAGGAAAGTGAGGATCCTTAAAGCCAATTGGTTGTTCAACAAACACTTCTTCATTCAGGTATCCATTTAGAAATGCACATTTTACATCCATTTGGTAGAGTTTGAAGTTCATAATGCATGCAATGAACATAAGAATTCGAATAGGCTCAATTCTTGCCACAGGAGCGAATGATTCATCAAAGTCTACTCCTTCTACTTGAGTATATCCTTGAGCTGCTAACCGAGATTTATTCTGTATTATCTCTCCATCTTCATTGGTCTTGTTTTTGAATATCCATTTAGTACCAATGACATGAACATTTTTAGGCCTTGGAGCAAGTTCCCACACATCATTTCTCACAAATTGATTCAACTCTTCATGCATTGACTCAACCCAATTTTCATCTTGGAGAGCTTTATCTACCTTTTTTGGCTCAAATTGAGCAAGGTAGTAATGGTATGTTACATGATTGGCCAAAAGGATGTTTCCTTTTCTAAGGCGAAGACCTTCATCTAAGGACCCTATAATGTTGCTATTCGGATGGTTCTTAATCACTCTTGATGATGGCTTCTTTAATGTAGAGACATCATCATTCTGTGAGATGGGAGGATGAACTTCTGGAGGAGTGAGAGGACTTGATGTTCTAGACATTGATCTTGATTCCATTCTTGGGTTCATAGGAGTTGATTCTTCTACCGGTGTAGATCCTTCAACTTTTATATCAAGTGCTTCGACCTCAACATTGGGTTCTTTGGTGCTCGGCCTTTCTCCATCATCGCTCATCTCTACCTTTGTTAAGGCATCATCAATTTTGACATTGATGGACTCCATTTCTGTCTTAGTTCTCTTGATGAAAGCCCTATACGCCCGGCTAGTAGTAGAGTAACCAAGAAAAATACCTTCATCACTTTTTGTATCAAATTTCCCAAGGTTCTCCCGATCATTTAGAATATAACAGTCGCTTCCAAACACTTGGAAGTACTTTACTTTGGGCTTCTTTCCATTCCAAATCTCATATGCAGTCTTCTTTGTTCCCACTCAGAAGAATATTCTATTGTCAATATGGCATGAGGTGTTCACAGCTTCTCCCGAAAACTTTTGAGGTATTTGCTTGTTTAGTAGCATAACTCTTACCATTTCTTGAATCACCTGATTCTTTCTTTCTACCACTCCATTTTGTTAAGGAGTTTTAGGGGCTGAAAATTCTCTTTTGATTCCATTCTTCGTACAAAATGACTCAAATCTTACATTCTCAAATTCCTTCCCATGATCACTTCTTATCTTGACAATAGAAGCCCCTTTCCCATTTTGTAATTTCTTGCAAAGGATTTCCAACTTTTCATATGCTTCTGATTTTTCTCTAAGGAATTCAACCGAAGTGTATCTTGAGAAATCATCAACAATGACCATAATGTATCTCTTTCCTCCTAGACTTTCAGTTCTTGTAGGCCCCATTAGATTAACATGAAGAAGCTCTAAACATCATGAAGTAGCAATCACATTCACCTTGTGATGGCTTGCCTTCGTTTGCTTTCCCATTTGGCATGCATCACAAATAGTCTTCTTCGCCTTTCCAAACTTTGGAAGTCCCTCAATAGCTTCAAGTTTAGATACTTTAGCTACTTGTTTGAAATTCGCATGCCCAAATCTGTGATGCCAAAGTTCTATTATGTCAACACGAGCACTTCTGATTGAAATGAGTGCTGTAGGAACTACTCCATAGCAATTATCTGTAGTCCTATTTCCCTCCAAGACTTGAATCTCTTCTTCATTGATGATTATGCATCCCTTCTTTGAGAATTGGACAAGGAAATCCTCATCACATATTTGAGTGATGCTTAAAAGATTTGCCTTCAGCCCTTTGATGTATAAGACATCTTTCAATAGAGGTAATCCTGGTATCTCAATAGTCCCTTTGCCGAGAACTTGAGCATGACTTCCATCACCAAAAGTCACATAGTCACCAACTTTTTCTTTAAGTGTCTTAAACAATGATTTATCTCCTGTCATATGATGAGAATAGCCGCTGTCAAAATACCATAAGCATGAGTTAAACACCTTCAATGATGTATGCACAAATAAGCTCGCATGAGACAAACATTCTTGACCTTCAAACAGAATTTTTTCTTCACTTTCCATGCTTCTGTTAGATTGACATTTCCTTTTCAGATTATCAACCTTCTCACTCAACACTCGATTTTTTCTTTTGTACTACTTAATCAAAGATTTAGATTTAGATTTAGATATGCTATTGTGTAAGATGTGATTCTCATTTTCAAAATATTTCAGCATGTGAACAAATATCCTAACATGTTTCTTTGTTTTTAATAACTTTAAGAGTTCATTGTTAGGACACCCTTCAATCATACTCATAGAGTCATTATCACAAACACTTAGACCACAATTCAGTATGACCTTTTCTATAGCAGCAACCAAAACAAAGGGGTCTAGGATCGCACTTAGGTAACTAAACCGCAGCAAGTGCACCCGCTCTGATACCAATTGAAAGTTCAAAATGTGTATAACACACCCTTGAACATTTAGACCCCCAATTTACAAATTACCAATTCAAGCTTAATGTCAAACAATTAACGTGCGGAATATGAACACAAGCTTAATACAGAATTGATAAACAATCTAAACCAAATAAAATCACATCCGCAATAGAAATTAAATGGGAAAAATTAAGGGAAGAGAGATGCAAACACAAGGACAACACACGATGTGTTATCGAAGAGGAAATCGAAGCCCTCGGCGTAAAACCTCTCCACCGCCTTCCAAGCAGTAAGTAATCCACTAGAAAATGTAGTTGGGATACATAAACAACAATAGACCTTCCAAGCCTAATCTACCCAATGTACCTAAGACCTCCAAGCTTTTTGCTTCAACGAGGTTGTGCCGAATCTATTTCTTTTCTAGCTTCCCGGATTCCGCTACTTGACCATAGCATCAACCAATGTGAAATTGGTTCATTCCTAACTGCTTCCCAAAGCACCAAATAGCCCTCTCACAGAAATAGATATGATGAGAAAAGGTTTTAGTAATGAGCCTCTCAAGCATTTTACAATGGAGAGGAAGATAATAAGGGAATTTGAAGAGTCTCTTAGGTAAAGATTGTGGATGAGTCAATCTTGTTTTTCTCTAGAGTTTCTCTCTTAAAATTCTCTTTGGAAGCTCTCTCAAAATTGTGGGTATAAGGGTATATATATAGTAGGGTGAGAAGGAATGTGAAAAGTTAGTTTTTCCCAAAAAGGGTGTTCTGGCGACTTGACCTCGCGACTGGGTTGAGTCGCGAGTTCAAGCCGAGAGCAAACGGCCTGGCCAGCCTAGGACTTTTGTCCTGTAGTACAACAGCTAGCACGACTCTTCAGCTTCCGGCATGCTTGGCATGTGTGCATCATTCTGGCGGCTTGCAGTCGCGAGCCACTCGCGAGATCCAGCCGCGAGTCCCTGTTTCTTTGCACAATCTTGAGCAATTCTTCACACTCTCTCACACACTACCCTTACATGATTCCCACCTAAATATAGGGTTACTAATTGCTAAAATACAAGCAAATTTGGCACGAAATAAAGCCAACAAGATGGTTGATTAAACTCAACCTTACAGGATTAATTGTTGTATAGAATTAAATTTTTTTATTTCAATATAATTCACTGGATAAATATCCTGAAAAAATAGTAATCTTAGTACAAAGCTAATTACCTTGATACATGCTAATTACTTACTAACTATGACTAACTATTACAGTACATCAATGAGCATTTTATTACTAAATACAGCAGCACTTAATTGATGCAGAAGTAGCTCTTGAATAGCGCAAAAGTCCAAAATGACAAACTTGTATACTGGCAACAGGCATAGCAACAATAGCAAAGATAGCTGGAACATAGCAATGTGCAACTTAAGGCTCTAATAATGTTGTACATTAAACTCCAGTAGGAAGCATGGATAGCAAACCATTATGCATCCATCATTTCAAAAGCAATATAGTATACGTTACAATTTAGAACAATCCAAAACCTGAAAGTATATGGTACAAATTTAAAATATAATTCAAACTAAAGGAGAATTATTATTGATAGGCCAAGAACATATTGACCCATTGTGATAAACTATTTGATTAATTAGCCAAGTTTATTAATTAATCAAATTAACATACAACGTACGTGGTAGCATAAACAAATCACCAATTAAACTAAGTATGCAGCGGAAATTAAATTGACACGATGATTTGTTTACGAATGGGGAAAACCTATATGGCAAAAACCCCACCGGGGATTTTAAGGTCACCACTCTCGAGAATTCAATATTATCACCACAAGCGGTTACAAGTAAAGGAATCCCAGTAACTTCTACCAACCTACAGTTGAACCCTTACCCTAATACCCAATTGGACTTGTTCTGTAGTGACAATCTCTCCTTTCAATGCATGGCTCCCAGTACATGACTAACCAATTGCACGAATCCCAGTATGCAACTTCAATCACCAACATGAGAAGAATGTTGGCTGCAAAGTTCTTCTATTCATCACACGATGAAGATCATGAAGTTGCTTGGTCATAAAACCCTATGGTGTACAAAACACAGTAGCTTCTTGAAGAGAATGAAAAACTAGGGCAAACTAAGGGTATGTTTGGTAACTGTTTTTTCCCCTTATTTTCTGTTTTCAAAAACAATTTTCTATTTTTAAGACTGAAAAACTTGTTTGGCAACTCAAAATGGGCAGAAAACAAAAACTGTTTTTAAAATTCAATTTGTGAAGGAAACTGAAAACATACAAAATACTGTTTTCAGTTTCTAATTTTCAAAAGTCAATGAAAGAATGCATTTAATTTAATGAATCCTTCTTATTTAATGAGTGAACATTAAATTTTAAATCCTAGTTACAACATATTTTAGTATTTTCTATTTTATTTTCAAAAAACTATCTTTTTAATTTCAACTAACCAAACATGTTTTTGATTTCAAAAATACAAGAAAATTGTTTTTTCTTTATATTCCTAAAAACAAGTTTTTGAAAATAGAAAACAAAAACTGGTACCAAACATAACCTAAGTCACCGGTCACACTTCTTCACACTTATAGAATTGTGCTCTTATGCAATTGTGCGTCACCTTTGACAGCCCTTAAAATAATCCTTATATATGTCTAGGGATGTGAGAAAAGAAAGCCTAAACATATAATCATGAATTGGATGAAAAACAGACTCAAAAATCTAAGTTTCATAATCCTAAGCAGATACCCTATCTGTTGAGCTACTGTCGAGCCGCAGGATTCAAATGGCTCTAAGTCTCGATTTACGCTAGCTGTTGAGCTTTAATGAACAACACTTTTCACACTTGATTCTTGGACAGACTTGCATGGCTTTAACACTTGAACTTGAAACCTTATTTCTTGAAACATTAAACACATCCTAGATCTACCCAATTACAAATAAAGTGCATTTTGTCAAAGGATTAGCCAATTACCTAAAATAGTGACGTATGTTCCTAACATGTGAAACACATATATCCTAACAATCGCCCCCCCCCCCCCCTTTGGCAATTTGTGACAACCACAACAAAAAAATAAACGTATGAGAGAAGTTATAAATCACTCAACTCATATTCACTTGTTGAATACAATAAAATCTATCCTAACATAAACTCTTGAAAAACTTTGCAAGAAGAGAGTTTATGCCAAGTAGACTTTAACAGCCTGTATTTCTAAATCACTTTAAACAAAACTCATCAAGGCATCTTAGTGTGAAACAGAAATAATAGATTGCATACAAGAAATAAAAGACATGTGCATAAAGAAAGAAAAGAAACAACACATGTAAGGGTAGGTGAAAAACATACATCAATGTATAAAGAATATAAGTACAATGTATGTCAAAATGGTCACAAGACCCATATACAAGATGTAATGTATCTAAAATAGAAAGAAAAGAAAAAAAAAAATACATCAAATCCTCACTACATCCCTCAATGTACACATTCCCCCTAACAAAAATCTCCTATACTAACCCTCCCCCTAAGTATGATTACTGTCATATCCAAAACTACTCTCCTTTTTTGTCAGAGTGACATAGGGTAAGAGTTTCAAGTAGACATCTCGTTAGCACTGGAAGAGCTAGCATCTCCATCTGCATCATTATCGTCGTCATTAGAGTCATCATCATCCTCGAATGCCTTGTCGTCCTCGGATGCCTCAGAAGGAGGAGATAGAGACTCTACGAAGCTACCAAGGTGAGCTTTCCGTCTAGCAATACGACTGACACGGGTGTTCACCTGACATAACTCATTAGTGAGAGTGTCAAGGCGAGCATCCATGCGCTGAAGCTGCGCCATGATCACATTGAAGGTCACACCACCCGTTAAGGAAACAAGAGCGGAGGTGGATGGAGCAAAAGGAGTGGGAAGAGCTGTTGAACCAGACCGCCTTAACCGAAACTGTGCCTCGCTCTGTTTAATGGTAGTGGCATCTATAGTACACATAACATGGAAATGGTCGGACATGGGAAAGGGAACAGAAAAATAGAAAAATGGCATAAAAGCCTTGTGATAGCTGAAGGGAAGATGAGCTTACCACGGGTCTCCGTATCCCTATATACATCTATGATAGAAAGAATGAAATGGGAGGTAAAATCTACAGTGAGATGCTCTAACAAAGAAAGAAAAAATTGAGCACGAAGCTCGGTAATAGAGTTATAATGAGATAAAGGAAACAAAACAAAAGTCATAACCATGTTAAGAAACCCAGGGCCTTTAGCAAAGTCCGTCCAAGAGGTGAATTTACGATCACCCCAATCAGAGGGACGCTCACAAAAAAAAGATATGAGCTCGTCTTTGGACATAGTCCTCAAATGATCACAACCGGGGTAGTCAGGATGCTCTACCCTCGGGACATGGAGCACCTTGAATACAATATCTGGTGTGACCACAATGTGTGTAACTCGAACGTGAGTAACAAAAAGAGGTACTGAATAATCAAATCCATGCATGTTGGAGTAGAACTCTTGGATCAGCACAAATGGACAGGTGACCAGGACGTCACACAATGACTCCCAACCCCGACTATAAATGATAGTGGGTAGGTCAGTGTCGGAGAAGTCGACAAAATGACTTAGTGTTCTGAATGAACGCCTCGTCTAGAAAAGTTATCCGAAAATTCTTGTTGGGCTTTATCATCACGGAACTAAATAGATGAGGGAGTAGGATCAGAAGAACAAGTGGATACCCCAGAATGGATAGGGTTTCGGGACAGAGTGGATTTACGTTTAGGTGCCATAGAGGCAGACTAACGTAAATAAGAGAGAGAGAGACAGAGAGACAGAGAGACAATCAAAAAAAGTCCCAAGTGACAAAAATATATCAAAAATACATTGAATAGAAAACGTATGCATGGGAATGCATGAACATGTGACATGTAAAGAAAATTGCATCATGGGCTCAGCCCAATCCAATCCTACCAGCACATAATTAGTTGCACATATATAACACACATCTAAATGCATGAAAATATAGTTGTAATGCAAATGAGATGCAATGCATGAAGTTTTTAAGATCAAATTTGTAAAACCCATCCTAAAAAATTTGCAAACACCTCATTAATTTGAAAAGTCCCAAACATTTTCCAAAAACCCCAAATTTTAGGTCAAAAGATATGAAAATGCATGAAAAATAAGGATTAGGACAATTACCAAGTGAAGAAAACTTGATTAAGGCTGAAAAATCCTTGAGGAAGAGATTTGGAGTGAGAGAGAGAAGTTTTTGGAGGCGAGGAGTCAAGAGAGATTGAGCGAAATGAGTCTGAGATTGTGAAAACCCTTTATATAGAACCTTAGTAATTCTCGACAGATAGATAGGTGTCGAGCTTTAAAAGCTTTGACAGATGCTGCTATTGAGCAGGTGTCTAGAGGTGTCCACAACAAAAACAAGCTCAATGGATCAAGTTAGCTGTCAAAGAGCTATTGAGGGAACATAAAGTTTCTCGATCGATCGACCTAGCTATTGAGAGGTGTTGAGATTGCGATAAAAAGCAGCTGAAGAGCTCAATAGATAAGCTAGGTGTCGAGAGGTGTCGAAGAGTTGTCGAGATTGCTTTTAAAATAGTTTTTCAAGAAGAGAAAAACACAGATATGAATGCAATCAAGCATGCAACTCAGCCAAGGATCCAAACAACATTTTAAACTCTCACAAACATCTCTTAAGAAGAAAAATGATAAGCACAAAGATCCCAAAACACACACACACACACACAAAACAAGTCTAACCAATTATATATTTCAAAAACAAGTTAAGACAGTTTAGTGAGCATACATTAACACATGTATTCCTTGTGATGGCCAAATCACATAGTACCTGCACATGTATCAAAAGTAGCAAAGAATATTGCATGTTGTGTGAAAAAAATCACAAGATTGCATAAGTGTCTACATGTTATGACGATTTGAGATATGATAAAATCACTTTAACTCACACACAATCATAACTATTTGATGGAGACTATCACCTTCGAGGTACATCCTATAACTCCCACATCTCCTAGAATACATGCTTGCAATCATATATAAAGAATTTTGTTCTTTTTGCTTTTTACTTTTCTTTGCATATTTTCTTTTTAAGCAAATCATGCATGAGTATATAAGAGAGAGAAAAGAAATACCCAATGATGTTAAGCATTTGACATTGCACTTTTGCTATGTCGAAACATACAGATGTCATTTCATGATTGGCGGGCAATAGTGGTGAGATGGTTATTTATGCCTTTATCTTAGGATTTTCTAGTCATTCCCATCAAAAAAAGTGATACAAGTGTTAAGTACAAGAGATTACTTAACCTTACTCATCACAAACACGAGTCACAAAGCTCACTTGCTTAGTTGTGCATAGAGATGCTCATTTATGCTACAAACGATACAAAGTTTAGAAAATTATGTTTCAATGGCCATCCAAGGTACACAAGTACCAATGTACACAAACACACACTATTTTTGTATTTTTCAAATTTTCAATTTTTTTTTAATTTTTTTTTAAAATTTTATATGAAAAACAAAACAAACCAAAACTGAAAAATAAACAACCAAAAACATGTTAAACAAAACAAAGCAAAGCATAAAAACTAGATGCAAAGGAATTCAAACCCTTTGCTGTCAAGAGGTTTGGTAAACAAATCAGCCTTTTGATCATCAGTGTGAATAAACTCAAGAGTAAGAGTACCATCTTCAACAATCTCCCTAATGAAGTGATGTCAAATCTCTATGTGTTTAGTTCGAGAATGTTGAACTAGATTCTTAGAGATGTTGATGGCACTGGTATTGTCACAGTAAATAGTAAGATGTTCCTGACAAATACCATAATCATGGAGGAGTTTTTGTATCCATAAAAGTTGGGTGCAATAGCTACCGACAGCGATGTAACCAGTTTTTGTAGTGGATAATGAGATGGAATTTTGCTTTTTGCTCATTCAAGAGACAAGATTATTACCCACATAGAACCCCCCCCCCCCCCCGATGTACTCTTTCTATCATCAGTATTCTCAGCCCAATCAACGTCAGAATACCTAGCTAACACATTATTTGTGTTCTTGCTGTACCACACACCAAAGTCAGCAGTGGTTTTGACATACTTTATAATTCTTTTCAAAGCAATCATATGTGACTTTTTGGAATTAGCCTGATATCTAGCACACATTCCCACACTGTAACTAATGTCAGATCTACTAGTAGTATGGTAAAGAAGACTACCTATCATGCTTCTATAAAGAGAAGAATCTACACTTTTTCCTAATAAGTCAACAATAAGTTTAATATTTGAGCTCATGGGGGTTCTAACAGAACTAGCAGATTCTAAACCAAACTTTTTCCCAAGATTTTTAGCATATTTAGATTGAGATAGGAATATACCTGAATCTTATTGACGAATCTACAATCCAAGGAAATGAGTCAGCTCTCCAATCATGCTCATCTCGAACTTGGCTTGCATGAGTTTCGAGAAGCCATGGGCAAGTTCATCCTTAGTTGACCTAAAAATGATATCATCAACATAGAATTGAGCAACTATCAACTCACTGTCTTCCCTTTTTATGAAGAGAGTTTGATTTGTTTTTCCTCTTGTGAACCCATGTGACACCAAGTATTGTGTGAATCGATCATACCATGCTCTAGGGGCTTACTTTAACCCA
This sequence comes from Quercus parvula, assembly GCA_030820535.1. NCBI lineage: Eukaryota > Viridiplantae > Streptophyta > Magnoliopsida > Fagales > Fagaceae > Quercus > Quercus parvula. The sequence goes on from JAUAME010000003.1 coordinate 51,437,928, forward strand.
TAAAGTGCCTTCTTGAGGTGTAGCACATGATCCGGGAAGTGTGGATCAATGAATATTTTCGGTTGAGCCACATAGACATCTTCTTTAAGTAGCCCTTTCAAGAATGCAGTCTTCACATCCATTTGATAAAGCTTGAACCTCAAGTGACATGCCAAGGCTAGGAGAATTTTGATGGACTCCATACGGGCTACCGGAGCAAATGTCTCATCATAATCTACTCCTTCCATTTGTGAGTATCCTTGAGCTATAAGGCAAGCCTTGTTGCAGATCACATTGCCCTCCTCATCAGTTTTATTACGGAATATTCACTTTGAAAGTTCAAATAGTGTATAAAACACTATGAACGTTTAGACCCCCAATAACAAAAATACTAATTCAAGCTTTTGACAAAAAATAAGTGTGCAGAACATGATTAAGCTTAATACAGAATTGATAAACAATCTAAACCAAATAAAATCACATCTACAGCAGAAATTAAATGGCAAAGATTAAGGGAAGAGAGATGCAAACACAAGGACAACACACGATGTGTTATCAAAGAGGAAATCGAAGCCCTCGGCGTAAAACCTCTCCACTGCCCTCAAAGCGGCAAGTAATCCACTAGAAAATGTAGTTGGGATACATGAACAGTAATAGACCCTCTAAGCCTAATCTACCCAATGTACCTAAGCCCTCCAAGCTTCTTGCTTCAACGAGGTTGCGCCGAACATATTTCTTTTCTAACTTCTCGGATTCCACTACTTGACCATAGCATCAACCAATGCGAAATTGGTTCCTTCCTATCTGCTTCCCAAAGCACCAAACAGCCCTTTCACATAAATGGATATGGTGAGAAAATGTTTTGGTAATAAGCCTCTCAAGGATTTAACAATGGAGAGGAAGAGAGTTAAGGAATTTGAAGAGTCTCTTAATGAAGATTGGGGATGAATCAATCTTGTTTTTTTCTCTAGGGTTTCTCTCTCAAAATTTTCTTTGGAAGCCCTCTTTCTTTCGTGGGTAAAAGGGGTATTTATATTTGGTTGAGAATGGAATGTGAAGAGTCAGGTTTTTCAAAACAGGGGTGGCTCGTGGCTTGACTGAGTCGTGAGTTCCAGCCGTGAGGTAACTGAAAGGCCAGTTGTCCTATTTTGTCCTGTAATGCTCCAGCTGGCATGATGCTTTAACTTCTAGCATGCCTAGCACGTGTGCAGCTTCTGGCGGCTTGCAGCCGCGAGTCGCCCGCAAGATCCAGCCGCGAGTCACCCGCGAGATCCAGTTGCGAGTCTCTGTTTTTCTTGCATGCTCTTGAGCATTTCTTTACACTATATCACTCACTACCCTTACAAGAATCCCACCTAAATATAGGGTTACTAATTGCTGAAATACAAGCAAATTTGGCATGGAATAAAGCCAACAAGATGGTTGATTAAATTCAACCTTACACAATTTGTGCCGATGATGTACTCACCCTTCGGTCTAGGTACCAAAGTTCAGACATCATTCCTTTGAAACTGAAGCAGTTCATCATGTATAGCTTCCACCCAGCTTTCATCTTGAAGAGCTTCCTCAACTTTAGTGGGTTCAACCTGTGACAAGTAACAAGAATAAGAAACAAAGTTAGCAACACATTTATCAACTGTACGCTTTCTTAGTGTAAGTTCATTCATGTTTCCCACAATGACTTCAGGAGGATGATTCAATTTAACCCTAGAGGAAAGTCCTTTCTCTTTATGGGTTTTAGAATCAAGTGAGGTAGATAATTCTGCTGAGTCTTCTACAACACTTGGAGTATCTGGAGTACTAGGTGATGCGGGCTCTTGTTCAACAATATCTTGAACTTCCCTAGGCTCGGGAGGAAGAATCTCTTTGGGAATTTCTTCACCAAATTTTTCAAAACTAGAATCTAAAGATTCATCAATAACAACATTTATTGTCTCCATTACCTTCATGGTTCTTTTATTGTATACCCGATAAGTTTTGCTTGTAGAGGAATATCCTAGAAATATTCCTTCATCACTTCGGGAGTCAAATTTTCCCACATTCTTTCTATCCTTAAGAATGAAACAAGTACTTTCAAAGATTCTGAAATACTTAACATTAGGCTTCCTTCCCTTCCATAACTCATATGAAGGCTTCTCCCCATAAGTTTCTAGCCATATCCTTATTGTGCAACATTGCTCTAACCATCTCTTGAATAACCTTCTTTTCCCTTTCTACTACACCATTTTACTGAGGAGTAATAGGAGCAAAGAATTCTTGAGATATACCTGATCTTGTACAGAAGGACTCCATATATGAGTTCTCGAATTCTTTACCATGATCACTTCAAATTTGATCAATCTTCAGCCTCTTTTCATTCTGCAATCTTGTGTGCAAAGCTTCAATGTGCATAGGAGCATCAGACTTGGATCGTAGGAGAATGACCCAAGTGTACCCAGTGAAGTCGTCTACCACAACCATTATGTATCTCTTTCCACCAAGAGACTCGGTTCTGGTTAGACCCATAAGATCCAAATGTAGTAGCTCCAATGGTCTGGATGTAGTAGATATCTGAGTGCCCGGATGTTTTGCTTTTGTCTGTTTCCTAAGCTAACATGGTCCACACACCACATTGCTCACTCTACTAAGCTTTGGTATCCCCAACACTGACTCATGCTTAGATACAATTGAAAGATATTTGTAGTTAGCATGTCCCATTCTTTCATACTATTGATCTTCATTTGGTAGACAAATGCTATTGCACACAATATTAGCATTAAGAACCAAGCCATAATAATTGTCTAGAGTGCGAACACCACTTATAAGCTTCTTTCTAGACTCATCCATGACAATGCATTTTCCCTTTGAGAATAGTACCATGAAGTCTTGATCACATATCTGACTAATGCTCAACAGGTTCACTTTCAAACCTTTTACATATAGAACATTTGCAATGTTTGGCAGTCCAGGTAGAGAGATGATTCCTTTTCCTTTAATATGTGATTTGCTCCCATCACCAAAAGTGATATTATCACATTTCTTAGACTTGAAAACCTTGAAGAGAGATCGGTCTCCAGTCATGTGTCTTGAGCAACTGCTATCAAGGTACCACAAACACATGTCCATAACCTTAAATGCGGACTTTATCAAGAAGCACACTTCGTGCTTTGATGACAAATCAGTGGGAATGGTATTTTCTCTCATCTACCTTTTGTGAGCTAAACCTTTAACTTTCACTCTTCTTAGACAAACTCCTTTGCACATTTTCATTCTAAGACAATCTAGTCTTCTCTTTGCCAATCTGAGATCTTTTCCAATGGTCATCATAATAGAATTCAAATAACTTTTAGATTTGCATTTTCTGATACACTTAAACAAGTAGAGATTAGAAAAACAAGATATATTTGAAAACAAAGATCTCTTCAATCCGGTTGTAGCCATGACAACAAGGGTCAATGGAACACACAGCAAAGATTAAAACCTAATCAGAGTGTGCCTGCTCTAATACCACTTGATAGGCCAAGATGTATTTGAAAACAAAGATCTCTTCAATCTGGTTGTAGCCATGACAACAAGGGTCAATGGAACACACAGCAAAGATTAAAACCTAATCAGAGTGTGCCTGCTCTAATACCACTTGATAGGCCAAGAACGTATTGATCCCTTGTGATGAATTAATTGATTAATTAGCCAAGTTTATTAATTAATCAAATTAACATACAATGTACGTGGTAGCACAAACAAATCACCAATTAAACTAAGTATGCAGCGAAAATTAAATTGACAAGGTGATTTTTTTATGAATGGGGAAAACCTACATGGCAAAAACCCCACCAGGTGATTTTAAGGTTACCACTCTCGAGAATTCACTATTATCACAACAAGCGGTTACAAGTAAAGGAATCTCAGAACCTTCTACCAACCTACAGTTGAACATTTACCTCAATACCTAACTGGACTTGTTTTGTAGTGACAATCACTCCTTTCAATGCACGGCTCCCAGTACGTGACTAACCAATTGCGCAGATTCCAATACGCGACATCAATCACCAACTTGAGAAGGATGTTGACCGTAAAGTTCTTCTGTTCATCACATGATGAAGATCATGAAGTTGCTTGGTCACAAAACCCTATGGTGTACAAAACACAGCAGCTTCTTGAAAAGAATGAAGAACTAGGGCAAACTAGGTCAACAGTCACACTTCTTCACACTTGCGGAATTGTGCTCTTGTGCAATTGGCGTCATCTTTGACTGCCTTTAAAATAATCCTTATATATGTCTAGGGTTGTGAGAAATGAAAGCCCAAACATATAATCTCAGATTGGATGAAAAACATATTCGAAAATTTGAGTTTCATAAACCTCAGTTGATACCCTATCTGTCAAGCTGCTGTTGAGCCATAGGATTCAAACAACTCTAAGTCTCGATAGATGCTAGCTATCAAACTTTAATGAACAAGACTTTTCACACTTGATTCTTGGATAGACTTGCATGAATTTAACACTTGAACTTGAAATTTTGTTTTTTGAAGTATTAAACACATCCTAGATCTATCAAATTACAAGTAAAGTGCGTTTTGTCAAAGAATTAGTCAATTACATAAAATAGTGACATATGTTCCTAACATGTGAAACACATATGTCCTAATAATTATAGTGAGTTTTGGTGAACTATCTAAGGAATAATCTTTGATCAATTATATTCCATTATCCAGGGCAACACAAAAAAATAAATAAATAAATAAGTAAAGAGAAAATGCAATTCCCCTATTGGTTGTGTTTTAAAAAATTGAATTTAAAAAAGAGACATAAATAGTCTTATTACTTTTTGGTATTACTTTTAAATGAAATAATTCAAGTTAATAAAGAGTTGATAAATTATGAAAGTTATCAAAATTGTGTCTATTGAGTTTGAAAATATGGTTACAATTTGAGGGGGAGGTTTTTTTCTTTTTTTTTTTTTGGTGGCTAAATTCAAATAATGAATTCAACCCATAAATCTAAACCCTACACAAACGAAGAAGGATAATTTGTTCAAAAAATAAATAAATAAATAAGAAGGATAATAACTACCTTTAACATATTTAATAACTACTTTTTTATGGATAATAAATACCATTAATTATTATACCACTATGAATGTATAATGCTATATCTAATTTTTCAAATGATCAGTGCTAACATCATCACCATTGGTGGTGGTAAAATAGTTTTTTAGCTATTTTATCACCTCAAATTCCATTTAAGTGCCAACAATGGTGGAGAAAAAGACAAATTATTTTGCCTTTTTGTTATAGTGAGCTGCCAAGACTAGTAATTCACTGTAGCAAGGTGGTATAAAAGAAAATATTATTACTTTATCAATTTTGGGTTTGGTGGCAAAGAGGAAGTGAGAAAAAAATTAATGAAAAAATGAATAGTGTTTGGCTGAGGGTAAAAATAAGACCATTGATGCATGGTGTGTTGTGAAATTATTTATTAAAATAGATAAAATAGCTTTTTGAGGTATTAAGTGCTAAAATTTTTAGCTCCATCGATGTGCATGTTCTAAATAAAACTTTAAAATAATTTAAAATTACATTATTTATAATTTTTATTTTAGTATTATATCAATACAATGCATGAATTAGTTTTAAAAAATTATACGATTAAAAAAATTCAAAATTTATGCAAAAAACATTTTACAATATTAATGAAATTATCAAAATAATTAGTGTTATCATGTTCATCTTGTAATAACTACTTTTTTATGGATAATAACTACCATTAATTATTATACCACTATATTGTAATAAGCATTTTTCCCCCTTTATAGTGCTATTATCATATTCATCATCTTGCTTAATCAATTCCATCTAAATCAATGTTAATTATCATGTTCATCCTTTTTTTTTTTTTTGAGAAGGCTATCATGTTCATCTTGAGAAATTATTTCTTCGTTGATATTTTTTACTTCATCATCAAAATTTATTATATGTTATTGTTATTTTATATATTTTAATAATTTTATATTTATATTTCTTCTTGGAATTATTGCTTCTTAGACTTAAAAAATAATAGACAAGTAAAAAATAATAATTATATTGTTATTTAATACCTTATTCATAATATAGAATTGAAATTTGCAAATATTAAAGTGAAGTGTTAAGTATGTAGTTCAAATTTTGTAGTAGAAAAGAAAAAAAAAATTATGGACATGTTATTTTATTAATTTGGCTTAATTAAGTATCTCAATAATTTTGTATTAGAAATAAGTCTAATAACTTGTTGGACTCAGAATCACAAATTTTAACCCAAAAAAAAAAATCATTTGAACTCATACATCTATGTATCAAATGATATGTACGATTTTACAACATGTTACAATTAATACGATATGCACCTATATATATATATATAGTATGTTTCATGAATACTTCTGATACATTCTTATGATACAGAACTTTCGAACACGAAACGAACTACTATCTAGTAAATATACTAGTTTCTATATCAATAATAGGCAGTTAGCTAGAACCAATCGAGACGTTCTCTTGAAGCCATTTGTATTGTAATTTCAGATTGAATGCAAGAGTTTACCTTTCTTTCATTCAATTGATTTACACTTTCTATGCGTCGTTATCATTTACAACGTCCACTCATATGAAGGTAATTTAGAAACCACGTACTATATTCAAACTAAAAAGTTGAAATATCGATATAAACACACAAATCAATTAAGACGTCTTCTAGAATCAAATCAATTCCAACAGTTCTTTAGTTATGACTTTTCTTACTTTTTATTCTTCAAACTTTTGGAAAATGATTGGAAGGAACTCACCTGCTACGGTGTTTATTAAAAACACGGCTTTAGATTGACTATGGCTGCATTTTAAAAAAAAAAACTGCAGCAAAAACACGACTATAAATAAGGACGGAACTGCCTTAGGACTGAGGGGGGCCATGGCCCCCCCAGCCTTTGAAAAAAAAAAATTTATAGTATATATATTTACACAAAAAATTTAATTTAAACTCGAAAATTTATATACTTGGCCCCCCTCCCCCAAAAAATTGACAAGATGACCCATAAATCTCAAAAATAGATGACAAGAAAATCTTAAAAAAAAAAAAAAACACATATCCAAATAATAAGAAAAAATCTCTGGACAAATCATAAATATGGTCTAAGCAAAAACAATAACAACAAATCAATTACAAATCCTAGCAAAACAAATCTCAAAAACCCAATAACTTTTACCTAATTTCCCCCTCTCATTTGAGAGCTCTATGCCTCTCTCAAATAACTCCACCTCATAGACATAGAAACAAATCTTATATTGTTAATCGCTCCATCCACACACTAGTTAATCACCAACAACTTGGATCAGTTGGTGTCTTTAACTCATCAGTAGAAAAAATTTATCTATTTTTTGAATGGTAGAATTTTTTATTATTTTATTTTTAATGTTTTATTAACTTTGGGACACACTTGGCATGCATGCATAAATAATAATACATGTGTGAAACAATAACAATCTATTGTTTTGTGCCTTATATAAACTGCCACCAAAGCATGTGTGAGATTAGTCTATTGGTAATAAATTTTGTGACTTAACTAAATTAATGTAATGACGGCAAAAGCTTTATTATTTACCTAGTTAAAGAATCAAAGTTACCGTCTATTATCATGTGATTGTTTAATAGATCTCTTTTAATATTTTTTTTCTTTACTATTTTTTAAAACTAGCAATTTTTCAAAGGAAAAATTCTCAACCTTACCAAGACACCAATAATTGGCTGTTTATTAATGCATGATATTATTAACCATTATTTTGGCTGTTTTATTAATATAATGCTTGACATAGATTTGAACTTTTAACTATAGTTTTTTGTATTTTTTTTTTAAAGAATCTTTTAACTATATATATAACATTATGAAGTTATTAGTTATAGAATTATGTGAAAAGAGTAGACAATTTTTTTTCTTTTTAAATTTATAATGTTGATAGAATAAGGAATCGAACTAATCTTGGTCAGACCTTGAAAGTATTAAGACATGCCAATTGACTTACAAAACTCCTGATCACAAATTGTCATTTGTGATTTTTTTTTTCAAAATAAAAAATACAAATAATTAAAAAACTAATGCTAATAACACATTGTTGTCAACCTTTAGTATTGATATTTCAATTTTTTAAAATTTTTGAACAAAGAAATTCAACCCCCCTAAATCTGAATTCCAGTTTCATCCCTAATAAACTACTTTTAATATTTGGAAGAAAAATGGTGTTTTTATCACACATGATTCTCTCGCTCAGTCGTAACTCTATGTCATTTGATTGTGAATAGCAAATTGCGACCAAATATTTTGTGTGTAGCTAGCCTCCCAAGTTTCCTAGCAAAAGACTTTTTCTTTGTTATTGACTTGCTTCTCCATGTTCGCTATTTACTTCTTGATCAACTTTCCTCTAATTGCTATTTTCTTCTTTCTTGATCAAAGTAACATCCCCATCATTTTCATTAATAAAGAAATGAAATCACAATATTTGAATATTGAACTACGTGATTTTGATTTTTGTGAATGGTACGCTATAATGTTTGAATATTTCAGTCGCGACTTGGCTTGAGTCGCGAATGACTCGAGAAATCTAGCTTATCAAAGACTCTTCAAATTCTAACATGTGCTTCTCGTGTGGCCTGTTTTGCAAGTTAGCACCCACGAGCGCCAGTCATGAAATCCTCATTTTCACATAATCTTTACCGGACTCTCACACACAACCCTTGCATAAATCCCACAAAAATACAGGGAAATGATTGAACATAATTACAATAAAATTTGACACAGAATTAAAGCCAACAAAAAACATAGTTGTAAATCACAATTTACAAAACTCTATATTATAGATTTTCATTTGTGACTTTTTTTTTTCAAAATAAAAAATAAAAATAATTAAAAAATTAATGCTAATAATGCATTGTTGTCAATCTCTAATATTGATATTTCAAGTTTCAAATTTTTTTAAATCTTCCGTGCACTGCATCTATAAAAACCAACACCCTTCCTCTCATTTCCTTTGCTTTTCGCAGAAAATACATTGTCAAAGCGAGTCTGTCACCTGTCAGAGATTCGTCCGTTCAACTCATTTAACATCAACTCTCACCCACTCACTCTTTTCCTCAGTAAGTGATTCTATCCGTTCTATTTACTTTTCTTCCAGCTTTTATTCTCCATGTGGTAAAAATTTAAGTTTCTTGCACCCGTCAACCCCTTTTTTATTTAAAACCTGTCAGTCTTAGGTTTTGTCACTACGTGTAGGCAATGTCTAGTGCGTCAAGTAACCAGTCATTCGTCCGCGACGGGGCGGGTTACGAGGAATTGTACCCGTCGGGTTGTAGAGATCCAGACGAACTAAGCGAGAGGAGCCCATCTGCCTCTTCCCCTTCCTCAAAAAATGAGGATATGGAGTTGGCTGAACCAAAGGAAGGTTCTGATGATGGTGAAAAAAGACTTAAGTCAGTTATGGGTGCTGACGGACTTAGGGAGTTCGTCATGTTACCGGAGTGGACGGTAAATAACTTCACATCCACAATCAAGGAGGTACATTTTAAAACACTTAGAGCAATTTACCAAATACCCGACCACATCCCTATCCATCTACCATACAAGTCAGAAAAATACTATTATGATGGGGTGGAAGACATAGGGGTGTACATACAAGCCCTCAAAGCCGGCCTTAGGTTCCCTTTGAACTCTCTAAAGTGAGAACTTCTCTAGTACCTGAGTTTATCCGTCAGCCAGATATCCCCGAATGCCTAGAGGGTGTTTATAGCGATGGAGGTCCTGTATGGGGCAATGTCTGACGGTGCCAAATCGCTGACAATACGGGAATTCCTCCATTGCTACCATCCAGATGAAATTGACAAGTCGAAGGGAATGTACAGTTTTGCCCCTAGGAAGTCCGTCCTTAAAGTCATTTATGAAACCCCCGACTCCAACCGTGACTGGAAGAGCCGTTACTTCTTCCTGGAGGGTGACGGTTGGATGTGTCATCCAGGGGAGACGGACTTTATGCCGGTTGATAAAACTTGAGGAATATTGGATCCGTCTGGTATATCTATATCCGTCATGTTTGTGAATGTTACTTTATTTTCTTAAGCACTTTTACGACCGTCCTGATTACTCCATCTCTTTATTTTTTCAGTATGACGGCGCCCACAAGTTGATATCGAGGAGTATAGCTTTCTTGAAAGAATTTTTACAAAGACTAAACCAGAAGAGCGGATGTAAGCTAAGCTTGTAAACCTCATCACCGTCCATTGGTATTGTGACGGACCTAAACCCACTTCGGTGGCTATTAAGTTCGAGGAGCGCACCCATCAGCGTAAGTCCGTCAGCATCCATATTTAATTTTGCATGTTTTTCTGCGAACTTACCCGTCTACTTTCAGAGATGGAAGACGCGAAAAGGAGGGCTGCTATAAGAAATTAGGCCGCGAAGAGGAAGGAGTCGGACGAGGGCGCCATAGGGACGGGCTCGAGCAGGCCCTCAGCAAAGAAGAGACCGTTGCTTAAGGGAGACCATGCTTCCAAGAAGCAGAAGGTTTCGACGGAGCCCGTCATTGGTCTAATGGCGGAGGGCAACAAGACGGTGACCCCGGCCAAGCAAGGCGGTGGCAAAGGTCTCATGGTTCCTCCACCTGTAGTGAGGACTACGAAGACCTTGGGAACCACTCAACGGAAGCCATGGGGGAGATGGGCCTTTTCAGCATTGCCCAGGTAAGAGCCTGTCATAATATTGCTCGCAGATGGCATTTTTATTTATTCATTACTTATTTTTATTCTAACTTCATTTTGCCTTCAGGCTATGCTCATGATGAAGGGATTGATGGATCGTTCTCTTCACCATGAGATGGCCCTCGAACGGGTTCGTGAAAAGGCTAAGCTAGTTGAGGAGGAACTGTTTGAGCTGAAGAACTGGAAGGTGGTGACGGAGCTGAAGCTAAAGCTCGCTGAACTGGCTAGAGACGAATATCATAAGATGACGGAGGAGCTCAAAAAGGTTCTGGAGGACAAGGAGACTGATCTCCGTCATGCCAAGGAAAGGGCCGTCCTCGAATATCGTGATTCCGATGCACTTTTATCAGAGCTCAAAGTCTCGTATAACGATGGATTTGATGATGCACTTCGTCAAGCCAAGGCCCTATATCCAAAGCTTGGTTTTTCATCCGTCAACATCACCGTTGCTGAGGCTACGTCCGTTCATCCTGGTCAGTCAGATGACACAAATGAGCTATTTGGAGAGGAGGTACCTATCTCCGTCACCCCTAAGATCCTGGTGGTTGAAAAGGGAAAAGCCCATGAAGCCAAAGACTCCGCTGCTCCTGATGTTTAGAAAATTTTTATATATTTTGTTCAAGTATTTTAAGAACAATTAAGTTTTGCCTGTTGTGTAACGGGTTAAGTTGTATCCGTTGTGTAGACATTTAATCTTGTTTATTTAACCTTTCATTAATGCATCTTTATCATTTTGTTGATGATGATTGTGTAGGATCCATCCTCTTTAAACAGTGTAGCCTTGAGGATCCACTTGGATGTCCGTCTACTTTGATCGTTTAAATTGCTAGTACTAGCGATGTCCGTCTACCATGTAGACTTGTGAAATTTTTAATCTTTGCTGGATCCGTCCACTCTAAGGAACGGGATTTCTACACTTCATAGACTTCGTCAATTTTGTGAGCTGGATTCTTGACCCTTCGTGGGATCCGTCCACTTTGTGGACTTATTTATTTATATTTTTTTATTGCCCTTGTCGGGTCCGTCCACAATGTGGACTATGGTTTTGATCCCTCGTAGGGTCCATCCATCTTGTAGACTTGTTTAAGTTTGTGATCCTGGTTGGGTCCGTCCACGTTGTGGACTGTGGTCTAGACCATCCGTGGGGTCCGTCCACTTTGTGGACTTATTTAAGTTTTCTACCCATGTCGGGTCCGTCCACGTTGTGGACTGTGGTCTTGACCCTTGGTGGGGTCCGTCCACTTTGTGGATTTGTATATGTTTTCTACCCTTGTCGGGTCTGTCCACGTTGTGGACTGGGGTCTTGACCCTTGGTGGGGTCCGTCCACTTTATGGATTTGTATATGTTTTCTACCCTTGTCGGGTCCGTCCACGTCGTGGACTGTGGTCTTGACCCTTAGTTGTGTCCGTCCACTTTGTGGACTTGTATGAGTTTTCTACCCTTGTCGAGTCCGTCCACATTGTGGACTGGGGTCTTGACCCTTGTTGGGTCCATCCACTGATGGTAGTAATCTTTTAGTAGTAACAACACAGCAAAGTTTGAATGTTCATAAAATTTAAAGCTGTAGATAAAAGTACTTGCCCCCTTGGGCTTAAAAGGGTACTGAAAAAGTCATTGTATCAAGGCTTGTTCAAACCAAAAGCCAAAAAATAATCAAAAGACTAGTAAATATAAATAAACTGGGGAATAGGGGGAAGTCAACTATCATTTCTACTGGTAGTATTTCCGAAGGTGTTCCGTATTCCATAGGTGCTGAAGCTTCCTTCCGTCCATTATTTCGAGGTGGTATGTGCCCTTTCTCTGCCATGATGTGATTCTATAAGGTCCTTCCCAATTCGGTCCAAGCTTTCCTTGCGAAGGGTCTTTAGCAGCGCCCATTACCTTCCGTAGCACCAGGTCTCTGATCTGAAAGTCTCTATGCCTAACCTTCGTGTTGTAGTGCTTTGACATGAGGTTATGGTATCGTGCCAACCTTTGTTCTGCCGCTGTTCGGGCCTCGTCCACTAAGTCTAGCTGGAGTCGCATGGCTTCTTCGTTTTTGTCTTCCATGTAGTTCTACACGTGATAGCTAGTGAGACCAACCTCTGCTGGGATGACTGCATCAACTCCGTATGTAAGTTGAAATGAGGTCTCTCTAGTGGGCGTCCTTGCTGTCATCCGATATGGCCATAGCACGCTTGGTTGTTCGTCAAGCCAGATACCCTTTGCCCCCTCGAGCCGAGTTTTGATGATTTTCAGCAATGTCCAGTTTGTAACTTCTACTTGTCCGTTTGCCTGCGGGTGTGCTGGAGATGAGTAGTGATTCTTAATGCCTAGCTCTGAACAGAAATCCCTGAACGCACTGTTGTCGAACTGCTTTCCATTGTCAGAGACAAGCACCCTCGGTATCCCATATCTGCAGATGATGTTTCTCCATACAAAGGTACGGATGTTCTTCTCCGTGATAGTGGCAAGGGGTTCTGCTTCCACCCACTTGGTGAAGTAGTTGATACCGACTACTAGAAATTTTAGCTGTCTTAAGGCCGTTGGGAAGGGACCCATAATGTCTAGCCCCATTGTGCGAATGGCTAAGGAGCCGTCATAGGTGTGAGCTCCTCTGATGGTTGCCTGATGAAATTATTGAACCTCTGACATTTATCGTAGGCCTTAACGTAAGCTTGGGCGTCCTTGAGCATAGTGGGCTAGTAGTACCCGAGTCGGATCAATTTGTGTACTAAAGACCGTGCTCCTGAGTGATTTCCGCAGATCCCCTCGTGAACTTCTCTCATTATGTAATCTGCTTCATCATGGCTCAAACACCTCAAGTACGGTCAAGAGAAACCTCTCTTGTATAAGACATCCTTGATCAGCACAAATCGCGAAGCTCGGACTTTCAGTTTCCTTGCAGCATCCTTCCCATCTGGCAGAGTGCCCGACTGTAGATATGCTATTAAAGGCGTGGTCCAATTCTCTTCGACAGCTATTTCCTGCATTTGCTCTTCGTCATTAATAAGCGAGGAGGTTTGGACAAAATATAATACCTGCTCAGAAGCATTCATAAACTCTGCGGAAGCTGCTTTTGCAAGATGGTCGACGCATTCGTTTTCCTCCCTTGGGATTTGAACGAATTTGACCTCGAGGCCGCTGATTCGACTCTTCACTTCTTCCAGGTACTTCTTCATTCTCTCGTTTCTACACTCATAATCACCATTGATCTGGCTTGTTATTACTTGGGAATCGTAATGCATGATCATATTCTCAGCACCTGCAGCCCTTGCGAGATCTAAACCAGCTACCAAGGCTTCATATTCCACCTCGTTGTTGGTTGTAGGGAAATCTAGTCTTATCATGCATTCGATTTTATCCCTCTCTGGTGTTTGTATAACCACATCGGCACCTCCTGAGCGTTGATTTGATGACCCATCTGTGTGGATGCTCCACAGTCTATGTCCTTCAGCCCCTTTGTCTTCTGACTGAGTATACTCAGCTATAAAGTCTGCCATTATTTGCCCCTTTACTGCGGTTCACGAATGATACTGTACGTCAAATTCACTTAGCTCAATTGCCCATAAAGCCATTCTCCCGGCCGCCTCTGGGCTGCTCATTGCTCTTTTCAAAGGTTGGTCCGTCAGAACTACGATTGTTTGGGCCTAGAAATATGGTTTGAGCTTCCACGCAGCGGTTATGAGTGCAAAGGCCAACTTCTCCATCCTGGGGTAGTTTTCTTCCGCTCCTCGAAATGCCCTGCTTATGAAATAGATGAGTCGTTGCGAGCCTCCCTTATCTCTTACTAAGGCCGCGCTAACTGCTGCTTGTGAGACCGCTATGTAGAGGTATAGTTCTTCTCCTGGCATGGACGGGCTTAGTAGTGGTCGGGATGAAAGGTATTTCTTCAAGTCCTCGAATGCCTTCTGGCACTTGTCCGTCCACTCAAAAGATTTTTTTCAATACTCAGAAGAAAGGCAAACACTTATCCGTTGCTTTAGAGACGAACCTGTTTAGGGCCGCAACTTTTCTGTTCAAGCTCAACACTGCCTTCACTGTCCTCGGGGGTTCTAGTTCTAATATGGCCCGTACTTTCTCCGGGTTGACCTCTATACCTTTTTGGGACACCATGAAGCCCAAGAATTTCCCGGCTGTCACCTCGAACATGCACTTGCTTGGGTTCAGCTTCATGTTATATGACCGAAGGGTGTTGAATGTCTCCTGGAGGTCGCTCAGGTGGTCGTTCTCACGCACACTCTTCACTAGCATGTCGTCGACATAGACTTGTACGTTCCTTCCGAGTTGGTGTGTGAACATTTTATTCATTAATCTCTGGTACGTTGCCCCTGCGTTCTTGAGTCCGAACGGCATCACCTTGGAGCAAAAAAGTCCCTGACTGGTCACAAAGGAAGTTTTCTCTTGATCCTCTTCTTTCATTTTGATCTGATTATAGCCTGAGAAAGCGTCCATGAAACTCAGGAGTTCATGTTTGGCCGTTGAGTCTACCAAGGTATCTATCCGAGGGAGCGAATAGCTGTCTTTTGGGCACGCCCTATTGAGATCCGTGAAGTCAATGCACATCCTCCACTTTCTATTATTCTTCTTGACCATGACCACGTTTGCTAACCAGTCGGGGTAGTATACTTCTCGGATAAAACCAACTTCTAGCAGTTTCCTAACTGCTTCCGCCACTGCTTTGTCACGCTCTTGTGCGAACACCTGTTTTTTCTGTCGGATTGGCGAAGAGGCCGGGTTAACATTTAGCTTGTGGACTATTATCGACAGATCGATCCCAGGCATGTCTTTGTGACTCCACGCGAATACATCCTGATTCATCCTTAGGAAACCTGCTAGGTCTTGACATATCATCGGGCTAGCCAAAGTGCCCATTCTAGTCGTCTGTCCAGGTCTTGATTCATCGAGGACTATTTCTTCCAACTCCTTAACCGGTTCTGCTGTGGTCCGCTGTTCTTCAATGCACATGGTCTGCTGATGATCCTCCATTTCCAGCATGGCGATGTAGCACTCACGAGCGGCCACTTGGTCTCCTCGCAACTCTCCAATCCCGTATTCCGTAGGGAATTTGATCATTAGGTGGTATGTCGAGGTTGCTACTTTCCATGAGTTCAGCGTGGGTTGCCCGAGTATACCGTTATAAGCGGATGAACAGTCGACCACTAAGAAAGTTACATCCTGAATGATTTGCTACGGATAATCATCAACCGTCACTGAGAGTGTGATAGCTCCTAACGGGTGTACCCTCGTTCCCCCAAAGCCAACCAGGGGAGCATTCATTGGTGTTAATCGTGCTCTGTTAATTCCCATCTGCTGGAACGCTGGGTAATATAGGATGTCTGCCGAGCTGCCGTTGTCGACCAGCATCTGGTGCACATTGTAGTCTCCTACCCGTATGCTGACGACAATTGCATCATCGTGTGGATGGTGGAGGCGTCTCGCGTTGTCCTCTGAGAATACAATAATCGGGCTTTCCTTCCGCGCTATCTTGGTACAGAGCCCGTTAACTGGACATTCTGGACCATCTTGAGGTAGGTTTTTCGGGCCTTCTTGGATGATCCTGTAATTGCTGTGCCCCCTACTATCATCCTTATGTCCTCAACAGGGGGTCTCGGGTGATCGTTCTCCCATCGAGGGGCCTGTTCCCGAGGATGTGCATTCGTTCTCTCCTTGCTGACAAATTTCTGTAGCTTCCCTTCTCTGATGAGGGCCTCAATTTGCTACTTTAAATCATAGCAATCTGCAGTATCATGACCGTGGTCACGGTGGAAACGGCAATACTTGTTTCTTGATCGCTTAGTTGGATCGCTCTTCAGCTTTCCTGAAAACGTCAAGGCCCCTTCGTCCTTGATCTGCATTAGTACCTGTTCTAGCGGGGCGTTCAGGGGAGTGAAGCTTGTAAATCTTCCTCCTGGGGGCTTGGAACGCTTTTCATCGTGTCTATCTCCTGTCCTTGGTTTCTTCCCCTCATGGTCCTGGCGGGCATCTTCAAGTCTTTCCCTCTTTCTGGGTTTGTCTTCCCTGGCTAGTAGTGCGTCCTCTGCATTCATGTATTTTGTGGCCCTGTAGAGTACCTCAGACATGGTCTTTGAGTCGTTTTTATATAGAGAGAACAGAAATTTTCTCTTCCGTAAGCCATTGGTGAAGGCCGCCACCAAAATCTTGTCGTCGGCCTCATCAATAAAAAGTGCTTCTTTGTTGAAGCGAGTTATGTATGATCTCAGCGTCTCGTCCACCCGTTGCTTGATGCTCATTAAGCATGCTGTAGACTTCTTCTACCTGTGCCCCCCAATGAAGTGTGAGGTGAACTGGGCACTTAGTTCCTTAAAGGTGTTGATTGAATTTGGCGTTAATCTGCTGAACTAGATTCTTGTTGCGCCCTTCAGCGTTGTAGGGAAGGCCCTACACATGATCTCGTCCGGTACTCCCTAGAGGTGCATCAGGGTCTTGAAGGTTTCTAGATGATCGAGTGGGTCGTTGACTCCATCGTAGCTCTCAATCTGCGACATTCTGAATTTCTGTGGCAGGGGACAGGAATTGTCGGGTACAGTGAATGGCGAGTCAGTCCTATTCACTAAATTGTCAAGGTCGCTGGAGACGCATCCCTTGAGGGCGTTCATCATGACCTCCATTTGTTCTTTCATCGCCTGCATCTCTACGAAAATGGGGGGTAGGGCTGTATCCATGAGAGAGGGCATGCTCAAGTTCCGCCGTTCCGGTCTGCTAGGCTCATTACTGCCCTCTGGCCTTTCAAGTCCCCTTCATTCGGAGCTGTCCCCCTGGTTTTCCTCCTGGACATTATGTCTCGCGTCCCTTTGACGTAGTTGCTCCTCCAGATCATGATTCTGTTTCGTGAGGCGCTCTACCGCAGCTGCAAGGGTCTGGACCTATCTTTCTAATGCGGTGGATCTCGGCGGCTCATCTCCTTGAACGTTGTTGGTGGTGGCCATCGAGCGTGTGAGTACCATGCAACTCTTATGTCTGGGAGGCAACGATGGCTTAAACAGTCACCGTTTCCCACAAACGGCGCCAACTGATGAGGCCGTAAATCTCACCAGTGAGAAGCACGATACTTGTGCTCAAATAAGTCACCTACACAAAAGAAAAAAACAAAAATACCTTGCAGAAGGCACCAGTGCGGTGCTGGCCAAATACCCTCCGAAGGTCAAGTTAGAAATATTCTCACAACTCTAGAGTGCTAGAGAGGCGTCAATTATGTGTACTTTGATGCGAGGGAGTATTGGGGCTTTTATAGTAGTGAGGTTTTGCCTCCCTTCCTTGTAACCCACGTTATTTCCTTATAGGACTCTTTCTTGAGGAATTCAAAACGTGGTGGACAAGTTATTCTTATGTGGAGAGTCCATGGCTTTAAAGTGCTTCTTCAAGAATCTTCTAATGCTTTGCCCTATTCTTATTGGGCCCTTACTTCATTAGGGGTTCCACACAAAGGATGGGCTCGTCTTTCCCTTGGCCCAATGGACACAGATCCATTAGGCCTACTCGTTTAGGCCCGTCAGGCCTTGTCTTCTGTTTTTATCCTCTTCAACTATTTTCTTCTTTCTTGATCAAAGCAACATCCCCATCATTTTCATTAATAAAGAAATTAAATCACAATATTTGAATATTAAACTACATGATTTTGATCTTTGAACTACGTGATTTTGATTTTCATGAATGTTACGCTACAATGTTTGAATATTTCACTCGCGACTTGGCTTGAGTTGCGAATGACTCGTGAAATGTAGCCTATTAAAGACTTTTCAAATTCCAGCATGTGCTTCTTGCGTGGCCTATTTTGCAAGTTAGCACTCATAAGCGCTAGTCGTGAAGTTCTCATTTTCACTGAATTTTTACCAAACTCTAACACATAACCCTTACATTAAATCCCACAAAAATACAGGGAAATGATTGAACATAATTACAATAAAATTTGACATGGAATTAAAACCAACAAAAAAAAAAATAGTTGTAAATCACAATTTATAAAACTCTTTATTATAAATTGTCATTTGTGATTTTTTTTTCAAAATAAAAAATTCAAATAATTAAAATATTAATGCTAATAATGCATTGTTGTCAACCTCTAATATTAATATTTCAAATTTTTTAAAATCTTTGAACAATGAACTTCGACTCCTTCTAAGTTTGAATCTTGGTTCCGTCCTTAGCTATAAATCCGTTTTTTAGTAGGATCCTTTTATCGATAGGTAATGACTAACACAAGTAAATAGTACAAATTAAGGCACTTTTTGATAATCAAGGTACAAATTAAGGCACTTTTCATCTTAGTTGTTTTGGATTTTTATATATTTACGCTTTACTTATAATGTAAATTTACATGATAAAGACACAAAAAGTGACAAATGTTGTACTTACTTGTAAAAAGTGATAAATATTGTACACTTTTTGCCAATATGTACAACATTTGCCATTTTTTGTTTCGCGCAAGTAGGGTCTGAAATAAAGAACTCACCTTGTTGTCTATTGCACGGAGGAACAAAATATCGCGAAAGGTGCGGAAAAATATATTTGTTATTACGGCAGTGATTCTATCCATTTATAAAGTCAAGTAAACGAAGGAACAAAATATCGCGGAAGGTGCGGCAAAATATATTGTATAGCTATACTTGTGAGGCTATATATATTGGTATATATAGAGGCTGGGTATGTATGGTTTGCTTTTTAGTACTGCAAAAGATACAGAAATTAAATGGGTGTGCAATTTGTAATGCGCATTACTTTCTTACTTCTTCTGACATATGGATTAGCAGAAGCAGCAGCACCACCTATGGCAATGCCCGGTTGCAATGATAGTTGTGGAAATGTTAGTATTCCATACCCGTTTGGAATGACAGCCGATTGTTACTTAAACGACTGGTTCAAAATTAATTGCAGTACCGGAAATGGCAGCTCAGCTGGAAATGACAGCTCGCTTAGAGCTTTCCTTTCCAGCATAAAAATGGAGGTGCTGGAAATCAAAATTCCTAAATTGAATAGTATTTCCAATTATTCTTATTATTCTTTGGAGCCAGGAATCGTTCGAGTCAAGATGCCAAATATTATTTCTTCGAATTGCACAAGCACGGGAGCGATCAATGGTGGGGTGAATATGACGGGGAGTCCTTTTTACTTCTCAGACTATCAGAACATATTTATTTCGGTTGGTTGCAACAATATAGCCCTGATGACCGGTAGTAATCCTACGGTGCTGGTTGGTTGCAATTCTGATTGCGATGATAAAACCAAGATAGAAAGGGAAGCTATATGTTCGGGCTTCAACTGCTGCTGGACCAGTGTCCCTTATGGGAATCAAGTATTTAATGCAAAATTCAAAAGGAAAGATGAGAAAAATGAGGGCATCGAAAAATGCAAATTTGCATTCCTAGCAGAAGAGGATTGGTTTTACTCAAACATAACAAATCCCTCTCACGAAGTGCCGCTTTTGGAAGACGTTCCCGTGGTGCTGGATTGGACAGTGTCTGTCTTTACTGACATAAACTCAACCGAGTTAGATAGACGGAAAGCAGATTGGTACTCAACATCAACAGGTCCCAACGGCAGGCAATATTATTGCCTTCGTGGATATGAAGGAAATCCTTATCTTAACACGGGATGTCAAGGTAAACTTCAATTACCAACAGCTTTAATTTTCCCGTAGTTTTTAAATTACATGCCTGATCACTCTTGAGTTCTACGTTCATCACTTTATTATTTTTATTTTTAAAATTTTTTTAGCTATGGACTATTCGGTATGATTAAGGTTGCATTCACTAAGACTATTGCAAATAAATTTTAAATTCTAGTAGCATAAAAACTAATATTGGCAAAATTTATGCGGGAGCTGGGGCCTTGTAAAAGAAGGAATTTTCTCAAAATTAAAAAAATTAATTTTCTAATTACCGGCCCCTAGAGTTTTGAAACAATATATATATATATATAATCAGTTCTTAGATCTTAAAATAGTTTCAGAATATTCAAATCAAAACAAAGTTAAAGTCTGGCCCAGCTCCAATAGCTCCTCCAAAATACAAGACATTACAAGCAACAAGATAGTTTTACTGAAATTCACAATATGACAATGTTTATTAATTTTTTTTTTTTATAGTCACAATATCACAATCTTATCAACAACAAAAAATCACAATAAAGAATTTGAAAAAAAAAGAAAAAACTCAAATCCCTTCTAGATTAAGACTCGTCCAAATAAAAACAAAACAAAGTGTCATATATTAAATGACCCAAATCCCACCCTGTTTCCCATCCAAAAAAAAACACCCTCCACGATTGTCGCAAAAGGAACTAAATAATATAGTAATAATAAAAAAACAACAACAACAACAATAACAATGCTACTACGGCTTTTGCAATCGGCTGCAAAGAGCACCATTAGCCTCCACTCAAGCTGTCGATGCCGTCGCACTAGTACAATCTACGATGTGTTCAATTCAAGTTTCTCTTTGTTACTAAAGTGCTAAAGTTACTAAGGACAAAGTAGCATGTATGATAAAATTGTTAATTATATTATTATTTTATTAATTTTTGTTGCTTGTTAGTGTAAGTGATGACTCAGTAGGAGTAGTTCAATCAGAAATTAAGAGTCAGTGCGAGCAGTACTGTAGTGGAGCAGTAATAATAAAATAAGATTGTTAACATTAATAGTCTCTAAATTTATTTATATTGTTTTATTTTATTATTTATTTACTTATCTTTGATAATAATAGTTTGATATTAGCAGGTAAAAAAAAATTAATAGTTTGGTAATAATAATAATAATAATAATAATTACCAACTACAGCTCCGTCCCTGCATAATAATATATATGTAAACAAACTTATGAATATTTGACTTGATTTAAGTAATATAATATTATTTTTTTATATGTATACATAAATTCATAAAATTTCAAAGTATTACTAATTTATTGATAAGATATAAATATCTCATTTCGTAATAAAATTATATAATTTTTAACAATACATTGTTGATAAATCTATTTTTTATAAGTTCATAAACAAAAATCATTCTCTACAATAAACTGAAATTATATAACTTCAACCCTTTTTAGTTATACATTACTAGCATAAATTTATTACAAGGTGAAAAATTTTAGTTGCGAAGTTAACTATATATGAAAAATAAAAATGAACCAGTTCAATTGTTCAGGAATAAGCTTGAGTTTGTTTAACAAGAAAATATACTAAATTTGAATATGTAATATAGTTTGACAATGAGACACAATTGTTGTGCAACAAAAGAGGCTTTAACATTAATTATTATAATTTGAGGCTAGCAGAAGTACATGCACATGAATAAGAAAATAAAACATCCGCAAAAGATAGGAATATTAATGTGGTTTAGCCAACAACACGCCTTCATCCACTAGCAAAACCAACCAACAATATCTAATATCAACCATGGGCATTACAACGACATTAATCAACACTCATAACTCACAACCAAAAAAAAAAAACTCACAAATCTCACAAATACATAAACAAACCTCTTAACAAACTCAAACTCACAATCTAAAATCCCCAATACAACCAATAATTCTCTCAGACTCACATAACAAACAAACTCTCAATACATAACAGAGAGTAATCTTTCAACCTCAAAATCTACCAAACTATTATGAAAAAAAAAAATCTACCAAACTATTCTCCAAAGAAACCCACTCATGTTTTTAATTCTAGGAGACTTTCTCTTGCAAAAACATATATCTATAAGACTTCAATCTTATTCCTTAATGGACAAGAAATACCCAACTACTTCTATATCAAGAAAACTCAAATTAAAACTAATTAGGAATATGAGGCAATATTCAACAAATTGAATGAACAATCCTAAACTTTAACACTTGGTATATCTTAGCTCGACTTTACAACACTAATTACTAACAACACAATCTTAAAGTATCAAATATGTTAATTACATCTTTAAACATTTATACTTTACTTCTAATGTTAAAAATTTTCATAAACTTTACATTTCCCATTATACGCAATAATCTAATATATAATAGGATAAAATGCAAATTTCCAATTATATGTAATAATTTTCCTATATAATAAAAAATGTTAAATCTAAATTTGACCAAAATTCATTTCAATCCTCTAACTTTACTTTTTTTTCTTTTTTTTTTTCCGATTAAGTCCCCTAAATTTCAAATTTATTTAATTTAAGCATTCCTTCACTTCTCCATCCAAAATTTTCCATTAACTTCATTTCTTGAATTAAAAATTCCAAATTGTTTTTTTAAAACTATTCATAAAATAGATTCATCCAAAAAATATCAAAAGTAAAAATTTAGCCAAAATTTTCTATAACTTCTCACCAACCAAATAAAACCAAATTATTTGATCCACAAAAATTCAAAGTTTTTTTTTTTTGGTTGAGAAAGTTAAAAACTTCTAAATCAACACACAACTCACAACCCATATTAACTATCGCATTTATACAAACCTACCACATCTCAAGGGTAGTTGTTGTAATTTACCCCTTTTTTTAGTTCTTTATTTAAACCTCTAGGTGTCTTAGCCTCTTAGGCCCTTGCTTAAGTAACATTTGCATTCTGCCACCAAGCTTGAAAACTAAAGCAATTATGAGTTGATCGCCATTCACTTATGATTGGCTCTGACCAACTTTTAGTTTTTATTTTTAGCTTTTGATTGAGCCAATATGTTCACTTGGTGGTTTCTGTTTAAATTTATTGTCTGCTTATGTTTTCCCCTTGTTGGAGTAAGCATAGTACCAAAACCATGAATTTTTGTTTGGATGGCCGAGTTGTGATACTAACATTTTAGTCATGATAATCTCAAGGGTTCCAAAAAGTAGCAAATTAAATGTTACTTTTTGAAATCTTAGGATTTAATTTGTTACTTTTGAAACTATAGGGTACACTTTCTATCTTTTTAAAATTCCAACATTTAATTTATTAGTTATGAAACTACATGGTCCAACTTGTTACTCCTCTTAACTTGTAGGATGCAAAATATATTTTTTTAAGAGTGTCGTTGTACTAACTCAAATATTTGGAGAGCCAACTCCAATTTTTATAAGCTAAATCTTCAAAATGCTCAATATTTTTACATACTATAAAAGGATTTTCACTTCTCTCCCCCCCCCCCCCCTCGGGTGAGTGGTTCCGACCCTAAGTACGGATGCTTAAGAAACAAGACAATGCTAGTAATAATAAGGCTGTTTGAGATTTATTAATCTCCTTGGATTTAACCCAAATTAATCTTGAAGAACTTCTGGTGCTTGGAACTTTTGAAAACTCTTTTGCCTATATGAATGAGCACCAAGGTGCCCAAAATTTTAATGAATTTATTAATTTTTCTGTCACAATGCCATTAGATATCATATAGATGAATGCGAAGATATGTATGTTGTAACTTGTAAGCACCAAATGCACACAAAAATTAATGACTTTATAAATTTGCATGTTATCCTATTCCTGTCAGATATAAATGAATGCGAGAAAGACAATAGATGTCCCAACAAGTCAGATTGTGAGAATACAGAAGGCAGTTACAATTGCGACAGGGGAAAGACTCGATCGAAGATACTCAAGATAGCCATTATAGGTATGTCCATATGCTCATTAAATTTGGAAAATGAATAAAAGTAAAAAATAATAAGATCATGGTTATGTGACTAAGAGGTGCTGAGACGTGCTATAGCACATGGTTCGTTACATCTACCGCTATCAATTGTGCAAAAATATTTGAAAATTGTAAATTTAATCATCTAATACTTTCTGTTATGATATAATGATAGATTACTAATTGTTCCAAAAAAAATTTAACTATAAAAAACATTCATAAATTTAATTATTTAACAACATAATTCTAACAAATATAGTGTTTATAATTCTAATTATCATTCAATTCTCTTAGAAGTATTTTGTGTTTCAACCTAGGGAAAATGCATTCCATCTTACCTCTTCTTTTTACTTGGAAAATAAATTTTTACTTTTAGGTTGTGTTTTTTTCGGGTGTAAAAAGAATACAGAAAATATTTTACACTATGATGAGTGTTCAGGTTGGCCGGAAAACTCAATCAAACGGAAATCTTTTCCATTGACTATAAAATATCAGCCCCTGAGATGTAAAATAAATTACACTTCTAATTTACCTTCAAACCATTTACACCCATTTTCCTCTTCTACCCGAACCGAGAGAGAGAGAGAGAGAGAGAGAGAGAGAGAGGAGAACACTTACAATGGAGCATGGAGAGAGCAGGAGCACTAAAAAATGGATCAAACCATTGTGTTGACCCAGTGAACAACCCACCCCGGAGCCAATCAGACCACCATGAGCAACCCACCCTTGAGTCGATTTGATCACTGTGTGAATGACCCACTCCTAGATCGAACTACCGTGGGCAACCCATGCCTAAATCGAGCCATAACCTTTAGATCGACCCACTGTGTCCATGTCGCCACTACCGCCACCACTACCAAGTCACCCATGAACTGATCTCTCTCTCTCTGTCTCTCTCATGTGATTTTGATTTTTGTTTCTTTTTGTGTTTATATATGGAGATTTTCTATAATAATATTTGTTTGGATCTTGAGAAAATGTTAGAAACCTGATAAAAATGTATTTTCTAGAGCATTTTCAAGAACACAACCAAATACCATAATATATTTTATAAAGCATTTTTTGGAATGCAACCAAACAACTGAAAATGTTTTTATTTTTGAAAAATATTTTCACCTAAAAATATTTTCCCGGAAATATTTTACATATTGCCAAATGCAACCTTAGTTTGTTGGTTTTTCTTAACTCAATAAATCATTACTGGCCGGGAATGAATTAATCCTACCTTTCCGAGCTATATCATGGAAACAACTTTAAAAAAACTTATATATACATATATATATTTCATACATTTTAGTTTACTAAATGAAGCGCATAAAAAGTCAATTAGCTTTTAATTTTTGTGCTATAGGCAATCTTTCACTAAAAGATATGATCATACCTCGTATAACTTGATAGTTTTAGATTATTAATAGCTAAATTGCATTACTCAGTACTCTTCTATATTTTATTATTTTTCCACAAAGATTAAAAATCTATCTAGAAAAGATAAGGACAAAACTTAGATGTAGTACCTTAGGTGCTGTTCATTGGATTCCCTTTTTAAAATTCAGTCATGTGATTACTTAACTAAAAAATACACTTTCATCCCATGTGTAAAAATCCACATGGCAGAATTTTAAAAGGAGAATCTAAAGAACACTACCTAAGTACTGTACCTAAGACTTGCCCAAAAGATAAATATTCTCTCTAAAGTGGTACACTACACTATTAAGAGAGGACAACCTCATCTTTTTCCCTCATTATTCACGAGTAAGGGCCTAAGGGGTTAGAACTTTTGCCACAACTTGCATTGGACTATAACTTTTGCCACAACTTATTTATGTGATAAATTGTGAGTTGTAGAGTTATGGACCCACCACTTTTACTCCACTACTCACAATTTTTCATGTGAGTAAGTTATGGCAAAAGTTGTATCCCTAGCATTTTCTAAATATTAAATATTGGAAGAAAGTAAAGGAGATTTTGGCTAATCCCAAGAAATATTTAAGGCTGATTTTAGTGATGAGCACTAATATTCAAGGGTCTGGCTTACCTCAAGTAATTTTTTAAATGGACATTTTTTTTTCTTAATCAGAAATTGCCACAACATCCACCAAAGGTGGAGATTAAAACATACTGCCACATCATTCTATTTCAAGGATAAACTAACTGAATGTCCAATTGAAAAACTACTAAGGGTAAGCCAAATTGAGTATACAAATATTTTGTTTTTTAGAAAATAATTTTGTAAGACCTTTTCAATTAGGTGTTTAAGCTCATTTAAGGCAGAACTGCCCACTGCCCAGGGACATGTTGCAAAATTAAATAAGAGAGACATTTTTGTTGGCGAAAAGATATCCCTAACTCAAGTCCCTGTCATTTAATAAAAACACAGTACACCATTAAACTGTTACCTGAAAATTCAAGTACCTAATAGTAAATTTCCTTTTTCCTAAGAAATTAATTAGGAGCTAACACTTATTTAGGCGGTGCAGATTGTGAGCACATATTAATGTAAAAAAAAAAAAAAAAAAAAAACTAAAGTTAGTAACCTATAGTGGGAAAGAAGTTTCTAATTCATCGTAATTATGTTCAAATCTATTTTACACTTATGCATATTTTTATATAACCTTGTTATTTCTAACCTAAAAAAATTTACTATGTCGATGTGATATTTCTATTTTATTTTCTTGATGTATGCAGTTATTTGTACAAGCTTTGGGGTATTGTTTCTACTCCTTATTACTTGGTGGTTATACAAAGTGATAAAGAAAAGAAACAAAATCAAGCTCAAGCAAAAATTCTTCAAAAGGAATGGTGGTTTGTTATTACAACAACAATTATCTTCAAATGAAAACAATGTTCAAAAGGCAAAATTATTCAATTCAAAGGAGTTGGAAAATGCGACAGATCGTTTTAATGAAAACAGAATACTTGGCAAAGGTGGACAAGGTACAGTTTATAAAGGAATGTTAATTGATGGAAGAATTGTGGCAATTAAAAAGTGCAACATAGTGGATGAAGGAAATCTTGAACAATTCATTAATGAGATTATCATTCTTTCACAAATCAATCATAGAAATGTGGTTAAACTACTCGGGTGTTGTTTAGAGACAGAAGTTCCTTTGCTAGTTTATGAATTCATTCCTAACGGCACACTTTTTCAGTATCTCCACGAAGAAAATGAAGATTTTCCATTACTAACATGGGAAATGCGCTTAAGAATTGCCACTGAAATTGCGGGAGCTCTATCGTACTTACACTCGGCAGCTTCACTACCCATTTACCATCGAGACATAAAATCTTCAAACATACTGCTTGATGAGAAATATAGAGCAAAAGTAGCAGACTTCGGCACTTCAAAATCAGTAGCCATTGACCAAACTCATGTAACCACACTAGTATATGGTACTTTTGGGTACTTGGATCCAGAATACTTTCAAACAAGCCAATTTACAGAAAAGAGTGATGTTTATAGTTTTGGAGTGGTCCTTGTTGAGCTTTTAACAGGAGAAAAACCAGTTTCTTTGACGAGATCACAAGAAGGTCGGAATCTATCTACATATTTTGTTCATTCATTAAAAGAGAATCGTCTCTTTGATATACTTGATACTCAAGTAAGCAAGGTTGATAACAAAGATGAAGTCATGAAAATTGCTAACCTT
Organism: Quercus parvula; assembly: GCA_030820535.1. NCBI lineage: Eukaryota > Viridiplantae > Streptophyta > Magnoliopsida > Fagales > Fagaceae > Quercus > Quercus parvula. The sequence continues at coordinate 51,465,890 of JAUAME010000003.1, forward strand.
GCAAAAAGATGTTTGCACTTTAATGGAAAGAAACGACCTACAATGCTAGAAATCATGATGGAGTTGGAGGGAGTTCAAAACATTTCGCCCGTTCAACCAAATTTTGAAGAACTTGAATATGTTAGAAATGAAGAAATGGGACCTTGGAATGACGTTTCTATTTCAACAACTTCATGTTTAGAATCAAGAACAACTTCATCATCAGACATCCTACCACTTTTATCCATTAAATCACTTTGATTAATAAACTATGTACTTATTCATTTTTGTTTCATGTTGTAAACTATTATCAAATCATATTACTATTTTTGAACTCCTCCTAGTATAGTAGCAATAATGATATTATATCTTTGTTTGGTCTTGTTTAGGTCCTTTTTGTATTGACATAAGAAAGTATAATTTTAATTGCTAAATTTTGATGATAAAAAGTTTTATTCTTTGTTTGGGAGGAGAGAATGGAATGGAATAAATAGAATATTTTTATAATATTCTTCCGTCCCCTTGTTTGGGAGTTTTAACGAAGGGAATGGAAAGTTCATTTCCTTGTTCGAGAGTTTAAGTGAGAATGAATGGAATGGTTAAGAGGGAACACTCATTCCTCCATTTTCCCTCAAAACCTCGAATTTTTGTTCCCCAAAATTGGGAGGAATGGGTGGGAATAGATTTAGATTTAATGAAAATTTTGTTAAAACTCCTAAAATACCCCTTCAATCTTAGCCCTTTTTACACATCACGGCAACTTTTTTTCTCAACCAACCATTAAAATATATATATATATATATATAACTATCATTCTTGTTAGAGTCATATTTTATGTAATTGGCTAATCTTTTGACAAAATGTATTTACTTGTAATTAGGTAGATCTAAGTTGGGTTTAATATATGAAGAAATATATTGTTCAAGCATATCAAGTGTTCATATTAAAGACATGAAGATTGATCCAAGAAACAAGTGAAGAAAAGCTATTTCATTAAGTCTCGACAAATAGCTCGACTAATACTGTTATCGAGACTAAATGAGAAGCTCGACAGATGGTTCAATAGAAGCTCGATCTATCGAGAATTATGATTTTCAGATTTCTAGATCTATAATTCAACCCAAGCCTATGTATTTGTTTAAGGTTTCTTTTTTCACAACTTTAGACATATATAAGAGCCGTCACATACAAATACAGAGACCAAGAGCTCTATTTTTCTCTGTGAGAAGCTACTACGTTTGTACGCCATAGGGTTTTGTAACCAAGTGCTTCCTAATCTTCATTATTGATGAAGTGAAGAACTTTGCAGCTAACAACATCCATTCAAGTGGTTGGAGTTAGTCACGTATTGGGATTCGTGCAAAATGATTAGTCACAGATTGGAGATTTGTGCAGCAAGGGAAAGAAGACAACTACAAGATCAAGTCCAATTGGGTATTAGAGCAAGGGTTCAACTGTAGGTTGATATTTTGGAATAGGCCAAGGTAGTGGTAAGATTTCTTATACTTGTAACTGCTTGATTGTTAATTAGTGGATTCTTAGGAGTGGTGACCTTAAAATCACCTGGTGGGGTTTTTGTCTTACGAGTTGTTTTCTCCATTTGTTAACAAATCATCGTGTCAATTTAATTTCCACTGCATTTAGTTTAATTGGCAATTTGTTGATTTCTCCACGATTTGTATGTAATTTGACCTAATTTGATAGCCCAAGAATGTATTGACCCCTTGTGATGAATTAACCAATTAATTAGCCAAATTGATTAATTAATCAGATTAACATACAATATGCATGACAACACAAACAAATCACCAATTAAACTAAATATGCAGTGGAAAATAAATTGACACGGTGATTTGTTTACGAATGGGAAAAACCTACATGGCAAAAACCTTATCGGGTGATTTTAAGGTCACCACTCCCGAGAATCCACCATTACCAAAACAAGCAGTTACAAATAAAGGAATCCCAGTAGTATTCTCCTTGTGCTTGGACTACAAGAAAAAAGAAAAAAGAAAAAAAAAGGACAAAATGAAGGAAATAAGTAAACATATATATGGGTTTAGCTGCAGAAGAGTCCTATAAATAAGAAAAATAGAGAGGAAGTAAAATTATAGATAACATACTCTCCACTCAGTGGTGGCAGACGAAGGAAGGGGAGATGTCTTCCTTTTGCTGTCTCGGGTCCTGCTAGAAGAAGGAGCATCAATGGATGGCCGCGGAGCAGTGGGCCTAAACTTGCCTGTAAAAGGGCGCCTGCTGGAACGGGTACAGGTAGAAGGATGAGGAGAATTCTCTAAAACTATATTACCTATGGGAGGAAGGCCACCCTCAAAAGGGACAATATCAGAACAAGTCTTAAAGGAGTCATCACCCTTCTTGGTAGTTTTAGGCTAGGTGGATTGAGACGCGGAGCCCTTCTTCACGGGTATGGGGAGGTTCGTCACCTTCACTCTTTTCTCCCAACCCATGGGGAAATCACCAACATACCAAAACCACCCTTTCTCCTCCGCATCCCACTCAAATATAGTAAATCAACTCTACTTCCTAACATATGACACTACAAACTTGATGGGAAGAAGTAGTCGAGGGTTGGCAGAAATGGCCGCATGAAGACCATTAGAAGAAATAAGAGAAAATCCACGGCTGCCGAACAACTCCTACTCAAATGAGATCATCACGGCCTACCAGTACTCGTGCATAACTGCAGTACAAATACCCTCCCTTTGTGAACCTAGCATGGTGACTGCTGTAAAATGCCTACTCCAAAACTCAAAGGCATTATGTCGCAGGAATGGCCGAACAAAAGTGGGAGAATCCATGATAGCAGAAAAATCATCAGGAATATCCTGGTCCAACCCAAACTGCTTCATCACTCTATAAGCAGAATAATGCACAAACTAAATCCCCTTATCAGTCAAGTAAGGCAACCACCCAACATTGGTGGTTGCCAAATATGTAATACCCCTTTCATCAAAACCAGTCAACAAGGTGGTGGTCCTAGCAGTATTGACAAAAGGACCCATGGCAGAATCAGCACATGTATAACTGATACACAAACTCCTATATGCTTTCCAACAAAAACCAACTCCTTTGTCAAAGAACTCAACAACAGGATGTCCAAATGGCTTCAACCCAACCCAATGAAAAGCCAACAGAAAATTAAATGCAAACCGACCATAGAAATCAGTAATAACCTTTGGACACGAATGATATCCCTCCTTGGCAAAGCGAACAGGCCTACACTTTGCCAAATGCGTAGCACAACGCTCACACAACAAATGTTGTAAAATAGTGCTATGGGCAGAGGTAGTAACTATATGGCAAAAGCCCACCTACTTCTCATCACTCTGTAAAATATCTAACTGTACATATAGATGACCCAGAAACATAGGTGCCAACGGCAGACTCACCCCAGCAGATATAAAGGCTTCACAGCATAATGAGGATGAGAGCCAAAGATGAACTTACAGAGCCAGAATGTGACAAAGGTTGCACGGCGAGCAACAACGAAAGCCTTGGAAAAAGATCCGACCCAATGTGACAACTTCGCATTGCCACTCATCCCCTTCCTCAACTCGGCCTCCATGGCCTTCTCCTCCACAGAGAGTTCCAAGGCACTGGGGTCAACATCACCAATAATGGGCAAAAGCAGTTGGTTCGCCACGTCTTCCAAGGTCATGGTGATCTCACTTTAAGAAAGAAAGAAGGTGTGAGTAGCAGTGCACCACTAGCGGACTAAATGATGGAGATTAAACAAGTCCCTATAATTGGACAAGCAACGCGAGGAAACAATGGCCTTCAACACACCAGCCCGCTGTAATGCCACCATGAAAATCTTGTTGGATAACTCATCATCTACCCATTCTTTCCAACCCAAAGCGATACTCGACCCAAATTCGAAGAGAATGGGCACGGGAAGTGAAGTACCTTGGCCGATGACGAGATTGGGGATTGAAGAAGCCAATAGAGCCCAAAACACCTCTGTATTGCAACGGCAAACGGAAAGCCATACATGACCTGGTGGTGGAGGCAAGTACTCATCAGGAACCTTCAGGAAATGGGCATGGGTATCATACTAAGGGTCTATGAGAGGAGCACACTCACTATCCAGGTCGCGGCATCCTTCCTCCTCATTGGAACGCTCTGATTCGGAGTGAGGAGCCTCTTTGTCTACATTTTTGGCAATAGGATCATCAGAGGCGATCTCTTTTCCCTTACAGCGTGAAGAACTTGGCCTTTCTCTAGTGTCATGATGGAATGATTAATCAGAGTAGATGGGTGAAAGTGTTTGAGGGAGAAGATGCGGTGAAGAAAAGGAAAGGGAAAAAGTGTTTTGTGTCAATGACGTGAAAGGAATTGCCTTAAGTACTAATGTCATTAACGCTGACACAAAAGGATGCAATGGGTCACCTATCGGATAAGGCATGGAATTAATGAAGCGAAAGCTGTGTTTCAGAATAACTGCTAAACTGGAAAATTCGAAGAGACAACACTGTTTATGGCAAGAAAGAAAGAAAAATAATGCGGGGCCCACTATTCAAAAAAGCCCGTGGAAAGAGAAAAAAAAAAGTAGAAGAAAGGACAAAGAAGAAGAAGAGTCCTTTTATTCGCATATGAACCGTAGGAGCACTTCATATGCTCAGGGTGTTGAATGTTCATGCTCATTTTGACAAGGCCTAATGGCAAGAAGAAGCCCAACAATACGGGAGGAAAAAAGTTAGTAAATTGGGAAGAAAATCATTAAATCCAAGTGGCAAGAATAATGGATTATAGGCCTAGAAAATAGTAAATGGGCCTTAAAGAAATCAAGCGGGCCTCAAGGAGCCTAGAGAAGACGTAGTAAACCCATGGACATTATGAGAAATAGAAAGAAGGGAAGAATGGGCCAAAGAGGCTCAAAGTAATGAATTAACTGAGTAAGGGTTTAATGGAAAGCTTATAGACCCTAAGGGTGAAGGATATGGTAATTTGGGTTGAGAAAGGCCAAAAGACTCAGTAAAGGCCTATGGGAATAAAGAATTAGAATGGACTGAGAATGCCCAAGGAAAGGAAATAGGCCAAGGATACCTTAAAGGATGAAATGGGCCGAGGAAGCCCAGAAGCAATGGAATGGGCCAAGGAAGCCCAAAGTAGCATGAATACTAACCTAATGATACTGCTGGGCCACTGGAATTAAGTAAAGGGAAATCATATAGTAGGCCAAAAAGAGGCCCAACAAGCACGGGGTAAACAATGACACAACAGGAATGATAGAATGGTGTGGCAGAAGTACCAATAAACACGCTAAAGGGACAAAGAATGAATTAGAGAAAGAAAAGCCCAAAATCAAGCAAGGCCAAGCCCAGGAAGGAAGCAATCTATAAAGAACAATTGCTTAGAGATCCATTCACGCCACAAGAAGTCAAGAATGAGCAGCAGAATGCACAAATGAGCCTTCAAGTCATGGCAAACATATGAGCAGTAGACAAGCAATGGATACACATGGAAATGGAGCACACACAATACTTAGGCACCACAAACCTGTACCCAACCAATACAGGAGTGGTGGGCCATGGGTCAAAGGTAAGTGAGGGTATGGTCTGGCAGTAGGGAGAAGGGGAGAGCCTATTTTGGACTTCCCGCTCAAACTCTTTTGGGGGAAATGTTCTACTGGGATGACATACCACCCAAAATAGGGAAAGATGAGTTGGGATCACTAGATGCATTCCCCATGAGGGATAGTGAGAGAAAATGCCCACTCTTTTCCAGATGAGAATGTCATAGTGAGCAAACAAACAAAATAAGACTCTTTGTCTGGTAATGGGATATGGCACGGCCAGCATAGGTAAGTGGTGCTGGTTGGGCGGTTGACAGACTAGTGGGTGGTCTGGAAGGACACCCACACCCAGACAAAAGCGATCAATGGGTAAAATAGTAAAAATCGATCACAGTAGGCAATATAAAAGGAGCCTCCGCTGTGCACAGTGGGGCATTATGAGGACACGGAACAAGACAGTAGGAGAGAACTCAACAATACTAGAGTAAAAAAAGAGCAATGGAACAAGAGAGTAAAAACAAAGCAGAAAAATTAGAAAGAAAGAGAAAGAAAAACAGTGAATAGGTCAGAGTGTGATGGCAAACATGCACCAATAGGCTAATCCTTTCTCTCCCTCTAAAAGCCTACCCTCTAGTGAGGATTAAGGAATTTAAGTATAAGCCATTTAGGCCAATTCTCTCAAAGTGGGTAATCTGTGGCAAGATCTCTCCGTGAGGTTACCCACATTGAAGAAATGGTTCCCTTCTTGGACTTAACTCCGTAAGGCAACCAAGCACGGCAGATTGACCATCCTTTCTTTCATTTTATTGATTAAGCATTGGTGTTATTTCCCTTTATTTATTATTACCGTCATATTTACATTGTATTTATATCGCTGCACTGCTTCTTCCTTATTTCACTCAGTATTCCTTGTTTTTCTGGCTAACAGCAAACAATCTTCCTTTTGTTGTTGTTATATTACACCTGGCAGCCATAATTTTCTTGTAGCAGTTTTACTAGCCATGGGCGAGTGATCAAGGTTCCAGCAAAAAGGGGCTTTAGTTTGTGCACAAGCTGGTTTGAGGCAAGTTATGATTAAGTCGGTCTTGACTCTCTAACCCAGAACCTTTAGGTTATAGCATGGCAGGAGGTAGCCCAGCCCGCAGTCACAAAAAAGGCCCGCCACAAAGTCTATATTTACACATTTTGTTTTGATAGGGTAAAATTCGATGCTTCCTCCCTCACTTTCAAAGACAAAAATTCAATTCTTACATAAGTTTATCTACTTTTATTTTTTAATGTTTAGTAATTTGGATTGTTCATAATTCTTAACTATTACATTGAGGTTACCACTTATATATACTTTCAATTATTATTATTTTTAATTATTGAATTTAAGGTTTTTCATTTAATATACATTTGAGTTTTAATTACGCAAACTCCCTTTATATTTTCTAGGCATCTCTTTTTATATTAGTTGCATAGTTATCTACCATAATCCATTCAATTAATTTTGGACCTATATATGATTTTTTTTATTATAAAAACTTAATCTTACACAATATGCATTCATTATATAACTTAAAGTAAAAAGTTACTTCGTTTATAAAAAATAGAGCAAAAGATTACTTTATTTTTATTATCTATTTAATTTTAATTATTTTTTATTCTAAATTTTTTATTTTAATTAATTTACACATGATTCTTGATTAAGCCCTGCATCGCACAGGCTATTCTACAATTTTTTTGCCACAACTCTAACATGATAGACTGTAAGTGATTAATTATAACTTACACATGGATCCACCATTTTTTCCCACTAATCATGCTTTGTCACATCATAGTTGTGGCAAAAAATTGTGAAAAATTTTGTAGTCTTAGACTTTTCCCACATTTAGTCTCCAATATAAAGAAAAGTACTTTTTTGGGTACTTTTTAGCTCATCACAGCATATCAGGTGCTAAGCTAGTGACATAGCGGAAGACAATCAATAGCTTAGCACAATCCCTATGATAAAGGATACTCAAATTAATACTTTTTCTAAAGAACAAAATAGCATATATTTGATAATTACCTAACTTCAGAATCAAGAATCATAGCAATGCAAAGAGAAGTACTATTATAATCTGGTAGTAGAAATAGAAACATCTATCGTCAAAAGCTAGGTAGCATGCTAACGACATAAAATTGACTCTCAAATTAGGCACTCAAAAAACCGATACATGGTCTATATGTGATAATTAAAAAAAAAAAATGTCTTCTCAATGGGATAAGCAAATGAAAGGATGAATATACTTTGAATGGTCGCAAGATATTTCCTAACAACCTATGCGGTTTTAATTGAATTAAATAGAAACCTTTTTTTTTTTTTTATGACATAGTAAAACATCGCTCGTTAGTTACATTGCATGTCACAGATTATATTGTACAAAAAATTTCAAACTTCAAAATTCAGTCAACATACCTCATATTTAAGAATAGCTCTAATACCATCAACCTTTAATCAATGGTACATGCACGATTCAAGAAATTCAAAATATATTTTATACCTATTTCATATCAAAACATAACAAATTGGTGACATATTATATGCAAAAATAATCAAGCATCAACTTATAATAACCACCCAACAACATCAATTTCTTAGAAAAATTTTCAAGCTTCAAAGTCTTAGACCTACCTCAAAGTTCACAACAATCAAGAATATGGCCAAAATCATATTCCTTTAGCTTCTCAAACTTCCACACTAACCAAGCAAAAAATAAATAAATAAAAACCTCAAATTTAGGGGTGTGGACTACTAACTTGTCAAATTAAGTAAAATTAACAAAAATGTTGACTCAAATTTCGAATAACCTTAAAATTCCAAAAACTCAATCATCTCCTTTTCTTTTCTCACAATTTCTAATCAACCAAATAGAGAAAAGAGTAGAGTAACTGAGTAATATACTGTTATCTTATAAATAAATAATAAAAGGCCCGTGGAATTTGAGTGGATCTCAATTTGTTTTGAAAAAAACAAAAATCATGGAATGCATGAGACTCCAATCTACCAAACCATGTAAACCTTAGTTCAACAAAACAAAATATAAACCGTATCAGATCCTTTTATTTAATAGCAATAAAATCATCAAATTATTGGAGCAATATTACTATTTAAACAAAAAAAAAAAAAACAGCAATACAAAATACATTCACTCAGCCAAATCAAAAATTTTCATCCAACCAAATCAAAACATTCCTCAATTTTCATAAAACTGCCACTTTGCTTTAGACTTGAACTGAATATGATTGTATTGGATTAATTGTTGTATAGAATTAAATTTGTTTTTTTCAATATATTTCACTGAATAAATATCCAGAAAAAACAGTAATCTTAGTACAAAGCTAATTACCTGATACATGCTAACTACTTACTAACTATGACTAACTATTACAGTACATCAATGAGCATTTTATTACTAAATACAGCAGCACTTAATTGATGCAGAAGTAGCTCTTGAACATCGCAAAAATCCAGAATGACAAACTTGTATACTGGCAACAGGCATAGCAACAATAGCAAAGATAGCTGGAACATAACAATGTACAACTTAAGGCTCTAATAGTATTGTACATTATACTCAAGTAGGAAGCATGGATAGCAAGCCATTATGCATCCATCATTTCAAAAGCAATATAATATATGGTACAATCTTTTAGGACAATCAAAAACCTGAAAGTATATGGTACAAATTTTAAATAAATATAATTCAAACTAAAGGAGAATTATTATAGTGATTTTTGGTGAACTATCTAAGGACTAATCTTTGATCAATTATATTCCATTATCCAGTGCAACATAAAAATAAATAAATGAAGAGAAAATGCAATTCCCCTATTGGTTGTTTTAAACAATAGAATATACAAAAGAGACATCGATAGTCTTATTACTTTTTAGTATTACTTTTAAATAAAATAATTCAAGTTATTAAAAAGTTGATAAATTATGACAAAGTAGCTTATATGATAAAGTTGTTAATTATATTATTATTTTATTAATTTTTGGTGCTTGTTAGTGTAAGTGATCACTCAGTAGTAGTTCAATCAGAAATTAAGAGTCAGTGCGTGTAGTACTGTAGTGGAGTAGTAATAATAAAATAAGATTGTTAACATTAATAGTCTCTAAATTTATTTATATTATTTTATTTTATTAGTTATTTACTTATCTTTGATATTATGATTTGAGGCCAGCAGAAGTAGTTAGTCAAAGTTATTACCAACTACAGTACACCATTAGGCTGTTACCTGAAAATTCAAGTACCTAATAGTAAATTTTCTTTTTCCTAAGAAATTAATTAGGAGCTAACACTTATTTAGGTGGTGCAGATTGTGAGAACATATTAATAAAAAAAATTTAAAAAAAAAAAAAAAAAACTAAAGTTAGTAACCTATAGTGGGAAAGAAGTTTCTAATTCATCGTAATTATGTTCAAATCTATTTTACACTTATGCATATTTTTATATAACCCTGATATTTCTAACCTAAAAAAATTTATTATGTCGATGTGATATTTCTATTTTATTTTCTTGATGTATGCAGTTATTTGTACAAGCTTTGGGTATTGTTTCTACTCATTACTTGGTGGTTATACAAAGTGATAAAGATAAGAAACAAAATCAAGCTCAAGCAAAAATTCTTCAAAAGGAATGGTGGTTTGTTATTACAACAACAATTATCTTCAAATGAAAACAATGTTCAAAAGGCAAAATTATTCAATTCAAAGGAGTTGGAAAATGCGACAGATCGTTTTAATGAAAACAGAATACTTGGTAAGGGTAGACAAGGTACAGTTTATAAAGGAATGTTAATTGATGGAAAAATTGTGGCAATTAAAAAGTGCAACATAGTGGATGAAGGAAATCTTGAACAATTCATTAATGAGATTATCATTCTTTCACAAGTCAATCATAGAAATGTGGTTAAACTACTTGGGTGTTGTTTAGAGACAGAAGTTCCTTTGCTAGTTTATGAATTCATTCCTAACGGCACACTTTTTCAGTATCTCCACAAAGAAAATGAAGATTTTCCATTACTAACATGGGATATGCACTTAAGAATTGCCACTAAAATTGCGGGAGCTCTATCATACTTACACTCGGTAGCTTCACTACCCATTTACCATCGAGACATAAAATCTTCAAACATACTCCTTGATGACAAATATAGAGCAAAAGTAGCAGACTTTGGCACTTCAAGATCAGTAGCCATTGACCAAACTCATGTAACCACACTAGTATATGGTACTTTTGGGTACTTGGATCTAGAATATTTTCAAACAAGCCAATTTACCGAAAAAAAGTGATGTTTATAGTTTTGGAGTGGTCCTTATTGAGCTTTTAATAGGAGAAAAACTAGTTTCTTTGATGAGATCATAAGAAGGTCAGAATCTATCTACATATTTTGTTCATTCATTAAAAGAGAATCATCTTTTTGATATACTTGATACTCAAGTAAGTAAGGATGGTAATAAAGATGAAATCATGACAATTGCTAATCTTACAAAAAGATTTTTGCACTTTAATGGAAAGAAATGACCTACGATGATAGAAATCATGATGGAGTTGGAAGGAGTTCAAAAAATTTTGCTTGTTCAACCAAATTTTGAAGAACTTGAATATGTTGAAAATGAAGAAATGGGACCTTGGAGTGACGTTTCTATTTCAAAAAGTTCATGTTTAGAATCAAGCACAACTTCATCATCACACATCCTACCACTTTTATCCAGTTAATCACTTTGATTAATAAACTATGTACTTATTCATTTTTGTTTCACGTGTAAACTATTATCAAATCATATTACTATTTTTAAACTCCTCCTAGTAATGTAGCAATAATGATACTATATCTTTGTTTGGTCTTGTTTAGGTCCTTTTGGTATTGACATAGGAAATTATAATTTTAACTTTTGAGTTTTGACGATAAAAAGTTTTAGTGTTTGGGGTGTTTAGCAAACTTTGGTGATAAAGTGTTTTGAAACCATTATCCATAGATGGAAACTGTAAGGACTCAAATTGACCTAGAGCCCAACAGATATGAACAATAGTCCAACAAGCCCACAACAATAGATTTGTTAGAGAGTGGGTTTAATAAATGAAGACTTAATGAGTTAAATATGAATCACAGTGAGTTGGTCTAGTGTTATAACAATTGAGAGGTATAGTTTGAAAAGAAAAACACTCCTCAGTCAAGTTTGAGGAAGGTATGTTCTTATGTATATATTTCAAACAGGTACAAATATTCAGATTGCTTAGTTACACAGAGTTCTTTTCTTCTCCTCTCTCTTTTTTTAGATAGATTTTCATGTAAAGGGATCCTTTCCCTTTTATACTCATTCTCCTTCTACCATCTTAGACTTCCACTTGTTGATCAAATAACTAATCTTCTTGATACTTGTCCCATCAAAACCTTCTTGGAGCCTTTGTGTATAGCTGTAAGGCTAAAAGTCATTGTTTAGGCATCACCTCCACATTAAAGTGGCCAGTTGGTTAGGTGCAAAGCATTTAATATGGTGATAACAGCTTTCTTCCCAGATATTTCTTAATTCTCTATTGACTCACGTCTCCAAAGCTTATACTCTCAAGCATGGTTGCCCCTTGCCCAGTACTTGTTAGGTGGTCGGGCTTCAGACTTCCATTTTGCTTTCCAAGGAAGTTTGGCTCCTTGGACAACATCACCCATTTGTTGTTACCAACCCTCGTCCTTGGCCCAATAACCTACTTGCCCTCATTAATACTTGGTTCTCATCAGGCTCTCTGGCATCCTTGGATGTGGCCCACGGCCCAATTCCCTTATCCGATTCTCTTATCCCCACATAAACCAAATTGATAAAAAAAAAATTTACATGTGAGAAATGACAAAAATTGACATACACCTAAAAGAATAGTCAAATACTCGAAAAAATCTGAATATTTGTTTGTTCAAAAAAAAAAAAGAAAAAAGAAAAGAAAAGGTTATGGTTCCTTTAGCTCAATTGATACTTTTTTATGTTTCCAATAGAGACATTCAAGGTTCAAATCTTCTTCCCCTATTGTAACTATAAGAAATAATAAAAAATAAAAAATGTTTTATATATTTGTATTGTACCTAATTCATTCAATAATGGTCAATTATTATTATTATTATTATTATTATTATTATTATATTGCTCTCTCTCTCTCTCTCTCTCTCTCTCTCTCTCTCTTAAAAATGAGTGGCCATGTATCTTAAAAGAAAAACCCAAAAGAATGGAGAATTACACCAATTAATTATTTTTAGGGTAAATTACAAAGTTTTTCCCTATCTTTTAATTTATATAATATTTCAATTTAATCCATAACATTTAATTTGTGTCAATTTGGTCCCTAAAATTTTTAGTATCATGTTAATTTAGTCTCTTTTGTTATCCATTGGATGGAAAAAAGCTAACGTATCAAACGGAATAATAAAAATTTATTTTTCATGCCATATTAACTACCAACTGTATTGTCATGTCAGTTTGTAACATATATTGTCAAATATATATTATTTCAGGCTAAATACTTATAGAATTTGGTGCATAGAATACCTACTAGAAAGAACGAAGTACAGGTTGCCTTAGTTCAAATTAGCCTCTAATTCAAAAAAAGAGTTCCTCTTATGTCGTCATGATTCGATTCACTTCCTCATGCGTGCATGGTAAACAACTCACCCCATTTTCCATCATAAAACCTAAATCAAGAATAGTCATGTCCGCTTATGTCGTCATGATTCGATTCACTTCCTCATGCGTGCATGGTAAACAACTCACCCCATTTTCCATCATAAAACCTAAATCAAGAATAGTCATGCGTAATTGTAGGAATTAAAGTCGGGAAACCTTGACTAATATGCCTAATTCTCTTCCTCAGGCCCTATATTACTACAATTATAGGTATATGTACAATATGGATTATAGTATCAGTTTATATATGAATAAAAAACCATAACTAATAGTAATAGCTTATACATATATTTTAGTGACAATATACGTCTAGGTATTGGTGTTAAAGTGGTGGGGTTGTGACATTTTTTTCTAAAACATGTTAAAGTGGTAGGTTGTGAGTGACAGTGAAAAAGATAGTGTTAGGTCAATGTGAAAGTGAACTTCTACCATTTACAATTTGTTGTCTCAACATATAGTGAAATAAGTTATGATATAAATTATAGTTGTATTAAAGTTATATGTAACATGGTGTTAATGTTTTATAGTGAATCCTCAAGTGCAATATTTATGAGAATATTGATAAAATTTGTAACCGTATACAATATGCAAAAGAAAATGAATAATTTTGGTTTGAATATATGGCCCAATTATTGGAGAGCCCATTTGTATCTACTCTCGCATCCTAGTGACCTGATTTTGTAATTTGCATTTACCTGACGTTAATATAGTTGATGAGTTTGAGTTTTAAAGTCCATGAATGCTCAAACAATTTTTTTTTTTTTTTTTTTTAAACTAACTCAACTTTCACTCATTGAAAAGATAAGGAATCATAGTATGGTGCTTACCAAGCTGGTGTAGGAGAGTCCTCCATCCAGAACATATCCTCAATTATATTCCTAGCATACCTAGCCAAAGATTGAGCCACGGAATTAGCACCCCGTTTTACACGGCACAAACATTCACCCAACGAAGTCCATGAGCAAGACTTTGAATGTCCTCAATAATATGGCCTAACCGAGACTGGCTTACACCAGTGGAAGAGATGGATTTCATGACATTGGCGTTATCCCCTTCATTAACCAGTTCTGAAAAACTTGCATCAATAGCAAAATCCAACGCTTTTCTACAGGCTAAAATTTCAGTCTCTTCACTATCTCCCACCAGTGGGCCTTTAGCCGATATAGCTGCCATCACCTCTGCCTTCTCATTACGAATCATTGCACCAACTCCAAAACTGTTCCAAGTCCCAAAAAAATGCAGCATCAAAATTCAACTGGAAAACTGATGCAGGAGGAGGATGCCAAACATTTACATTTACACTCGTATTCATCACTGGAATTATCAGCTGATCTTGGGCTTGATGAAATTCTTCCAAATATTCCCTTGATCTTTTATTTAGCCAACCCGGTTCCTTTAATTTCCCCCCATGTATCACAGTATTCCTCTGGTTCCAAATAAACCATGCTTGAACTAAAAATAATTCAAACTCAGTTGTGGACATTCTGCTCAACTCAAATAACTGAATCCCATCTTCTAGGCCTTGAATGCATTTCTGTAACCTGATAAAGCTACCAGCCCAGACATCTTGCGCTACACCACATTCCCAAAAAACATGGAGCCCAGACTCAGGAGCCTTTTTACAGAGTTCACAAATACCATCCTCAATAATAAAAAAAGATCAGCGCTAGGCTTGGGCTTAAAGCTTGTTATGATGCGGTCCAAAGAATTCAAATTTAGGTCTATTCTAAGCAAAAATTTATTAGAACTGGGCTTCATGGGGCTTAATGCAAAACACCAAAAAATGTGCCCATTGAAAAATTGGTTCAGAAGGTAGCCCAAATAAGTTAACCCAGCTGAGTCAACCATGAGGATGGTCACTTCATCGCTTTCATGGGGCTAATGCACTCTAAACACTAATGCAGTTCTTTATGAGAAAATTGGGCTTCAATTAAAAAACCAGTTGGGCTTTTAAATAAAAATAAATGATCGAGTTAAACCTAACTTAGTTTGAGATGCGGTCCAAAATATTCAAGTCTGGCCTTATTTGTTATTCCAATAAGAAAGTATTTCAAATATGGCGTAATAAAAAAATAAAAAAAAATTACCAATAAAGTTTAGCCTAGGTCCAATGCCCTAGAGCACCGGATAAAAGTCTTTGTATATAATACAATACAAACACGTGTTTAACTCAATTCTAGATCCTTGAGAAAATTTTTTATAACGCTTGATATTTGTTTATTGATAAACAAGTTTTTCTGTAAGACATCATAGATTATGAAAAATGACTATTGAACATGGAACTTTATCATTATAATCATAATATAGTTTAATATTTGCTTATCAAGAAAATAGTTTAACATTTAGGTTTTAAAATTTTGTTAAATATTTATGAATTACACCAACAGCTTGTAAGGACAAAAAATTCAACACCTTGCTAACTCATTTATAGAGTGGTTATTGGTGTGCTTACTATTTTAGTTTATACTACAACTATGGAATGAGCATTTTCAATCATATATATTGTCAAAACTAGGTTTTCTAACAAAATAGAAAATGATTTTTAACAAAAGCTTTGATTTAGTAGGTTAAAAAGAATATTCTACGAAATTAAGTACAAAATCAATCATAAATCATTTTTGATATATTATAGATGAGCAAATTGAAATATATTAAAAATGGTAATTTTGTGTCTTTTGCTTTATATATTTCTAATATTGAATATGGGCCAATTTGATCCTTTATGTATTTATTTATTTTGACTTTCAGTATATTATTTTTATTCTTGATAGATCAAAAGAAATTATTCATGTTTTGATCCCCTAAAGATAAAATCATGGTTCTATTTATGAGAATATGAGAAGTGAATAGTCATCTGTTATCCTTGTTTTGATGCCTAAAGATTAAGATGGAAAGGAGAGAGAACAATAAGAGGACATCATATAAATTGACAATATGGAACAAGATCCTCTCTCGTTGAATCCTTCAATTCAATCCCATTTTCATTTTGATGTAAGATACTTGACGTTTAAAAATCAAATTTATATTATGTGTCCCACATATGACTAAAAATGGGAAAGAATTGAAGGAAAACCTATTCTGGCAATTACCTCTTGTTTGCTGAATTCAAAGAAATGGATATATAAAATAAAATTTATTTTAAAAAATGTTCAATAATTTTCTTTTCTTGATTATGATATAGAAAGATTATAAGAGTTTGCGTAAATAAAAGAAAAGCCAATAATAGGAGAAAATGGGCATTTGCCCTCTTTCGCCAAAACTTTTCAGCAAAATGCCCTCTATCTGAAACTATTTAAGGAAATGCTCATGTTTTAAAACTCGATTTTTAGACAATCAAGTTATAGTGAAGTGAAAAAAAAATAAATAAATAAATAATTATGGAACTCAAGTTCCATTCAAGAAACTTGAGTTCCAAAAAAAAAAAAAAAAAAAAAATTTGAAGTCTAAGTTCGCTATAACTCGATGTTCCAAAAATCGAGTTTTACATTTGAAACTCGATTTTTAAAAAATCGAGTTTCAAAATAGGGGCATTTTCCTAATTAGTTTCAAACATTGAGCATTTTGCTGGAAAGTTTGTAAGAAATGGGTAAAAACCCATTTTGGCCACTAATAATACAACTGCGTCCCAAACTTAAACAAAAATTTGGACAGCCCAAAAATTCAGCTACTTTTAAAAGACTGTGGTTTCCATACATGTAGCCACCACGTAGGCAAGATTTAGTAGATATTTGGCAAAGTCACCCAAGAAAAGAATAGCTAGAAATTTGAGTTTTAAAATGGGAAAGGAATAACTGGTGTTTTTTTTTTTTTTTTTTCAACATATGGTATCCGCTCTTGATAATAGCTCTTTATCATCAGACCAAGATAACAGTCGGTTTTTTGGTGTAAGTGGGAATTGAACTCCAGATCTTTTATTCAATTATCAGAGACTTTACCAGTTGAATTAACTGGAACCCATAACCAATTTTTTTATAACTTGAGAGTTAAGGCTAAGAATTTACTTTAAAAAGTGTACTATTTAATAACCAACAACAAATCTTAACCTACCTACAATATTGATCACAAAAGCTAATTGTATGTATGTGCATTGTCTTACACCAAAGAAATACAAAATTAAATTTGCATTTTACCTTAAAGAAAAAAATCTTTAAAAATGAAAATTAAGAGGTTGTTTGGACAAGAAAATTTCATCACTCAATTTCCGTCACTCAATTTCCATCACTCATCACTCATCACTCATTACTCAATTTTTCACACCCGTTTGGCATCATCACCCAATTTCCATCACTCAATATTTTTCACACTGTTTGTGGGCCTCATACTTGTCATAGTGCAGCTTTTTGTTTTGTTTTTTTTTTTTTTTTTTTTTAAGTACCCAGATCATTGAACCAATGAAAGAAGAAAGGAAAAAAAAAAAAGAAAGGAAATTCAGATCACCCAAACCCAGTAAAAAAAAAAAAAAAAAAAAAGAAACTCAGATCACCAAACCCAGTGAAAGAAGAAGAAGAAAAAAAAAGGGAAGAACACCGGGGAGACCGAACCCAGGAGAAGGAAAAAAAAAAAAGAAAGGAAGAACAGGGGAGACCGAACCCAGGAGAAGAAAGGAAAAAAAAAAGGAAGAACATTGGGGAGACTGAACCAGGAGACGAAAGGAAAAAAAAAAAAAAGGAAGAACAGGGGAGACCGAACCCAGGAGAAGAAAGGAAAACAAAAAAAAGGAAGAACAGGGGAGACCAAACCCAGAAGAAGAAAGGAAAAAAAAAACAAAAAAAGAGGTAGAACACCGGGGAGACCGAACCCAGTAGAAGAAAGGGAAGAAAAAAAAAAGAAAAAAAAGGAAAAGGTGCAGCTGAGTTATGATTAGTGGGCCCCTCATGTGTGCTTAATTACAAAAATGCCATTGAGTTATGAGTTATGGAAACTGAAAACAGCCAAAATGTGTTTTCAGTTTCCATAACTCATAACTCAAAAATCAGAGAATTGAGTGATGGAAACAGATTTATCATTTGCCAAACAACCTTTTTGCTATGGGTCCCACCATTTTTGAGTTATGAGTTATTGAAATAGAGAATTAAGTTATGGAAATAGGCTATCCAAACACCCTCTAAATGTCACATATACACTGTCATAGTAGTGAGTTTTTTTTTTTTTTTTTTTTTTTTTTTTTTTTTTTTTTTTTTTTTCTGATTCAATGATAAATCATTAAATCCATATTCCATGCAATCATTTATGTTAGAATACTCTTATGTGATAAATTCAGAGAAAAAAAATATATAGGGACTACTGCCTCCAATATATTTGAGTATTACTACCATTTAATTGTAAAAAGAAAAGAAAAATGATAGTTTTCTAGATAATGTACTTTGAGAAAATATACGTGACATTTTGCTAGAAATCAAAGTCAATTTACATACTTATTACTTACCAATCAGACAAAAAATAAAAGATTAAAACTGAAAAACTTACTAAGATTCATTTAACTGTTGGAAAGTGTAATTTTGTATAGATTTAACATGAGAGCATAGCAAGCCAAAAAAAAGAAAAACACTATATCTGTAAATTTATGATTTACAACTATGTTTTATGTTAGCTTTATTTCATGACAAAAAGTGTTGTAATTGCATTAATTTTGTTCCTTATATTTTGTAGGATTTTATTGTATTGGGTTTAATATTAAGTTGGTGAAGAATCAAGTATGCAATGAAGATCAATGTAGTTTCGCGACTAGTTCGCGAGTAAAGGTATCCGCAAAAAGGCCACGTGAGAAGCACATGCTGATATCTAAAGAGTCAAGTGTTAGGTTGCATTTTGCGAGTACTTCGCAAGAAAGGCCATCTCGCAAGGTACCTGCAAAACTCTGCTTGGAGAATTTTAAGTATGACTTTCTTACCCTTCATCCATACTATATAAACTCTCATTGCCCACAAAAGTAAAGAAGAGGCTATTCATAGAAAACCCTAGAGAGGTTTCAATAACACACCCACCCCTGTTTAGAGAGCTACTTATCCTTTAGTGAGAAATTTTGTAGTCTCTTCTCCTTCCTTCTCTCATTGTTATATCTAGAGATGAGATTTGTTACCAAACACAAATCACACCTATTAAAAGTGTAGAAAGTGTTTTAGAGCTTGAGAAGTTTTGGGGATTTGTCAAAAGAAATCGGTGAGGCTTGGCGAATACAATCACGCGGTATTGCAGGATCCTGAAAGCTAGTGAAGATAAGACTCCAAGAAATCTATTGGTAGCAAAAGGTTGGAGGGCTTAAGTATATTTGGTAGATTAGGCTTGGAAGGTCTTTTTGATATTCGTGTACTCTAACTTATTCACTAGTGGATCGATTTCGACTTAGAGGGTTGCAGAGAGGTTTTTCATTGAGTTCTTTGGTTTCCTCTTTGATAATATGTCTTGGTGTTATTTTGTGTTTGCATCTTTTTTCCCTTAATCTTTGTGCTTTACATTTATTGTTTACTATTCATGTTTATGCACTAGAGTAGTTCTGGTTTATTGCACTTCATTTACTCTTATTCCACACTTAGATAAGTTAGAGTAAAAGCAATTAAGTCGTAATTTAAAATTGGGGGTCTAAACAAGCATTAGTGTTCTACACTAATTGAGTTTTCAATTGGTATCAGAGCGGGTGCACTTGTTTTGGTTTAAATACTTAAGTGTGATCCTTGACCCTTTGATTTTATTGCCATGGATAGTGCTTGGAGCTTGTGGAAAAAATAACTTGTATTAAGGGTAGATTTTCACATGTTCATGCATTGCAATACTTAGTTGTTCATAGTGTGGACGCTAGATGTTCAATAAAATGCCTCTACGGTATTTTTTCACTCTTTTGGACTCCGATGAGTATCAAACTTTGGGGTTTTTCATGTTTCCTCATTAGAAACATGTTTGGTTTATGGGTTGTGTATTTTACACATCATGCCTTACATGTGCATTTCTCATGCTTTGTTTATGCATTGCACATAAACACCTCTTGCATGCACCTTTGCTACACTTGTCATGCCTTGGTCTATCTTGTGTTTCCTCATCCTAGCATGTCATGTTTACTTTATACTTAGTAGCATTTTTTTTAAGGTGTTTTGTCTTTTTTTTTTTCTTCATTTTTTCATTTATCTTATATCCCTCATGCATCTTTACCCTTGTTCATTTTTTTCTTTTCCTTCCCTCATTCTTCTTGATTCATTTGTCTATTCGTGACAAAAAGGGGGAGAGTATACTAGAGTATACCTGAGTGTATCGTCATTTCTATATGACTTGTGCACATTCTCAATAGGAGAAATTCTATCTCCTGCACATTTGTAGAAGGAGAAAGCTATAGAGGAGATGCATATACCAAGAGGGAGAAATGGTTTTGTTTTCTTTTTTTATTGAGATGTAATTAATTTTCTGAACTTTTTATATCCTCAATCCGAAAAATACTAGATTTTATTCCAGAATTTACTCCTACTAACTTAGGAGTAATTTTTTTTTTTTTTTTTAATTTCAAATTAGTACACAAGAGAAGTATATATATATATATATATACACAATTTTCATGCGCATCTTCTTTAATAGTGCTCTTTTATATATATATATATATATATAATTTGATAGTTACGAAAATATATGAAAAACGATTTTAAATTTTCGTGGGTCTAAATGTAAATTTTGATTAAAAAGTTATTTGTTTATTTTAAAAATTAGTAAAAAATGGTTACTTAAAAAAAACCAATAAGAGTTAAAAAGTTGTACATTAATAAATAAACTAAAAATTTAAAAGGAAAGAGTTTTTGTCAAATAGACATTAACTTTAGGGTATGTTTGGTAGACTGTAATAGGTGTTGTAATGTAATAGTTATTTCTATAGTTTAGTTATTCTTTAATTTAGTTATGTTTTTATTACAAGAAATAATCATTTCTTATGAATAGATATTCTTCAAAATGAGGAATAACTTTTCCTCTTTAAAAGGTTGTATTAGTTATTCATTAGTAAGAGCAATAATTTCAAAACTTAATATATTTCCAAATAAACAAACTTTCCATATACATCTAACAATTATAAAAATAAAAAATCATAAAAAATAACACATGTCTCTCTTAAATTTAAAAATAACAATTTTTAAGGAGATATAATTGCATGAGTAAGAAATTTCCTAAGATAAATGTTAAGTTTCATTCTAATGTTATAATTCACAACCAAACTAATGAATATGTTTAATTATTACATTACAACACATATTATTCCTAGTAATAAATATTACAATTCCTATTGTAATCCTCATTCAGTATACCAAACGTACCCTTAGTTCGTAAAAACATCTTTTGTAGTACTATTCTTTTTTTCTTTTCATTTTTTTTTTTTTTCCTTTTTGGCTGAATGACTGAGTTGTATTAAACAACAAAATCACAGGGACAGGGGTCCAGACCATGTTTAATGTAAAAGGAAGATTCTCATACCATTTATCGAAAATTCGTTGGACTACATTTTGCATTATTAAGTTCTTTAAATTTCTTAATTTATATTTATATATATTTTTTGCTTAATATGTATGTTGTTCTTATTTATTTATTTTTTTTATATTTGAATATTCATATTTTATTAAAGAATCTTTGAATTTTTATTTTTATTGAAACGCAGAGATTTTTCTTGTGCACAAATCGAATTTTTGTTTCTATTTTTATTGAAATGTAAAAGATATTCATTTAATTTCTTATATTTCCACCCTTCAACTATATGTCGCACATAATCTGAGACATTTTATGTTCTTTATCTAGAATTAAGCAAGAAATCCATTCCTTCATCGCATGGCTTGCTGTGGTTGGCTTTAGCTTTAGTAATATGCTTATCCTCACTACAAAACGTGGGGCCTTGGGGCCGCGTTTTTTTGGGCCACGTTTTTAAAAACGCGGCCCAAGACAGCCTAAAGCCTCGTTTTATAAAAACGGGGCTTAAAGAGAGAAGGGCCAGCCGCGTTTTGTTCGCGGGGCCTTAGCCCAGCTCTTAAGCCGCGTTTTTGTATCAAGGCTCAGGTGCTACTCTATTCCATGAACACAATGCAATCACGCTAGGCCTAATAATAGATGTAGTTACTTTCACTACAGCATTGGCAGCGTGGGTATTAGCCACTTCCAACAGAAATTCTCCCTTATTCTTCAAGAGCGCGTGTCTTATTCTGGGGGCTTTGGCTTGTGACTTACTCTTCTTCATCCTTAACCCGATCTTGGGGTGGGTTATTTTTGCTTTAGGTGCTTCCATTCTTGTATATTTACTTTATGGCTCCTACAAACAGATTTTCAAGTCCTATCGAGAAACTTTTCAATCAATTTCAAACTGGCTTGAAAAAAAATTCCCATAAATTTTCAAGTCCTGCCGAGAAAATCTCCAACGAGTTTTAAATTGGTTCAAACAAAAATTCCAACAAATTTTTTTTAGTCTTATTGAGAAAATATCCTATCATTTTCAAACTGGTTCGAACAGAAATTCAATTCCCAATCAATTTCCCAACCTTCTTCCCAAGTATCCAATGGATCTCTCATGCTTACTCCCAATGTGACAAAGAAACAAGCGATGAAATCAGAAGAATGTTTGACTGAAGGTTAAGCACAACGAATGGACGGAGCTTCGTGTTCTTATTATGCATTGATTTGGAATACAATAAGTCTAGTAACATTTTGTCAACAACATGTTAAAGTGGTAGCTTGTGAGTAATTGGAAAAAAAAGGTATGGTATTAATGATAGGTCCATGTGAAAGTGACTATTTACAATTCACAGTTTATTGTCACAAGACGTTGTGAATTAAGTTATGTATGTAAACTATATTTGTAACAAAGTAATGTTAATATGTAACATGGTGTTAATGTGTTTTTTTTTTTTTTTTTTTTTTTTTTTTGTGGATCCTAATGCACAACATTTATGAGATTATTATTGATAAATGTGTAACATATGCAATATGCGTCAAAAGAAAATGAATAGTTTTGGTTTGAAGATATGGCCCAGTTATTGAAGAGCCCTCTCGCATCCTAGTGACCTAATTTTGAAATTTGTATTTACCTATTATTGTAGTGGATGAGTCTAACCTTTAGGGCTGTAAATGAATCAAGCCGTTCATAAACAGCTCAGACTTAACTCAATAAAAAGTTCGTTCATGTTTGTTTGTTTATAAACAAACCAAGTTTAAACTTTAGTTTTACACTTGTTTAATAAACGAGCTAAGCCTAAGTAAAAAATATTGTTCGTGAACAAACTTGTGAACACCAAGGCTCGATACAAAAGTAAAAATACAAGTTGAGCTTGGTTTTATTTATAAGTTTGGTAACAAAATTAATATGAGCTTGACAAGTAAACTTATATCCTTCCAAGACTTTAATTAAAAATAAGTTCAAACCACTCATCTAAACCAAATAGGCTAGATAATAAACTTGATATAGGCTTGATAATATACTTGTGTTGGATCTCAAACTCAAAAACATGATAATGAGCTTGAGTTTGGGCTTGATATTGAGCTCAAACTTGGCTTGACCAATGAATCAAACCAAGCCAAGTCAAGCCGAGGTCAAACTTTTATACTTTATAACAAACTCAAGCTTGAACATTATTTGTAGGCTCATATCCAAGTCAAGCCAAACTTGAACATTCTACTTTTGCCGTCGAGCCGATCTTGAACATTCACTACTCGACAAAATCCGGCTCGTCTACAACCCTACTAACCTTTAAACATGCATGAATGCTCAAACAAATTTGAGTTTGGGCTTCAATTAAAAAAATTAGTCAGGCTCTTAAAATAAAAAAGATCAGTGCTGGGCTTGGGATTAAAGCTTATCATGATGCGATCCATAGAATTCAAATTTAGGTCAATTCTAAGAAAATTTTTATTAAATCTGGGCTTTATGTGGTTTAAAACAAAACACTGAAAAATGTGCCCATTCAAATTGAAAAATAGGTTCAGAAGGTAGCCCAAAAAGGTTAAAAGATACCCAGCCCAAACCCATGTTTCATAGTTAAACCATCTGGGCCAACCTTGAGGATGGTCACTTCATCACCTTCACGGGGCTAATGCACTCTTTTTGAGGAAGAATTAGAAAATCAGTTGGGTTCTTTAAAAAAAAAATATTGACTGACTTAAACCTTATTGAGTTTGAGATAAAGTCCAAAGGATTAAAATCTGGCCTTATTCCAATCAGAAGTTGTTTCAATTATAGCCTAATATCCAATCTTTCATCTCCAAAAGAAAAGTGTGTGTATATATATATATATATATATATGTATGGCCTAATTCAAAATACCAATAAGGTTGGGCTTGGGTTCAATGCATTAAAACATCAAATCATAAGCCCTGTTTATGATACAATACAAATGCGTGCCTAACTCAATTCTGGATCCTTAAGAGACACAAGAATTTTTTCGAACTAATGATATTTGTTTATTGATAAGCAAGTTTATTTGTAAGACATTATAGATTATGAAAAATGACTATTGAAAATGGAACTTTACCACTGTAATCACAATATAGTTTAACATTTTTTTATTAAGAAAATAGTTTCAAATTTTGGTTTCATTTTTTTTTTTTTAAGTATTTATGAATTACACTAGTAGGACCAAAAAATCAACACCTTGCTAATCTATCTATAGAGTGGTTATTGGCATGCTTACTATTCTAGATTTTACAACATCTATGAAATGAACATTTTCAATCATATATACTGTCAAAACTAGGTTTACCTGTAAAATAGAAAATGATTTTATAACAGAAGCTTTTATTTAGTAAATTAAAAAGAATATTATTATGAAATTTAGTACAAAATCAATCATAAATAATTTGTCAAATTAAGAAAGACATTAAGTTCTTTTTTTATATATTATAGATTGGCAATTTGAAATATATTAAAAAATGGTAATTTTGTGTCTTTTGATTTATATATTCTTAATATTGAATATGGGCTAATTAATATTTGATCTTTTAAGTATTTATTTATTTTGACTTTCAATATATTATTTTTTATATTCTTGATAGATCAATATATATATATATATATATATTTATGTTTTGATTCCCTAAAGATAAAATTATAGTCCTATTCTATTCATGAGAATACAAAAGGTGAATGGTTATCTCTTTTCCTTGTTTGGATGTCTAAAGATTAATGATCCGTTTGTTTCAAAGTAAAAAATATATATTTTCATTTTACAGTGTTTGACTATATACATGGAAAATCATTTTCAAGTTTTGTTTTGTGTAAAATGTGAACATCTTTCTCACTCATAGCACACCGGATCAATACATATCCAACCATTGATGGCATTCTTTAAATACAAGAGAACGATATGGGGGGACAAATGCATAGGATAGCAGGGGATTGCAAGCGGATCATAAGGGATCTTCTAGTAGAGAATGAGCAGTAGGACATGATCAATTATATGAGAGATTCCCAGCAAATAACAAGGTCAGTACCACCAAGGGAGGACCACAATTCTCCCTATCCATGAATATGACTCAGGCAATTGAAACAGTGAAAGGAAATCCCTATAAGAGATGCATTCAATTTAAGTACACTTGCAGTTGTCATTGTCATTGCCAATTTCATTGTAACGGTCTAGCCATAGCCACTTGCTCAGCCCCAAGTTTGGCACCTGTTATAAGATTTGCAGTTCAAGCATTTCTGAGCCACAACATGGAACTGTACCTTCAATTTTTTACCGCAGTCATTGCAAAGGATCCAAACCATAGTCTATTTAGAGCTACTAGAGGACCACCTATGAAAGCTCGGATTTGTGCTAAAATACAAGAGCTTGTTCAAACCCCCAATTAAAAATTACGGCTAGATTGTTTTTACTCTAATTTAGACTAAGTGCGGAACAAGAGTAAATAAGTGCAATGAACCGATAACTCTATTCTAAGCCATATTCATCTATCATCAACATTTAAATGAAAGCTTAAAGAGTAGGGAAGAGAGATGTAAACAAAAGATAACACCGAGACATGTTATGGAAAAGGAAACCGAAGAACTTGATGAAAACCTCTCTGCGACCCTCCAAGTCGGAATCAATCCACTAGAGAATAAAGTTGGAGTATACGAATAACAAAAGAGTCTCCAAGCCTAGTCTACCCCATATACTTGAACCCTCCAAGCTCTTGCTACCAATAGACTTCTCGGAGTTTTGTCTTATCTAACTTTCCAAATCCTACAATTCAGCCTGATTGCATCCGCCAATGAATGGCTCCTTCCAATACTTCCAAATAGTACCAAAATCTCACTTTACACTCAGAATGGGTGTAGTAAGTGTTTGGGCTAGCAACCTCTCAAAGATCTAGAGATGGAGAGGTAGGAGTTGAGGAAAATCATAAGGAAATGTGTAGATGATTGTAGTATAACTATCTCTAACTCTCAAGTGTATTTTCTAGGATTTTCTTTCTAAAAAGAACTTTTTACAATTTGTGGGTAATAAGGGTATATATAGCATGGGTAAAGACTTGGTAAAGGAAAACACAACTTTTTGCGAAACAGAAACTTTCACGGGTCCTTCGCAGGTTGGCCCTTCTCGTGAGACAGTCACAAAATTGATAGCTTGGCACGACTCTTTATCTTCTAGTCATGTGCTCTACACGACTGGAAGATAAAAAGAAATTCAGAAAAATTGGAACTCAGAGACAGAGCCTAAAATACCTTGCTTACCAAAAAAAAAAAAAAAAAAAAAAAAAAAAAAATCTAGAGACAAAGTCTCCAGAACATCTTTAACGTAAGAAGAGAAAATAATAGAAAGGAAAGTAAGAAAAAGGGGAACTCAGAGAGCGTGTAAAGGTGTCCAAAGGGGTCCCTAAATGTTGAGAGGCATCCCCTATTTATAGAGGTGTTAGTTTCTTAGAAAATAAGCTAGGTTTGCTTAAAAATTAAGTCCAATCAGCTTAAAAATTAAGCAAAAAACGTATGGGAAAATCCTAGAAAAATGAGATTTGGATAAGAGTAAGCTGATTTTTCAGATCAGAACCAGTTTCGGTATTTTAATCATATCTTTTTACTCAAAATTTTTATTAAGCTAAAATTTTGACAGCTGAAGGGAAATTAGATTCTCTACAACTTTTCCAGAAATAGCCTAGTCCGAAGTTTGAGTTTTACTATGCCAAAAGAACCTTCGAACGTGTATCTGAAATCTGTTACTTGATTAGCACGTTTTTGAAGTATTTTCCAACTCTAAGACTGTATTTGGACGAATTTCAGAGTTATTTTCATGATAAAACTCATTCCAAAGTGATAATTATGACTTTTAAAATAATTATTTTGAATATAATTATCCTAAAAGCCTAATTATCCACAGTCTTTAAATATTATCAGTTTATTTGTTTTAATCCAATGCAACAAATCTCACTTTAAGAAGAATACTCCACCAATCACATAAATTCATTTAATTAATTTTAATCATTAACCAATCAAAATTAATTTCAATTAATCACATGTGATTGGCTTCACCCCATACAATGCATGTAGACCGTGAAAACTTGATCTCGTGATATCTTTCAATCCAACGATGTGATTTGAAAACTGGACGCACCATTGTGACCGTTAGAATGTCAAGATCATTTTTATGATATGAAATGAATGAATTAATGCATGTAATGCAATCATGATTTTTGGGTACATGAATGGCCATTTTAATCATCTTCCTTGATTAAATCATGAGTGCAAAATCGAGTATTTACAATGACATCATTTTATTGGCCGAAATGTCTTGATTTTCAAGATAACACATGTCAGTACTTGATTGGACCGCTTATGTCATTGCTTACACACGCCAATGTGTGACCTATGTCATTACTTACACATGCCAATGTGTGATTGGTTTCTACATGCTTTTTTATGCTTTTAATTCAATGACACTTAACAAATCTCTGTTGGTTTCTAAATGGTGATAGTAGAAATTAGTAGCAGTACGTGGCGTTTTGTAATTGGCCGTACTTTGTGGACTTGGTAGTATGATGTGTCAACTTCTGGTAGATCGAGAATTTTTCCCCTCTACAAACACCATACCTATGGTAACATCATGGTTGGTCTCTTCGACTTCTAGCGCTTTTTGGCATTCCCATAATATATGTGTCACTAATTCTACACTATCCCCATATATTTCACTTGATAATGATGATATTGTATTCCTACAATAAAAATTGAGCTAATTCGTAGGTAAAATATCGTGGATCACCTTTAAAGCAAAGAGTATAAGTTATGGCTACACATCTAGGAGTAGTTCTACAACCACAAATTATTCTATAATTTTTTTGCCACATGACAAACTATAAGTGATTAATCATCACTCATACATGGATCCACAAGTTTTTTCCACTAATCACGCTTTGCCACGTCACAGTTGTAGGAAGAAGTTGTGAAAAATTTTGTAGTCTTAGACTTTTCTCACATTTAATCTCCAATACAAAGAAAAGTGCTTTTTTGGGTACTTTTTAGCACATCACAGCATATCAGGTGCTAAGCTAGTGACATAGCGGAAGACAATCAATTGCTTAGCACAATCCCTATGATAAAGGCAACTCAAATTAATACTTTTTCTAAAGAAAAAAATAGCATATATTTGATAATTACCTACAGAATCAAGAATCATAGCAATTTTGCTTTAGAGGTGTAAACACAGGCCCTGTCTTCAGCTTTAGACGTGTAAACCTTAGTATAAGAATTTTGCTTCTGGGGGCACAGATGTATGGGCGTTGTTGTCCCCCCCCCCCCCCCCCCTGTAGCCAACCAAATTGGTTTTGGCTTCTATACTTGTATATCAGTTTTGATCAATAAATTTTTTCTATCGCTTGGAGTTAAAAAAGAAAAGAAAAAAGAATCATAGCAATGCAAAGAGAAGTACTAGCTTAGCACACTAATGACATAAAATCGACTCCCAAATTAGGCACTCCAAAAACCGACCCAAGGTATATATGTGACAATTAAAAAAAGAAAAAAATCTTCTCAGTGGGATAAGCAAATGAAAAGGATGAATATATATTTCCTAACAACCTATGCGGTTTTTTTTTATTTTTTTTATTTATTTTTTTATTTTTAAGGCAACAATCTATGCGGTTTTAATTGAATTAAATATAAATTTTTTTTTTTTTTTTTGACATAGTAAAAAATCGCTCATTAGTTACATTGCATGTCACAGTGTATATCGTACAAAAAAATTTCAAACTTAAAATTCAGTCAACATACCTCATATTTAAGAATAGCTCTAATACCACAAGCCTTTAATCCAAGGGTAAATGCATGATCCAAGAAATTCAAAATTTATTTTATACTTATTTCAGATCAAAACATAAAAAATTGGTGACATATTATAAGCAAAAATAATCATATCAAGCATCAACTTAAAATAACCATGGTTTTTAAACCCAGACTGGACCGGGCGGTCCGACCGGGTTAACGAGGAACCAGACTGAAATCCGGTTTTTTAAGCATAAAGAACCGGATTTGGGCATGAATTGTGTGGTCCAACCTAGGTTTAGAACCTAGGCATAGTTAGAGATGGAGATAGAGCCTAACCATTCAGCTAAGCTTGCAAGTCGATGCTCAACAATAACAAAATAAATACTTGAAGTAAACTTAATGCAATTTTATTTATTTATTTATTTATTTTTTAATAAAAACAACTTAACACAATTCTATTCTAATTAATTAAATTATCCATCTCTTACAAGGAATATAAAAAAAAAATTATAATTAAAATTTTTCAAAGAAATTCAACTTTACTTCAAATATTAATCATAAATTTTAATGTTTTCATGGTTATTATTTTATTTTGTTAACTTTCTTATTTAATTAGTAAATATATGCTTGAAACTCATTAAATTTCCCTCACATATATAGATATGTTAGTCAATTTTGCTAGCTTTATAAATTTAATATCTATATTAAGGCTTTAATTAATTATTAAATTAATTATAACATCATCACGGTTCGACTCCGATTTAATCTCAGTTCGACCTCAAAAACCTTGAATCTCCCTTTTATGGTTGAATGAACGGTTCGGGTTTCAAAAACATGATAATAACCACCCAACAACATCAATTTCTTAGAAAAAATTTCAAGCTTCAAAGCCTTAGACCTACCTCAAAGTTCACAACAATCAAGAATATGGCCAAATCATATTCCTTTAGCTTCTCGAACTTCCACAATAACCAAGCAAAAAATAAAAATAAAAATAAAAACCTCCAATTTAGGGGTATGGACTACTATTTTGTCAAATTAAATAAAATTTACAAAAATATTGACTCAAATTTTGAATAATATTAAAATTCCAAAAACTCAATCTTCTCCTTTTCTTTTCTCACAATTTCTAATCAACCAAATAGAAAAAAGAGCAGAGTAACTGAGTAATAACTGTGTAATATACTGTTATCTTATAAATAAATAAATAAAAACACGTGGAATTTGAGTGGATCTCAATTTAAAAAAAAAAAAAAAATCATGGAATGCATGAGACTCCAATCTACCAAACCTTGTAAACCTTAGTTCAACAAAACAAAATATAAACTGTATCAGATCCTTCTGTTTAATAGCAATAAAATCATCAAATTATTGTAGCAATAGCACTATTTAAACGAAAAAAAAAAAAAAAAAAAAAAAAGCAATACAAAATACATTCACTCAGCCAAAGCAAAAATTTTTTATCCAACCAAATCATAACATTCCTCAATTTTCAAAAACTGCCAGCTTTGCTTTAGGCTTGAACTCAGTATGATTGTATTGGATTAATTGTTGTATAGAATTAAATTTGTTTATTTCAATGTAATTCACTAAATAAATGTCCAGAAAAAACAGTAATCTTAGTACAAAGCTAATTACCTTGATACATGCTAACTGCTTACTAACTATGACTAACTATTACAGTACATCAATGAGCATTTTATTACTAAATACAGCAGCACTTAATTGATGCAGAAGTAGCTCTTGAACAGCGCAAAAGTCCAGAATGACAAACTTGCATACTGGCAACAGGCATAGCGACAATAGCAAAGATAGCTGGAACATAGCAATGTGCAACTTAAGGCTCTAATAGCATTGTACATTAAACTCCAGTAGGAAGCATGGATAGC
Organism: Quercus parvula; assembly: GCA_030820535.1. Taxonomy (NCBI): domain Eukaryota; kingdom Viridiplantae; phylum Streptophyta; class Magnoliopsida; order Fagales; family Fagaceae; genus Quercus; species Quercus parvula. The sequence goes on from JAUAME010000003.1 coordinate 51,497,170, forward strand.
AAGCCATTATGCATCCATCATTTCAAAAGCAATATAGTATATGGTACAATTTAGAACAATCCAAAACCTGAAAGTATATGGTACAAATTTAAAATATAATTCAAACTAAAGGAGAATTATTATAGTGAGTTTTGGTGAACTATCTAAGGAATAATATTTGATCAATTATATTCCATTATCCAGGGAAACATAAAAATAAATAAATAAATAAAGAGAAAATGCAATTCCCCTATTGGTTGTGTTTTAAAAAAGAGACATTGGTAGTTTTATTACTTTTTAGTATTACTTTTAAATAAAATAATTCAAGTTAATAAAAAGTTGATAAATTATTATAGTTATCAAAATTGTGTCTATTGAGTTTTAAAATATGGTTACAATTTGAGGGGGAGTTTTTTTTTTTTTTTTTTTTTTTTTGTGTGTGTGTGTGGCTAAATACAAATAATGAATTCGACTCGTAGCTAGATCTAAACCCAACACAAAAGAAGGAATATTTGTTCAAAAAAAGAAGAAGAAGGATAATAACTACCTTTAACATATTTAATAACTACTTTTTTTATGGATAATAACTACCATGAATTATTATAGCACTATAAATGTATAATGCCTATATCTAATTTTTCAAATTATCAGGGCTAACATCATCACCATTGGTGGTGGTAATTTTAGATTGAATGCAAGAGTTTACCTTTCTTTCATTCAATTGATTTATACTTTATTTGTGTCATTATCATTTACAAGGTCCACTCGATATAACTCAATTAAGACGTCTTCCGGAATCAAATTAATTCCAACAGTTCTTTAGTTATGACCTTTTCTTACTTTTTATTCTTCAAACTTTTGGAAAATGATCGGAAGGAACTCACCTACTACAGCGTTTGTTAAAAACACTGACTATAGCTGCCTAACATTTAATTCTTAAGAAAATTCCACGGACAGCAATTTAGGCTTGCATGTTGGAATATTATTACAGCATTGTTTCTGTCCGCTTATGAAGTCCAAGTAAACAGGGTGCGGAAAAATATCTTGTCTAGCTATACCTTTTCTTGTACGTTGAACTGTAAGAAGTCTTCCAGAATCAAACAAATTCCAACGGTCCTTTGGTGATGACTTTCCTTACTTCTTATTCTTTCAAACTTTTGGAACATGTTAGGAAGGAACTTCTGTGACTTCTATCCACTTATAAAGTCAAAGTAAACGAAGGAACAAAATTTCGCGGAAGGTGCGGAAAATATATTGTCTAGCAACACTATTCTTGTGAGGTTATATATATTGGTATATACGAAGGCAGGGTATGTATGGTTTGCTTTGTAGTACTGCAAGAGATACAGAAATTAAATGGGTGTGCAATTTCTAATGCGTATTACTTTCTTACTTCTTCTGACATATGGATTAGCAGAAGCAGCAGCACCACCTATGGCGAGACCCTATTGTACAGAATTCTGTGGAACTGTTAGAATTCCATACCCGTTTGGAATGACAACAGCCAGGTGTTACTTGAACGACTGGTTCAAAATTGATTGCATCGGAAATGGCAGCTCGGTTAGAGCTTTCCTTCCCAGCATAAACATGGAGGTGCTGGAAATCAAGATTCCTAATCGGTATGATTTTCTTTCCGGTTATTCTTATTATGAGCCAGGAATGGTTCGAGTCAAGATGCCAATTATTACTTCTTCGAATTGCACTAGTACGGGTCCGAGCAATGGTGGTGTGAATATGACGGGGGGTCCTTTTTACTTCTCATCCTATCGGAATAAATTTATTTCGGTTGGTTGCAACAATATGGCCCTGATGACCGGTATTGATCCTACGGTGCGGGTTGGTTGCAGTTCTGATTGCGATAATAAAACCATGATAGAAAGGGAAGCTAAATGTTCGGGCTTCAACTGCTGCCAGACCAGAGTCCCTTCTGGGAATCAAGTATTTAATGTAACTTTCGAAAGTAAAGATGAGGAAAATAATGGCAGCGAAAAATGCAAATATGCATTCCTAGCAGAAAAGGAATGGTTTGACTCAGACATAACAAATCCCTCTTACGAAATGCAGCTTTTGGAACGCGTTCCTGTGGCGCTGGAGTGGACAGTGTCTAACTTTTTTAACCTAAGTTCATCTAGGGCAGATAGACAGAAAGCAGCTCAACAAGTTACCGCCGCAGGCAATATATTTACCTTCGTGGATATGAAGGAAATCCTTATCTTTACACGGGATGCCAAGGTAATCTTTAATTTTCCCTTAGTTTTTAAATTACATGCCTGATCACTCTCGAGTTCTACGCTCATCACTTTATTATTTTTATTTTTAAAATATTTTCAGCTATGGACCATTCGTTATGATTTAGGTTGCATTCACTAAGACTTCTGCAAATAAATTTTAAATTCTAATAGCATAAAAATTAATATTGGCAAATTTTTTGCGGGAGATGGGGCCTTGTAAAAGAAGGAATTTTCTCAAAATATGACAATCTTTTTTCTTTTTCTTTTTTTAGGCACAATATCACAATCTTATCAACAACAAAAAATCACAATAAAAAAAAAAAAAAGCTCACATCCCTTCTAGATTAAGACTCGTCCAAATAAGAACAAAACAAAGTCTCATATATTTAGACCAAAATCTCACCCGCTGTTTCCCATAAAAGAAAAAAAAAACCACCACGATTGTCGCAAAACGAACTAAATAATATAACAACAACAACAATGCTCCTACGGCTTTTCCAATCGGTTGCAAAGAGCACCATTAGCCTCCACTCAAGCCGTCGATGCCGTCATACTAGTACAATCTACCGTGTGTTTCAATTCAAGTTTCTCTTTGTTACTAACGTACTAAAGTTACTAAGGGCAAAGTAGCTTATATGATAAAATTGTTAATTATATTATTATTTTATTAATTATTGGTGCTTGTTAGTGTAAGTGATGACTCAGTAAGGAGTAGTTCAATCAGAAATTAAAAGTCAGTGCGTGTAGTACTGTAGTGGAGCAGTAATAATAAAATGAGGTTGTTAACATTAGTAGTCTCTAAATTTATTTATATTATTTTATTTTATTAGTTATTTACTTTTCTTTGATAATAATAGTTTGATATTAGCTGATAATAATAATAACAATAATAATAATAATAATAATAATAATTATTATTATTATTATTATTACAAAACTCACAATTTATTCATGTAGCAAGTTGTGAATGGTAGAGTTGTAAACCCATCATTTTTATTCTGCTATTCACAATTTGTCATGCTGTGACAAAAGTTATAAATTTTGTTATGGTCTTACCAAATTTGTAATAAATGATACCTTGAAAGATTGCACTTAATGAGTTAAAGTTAATTTGTAAAATAATGTATTTTTTTAATATTTTTTAATTTTAGAATTTTATCATATTTAGTTGGCCCCTATGAAAAAAATTCTTGACTTTCAATTGTGCTTACTGTACTATATATTACATGTGTGTACATATTTATTGATAAAAATCTCATTTACCATTAAAAAATCCTAAAAAATACACTAAACGTATTAAATATGTATTAAACATCTCATGTATTATAATTATACAAAATAATCTAATTCAACTAAATTTAAATAACTTTTTTTCAAAGTATAATTACTTATTTTGTTAAGATGTTTAATTATATATAACTATTAATTTATCAAAATTAATATTTTTAATTTCATGTTTTATTATTTATATTAAACAATAGAATTTTCACGTTTTATTATAATCTTGAAATTTTTTCATCTAATAATGTTTTTCTATAATTTGAATTATTAGATCTTATTGTCATATATATTCTATATAATGGATTTAAAATAAAAAAATAAATCATTTAAAATTATAATATTATGAGATAATAAGGAAAAAGATTCTTTTTAATCTCCTTATATATATTTTTTATTGGATGTGAATTTTGAATATATAATTGTTGGATTGCATGTTCTTATTATTTAGTCTATGCTTGCAAAATTTTAAGAAGATCAAATATCAATAAATATATCATCAATCAAATGTTTAAAATTTCAAGTTCTTGTAATCTAAAACCATGCATAGATTTTTTTTTTTTTTTTTGAGAAAGTCATAAAAAATAAGTTTATTGATCAAAAAGTAAATAACATCCGATTTGAATTAAATGTAACACGTGTGTTAAGAATATAAAGAACATGCAATCTGACAGTTAGACTTTCAAATTTTCCATACAATAAAAGATATAAGAGGAGTTAGAAGAGTTTCTCTCCAAACTAATTTGGAGAAAACCTTATTCAAATAATAAATATATATATATATATATATTTTTTTTGGGCAAAATAAGTGTATGAAATATTAAATAAACATTGTCTTCTTCTTTTTATATGTATAGTATGAAATACGTTCAAATGAAACATGAACGTATTTCATACTATGCATATTCTATCTTGTACATTACTAATTACGTTTTTGAGATTTTTTTTTTTTTTTTTTTTTATAAAATAAAATTTCTACTCTAGCCTAATCTGAATGTATATGTGTATGAAACTCCCTCCTAAAAACTTGAACCTCAGTCCTTATCCCCCACACCCCACAAACATTTATACTTGTGGAGTGACTACTGCACTAAGGGTGTGCGGTGGTATGTTTTTAAGAATTAATGCTTGGTATTTTGTTGGAATTTTTCACAAAGAGTAATTATATATATTAAATGAAATTTCGTTAGGTTAGTTCCAAAAAAAAAAAAAAAAAAAAAAATCATTAGGCTACATCAAGGGGAACAAAAGATAATCAACTAGAGTGGATGCCAAAAGATAGCGCCAAGCTATGACCCATATCTGTGATCCATCATTGAAATTGAGAATATCCATTTCAGGATGAAAATTTCCTTTTTTTTTTTTTTTAAATAAATAAAAAATTAAGAATACATAATACCACATTATTTTAAATTTTTATTCAAGAATTATATCTGATTTTAAATAACATATTATCACATATTAGATTTATTCTAAAATAAATTATCAATTCGAAAGAACTCTGTCTTTATTTTTTTAGTGTACTAGATGTATATATCAAATAGTTAGCATATTTAATAATTACATTTATTACAGTATGACAGCAGCATCTTAATGATTCAAAGTATCCTCGCTAGCTATATAAACCCTTTATAATACAATAGAAGTACAGTTTTCTATAATTGGTATGTGTTTTCTCTTTCACAACAATACTTTAAACAAATGCCTTACTATACTCCCACAAAAATAATCGAATTTAATCAATTTTCGTCACCTATATCCTCTAGAATAAATTTAGTGCCCATTTGTAATGATATGTTTAGTAAAGTTGTAAATGAATCAAATTTTTCATCGACAACTCGAGCTTGATTCAAGAAAAATCTTTTTATTTTTATTTTATTTTATTTTTTTATGTATGTTTATTTAGCAAACAATTCAAAGTTCAAACTCAATTTTAGATTCAACTATTAAATGAATCAATCTCAAACATAATAATATATATGTGAACAAGCTTATGAATATTTGACTTGATTTAAGTAATATAATATTATTTGTATACATAAATTCATAAAATTTCAAAGTATTACTAATTTATTGATAAGATATAAATATCATATTTTGTAATAAAATTATATAATTTTTAACAATAGAATGCTGACAAATCTATTTTTTATAAGTTCATAAGCAAAAACCATTCTCTATAATAAACTGAAATTATATAATTTCAACACTTTTTAGTTATAAATTACTAGCATAAATGTATTACAAGGTGAAAAATTTTAGTTGCGAAGTTAACTATATATGAAAAATGAAAACGAACCAATTCAATTATTTAGGAACAAGCTTGAGTTTATTTAACAATGAATAAACTAAACTTAAATATGTAATATAGTTTGACAATGAGACACAATTGTTGAGCAACAGTAGAAGCTTTAACATTAATTATTATAATTTGAGGCTAGTAGAAGCACATGCACATGAACAAGAAAATAAAACATCCACACAAGATGTGGCTTAGCCAATTGCATGCCTACATCTTCAGCCAACACCAATCAACAATATCTAATATCAACCATATGCACTACAACGACTTTAATCAACACTCACAACTCACACAAAAAACACTCACAAATCTCACAAATACACAAACAAAACCTCTTACAAACTCAAACTCACAATCTGAAATCCTCTATATACAACCAATAATTTTCTCACACTCACATAACAAACAAACTCTCAATACATAATAACAGAGAGTAATCTATCAACCCCAAAATCTACCAAACTATTCTCCGAAGAAACACACTTATGCTTTTCTGGGAGACTTTTTCCTCTCCCCACATGGAAGGAACCTTAGGAACAAGCCATCAAACCCTTTGCAAAAACGCATATTTATAAGGTTTCAATCTTATTCCTTAATGGACAAGAAATACCCAACTACTTCTTTATCAAGAAAACCCAAATTAAAACTAATTAGGAATGTGAGGCAACATTCAACAAATTGAATGGACAATCCTAAACTTTAACACTCAATATATCTTAGCTCAACTTTACAACACTAATTACTAGCAACACAATCTAAAAATATCAAATATGTTAATTAGACCTTTAAACATTTATACTTTACTTCTAATGTTAAACATTTTCATAAACTTTGCATTTTCCATTATATGTAATAATCTAATATATACGAGGAAAAAATGCAAAATTCCAATTATATGTAATAATTTTCCTATATAATAAAAAATGCAAAATCTAAATTTGACCAGAATTCATTTCAATCCTCTAATTTTAGCTTCTTTTCTTTTCTTTTCTTTTCTTTTTTCTTTTTTTCTGATTAAGTACTCTAAATTTCAAATTTATTTAATTTAATCATTCCTTCATTTCTCTGTACAAATTTTTCCATTAACATCATTTCTTGAATTAAAAATTCCAAATTGTTTTTTTCAACTATTCATAAAATAGATTCATCCAAAAGATATCAAAAGTAAAAATTTAGCCAAAATTTTCTATAACTTCTCACCAACCAAACAAAACCAAATTATTTGATCCACAAATTTTTTTTTTTTTTGGTTGAGAAAGTTAAAAACTTCTAGAAAACTAAAGCAATTCTGAGTTGATCGCCATTCACTTATGATTGGCTCCGACCACCTTTCAGTTTTTACTTATAGCTTTTGACTGAGCCATAATGTTCTCTTGGTGGTTTCTGTTTATGTTTATTGTCTGCATGCTTATGTTTTCCCCTTGTCGCAGTAAGGACACTAGCAAAAACATGAATTTTTGTTTGGGAAGCTGAGTTGTGATACCAACATTTTAGTCATGATAATTTTGAGGGTTCCAAAAAGTAGCAAATTAAATGTTACTTTTTGAAATCTCAGGATTTATTTTGTTACTTTTGAAACTATAGGGTATACTTTCTTTCATTTTAAAATTCCAATGTTTAATTTATTAGTTATGAAAGTACATGGTCCAATTTGTGACACCTCTTAACTTATAGGGTGCAAAACATATATATTTTTTTAAGAGCACCATTGCACTAACTCATATATTTGGAGGGTCAACTCCAATTTTTATAAGCTAAATCTTCAAAATGCTCAATATTTTTACATACTAAAAAAGGATTTTCACCACCTCCCCCCTGTAAGTGGTTCCGACCCTGAGTAAGGATGCTTAAGACCCAAGACAATGCTAGTAATAAGGCTGTTTGAAATTTATTAATCTCCTAGTATTTAACCCAAATCAATCTTGAAGAACGTCTGGTGCTTAGAACCTTTGAAACCTCTTTTGCCTACATGAGTGAGCACCAAAGTGCCCAAAATTTTAATGAATTTATTAATTTTTCTGTCAAAATTCCACTAGATATCATGGGGAAATTATTAGGTACTCCCGGAGTACCATAAATGCGTGCTCCCTTCTCTCACATGAATGGTGGACCCCACTAATTAAATTCATGGTAGGACCCACCATTCATGTGAGAGGAGGGAGCACGCATTTATGGTACTCCGGGAGTACCTAATAATTTTCCAGATATCATGTGGATGAATGTGAAGATATGTACGTTGTAACTTGTAAGCACCAAATGCACCCAAAAATTAATGAATTTATAAATTTGCATGTTTTCCTATTCCTGTCAGATATAAATGAATGCGAGAAAGACAATACATGTCCCAACAACTTAGATTGTGAGAATACAGAAGGCAGTTACAATTGCAACAAGCAAGAGTCTCCATTGAAGGTAGCCATTATAGATATGTCCGTATGCTCATTAAATTTGGAAAATGAATAAAGTAAAAAATAATAAGATCATGGTTATGTGACTAAGAGGTGCTATAGCACATGGTTCGTTACATCTACCGTTATCAATTGTGCAAAAATATTTTGATGGTAAATTTAATTATTTAATATCTTTTCTGATACAATGATAAATTACAGATTGTCTTAAAAACCTTTTTTTTTTTTAAAAAGAAAAACATTTTATCCTAAAAACTTAAACTATTGAAAAATCGTAAATTTAATCATTTAATTACATCATTTCTATAAATATGGTGTTTATAATTCTAATTATCATTTAATTCTCTTAGAAGTCTTTTGTTTTTCAGCCATTGGAAAATGCGTTCCATCTTACTTCTCTTTTTTACTTGGCAAATAAATTTTTACTTTTAGTTTATTGGTTTTTCTTAACTCAATAGAGCATGACAAGGAATGACTTAATCCTACCTTTCCGAGCTATATCATGGAAACAACTTATACAGTGATAATATAACTTGAAAGTAATGCAAGTAAAAGTAATGCAAATAAATGCAAAGCTATAAGACCCGTAAAGGGGGAAAGGGGACACGGCGTTGGAAGCAGAAGCACAGTTATACAGTGATAATATAACTTGAAAGTAATGCAAGTAAAAGTAATGCAAGTAAATGCAAAGCTATAAGACCAGCCAGGTAGGCGGCAGAGCCAGCCAAGTAGGGGGTATAGCTTGTATAGTTAAAGTAAACGAAAGAAATTTAGAACCATCCGGGATGGCAGTAATCTGTCCAAGGTGGCGGTAGCAACAAGTAGTATAATGAACATAAAACTGAAAATACTTGTTATTGAAAGTAGAATAAAACATTTACAGTAATAGTAGTAATTACAAGTTGTCAACAGTTACAAGACTTAGGAACTAGAATTAGTTACAAGCTTTGTAGGGATAGTAGAGATGTAAGGAAGTTATAGTAAGTAAGGAAATCTCTCAAAGAAAGGCTCACAAAGGATAACTCTCTCTAGGAAAGAAGTCTTGAACTAAACTTAACTAAAACTTGCCTAAAACATAAGGGACAACCCCCCTTAAATAGGCAAAAATTCGAAGTGAACAGTGTTATGAATAGTACCGGATGAATAGTGATAGTGAATAGTGACAGTGAATAGTGATGGGTGAATAGTAAATTTCTTTTTATCTTCAAAGCATGGAGAATCATTTGTAAATCCAAAATTTCTGAACATGTGAGAACCTAGGCCATAATGATGGGTTTCCATAGAGCCTAGACAACCCATTAGGCCATATTATTAGTACCAAAAAGGACCAATCACAAAATAGTAAAGAAAGGAAGCTTGTCATCAAATGCCAAGTGAGAGGACAAATAGGAATCTTCAGAAATATTAAATTGGTGGGAAACAATCTTGAAGTAGTAGTAATCATTGAAGATTTTGACCAAAGTGCATATCGGACAAAAAATGGGAGTTCTGCCAAATTCGAGATATCTTGAAACAGTTCCGGATTTTTTGTAACACAATTTTTTGAAGCATTTTGGCCTTTGTACAGGCCAGTCAAATAAGGGAATCATCTTAATTGGTATAAACCACTAATCGGTAGAAGTAGCATCGGAAGGATAACCATCAAAAGGGCCCCGTGGAGAACTACAATCATGATCGTGGGAAATGGCATATTTATTACAGAATCCACAATAAAAAATTGGTTGAAACACTGGAGGTCTCCCTGGGATGAGAAACTTTACGGGATTACAATGGTCAACCACCCTTAAATGAGCAACAGCATCAGAATATGGTCTGGGACCAAAGATAGCAATTCTATCCGTGCTACCCATGAAATGGTAGTGTTTCCATAGACTGTGAGCAATACTAATAATTTGGTTATTAAAATAATTTCTCCAACATTCTGTAAGAGTAAAAGGATCGGCAAAAGATAAATGAGAATTTCCATCAAACCATGGCCCTTGATGAGTATGGCCATTAATGAGAATGAGATGCTTTGAAGGCTGGACATTCATCCAGTTATCTCGTTCCCAATTTGGTAACGTACTCCAACATTTGATGGTAACAAAAGGAGTATTGAATCTTTTAACTGAATCCTGAATAGTTTGTGGGAATTGGCTAACTTGAAGATGGCTTATTAATCTTATGAATCTGACAAAACCATATTCAAACATTTGAGAAAGCCAGTAAGGGTCCCTGTCATTATCATCATCTGAATCATCAGCAATATATGAACCATCATCATAATTTATCAGAAGGCCAGGGAATGGGTGTTGCTTTTCATATACTCTGAGACTGCTCCCAAAGTGTTCTTCCCATTCAAGTTGGAGAAAAACATTATCATCTTCTTCTAACTCATCTGGATTAGGAATAGTAGCAGTAACAAGTGTTTTGAAACTTTTGAACCAGAGATCAAAAGATCTAAACATAGCCTTGCTTTCCAGAATACGTAATTGTATATCTGTTGGCAAGTTGGCAACAGCACTTCTTAATAAGGATTGGGTCTTAAGACTCAATCTAGCATAATTTGTGCCCATTATAGTCATTTTATCCTTTGAATGGATATCCTCTTTGCCAAAGAGTTGACTGAGGTAAAGATCATTTGTAATATTTGAATGGTTAACAGGATGGCTTCTAAAAGACTCATTTTCTAGAATAAAGTCATCTTCTAAAGTAAAGGTTTTTTTTGGAATATGATTAGCATAGTAGTGTGTGTAAACTTCATTTTGAGCAGTAAGGTTAACAAGGTGGATTTCGAGAGCTCGAAGAGTTTGTTGAAAAACCTCATGGTGTTTTTCGATAAAGGCAGATTGCAAGTTATCAAGAATGAGTTTAATAAAGGCTGGTAACTCTGAGTAGGTGCCATTGTGGAATTGTAAATTTTGAGCCAAAACTTCTTGTAAAGCAATTATTATATCACCATTAGAGTATGTCGCCTCTGCAGGGACATCTCTTTGAAGGGATGTTCCTCTGCTGGATTTTATCCCAGAAGAAGCGCCTTCATGCATGTTGAAAGGACATCCCGTTGGGAGTCTTTTGGGTTGGGAATAGTCCTGCACAGGAGCTTTTACCTTTGAAGCCATAATAATCTACTTACTAGTGGTATAAATATTACTATTATCCCACTTATTAGTGGTACTTATCCTCACATTATCGTCCAATTCCTGCAAAGAAGTATTGGCAATGTTAGGACGGTTGATAGCATTAGCCGTATAAGTATTACCTTCAAAATTATCAGGGAAACATTGACAAGAACTCATCACAATTTCTTGTATAAGAGCATTCATGGGGGAATCTTTTTCATAAGATAGATTGTCAATATCTATTTCAGTCTTAGAAGCAAATTTGAATTTTACTTTCTGTCAAAAAGGATCAGTAGTAATTCTGTCATGTTCAACAAGAAAATGATATAAAGCATTTATAAAAGGTAAACCAAGAATCACTTTATCAATCAAATTTTTAACAAGAACAGAAGGAATCTTGAAATAGACATTATTATGGCATATATGAGCATTATTCAATTCATATTTAATTTTCATCTGAGAACCATTAGTAGAAACCAATCTTTCAGTAGACTTTTTAAAGTATTTTGAAGGAATCAGTCCCTCTTGGATACAATTCATATCCGCTCCAGAATCAATCATAGCAATAACAGTGAAATGATAATCAGGAGAAATAACAATTCTAACTTTTGTAAACCATTTTGGAGGAATCAATTTGTGGATAGGATTAAGTTGGAAGTGATAAACAATACCTTTTTCAGAAAGAAGGGCTTGTTGACTGGATTCATCTCCATCCTTGTGCTCATCCTTTTTATTATTAATTTGTTGGTGATCAAGGTTTTTATCAATTTTCAACATTATTAATTCTTGTTTAATATTGTGATTGTCATTTTTAATATTTTTAAACTCGTTTTTTAGATCAATCATTTCTTGCTTGACAATAGTGATTTCATATTGAAGGTCATCAACAGTTAAATCTTTGGATTTCTTTTTATTAAATCTTTCCAAAGTTTCTTCAAAGCTTATGGTGGATTTTAATTTTTTACTGGTTTCATCTTTTAACAAGTTCTTCTTAAATTTATCCAAATATTCTTTTTGTAAATCAAGATTTTGAATTTGATTGATTAATTGGATTATTAATTTTTCATTTTCTTCACTTTTAGTGAGAGTAACAACAGAGTTAATAACATTACAACATGAATCTCTACAACCAATTTTAATATTAGGAGAATCAGAAGAATCATCAGCAGACTGATAGCAAGAATTAGATGAAGAAGAAAAATCATCTTCCAAAGAATCAGACGAATTGTTTGATTCAAGGATTCTGAACAATTCTTCTTGCTCTTTATCATTAATATTTAACATGTTAAACTTATTTTTTAATTTACCAGGTTTTTTATTGCAATCTTTACTGAAATGATCAAGTTTTCCACAGTTAAAACATTTACCTTTTCCTGACATTTGTTTATCATATTTTTTGGAAACATTTTTCTTTTTAGCATAAAAATCATTAGGTTTGACAAAATTATTTTTGTATTTTTTATGGTTATAATTTTTGTGACTTTTATCATGTTTTTTCCCTTTTTGCCTGGAATGAGCAATAAGGGGCAAACCATATTGTTCACAAAAATTACCCATTTCATATTTGGCTTTTTTCTTATGCTGTAAATAGTATTTTAACAATTTTTCATCATTACACATATTAATCCCAAGTTTTTTAATAGCACTAAAAATGTCATCAGAAGTTAAGTTATCATAATCAATAAAATCATTTTTACCCATTAACATTTGTTTTACCTTATGAACAAAGATTGGAGGCAGACTCTCAATAAACCTTTCTTTCCAATAAGGCTTGTAGCAATCTTTTCGAAGCATTACTCTAGAAATAAAAACATCTTTGTACCATCTGTAATCAGTCATAGTAGGACATCTCAAATTATTCAATAAATCAGAAACTCGAGATGAAATATTAGATGGAGTACCAACAAAATGTTTGAGAATGGTATAGATCAGAGTATTCACACCATCAAGAATACCGTGACTAATACTTTCATCAAAAATAGGCAAACCTTCATCATTTTTTTTAACAGCATTTTTAATAGATTATTTGGAGTCTTCTATGAGATATGAGTCCCACCATCCACGAAGAGTTCCAGAAAAACCAGTAACTAGCAAATTAACAATTTCAGGTTGATCAAGATCATGGTTATTTTGATAAGCAATACCAACCATAGACATTTGGCTCATTTTATTAATAATTTCTTGTTCAGACAAACCATCAATATTCCATTCGTAAAGCTTATCAGCAAAAACAGAAAACTGTGTTTGAAAAATTCTTTCTTCAAATTGCATATCAGGAGGAGTAGGTCTTGAATACCAGTTTTTTGTAAAAGACATGGGTTTTGGATTTCCAACAAATCTTTTAATTTCTGGAAAATCATTACCGAAAATCTTTCTAGCAGAAACAGAAGAAATAGTATCAGAATCAGTATGTTCATCAGAAACAATTTCTTTTCTTTTTTTTGAAATAGTGCAAGTTGTATTTCTAGAAGTACCTTCAGTTTTAACTTTTAAATCAGAAAGCATTTTGTCAACAACTTCAAGCATTTTAGACTGAGAAGTTTTGAACATAACTTTCTCTCTTTGACTGGGCAAATCAATCAAATGTTTCTCAGTTTTTACAAAAACAGATTTTTCAAAAGCAGGTTTTTCTATGGAAACAATTCTTTCAACAATTTTTTCTTCAATACGTCAAGTTGTTGACCAATAACATGCAATGATTCATTAGTAAAATTGTTTTGTTCAATAATACTGATAATAGGGGTTTGATCATCAGCAATTTTGAAAGGAGTGGCATTAAATTCTGTCTTTTGATCTTGACAAGTTATCAAAACTGTCTCAAGAGGCAGATGAGTAGACCAAACAATGGATTTATCAGCTGCTTTAACAAAATTTGATTTCTTTATCACATTCAAATGTTGTTTTGAAACTTCATCATTTGAAACATAATGGTTTTCAAGAAAATCAAAAAACAAAATATGTTTTTTCAATTGATTCATCTTTTCTAACCATTTACTCTTAACACGGTTTTTTTCAGATTGAGCAAAATTATCTTGGAAATATTTTCTTTTAATTCAGTTTTTTGAAAGCATAAACTCATCATACAAAGGAATCAGGTCAACTTTAAAATCTTCATTTAAAACAGTCAAAACTCTTAATTGCTTAATATAACCAGAGGCATCAATAGGAGGGAAATCTCCATCAGATGGACAAGTAGATGGACAAACAGATTTAGTATCGTCTTCTTCTTCACTAGCAGGTTTGCTATATGGAGAGGAAGTTTCAAGTTTAGTAGAATAGTAAACATTGCTAATTTTATCATTTGAAATTCCTTTTAATTTTAAATCAACAGGTTTTTCAAAATTCTTTTCCAAAAATTCATTGAGATCTTGATCTCTTTTAGAAATACTTTTAGATTTTAAATCAGTGGGTTTTGAAAAATTCTTTTTCAAAAATTCATTGAGATCTTGGTCTCTTTTTGAAATACTTTCAAATCCAGCAAAGGAATGTCTTCCTTCATTGATTCTTAAGGGTTGATTATTTTGAAAACTTATTTTAACAGTACCATCAAGATATTGTTGAATATGAGTAAGATCAAGCTCATCAAAAATGGGTTTAGCAATGGGAGATTCTTGTTCCAAGAACCATTCAGTGGGAAGTTTGATGTCTTGCCATTGAATCATTTTTGGAATTTGAATTTTTGCATCAGGAGTTGAACATTTAATTAACATAGTTTTACCAGAAGGTTCTTTATGATTTATAGCACTAGGATTTAATTGAGTACCCAACAATCTATAATAAATGCGATAAATCAAAGCAAAAGGTTTACTACCTTCTTCCATGTGATAACCAGATGAAGCAATATTTAAAGTCAAAGCTTTAATAATGTTGGGATCATCTAAAGCCAAAGTAAGATCAGGATAACAGCTAAAGTAAACAGGACCATCATACAAAGAAGCAGTAATCATCCCAAGGATGCTATCTTTAAAGTTTTTAAATCTAGCATCATGTAAACACATAAGAACAGAAGCATTAATGCCCTTTTGGGTAAGAGGTTTAATAGCAACTTGAACCATACCAATATGCAGATAGCTGAATTTTTTAGAAGCAAGAAATTCACCAATATTCTTTTTAGTAAATAGGCAACATTTTTCATGAGTTTTTGAAATAGAGAATATTTGTTCAGCAATTCTAACTTATAAGCAGAATGAAAAGTATTTTCAGCCCAACTTATTTTATAGACATTTTTTGTATCAACCTTAGGAGTAGTCCATTTACTGAAATCAGGGATCTCACTATCATCAACATTGTGATCTTCTTCATTTACAATATCAGGAGGACAACCAGTCCTGGAGCTGATAGAAGAGTTGGATCTCCACAATCTATCCATACTATCCTAGTTTTAACACTCAATTATCATGTTTTTCTCACAACCGTTGCATTTCGTAACACATACCCTAACCAACCTTATACCTCTCATGCCCTAAACGCCCTCTCTTGGCTCAAACAGGCCTTACAGTTCGGTTCTAGGAATTCACTTTACGACTAGGGTGGCGCCAACGACGATAAGAAGGGAACACAACAACGGAGCACCAAAGTTTCAGGTAGACACAGAATATATATATATATATATATATATATATATAATTTTTGTGCTCTTGGCAATCTATTACCAAAAGATATGATCATATCCCGTATAACTTGATAGTTTTAGATGGGTGAGGTTTGGGTCTAGTGTGCAATTGCACTGAACCCATTAAGATTATAACACGTGTCCACTTTTGAACACATGTTACCATCTTAACGGGTCCAGTGCATGTACTTTTGAACACATGTTACCATCTTAACGGGTCTAGTGCATTACATGCACTGGACCTAAACCTCACCCGTTTTAGACTATTATTAGCTAAATTGCATTACTCATTAGAGCATTCATAGTGGGAATAGCATATGCCATATGTTGGTAGTATTTAGCATTTAAGCCCTAAAACCCCCCAACAATTGGTCTTGCAAAACTTAACTATTGCAAAAAAATTTACAATTGTGCTACAGTGCAATTCTAAATGTAGAATCACACTATAGCACATTTGTAAAACTAAATAATAGTTTTTTATTTTGAATCCAACATTTTCTCTCTCTTTATTTTTTGTGTTTTTCGTCTCCTCTCCCCTTCTCCACAACAGCCTCTCTCTCTCTCTCTCATCGTATCTCTCTATCATTGTTGGCATATTCTAGTGTGGGTCCAGTGTGGGTTGCTCAAGCTCACCGATGATGGGCTGCGATTCTCGCCGATGATGGGTTGCTCAAGCTCGGTGAAGATGGGTTGGGTTTTGTGTGTTGTGGTGCGGTGGAGGAAACGTTGATCTAGTGGCAGCAGTGGCAATGTTGATCTAGCGGCGGTGGTGCGGTGTGTGTGTGTGTTTTGATCGACGTTGATCTGGGTTTTGCTCAACAAGTGTGTTTTTTTTAATATTTGGGTTTTGTGTGTTGTGTTTTGATTGGGGTTGATCTGGGTTTTGCTCAATAACTGTCTGGGTTTTACTTATATATATTAATAAGTAAATCTATATATATATAATAATAGGTAAAATTGAGAGAAAATCCAATTAGATATCAAATTGGAATTCAATTAGAGTCTAATTTTGCATCACGTGTTCCATCTAATCTAAGTTTTTAAATTTTTATGCCAACTGAGTTAATTCAATATAAAAATTAGATTTCAATTAGAGTTTAATTTTACGACATGTGTCCCATCTAATCTATGTTTTTTAATTTTTGTACCAAATGAGTTAATTTAGTGTAAAAAAATAAGGAGTCCAGTATAAGTCAACTATAAAAAACTTAATTTTTGAATGATTTTTGTTAGGTTCTAAAGATTTAGGTTTTTATGTATTTAGAATTCTAATTTGCATTGTTGGCAAACCATGACTGAAACAATGTATTTAAGTTGTTTTAAAATTGCTCAAAGTTGGTTCTTTGTTGTAAAGTTGGATTAAACTACTGCAAGAATTAAAAAACTATTTCAGCCCATTTCAATCGATCGAAGCTTAGGCTCGATCAATCGAAAATCGAGTCTGACGTTTTTTAAGCAGAATTTCCAACTCAGCCCTAAGTGTTTTAATAGGTTTTGGGTTTCTAATTTACCCTAAGTATATAAGGGAAACCCTAGCCACGTTTTAGTGTTGCTCACATTGCAGTTTATGTGAATCTCTTGTGAGATCTTTGAGGAGGTTTCCTTCACATAAACTTAGGGTTTTCAAGGAGAAGAAGATTTCTACACCTTGATGATCAATCTAGTTGCTGCCATTGAAGCTTAAAGAAACACAAGCGGGTGTGCTTGTATTTGGTGGAGAATCCAAGAAAGAAGGAGTCTGTGGATTCGGAGCTTGCACGTGGTCGTGTCAGTAAGTTTTACTGGTGGGTAGCAATAAGAAGTCGAGCGTGGGGGCTTGTAAGTCTTATTGTACGAACTTCGATTCTTTCAAGATGGTGGATTCAAGTTTACCTTGAGGATAGCTAGGTTAAATCCTCCCCAGGTTTTTATCGATTTGGTTTCCTAGGTGATCATATCTTGTGTCTTTTATATTTCCACTGCTTTACATTATATGATTATTTGATTGTGTTAACCTAGATTTAATTAATTTGACTAAGTAACAACTTGGCTAATTTCCTAGGTTAATCCAATTGTGTTTTAAAGGGTCTAAAAACTAACAAGTGGTATCAGAGCGAGTTGCTATTCTGTTTTAGATCTTTTGATCTAAGAGTTGATCATTGACCCCTGTTGTCATGGAACACGGATACTCTCTGGTTATTCCTCCTCACTTTGATGGGAATAATTATGCTTATTGGAAAGTAAGGATGAAAGCATTCCTGAAATCAATTGATGAGAGAGTCTAGAACTCCATTAAATACGGATGGGAGAAACCCACTACTCCTGCTAGTGAGTGGCAAACTTCTCAAAAAGAAGCAGCTGCGTTCAATAACAAGGCTATGAATGCTATCTTTAATGCTATTTTTATGGAGGAATTTAAGAGAATCTCTAATATTGAGGTTACTCATACTGCTTGGAATATCCTCCAGACTGTGCATGAAGGCACAAAAGTTGTCAAAATCAACAAATTGCAGCAATTAACTTCTAAATTTGAAAGCATTAGGATGTCTGATGATGAATCTTTTGATGAATTCTATGCCAAACTGAATGATATTGTTAATTCTGCTTATAACTTGGGTGAAATCTATGATCAACCTAAAATTGTTAGGAAGATTCTTAGATCCTTAACTGAGAATTTTAGACCCAAGGTAACTGTCATAACTGAGAGCAAGGATGTGGACTCCATTCCTGTTGATGAACTTGCAGGATCTCTTCAATCTTATGAGTTGGACCTACCCAAGATTAGCAAATCCAAATCAATGGCTCTTAAGTCAGTTGATGATGTTGAGGTTGGTGGATTTGATGATAAGCTCTCTACTACAGAGATTGCTTACCTTGTCAAGAACTTTACAAATTTTCTCAAGAATAACAATAGAAAGGCAAGAGGTGCGAACATTGCTGAACCTAGAAATTTTAGGAAGAATGATCCCACTAAGGTGAACAATAATGACAAACCTAGAGAAAAAGTAGGTCAATCTTCTAATAATTCTATAGGTCCTCAGTGTTTTGGATGTCAAGGGTATGGTCACATGAAATCTGAGTGTCCTACTTACTTGAAGTCTAATTGTAAGGCTATGACTGTAACCCTTAGTGATGGTGAAGTTTCTGATGATGAGTCAGAATGTGACGAGGATGGAAACTTCATTACTTTCACAGCTACTACTGTAGTGAATGAAAGCATATCTGCTGAAAAGAACCCTTCTGATGGGGAACTCTCTGAGGACGCAGATCTTCAAGAGGCCTACAATAAACTTTGCAAAGTTGCTGCAAAGGATGCTATGAATGTTGAACTTGACCTGAAGAAAATTGAATCTCTTGAGCTTGATAAGAAGAATCTGCTTGTTAAACTGTTTGATGCTAATGAACTTTTGAACAATGTGAAAACTGAGAATATGTTATTGCTTGATAAAGTTAAATCTTTGGAACTTGATTTATCTGTTGCTAAATCTGTTAGTTCTAAACTTAATCAACTGCTGAGTGTTCAAAAGTCTCATTCTGACAAATCTGGATTAGGTTTTGTTGAAAGCATCTCTGTGTCTGCTCCCCATTCCACACACTTTGTTCCTTCATCTTCTTCTAAACCTTCTGTGAGTGAGGCTGTGAGTGAAACTGTCAAACCCCCTGTGAGTGAGGTTGTCAAACCTATAGAAGTTTCACCATCTAGGAAGATTAGGGTTAATCTGAAAGAGTCTAAATTTAAAGAGTCTACCCTTTCTAAGGACAAGATGCATGGTAAGCCTGCTTGGGTGTGTCATTTTTGTAGGAAGTCAGGACACATTCGTCCTAATTGTTACAAGTTGCAAGCTGCTAAGAGAGTAAACAAACCAAAAGTGCCAGTGCCTCAAGCACAAGATCCTATAGTACTTATTGGTGAATTGGTAAAAGCGCTCAACCTTTATTCCAATCTTGGAGTTGGAAATCACTGTAATCTGAATACAAACTCCAATGCTTGAGGTGCATCTAAAAAGTTTTGGATGCAAAAGACTCAAACTAACTGAGTCCTTCTGACATGTTCCTTGTGCTTCATTGTTTTACCCTTTGTGACCTTTGTTCCTTGGTTTTTCAATTTTTTTTCTTTTTTTTTCTAGGATTTGTATTGCATCACATTCATGCATTTCATTCTAGGTGTTTTTTTTATTCTATACATACATATATATATATAAATAAAAAAAGGAAGAAAGGAAGGAAAAGGAAGCACATTGTGTTCTTGCACTATTCTCTTTGTTTTTGAAAACAAGGTTGGTCAATTTATTTTCACATGACATGTCCATTGTACTTTGTTTAGCTTGGATGAGCTTATTTATTGCACTTGACTAGTTGAAGCTTTGAAGTGCATGTTGTGTGGGAAAGATGTTTATGGTGTTTATCACTTTGTCTTAATCTTGAAGTCACATGTTGTTTGACTGTCGGACTTGATCCTTTTGAGAAATGCATAAATAACCATCTCACCACTGTGCACTAGCCAATCATGAACACCTTAGTGCATATCATAAAATTTTGTGCTCGAAAAAGTGTAGAACATGTACAAAAGAACATAAGGTGAAGCCTCGATTTAATTGATAAATTGCTTAAAATTGGTGTGTACTATTAGGCTAAATGCCAAATCAAATAATTAAAAATTGATGTGTATATTATGAGGCAAAAGTCAAGAAACTTACATGATTGCAAGCTTATGTTCTAGGAGATATGGGAGTTATATGATGTAACTCTTTAGGTGATAGTCTCTTTTAAATTCTATGTGATGAATTTTGTAGACTTTGTGGTTGATTTCTATTGACATATCACCTCACATGTATCTCAAGCTTTTGCTAGTTGCACACACAACACAAGTTACTCTTTGCTAAACATTGTACATATAATTGTGTGTGTTTATGGTCTGACCAACCAAATTTGAAAAATACTTTGAGTTTTATGCAAAACTGATTTGTTGCTTAAAAAGGGGGGGGGGGGCAGATTGTTCAAAATCTAAATTTTGGAAAAATTGGGTTTAAAAACTTATGTTTTGGAAGAGCATTTCATCTCATACTCATGCATTTTTATTTCTTATATTCAATGCTTTGAGGTAAGCTTTCAAAAATCAGGTTATTTTTCTAAAAAGCTGTATTTCCAAAATTTCGATTGATCCAATCTGATTTTCGATCAATCGAAATCCTTTTTAAAAAATTCAGTGAGCCTCTGCCTGGTTCGATTGATCAAACCTGTTTTTCGATCAATCGAATATCGTGAATCAAGTTTTTTTAAAACAGTGTTTTGACTGATTCAAAACATTTTTTCAAAACTTTTTCAAACTTTCCTCTCTCTCTCCAACTTGGCAAGGCTCCACTAAAGATTTTTTGTCATTTTCAACCAAATTTTTGCAAGGTTTTTCTCTCACAAGGCCGGTAAGACCTTTATACCCTTCCTTTTACTTTTATTTTCATGTTTTCATGCATAAACTCATGCATTTTAATGGGATTTTCGGACCTTTTCAAATTTGGGATTTTTGTTGATTCAATGCTTTTTTTTTTTTGAAATTGATCATTGGGTTTTCTTGGTATACTGTTATATACATGATCTTTATTGGTTAATTTGATCAATTTGGGGTTTTGTGAATAATTGAAAATTCTATGGTTTGTTTTGAATCCGATTTGGGGATTTTGCTCAATTGTGTTAAAATTGATGAAATTGACTTGTTGATTTGATGTAATTGATCACTCTAAATTGTTTTCTAACTTGTGTGATGATCAATTGGTCAATTTCTTTAAAAAACTTGCAAGTGGTTTTAATTTTTTTGGGGTTTTCATTAGAAACTCTATGCTCAAGCCAATTTTGTGATTTTAAACTTAAGTTGGACTTAATTCACTACTTTAACACATGCATCATGTCATTTAATTTGTTCATGCATCATATAGCTTTTGTTCTATATTTTTTTTTTGTGCTAACTTGCAGTCTGCTCTTGGTTTTGTTTTTGTTTCTTCTCTCTATTTGCTGTGTGCTCTTGGTTCTTATTCTAGCACCATGCCTAGGAAGACTAGAGCTAATAAGGTTCCCTCTACCCCTTTTGTGTCTCCCTCTAGGGTTCAGTTATTTAAGAACGACTGTTGTTGTGAGGCTTTTGAGAAACTGAATAGTAAGTGTAAAATTTGGGCTGAGCGTTCTGTAATCTTAGATGAGGTAGATCCAACCATTAGGGCTAATCTTAAGTCTAGAGGTTGGTTGTCCCTCTTAGAGATAGATCATCCACCCCTGACCGCCCTAATTAGAGAGTTCTTCTCGAACCCCTCTTGTCACGTCTATGATTCCAACACCCTTGTTCGGAGTTGGATACGAGGTGTTGAGTTCACCATTACCCTAAGGGTAGTGGCTGAGGCTCTTGGGGTTCCGGTCGTTACCGATCATGTCTATCCCTATGATGAGTCTCCTCCTATAGATGTTGTCATATCACACATCACTGGATCATCTATCCAGTGGGGTTCTGATCCTCGAATCATGTCTTCTGCGCTATCTGAGACTGCTTATCTGTTTCTTAGAGTTGCGTGTCATTCTTTGTGGCCTATTTCTCATCTCCACACCATCCCTCTTGAGCGATGTGTGTTTTATACGCTTTCATGTCAGGTGTTTCTATCAGCTTTCCTCACTTGTTTCTTCGTTCTTTGAACGAAGTTCATAGGAGTTCTGCCATAGGGCATGCACTTATTCATCCTATTTTCATACATAGGATTTTTTTGTTCCTTGGTCTAGCTGATTTTCCTGCTGGTGAGCTTGTTCATGTTGTCGGTCCACTAGGTGCTACCTTTCTTAGACAGAGGGCTGCTCACTTGAGAGCTGACCCTTCAGGTCCTCGAGGTGCATCTTCTAGTGATGTTCCCCCTCCTCCCTCTTCTACAAGTGTTGTTGTTGCTGGGACTTCTAGTACTACTGCTGCTGCTGCTGACGTTCCTCCACCGACTACTTCGGATGATTCAGACATTCGACGTACGTTGGATCATGTCTTGACCATTCAGGTGGCCTAGGGACAGATTTTGGTGAACATTCTTAATGAGATTCTTGGTTGGCAAGCAGATTTAACACGGTTTCGGAGTTCTTCATCGCCACCTCCTTTTGATGATGGTTTTTTATTGCCCTTTGGCATTCCGTCACAAAAGGAGGAGTACATATAAGTAGTTTTTGGCACTTGTACTTGTTTTTGTTTTCAGGGGGAGAGTTTATTTTTGTTGGTTGGAGCTTGTGGAGTTGTTTAGATTGTATCTAGGTGCTTCACTTTGTACTTTACCTTTTTTAGATCTTGCCACATTTGTTTTACCTTGTTGGGTTATTCATGATAGAAGGAGTATATTTTTTTTGTTTATTGTTTCAAACTGCTTATTGATTTATGTTTATGAGTTCTTCAGATATATGTCTTTATTGTGTGTTGTTTGAAATCAAAATTTTATTTTATTTACTTGTATTTTTCCGCACATGCGGTTATGTATTTTGTTTAAGTGTTTCAGGAAATATACAAGTTGATTCAATTAAGCTGCTGTCTACTCTTGCAACTAATGGATAGTAGTTAGGATTGAATTTTTGTTTTGTGAGCATTATTTTGTAAAGGGCTTTTATTTGTAAACTTTGAGCTATTAAGTTGTGTTTTGTCACGGATTGCCAAAGAGAGAGTTTGTTAGATTCTAAAGACTTAGGTTTTTATGCATTTAGAATTCTAATTTGTATTGTTGGCAAACCATGATCAAAACAATGTATTTAAGTTGTTTTAGAATTGCTCAAAGTTGGTTCTTTGTTGTAAAGTTGGATTAAACTACTGTAGAAATTAAAAAACTGTTTCAGCCCATTTCAATCGATCAAAGCTTAGGTTCGATCAATCGAAAATCGGGTCTGACGTTTTTTAAGCAGAATTTCCAACTCAACCTTAAGTGTTTTAATAGGTTTTGGGTTTCTAATTTACCCTAGGTATATAAGGGAAACCCTAGCCACGTTTTAGTGTTGCTCACATTGCGGTTTATGTGAATCTCTTGTGAGATCTTTAAGGAGGTTTCCTTCACATAAACTTAGGGTTTTTAAGGAGAAGAAGATTTCTACACCTTAATGATCAATCCAGTTGCTGCCATTGAAGCTTAAAGAAACACAAGCGGGTGTGCTTGTATTTGGTGGAGAATCCAAGAAAGAAGGAGTCCGTGGATTCGGAGCTTGCACGTGGTCGTGTCAGTAAGTTCTACTGGTGGGTAGCAATAAGAAGTCGAGTGTGGGGGCTTGTAAGTCTTATTATATGAACTTCGATTCTTTCAAGATAGTGGATTCAAGTTTACCTTGAGGATAGCTAGGTTAAATCGTCCCCAGATTTTTACCGGCTTGGTTTCCTGGGTGATCATATCTTGTGTCTTTTATATTTCCACTGCTTTACATTATATGATTATTTGATTGTGTTAACCTAGATTTAATTAATTTGACTAAGTAACAACTTGGCTAATTTCCTAGGTTAATCTAATTGTATTTTAAGGGGTCTAAAAACTAACAATTTTATATTTATGAGCCATTTTTATTTTGTAGAACTAAAAACAATTCAAGTTTATAAGTCATCTATATATATATATATTAATAAGTAAGGCTGAGAGAAAATTTAATTAGCTTTTAAATTGGAATTCAATTAGAGTCTAATTTTGTGCCACGTGTCCCATCTAATCATGATTTTTGTGCCAAATTAGTTAATTTAGAGTAGAAAACGAGGAGTCCAATATAAATAAATCATAAAAAAAAAATAATCATATATCTAACACTATATATAAAATTCGAGGAAGAGAGATTTTGAATGATTTTATATTTATCAGCCTTTTTTATAAATAAAAACTATTCATTTGGCACAAAAATTATATATATATATATATATATATATATATATATATATTAATAGGTAAAGCTTAGAGTAAATCCAATTAAATTCTATAATAGAAGTCCAATTTTGCGTCATGTATCTTAAATTATTTATTTTTAGAGAAAGTTTTATTTCTTAATTTTAGAATCAAATGTGAGACCATATTATAAATATTCATTCAAATGAGTTATTTTGTTTAATGAATATAAAAATATTTTAAAAATACATAATTTACATTTTCTACCTAATAACATTTTTACAAGACTTTTTAAAGAGTTAAAAAAAATATAAGAATAAATATCAATAATATTTAAATTATATATGTAAAATTATTATACTATGCATCTTAATGTGTATCTTTTAAGTATATCCATGCATATGCATGAAATTGCAAGTTAGTATATAATAATAGGTGAAGTTAAGATAAACTTAAATTAGAATTCCAAATTAGAGTTCTAATTTTATACCATATGTCCTAAATTATTTATTCTTAAAGAATTTTATTTTTAATTTTAATATAAAATATGGGACCACGTCACAAATATTTATCCAAGTGAGTTATTAAGTACAAAAATGAAAGAATCTAGAATAAATAAATCGTAAAAAAAAAAGGTGTTTCATAATAATTAAAAAAAATGGATAACTTACAAACCCAGAGTTAAAAAAATAATATCCTTGCAAATTTTTTTAAAGAGTTAAAAAAATATAAAAATGACTATCAATAGTATTTAAATTATATATAGGAATTATATTATGCATCTTATTGTATATCTTTAAGTGTATCTATGTATATGCATGAGATTACAAGCTAGTTTTTAATAAATATTAGAAGAAAAGTAAAGGAAAAATGAGTTAAGGATTTTGGTTAATCCCAAGAAATAGTGAAGGATAATTTTAGTGATGAACACTACTATACAAGGTTTGGCTTTCAAGGATAAACTAACTAAATGTCCAACTAAAAAACTACTTGAGGTAAGCCAAACCAAGTATATAACTACTTTGTTTTTTAGAAAATAACTTTGTAAGAATTTGTCAATTAGGTTTTTAAGCTCATTTAAGGCAGGATTGCCTAGAGACATGTTAAAAAATTAAATAAGAGAGATGTAAGGACGCAATTTGAGTCCCTAGCCCAAAGGATGGATGAACTTAGGCCCAAAAATCCCAATACAATGAATTTGTAGAGAATGAGTACGGAAACTGGATTTTAATGAATCAGACAACAAGTAAAGTGGACTCAAGAGACAAGAAAATGAATACAGACTGGTTTAATCTAAAGAAAATCGTCCTCGGCACAATTCGAGGAGATTAATTCTTATATATTTCTCTCAAATTTGATTACAAGTTCAACTCTTGATTGCTACAGTCTTTTTCTCTTAATTTCTCGATCCCTTCTCTTCAAGGTCTTCTTTCTATTTTATACTATCTTCCTTCTTTCCTCATTACCCTCCACGTGTAGGGTAAATTGCTGATATTGATCCTTGTCCCATCAGTACCTTCCTAAAATCTCTGATGATAGTTATAAGGCTGAAAATTACTGTTCAGATATCACCCCCACATTAATGCAGCTAGTTGGTTAGATGCAGAGCATTCAATGCAGTGATAGCAGCTTTCTCTTTAGATATTTTAGGACTTCCCTCCATTCTGTGCTTCTGTGATGCTTATCCATATCAATAGAATCTCTTGGAAAGCTATCTTGGATGGCAGACCACCACTTCGAACATTGGCTCTAATTAGCCGAGGAGGTATTCATCTTCGGATCGCTCTCATGGACCCTTATGATCAAAATTAACCTATTCCTTTACTAACACGGACTCCTCTAATAATGTTCACCCCTCCTTGGACTATTTCATGTTCTCGGATTGGGCCCTAGGCCTAGTATATTCTATTGGGCCTAACATCCCTACAATAACCCCTCGAAATTCCCTTCTTTTGCTCCTCGAGCAAAAAGGAGGACTTCGATATTGTCACAACCACTCTGTTATTACCATACATCGCCTCTATCTGTACAGATGCCTTTTTAGTTGCCCAACACAGGCTCTTTATGCTTTAGCATCTGAAACGCGTCTTCATTAAATTTTTGCGTCTCTATGTTCCCCACGTTCTACAACGCAATGCGAATCCTACAGCTAGAGATTTTGTTGGAACTCGAGCGGGAATTTTCTTGTTTGTAACTGTGTTTTTGATATAAATACTACTCGAATCAATCATTCATCTCACTTTAGCGCTCATACACTAAACCTACAAACTTACCCAATTTACTCGTGCCCTTACACCTACTAAAAGCTAGTCCGAAGAGAGTTTTCTTCTTCGTGTAAGTCTTCATAAATCTTCCCATTTATTTTTTCTAGCTACTTTTCTTTTTTTTCATGTCTATTCCTCCTCGGCCTTTTTAGTTTCTCCCTTACTGTTTTAGCACCTCCAATCCTTCTCTAAATATAGGTAGATTCGCCTATCTGGTAGACTCCAAGAAGGGTATAGATAACTTTAGATCTCAGCATAGGATTCCGCCAAGAGGGAGAAGTGGTAATCCCAATGATTGCCTTCATAAAGGGAGGGATGAGAATTCCTATGCACACCATCACTAGGGATTACCTTAGGGCTCACAAGTTAGCTCCCACCTAATGTGCCCCAAACATGTTTAGAATTTTGGAGAGTATAGATGCCCTTAATGAGAAAATGGGATTAGGGCTTAACCACCATGATGTTAACTGGGTTTACAACCTCCACCATCTAAAGGGGCAGAGGTATTATCTAAAGTCTAGGTACCCTGAGGTTAGGCTCATCTAATGCCTCCCTAATTCCTACAAAGGTCTAAACAAGAATTTCTTGATCATTTCAAGGGATTGGCACGATGGCCTCCCTTACCCAACGAGAGAGGGGACACCAAGTGAGGCTTTAGGTCTAGGCTGATTATTTCAAAGCCATCTCCTTCCCCTTTTCTCTTGTTTGTATTTGTATATGAGTTTTCCTTTGACTCATTATGTTTTTTGCTCACGATGTTTTTCTGTTTTTCCCAATGGTTTTGCAAATAAGAACGCTGCTGTATCCAACTTCAGCCTTGTTAACTAATTGAGCCTAGACAAAATACTGAAGGCCGAGGTGTTTGTCCATAGTGACGGTCACCTCAAAGCAGCACATCTAATTCTTGGCTACACCCCCATCTCCAAAAGCTACCAGGCGCCGAAGTGCGTCATCAAAGCAAAGACCCTCTCTTACATTGGATAAGTGTTGCCGCTCCGGGTTTTCTCACCATCGGTCCTATCCTAAAAGGCACTCTCACCACCAATCCTATACCAGAAGGCATACCAAAGGCAGCCCTGCCACTGTAGTATACAATCGGAGAGGTTACTTCTTCTCATCCGGCCACCAAAAAGGAAAAAGAAGAAAAAGAAGAAGAAGAATAGATAGTTGAAGTGTCTAACTCTAAGGATGAGTTTGCCATCTTTAACTTGCTTCCATCCCCAAAGCCTTAGATCAGCAATTCTAGCCACCTTCCTTTGGTCCAAGTAAGCAGCACCCAAGAAGATACCATCTTTCCTGAAGAAATGGGGATTTAGCGCAAGCCGAGATCAACTCTCTAAGAGTTGCTGGAGTCCCAACCTGGGGGGAATGCGCTAGGGAAGACAGCCCAAACCAGGCTTCCCACCCCTTCACCCATTTAGCCCCTTGGATCTGAACCCATCGACCTCAAATAAAAGAGGGAGCAAAAGGGTAAGGAGGTGGTGGAAGGAGGAAAAGCCCACCCCTTCCAAGAGGCTAAGCCCTAAAGAGGGACCAAACAAGTCAAAGTGAGACAAATGGGGGTTGATAAGAGGAGTGATTCTAAAGTCGCACCTCCGTCCTGGACCCTACTCCAATGCTGGATGGAGCTCTTCTGCGTGCCAATGCCTTTATCAGGGACTTTCGAGGAGGGAAGGTTGGCTATGTGGCTGACGCGATGGAGCAGGCGCTGCTACTCCCTGAAGACATGGTCGATCTAAGGTCCCTGAGGAGGCACGGGGTCTTCTTTAGTCTGAAGAGGGACCTTGTGATGGTAAGTGTTTCAATTAACCCATTTAAAAAAAAAAAAGCTATGACTTTCCTCCTCTTTCTTCCCTTTGTTGCTTCTTTTTCTTTTCTTTTTTTCTTTTTTTTATCTATGTTTCTTTCCTCGACAGACCGTTTAAGCCACATTTCGAGCAGAGGAGATAACAAATTTTTGCCACCAGCAGATGAAAAAAGAAGAAGGAAGAAGTAATGCAGTCGTGGAGGCCTTCAATCTGGCTGAGAAAAGAATAAATTATATGAATAATAAACTGTCTGAGGTAGAGAAGGACAAAAGGAGTGCAAAGGCCACCTTGGACAACGTTGAGAGGCAAGTTGAAGGTCAGCAAGTGCTCCTTTGTCAAGCTGAGGATCAACTGGCCGCCTCCAAAGGACAGATCACCGCCCTAAAGAAGAAACTAGAGGAGGCCGAGAAGGTAAGGGACCAAGCCGAGCAAGAAAGCTATGATGTATAGGTGGTAGAAATTGATGAGGTCCTCAATGCTAAAGTCTCGAGGGTATATAGAAACTACTGCCTCTAAGTGTGGAATGAGGCCCTTAACCAAGCTAGGGTTGAGGCGTCTTCTACACTTAAGAAAGCAGAAAGTATATACTACCCTCCTGCTATCCACGCACCAGGCTCTGCCAGTTCTAAGGTTGACACCTCCTCCGATGTGGCAGAACTTGGGAAGGGCAGCTTGGCCAAGGTCCCTCCTTCCTCTAGTAGCCATCCAAGGAGGCTCAGCAGTATAGGGTTGTTGAAAAAAAGGCTGATGCTAACAAGGGAGTGGCCTCTGATGCCACCAAGCCCCTAATTATTTCTCAAGATCCACCTAAAGAGAAAGAAGTGCCCTTTACCATGGAGGTAGTTCTAGCAACTCTCCCATTGCTTGCCAAGGGTGATCTCAAAAGCAAGACTTAGGATTTTCAAAGGCAACACTCTCCCAAACTACCAAGGGTCCACCAAAAGAGAAAATTGTAATAAAGAAGAAGTAGTTTAGAGTAATAGTATTCCCCCCCCCCCCCCCCTAGAACTTGTAATTCAATTTGATCTTTTATAAGCAATTGGCCTTTTTCTAAGGCTAAGATCAATGATAATTATGATTTTTTCCTTCATTTTTTGATATTGATATTGATCCTAACATAGTTTTTGTTTTATTTAACATTTGACTGACATGGAAATAAGATATAGCTTCGTTTAGTTATCTGCATAAGTGATATCATAGTTATTGCATCCCACATGATTAGTAACAGAACAAGTTAAACCTGCTAAGTCCATAATCCCAGCAAAGTGTAACCTTAATCTCAAAAACATACATAATTGCAGAGCATCTATTCATATCAGGCTCCACTTAGTTTTCCATTTATCAGTAAGTCTAGGGAATTGGGGATGATAATCAATTTTCAAACTGAATCATGGACATACTTTCAAATGTTTTGAGTGATGCTCATGAGTGTTCGTTTGATCACGTTATTATAACAAAGATTTTTGCCACTTAGCATGGCCGGTTCTACTTGATACTTAGATAAATAATAGAAAGTATGAACTTGCCCAATGTATGTGGTCTAAGGAACCAAGTATAACTAGGGTTCTGTTTAACATTTAGAAAAATAGCTTAAAATATCAATTTACCCAAGGTATGTGGTCCGAGGAGCCAGGCATGATCAACATTCTATTTGATACTTAGGAAAATAGCTTAAAGTATCAATTTACCCAAGGTATGTGGTCCGAGGAGCTAGGCATGAC
Source organism: Quercus parvula (assembly GCA_030820535.1). Classification (NCBI taxonomy): domain Eukaryota; kingdom Viridiplantae; phylum Streptophyta; class Magnoliopsida; order Fagales; family Fagaceae; genus Quercus; species Quercus parvula. Next base: position 51,527,711 of record JAUAME010000003.1, read on the forward strand.
CAAGGTTCTATTTGATACTTAGGAAAATAACTTAAATATCAATTTACCCAAGGTATGTGGTCCGAAGAGACCAGCATGACCGAGGTTCTATTTGATATTCAAACAAATAGTAGGATGCATGACGCACAATATAATAAACCCAAATATGCTAAAGAAAGCTTTCATTAATAATAATACATTCTTAGGTTGTTTACATTCCAGGGGCATGGTGCAACCTTTTCATCTAGATCTTCAAGAAAATATGCACCTATTCTAGCCACCGATGTGATGCGATATAACCCTTCCCAGTTGGGTCCTAACTTTCCTCAGGCTGGGTTTTTAGCAGTACCCAAAATCTTTCTTAATACCAAGTCTTTAGGGACTAGTGGCCTTAACCTTACATTTGAGTCGTACCTCTGCTTGAGCTTGTGTTGATAGTACGCCAACTGAACCATAGCATTTTCCCATTGCTCTTCAATTAAATCTAAACTCTTCTCCAATATCTCATCATTATTGCTTGGAGTAAAAGAGCTTGTCCTCAACATTGGAAATCCTGTCTCCAGAGGAATCACAGCCTTGGCCCCATAAGTCATTGAAAATGGTGTCTCCCCATTGGACCTACGAGGTGTAGTCCGGTATGTCCAAAGGACGTGTGTCAACTCTTCTACCCACTTTCCCTTTGCGTCATCCAGCCTCTTTTTAAGCCCACTCATTATGACCTTATTGACAGCTTTGGCTTGTCCATTTCCCTAAGGATATGCTAGAGTGGAATATCTATTTGTTATGCCCAAGTCACAATAATACCTACTGAAGGCTTTGCTTTCAAACTAAAGACCATTGTCTAAGATTAGTGTACAAGGGATTCCAAACCAAGTGACAATATTTTTCCAAACAAATCTCTTGGCATCCATATCCCTGATATTTACTAGTGGTTCAGCTTCAATCCATTTGGTGAAGTAATTTGGGCCGATTAACAACCATCTCTTATTCCCTACTACTTTAGGGAAGGGCCCTACAATATCCATGTCCCATTGAGCAAAAAACCAAGGGCTGGATAGGGGGTTAAGGAAACCTCTTAGTTGGTGAATGTTTGGGGCAAATCTTTGGCATTGGTCACATTTCTTCACACATTCTTGTGCTTCCTTCTGTATATTTGTTCACCAATATCCTTGAGTAAGGGCCCTGTGAGACAAAGATCTACCTCTTGTGTGGCTTCCATAAATCCCTTCATGTAATTCTTCTAGGAGTATTTTAGCTACTTTAGGGTGTATGCATAGCAGATATGGTCCAGAAAAAGAAGGCTTGTACAACTTTTGGTCCTCGGACAGCCAAAACCGGGGAGCCTTTCTTCGTACCTTGTCGACCTCGGATTTACTCTCGGGTAATATATCTGCCTTAAGGAATAGTACAATAGAGTCCATCCAGTTAGGACCCACCCTAATTTGATGAATATGAACCACGTTTCTCCCTATTTCAGTAGGTTTACATAAGTCTTCTACAAGGATCACCCGAGGTAAACTTTGTGCCGAGGAGGTTGCAAGCGTGACAAGAGAGTCAGCATGTGTATTTCTACTTCTAGGGATTTGCAATAAATTAGAAGATTCAAATCCTGATTGTATGTGTCTAACCTAGTTCAAATATTCCTGCATTTTGAGGTCTTTGACTTCCAATTCTCCCCCCTACCTGGCCTATAACCATTCTCGAATTTGAAAACATCTCCACTGCTTTTCCTTTCATTCTCTGAACCATAGTCATCCCTACCAATAGAGCCTCATACTTGGCCTCGTTATTGGTGGCCGAGAAGCCCACCCTTAAGGATTTCTCAATAATGATCTTCTTATGAGAAATAATAACCAAGCCCACTCCAGATCCTCTTTGATTCACTGTACCATCAACGTGTACTTTCTAATGTAAATGTTCTTGCAGGGGAGACCATGCTAACTAATTTTCCATCCATGTTCTGTTTCTTAACTTTTTCTTCAAATGGGGTTTCAGCAAACTTGGCCACTAGATCAACGAGGACTTGACCCTTGACAGAGATACAAGGCATGTACTTAATATCAAAAGCCCCTAGGATTTTACCTTACTTGGCAATCCTCCTTGTGTAATCAGCACTCTGAAGTAGAGATCTAAGCGAAAGTTGGGTTAGGACAACCACTGTGTGTGATTGGAAGTAGTGGGGGAGCTTACGCATAGCATGCACCACTGCCAAAATGGCCATCTCCAGTGGTAGGTAACGGACCTTGGCCTCATGTAATGACTTGCTCACGTAATAAACTGGCCTCTGTACACCATTATCAACCCGCACAAGCACCAAGCTGATCGCATGGGAAGCCACAACAATGTAAGCAAACAAAACCTCATCCATCTTGGGTCTAGACAAAATGGCTAGCCAAGATAGGTATTCCTTCAACTGTTGGAAGGCCAAGATGCACTCCTCGATCCATTCAAATCCCTTCCACTTGTTCAACATTTGGAAGAAAGGTCTGCACCTGTCTGTTGATTGAGAAATGAATTGGTTTAAAGCAACAGTCATCCTTATTACTTCTGACCTCTTTGGGATTCTGAGTTGGCTGTAAATTATTAATTGCTTTAATTTGGTTAGAGTTGAATTCAATTCCGCAATATGTAACCATGTATCCCAAGAACTTTCCTAATCTAACACCAAAAGAGCACTTAGAAACATTAAGTTGCAACTTGTGTCTCCCCAAGATCTTAAAGATATTCCCTAGATCATTAATATGCTCTAATTCCAACTTACTCTTAAACACCATGTCATCTATATAAATCTCAATTTTTTTTCCTAGATGTGGCTCAAATATCCTGGCCATCATCCTCTGATAAGTAGACCTTACATTCTTAAGACCAAAGGGCATCACCTTGTAGTGGTAATTCCTAGTAGGGGTGACAAAAACTGTCTTCTCTTGATCATCCAAAGCTAAAAGTATCTAGTGATACCCTTGAAAAGCATCCAAAAAGCTCATCCAAGGATAACCCACTGTTGCGTTAACTAACTGATCAATCCGAGGCATGGGGAAGGGGTCCTTTGGACAAGCCTTGTTCAAGTTTGTGAAATCTACACATACTCGCCACTTTCCACTCTTCTTCTTTACTACCACTGTATTGGCCAACCACTCAGGGTAGAAAACTTCCTTAATAGCCCCTGCCTACTTAAGCTTGTTCACCTCTTCCTTGACAGTGTTAGAATACTTTTTAGATAAGCGCCGAGGTGGTTGTTTCCTAGGGAGGACAGCTGGGTTGACATTCAGATAATGGTAAATAAAGTATGGATCCACCCTAGGAGCTTTATAAGCATTTCATGGAAACACATCAATATTCTCTCTAAGAAACACTATTAACTTTTCCTTCTCCCGATGAGGTAGTTGAGCTTCAACCTGAAAGAACTTCTTCGAATCACCATTGATAACAATTTATTTTAACTTCTCACACTTTTCCCCTTCTAAAACCGCCTCTGTAGATAGGACCGGAATCCTTGATTTCTATGAGCCCCCCTCAGTAGAGGCCAAGGACTCAGCTTCAGGCTGATGCATAATTATAGCTACCAAGCATTACCTAACCATGGATTGACTCCAAACAAGCTTTTCAATTTGGTCCCCTGACGGATATTTCACCTTCAAATGCAGAGTTGAAGAAACGGCCCCCAGGGCATGAAGCCAAGGTCTTGCCACAATAGTTGTGTATGGAGAATAAGCATCCACCACAATGAAGTCTACCTCCACTATCTCTGAACCTGCTTGAACGGGAAGTCTAATTTGATCCCTTGGAATGACAACCTTCCCATCAGAGCTTACCAAAGGTGAATCATAGGTTGTCAAATCCTCAGGCTTCAAGTTCAACCCTTTGTATAAGTTAGGGTACATAATCTCTACACCACTGCCTTAGTCTACCAACACCCTCTTCACATCGTACCCTCATATCCTAAGCGTGATCACTAAAGCATCATCGTGTGGCTATATGGTTCCAATCTTGTCCTCATCCGAAAAGCTTAACGTCAGTCGGATCTCCACTTTAACCCTCTTTTGCTCTGAATTAGAGTCCTCAGTGTGTGGCCGAGCTACAGACATCACCCTAGAGGTATGAGAGCCAGTTCTCCTATTCGCGGCGAAGATAACATTAATTGTGCCCAAAGGGGGCCTTGAAGAAGCATTCCCCTGAGCCCTCGACCCTGCGTGGTCTCCCTACCTATTGGGCCAATACAAAAACTGTTGTAACCTTCCATCTCTAACCAATTGCTCTAGATGATTCCATAGAGTTCTACAGTTTTTTGTGGTATGCCCTCGTTCTCTATGGTATTGGCAATGAAGACTTTGGTTGCGCTTCATGGGGTCTCCTCCCATCTTGTTTAGTTATTTGAAGTATGACTCATTCTTGATCTTCTCCAAGACTTGATGTACTAGCTCTCGAAACACTATGTTAACCACCTGAGGAGCCGCTGACCCAGATTGCCCAGCAAAATCCCTTTGGGGTCTGTTATTATTGTATTTGTTTGACCTAAAATCCCTCATGTCCTGAGGGATAACCTTAGCCTTTCCCTTCCTTTGCTGTTGGTCTTCCTTAACCTGCTTGTATTTATCTATACGGTCCATAAGCCGACACATATTCCTTACCGGCTTCTTGGTCAATGACTTTCTCAAATCACGCTCAACAGGTAGGACAACGTTGAAAGTCCTTATAGCCATGTCATTAAAGTCCCTATCGATCTCATTGAACATCTGCCAGTACTTGTTTGAGTACGTTTTTAGGGTCTCCCCTTCTCGCATGGACATAGACAACAGGGAATCCAAAGGCCGAGGAACCTTACTGCGCATAATAAAACGAGATCCAAACACCCGGGTGAGCTCCTTAAAAGAATAAATGGAACCTGCACCTAGGCCATCAAACCACCTCATCGCCACAGGCCCCAAGCTGGACAAGAATACCTTACACATCAAGGCCTCATTCTTCGAATGCACAGTCATTCTCTGGTTGAAGTGGCTTACGTGCTCCATAGGATCTGTTCGACAATTGTACATGGTGAACGTGGGCTAGGTGAACCACCAAGGAAGTCTCCCTCCCTCAATCCTGTGTGTGAAAGGTGATCTGGAAATTTGGTTGAGCGCTCTACTTATTGCATCATTTCCCAAACCTTTGGAAGATAAGCCCCTATTTCTGGGCTCATGGTGGTAGTTCTCATCATACGAGAAAGACTCACTAAGAGGAGTCCTTGATCTGGGTTTGTAATTACCATCCTCCTCATCGTCAGAAGAGAAGTCAAAATTGGAGGGAGTTCACCTTCGCCGTTCGTGGCACAACTTCTTCTTCAAGTGATCAATCTCCAGTTGCATGGCTTTGGTATTCTCCTCATGAGAAAGGTGGTTCCCGCTTCGAGACTGGCTCCTGCTAATATGGGTGGTATGCACACTAACCTCCTTGTCCCTTCTGCGCTCAAGATTAATAAAATGATCTTGACGTTGGGACCCCATAGATTCCTCCAGATTCAAACCTGAACCTACCATGGTTGGACGTAAAAATCACTACCGCACCAAAATTTCCCACAGATGGTGCCAATTGTAAGGACGCAATTTGAGTTCCTAGTCTAAAGGATGGATGAACTTAGGCCCAAAAAGCCCAATACAATGAATTTGTAGAGAGTGGGTTGGAAAACTAGGTTTTAATGAATCAGACAACAAATAAAGTGGACTCAAGAGACAAGAAAATGAAGATAGACTAGTTTAATCTAAAGAAAATCATCCTTGACACAATCCAAGGAGATCAGTTCTTATATATTTCTCTCAAGTTTGATTACAAGTTCAACTCTTGATTACTATAGTCTTTTCTCTTAATTTCTCGATCCTTTCTCTTCAAGGTCTTTTTTCTGTTTTATACTCTCTTCCTTCTTTTCTCTTTACCCTCCACGTGTAGGGTAAATTGCTGGTATTGATCCTTGTCCCATGAGCACCTTCCTGAAGTCTCTAATAGTAGCTGTAAGGCTGAAAATTACCATTCAGGTATCACCTCCACATTAATGCGGCCAGTTGGTTAGGTGTAGAGCATTCAATGCAGTGATAGCAGCTTTCTCTTTAGATATTTTAGGACTTCCCTCCATTTTGTGATTCTGTGATGCTTATCCGTATCAATAGAAACTCCTGGAAAGTTACCCTAGATGCAGACCACCACTTCAGACCTCAACTCTGATTAGCCGAGGAGGTATTCATCCTCGGACCGCTCTCATGGACCCTTATGATCAAAATTAACCTATTCCCTTACTAACACGGACTCCTCTGATAATTTTCACCCCTCCTCGGACTACTTCATGTCCTTTGATTGGGCCTTAGGCCTAATATATTCTATTAGGCCTAACATCCCTACAAGTGACATTTTTGTTTGGAAAAAAAAAAAAAAAAAAAAATCCCAATCTCAAGTCCCTTACCGTGCCATTTAATAAAAACACAATACACCATTAAACTGTTACCTGAAAATCTAAGTACCTAATAGTAATTTTGTTTCTTCCTAAGAAATTAATTAGATAGGACCTAACACTTATTTAGGTTGTGCATATTGTGAGAACGTATTAATGTAAAAAATGAAAAACAAAAGTTAGTAACCTTTAGTGGGAAAGATGTTTCTAATTAATCGTAATTATGTTCAAATCTATTTTACACATGCATATTTTTATATAATCCGAATTTAGGCCAATGTTTCTAACCTAAAAAAATTATTATGTCGATGTGATATTTCTATTTTATTTGCTTTATGTATGCAGTTATTTGTACAAGCTATGGTATTGTTTCTTCTCCTTATTACTTGGTGGTTATACAAAGTGATTAAGAAAAGAAACAAAATTAAGCTCAAGAAAAAGTTCTTCAAAAGGAATGGTAGTTTGTTATTACAACAACAATTATCTTCAAATGAAAACAATGTTTAGAAGGAAAAATTATTCAATTCAAAGGAGTTGGAAAATGCGACAAATCGTTTTAATGAAAACATAATACTAGTATTTTGTAGAATTTGACTATATTTGTGAATCCTGCAGAGCAACCTTTTTCAATATTTATCAAGAACCGAATATTTCATTGTGCTCCACCACTAAATATATGCAGTATCAAGGCACAATTTCTTCATTTTATGTGTTGTTTAAACAGATGAAATTTTTGAAATTTTTTCAGTATTTTTTTCCTCATTAAATAACAATTTTATTTCAGTATTATTGCCATATTTATTATGTGGTTTTAATGTTTTTCTATATGTGATTTTCTGCTGCAACGCATATACAATGTCCTATTGATGTGTATATTTGGTTATATAAATGACAAGGTTCATTTCTCTAGAATAGGCGATTGCTAAGGAGCCTTATATGCAGATAATTCATCGTGAGAATATATAATATTTCTATCAAAACTCAACAATTGTTTATATTGTATTTTGTAGAGCCTTCTCAGGGTCTGTTTGAACTGTTAAGGGTAATTAAAAATCTTGCATATGTCATGTTGATCTCTTGAGGGTAGCTTATATGATGCAGGACTGTCTGCACCATAATATGTTCAAACAATGCAATTTGTTTTGATGGCTTTTAAAAAAAAATAAAGTAGACAAATAAAATATAGTTATTGTAGGGATTGTTTTATATATCTTTCAGTTCAATTATAGGAACATGATCATATTTATATGTCCTAAGAGCATCTCCAGCAAATTCATCAAATTTTTGTACTGTTTGGAGAATAAATAGTGACTTTTACCTTTTATCTACCCACTTTTTCAAATACACTTTCCAATAGATTCTCTATCTCATTCTCTATCTTATTTAAATATTATTTCTTCACTCATTATTTATTCTTTTTTTAACAACTACACATCTTCCAACATTTTTTTATTCACCACCTGATTATTATAATAGGAAAAAAACTTTTGAAGAATGAACAGTAGCCCATCAGACTTGATGAGCAACTGTTCATGAGCCAAAAAATTTCCGGGTATAGAGAACCCATTGTAGAGTGTTTTTATGGTCCCATTGTCTATAATAGAGAATTTTATGCTTTTGCCTACCCAATTGGAGATGCTCTAAAGTGTCCTTATAAAATCTTACCTGGCCAAATCATGCAATTATTCTTTGAGACTCTATTTTCATCTGTGGCGGTGGAGCTTATTCCTTACACTTGGCTTCTGCACTATACCTCTCTCTCACTCCATTCAACATTCTCTTCACAAGGCCTGAAATAACTAAGCAAAGAATTTGTGAACATTCTTCGAGGTATGAGGTGAATAATTCAATAAAGCTATTAACTCTTTATGGTTTCTTTGTTCTTAAAAAAAAAAAAAAAAAATACTTGTTTACTTTTACTGCCCATGAATATGATGGGCTTATAGTGGATGGCCATAATATGAATTTTTTTGCCAAAAAATCTAGGAAGTGAAATCCATGACTTTGATTCTTCAATTAGGTTTGTGGTTACCATTTATATAGATATTACTTGTCCATTCATGCTGTTTTCTAGGATTCCCTCCTTAATTTATCTCAACTTGAATAATTGTTAAATTTTGCTTTAATAATTCAGAAAACGGGAGGAATTTGATGATAGAATTGGAGTATGATTTGTTCAGTCATGAAAGATTATGTTTTTCGTTTTTGGCCTTCATTGAGTGTAAATTGAAAATCTATATCAAAGTATACAATTAGTTGGAGCAATGAAAATTTATTCAAATAAAACTTAGATAAGAAAGTTGAATTTTTCTAGAAAAGCTGAGTGATTGGTAGGTAGATTGAATATTAAATTAACAACTAAACAATATAGCTTTAGGGTGAGTACGAAATACATGAATGATACTAACTTAATGCCACCAGTTTTTTGGTTTTCACTTGAATCAATGAGGCTTGTGCTTTGAATGGTTATTAAATCAATGTATGTAGAAAAAGGAAAGTGGCATAGTATGCTGCATTGTGATTCTTTTATTTATTGTTAGGATATATGTGATTTGATGTTAGGAACATATGTCAACATTTTATGTAATTAGCTAATTCTTTGACAAAACGCACTTTACTTGTAATTAGGTAGATCTAGGATGAGTTTAATGCTTCAAGAAACAAGGTTTCAAGTTCAAGTGTTAAAGTCATGCAAGTCTGTACAAGAATCAAGTGAGAAAGTGCTGGATTTTAAAACTCGACATCTAGCATCTATCGAGGTTTAAAAGCTGTTGAAGCAAGTGGCTCGACAGCTAGCTCAATAGATGGCTATCTATCGAGGTTTATGAAGTTCAGTTTTTCAAGTTGATTTTCATCCAATTCGTGAATGTATGTTTGGGCTTTCTTTTCTCACAACCCTAAACATATATAAAGATTATTTTAAGAGTCAAAAAAGGTTACAGAAGTTGCACAAGAGCACAATTCCACAAGTGTGAAGAAAGGTGTGACCAGAAACCTAGTTTGCCCTAGTTCTTCTTTCTCTTGAAGAAGTTGCTGTGTTTGTATACCATAGGATTTTATGACCAACCAACTTCATGATCTTCATTGTGTGATGAACATAATAACTTTGCAGCTAACATCCTTCTCAAGTTGGTGATCAAGTCGCATATTGGGATCCGTGCAATTGGTTAGTCACGTATTGGGAGCCGTGCATTAAAAAGAAGAGATTGTCATTACAGAACAAATCCAATTAGGTATTGGGATAAGGGTTCAACTGTAGGTTGGTATGGCATTGGGATTTCTTTGCTTGTAACCGCTTGTTTTGATAGTAGTGGATTCTCGGGAGTAGTGACCTTAAAATCACCTGGTAGGGTTTTTGCCGTGTAGGTTTTTCCCATTCATAAACAAATCACTGTGTCAATTTATTTTCTGCTACATACTTTAGTTAATTGGTGATTTGTTTGTGCTACCACGCCTTTATGTGTTAATTTGATGGCATTAATAAACTTGACTAATTAATCAATTAATATATCACAATGGGTCAATACGTTTTTGGCTTATCAAGTGATATCAGAGCAAGCACACTTTGATTAGAGTTAATCTTTGCTGTGTGATCCATTAACCCCTGTTTGTCATGGATAGAGGACAGTCTCTTATTATACCTATTTTATTTGATGGCATTAAATATGCATACTAGAAAGTACACATAAGAACTTTCTTGTAGTCTTTAGATAAGAAAGTGTGACAAGCTGTGGAGATAGGCTGGACTAAGCCTATAGAAACGCTAGCCGACTGGGATGATGCTAAGATCAAGGCGGCAAACTTCAACGGTAGGACATTGAATGCTCTATTCAGTGCAGTCATAAATGAGGAGTTTAAGAAGATATCCTCCACTAAAACTGCAAAGGAAGTATGGACCATCCTCCAAACAACTTATGGGGAACCAAGGCTGTCAAGGATTCAAAACTTCAGAGGCTCACTACAAGCTTTGAAGAGATCAAGATGGAGGAGGATGAGTCGTTTGATAAGTTCTATGCCAAACTCAAGGACATAGTAAACTCAGCATTTAATCTTGGAAAAACCATTCCTGACCTTAAGATTGTGGGAAAGGTGCTCAAATCTCTACCCGAGAGATTCCATGCCAAGATCACTGTCATTGAGGAATTAAAGGACATTGACAAAATTCCTTTGACTAAGCTGGTTGAAAATCTGTAAACCTATAAGTTGGGTTTGACAAGGATATGGAAATCGAGCAAGAGCAAGAGCATGGTTTTGAAAGCCAAGGGCAGTGACACTAAGGAGTCTTCCAAAGATAAAGATTCTAAGATGAAATCCTATATCACAAGGCAGTTCAAGAAGTTTACAAATAATGCCAATGCGAGAGGATTTGACAAGGACCAAAAGCAATCCAGTTCTTCGCAATTCAAGAGTCAAGACAAAGGGAAGAAGGATGTTAGGGATGATGATCAATATACTGTACCCTCAAGACCAAAGTGCTTTGGATGTCAGGGCTTTAGTCACATGAAACAAGAATGCCCTACATATCTCAAGACTATTGGGAAGAGCAAGGTACTTACTACTACGTTGAGTAACACTAAGCCTAAGGATGATTCTGATAATAAGGATGATGGAATCCTAAATGCCTTCATTGCCACTGTAAATCCTACTGAAGGAATTGTTGAAGATGTGGATAAAGAGGAGGAATTGGTGGAGTTTAAGTTTGAGAAGATGGATGAACAAGATGACATCCACACAACCTATGCAAAGTTATACAAGGTCTATGCAAAGTTACACAAGGTCTCTAAAAAGCATGAGAAGTTGTATAGGTTGGCCACCAAGAAGCTTAGTGATGTGGAGCTTAAGCGAGAAGAAATCTCTACAAAGTTTGATGAAGCCATTCAAAATATTGGAGTACTAAGATTTGAGAACAATTTCTTGGCTAAGAAGACCAAGAAACTTGAGGCAGAACTATTCCAAGTCAGAGCTCAACTGGAAAGGACTTCAAGCGCTAAGCTTGATGAAATGCTCAGTCTTCAGAAATCAGCTTCCGATCGAACTAGTTTAGGGTATGATTTCTCTTCTCCTAGTATTGCTTCTGCTAGTACTACTGTTTTTGTTCCTCCTGCTAATAATATTGAAATTGAGAATAATAGTGTTAAAAATGAATTAGTTAGTGAGAACATAGACAAGGGTAAATCTATTTTAGGAGCACCCCCTAAGCTTGATAAGAAAGAGATTAAAAACCCTAGGGCTAAGAAGGGAAACTCTCAAAAGCCTAAGCAAAAAAAGCAGCATTTCTATCATCACTGCGGTATAGCTAGACATACTCGACCTAATTACTACAAATGATTAATCACTCAAAAGAGCAACAACATGATCACATCAGGAGACCAGAATCAGTTTCCATGCTCTTTTGCTCCTCTTAGAGATCTTCTCAAAGCTCTCATGTTCCTTTCTAACTTGAATGGGTTTAACTACTTCCCCTCACCACCGGATCAAGGGTTTGCTAAATGGAAAGGTTCTTCCAAGGTGTGGAAGGAAAAGGGGTCCAAGTGATTCTATCACTTTTTCTCTCTCCCCCCTTCATGTTTTTGTTTTGCATTACTTGTGTGTTTTGCTTTCTAGTTTGAATCAATCTAGTTTTATGCATTGCTTTGTTTTGTTTAACATGTATTTGTTTGTTTATTTTTTCAGTTTTGTTTTATTTTGTTTTTCATAAAAATAAAAATAAAATAAAAAATTGAAAAATCAGAAAAACACAAAAACAGTGTGTGTATGTGTACATTGGTACTTGTGTATCTTGGATGGCCAATGAAACAAAGTTTTCTAAACTTTGTATCTTTTGTCACTTAGATGAGCATTTCTATACACAACTAAGCAAGTGAACTTTGTGGCTCGTGTTTGTGATGAGTAAGATTAAGTAATCTCTTGTACTTAACACTCGTATCACTCTTTTTGATGGGAAGGACTAGAAAATCCTAAGAGAAAGGCATAAATAACCATCTCACCACCACCACTATTGCCTACCAGTCATGAAATGACATTTGTATGCGTCGGCATAGCAAAAGTGGAATGTCAAATGCTTAACATAATTGAGTATTTCTTTTCTCTCTATTATATGCCCATGCATGGTTTACTTAAAAAAAGAAAAATATGCAAAGAAAAATATAAAAGCAAAAAGATCAAAATGCTTTATATATGATTGTAAGCGTGTATTCTAGGAGATGTGGGAGTTATAGGATGTACCTCGAAGGTGATAGTCCCCATTAAACAGTTATGATTATGTGTGAGTTAAAATGATTTTCTCCTATCTCAAATTGTCATAACATGTAGACACTTATGCAATCTTATGATGTTCTTCACACACAACACACAATATTCTTTGCTACTCTTGATACATGTGCAGGTACAATGTGATTTGGCCATCACAAGGAATACTTGTGTTAATGTATGCTCACTAAACTGTCTTAACTTGTTTTTGAAATATAAAATTGGTTAGACTTGTTTAGTGTGTGTGTGTGTGTGTGTTTTGGATCTAAATGCCCATAATTTTTATTGTTGAGAGATGTTTTTGAGAGCTTAAAATGTTGTTTGGATTTGTGTTTGAGGAGCATGTTTGATTGCATTCATATCTATGTTTTTCTCTTCTTTGAAAAACTGTTTTTAAGCAATCTCGATAGCTCTCGACAGCTTCACGATATCTCTCGATAGATAAGCCATCTATTAGGACCCTCAAGCTTTTCTTTATCACATTCTCGATAGCTCTCGATCTCTAGTTCGATTAATCGAGAAACTTTCTTTCTCCTTGATAGCTACCTCGATCCATCGAGCTTCTTTATGTTGAAAGCCTCTCGTTAGATCCTCGATAGTAGGTTCGACAGTTGGAACACGCATTTTAAACTACGATAGCTGCTCGACAGCTTTCGATCGATTGAGATTTATGAGATTTCTATATAAGGAGCAATTGCAATTTCAGATCTCACTCCCTCGATCTCTCTTGATAGATTTCAAGCTTTTCATCTCCCAAACTCACTTTTCTCTCTTTAAACCTTCACTCCACATGATTTTCAACCTATTCTTGCCTCTAATCACTTGGTATGATCTCTCTATCTTTCATTCTTCATGCGTTTCATGCATTTAGATCTAGGTTTTGGATTTTTTGAAAAATTTTGGGGTTTTTCAAAATTGATGAAGGTTTTGTGCAATTTTTGGGATGGGTGTTGCTTAAATAAGTTTAAAAACTCATGCATTGCATCACACTCGCATTATAACAATGTTTCATGCATTTAGATGTGTGTTTACTTTGTTGCTATGATGTGTGCTGGTAGGTTTGGATTGGGCTGAGCCCATGATGTATTTAAATTTGCATGCCATTTGTTCATGCATACATAGCTTCTTGTTTTTATCATTTGATATTAAAACTGCTTGGTACTCTTCTAATTGTCTCCCTCTCTTTCTTTCTTTCTCTCTCTTTTACGTTAGTTGCGTCATGACACCTAAACGTAAATCTATTCCATCCCAAAACCCTCTTTGTTCTAGGGCATCTTCTTCTTCTTCTCCATCTGACCCCACTCCCTCTCACTTTCGGTTCCGTAATGAGAAGGCTAAATCGGACTTCTTTGAGAACTTTTCACGACACAGCATTCATTCGAAACACCAAGTCGTTCTGTTAGACTTCTCTAACATTGACCTGCCCACTGTTATCTACAGTAAGGGTTAGGAGTCACTATGTGGTGCCCCAGTCACATGTCCTTCCGTGATCATACAAGAATTATACTCCAATATGTACGGATTTGGTTACTCTATACCTTAGTTTTCTACTTGCGTTCAAGGTATACATATGGTAGTTACTCCAGAGATTGTTTCCGAGGTACTACACGTGCCTAAGGTAGCGCATCCTGACTACCTTGGTTGTGCGTGTCTAAGGATAGTGTCGAAAGACAAACTCGCGTCTCTGTTTTGTGAGACACCATCATCTTGGGGTGACCGTCAAAACACCCCTTGCTCAGCCTTTGCTAAAGGTCAAAGATTCCTAAACTTGGTGATAACATTTGTTCTTCATCCATTGTCTCACTATAAAACTATCACAGAGCCTCATGCTCGATTTTTGTTGTCCCTCATTGAGGATATCTCTATTGATTTTCCTTCATACTTTATACTCTCCCTTATAGATGTTTATAAGGACACGACGACTCATGATAAGCTCATTATTCCTTCAGCTATCACGAGACTCCTTTGCCACTTTTCTGTCTCCTATCCCGAGTCTCCCCACTTCACATTCATGTGTGCCATTGATGCCGCTACTGTTAAGTGGAGTTTTGCACAGCTTCGCTCAAGGCAACCCTGAACTAAGACGGTCACACCTCTAGCTTCTACCGCTCCATCCACCTTTACTCCTTCTTTAGCAGTTGGAGTGACACTTAAGGCCATCATGGCACAACTTATGTGCATGGATGTTCGTTTTGACACTCTTAGCGATGAGTTGTGTCAGGTAAACACTCGTGTAGATCGTATTGCGCGACAATAGGCTGTGATGGGTGGTTACACAGCGGCTTCCTCTCTTGAGGCATCTGAGGATAAGAGTGATGGCTCCGGTAGTGCTAATGATGCTAAGGATGATGATGATGGCTCGTCGAGTGATGATGAGATGTTTACTTGATGTACTTACCCCTTTGTCACTCATGATGAAAGGGGGAGTAGTTTTGAGATGAGAGTAGTCATACTCATAGGAGGAAGGTTAGTTTAGGAGATAAGGGGAATGTTTATATTAAGGGAAGTAGTGAGGACTTTTATGTATCTTTTTTCTTTTCTTTCTATTTTAGATACATTGTTCATGTACCTTAGATCTTGTGACCATGTTGTGATAGCAAATCTTTCACCTATCTTTACATGTGTTGTTTCTTTTCTTTCTTAATACACATGTTTCTTATTGCTTGTATATAATCTTATATTTCTGTTTCACACTAAGACGCATTGATTAGTTTTGTTTAAAGTGTTTCACAAATACAGGTTGTCAAAGTCTACCTGTCATAAACTCTCTTCTCACAAAGTTTTTCAAGAGTTTGTGTTAGGATAGATTTTATTGTATTCAACAAGTGAATATGAGTTGAGTGATTTATGTCTTCTCTCATATCTCATTTGTTTGTTGTGGTTTTGTCACGGATTGCCAAATGGGGAGATTGTTAGGACATATGTGATTTGATGTTAGGAACATATGTCAACATTTTATGTAATTGGCTAATCCTTTGACAAAACACACTTTACTTATAATTGGATAGATCTAGGATAAGTTTAATACTTCAAGAAATAAGGTTTCAAGTTCAAGAGTTAAAGTTATGCAAGTCTATCTAAGAATCAAGTGAGAAAGTGTAGGATTTTAAACCTTGACAGCTAACATCTATCGAGGTTTAAAAGCTGCTGAAGCCCGTGGCTCAACAGCTAGCTCGTAGATGGTTATCTATCAAGGTTTATGAAGTTCAGTTTTTCAAGTTGATTTTCATCCAATCCGTGAATGTATGTTTGGGCTTTCTTTTCTCACAACCCTAAACATATATAAAGATTATTTTAAGGGCTGAAAAAGGTTACAAAAGTTGCACAAGAGCGCAATTCCACAAGTGTGAAGAAAGGTATGACCAGAAACCTAGTTTGCCCTAGTACTTCTTTCTCTTGAAGAAGCTACTGTGTTTGTACACCATAGAGTTTTGTGACCAAGCAACTTCATGATCATCATCGTGTGATGAATAAAAGAACTTTGCAGCCAATATCGTTCTCAAGTTGGTGATCAAGTCGCGTACTGGGATCCGCGCAATTGATTAGTCATGTACTGGGAGCCGTGCATTGAAAATGAGAGATTGTCACTATAGAACAAGTCCAATTGGGTATTGGGGTAAGGGTTCAATTGTAGGTTGGTATAAGGTACTGGGATTCCTTTACTTGTAACCACTTGTTTTGATAATAGTGGATTCTCGAGAGTGGTGACCTTAAAATTACCTGATGGAGTTTTTGCTGTGTAGGTTTTCCCCATTCGTAAACAAATCACCGTGTCAATTTATTTTCCACTACATACTTTAGTTAATTGGTGATTTGTTTGTGCTACCACGCCTTTGCATGTTAATTTGATTAATTAATGAACTTGGCTAATTAATCAATTAGTATATCACAAGCGGTCAATACGTTTTTGGCCTATTATTTATCTATAAAATATTCATGTGATTTGAAATGTTGTTTATGAGTTTTTCATGTAATTCTTTTATTTATCTAGGAAATTAATTTAGAAATCCACACAACGAAAGCAAATTTAATCTATATACTTAGCCTAAAAATAACATGAACAAGGCAAATTTAGGGATGCATATCCTTTGAGTTATCAAATATGCTTAGACCATATTCATGTGATTTGAAATGTTGTTTATGAGTTTTTCACTTGCACATACTTCTCCAAGAATTAATCTAGAGAAAATCCACACACAAAATTTAACCTATATATTTGGCCTAAACTAAACATGACCGTGGCAAATTTAGGGATGTATATCCTTTGATTTATCAAATATGCCTAGACCATATGAGTTTCTAAGTTTCATTTATTCCTTGTCTAAGATTATGAGTTCCTTTCTGAAGTATTATTGTTAATTTTGAATTGAAAAGTTTGATAGTCTTCTTCTTTTTCTTTTTTCTTTTTTTTTTAACATCTTGATAAAGTGGGTGATGTGGTATGACTAGCCTCGTATTACACTATAAGCAAATGCAAGTATATTATACCATTTATTGATCCAACAAGACCAATACTAAATAAATTTTGATCAAATTAGGATTGATTTTCTAAATAAATTTTAATTAAATTGGGTAAGTTATTTTTTACAAGTAATCCAATTTCACAACTAGCCTGTGCATTGCACAGGTTAGTGACTAGTATTTATAAATAAATAAAACACAATTTATAATTAAAAATTATAATTTAAGTAAGAATAAAATTTGAAGTATACAATAATAAAATTTAGTTATTGCAACTTTTCTAACGTTGTGATTACTTTATACTTTAAAGTCTAAACCTACAAAACTAAAAATTAATTTATTACATGGTTCAATAAATTAATATCACTAAAGATTTTTTGGGTTTTAAAATTTCAAAATTTTTTGGCTTGATATTCGTGTTCAGTGTGCACAGTAGTGGGTGGGTTTAAGAATGTTTTGTTAATAAAACTTAAAGCTCAAAATATCTTGATAGTTTAAAGTTTATGCTCAAACTCATTTATCAATGGGTGGGTACTGTATGTTAGTGTCTTTAGTGATAGTGTGTGGGCTATGTTACTGTGATGTGCTACAATGATAATATGCCATGGGTAGTGTGTAGTGCAGTCGCACTGTATGTATTTTAGGATATAATGAGGTCTTTTTATGGTATTTTATTGACCAATAAAAGCACCTAATTTTTTTCTTAATTAATATATATATATATATATATATATATTATATACAAGTGGGGCCTTCTTTTATTTAGGAGCATTAGACGTTTCATCAGTTGCTTTCATAGCCACCCTGTTATCTATTTTATGTCTGCTTAATATTTAACTCTTAACAAAATTCCATGGTTAGCAATTTAGGCTTGCAAGTTGGAATATTATTATGGCATTGTTTCTGTCCACTTATTAAGTCCAAGTAAACGAAGGAACGAAATTTCGCCAAAGGTGAGGAAAAATATCTTGTCTAGTTATACTTCTCTTATAACCCTGGGTATAAATGGTTTACTTTGTTGTATTGCAAGTGAAGGGGATAAAATTTAAGGTAGACGGATCCGTTCAAGTGAAGCCAATCATAAGGGACAGTACTAAGGAGAGGGATGGTCTGGCGTACTAACAAATGACCGATAGAACAGATTGTATCTCGAACGGAGGGGTAGGAAGACGGACGGACCCCCCATAATGGACAGATTCCAACTAAACGGACACAAGGGAGACGAGTAATGAAGCCACGTAGCATCCACGTGGCCTAAGTGGTCTCCAAGAAACCTCAAATGGAAATGTCTTGAGCACTATGATTAACCCTAATCAACAAAGTCTTTTTATGGAAAGGATCCCACAAAATACGTGCATTTATAAGGATCTTCCCCACAAAGAAATGCCATCTTCACCAAGAAACAAAGGTCGGTTCCACACTCCTTTGGGTTGATATTCGTGTTTAGTGTGTACAGTACTGGGTGGGTTTAAGAATGTTTTGTTAATAAAACTTAAAACTCAAAATATCTTGATACTTTAAAGTTTATGCTCAGACTCATTTATCAGTGGGTGGGTACCATATGTTAGTGTCTTTAGTGATAGTGTGTGGGCCATGTGACTGTGATGTTCAACAGTGATAATATGCTATGGGCAGTGTGTAGTGCAGTTGTGCTGTATGAATTATAGGATATAATGAGGTCATTTTATGGAATTTTATTAACAAATAAAAGCACCTAATTTTTTTTCTTAATTAATAAGTGAAAACATTATTTTGGTCCCTACATTTTGGGGTCATAGTCAATTTAGTCTCTACATTTTGATAGCAGTCAATTTGATCATTGTTATTTTCAACTTGCAATTAATTTGGTCCCTACCATTAAGTCACTAACAGAAAATTCTTACATGGTAGACGGTGTGTACACATGGCACATTGAAGCTAACATGGCAAAATAAAATAATATTAAGTTTTTTAAATAAATTTTTAAAATGCCACATTAGCATTTATTATATTTTTTTTAAATGCTCAATTTAAAAAAAAAAATGGTTTCTCAATTTAAAGAAAGATTAAAAAAAACTAGCTACCATGAAAATATTAGCAACTAACAACAATACAACATTACAATTTTTTCTTACATTTTCTCGTACTTTATTGAGAAAAAAATCAAAAACACTTTCTTTATTTTTCTATCTTAAAACCTTCAATTCATACATACATTCAACAACATTTCACCACTGTACAATTGAGAAACATCCGGATCAAAAAAAGCTAATAAGAAATTGAAATTTTAAACACACAAAATCTAGTAAATTTTCATTCACTAGCAATGACTTTCTTAGTAACCAAACAGGGAAGGAAAAAAAACACAAATGGAGAAAGTTGGTTTCATTCTAATTGTTATTTGTTTCTACAAATGAACCAAAAATTGAAACAAGATTTTTGATTCTTATTTGTTACAAATATGAGATGCGTTTCTCTTGAAAAGGAACCCAGTTAAAGTTCTCCATGGAAATCAATTTTGAATGGAAGTACCAAAATATACCCCATTGAACCAAGGCAAAAGTCAAGATCATCAATCATTAGTTTTGAAGAAGATACACATGAAACTATCCAAATCTCACTCAAAGCCTCTACCCATAACCACGACCAATCCATGAAAGTATCACCTTATATTTTGGAATTAAGATCTAACATACAACCATCATTGAACGAATTGGACCACCCTCAAATCAACCCCAAAAAACCCAATCTCAGCTAAACTGCGAAGCCTTACCCTATGTACCCAACCAAGCCACTGTTAATGCAAGAATTGAGAGCAAGAGAGAGAGAGAGAGAGAGTGTTGGCCTTGGCCTCAGCCATGGAGCCAAGAGCAAAAAGGTCTTAAGGAGTTGAACCATTATCAAAGGCAATAGTGATGAGGGGCGGCGGTAGTGACCGAGATGGAGGAACCCAACTAGAAGCTTGATGTCATCTAAGAAGGAGCTGAGGAAGTTCGGTTAATGTGGGTATAGAGATTGTTGACTATGGTTTGTGGGTTAGGGTTTGGGGATGAGACTGTGGATATTGAGACTGGTTTTGCGATTTTTGTTGCTACGGATCTTGTTCTTGATGTTAGATTGGATTTAGGGCTGAGATTTTTTTTTTTTTAATCTTTTCCTTTTTTTTCTTTAAAATTGATTAATAAAAAAATTATTTTTATTTTTTAAATTTAAATGCTAACATGGCATTTTAAAAATCTATTTAAAAAACTTAATATTATTTTATTTTTCCACATCAGCTTCAATGTGCCATGTGTAGACACCATTTGCCATGTAAGCATTTTCCGTTAGTGACTTAACAGTAGAGATCAAATTAATTGCAAGTTGAAAATAACAAGAACCAAATTGACTCCAATCAAAATGTAGAGACTAAATTGACTGTGACCTCAAAATATAGGGACCAAAATAGTCTTTTTGCCTAATTAATATATATATATATATATATGTGTGTGTGTGTGTGTGTGTGTGTGTGTGTGTGTGTATTATATACAAGTAAGGCCTTCTTTTATTTAGGAGCGTTAGACGTTGCATCAGTTGCTTTCACAACCACCTTGTTGTCTATTTCATGGTAGCTTAACATTTAACTCTTAAGAAAATTCCATGGACAGCAGTTTAGGCTTGCAAGTTGGAATATTATTATGGCATTGTTTCTGTCCACTTATTAAGTCCATGTAAACAAAGGAACAAAATTTTGCTGAAGTTAAGGAAAAATATCTTGTCTAGCTGTACTTCTCTTGTAACGCTGGGTATATATGGTTTGCTTTGAAGTGAAAGAGATAAAATTTAAGGTAGATGGATCCATTCAACTGAAGCCAATCATAAGAGACGGTACTGAGGAAAGGGACATCTGGCATACTAACAAACGACCAGTAGAACAGATCGTATCTCAGATGGAGGGGTAGGAAGACGAACGGACCCTCCATAATGGACAGATAATGAAGCCACGTGGCCTAAGTGGTCTCCAAGAAACCTCAAATGGAAATGTCTTGAGCCCTATGATTAACCCTAATCAACAAAGTCTCTATATAGAAAGGATCCCGCAAAATACGTGCATTTATGAGAATCTTCCCCATAAGGAAATGCCTTCTTCGCCAAGAAATAAAGGTCGGTTCCACACTATTATAAGAAACCCAAAGCCCTTAGAAATCAAGGTACGCATAATCTACCCTTGCTCTGACACTCTAGAGTTGTGAAAGTTCTCTAATTTAACCTTCAGAGGGTATTTGGCTGGTATCACACTAGTACTCTCGGTGAGGTCTTCTTCTTCTTCTTTGTTACGCAGGTTTTGTCTAGAGCATGTGGGGACTGTACGACTTACTGATGATTTTTGGCATCATCAGTAAGAGACATAGAAATTAAATGGGTGTGCAATTTGCAATGCGTATCACTTTCTTACTTCTTCTGACATATGGATTATTAGAAGCAATAGCACCACCTATGGCAAAACAGGGCTGTATAGATATATGTGGAAATGTTAGTATTCCATACTTATTTGGAATAACAGTCAATTGTTACTTTAACGACTGGTGCGCCATGTGACTGTGATGTGCTACAGTGATAATATGCTATGGGTAGTCTATAGTGCAATCGTGTTGTATGAATTTTAGGATATAATGAGGTCTTTTTATGGTATTTTATTGAAAAATAAAAGAATGTAATTTTTTTTTAATTAATAGGTGAAATTATTATTTTGGTCCCTACATTTTAGGGTCATAGTAAATTTAGTCTCTACATTTTGATAGTAGTAAATTTGATTCTTGTTATTTTCAACTTACAATTAATTTGGTCCCTACCGTTAAGTCATTAACCAAAAATTCTTATAGCTCCCATGAAAAAATTAGCAACTAACAACAATACAACATTACAGTTTTTTCTTACATTTTCTCATACTTTATTGACAATCAAATACAAAATCATTTTCTTTATTTTTCTATCTTAAAACCTTCAATTCATAAATACATTCTACAACATTTCACCTCCGTACAATTGAGAAACATCCAGATCAAAAAAAGCTAATAAGAAATTGAAATTTTAAACACACAAAATCTAGTAAATTTTCATTCGCTAGCAATGACTTTCTCGGTAACCAAACAGGGAAGGAAAAAAAACGCAGATGGTGAAAGTTGGTTAATTCTAATCTTGTTTCATTCTAATTGAAACAAGATTTTTGATTCTTATTTGTTACAAATATGAGATGCGTTTCTCTTGAAAGGAACCCAGTCAAAGCTCTCCATGGAAATCAATTCTGAATGGAAGTACCAAAATATACCCCATTGAACCAAGGCAAAAGTCAAGATCATCAATCATTAGTCTTGAAGAAGATACACATGAAACTATCCTAACCTCACTCCCCATAACCACGACCAATACATGAAAGTATCACCTTATATTTTGGAATTAAGATCTAACGTACAACCATCATTGAACAAATTGGACCATCCTCAAATCAACCCAAAAAAACCCAGTATCAGCTAAACTGCGAAGCCCCACCCTACATACCCAACCAAGCCACCGTTAATGCAAGAACCAAGAGTAAGAGAGAGTGTCGTGTCAGCCTCGGCCTTGGCCATGGAGCCAAGAGCAAAAAGGTCTTAAGGAGGGGAACCATTATCAAAGGTGGCAATGGTAAGGGGCGACGGCAATGACCGAGATTGAGGAACCCAACTAGAGGCTTGATGTCATCTAAGGAGGAGCTGAGGAAGTTCGGTCAATGTGGGTATAGAGATTGTTGACTGTGGTTTGTGGGTTAGGGTTTGGGGATGAGATTGTGGGTATTGAGACTGGTTTTGCAATTTTTGTTGTTGAGGATCTTGTTCTTGATGTTAGGGGTTGGATTTAGGGCTGAGATTTTTTTTTTTTTTTTTTTTTAATCTTTTCCTTCTTTCTTTAAAATTGATTAATAAAAAAATTGTTTTTATTTTTTAAATTTAAATGCTTACATGGCATTTTAAAAATCTATTTGAAAAACTTAATATTATATTATTTTTCCACATTAGCTTTAATGTGCCATGTGTAGATGTCATTTGCCATATAAGCATTTTCCTTTAGTGACTTAATAATAGAGACCAAATTAATTATAAGTTGAAAATAACGAGGATCAAATTGACTGCCATCAAAATATAAGAACTAAATTGACTATGGCCTCAAAATGTAGAAACTAAAATAGTGTTTTCGCCTAATTAATATATATATATATATATATATATATATATGTGTGTGTATTATATACAAGTAGGGCCTTCTTTTATTTGGGAGCGTTAGACGTTGTATTAGTTGCTTTCACAGCCACCCCGTTGTCTATTTTTTGGCAGCTTAACATTTAACTCTGAAGAAAGTTGGAATATTAATTAGGTGAAAGTTGAAATATTATTTGGGAGCGTTAGACGTTGTATCGTTTACTTGGCTTGCAAGTTGGAATATTATTACGGCATTGTTTCTGTCCACTTACTAAGTCCAAGTAAACGAAAATACGAAATTTCGCCGAAGGTGAGGAAAAATATCTTGTGTAGCTGTACTTCTTTTGTAACGCTGTGTATATATGGTTTGCTTTGTTGTATTGCAAGAGACGCAGAAATTTAAATGGGTGTGCAATTTGCAATGCGTGTTACTTTCTTACTTCTTCTGATATATGGATTATCAGAAGCAGCAGCAGCTCCACCTATGGCGAAACCGGGCTGTACAGGTTTATGTGGAAATGTTAGTATCCCATACCCGTTTGGAATAACAGCCGGTTGTTACTTTAATGACTGGTTCCACATCAATTGCAGTACTGGAAATGACAGCTCGGTTAGAGCCTTCCTTCCCAGCATAAAGATGGAGGTGCTGGAAATCAAATTTCCAGATCCGAATAATGATGATGATTCTTTTTCATCTTTTGAGCTAGGAATCGTTCGAGTCAAGATGCCAATTATTACTTCTTCGAATTGCACAAGTACGGGTCCGAGCAATGGTGGTGTGAATATGACGGGGGGTCCTTTTTACTTCTCATTATCGGAATAAATTTATTTCGGTTGGTTGCAACAATATGGCCCTGATGACCGGTATTGATCCTATGCTGGTTGGTTGCAATTCGGATTGCAATAGTGAAACCAACATAGACAAGGAAGCTAACTGTTCTGGCTTCAAGTGCTGCCAGACCACAGTCCCTTCTGGGATTCAAGTATTTAATGTATCTTTCAAAAGTAAAGATGAGAAAAATAATGGCATTGAAAAATGCAAATATGCATTCCTAGCAGAAGAGGAATGGTTTTACTCAAATATGACAAATCTCTCTTCCGAAGTGCCGCCTTTGGAACGTGTTCCCGTGGTGCTGGATTGGACAGTGTCTAACTTTACTGACATAAATTTCACCAAGGCAGATAGACGGAAAGTACGTAGGGGCTCTACAGATTACGGGGCCGTGTATTATTGCGGTTATGGATACGAAGGAAATCCATATCTTAAGACGGGATGTCAAGGTAAACTTCAATTACCAACCGCTTTAATTTTCCCATAGTTTTTAACTTGCATGCCTAATTTAACTCAGATCACTCTTGAGGTCTACGTTCATCTCTGTATATATCAGTGCTTAGATCTTAAAATAGTTCCACAATAAACCAAAAACAAGATTTTGATTTGAATGAATCAAAACAAAAATAGAATCTGTCCCAGCGACCATAGCTCCTTCAAAATACAAGGCTATTACAAGCAACAAGATAGTTTTAATAAATTCACAATATCAAAATATTTATTAAAAGGCACAATATCACAATCTTATCAACAACAGAAAATTACAATAAAAAAATTAAGAAAAAAAAAACTGATATCCCTCTTAATCGTCCAAATAATAACAAAATAATAATAACAAAAACTAATCATTTTAAAAATTAAAGTAGCTCAAACAAGTTCATATATTGAACACGAACACGACCTGTTTATTAAACGGATCAGCCGTGTCGACTTGAATATGAACTGAATCTATTTAGCTTCAACTCATAATCTATTTATAAAATGGTTAATTATCAAGTTTGCAAGTCGTGTCATATTTTTCAACCTCTACCTCAATCTACCGTGTGTTCAATTCAAGTTTCTCTTTCTTAGTTAAGTACTAAAGTTGCCAAGGACAAAGTAGCTTATTTGATAGAGGGATTTAGTTAATATACCTTTTAGGACACATATTAATTATCTATTTTATGAATTTTTAATGAAAAAATTGTAAAAAAAAATTAATTATTTTTTTACTTTTTTACTTGAAGAAATTTCAAAAATACTTTACTAATATATGCTTTAAGAGTATACATTAATAAAACTCATGATAAAATTGTTAATTATATTATTATTTTATTAATTGTTGGAGCTTCGAAGTGATGAGTCAGTGGGTGTAGTTCAATCAGAAATTAAAAGTCAGTACCTGTATTCTGTAGTGGAGCAGTACTGACTACTAATAAAATAAGATTGTTAACATCAACAGTCTCCAAATTTATTTTTATATTTTTTATTTTATTAGTTATTTACTTATCTTTGATGGTAATAGTTTGGTATTAGCATATCAAAAAAAAAAGTTTGGTAATATATTAATAAATAAGGAAAATGTTAAAAAATGTCCTAAAGACATTTGTTAGTAAACTATTTTAAAAAAGGTTTAATGAGAAAAAAAAATAATTAATATTTTGACAGATTTTTTTTTAATTTCTCATAAAGGTAAAATCAAAACTTTTTTGAAATAGTTTATTAACAATTATCTTAAAAGTGCCTATTAACATGACCTTAATAATAATAATAATAATAATTATTATTATAATAAAATCCACAATTTATTTATGTAGCAAGTTATGAATAATAGAGCATGTGAACCTACCATTTTTATTCCATCATTCACAATTTGTAATGTGAATAAAATGTGACAAAAGTTGTAAGTTTTGTTACGGTCCTAGCAAATTGGTACTAAACGATACCTTGAAGATCGCACACTTTCGGTTAAAGTTAATTTGTAAAATAAAGTATTTTTTATTCTTTTTTAAAAAAAATTATAATTTTATTATATTTAGATTAGCTCCCTGACAAAAAAAATTCTTGACTTTGCCACGGTGCGTATAATATGTAAGTTACACGAATATATGTATATACATATTTATTAATAAAAATCTCATTTACCATAAAAAAATTATTCTAAAAAATACACTTTGTTTATAACTATACGTATTAAATATGTATTAAACATCTCATGTATTATACTTATACAAAATAGTTTAACTTAAATAAATTTAAATACTTTTTGTCAAAGTATAAATTCTTATTTTGTTAAGAGGTTTCATTATATATAACAATTAAATTATCAAAATTAATATTTTTAATTCCATGTTTCGTTATTTATATTAACCGTTAGCATCTTCATTTTGAAGCCAAAAAAAAAATGTTAGCATTTTCATGTCTTATTATAATCTTGAAATTTTTTCATCTAATAATGTTTTCCTAATTTGAAGTATTAGATTTTATTGCCATGTAGAATCTATTTAATGGATTTAAAAAAAAAATAAAGGTTCAAAATTATAATAACATGAGATAATAATTAAGGAAAATGTTTTTCTTCAAAATTTTCATATATCTTTTTATTAGATGTGAATTTTGAACATCTAACCATTGGATGACATGTTCTTATTATATCCTCTATGCTTTAAGAATTTCAAGAAAATCAAAGATCAATAGATATACCATTAATCAAATGTTTAAATTTTAAGTTTTTATGGTCTAAAATTATGAGTAAAAAAATAATTTTATTGATCGAATAGTAAATAACATTTGATTTGAATGAAATATAATATGTGTGTTAAGAACATAAAAAGCATGCAATCCAACTGTTAGATATTCAAATTTCACATCCAATAAAAGATATAATAAGATTTTAAAGAGTTTAAAAACCTTCTCTCCAAACTAGTTTGGAGAAAACCTTGTTCAAATAATAAATAATTTCTTTTTGATAAAATAAGTGCATGAAAGAATAAGTAAACATTGTCTCCTTCTTTATATATGTGTAAGTGTGTGTGTGTGTGTGTGTGTGTGTGTGTATAACAAGTAATATAGCAAGTAGGCTATTAAATTGAAATATAATAAAATGAATAACTTAACATATATAACCTAGTTCCGAATTTTTCATTCAAATTTGTAGTGTACTCAAATTTGTAATTATCAATTTGACAAAATTTGTATTATTTTTTTAGTGTACTAGATGTATATATATCAAATAGTTAGTATATTTAATAATTACTTTTATTACAGTATAATGCCAGCATCTTTTTTCTTTTTCTTTTTTATTGAGGAAAAAAAAACTAGAAATACAGTTTTCTATAATTGGTATGTGTTTTTATCTTTCACAACAAAACTTTAAACATTTTCATTAAAAAAAAAAATACTTTAAAACATATGCCTTACTATAGTCCCACAAAAATAATCGAATTTAATCAATTTTCGTCACCTATATCCTTAAGAATAAAATTTAGTGTCCATTTGTAATGACATGTGATTGGTAAAGCTATAAATGAATCAAGTTGTTCGACAACAACTCAAGCTTGACTCAAGAAAAAATCATTGTTTACGTATGTTTATTTTAGCAAACGATTCAAATTTCAAACTCAATTTTAGATTTGACCATATATTAAATGAGTCAATCTCAAACATAATAATATTAATATATATGTGAACAAGCTCGTAAATATTTGACTTGATTTAAATAATATAATATTATGTGTTTATATGTATACATGTATAAAAATATATTTATATAAACTTTATATTGGATTGTGTGAGTTTGTAAATAAATTCATAAAATTTCAATGTATTACTAATTTATTGATAAGGTATAAATATCCAATTTCATAATAAAATTATATAATTTTTGACAATATAAGGTTGATAAATCTATTTTTTTATAAGTTCATAAAAAAAATCATTCTCTATAATAAACTGAAATTATATAACTTCAACCCTTTTTAGTTATAAATTACTAGCATAAATTTACTACAAGTTGAAAAATTTTAGTTGCGAAGTTAAATAAATATGAAAAACAAAAATGAATTTTACTGAACCCTAAGGTTGAACTTTGAAAATGGCCTTTTCCTAAGGTTCCCTCCACGTCCAACTACAGCTCTGTCCTTGCATAATAATATATATGTGAACAAGCTTATGAATATTTGACTTGTGACTTGATTTAAGTAATATAATATTATTTTCTTATATGTATACATAAATTCATAAAATTTCAAAGTATTACTAATTTATTGATAAGATATAAATATCACATTTCGTAATAAAATTATATAATTTTTAACATTACAATGTTGGTAAATCTACTTTTTATAAGTTCATAAACAAAAACCATTCTCTATAATAAATTGAAATTATATAACTTCAACCCTTTTTAGTTATAAATTACTAGCATAAATTTATTACAAGGTGAAAAATTTTAGTTGCAAAGTTAACTATATATAAAAAATAAAAATGAACCAATTCAATTGTTTAGGAACAAGATTGAGTTTGTTTAACAAGAAAATAAACTAAACTTGAATATGTAATATAGTTTGACAATGAGACACAATTGTTGTGCAACAAAAGGAGCTTTAACATTAATTATTATAAATTGAGGCTAGCAAAAACACATGCACATGAACAAGAAAATAAAACATCCACACAAGATAGGAATATTAATGTGGTTTAGCCAACTGCATGCCTACATCCACAGGCAACACCAACCAACAATATCTAATATCAACCATATGCATTACAACGGCATTAATCAACACTCACAACTCACTAAAAAAAAAAAACTCACAAATCTCGCAAATACACAAACAAAACCTCTTACAAACTCAAACTCACAATATGAAATCCCCAATACAACCAAAATTCTCTCACACACATAACAAACAAATTCTCAATACATAATAGAGAGTAATCTTTCAACCTCAAAATCTACCAAACTATTTTGAAAAAAAAGAAAACTACCAAACTATTCTCCAAAGAAACCCACTCATGTTTTTCTAGGAGACTTTCTTATCTCCCCACATAGAAGGAACCTTAGGAAAAGGCCATCAAACCCTTTGCAAAAACATATATTTATAAGACTTCAATCTTATTCCTTAATGGACAAGAAATTCCCAACTACTTCTTTATCAAGAAAACTCAAATTAAAACTAATTAGGAATATGAGGCAATATTCAACAAAATTGAATGAACAATCATAAACTTTAACACTCGGTATATCTTTGCTCAACTTTACAACACTAATTACTAGCAACACAATCTTAATATATCAAATATGTTAATTACATCTTTAAACATTTATACTTTACTTCTAATGTTAAAAAATTTCATAAACTTTACATTTCCCATTATATGTAATAATCTAATATATAATAGGATAAAATGCAAATTTCCAATTATATTTAATAATTTTCCTATATAATCAAAAATGCTAAATCTAAATTTGACCAAAATTCATTTCCATCCTCTAACTTTACTTCTTCTTCTTTTTCGATTAAGTTCTCTAAATTTCAAATTTATTTAATTTAAGCATACTTTCATTTCTCCGTCCAAATTTTTCCATTAACTTCATTTCTTGAATTAAAAATTCCAAATTGTTTTTTTTTTTAACTATTCATAAAATAGATTCATCCAAAAAATATCAAAAGTAAAAATTTAGCCAAAATTTTCTATAACTCCTCACCAACCAAACAAAACCAAATTATTTGATCCACAAAAATTCAAAGCTTTTTTATTTTTAATTTTTTAATTTTATTTATTTATTTTATTTTATTGAGAAAGTTAAAAACTTCTAAATCAACACACAACTCACAAACCATATTAACTATCGCATTTATACAAACCTACCACATCTCAAGGGTAGTTGTTGTAATTTACCCCTTTTTTTAGTTCTTTATTTAAACCTCTAGGTGTCTTAGCCTCTTAGGCCCTTGCTTAAGTAACATTTGCATTCTGACACCAAGCTTGAAAACTAAAGCAATTATGAGTTGATCGCCATTCACTTATGATTGGCTCCGATCACCTTTATTTTTTTATTTTTAGCTTTTGATTGAGCCAATATGTTCACTTGGTGGTTTCTGTTTAAGTTTATTGTCTGCTTATGTTTTCTCCTTGTTGGAGTGAGCATAGTAGCAAAACCATGAATTTTTTTTTTGGATGGCTGAGTTGTGATACTAACATTTTAGTCATGATAATTTTGAGGGTTCCAAAAAGTACCAAATCAAATGTTACTTTTTGAAATCTCAGGAGAAAGGGTATACTTTCTTTCTTTTTAAAATTCCAACATATAATTTATTAGTTATGAAATTACATAGTCCAATTTGTTACACCTCTTAACTTATAGGATGCAAAACATATTTTTTCAAGGGCGTCATTGCACTAACTCAAATATTTGGAGAGCCAACTCCAATTTTTATAAGCTAAATCTTCAAAATGCTCAATATTTTTACATACTATGCCTCCGTTTGGGATGCACATTTTGCACAATTTCCAGCAGAAGTGTTCTTTTATGTAGGTCTCGTGCACTGTTCATGAGACCCACAAGTACCTTCATTCTGCAACTTTTTCTTTAAAACTGAGTCTCATGAAACTGTTCACACATTTAAAAATTATTTAACTACAATGTTTTTAGTTTTCAGTTTTCAGTAATAAACAATATCCAAATAGACCCTATAAAAGGATTTTCACCCCCCTGGGGGTGAGTGGTTCCGACCCTGAGTAAGGATGCTTAAGAACAAAGACAATGCTAGTAATAAGGCTGTTTGGGATTTATTAATCTCCTTGGATTTAACCCAAATCAATCTTGAAGAACGTTTGGTGCTTAGAACCTTTGAAACCTCTTTTGCCTATATGAGTGAGTGCCAAAGTGCCCAAAATTTTAATGAATTTATTAATTTTTCTGTCAAAATTCCATTAGATATCATATAGATGAATGCGAAGATATGTATGTTGTATCAAAATTCCATTAGTACCAAATGCACACAAAAATTAATGAATTTATAAATTTGCATGTTATCCTGTTCCTGACAGATATAAATGAATGCGAGAAAGACAATAATGGATGTCTCAACAAGTCAGATTGTATGAATATGGAAGGCAGTTACAATTGCGACGGGCGAAAGACTCGAACAAAGATAGCCATTATAGGTATGTCCGTATGCTCATTGAATTTGGAAAATGAAAAAAGTAAAATATAATAAGATTATGGTTATGTGACTAAGAGGTGCTGAGAAGTGCTGTAGCACATGGTCCGTTACATCTACCACTATCAATTGTGCAAAAATATTTGAAAATGGTAAATTTAATCATTTAATACTTTATGTTCTTATATAATGATAGATTACTGACTATTCCAGAAACCTAAACTATATTTAAAAAAATCATAAATTTAATCATTTAACAACATAATTCTAACAAATATAGTGTTTATAATTCTAATTATCATTTAATTCTCTTAGAAGTATTTTTTGTTTCAGCCTAGGGAAAATGTGTTCCATCTTACCTCTCCTTTTTACTTGGAAAATAAATTTTTACTTTTAGGCTGTGTTTTTTTTTGGGTGTAAAAAGAATACGGAAAATATTTTACACTATGATGAGTGTTTGGGTTGACCAGAAAACTCAGTCAAACGGAAAAAATTTTCCGTTGACTGTAAAATATCAACCCCTAAGATGTAAAATAAATTACACTTCTAATTTACCTTCAAACCATTTACACCCACTTTCCTCTTCTACCTAAACCAAGAGAGAGAGAGAGAAGAGAGGAGAACACTTACAATGGAGCATGGAGAGAGCAGGAGCCACTGGAAAATGGATCGGACCATCGTGTCAACCTAGTGAACAACCCACTCCGGAGCCCATCGAACCACCATGAGCAACCCACCCTTGAGTCGATTTGACCACTATGTGAACGACCCACTCCTAGATCGAACTACCATGGGCAACCCACACCTAGATCAAGCCATAACTTTTAGACCGACCCACCATGTCCATGTTGTCACTACCACCACCACTACCAAGTCACCAACGAACTCTCTCTCTCTCTCTCTCTCTCTCTCTCATGTGAATTTGATTTTTGTTTCTTTTTGTGTTTATATATTGAGATTTTTTATAATAATATTTGTTTGGATCCTAAGAAAATGTGAGAAACTTGATGAAAATGTGGTTTCTAGATCATTTCAAGAACACAACCAAACACCATAAAATATTTTCCAATGTATTTTTTAGAATGCAATCAAACACCTGAAAATGTTTTCCTTTTTGAAAAATATTTTCACCTAAAAATATTTTACACTTGGAAAGTGTAGGCACTGGGTTTGAACACTATGGCTAAGGGGTAAATGAATTCAAGCCCAGTAAGCCCAATATAATAAATTTGTAGAGGATGGGTAGAAGAACTTGGTTTTAATGAGTGTAACAACAGTTGGAGATGATTAAGAGAATAAAAAAGTAAAACAACTATGGACTTGAGCAAGTAATTCAGTCCTCAGCAATGATCCGAGGATGTACAACTTCGTTATTCCTTGAGTAACAGTGAAAATGGTTACAAAGCTAGTTCAGACTGCTACAATGTTTTTTCTGGTAAAATCTCTAATCCCCTCTCCATGGGGGATCTCTTCTATTATATAGTTCCATTTGGACCATCTTGATCCTACACTTGTTGATCATTTAGGCTACTACTTGAGTCTTGTCCTATCAAGCTCCCCTTTAGGCCTTCTGTGAGTTGGGGTAGCAAAGGCAACACTGTTCAGGGGTGGCCAGAGTGTTAGTTGTGGAGCATTTAATGGGGAGGCAACAGCTTTTCCTGGAATTGTTCTACCGCCATTCTTCAGCCTACGGTACTTGTCTTTTCCTTTGGGAAGCTTTTAAAAATTGTATTTGCTGGTAGATCGCTCTTCTTCTACCTCGGCATGGCTTTTGGGCTGCCACGATCACCATTTCCTTCTTCCATGTGATTATGGGCCTCAACATGGGCCTCGGGCCTAATACGAAAGATGGATGTATATCCCTGGCTCTATGACCCCACAATAGCTCCTCAAAATCTTACTTTTCGACTCCTCGGGCGAAAAGAAGGATTTTGATATCCTCGGCCCATCATGTTCATAGTTAACCCCTTATGTCCAAACTCCCAAATACCTTTTTACCTTCTCAAGGCATGCTCCTGACGCTTTAGCGTTCAAAGCGCCCCCTCATTAAATTCTGATGGCACTTTTGTCCCCCACGTTCAACGGCACGATGCAAATCTAACGGTGGAGGATTTTTTGGGGTTACGAGTGGGAATTTTCCCGCTTGTAATTTCTGTGCCACTATAAATAGCTTTTCAAATCAACTTATTTCCCTACTTTCAGTAATTACACAATTCTAGAGTTCAATACATCAAACCTGTCACTCTTTCTCACTTCCTTGTGCGCCTACAAGTACCCAAAACTTGTCCGAGGACCGTCTTTTCAAACCTGTAAGTTTCCTCGAACCCACTTAGCTTTGTTTCTCTTCATACATTCTCTTTTCATCATACTCTTTCTTCTTGCCTTTATCTTTTATTTCGAACTTGTTAATTTCTCTTCAAGACTTCTTAGAATAATGGGTAGGTTCAAGTGTTTAGTTGGATTCGAGGAGGATAGAGAGAGATTTAGGGCTAAATATAAGATCCCATTGACAGTGGGCATGAGATACGCTGCCCAAGGGGAATGGGCAGAATATAGGAAAACGGGGGAGGTGGTCATCCCAATGATCGCCTTTATAAAAGAGGGGATGACCATCCTTATGGGTACTATCACAAGGAACTACCTTAGATTCTTTAGGCTGTCCCCCACACAATTCGCCCCAAACATGTTCAGGGTACTGGGGAGTGTAGAAGCTCTAAATGAAAGAATGAACCTGGGTTTGACTCATCATGATGTTAACTGGGTATACATCTTACATCACTTGAAGGGGTAGGGGTACTATCTTAAGTTAAGGTACCCTAAGGTAAGGCTAATCCAATGCCTCCCTACATCAAACAAAGGGCTGAAGGAAGATTTTTTAATCTTTTCCGGGGGATGGAACAACGGGTTACCCAGTTTGACCAAGGAGGGGACTCCAGGTGGGGGACCGGTCGTAAATTTTGCACTTTGGCTCACTTATTTCTCTTGTTTTGCACTATTTTTGCCTCTGACAGATTCTTACTCAGTCTCCATGGTTTTGCAAACAAACATTCTACCGTGCCTCAGCTCAATTTGGTCAACAGGCAGAGCCTAGACAAAATTCTACGGTACAAGGTATGAACGAAGCTGACGGCTAGTTACGAGCAACACACGTGATCCTTGGATACCAACCTATTTCCCTCGCATTCCAAGCTCCCAAATGCGTAATAAAAGCTAAAGATTCTCGTCTTCACCGTATTAGTGTGGCCTACAAAGGATTCATCGTTCCTGAGGGCATCCCCATTCACGAGGGTACACCCTTTACTTAACCACTCTTCGTGGGCATCCCTTCAGTAAGAGCATCCCCATCCCAACCTGTTAGACTCCCAAGACGAATTTGAAGTATTCAACCGACCTCTATCCCCCGAAAGTACCTCGGTTGACCTTATCCATCAACAAGAAGCAAAAATTGTTGCTTTGGACGAAATGGGTATCCAAAGGAAATCCAAAAGGAGTTTGTTGGACCTGATTGAGTCCCAGCTTGGAAAGGATGCCCCTAGGAAGTCGACTTAGCCCCAACTTCCTCCTCCAACTCCTCCCAAGCTTCCTCCCCTTCCTCTTCAGCCATCTTTGCCGCTTTGAACTGAACCCGTTGATCCGAAGATGAAGAGAAAGTAGAAAGGCAAAGACGTGCTGGACGCTAGGAGACCCTGCCCTATGCTTGAAGAACAGTCCCAGCTGGCTGCAAAGTAGCAAAAGATAGTACCAACGGGGCAGAAAGGCTCGGAGAGAGGAGAGAGTCAGACATTTGAGCCTCAGGCTTGGCTTCCAGCTCCCATGCTCAATGGTGAGCCCTTGAGGGACAATGCATCCATCAGGGATTTCCATGGGGGTGATGGATGCCTCGTGGCCTCAACTTTGGAGGAGGCCTAATTACTCCCTAATGATATGGCCGAGCTACGGTCAATTAGGAGGCATGAGGTTTTCCTTAACCTTAAGAAATATTTGGGCATGGTGCGCACCCCCTTCTCCTTTTTTTTTTTTTAACATCTTTATGGTTATTTGTAAGGTTACCAACCCCCCTTCTTTCAGGCTGTCCAAGCTGCTTTTAGGGTTGAGGAGATCACCAATTCTAGCTATCGCCAATTGGATGATGAAAGGAATAGGCGTGTGGCCACTATAGAGTCTTTCAACATAGCTGACCAGTCCAATAACGACCTAAGGAAAAAGTTGAAGAAGGAGGAGCAGGCAAGGAGGAGCGCTGACTCGGCTTTGGAGGGCGCTCAGAAGCAAGCCAAGGATCAAAGACTACTTTTGCGAGATGCTAAGGAATAGCTAGCTTCCTCCAAAGAGAAAATAGTGTCCCTCCGGAAGCAGCTAGAAAAGGCTTAGAAGCTAAAGGACCAGGCCGAGAAGTCCAGAGACGAAGCCAAGAGGGCTAAATGGAGGCCGAGAAGGCATGGGACGAGGCTGAGCAACATGGTTACAATGTCGGGGTAGCCGAGATCGAGGATGCCCTTAGTGTAGAGGTCCTTGCCGTGTGTCGAAGCTACTGCGCTCAGACCTGGGGTGAAGCCCTCAACCGAGCTGGGGTTGAGGTTTCTTCTGTGCTGAGGAAGCCAGAAAACATTTTCTACCCACTAGCCATACTGACCTTGAACCCTCCTTCCACTCAGGGTGAAATGGCCTCTGCAATTGCTGTTTCCTCTGAGGAGGCTTGGCTTCAGGATCCCCCTCTTCTCAATCAACAGGAGCAAGCAAAAAAACTTGAAGCTTCTAAGGAAGTCTCCTCTGATGCAAGTAAGACCTCAGACAAGGCTACAGAGATTCTACATGGTGGGGCAGCTTCTCAAGGCTTCGAAATGGCTTAGCCTCAGTTACCATGCTCGTCGAGGGAGCTCTCAAGGAAAAGGAAGAAGTGGCTCCCCCTGAAGCAGCTATTCAAGCGAACAAGACTTCGAAGAATAAGCTTCAGATAAAGCTAAAACCATGAAACTTCCCCCTTCTTCTTTTTTTTTTTTTTTTTGGTTATAATGTGGTTAGAAATTTCTGTAATGGAACATTGTCTTTTTGTAATGTGTATTTTGCTGTTCTAAATTTGTATGGGTTACTTTTCTCATTTTATGCAATTTTTCGATTTGATTATTTGTTGATTGGACGTAGCCACAGGCTGCAAAAATGCAAAGTTGCTCACACAAGGGAAGAACATAATTTTTATGTATCTTTAATTGAGAATCAAAGTAGGTTAAGGCTAGTAAATCTAAAATATTACCAAGACATACTTTGGATATATCTACCCCAGCAAGTTTTATAACTCTTTGAAAAAATATCCTAGCACTAACCCAATAACAGCCAAGTCTAGGGCATCTTGAAACGCTTTAAGTGATGCTCATGGACTTAATTTGGTTTATATCTTTGTTGGGTAAGGAAAAGGCAGGTGATCCAAGGAACCAGGCTTCATTTTGGGTCCTGTTTATCACTTAGATAGTTGCCATAAGTTATTAGTCTCCCCAAGGTTTGTGGTCCGAGGATCCATGCAAGACCTTGGTTTTGTCTAATACTTAGATACTTGTCATAAGTTATTAGTTTTCCCAAGGTTTATGGTCTGAGAATCCATTCAAGACCTTGGTTCTGTCTAATACTTAGATAGTTGTCATAAGTTATTAGTTTCCCCAAGGTTTGTGGTCCGAGGATCCATTTAAGACCTTGGTTATATCTAATACTTAGATAGTTGCCATAAGTCATTAGTGTTCCCAAGGTTTGTGGTCCGAGGATCCAGCAAGACTTTGGTTATGTCTAATACTTAGATAGTTGCCATAAGTTATTAGTTTCCCCAAGGTTTATGGTCTGAGGATCCATGCAAGACTTTGGTTCTGTCTAATACTTAGATAGAAGTGAACTGCATGACACGTGAGTATAATAAATCGGAATGCAAATAGAACTACTTTCATTAATAATAATACCTTCTTAGGTTATTTACATTCCATGGACGGAGTACAGCTTTCTCATCTAAGTCTTCTAAATAATACGCATCTGTTCCTACTACTGAAGTGATGCGATACGGTCCTTCCAAGTTGGGCCCCAACTTTCCCCAAGTAGGGTTCTTGGCATTGTCCAAAACTTTTCTCAACACCAAGTCTCCTGGTGCTAGTGGCCGTAACTTCACATGGGCATCATACCCTTGCTTGAGTTTCTGGTGGTAATAGGCTAGTTGTATGATTGCCTTTTCTTTTTTCTCTTCAACTAAATCCAAACTCTTTCCCAGCAGCTCGTCATTGTTGCTCGGAGTGAAGGTACTCGTCCTTAGCATTGGGAAGCTAGTCTCTATTGGGATGATAGCCTCGGCCCCATAAGTCATGGAAAAAGGGGTCTCTCCTGTTGACCGACGTGGTGTAGTTCGATAGGTCCACAAGACATGTGGCAACTCTTCCACCCATCTTCCCTTCGCATCATCCAACCTCTTTTTCAGCCCATTGACCATGACCTTATTAACAGCCTCAGTTTGTTCGTTTCTTTGGGAGTAGGCAGGAGTGGAATACTTGTTTGTAATTCCCAGGTCACAACAGTATCTCCTGAAGGCCTTGTTGTCAAATTGGAGGCTATTATCCGAGATGAGGGTGTGGGGGATCCCGAATCGAGTAACGATGTTCTTCCAGATAAACTTCTTTGCATCCACGTCCCTGATATTAGCTAGGGGTTCGGCTTCGACCCATTTGGTAAAATAGTCTGTGTCGACCAATAGGTACTTCTTATTTCCTACCGCTTTTGGAAAAGGGCCTACAATATCCAAGCCCCACTGAGCAAACGGCCAAGGGCTGGAGAGAGGATTAAGGATCCCACTCGGTTGATGGATGTTTAGGGAAAACCTCTAGCATTGGTCACATTTCGTGACATACTCTTGGGCTTCCTTCTGCATACCCGGCCACCAATACCCTTGGGTGATGGCTTTGTGAGACAGAGATCTTCCTCCTATGTGACTACCACAAATTCTTTCATGCAACTCCTCGAGCAATAAGTCTGTCACTTAAGGGTGTACACATAACAAATACGACCTAGAATAGGAGCGCTTGTACAATTTGTGATCCTCGGACAACTAGAACCGATGAGCTTTTCTTCGTATTTTTTCAGTTTCTAATTTCTCTTTAGGTAGTATATCGTCTTTAAAGAAGCTCACTATAGGATCCATCCAGCTCGAACCCATTCTGACTTGATGGATCTGAACTATGTCCTCTTTGACTCCATCTGCCCTGCACAAGTCCTCAACAAGGATGACTCGACGTAAACCATGCACCGAGGAGGTGGTGAGAGTGGCCAATGAATCTGCATGCATGTTTCCACTCTTAGAGACGTGTGACACGTCAAAGAATTCAAAATCCAATTGTAAGCGCTTGACCTGACTCAAGTATCCCTGCATTCTGATGTCTCTAACCTCTAGCTCCCCCTTCACCTAACCCACAACTAATCTCAAATCCGAGAACACTTCCACTGCCTTCCCCCCATTTTCTGTACCATGACCATTCCTTGCAATAAAGTCCCGTATTCAGCTTCGTTGTTTATGGCCAAGAACCCTAGTCTCAACGATTTCTCTATGATAATCATCTCGGGAGATATTAGTACTAGCCCCACTCCGAACCCCCTTTGGTTTGCTACGCCATCAACATACAACTTCCAGCATGAGGGCTCTTGCACGGAGATTGTGCTAACCGATTTTCCACCCATGTTCTGCTCTTCGACTACTATTTCTATTGGGGGTTCGGCAAATTTGGCTATTAAATCAACAAGGACTTGGCCTTTGACAGAGGTCTAAGGCATGTATTTGATATTGAAAGCCCCTAGAACCGTGTTCCACTTGGCGATTCTTCCTGTGTAATCGACATTTTGGAGTACAGTCTTAAGTGGAAGCTGAGTTAGGACAACGACTGTGTGTGATTGGAAGTAGTGAAGGAGTTTTCGCATGGCGTGCACTATTACCAAGATCCCCTTCTCCATAAATGATGGAGGAAGCAGGCTGCAATCCCTTGAGAAACACCCTTTTCCCCAAATGCAGAAATTCCATAGTCAACAACCTAAAGTTCCAACTGATCACCCCTAAAGTACTCAGCCATTGGGTACCCAAAATTAACTCACAACCCCCCAGATGTAAGACATTAAAATCCAACACAAACTTATGTCCCTGCAAGGTTATATTAGCCCCATGACAGCTTCCCAAAGTCTTAAGAATTGTGCCATCAGCTACTTTAACCTCTAATATTTGAGAGATATCCAAGTGCAATTGCAGCACAGGTAACACAGCAGCATCCAAAAAATTATGGGTGCTCCCAGAATCAATGAGAGACACCACCTCATGATTCTGGATTCTCCCTTTTATCCTCATGGTATTGGCAGTAGGATTCCCCACCAAAGCATACAATGTGATCTCAGCAAGGTCAACTTCATTACTTGAACTAACATATGTATTATCCACCAGAACTTCCTCATCATTAACCTCCACAAGTTGTATCCCAAAAGGTTTAGGTTCTATCTCATTGACCCCCTCCAACAAAAAACAATTTAACCCCTTTACACTTATGCCCAAATTGCCATTTTTCATCACAGTTGTAACATAACCCCTGTTTTTTTCTTTCCTCCATTTGGGCACCAGTCAACCTTTGTAAAGGAAATTTGGTTCTTGATTCTATTCTGGTTTCAAACTTCGGTGGCCCTAAAACTGAAACTTTCCCATTCTCAATTGTATTTCTAATTCCCTTCCTACTATGGCTTAATTATTCCTCCTGAATTTTCGCCAATCCAAAAGTCTCATTAAGAGTTTTAGGAACCAACATCCTAACAGGTAATCTAATTTCATCCCTTAACCCACTTAGAAAACAACTCAATTTGTGTGTTTCAAATAAACCCAAAATTCTATTTGACAAAATTTCGAAGTTACCTTTGTAAGCCATTACTGTGGAAGTCTGTTTAAGTCTGGTAAGAGCCTCCATAGGATCATCATACGCAGTGACACCAAAGCGTGTTTGCAAAGCTTTAATGAAGACCTCCCAACTACTAAACCCACCTGGTTGCTCTGCATCCTGGAACCAAATAAGAGCTTCTTCATCTAAATGATACGAAGCCATCATCACCTTCTAGTGCGCTGGGATGTTATGATACGAAAAAAAATGGTTGACCTTGTAAACCCAACAAGTAGGGTCTTCTCCATGGAATCTTGGAAATTCCAATCTTATGTTCTTGATAGAATTCAAGGTTGAAGACTCTGAATTTCCCCCATTATTGTTGATAAGAAGAGCTCGGGAACCTGAATTTGGAATTTGTTGGTGTTTATCCTCTGTTTCTGCAACCTTTTGCATGAACCCAGCGATGGTTTGCAATTGCTTCTGGATTTCTTGTAATGCATGTTCGTGATTCTCAGAGATCTTTGCTAAAGTTGCCAATTTCTCTGAATTTTGCTTCTCTTCATTTTGTGAATTGGAATTGTGTGAAGTTGAACGTGTTTTTGTCATGGTGGTACTGAAGGATCAGTGCTCTGATACCAAATGTTAGGGTTCTTTGATGGATTGAGAAAGAATGATACGGGTCACTTCAAGGGGACCTGACCTCCATTGCATAGAAGAGAGAAAGAGAGATAGAAGAGTAATTGAATGGGTTTATTCATCAATGCCAATCTGTTACAAGTGATACCCTTTATACTCGTGGACTCTTCTAACTAACCCAAGGTCCACTAACTACTTCTTAACCATTCATCCCTTTATTAACCCATGTACAATCATTAACCCAATCACTAACCGTAGTAACTAACTATTAACCCCAGTAACCAACTATCTGTTGCAACTAATACAGCCCATTACACCCAACTAATATAGACTCCTAACAACTTTACTCTTTACCACCATGTCTTCTATGTAGACTTCAATGTTCTTGCCCAACTGTGGCTCAAACATTCTAGTCATCATCCTTTGGTAAGTGGACCCAGCGTTCTTCAAACCAAAGGGCATCACCTTGTAGTGGTAGTTTCCAATAGGAGTCACGAATGTTGTTTTTTCTTGATCGCTCAGAGCTAGGGGTATTTGATGATAGCCTTAAAAGGTGTCAAAGAAGCTCATCTGAGGATGGCCTATAGTCGCATCCACTAGCTGGTCTATCCGAGGCACGGGAGTGGGTCTTTCGGACATGCCTTGTTCAAGTCTGTGAAGTCCACACAAACTCGCCACTTCCCACTCTTCTTCTTTACAATCATAGTGTTGGCCAACCACTCGAGGTAAAACACTTCCTTGATAGCTCCTCCTTGCTTAAGCTTTCTTACCTCGTCCCTAATAGCGTCGGCGTGCTCCTTGGATGGGCACCGAGGTGATTGTTTTTTAGGAGTAGCTGATGGATTTACATTTAAATGGTGACATATGAAGTTCGGATCAATTCTTGGGGCATCATAAGCATCCCACGCAAACATATCAACATTTTTTCTAAGGAACCCTATCAATCCCTCCTTTTCCTAAGGGGGCAGTTGAGATCCTACTTGGAAGAACCTCTTCGGGTCATTGCCAATAATCACCCTTTCTAAATCCTCACATTTTACTTCCTTAGCTGATGTATTAATAGGCGATGCCGGAGTCTTTGATTGCTTTGAATTTTTTTCAACATGGGCCGAGGACTCTACCCTAGGCCGGTATGAGATGACATTCACTAGGCACTCCCTTGCCATAGCCTGGCAACCTCGAATTTTCAGGACTCGGCCCTCGGAATGGAATTTCACCTTCTGATGTA
The DNA here is from genome assembly GCA_030820535.1 of Quercus parvula. Taxonomy (NCBI): domain Eukaryota; kingdom Viridiplantae; phylum Streptophyta; class Magnoliopsida; order Fagales; family Fagaceae; genus Quercus; species Quercus parvula. The sequence continues at coordinate 51,569,723 of JAUAME010000003.1, forward strand.
GGGTGGAGGTGACGGCTCCTAGGGTATGAAACCAAGGTCTAGCTACGATGGCAGTATAAGAGGAGTAGGTGTCCACCACAATGAAGTCAACCTCCACTATCTCCGAGCTAGTTTGCACAGGTAGTCTTATCTGGCCCTTTGGCATGACCATCTTCCCATCAAAACTCATCAAAGGGGAGCTGTAGGGAGTCAAATCTTCTGGTGTCAGCCTCAACCCTTTATAGAGATCGGGGTACATGATCTCGACTCCACTACCATTATCTACCATTACCCTTTTCACATCGTAGCCCCCAATTCGAAGAGTGATTATCAACGCATCGTTGTGGGGTTGGATGGTTCTAACTTTGTCTTCCTCGGAGAAACTCAAAATTGGATGAGGATACATTTTGGGTCTTTTCGGCTCTAGGCCAGAGTCATAAGCGGGTAGCCGAGCTACCGACATCACCCTAGAAGGGTGTGAGCCCATCCTCCCCGGAGCAACAAAGATCACGTTTATCGTTCCTATGGGTGGTCTTAAGTAAGCGTTTCTTCGAGGCTCCTGGTTTGCCTAGCCTTGGTGACCACTGGAAGGATGCAAAAGGTGCCTCAGTTTCCCTTCTCGGACTAGCTTATCCAGGTGGTTCCAAAAGTTCCTGCAATCTTCTGTAGTATGCCCATGGTCCTGGTGGTACTGACAATACAGACTCTGATTACACTTCATGGAATCTCCAGCCATCTTATTTGGCCACTTGAAGAATGGCTCATTCTTGATTTTCTCCAAAACATGCTGTATCGATTCTCTAAATACGGTGTTAACCTTCAGTGTGTTGGTTGATCTGTATTGCCCTGCGAAATCTCTCCTCGGACTGTTGTTGTTGTATCGATCCAACCTAAAATCCCTCCCCTTTTGAAGGATAACCTTCTCATTTCCCTTCCCTTGAAACTGGTCTTCCTCCACTCTCTTGTATTTGTCAATTTGGTCCATAATTTAACGTACATTGATGACAGGCTTGCCAGTCAAGGACTTCCTCAAGCGGTGCTCAATTGGGAGGCCGCTTTTAAAAGTGCTGATGGTGACGTCATCAAAGTTACCGTCCATCTCATTATACATTTCCCAATATCTGTCCGAGTACACTTTCAGAATTTCTCCTTCACGCATGGATAATGACAACAACAAACTCAGAGGCCGAGGAACCCTGCTGTTCGTGATGAAACGAGAACCAAAAGCTTAGGTGAGCTATTTATAAGAATCTATGGAGTTCGACCTCAAGTCGTCGAACCACCTCATCGCTGCAGGTCCCAGTCTGTACGGGAAAACCTTACACATCAAAGCTTCGTTCTTGGAGTGGATGGCCATTTTTTGATTAAACTGGCTCACATGGTCTACGAGGTCCGTCCGACCGTTATAAAGGGTGAATGTAAGCTGATGGAACCGCCGAGGTAGCCTAACCCTTTTTATCTTACGTGTGAAGGGTGAGTTAGAAATCTGATCCAGGGCCTTACTCATGGCATCATTACCCAGGCCTCCACTAGATGGGCCCGTGTGCTTTCGTCTATGACAGTGCTCATCTTCATAAGAGAAGGTTTCGCTTGAGGGAGTTCTAGATCTCTGCCTGTAATTGCCGTCCTCTTCATCATTAGAGGACACGTTAGAACTTGGAGGAGATTGCCTCCTCTGGGCGTGGCGTAGTTTCTTTTTCAAGTCATCTATCTCTTGTTGCATGGCTTAGTTGTTGTTTCGCCTTTGGGATACACGACTGCCCACTTGGGAGTGGCTTTTGCTCGCCTAGGTGGTATTCACACTCCCCTCTCGATTTCTTTTGTTCTCCTGATTTTGTTCATGTTCAGGGCCAGGAAAATTACCTTGTCGCTAGGATCCTACGGGTTCTGTCCTGGTGTAGACTTGATCCTGCCATGTCTAACTATTACGCTCATTAGCATACAAGTTCTTCCCACAGATGGCGCCAATTATAGGGACTGGATTTGAACACTATGGCTAAGGGGTAAATGAATTCAAGCCTAGTAAGCCCAATACAATAAATTTGTAGAGGATGGGTAGAAGAACTGGGCTTTAATGAGTGTAACAACAGTTAGAGATGATTAAAAGAATGAATAAGTAAAACAACTATGGACTTGAGCAAGTAATTCAGTCCTCGGCAATGATCCGAGGATGTACAACTTCGTTATTCCTTGAGTGACAGTGAAAATGGTTACAAAGCTAGTTCAAACTGCTACAATGTTTTTTTTGGTAAAATCTCTGATCCCTTCTCCATGGGGGATCTCTTCTATTATATAGTTCTATTTGGACCATCTTGATCCTACACTTTTTGATCGTTTAGGCTACTACTTGAGTGCTTGTCCCATCAGACTCCCCTTCAGGCCTTCTGTGAGTTGGGGTAGCCAAGACAACACTGTTCAGGGGTTTTCTCCACATTAATGCGGCCAAAGTGTTAGTTGCGGAGCATTTAATGAAGAGGCAAAAGCTTTTCCTAGAATTGTTCTACCACCATGCTTCAGCCTGCGATACTTGTCTTCTCCTTTGGGAAGCTTTTGAAGATTGTATTTGCTGGTAGATTGCTCTTCTTCTACCTCGATCTAAGCTAGCCGAGGACAAACTTGTCCTCGGCACGGCTTTTAGGCTGCCACAATCACCATTGTCCTTCTTCCATGTGATTATGGGCCTCAACATGGGCCTCGGGCCCAATACAAAAGATGGATGTATATCCCTGACTCTATGACCCCACAAAAAGTATTTTACATATTGCCAAATGTAATTTTAGTTTATTGGTTTTTCTTAACTCAATAGATCATGACAGGCCAGGAATGACTTGATCCTACCTTTCCGAGCTATATCATGGAAACAACTTTTAAATATATATATATATATATATATATATATATATTTCATACATTTTAGTTTACTAAATGAAGCGCATAAAAAGTCAATTAGCTTTTAATTTTTGTGCTCTAGGCAATCTATCACCAAAAGATATGATCATACCTCGTATAACTTGATAGTTTTAGACTATTATTAGCTGAATTGCATTACTCAGTACTTTTCTATATTTTATTATTTTTCCACAAAGATTAAAAATCTATCTAGAAAAGATAAGGACAAAACTTATATATGTTACCTTAAGTGTTGTTCCTTAGGTTTCTTTTTTAAGATTCAGTCGTGTCACTACTTAACTAAAAAATACACTTTCATCTCATGTGTAAAAATCCACATGACAGAATCTTAAAAGGGGAATTTAAAGAATAACATATAAGTATTATACCTAAGTCTTGCCCAAAAGATAAATATTCTCTCTAAAGTGGTACACTTCACTATTAAGAGAGGACAACCTCATCTTTTTCCCTCATTATTCACGAGTAAGGGCCTAAAAGGTTAGAACTTTTGCCACAACTTTCTTAGGACTATAACTTTTGCCACAACTTATTTATGTGACAAATCGTGAGTTGTAGAGTTGTGGACCCATCACTTTTACTCTACTACTCACAATTTTCCACATGAGTAAGTTATGGCAAAAGTTGTGTCCCTAATATTTTCTAGATATTAAATATTGGAAGAAAGTAAAGGAGAAATGAGTGAAGGACTTTGGTTAATCCCAAGAAATAGTGGAGGCTGATTTTAGTGATAAGCACTAGTATTCAACGGTTTGGCTTACCTCAAGTAATTTTTTAACTGGACATTTTTTTTCTTAATAAAAAATTGCCACACCACCCATTAAATAAACAAAAGGTGGAGATTAAAACATACTACCACATCATTCTATTTCAAGGAGAAACTAACTGAATGTCCAGTTGAAAAACTACTAACGGTAAGCCAAACTAGTATACAAATATTTTGTTTTTTAGAAAATAATTTTGTAAGACAGAACTGCCTACTGCCCAGGGACACGTTGCAAAATTAAATAAGAAAGACATTTTTGTTGGCGAAAAAATATCCCAAACTCAAGTCCCTGTCATTTAATAAAAACACAGTACACCATTAAACTGTTACCTGAAAATTCAAGTACCTAATAGTAAATTTCCTTTTTCCTAAGAAATTAATTAGGAGCTAACACTTATTTAGGCGGTGCATACTGTGAGAACATATTAATGTAAAAAAAAAAAATTAAAAAAAAAAAAAAACTAAAGTTAGTAATCTATAGTGGGAAAGAAGTTTCTAATTCATCGTAATTATGTTCAAATCTATTTTACACTTATGCATATTTTTATATAATCTTGATATTTCTAACCTAAAAAAATTTATTATGTTGATGTGATATTTCTATTTTATTTTCTTGATGTATGCAGTTATTTGTACAAGCTTTGGGGTATTGTTTCTACTCCTTATTACTTGGTGGTTATACAAAGTGATAAAGAAAAGAAACAAAATCCAGCTCAAGCAAAAATTCTTCAAAAGGAATGGTGGTTTGTTATTACAACAACAATTATCTTCAAATGAAAACAATGTTCAAAAGGCAAAATTATTCAATTCAAAGGAGTTGGAAAATGCAACAGATCGTTTTAATGAAAACAGAATACTTGGTAAGGGTGGACAAGGTACAGTTTATAAAGGAATGTTAATTGATGGAAGAATTGTGGCAATTAAAAAGTGCAACACAGTGGATGAGGGAAATCTTGAACAATTCATTAATGAGATTATCATTCTTTCACAAATCAATCATAGAACTGTGGTTAAACTACTTGGGTGTTGTTTAGAGACAGAAGTTCCTTTGCTAGTTTATGAATTCATTCCTAACGGAACACTTTTTCAGTATCTCCACAAAGAAGATGAAGATTTCCCATTACTAACATGGGATGCGCGCTTAAGAATTGCCACTGAAATTGCAGGAGCTCTATCGTACTTACACTCGGAAGCTTCACTACCCATTTACCATCGAGACATAAAATCTGCAAATATACTCCTTGATGACAAATATAGAGCAAAAATAGCAGACTTTGGCACTTCAAGATCAGTAGCCATTGACCAAACTCATGTAACCACACTAGTATATGGTACTTTTGGGTACTTGGATCCAGAATACTTTCAAACAAACCAATTTACAGAAAAAAGTGATGTTTATAGTTTTGGAGTGGTCCTTGTTGAGCTTTTAACAGGAGAAAAACCAGTTTCTTCGACGAGATCACAAGAAGATCGGAATCTATCTACATATTTCCTTCATTCATTAAAAGAGAATCGTCTTTTTGATATACTTGATACCCAGTTTAGTAAGGTTGGTAATAAAGATGAAATATTGTCAATTGCTAATCTTGCAAAAAGATCTTTGCACTTTAATGGAAAGAAACGACCTACGATGATAGAAATCATGATGGAGTTGGAAGGAGTTCAAAAAATTTCGCCTGTTCAACCAAATTTTGAAGAACTTGAATATGTTGGAAATGAAGAAATGGGACCTTGGAATGACGTTTCTATTTCAAAAAGTTCATGTTTAGAATCAAGCACAGCTTCAACATCAGACATCCTACCACTTTTATCCATTTAATCGCTTTGATTAATAAATTATGTACTCATTCATTTTTGTTTCATGTGTAAACTATTATCAAATCGTATTACTGTTTTTAAACTCCTAGTACAGTATCAACAATGATATTATATCCTTGTTTGGTCTTGTTTAGGTCCTTTTGCTATTGACATAGGAAATTATAATTATAATTGTTGAGTTTTGACGATAAAAAGTTTTGGTGTTTGGGGTGTTTAGCAAACTTTGGTGATAAAGTGTTTTGAAACTATTATCCATAGATGGAAACCAAATTGATAAAAAATAAAATAAAAATGTGAGAAATGGCAAAAAATGACATACATCCGAAATAATAGTTAGGTGCTCAAAAATATTTGAATATTTGTTTGTTCAAAAAAAAAAAAAGTTAAGGTTTTTTTTAGCTCAATTGATACTTCTTGATGTTTCCTATAGAAACATCTAAGGTTCAAATCCCCTTACCCTATTATTATTATTTTTTTTTTTTTTTTAATTTGAGATACACACACACACACATAGGGGAAGGGGGATGAGACAAGGGAATACACTCACATGCCAACACCAAAACTGCATGTGGCAGTTAGTGTCGTAGAGCAAGTGATAAACCTCTTCTCAATATCACACCTTACCAATGTGGGCTGACTTGACAACACTGAGTATCTTTTTTTATTTGAAAAACACACACGCAAGCGTGTACACACACACACACACACACACATATAGGGGAAGGGGGATGAAACAAGGGAATACATTCACACGCTAACACCAAAACTACATGTGGCAGTTAGTGTTACAGAGCAAGTGATAAACCCCTTCTCAATATCACACCTTACCGATGTTGGATGACTTAACAACACTGAGTATCTTTTTTTATTTCAGAAACACACACACTATAAGAAATAAAAAATAAAAAATATTTTATATATTTGTATTGTACCTAATTAATTCAATAATGGTCAATTATTATTATCTCTCTCTCTCTCTCTCTCTCTCTCTCTCTCTCTCTCTCTCTCTCTCTCTCTCTCTCTCTTTTAAAAATAAGTGGCCATGTTGTATCTTAAAAGAAAAACCCAAAAGAATTGACAATTACGTCAATTAATTATTTTTAGGGTAAATTACAAAGTTTATCCCTATCTTTTAATTTATATCATATTTCAATTTAATCTCTAACATTTAATATATTTCAATTTGGTTCCTAACATTTTTAGTATCGTGTTAATTTAGTCTCTTTTGTCATCCATTGGATGAAAAAGCTAACGTGTCAAACGGAACAATAAAAAATTATTTTTCATGCCACATTAACTACCAACTATATTGTCATGTTAGTTTATATCATATATTGTCAAATATATATTATTTCAAGCTAAATACTTATAAAATTTGGTGCATAGAATATGTAACGACCTAAAGAAAAGCGCTAGTCACATTTGCGTTATACCTCAAAAGACTAGTTACAATTGAAACTCCTTGTAATTGTTAATAAAACCCAGATCTACCTAGTAAATACCCGATGTGGGACTCATCACACACCCATACACATCACACAATCAATGAAATCGTATCACAATCTCCCCTACTTAAATCCCTAATGTCCTCGTTAGGGCCCACTTTGTGGAGTAGTATCTCTGAGCTCACACGGGATTACCAGGCCGGCTCTGATATCATATGTAACGACCCAAGGAAAAGCGCTAGCCACATCTGCGCTATACCTCAAAATGACTAGTTACAATTGAAGCTCCTTATAGTTGTTAATAAAGCCCAAATCTACCTAGTAAATATCCGATGTGGAACTCATCACACACCCACACACATCACACAATCAATCAAATTGGGGTATCATAGAATACCTATTAGAAAGAACGAAGTACAGTTTTCCTAAATTCAACTTAGCCTTTGATTCAAAAAAAGAGTTCCTCTTATTTCATCATGATCCGATTCACTTCCTTACGTGTGCATGGTAAACAACTCACCCCGTTTTCCATCATAAAACCTATCAAGAATAGTCATGCGTAATTGTAGGAATTAAAGTCGGGAAACCCTGACTAATATGCCTAATTCTCTTCCTTAGGTCCTATATTTAACCCCAAGCTACTACTATAAAGGTTAGGTCCTTTTGTAGTGGTACTCTGGTTATGTAATGTAATATAAGCCTGTTTAAAATATTCTATATATTACTTTCATATTTGTGTGTTCTAAAAAGTATTATTATTTTTTCAAAAAAAAAAAGTCCTAAATTATTACAATTATAGGTATATGTACAATACGTATTATAGTATTAGTTTATATACGAAGAAAAGCTACTACTACAAAGGTTAGGTCCTTTTGTAGTGGTACTCTAATTATATAATGTAATACAAGTCTGTTTAAAATATTCTATATATTACTTTCATATTTGTGTATTCTAAAAAGTATTATTGTTTTTTCAAAAAAAAAAAAAGTCCTAAATTATTACAATTATAGGTATATGTACAATACGAATTATAGTATCAGTTTATATACGAAGAAGAAACCTTAACTAATAGTAATAGCTTATACATATATTTTAGTAACAATATATGTCTAGGTATTAGCATTAAAGTGGTAGGGTTGTGACATTTTTTTCTAAAACATGTTAAAGTGACAAGTTGTGAGTAATAGAGAAAAAGATATAGTATTAGTATTAGGTCAATGTGAAAGATCTTCTACAATTTACAATTTTTTGTCTCAATGTATAGTGAAATAAGTTATGATATAAATTGTAGTTGTAGCAAAGTTATATTTAACATGGTGCATGCATGTAAATGTTTTATAGTGAATCCTCAAGTGTAATATTTATGAGATTGTTGATAAAATTTGTAACCGTATACAATATGCATCAAAAGAATATGTATAGTTTTGGTTTGATGGCCCAGTTATTGGAGAGCCCATTCATATCTACTCTCTCGCATCCTAGTGACCTGATTTTGTAATTTGCATTTACCTGACGTTAATATAGTGGATGAGTTTGAGCTTTAAACGTCCATGAATGTTCAAACAATTTTTTTTTTTTTTTAAACGAACTCAACTTTCACTCATTGAAAAGATAAGGAATCATAGTATGGTGCTTACCAAGCTGGTGTAGGAGAGTCCTTCATCCAGAACATATCCTCAATTATATTCCTAGCATACCTAGCCAAAGAGTGAGCCACGGAATTAGCACCTCGTTTTACACAGCGCTAACATTCATCCAACGAAGTCCATGAGCAAGACTTCGAATATCCTCAATAATATGGCCTAACCGAGACTGGTTTACACCAGTGGAAGAGATGGATTTCATGACATTGGCATTATCCCCTTCATTAACCAGTTCTGAAAAATTGCACCAGTGGAAGAGATGGATTTCACTATCTCCCACCGGTGGGACTTTAGCCAATATAGCTGCCACCACCTCTCCCTTCTCATTACGAATCATTGCACCAACTCTGGAACTATTCAAGTCCGAAAAAATTGCAGCATCAAAGTTCAACTTGAAAACTGATGCAGGAGGATGCCATACATTTACATTTACACTCGTATTCATCACTGGAATTATCAGCTAATCTTGGGCTTGATGATATTCTTCCAAATATTCCCTTGATCTTTTGTTTAGCCAACCCGGTTCCTTTAATTCCCCCTCCCCATGTATCACAATATTCCTCTGGTTCCAAATAAACCACGCTTGAACTAAAAATAATTCAAACTCAGTTGTAGACAATCAGCTCAGCAAGTCCTCAAATAACTGAATCACATCTTCTAGGCCTTGAATGCATTTCTGTAACCTGATAGAGCTACCAGCCCAGACATCTTGCGCTACACCACATTCCCATAAAACATGGAGCCCAGACTCAGGAGCCTTTTTACAGAGTTCACAAATACCATCCTCAATGATAAAAATTTAAAAAAAAAAAAAAAAAAAGAAAGATCAGCGCTAGGTTTGGGCTTAAAGCTTATTATGATGCGGTCCAAAGAATTCAAATTTAGGTATATTCTAAGCAAAAATTTATTAGAAGTTAGCCCAAATAAGTTAACCCAGCTGAGTCAACCGTGAGGATGGTCACTTCATCGCTTTCATGGGGCTAATGCTGTAAGGCACTCTAACTCTAATGCAGTTCTTTATGAGAAAATTGGGCTTCAATTAAAAAACTAGTTGGGCTCTTAAATAAAAATAAAAGATCAAACTTAAACCTTATTGAGTTTGAGATACGGTCCAATAGATTCAAATCTGGCCTTATTTCTTATTCCAATAAGAGGGCAAAATGGCCCATTAGCACTAATTTTGGAAATAATTGGGTCTGCAACACTGTTTCGGAAATATTTAGGTAAGTACCACTTTTTGTGGTACTCGAGCTCACCAAGCTCGAGTACCCCCTTTTTTTCATCCACGTGGCACTTGACCATCATCATATGGAATTTAAAAAACTGATTGGTACCCGAGCTCATGAAGCTCGAGTACCATTCAGCCATGTCTCCCCACAAGCAACACTTAAACTAATATGTTACCCAAATTACCAGAAAAGAAAAGAGTTTGACAGTACCCACCTTGTCTCCCTATCACCCTCACCCTTAGCAGAACACGTTCAAACCCTCACACCCTCACACCATCGGCGGCAGAGGACTCTCGTCGGCGGCAGAGGTTACAGAGGCTTCACTTCGATCCCTTCACTCCGATCCCTTCACTCCGATCCACGGTACTCTCTTTCTCTCTCTCTCTCCATCGTTAAAATCCCAGGTATATAGCTTGCATAATGTTGTTAAGTTAAGTGTAGTAAAATCCCAGGTTTATTAAATTTGGCTTCAAAGAAATGTTGTTGTAATTAGCGGCAATGTCAAGTCTGAGGAGGCTTATCTTGCTTTTGATCAAAAGAGACAATGCTGAGGTTGAGTTTGTGAAGAGAGTGCAAAATTTGTTGGTGAATAGTTCTAGGGGTTTTAGTTTGATTATTTTTAAGTATGGTTCCAGTTGCTATTTAGTTTGTTGATTGTTCTGTTTAGGTGTTGCAACTTTTAGCTGCTGGTGTTTTGTTGTTTTTATAGTTTTTTATACCTAGGCATCTTTCATTGGCTGGCTTGCAATTAGAAACAGACTTTCCACAAGGGATATGATGATAAAAAGGGGTATGTGGGTGATTGATTATGCCTTTTCAGCAGTAATGAAGTTAAAAGTAGGGATCACTTATATTTTGAATGGCCTTTCTCCAATTGGGTATGGAAAATGATATTGTGCAAATTTTTATTTCATAGAGATGGAATGTGCTGGGATGATGAGCTGAAATGCACTATTACGTCTTTCTAAGAGAGGAGTAGGCTGCTTTGTGCAGACTAACTTGGAATGCAAGAATCTATGCTCTTTGGATTGATAGAGATGCTCAGGTTCATGGATAAGTGAAAAAGGATTGGCCAAGGATTATTTTTTGATAAGTGGATTAGCCAAGGATATTATGAGTGATGTCAGATTTAGAGTAGCAACAATGAAGAATGTCCCCAACACTTTAAGAATGGATCCTTTCCTCTACTTGGAACATCCATTGTTCCATATTTAAGGGGCATGATTTGACCTGGCTTAGCTGCTATCTTGTTGAGTTCGTCTGCTGTAGTTATTGTTTGGATTTGTTTGTTCGGGTGAATTGTTACTAGTGTATTCAAAGTTGAGTTTTGTTTGTGTAAAGTGTGGTTTGGTAGCTGCAACAATGATGGCTTGAATTTCTCATTTTTTAATAGAAGTTCTTTTTCAACCTATTCACCCCCCCCCCCCAGACCATTCTTTCAAAAAAGAAAAAGAAAAAAAGAAGAAGATAGGCTTTATTAGTGGCATCCAAGTGACAATAATAGTATAGGTCAACAAGGACAAATCTAAATCCTGCATGCAACATAGTTGGGGCTTTATATGTGAAAAGGAATTCCCAAAGGAAATGGGTAATGAAATAAATGAACACAAATGCGTAACATTTGATAACTTCTACAGACTAGATAACCAAAAGGGTTGTAAGTTGCAACACAGTAGATTTTATCAAATTACTAATCAAATCATAAATCCACCTCCATGTCAAGTTTCCAACAACCAAGCCACAGCTAATAGCCACTCCACTTGAGGAATAGCCGAGCCTTGCACACCACTAGGTGAGGACTAATATGTCTACAAACATGGTCTCCTTAGCTATACTATTCTCATGTAACCTTCCCCCCATTCATATCAATTCAGCCTAACTCTATTAAATATTTGACCCTTAAATTTTCATGATGCCTTTCTGTAAGCCTCAATTCAATATTTTAACAGTATTTCCATCATGTCAAGAATTTGCATGAGACCATGCATTCAGGCCAGTGCTATAGTGTATGAAGTGGTAAAACAAAAGAATATATACCAACCAGCAAATGCAGAGTAGTATGCTAAATCTTTTGAAATTTGGCAATTGAGCAAATAAATTTCTAATTTTAATAGTACTTATAGTGACCTATGCTAATGGGCCAATTATTTCCATGTGAGCAATTTAGATTTAGCATTCATACATGTATGTTTTTCCAGGAAAACTACATACTGTATCTTGCTTCAACTTATCATAGACAATATTGTTTTTGGTGTACAAACTAGAACTTTGTTTGATAAGTAATCAGCTTGATTGAGACCAAAATAGAATTGCCCAAATTATTCAGAAAGTATACAAATGGGTACTAAAATTATATAATAGCATGGTAAGGTGTTTTTGTCATTGCTGAATTAATTAATAGAAGTTTTTAAGTCATATATCTGAGTAATAAAATTAATTTAAAAAACAAATGGTACTAATTGAATAATTGCAAATAAAAGTCAACATAGAGAGAGGCGTATGTTCATTGTCCTGTGTGTATGTTCCTGGCCGGGAAGGTTGAAGAAACTCCTCGTCCGCTAAAGGACGTTATTCTTGTTTCATATGAGATAATGCACAAAAAAGATCCTGCTGTGGTAGGGTTGTGATTGCTACTTTAGGTTTTGACCTTAATGTTCACCACCCATATAAGCCCCTTGTTGAAGCTATAAAGAAATTCAAGGTTGCTCAGAATGCCGTTGCTCAGGTTGCTTGGAATTTTGTGAATGACGGGCTGAGAACATCGCCCTGCCTGCAATTTAAGCCTCATCACATTGCGGCAGGTGCCATTTTCCTTGCTGCCAAGTTCCTCAAAGTGAAGCTTCCATCGGATGGTGAGAAAAACAAGCGTGATAGAAGGCAAGGGTGGTCGAAATATGAGAATTTAGATTATGGCAAGGACCATTTGGAAATTGGAGATGAGGGAGAGATGTTAGATGATACTTCGCCTATGCCAAATAGCCGTAAGAGAAAAGGTGGGAGCCCACTAGATAGACAGTTGGAGGGGAAGAAGCGGCATGATTATGTGCCGGGTTACAACCATGATTCTATAGAAAATGGACATAGGATGAGTCAAGTAGGTTATCCAGATAGGGAGCATAGAAGGCATTCCCAGGAGAATCCTTTGTGAGTGGTAAGGTGCTGTGTGTAAGTCTTACATGGTTACTATGATCTGAGACAGTCAGATCGCTAAGTAGACATTTACATATGTTTGATTTGGATTATCATGTAAGCCACATCTGTATTGTAAAAGATGGTGATAGATGAGGGTGTTTCAACATGTATAATGGCAGGGCCGGTGAGGAAGTAATTTATTTAGTCAGCGTCAAGAACTGATCCCTGATCCACTCCTCCCTGGTAAATGCTTTGCAAATGTGCTACGGAGAAGAGGAATGTAGCGTTTTTGCCACATTTTTGGAGAACATATTGTTTATTAGTTCACTTGACCATAATTATATAAACACCTAGTTCTTTTCTATTTTTATTTTTTCTTGGTTTTTTCTCTTGTAAATAGTAACCCACCATTGCTTCTTATTATTATTTTACTTTTTTCCCGTTTGAATATCTGCTTGGTACCAATTACCATACTGCTATGTTCTGAAATTCTTAGCTAATTCATGAAAAAAATGTATGATATAATATATTTGTGGTAATTCTTTTGTTACTTTATTAGTTGTTGAACATAGCATTTAGACTTATATTGACTAATCTCTATAGACTTATTAACTGATTAAATTATTAACTAATATTGGCAATTAGTCATAGGGCATTATGGCCAACGGAGATTTAAGAAAGAATATGACATTGAAGTAGTCATAACTATCTAATCCAAAAAATAAAAAATGACTTGACTTGCAATTTTTGTGTTAAAGTTGGAAGATTTGGGATTAGATAAATGTTATATGAATTCTTTTTTTGAGTCTCCCTCTCACTCTCTCAAGTTTAATTCTTTTTTTTTTTTTTTATGAAAGCAGTGAAGGCTGCATTAGATATATATTATTGCCATTTTCAGTCAAATATGTTTATAATTAAAAATAAATAAATAAGCTTGTCTTGTTGTTGTCACCAAATGCCAGATATGGACCCACATGGAGCAGGACCCTCTATACCGACTTTGTTGACGGGGCAGGATGAGCATCGTTCAAGTTTGCTTTGGGATGCTCATTTGGAAGGCAAGGTATGCACTTATTCAATATATGTAGTAGAAAGAGGTAAATGAAATGTTTTCTATGTTGTAATGAAATGTTTCAAGCTTCCAAAAGTAAATGGATCTACATTTTCTATGTTGTAGCTCTCAATATATTCTTCTTAATTTTTATAAACGAGAGCCCTTTTGTAATTCTAGAGATGGTATTAGAATCACTCGTCTGCAATTTACAAACGACCTCTCCAGGATGTGTATGCACTGTTAAATAATATTCCCACTAAATAATGCTGTAGAAATTTAGTATTGGAGTAGAACGATTTTTGGAATTTAACTTTGAAGTCCTCATTATTATGTGGTGCCCTAATTATTATTAATACTAAGCTGCTATATTTGCAGGGAGTGCCAGGTCTACTGACTTGTCGTCACCGGGATAAAGACTTTCTTCATGGTGGGTTAGATGGGTAAGATCCACGAATTGCCACTTACATCACTGATGCGGGGTTAGATAGGCTACTTCGGGTCCCACATATGGACCTTGACCACGCATTGATCACAGCGTTGGTGGAGAGATGGCGGCCGGAGACGCACTCTTTCCACTTGCCCCACGGTGAGATGACCATCACACTACAAGATATGGAGGTTATAATGGGGGTACCTATAGATGGCTTGCCGGTGGTGGGATATACATCCCCGAGAACCAGTTGGTTTGACGCATGCGCTGAGTGGCTAGGGTATGGCCGCCAGATAGACAACTTGGTGGTAATAAGAACACCGCAGTGATGGAAGGGCCGAGGGTAAAAGCCAAATGGCTTGAGGATCGGTTTCCTAACCCTCTCCCGGTTGATGCCCCTGATGCGCTTATGCAGCAGTATGCTCGGTTTTACATAGTGGAGATGTTAGGTGGTAGACTGTTTATGGATAAGGGTGGTGATCGGATCTCCATTATGTATCTGCAATTTTTCGATCCAATTAGCAACGGAAAGAGGTATAGTTGGGGCAGTGCTGCATTAAGTTAGCTCTATAGACACCTCTGTAATGCATCAGAGAAGACAGCCAAGCAGATCGGCGGTCCACTGCTATTGGTGCAGTTGTGGGCGTGGGCGAGATTTCCACACATATGTCCTGTGATGAGGCATCCACAGCAGGCACTACCTCCAGGTCCACTTGCTATCAAGTATGTAGCATGTTAGATAGTTACCGTTTTACATTTCCGCATTAACTCTATTTGCATGGGAATTGTGTAAGTAACTAATATGAAGGTCATGTCTGTTGTGTTTGGTAGATGGAAAGGGGCTAAGATAACAACTGAACATTCAATGCACGTCTTACATGCCTATCGTGTGTCGCTTACTTCGCTACGGCCAAATCAGGTATCGTGTCTTACAAGTGGTAACCGCTTTGGCATGTTCTTTTTGTACTTACACTTCACTTTTGAATGAATAAACATTTTCTATTCAAAGAGTTACATGTATTGTTCACATTCGTTACACATTTTTTCTAATTATATTGTTAATATGGTTGTTTGCATCTGTTTGATCATTGCAGATTGTGTGGGAGCCGTACAAAAATTATTTGCGTTCACTGCCTGCATATTGTACAGCTGGCCAACACATATGGAGGACTATCGTGCCGCTCATACATTTTTGGGTGGTTGAAGACCATCATCCCAAACGTGTTCTCCAACAATTTGGGATGAAGTAATGCATACCAGTCGATGTTAATACTTCAACTGAACTGCACAAGATAACCCTCCAGGGCAAGCAGCATCAAAATTGGGCCCAAGTCCACCAACTTCATATTGCTAAATGGGCGGCGCACGCCGAAATTGCCGATGCACCGCCCTTTCATGGGGAGATGAGCTACAATGATAAGTATATGGTGTGATTTCGTCCCCGCACTGTTCGCCATATTACAAAAGAGACTTCGTACTGGGACACTTTGGTAAGTTTACAAAGACTGTTTTCTTATAAATGTACCGGGCTTCGTATAGTTTAGTTCAACCTACTAACACTACTCTTGTATATTTGTGACAGGTTGAATCGCAGTTAAGCATTATGGCGAAGTGCGAAGTAGGGTCTGAGATCTACACCGACTGCATTAATGCCTTGCAATCTGTTGAAGAAATTGGTCGGTTAACCTTGGACGATGCACGCGATGTGGGCAACACAAGTCAGCCGGCTGTAGGGCGTGGTCGGCAAGTAGGTGGACGTCAAGGGCAAGGCGGCCGTCAATCTAGTCAGCGTCATACATCTAGTCGGCCTCCCACATTTGGTCAGCGTCACACACCAGTGCCCACATCTAGTCGACGTCCCACATCTAGTCAGCGTCCTACATCGGGTCCACGTCAGACACCCGTGCCCACATCCAGTCGACGTCAGACACCCGTGCCCACATCCAGTCGGCGTCATACACCCGTGCCCACATCCAGTCGGCGCCACACACCCGCGCCCACATCCAGTCGGCGCCACACATCCTTGCATGACCACACCATGGAGGAAGCAAGTCAGACAACAGACGAGATGTCTTTGGACACTGCTTATGAGGTAGGCTCCATGGCACACGATGATGCGGGTCCATCCCATACAGATGACATGAGATTCATGCCCACTCCTGGGTGACCCACCCTTGGTGCTGTCCCCCCTGAGGGCGTGCATACCGAGTTCATCCCGCCACAGATACCCACCCCCCCTCTAGAGCCTTCACACATTGAGGATCGGCCATGAAGGCCGCAACGGACACAGACACATCCTCCTGACTGTGGGACTGGACATGGTACTATAGTTTGTACACATCCGATTACATATACATCTCTTTATAGTTAAATGAACTCGCATATTAGTATTTGCTTGTGTTGTGTTATTTTCAGGCAAGGTGAGACCAGTCAAGGAACCGGTGAGGAGAAGAAAACGAGAATGATTCAGAGAGACATGCAATAATCAGTGCTACTTTGGGTTTGTAATGGTATAGATAACACTTGATTGTAATCCATAGCATTTCATTTTCATATAGTAAACTATAACTTCTCACTTTTCTCTCCAGGAGACTTTCTTGAATTAAGTAAATTCTCTTTCATTTCCCTTTAGAACGCAGTTGGTTCTTCTCCTGGTTTCAGGCTTCTTGGACTGGTGAGTTTTGCCTTGGTGATTCATATTATTTTGTTGTGTCCTAAATAATGAACTGTGTTGGATTTAAGTTTTTGGTTTCTTTCATTTCCAAAAAATATATAAACTTATTGGCAACCAACTGGATTTTATCCTTAAGAATTATATACATTTTTATGCATGTTTTGTAACCTTCTGTCATGTAATGAATATGGGTTCTTATATGTAGAAATGGTAGAAGTGGTGAATACTTGAAAAAGTTGTTTGTGTATATGCATGTTTCAAGAAATGTTAGAATGAGATATGGGTTCTTACTGTGATAATTCTGTAGTTGTGCCTAATAATGCAATTAGTAGTAGTAGTAATAACTATTTGTATATAATTTGGCTAAGTACTCGAGCAATGTTTAGGAACGGAAAAGAAAATGCAACTCAATAATTAATTTTAGTATGCCTTGTGTTATAGAGCATGTTTTACGTATCTGTATATTAATGTAATTTTGCACTTATAGAAATCAGTTATAGAGGTGTAGCTAATGCCGTCCTCAATACTCAGACTGGTTGCAATCTTTTTGGATCAATGTTGGTCCCACATATAGGTTAATATGCTATTAAGTGTAACAAAGGTGGGGGAAGTTTTGGTTCTGCCATATGGTGTGGTTTCATGTGGGTAACCTTGCATGGGGTGTTGATGATTTGGCACTTGAGAATTTGTTTAGTGAGCAAGGAAAGGTTATGGAAGCAACGGTGGTTTATGACAGGGAGAGTGGTAGATCAAGAGGTTTTGGTTTTGTAACCTACAGTTCTGTTGAAGAGGTCAATAGTGCTATTGAATACTTGAATGGTGTTGTAAGTATATTATCACTCCTCTCTCTCTCTGAGGATGTCATTTTGTGGGCAGATATGTTACATATGTGTATGTGTGTTTCTTTTATTTATGAGTTGCTTGATACAATCAGAAGCCTCATAGAAATAATTAATTATCACAATGTCCAATATCGCTAATTAGCAATATTGTTTAGTTTCTTTTCTTTCTGTTTGGTCCATTGTTCAACAACATTTACCACATTATGAGTCTTAGTGTATAATTAAAATTATTTGGTAGCCAGTATTTGCTTTATGATAATTTACCTGTTTGTCATCTGAATGATGGTTATGCAGGGCACTTGATTAGTTGATGTTCACTGAAAAAGTACTTTACAACCAAAATTATTGTCGACATTTTCTAAATTTCACTCATGTTCAGTTCACGAATGGGGTTGTAAGATTCATTATCTTCATGCTATATGGTTGTGTGTGTGTGTATATATATATATTAATTATGAATTATTTGATTGTATTTTGTTACCAACCAGATATTATCAATCTGATACGTATGTCCAGGTTAGGTTAATGAGAACTCTTGATATTTCAATATAGATAGCCACTAATGTTGATGGGCATATAACGATGCAAACTAGTTTGTTTAATATCTGGTAGGCTATTTTAAAAAATGTTTCTATTGAACTGATGCTAATATACGATATGTGTGTAGATCAGTGATATATTTATATAATGTGCATTCTCAGATTATAGAGTGTCATTCATTCTGCAAAACTGAAACTCTGTTAGAGTTCGGAAGCTATTTTTGACATCTAACTAGAAATATTTTAAGATATGGAAGATAGTAAATACGTGTTACATGTCTGATCTCATTTCTTACTATTGAATCGAATCACCACCATTCATGGACTAGATTTTGCACTTGGTGACTGCAGCTATGTGATGTCACAATAACTTGTTTATATCTTGTTTCCAAACTTATTTACATTTTTCTCTTTGAAAATTTGTTGGTGTAGGACTTGAAAGGCAGACCACTACGAGACAGTCAGGCAGATGCTAAGCCCCCAAGACGTCAATTTTGAGTTTTGACTCATTCGAGTGTCCTTGACCATCACATAGCTGTGGGGTATAACTCTTAACCTACTGTAAATTAAATTGGGTTTAGGAGTTATTTATTGCATGAAATCATTGTGTTCTGGCTCCTCTGTTCTCAATCCTGTGATTGTGTTTACTTTGATATGTATAAAAGAGAGAGAAAAATGAAAAGGAAAAAAAAAAAAAAAAAGCTGCTGTATTTTGTTTTGTTCTTTCTTTAGCTGCTCAGGTTCTGAGGTACTAACATTTTGTGTTCTAAATGGTTATGAACTTTCCTGCTTACCTTGGTGCTGCAATTTTGCACCCAATGGGTCTGGAATTCACAACCCACAATTCACCTTGAACTTACAAGGGGAAGAGTTGCCAATTGAGCTAGAGCTCATTGGCATTTTTTTTTTTTCCTTTTCAAAACCATAAAATATGCTTATCTTTTGATACAGGGACTTGAAGTTGTGCAAGCTGGAACCTACTGCTGTCCATCAAGAATGTACAGAAAATGGTCCTCGCACTACTGTAGTTTCTGGGCCTACAGATGGACGAGCACAATCTGATTAGCATGATGGCACCTTAATTTTTGCTTATATGTGGTGTGCTGGCAAAAGAAATTGGAATACTAGCTGGTTCTTGATAGGATGAATTGCCATGACCTGGCAGTAGAGAGAAATGTATCTGTACTTTTTTCACTATTTGCCATTTACTGTTAAATGCTTCTTCTCATCATATTGTGACATTTTCTGAAACTAAACTATATTAGTATATTTGAATTATTAATGATTCGAAAAACATTATGAACGAATTTTAATCCTTTCTTGCATCACTAGCAGCATATGTTACAAGTTACAATTGCACTAAAACATAAAATTGTGGTACCCTTATATTTTGTTGCCCTTCATTTTCATTAGTTCAATTTGATGGTTTATGATTCAAGAGAGTTCCCCCCCTCCCCCCCAAACCCCATGGGCGCAACTTGAACTTTATTTTAATTTGTTTACTAAATAAACGAGCAAAAATTAAAAATGAGAACCCTTAAAGTGTGTTATTTTAATGAACAAAATAAATCTCCCATATAGAGAAGTTGGAGGAAGATTCAACGAATACCCAGCTGGATGAAATAACATTAAAGCATAGCTCTCTTTCAATTTTATTATTATATATCCAGCTGAGTACTCGAGCTTAGTGGGCTCGGGTACTTCATGAAGTACCCAAGCCCACCAAGCTCGGATACCAAGCTGGATAAATAAACTAAAAAAGAGCTACATCAGCTCTTTTTCAGTTTATTTATCCAGCTTGGTACTCGAGCTTGGTGGGCTCGGGTACTAATCTGGATAATAAAATTGTCAGCTCTCTTCAATTTTATTTTATCCAGCTTGGTACTCGAGCTTGGTGGGCTCAGGTACTTCACAATTTACTCGAGCTCACCAAGTTCGGGTACTAATCTGAATAATATAAATTGAGACAGAGCTGTGCAGCTCACACATACACACATCTCATGCACTTAAGCCACAACTCATACAATAAAATACTTTCAAGTATGAATCACTTGGTATATCCAGACCACAAACAAGTTTCATTAATCTGTTATACAATTACATACTCTGAATTAAATTAATTTTCCTTTGTTCACTTAAATTTCAAGAATGAGGGTATGACACTAACTACTTACATGTACAAGGAGTATCCCAAGCAGTTGGCAGTTTTCTGCCGCTGCATGACACATCTCATGCTTCATTACTTAAGCTACTTTGAAAACTTGAGTCTCAGCTTTGCAAGGCATCTTTCTATTTAGAGATTTCATCCTCGTCCCTAAGCCAATAATGAACTACGTGTACAAGAAAGCCTAGGCAAAATCCAGCAGCTCCCAGAACAACAATTGCTTGAACCCAGAACGAGGAGATAAATGCTTTTAGCACAATAACATCCCAAGACAAATACCACAGAATAGAGAAAATGGTTCCCAAGACAGCTCCCACGACAACTTGCCTTACTGTATGAAAGAGTTGTGAGACCCGTAGCCATGACTGCAAACACCATTGAAAGATAAACATCAGCATGGGAAGCATATTTCAGTAACCATTTCTCTTTTTCTTTTTTCTTTTTTTCCAAATCCTTTCAGGTTCCACAAGTGCTGGGAATTTTTGTTTCTACTTAACCATGAGCTGAACAATATTTCTTCTAATATCCACCTACTCAATCACACCTTTGAGGTGTCACAATGCAAATCTATTATAAAAAGCTAACTTACAGCTGTAGAACAAAAGCAATCATCATTGGTCAGTAGTCCATGAATTAATTTAGTTCTCTATAATCTATATAACATCATAAATCATGACAATCAAGGGAAAATTTTGTGACTTCCTATTTTCTACACCCAAAGTCCATTTGAAAACCACTTATTTTGTTAAAACTGAAAACTTTTTCCTGAAAGTATATAGAAAAAAAAGTTAAAAGCTGACTTTTGGAGCAATGGGACCCACTTAACAGTGCAATGGGACCCACTTTAGGAGCAAAAATAAGCTAACTTTTTCTCAAATCCCAAACGCAACCCCGATCAACAAGTGTTCATTATTGAATATTCTATTAGGAGTGTATTATTGAAGACTTAAGTTGTCCGTCAACCCAACCAAAAAAAAAAAAAAATTTATCAAAGGCTGAGATTAGTTCATAAGTACTTTATTAATTTTTACTAAAAAATAAAAATCCATTGGGCTTATTTGGGGCCACCTAGTCGATTTGACCCTTTGATCCCATTTACATATCAAGGTGAAACTGCACCAAATATACGGTTTCAAAATTTGGAGGGTTGTGATAGTCACCATGGCATAATCCATTAAAATTTAGCTACAATACTATACTAGGTCTATACTAAGCTACCCTATGGTTTCTAAACAGGAGTGGAAAGGAATGTCCTAGATTAGCATAGTACCCGTGACTAAATTTTAAGAATATCAACATTCATATATGAAACCTATGCTAAAAGCAAGTACAATATGCTTCATTTGACTTTAATAAGAGCCACATGAGAATACTTACAAGGTAAGAACCAAATGCCAAGGCAAGAACACCGATTGCTATGGTGATTTCGTTTATCCCTAGCCATTCAAGTGTTTGAGCTATGGCATAAAAAAATCACTTAAAATATTTTTTATTTATTATTAATAGATTATGTAGATAATATATGATTAAGGGAAACCATGATTATATAACAACTGAAATTATGAAGATATAAATTGGCACTTTGCTTTTCTTTACCTTTATTTTCTGTAATTAAGGGAAAAGCAGGGGTGAGGGAGAAATGCAATCAGCTGCAGCTTCTACTTCTTATTCTTGAAAAAGAAGATGGAGTTAAAAGTAAAGACATAGTAAAACTAACTTAACCACAAACTGTCTACACGTCACATCATGCAGGTAAACCAAGCATATTTTCATCTGTCCATTTTATTTCAGAGAATCCCAAAGTTCTCAAATGGTTGTGTGATATTACAAAGAGAAAATTCCTCATGAGATGTAAGGAGGATAGCAAATCAATATTAGTACGAAAACACAACAGATGGTGTAAGAAGAGCACCTGAACCAACATCCAAAGCATGCATGCCAGGCTGCAAATTGTCCTCCAACAATTGAAGGCAAATAGTGTGCATATGAGGGGCAGAAATAGTAGCATTATATCCTATAGGCATGGGACTGTCATAATAAGGAGCATTCCCATCAGGTACAAACAAAGCTCTATCAACTTTCTCCATTACTTCAGCTACCTTCTTCGATCTGACCACACCATAAGTCTGCAAGTTCTCCACCATTGCTTTGTTCTTATTAATGCCACTTCCACTCCAGAATCGCTGAACATTAGCCCCAACCGCAAAAAAAATAAAATAAAAAATAAAAAGCTTCAGTTGAATAATTCCTTTTGAATCAAACTAACAGAGAAAATTGAAGCTCATTTCTTATAATGCGCACAGAAACAGACAGCAAAATAAATTATACCAAATAAAGCAAACTTTAAAAGCCTACTACATACAATAGCTGTAAATACCACTTCTATTAATACACAAATATTCATAAGCAACTTTACCAATGTGGCGCACACACAAATATTTGCATCAACCCCAGATGGCAAACTTGAACTCAATCTCATTGACATATATACCTTGTCAAGTTGCATAGCCTCCACAGCAGTGGCAGCTATGGGAAGAGTTTGTGTGTCCAAGGCTTTGGGACATGTATACAATTGGATATCATCATTTTAGAGGGTGCAATGAACCCCAATAAAAATGTTTACTGCAACATAATATGTCCACACTACTCGGTAGAAATTTCCCTGTAAATACACAAATCAGACAGTCCCAACAGAACCATATACACCAATCATCTCAAGGAACGCTTCTTTTGCACCAATAAATGGAAAATATGAACCCCATATAAATAATAACCATAGATACAATTGAGAACCCAATGTATTCAGAAGGCACTAATTTTGCAGAATACCCAAATGAATCAAATGCTAGCATGAATGAATTCATTACCTACATTTACCTTGACTAATGAAAAATAAATAAAAAATCAAATTCTGCAGCGAACATTTAGTTTAGTCTCTTCGACTCAACTAACATATAAGTTTTGCAGAGATAAGCACCCAAAAAAAAAGGAAAGGCTTGAATACGTTTTTGCCTCCAAAATTTGGTCCCAAACTCAATTTAAAACATCGTTGTTTCCTTCCCTAAAGAATTCTTAAATATATCTTACATTTTTTTTGTGTTTTAAAAAAATTGACACATTCGTTTCCAAGGTCTATGTAGTAAAAATTTGTATATCTCTAGCATCACTCAATCCAAAATGAAAATGCTAAAACTATAACCAATTTTACAACAAAAATCTTTAAAACTTCTAGGAAGCACAAACACTTCTACTAATCACCGGACCAACATTCTAGTACTCACAAAAGACCAACATTCTAATAAAAAACCCAAAAGACAAGCACAACCAGACCAACATTCTAGTAATCACCGATGAATATAAATTAACTAACTAAATAAATTGATCAAAACCCAGAATCAAATTATGCATAAAAATAACAAATTTACAAACAAATTTACAAGCTGAACATGCAAGTTGAGCGAGACATACCTTGTGAGAGGGAGACCGAGAGCGAGACGAAGACGGAGACGGAGAATGAGGCAGATTTGAGAGGCAGAAAGAGAGTATTTGTGTGGAAATAAATAGCTTTAGATTGAGAGAGGGAGATAGCGAGATTGAGAGAGGGAGATGGCGAGATTGAGAGGTGGTTTGTGGGTGTGTTTTGCTCTGGGTAACAGAATGCTCTCCTGTTCTTTCTGGGTTTAAGTTCAAGTGTTGAAAAGAAAAAGCGTTAAACATAGGATTTAAGTTTAAGTGTCAGTGATGGTAACAGATGGTACTCGAGCTTCATGAGCTCGGGTACCAATCAGTTTTTTAAATTCCATATGATGATGGTCAGGTGCCACGTGGATGAAAAAAATGGGGTACTCGAGCTTGGTGAGCTCGAGTACCACAAAAAGTGGTACTTACCTAAATATTTCCGAAACAGTGTTGCGGACCCAATTATTTCCAAAATTAGTGCTAATGGGCCATTTTGCCCCCAATAAGAAGGTATTTCAAATATGGCCTAATATTATTTAAAAAAAAAAAAAAAAAAAAAAAAACCAGTAGAGTTTAGCCTAGATCCAGTGCACTAGAGCACCGGATAAAAGTCTTTGTCTATAATACAATACAAACATGTGTCTAACTCAATTCTACATTCTTGAGAGAATTTTTTATAACGGTTGATATTTGTTTATTGATAAACAAGTTTATCTGTAAGACATCATAGATTATGAAAAATGACTATTGAAAATGGAACTTTACCATTGTAATCATAATATAGTTTAACATTTGTTTATCAAGAAAATAGTTTAACATTTAGATTTTAAAATTTTGTTAAATATTTATGAATTACACCATTAGCTTGTAAGGGCCAAAAAAATGAACACCTTGCTAACTCATTTATAGAGTGGTTATTGGTGTTCTTACTATTTTTGTTTATACTACAACTATGGAACAAGCATTTCTAGTCATATATATTGTCAAAACTAGGTTTTCCAACAAAATAGAAAATGATTTTTAACAAAAGCTTTGACTTAGTGAATTAAAAAGAATATTACTATGAAATTTAGTACAAAATCAATCATAAATAATTTTTGGAATTCAATTTTTTTTTTTTTTTGATATATTATAGATGAGCAAATTGAAATATATTAAAAATTGTAATTTTGTGTCTTTTGATTTATATATTTCTAATATTGAAAATGGGCCAATTTCATCTTTTATGTATTTATTTATTTTGACTTTCAGTTTATTATTTTTATTCTTGATAGATCAAAAAAAAAAATTATTCATGTTTTGATCCCTTAAAAATAAAATCGTGGTTCTGTTTATTAGAATACGATAAGTGAATGGTCATCTCTTATCCTTGTTTGGATGTCTAAAGATTAAGATGGAAATGTGAAAGAAGGATAAGAGGACATCATATAAAAATCAAATTTATGAAATAAGATCCTCTCTCATTGAATCCTTCAATTCGCTCCAATTTTTATTTGGATGTAAGATACTTGACATTTAAAAATCAAATTTATACTATATGTCCCACATATGACTAAAAATGGGAGAGAATTGGAGGAAATCCTTTTTTGGTAATTACCTCTTATTTGTTCAATTCAACGAAATTAATGGATATATAAACTAAAATTTATTTTAAAAAATGTTCAATAATTTTCTTTTCTTGATTATGGTATAGAAAGATTGTAAGAGTTTGCATCAAAAAAGAAAAGAAAAGCCAATAATACGACTGTGTCCCAAACTTAAACAAAAATTCGGCTACTTTTAAAAGACTATGGTTTCGATACATGTAGCCACGTAGGCAAGATTTAAGAGACATTTGGGAAAGTCGCCCTAGAAAAGAATAGCTTGAAAATTGAGTTGCATGAAAATGAGAAAGGAATAACTGTTTTTTTTTTTTTTTTAAAAGAGAATTTCAACCTATAGCATCCACTCCTGATAATAGCTATTTATCATCAGTCCAAGACACCAATCGTTTTTTTGGTGTTAATGGGAATTGAATCTTAGATCTTTTATTTAACCATCAGAAGACTTTACTAGTAGAACTAACTAGAACCTACAAACGAAATTATTTCTTTTTAACTTGAGAGTTGAGGCTAAGAACTTACTTTAAAAAGTGTACTATTTAATAACCAATAACAAATCTTAATCTACCTGCAATATTGATCCCAAAAGCTGATTGTACGCATGCACATTGTGTTACACCAAAGAAATACAAAATTAAATTTGCATTTTACTTTAAAGAAAAAAATCTTTAAAAATGAAAATTAAATGCCACATATATATTGTCACAGTAGTGAGTTTTTTTTTTTTTTTTTTTTTTTTGTGATTCAATGATAAATCATTTAAAAGCTCAATAGTAAAACTACTATTGCTTATTTAGATCCCCAATTTTAAACTTATAGCTAAATTTCTTTTACTCTACTTAACTAAGTACATAACAAAAGTAAATGAAATGTAATCAATCGGAACTACTATAGTGCATAAACATAAGCATTAAACAACAAATGTAAAGCACAAAGAGTAAGAGAAGAGAGATGCAAACACTAACACCGAGACATGTTATAGAAGAGGAAACTGAAGTATTCGACAAAAAACCTCTCTGCAGCCCTCCAAGCCAAAATGATTCACTAGTGAATAAATTTGGAGTACAAAGATATCAAAAAGACCCTCCAAGCCTAATTTACCCAACGTACTTAAACCCTCCAAGTTCCAGATCCAAACGGACTTCACCGAATCTTATCTTCACTAGTTATCCAGATCCCGTAATTAGCTCCAAATTGCAACTGCCAATCACTGGCCTCTTCCAATGCCTCCCACACGCACCAAAACTTATCTCAACACTCAGATTGGGTAAGGTAAGTGTTTGGACTAAGAACCTCTCAAGGATTTGTAATTAGAGAGGTAGAAGTAAAGAAAAATTAAAAGAAATTGTGTAGATGATTGTGGGTTCACAATCTCTAACTCTTAAGTGTATTGTTAGAGTTTTCTCTCTAAAAGTATACTTAAAATTTTGTGGGTAACGTGGGCTTATATATTGTAGGTAAAGAAATGAGGAAAGCACATTTTAAAATCATCCAGACAGAGAGCTTCGCAGGTCACTCATGGGTTGGTCAAGTCGTGAAGTGACTCATGAAATATAGCCTAGCAAAAGACTGTTCAGATTCCAGCATATGCTTCTCACGTGGCCTTTTGCAAGTTGTCCACTCGCGAGCCAATTGTGAGCAAGTCGCGAACTTCATTGTCTTCATAATTCTTCACCAAATTCCCATACTTAACCCTTACATTAAATCTCACAAACATACAGAGAAATGATTGAACAAAATATAATCAAATTTAACACAAAATTAAAGCCAACAAAGCATAGTTGAAAATCACAACTTTACATCATTAAATTCATATTCCATGCAATCACTTATGTTATAATACTCTTATGTGATAAATTCAGAGAGAAAAAATAGGGAATACTGCCTCCGATATATTTGAGTACTATTGCCATTTGATTATAAAAAGAAAAGAAAATTGACAATTTTCCAGATAATGTACTTGAGAAAATATACGTGACATTTTGCTGGAAATCAAAGTCAATTTACAAACTTATTACTTACCAATCAGACAAAAAATAAAAGATTATAATTGAAAAAACTTACTAAGATTCATTTAATTGTTGAAAAGTATAATTTTGTATAGATTTAACATGAGAGCATTAGCAAGCTAAAAGAAGAAGAAAACAGTATCAAACCATGAGACTTTAAGAATTGACATCATAAAGAATCATAGGATACCATATACAAATATGTTAAGTTATGGTTTTTCACATAACATTTATGTTGGCTTTATTCCATGACAAAAGGTGTTGTAATTGTATTAATTTATTTTCTTGTATTTTATGAGATTTATTGTAATGGGTTTAGTATTAAGTTGGTGAAGATTGCTTAAGACAATGAAATTCACAAATTGCTCGCAACTAACTCACAAGTGGACGACCCGCTAAAGGTCACATGAGAAGCCTATGCTAGAAGCTGAAGAGTCAAGTGCCAAACTATATTTCGCGAGTCACTTCACGACTTGGCTAACCTACGAGTGATTCGCAAAATTCTTTGCGTGGAAGACTTTGAGTGTGACTCTTATACCCTTCACCTATACTATATATACCCTCATTACCCAGAAAATTGTAAGGAGACTATTCAAAAGAAACCCCTAGAAAGGTTTCTACAACACACCCACTTTGTTAGAGAGAGCTACACATCCTCAAGAGAGAAATCTTTGTTGTTCCTTCTCCTCCCCTCTCCCATTGTTATACCTTGAGAGAAAATTTGTACTCAAACACGACTCACACATATTCAAAGTATAGAGAGTGTTTTGGAGCTTGGGAAGCATTATGTATTTGCCAAAATAAGCTGGTGAGGCTTGGTGGATGCAATTAGGCAGTATTGTGGGACTTGGATAACTAGTGAAGACAAGACTCCGAGAATTCCGTTGGTAGCTAGAACTTGGAGGGGCTCAAGTACTTTGGGTAGATTAAGTTTGGAGGGTCTTTTGGTATCCTTGTACACCAACTTATTCACTAATGGATCATTTCAACTTAGAGGATCGTAGAAAGGTTTTTCATCAAGTTCTTCGGTTTCCTCTTCAATAACACATCGTCATGTTATCTTGTGTTTGCATCTCTCTTTCCTTACTCCTTGTGCTTTATATTCAATTGTTGATTATGTATGCTTATGCACTAGGAAGTAGTCCTAGTTAATTGCGCCTTGATTACTCTCGTTCCACACTTAATTGAGTAGATTAAAAGTAATTAAGCCATAGTTTTAAAATTGGGGTTCTAAATAAGCAATAGTGTTTTACACTATTTAAGAGCTTTCAAAATAGACAATCCTTGTTGGACTAATATATGAATATCCTTATGTCTTTTTAGATGTTCATTTTCTTTCCCAAATGAATCAAAAATATGGGGAAATTCTGTTAGGTACACCCCTCGTTTAGCATAACTAATTGCGTAGCACTTTGCTAATTAAAGTAACTGAATGAGTTTTAGTGTTTAAAATCATCTTCAATGAAGTTAAATTCTTCTTTTAAACTCACTAGGAAATCCCCTAATATTTGAAGCTTATGAAATGGATGTAGGATTATAAGTAGGGGTGTTCAAAAGTCGATCTAAATTGAGTCACTAAGCCAAAGCTGATAGAATTGCTAGAAGGGGATGCTAGTGACAAACAATACAGTAGTAGATAGCGTTGCTAGAATTCCAATATTCACCAGTACAAGTGTATAGTTGTTGGCAAAAGATTTTAGTTTCAGACAAAGACTACACTAATGGTGAGTGACTCCCGATGATCTAGTTGAATCAACATATTAACAACCTAGATTTTCTACTTTTTCAATCAAATCAACATAGATTTGCTTCTCATTTGCTCCTCAAACTTCAAAGCTGAGTGACTCTCAAGTCAACTCTCCTCATATCGGTTGGAAGGTGGGTTTTGATATTTAGAAATTTAGATATAAAATTTTGGGTTTGATTTTGGTTGATAAGTTATTTAGGTAATTGATTTTTATCCTTGGAAGTTCCAGATTGCTTGCTCTCTCTCTCTCTCTCTCTCTCTCTCTCTCTCTCTCTCTCTCTCTCTCTCTCTCTCTCTCTCTCTCTCTCTCTCTCTCTTGTGACGGTAGCCATTGATGGAAGCCAAGACTGTGTTGCCAGAAAACCAATCCGATAGTGTGACGGGAGTTCACATTTTTAAGGAAGCAATGTCAGTGATGTAGCCTAAAAAACCCTTTCAAAACTAGCCACACCAACCAATTAACACCCCTAGTTATAAGCAAATTATTGCTTATCAAAAGGTAGTATCTCTCTGTTGGATTATTTAGATCTATGTACACTCAGATTGTTTAACCTAATTAATTAACAAGTTGATACTTAAGATTATTATTCAGATCTAGGTTAAACACATACAATCATATCATGTAATGCGGAAAAGTGAAGAAGACAAGTGATATGATAACTAGGAAAACTATTGAAACCGTCCAGTTTCAAGGTAAAAAACTTGGGGTAGATTTAACCTAAACTATCATCTAGGCAACAAATTCATATATGGAATGAAAGTTTTACAATTAGATTTTTCCCTAAATCTAAAACTACCTCTTGTAGTACTTATTCACATAACTACACGCAGCTCCTAATCCACAGACTCTTCTATTTGAATTTGTCGCACACAAACACCCATGTTTGTAACTTTGAGATCCCACTCAAAATTTTAGATAATCAGCAGTTGTTGATCTTGTATGCAGCAACTTATCTCCACCAGTTCTTGTATATGGATCTTCTTTCCAGTAGATGCTTGTTGAGTTAGAAGGTTACAAAATCTCACAAATCTTACAAGAGTAACTCACAAAACTTCCAAGAACTCGTTAAACGTAATTTAGGGCTTTCCTTTTATACCTAGTAGTGTTAGACACAAACCCAAAACATTTTGTGGGCTTTAGGTCTGATTTAAATTCTACAGAATTTGATTCTTGATTGGTTGAGCCTGTCTCTCGATCAATTGAGCCTTGCAGATTTTGAATTCTAAATTCTAAATTCTACAACTTGACTATTCTTGAATCTTGACTTGAACTAACATGAGCAATGTCTAACATTGTTTTAAGACTTAAAAATCTTAAACTAGATATGGTTTAGTTCTCAGTTTGCCAACTTACATAAAATTAGAACCTAAACATTTATTCCTAAATATTTAGAACCTAACATTCTTGTATCCCGTTGCAGGCAGCTATGAGTTTTGTTGTTGATTTTGTATCTTTCTATTTAGAACTACATCGATTGTGGTTGAATTATCATTTTAAAAAAAAAATTAAGGCGAATATTACATTCATCTAGAATGCAAATTGGGGCTTAAATACAAGTTGTGTAGTTTTTTAAATAAAAAATCACTTTCATGTCATTTGATATTGGCCACATTATTACTTCATTTGCCTCGTACACAAACAAATTAACAAAATTAGACAGAAATGACCACTAAAGCTCAAATTTTAAACTCTAGGACTAAAATTACTCAATTGAAACATCAATAGAATTGAAAAAGCTTAACATAAAATACCACAAGTTATTTTGGCCTAAAACTTTCGTAGAAACATCAATTGCTCAAAGTGCATCAAGTTTCAATTTCACAAAATATCCGTGTAACCATTAGATTTTTCAGTCTTTTGGAATACCCCAACAAAAGTGTAACCACAATATAAACAAATAAATATATATATATATATATATATATATATAGCCAAAACTTAGAGAAAATCCAATTAGATTTTAATTGGATTCTCAATTTTGCATCATGAGTCCCATTTAATTTTTAATTTTGTGCCAAGTGAATTATTGAGTGTATAAATTGAAGAGTCCAAATCCAATTAAATTCTAAATTAGATTTCAATTGGAGTCCAATTTTCCGTCACATGTTCATTTAAGTTTTTAATTTTTGTGGCAAATAAATTATTGGGTGTAAAAACCGAAAAATCTAAAACCAATAAAAAAGAGTGTAAGTTAGTACCATGTATAATTTGAATCTCTTTAAAAAAAAAGTATAATTTGAATCGTATAATTGTGATTGTTTTTAATTATACTCATGCATATACACGGAACTATACACTATTTTATATAACATAAACACAATTACTAAAAAAAAATGCCTTTTAAATCTTCTACATAATTCCAAAATGCCAAAATGGATCAAAATAATAAGTTGTAGGAAATGTAATTCTTGATTGTAAGGCATACCTGAGGACGAAAAAAATAGAAAGAGAAAATGACAAAAGAGGTTCGTGATTGAAGCGTGGGTCTAGAAGAGTACACGAGTTTTTCTTCTCAAAAAGTCAATCATAGTTTACTATTATTTATTTTGTAGAGAATCCTAAATAATACGTATGTTCCAAACTAAAACAAAAATTCGAAGCCGAATAATTCGCCACCTTTAAAAAGACGGACGTTTTGATTAGTGCAAACACAATGGATGAAACCTCAGGGAAAGACCCACTTAAAAAAAGAAGTGCACCTGCTTGAAAATTGACTTACCAGATTGAGAACGACTACTGCCTTTTCTTTTAACAACCAATACAAATTCTTAACCTACCTGCTCTATAAGCAGAATTAAAGAACATTGTGTTACAGTTTTTTTTTTTTTTTTTTTTTTTTAAGAGAGTTTCAACCTAGTACGTTTGCTTCTAATGATAGCTCTTTATCATTAGATCAAGACAACTATCAGAGACTTTACCAGTTGAACTAACTGGAACCCACCATTGTTTTAACGTCTTAAAAAAAATATAAAAAATAAATCACATATTATGAGAAAATACCAGTGACAATTTACTTAAACACAGATAATTAATGAACTGCAAAGAACTTTATAGTTTAACACTTCAACTAGTAATTTTGTGTGTTTTTAACTAAAACATCTAGAATTGAGTTCTTTTATTATCACTAACAAAAATCACACAAAGTTTTAACTATTGGAAAGAGTAATATTGTATATGAGATCTTTTATAAAGTTTAAAAAGAATAGAAAACTGAATCAGAACATAAAGTATGCCGTAAACAAATGGACAATCCTTGCTGTACTAATATGAACACTCCTAAGTTTAGTGGGACTTTGGATTGGTCTAGTGGTAAGTTTGCTTTCTCGAATGATTCAAACAATACGGTTTGGTACGCCGCGTATTATTCGGATTTCTCTAATGTTGTCCATTCTTTGTGGTGACCCACCAAAGGTCTCTATAAATCAAATTCCCCCTGCTACTTCTTTCTCACCAGCAACACCAAAACACACAAAAACAACACAGAGATATCATTGAAACCAGTTCATTTCCTTGCTCAGAGTCAGAGACAGTCACCAAGATTATGGACGACAACCACTCCGGCAATCTTCCCGAGAGGTTAGCTCAAACTACAAAGCTCTTTCATTTAGTTTTGGTTTTACATTTTTCAGTTTGGTCATGGATTCTAGTAGAGTTCTGTTCGAGGCCACAGTTTTAGTACTATGTTTTGCTTTCATGAGTTTCATTTAATGTTTCACTAAATACGATTTTGATTATGAGTGTTCAATTAATGTTCATTAAACTTTACTCATTGATAGAGGTGACTTCTTTATTTTTTTTGTTCAAAGGGAGTGTGACTTCCACATTTAAGTACATGAAGTCTCTCTGGTGCACAAGCTAGAATCAATCTTCTCCATTGTTTATGTGTGTGTATTTCATGGCTTTGATTCAGATTTCAGAGTGTCAAACTGCCTAATGCAACTACAATTCTTTTTTTCTTGAATGAATTAAGGCAACTACTACAATTCATGATGCATGATATTTTGATGTAAATAAACTGCCCTTATTTACATTTCCCTTCATATCATTATCTTTTTGGTTCTTTTGATTCTATTCTCCCCTGTTTTTATTGTCTCCATTCTCATTAATTTCTCTCTCTGTGGAATTTTGTCATTGGCTGCCAATAAAGTTGAAGATTGGAATTGTAAAATTGGAAATATTTGGATCTTATAAGGGTAAGATCCAAAGAGCTTACCTTTAGATATTGAGCAATCTTTCTGAGCCAAGCCAGAGTATTAGAAATGGTTTTGTTTTCTTTTTCTTTTTTTATTGAGATGTAATTAATTTTCTGAACTTTTTATATCCTCAATCCGAAAAATACTAGATTTTATCCCAGAATTTACTCCTACTAACTTATAATTTAAAAAAAAAAAATCAAATTAGTACACAAGAGAAGTATATATATTTGTTTAATTTTCATGCGCATTTTCTTTAATAGTGCTTATGTATATATATATATATATATATATATTGATAGTTACGAAAATATATGAAAAACGATTTTAAATTTTAGTGGGTCTAAATGTAACTTTTGTTTAAAAAGTTATTTGTTTATTTTAAAAATTAGTTAAAAATGGTTACTTAAAATAAATAAATAAGAGTTTAAAAAGTTGTACAAAGGAAAAAGTTTTTGTCAAATAGACATTAACTTTTAGCTCGTAAAAACATCTTTTGTAGTACTATTCTTTTTTTTAATTCTCTTTTTTTTTTTTTCTTTTTTCTTTTTTCTTCTTTTTGGCTGAATGACTGAGTTGTATTATACAACAAAATCACAGGGACAGGGGTCCAGACCATGTTTAATGTAAAAGGAAGATTCTCATACCATTTATCGAAAATTCGTTGGACTACATTTTGCATTATTAAGTTCCTTAAATTTCTTAATTTATATTTATATTTATTTTTTGCTTAATATGTATGTTATTATTCTTTTTTTTTTTTAATTTGAATATTGATATTTTATTAAAGGGTCTTTGAATTTTTATTTTTATTTTTATTGAAATGCAGAGATTTTTCTTGTGCACAATTAGAATTTTTGTTTTTATTTTTATTGAAATGTAAAAGATACTTATTTTTTTGTAGAATTAAAAAAAGATATTCATTTAATTTCTTATATTTCCACCCTTCAACTATATGTTGCACATAATCTAAGACATTTTATGTTCTTTATCTAGAATTAAGCAAGAAATCCATTCCTTCACCGCATGGCTTGCTGTGGTTGGCTTTAGCTTTAGTAATCTGCTTATCCTCGTCGGATTAATGTATCAAGGCTCAGGTGCTGCTCTATTCCATGAACACAATGCAATCATGCTAGGCCTAATAATAGATGTAGTTACTTTCACTACAGCATTGGCAGCGTGGGTACTAGCCACTTCTAACAGAAATTCTCCCTTATTCTTCAAGAGTGTGTGTCTTATTTTGGGGGCTTTGGCTTGTGACTTACCCCTTTTCATCCTTAACCCGATCTTAGGGTGGGTTATTTTTGCGTTAGGTGCATCCACTCTTGTATATTTACTTTATGGCTCCTACAAACAGATTTTTGAGTCCTATCGAGAAAATTTCCAATCAATTTCAAACTGGTTCGAACAAAAATTCCCACAAATTTTCGAGTCCTGCCAAGAAAATCTTCAACCAGTTTTAAATTGGTTCAAACAAAAATTCCAACAAATTTTTGAGCCTTGCCGAGAAAATATCCAATCAGTTTCAAACTGGTTTGAACAGAAATTCAATTCCCAATCAATTTCCCAAACTTCTTCCCAAGCATCCAATGGATCTCTCATGCTTACTCCCAATGTGACAATGAAACAAGCGACGAAATCAGAAGAATGCTTGATTGAAGGTTAAGCACAACAAATAGAGGGAGACTGTGTTCTTATTATGCATTGATTTGGAATACAATAAGTCTAGTAACATTTTGTCTACAAAATGTTGAAGTGGTAGGTTGTGAGTGATGACAAAAAACGATATGATATTAGTATTAGGTCCATGTGAAAGCGACCTTCTACAATTCACAATTTGTTGTCACAACAAGTTGTGAAATAAGTTATGATATAAATTGTATTTGTAACAAAGTAATATGTAACAAGGTGTTAATGTTTTATAGTGAATCCTAATGCACAATATTTATGTGATTATTGATAAATTTGTAATGTATGCAATATGCATCAAAAGAAAATAAATAGTTTTGGTTTGAAGATATGGCCTAGTTATCGAGAGCCCATTTATGCCTCCTACAAACAAATTTTCTAGTCCTATCATGAAAATTTCCAATCAATTTCAAACTGGTTTGAACAGAAATTCCCAAAAACTTTTGAGTCTTGTTGAGAAAATCTCTTACGAGTTTTAAATTAGTTCAAACAAAAATTCCAACAAATTTTTGAGTCTTGCAAAGAAAATATCCAATTAGTTTCAAGCGGGTTCGAACAAAAATTCAATTCCCTATCAATTTCCCAAAATTCTTCCCAAGCATCCAATGGATCTCTCATGCTTACTCCCAATGTGATAGAGAAACAAGTGACGAAATCAGAAGAATGATTGACTAAAGGTTAAGCACAACGAATGGAGGGAGATCCGTGTTCTTATTATGCATTGATTTGGAATACTATAAGTCTAGTAACATTTTGTCTCCAACATGTTAAAGTGGTAGGTTGTGAGTGAATAAAAAAAATAAAAAAAATAAAAGAAGAAGAAGAAGAAGAAAAGAAAGAAAGATATGGTATTAGTGTTAGGTCCATGTGACAGCAACCTTCTACAATTCACAATTTGTTGTCACAACAAGTTGTAAAATAAGTTATGATATAAATGGTATTTATAACAAAGTAATATGTAACATGGTGTTAATGTTTTATAGTGAATCCTAATGCACAATATTTATGTGACTATTGATATATTTGTAATGTATGCAATAATTAGACATGGCAAAACAAGTCAAAATTTTTTGACCCAACCCAACCTGACTTGATTTTTTTTTACTCGAAGTAAAAACAGGTTAACCCGTGACCTTAACCATTTTTTAAAACTTTTTTTTTGGTATAAAAATAATAAAATTAAGACAATATTGGTTTATTTATTTGTTGTTAGCTTTAATGAAACTGTTAGGTTCTAAGACTTTAGGAACAAATGTATTAGAATTTCAATATGTATTATGTTGGTAAACTATGATCAAAACATAGAGTTTAGGTTTAGGCTTGCTCAAAGTGTGATTTATTGTAAAATTGAAATTAAGTGATTACAGGATTTATTGGACAAACTCTGCAAGGCTCGATCGATCGAAAATTAGACTTGATCGATCGAAACTCATGCAGATTTAATTTTCTACAGAAATTCTAATTTAGCCCTAGCCCATATGACATGTAGGGTTTTGTGTTTCACTCCAAGTATAAAATGAAAAACCCTATCTATGTTTTAGAAGTCTTTGGAGAGTTGTGTGTTGAATCTTCTGTAAGATCTAGAGGTATTTACCTTCATACACAAACATAGAGTTGTCAAGATCAAGATTCACTTCAAGAACTTGATGATCTCTTCAATTGCTGCATAAAGAACTTTAACGAAGATCTGAAACCTTTGAGTGGAGTCTTAAAGTTACAAGTAGGAAAACTTGTGGTTTCTGTAGATCAAAGAAAGAAGTAATTCGTGGATTCAGAGCTGTCATGTGGTTGTGGTAGTAAATTTTCTACTTGAGGTAGTAATAGGATGTTAGTGGTCTAAGTTTTATTGTAAACACTTCAATTCTTTCATAGTGGATTTGTTTTTACCTTAAGGATAGTTAGGTTAAATCCTCCCCAAGTTTTTTATCAGTTAGATTTTTCTAAGTCATTATATCATGGTGTTCTTTATATTTCCGCTTTATTTGCATGATATGATATTATTGTGTTAACCTATAACTGAATAATTTATCTAAGTAATCACTTGGCTAAATAACTAGGTTAAACAATTTGTGTTAAGAGGTCTAAAAATGTACAAATGGTATCAGAGTGGGTTAGCTCTTGTGTTTAAATCTTTTGATCTAAGAGTTGATCCTTGACCTCTGTTGTCATGGAACACGGTCACTCTCTTGTGATCCCTTCTCACTTTGATAGGAACAACTATGCCTACTAGAAAGTAAGGATGAAAGCCTTCCTAAAATCTATTGATGAGAAAGTGTGGAACTCTGTTGAATACAGATAGGAGAAACCGACTACTCCTATTAGTGAGTAGTCAACATCTCAAAAAGAAGTTGCCACTTTTAATAGCAAAGCTATGAATGCTATTTTTAATGCTGTTTCTAGGGAAAAATTCAAGAGAATCTCAAATGTTGAGGTTACTTATACTGCATGGAATATTCACCAAACTGTGCATGAAGACACAAAGGCAATTAAGATTAATAAGTTGCAGTAGTTAACAATTAGAATTGAAAGCATTAGGATGTCTAATAATGAAAGTTTTGATGAATTCTATGCTAAACTTAATGATATTATTAACTCTTCTTATAATTTGGGTGATATTTATAATCAACCTAAGATTGTTAGGAAGATTCTTAGATCCTTAATTGAGGACTTTAGACCCAAAGTGACTGTCATACTGAAAGTAAGGTTGTGGAATCCATCCCTATTGATGAGCTTATGGGATCTCTTCAGTCCTATGAGCTAAACTTACCCAAAACAAACAAATTCAAATCAATGGCTCTTAAGTCAATTGATGATGTTGATGGGAATGGATTTGATAATAAACTCTCTTCTATAGAGATTGTTTATCTTGTCAAAAACTTTAGAAACTTTCGTAGGAATAACAACAGAAGAGCAAAAGGTAAAAACAATGTTGAACCTAGAAAATTTAAGAAAAATGAACCAACTAAAGTTAATAATGCTGATAAATCAAAAGAAAAAGTTGGTCAAACTTCTAGTAATTCACTAGGTCAACAATGTTTTAGTTGTCAAGGTTATGATCATGTAAAATTGAATGTCCTACATTTTTGAGGTCAAAAGGTAAAGCTATTGTTATAATCTTTAGTGATGATGAAGTTTCTGATCACGAGTCTAGAAGTGATGAAGATGGAAATTTCTTTGCTTTCATAGCTACTGCTATAGTTAATGAAAGTGTTGTGGTTAAAGAGAACCCTTTTGATGGGGAACTCTCTGAGTGTGCTGATTTGCAAGAAGTTTTTAATAAGCTGTGCAAGGTTGCTACAAATGATGCAATAAATGTAGACTTAGGTCTAAAGAAGATTGTTACTCTTGAACTTGAAAAAAAAAAACTTGTTGTTGAATTTGCTTGATGCTAATGAATTGGTTAATAAGGTGAAGGCTGAAAACATGATGTTGCTTTATAAGATTAAGAACCTAAAACTAGAATTATCTGTTGCTAAAGAACAAACAAATAGGTTTGTTTTATATTTTTGGATGTTGATATTGTGTAGAAATAGAACTTGTGTATTTGTTTTACTTATCTTTGTATTATTTTGTTTTAGTTAGAAATATTGGGATTTGTATAATTTTAAAATTATTGAATAAATATTAATAAGTTTAACTGAGTTCATTCGTAATATAAGTGGTGAATTCAAAGTAATGCATTTTACATCAAGTAATTTGTTGCATGACTTTCCAATAGCAAATACATTTTGTTTTCTTTATAAAAATTTAAGAAATAAATAAATTAAAAAACACATGAAAAATATGGGTCAACCCGACCCGGCATGCAACCTAATTGACCCGAACATGTTTTTAACCCATTTAAAATGACCAATTTTTAACCCACAACCTGATTGACTCGACCTGAACCCGACCTGACCCGCCTGTTTGCAATGGCTATGCAATATGCATCAAAAGAAAATGAATAGTTTTGGTTTGAAGATATGGCCCAGTTTTCGAGAGCCCATTTACATCTACTCTCTCGCATCCTAATGACCTGATTTTGAAATTTGTATTTACCTGTTATAGTAGTGGACGAATCTGTACTTTAAACATAAATGAATGCTCAAACAATTTTGAGTTTGGGATTCAATTAAAAAAATTAGTCAGGCTCTTCAAATAAAATAGATCAGCCCTGGGATTGGACTTAAAGTTTATTATGGTACGATCCATAGAATTCAAATTTAGGTATATTCTAAGCAAAAATTTATTAAATCTGGGCTTTATGGGGTTTAATGCAAAAAACCCAAAAATGTGCCCATTCAAATTTGGAAAATAGGTTCAGAAGGTAGATCAAAAAGGTTAAAAGATACCCAGCCCAAACCCATGTTTCTTAGTTAACCCATCTGGGTCAACCATGAGGATGGTCACTTCATCACCTTCGCGGGGCTAATGCACTCTAGCTTTAATGAAGTTCTTTATGAGAAAATTGGGCTTCAACTAGAAAATCAGTTGGGCTCTTTAAAAATGAAAATTTTGATTGACTTAAACCTTATTGAGTTTGAGATGCGGTCCAAAGGATTAAAATCTGGCCTTATTTCCTTATTCCAATCAGAAGTTGTTTCAAACCGGTTGTGAGAACTTGAGTGTGAAGGAGTTGTTCAAACCGGGCACAAATGAGTGGAATTCTCCACTGTTGCAGCAACTTTTCTGTGCAAGGGATGTTGAGCTGATTGAATCCATTCCTCTATGCTCTTCTAAGGTTGAGGACACCTTAATTTGGCCATTTACTCCATCGGGTTCCTATACAGTTAAATCTGGATACAGGTTTTTGTACAAGGCTCAAAGGATGCACAACATTGACTATAGGCCGGAAGACACCAATGGAGTTTGGAAAAGATTATGGGGTCCAAAAACCCAACCAAAGGTCAGGAACTTCCTTTGGAGAGCTGTCAAGGATGCTATTCCCACCAAATTAAATCTCATGAGGCGCAAGGTTGTTCTAGAGGACTGCTGTGAACAGTGTACAGCTGAGCCTGAAGACACTTTGCACGCACTGTGGTCTTGTCCTCGCCTCAGTCCGGTTTGGGAGCAGCAACGGGAGTGGGAGTTTCGGGTGTTTGAGGAGTTTGATAACTTCAGGTCGCTGGTGGAGTTCGTAATTGAGAATGGTCTTGACTTGGAGCTCTTCGCGACAACGGTGTGGACGATTTGGCATAGACGAAATGCTCTTCGAACCAGGCAATCTCCTTTCCCAGTCCAGCAGGTGCTCCAGATGGTTCAGACCCTCAGAGCTGACTTCGCGCGCTCCTTGCTGCAACGTCCTACTGCCCAGACCAGACCGAGTCCTCCAAGTCCACCTGACAGACCCCCACCATGGCCAAACATTAAAGTAAATTTTGATGGTGCATGCTTTCACGACCAAAATTATGCAGGAGCAGCAGCTGTGATCAGAGACAGAGATGGCTTGGTCTTGGCATCAATGGCGGACAGGTTCCCTCTCTCTCATTCCACTGTTGCAGTTGAACTCCTCGCGGCAATCAAAGGTCTGCGTCTGGCTCTGGAGCTCGGCTATCATGAGATAACCTTGGAGGGTGATTCAAAAATAGCCATTGATGCAATGCGTAGCGGTCTTCCTTCAATGGCTGTCTACGGTCATCTGTTAGAGGAAGTCAGGTTGTTGGTAAGAGAATTTGCAGTAGTAGAATTTAGTTTCATTCCAAGGCAGCACAATACTTTAGCCCATAACATTGCTAGACATGCGAGACATGTTAGCGAATTTACAGTGTGGATGGAGGATGTTCCCCCACTTTTATCTGATGTATTTCTTGCCTCTATGGCGACATGAATAAAATCAAAGGTTGCATCTCAAAAAAAAAAAAATAAAATAATATGGCCAAATACTCAATATGGCCTAATACAAAATACCAATAAGATATGGCCTAATACAAAATACCAATAAGATTAGGCTTGAGTCTAGTGCATTAGAGCACCAAATAAAAAGCTTTATCTATAGTAATAGTACAATACAAATGCGTGTTCAACTCAATTCTGGATCCTTGAAAAACACAAGAATTTTTAAGAACTGATGATATTTATTTATTAATAAACAAGTTTATCCGTAAAACATCATAGATGATAAAAATGACTATTGAAATGGAACTTCACCATTGTAATCACAATATAGTTTAACATTTGTTTATCAAAAAAATAGTTTAACATTTAGATTTCAAACTTTTTTAAAAATATTTATGAATTACACCAGTAGGACCAAAAAATCAACACCTTGCTAATTCATTTATAGAATGGTTATTGGCATGCTTACTATTCTAGATCTTACAATATCTATGGAACGAAGATTTTCAGTCATATATATTGTCAAAACTAGGTTTACCAATAAAATAGGAAATGATTTTATAACAGAAGCTTTGATTTAGTAAATTAGAAAGAATATTACTACGAAATTTAGTACAAAAACAGTCATAAATAATTTTTCAAATTAAATAAATAAATAAAACATTGAGTTTTTTTTTATATATTATAGATTGGAAAATAGATTTATATATTAAAAATGGTAATTTTGTGTCTTTTGATTTATAAATATCTAAAATTGACTATGGGCTAATTAATATTTGATCTTTTATGTATTAATTTATTTTGACTTTCAGTATTTTTATTCTTTATAGATAATAAAAAAATTATTCATGGTTTGATCCTTGAAGATAAAATCATGGTTCTATTCACGAGAATACAAGAGGTGAATGGTTATCTCTTATTCTTGTTTGGATGTCTAAAGATTAAAATGGAAATGAGAGAAAATGAAAAAACGGACATCATATAAATTGGCAATGATGAAATAAAAATCCCTCTCATTAAATCTCTCAATTTCCTCATATTTTTATTTAGATGTAAGATATGTTACATTTAAAAATCAAATCTATGCTGCGTGTCTAACATATGATTAAGAATGGGAGGGAATTAGAGGAAATCATTTTCCAGCAATTACCTCTTGTTTGTTCAATTCATGGAAATGTATATAAACTAAAATTTTATTTTATTTTATTTTTAAAGAAGGCCAATAATACGACCGCACCCCAAACTAAAACAAAAATTCGGCTTCTTTTAAAAGACTGTTGTTTCAATACATGCAGCCGAATAAGAAGAATAGCTAGAAAATTGGGCTGCTTGAAAATGAAAAAGGAATAACTGCGTTTTTTTTTTTTTTTTAAACTTGAGGCTAAGAATTTATTTTAAAAAGTGCACTATTTAACGACCAATAACAAATCTTAACCTACCTGCAAAATTGATCACGAAAGCTGAATGTACGTGCATTTGTTAGGCCAAAGACATACAAAATTATATTTGCATTGTTTTTAAGAAACAAATCTTTAAAAATGAAAATTAAATGCACATATATACAACTGTTATTAAAAGATTTTAGTTTCCAATGAAGACTACACTAAGGTGAGTGAGTTCGGAAGGTCTAGTTGAATCCACCCAACATTAACCTACATCTGGTACTTCTTCAATTGAATCGACTCAAATTTGCTTCTCGTTTGCTCCTCAAACTTCGAGGGTGGGTGACTCTCGAGTCCTCTCTTCTCATAAATCAAGGTTTTGAAATTCGAACCGGACCGTATGATCTGATCGGATTAACCGAAAACCGCTCATTAAAATGGTTCTTTTAATCTTAATAACCGGCTATTACAAGAAATTCCGTGAACCGTGAGAACCGCCATTTAACCTCTTGGGTTTGAAAACCTTAAGCGGTTCTCACAGCTCAGACCGTTTGAGTTTTTCTTTTCAGTTACTTACAGCCATTATTGTTGAAGCTTCAAGCCTTCAACTTCAACCACCCACTGTGAGACTATCAGAGTTGAGATTGCACGCCATCTTCGTTCTTCTTCTATGTCTCGATCGCTCTCTCTCTCTCTGCGTTTTTGCAGATGCCGTGTATTTGCATTTTTGCCTCTGGAGTCTTCTTCTTCTTCAGTTCTTTGTAGATGATGTACTGCCTTGCTTACTCTCAACCACTAAAGGCTTGTTTTATTGTTACCCACTTATGGCTGCTGTCAAGCACTTCTTAAATTTTAGGGTACTCGATCTTTATTTAACCCATTTTTTTTATTGGCGGACAAACCTACTCTTGTTTTTTTCTTTTTTAAATTCACAAATGATTGACCATTCAAACTGGCATAAGAGAGAAAATATTAGAATGTCAATTATGCTTAGAATTTAATATTTTTTATTTGCATAATTATGTTTGCTTAAAATTGAATATTTTTATTTACATTATGAAACTTATGACATAAAAGAATTTATTTGAAATATAGTTCTTTATATTTATTTTGATTATTTTAGTTAATTTTTCATTTTTTACTAATTTAATATATTTATTTATCTTTTAAATAATTACTAAATTAATTATGACATCATGGTTTGATTTCGGTTGAATCTCGGTTTAATCTTAAAAACCTTAAATATCTCTCTCCTCCGGTTCTTTGAACGGTCTGGATTTGAAAACCATGTTCTCATTTGGATTGGAAGGTGGGTTTTGATATTTAGAAATTTAGATCTAATGTTTTGGGTTTGATTGTTGTTGATTTGTTACGTAGGTAATGAATTTTAATCCTTGGAAGTTTCAACTCTCTCTCTCTCTCTCTCTCTCTCTCTCCTGTGACGATGGCCACCATCTACCCCTCCAATGGAAGCCAATACCATCTAGATCCGACAATGTGACAATAGTTCACATTTTTAGGAAAACAACGTTAGTAGTGCAGCCCAAAAACCCTTTCAAAACTAGTTAC
This sequence comes from Quercus parvula, assembly GCA_030820535.1. Lineage (NCBI taxonomy): Eukaryota > Viridiplantae > Streptophyta > Magnoliopsida > Fagales > Fagaceae > Quercus > Quercus parvula. The sequence goes on from JAUAME010000003.1 coordinate 51,613,809, forward strand.
ACTGACTAATGAACACCATAATTACATGCTAATTATTGCTTATTAGAAGGCAGTATCTCTTGTTTCCGTTGCATTGGTCTTGTATCTTTGCATTTAGAACTACATATGTTATGGTTGAACTGTCATTAAAACAAATAAAGGTCAATATTACATTCATTTAGATTGTAAATTAGGGAAAATGTGAAATTAAGGCTTAAATACAAGTTCCGGTTGGTAAGCTGTACTTTTTTTAAATAAATAAAAAATTGTTTTCAAGTCATTAATAATTGACCACTTTATTACTTCATTAGCCATATACACAAAGAAATTAAAAGAATTAGTCAGAATAATAACTAAAGCTCAAATTTTAAACTCTCTAAAATTGCTCATTTAAATATTAAAACATTAAGATTAAAAAAGCTTAACGTCTAAGAACACAGGTTATTTTGGCCTAAAACTTTCTTAGAAACATGAATTGCTCAAAGTGCATGAAGTTTCAATGTCAATAAACATTAGTCTAGACGCATTTGATTTTTCAGTCTTTTGGAATACCCCCAACAAAATCGTATACACAAAATTTACATACTTAATGATGATACGAAAAATCAGCAGTTGAGTTCCTTGTCAACGTAGAAGGACGATGGGATTCAATTTGTCTCTGGTGAATACCTGCAATGAGACTCAAGCTAAGAAAATATATACCGGTGTGGCATTGGCTAAAAATCCTCCAATGATTAAGTCAGAAAAGGAGTCGCTTGAAGCGTATTGAGAGAGAATTTGACTTGGGAGTAGTTTTTGGGATCAGATTTGTGTGTACCTGTCGGCTCATCCTCTTTTTCTTTTTATAGTTATCTTTGCTTTAATAGGTAGTTAATTCCTGCATTTACTTATAACGGCTAATGCGTTACAGACAAGTGTTCTGATTGCACAGCTCTTTTGTTGCCATTGCCCCTTCTGTTACTTTTAGACATAAATGCCTGCAATGAATACATAACGTATGTTTAAGATTGTCAGTGCATGAGAGACGGTCTTGATGTTTTCCTACTCATCACTCAATATTTTTAAAATTAAAAAAAAAAAAAAAAAAAAAAAACTTTTAAACCCTTCCCATAATTCAGATATGGATTTTTTTTTTTTTTTTTTTTTTTTGCTGAGAAACTTATTATTTTAATTCTTGATTGTAAGGCATACCTGAGGACCAAAAAAAAAAAAAAAAGAGAAAATGACAAAAGAGGTTCGTGATTGAAGCGTGTGTCTAGAAGAAGTAGAATTCACGAGTTTTGCTTCTCAAAAAGTCAATCATAGTTTACTATTTTTTGTTCTTTATGTTTTGGTGTTGATACTATTATAGAATCCTCAATAATTCGAGGTGTTCCAAACTAAAACAAAAAATTGAAGCCGAGTAATTCGCCTTCTTTAAAGAGATGGACGTTTTGATAAATGCATTAGGGAAAGAGATCCAATTAAAAAAAGGATATAGCTAGAAAAGTTCACCTGCTTGAAAATTGACCAACTAGATTGAAAATGACTACTGCCTTATTTTTTTAATTGAAGGCATAAAATTTATTTAAAATTTTACTCTTTCAGTAACCAATATAAATTCTTAACCAACCTGCTCCAAGAGCAGAATGTAAGGAACATTGTGTTACAGGCACGACATAGGAATACAAAAAATAAGTTTGGATGTTATAATTAAAAAAATTAAAAATAAAAATAAGAAACTGAAAATTAAACATCACACACCGTCGGAGTAATATGTTTAAATCCCTAATTTTAAAAAATAAGAAAAAAAAAAACAAAAAGAAATGTGTAGTTTTCAGACAACGTTCATGAGAAAACATTGGTGACAATTTACTTGAATATACAGACAATTAGTGAATCATAAAGAACTTTATAATTCAACCAGTATTTTTGTGTGTTTTTAACTAGAACATTCAGAATTCTTATCACATTATTCCATTGTAATTATCAAATTATGACTACAAAAATCACACTTAGTATTAACTATTGGAAAATGTAATATTGTATATCAGATCTTTAGAGTTTAGAATGTTTAAAAAGAAAAGAAAATTGTATCAGAAGAACATGAAGCTTTTTGCCATCATAAAGTATGCCTTAAATAAATGGACAATCCATGCTGTACTAATATGAACATTCCTATGTTTTTTTAGATTTTATATGGTCACTGGTTGTAAGTTTGCTTTCTCGAATGATTCAAAAATACGGTTTGGTACGCCCTGTATTATTCAGATTTCTCTAACATTGTCTATTCTTTGTGGTGACCCACCAAAGTTCTATAAATCAAACTGCCCCATTTTCTTTCATTCTCACAAACCCAACACCAAAAAACACAGCCAAAAAACAAAAAAACAGAGATATATCATAGAAACCAGTTCATTTCCTTGCTCAGAGTCAGAGACAGTCACCGAGATTATGGACAACAACCATTCCATCAATCTTTCCGAAAGGTTAGCTCAAACTACAAAGCTCTTTGATTTAGTTTTGGTTTTACATTTTTCGGTTTGGTCGTGGATTCCAGTAGTTTTGTTCAAGGCCACAGTTTTAGTCATATGCTTTTTTTTTTTTTTTTTTTCATTAGTTTAAACGAACGAGACGTTTTTGGCGCTTGTTGATCATTTAATGTTTCACTAAATAAGATTTTACATACAAAAATTAAGTTTGGATGTTTTTGGCAACTTTTAGTTTAATCTTATACTATAATATATTCTTGAGCAGCTTTTAATATGTTATTTCTTGATTTCTTTTTTCATTTCCCTTCGTATCATTATCTTGTTGGTTCTTTTGATTCTTTTCTCCCCTCTTTTAATTGTCTCCATGCTCATTAATCTCTCTCTTTCTCACTCTCTCTGGAATTTTGTTATTGGATTCTTATATTTGCACCCATTAACTATATGTTACACATAATCTGATACATTTTATGTTCTCTATCTAGAAGGGAGCAAGAAAACTTTTACTTCACCGCATAGCTTGCTCTGGTTGGATTTTTCTTTAGCTCTCTGCTTACCCTCGTTGTATTACTGTATCGAGGCTTAAGTGCTGCTCTATTCCATGAATACAGTGCAATCATGCTAGGCCTAATAATAGATGTACTTACTTTCACTGCAGCATTGGCAGCGTGGGTACTAGCCACTTCCAACAGAAATTCTCGCTTATTCCTCAAGAGAGTGTGTCTTATTTTGGGGGCTTTGGCTTGTGACTTGCTCCTCTTCATCCTTGAACCGATCTTGGGGTGGGTCATTTTTGGGTTAGGTGCATCCATTCTTGTATATTTACTTTATGATTCTGACAAACAGATTTTTGAGTATTGCCGAGAATATCTCCAAGCAGTTTCAAATTGGTTTGAACAGAAATTCCAATAGAGTTTTGAGTCCTGTTGAGAAAATCTCCAATTAGTTTCAAATTGGTTCAAACAAAGATTTTAACAAATTTTCAAGTCTTGCCAAGAAAATCTCCAATCATTTTTGAATTGGTTCGGACAGAAATTCCAATTCCAATCAATTTCCCAAGCAACCAATGGATCTTTCATGCTTACTCCTAGTGTGACAGAGAAACAATAGACTGAATTGGAAGAATGCTTGACAGAAGGTTAAGCACAACAAATGGAGGGAGATCGTGTTCTTATTATGCATTGTTTTGGAATACAATAAGTTTAGTGACATTTTTTTTTTCTGCATGTTAAAGTGGTAAGTTGTGAGTGAAGGGGGAAAAAATATATGTTATTAGTATTAGGTCTATATGAAAGTAATATTTTACAATTCACAATTTGTTGTCTCAACAAGTTGTGAAATAAGTTATGATATAAATTGTGTTTGTAGCAAAGTTATATGAAATATGGTGTTAGTTTTTTTGAGTCAATCCTCAAAATTATTGATCAAATTTGTAATTGTAACGTATGCAATGTGCTTCAAAAGAATGTGAATGGTTTTGGTTTGAAGATATGGCCCAGTTATAGGAGAGCTCTCCACCCATTCTGATGCTAACCCCAAAAGAGATAATTGGGCCTAATGGGACTAAAAGGTCAGCGCTTGGGTTTCAGATCAAAATTGATTTAAACCGGGCTTTATGGGACTTAATGCAAAACACAGGAAAAATGTGCCTATTCAAATTGCAAAATTGGTTCTGAAGCTAAAAGACACCCAGCCCAAATAAGCTAAAAGAAACCAAGCCCAAACCCATGTTGCTCAGCCCAAACCTTACAAGCAAGGTCACTTTGTCACTACTTGTTGAGGTGTCAATTGATGATTGTAGTGCTTTAAGTGGTGAAGTCAATTGTAAATAAAGTAATCCAATTATCAGTTGATACTTAAGTAGGTTTCCGCAAAGTATATGCCAAAATGTATGTAAAAAAATAACTTTTAATTGGTTAACAAACGCTCACAAATTATGGGCTAGGAGTTTTTTCATTCCTCTCGACTTCATCTATCTTTGTAGCAAGTGGTTAGACTAATGCCTTTGAGATTCCCAATTGTTGAGACTCTAGTCCAATTCTTTTTGGGCTTGGTTCAAATATATCCCATAGTATATATTAATTTCTTTTAAATGAAGACTTAAACTTTTGGGTACAATGAATTTTTTGCATTGTCAATATTGAAAACCGGCCCTCCAAAATCTGAAAATTGTCCAAAGAACCCAAAAAAAAAAAAAAAATGGTCACCTAGTTTATTATTTATGTGGTTTGTGGCTAGACATGGCAAAACGGGTTAATTTTTTTTTTTTTATCCGACACGACCCAATCCCCATTTTTTGACCCAAAACGAGTTAACCTCTGACCCGACCCGTATTTTTGCGGGTCAACGTGACCCAATCCGAACTTGAACCGTTTTTTAAAACTTTTTTTTTGGTAAAAATAAAAAATAAAATTAATAGAATATTGGTTTAATTGTTTGTTGTGAGTTTTAAGAAAACAATTGAGACATTTACATAACTTCATGCAAATTAATTGAAAAATATATCGTTGAGCATTTTGTAATGAGTAAAGATTTTTAAATATCAAATAACAAAGTACATGCCAAGATAATCTAGTTACAGTAGAATTAAAAAAATAGATTTAAAATGGTAGACATGTGTGAGAAATATTCACAAGTGTGAAAATAGTGAAGTCAAAGTATCAAAGTAGCATAAATTATAAATGCTTAGACCTAATTTTTTAACAATTTATATCCAAAATAAACGGCTTTTCAACATAAATTATGATATTTCCTAGAGTGTATGTTACTTAACAATGATATGATATTCATAAAAATCCATGTATAAATAAGTAAACAATCAAACTTTAATGTATATCTTAAATTGAAATAAAGTGCCAACCACAATTGATAATAGATTATAAAATTATTTTTCAAGATTGTCAATTTCTTATATGTTTTTATTCTTTGTCAAATGAGTTATCCAATAAATCATTTGTAATTTTGTTTTATATTTTGGGATATTGATATTGTGTAGAAATAAAATTTGTGTATTTGTTTTACATATTTTTGTATTATTTTGTTTCAGATAGTAATGTTAGGATTTGAATAATTTTAAAAGTAATGCATTTTACATCAAGTGATTTGTTGCTTAATTTTCCAAATGACAAATATATGTTGTTTTCTTTATTTTTTTTTAAAAACAAATTCATGTGAAAAATACGGGTCAACCCGACCCGACCCAAAACCTGATTGACTCGAACCCCTTTTTATCTTGCTTAAAATGACTCATTTTGACTCATAATCTATTTGACCCGCAAACTGATTAACCCGACCTGAATCCAACCCTACCCCCGGTTTTGCCATGTCTATTTTTGGCCTTTTCCCAAAACAATAACAAAAATCTCTTTGGAATAACAAAATAAAAACACACCACTCAACCAAAAATAAATAAATAATCCCAACTAAGAGGGAAAAAAAAAAGCAAATGACTTTTGATTTATAATATTGTTAGAATGGCACTTTACTATTATTTTCGTGCAATATATGGTTTAATGAAAAATTTGTTGGGAGTAAAAAATTATACTAATAATTAACAAAAAAAAATATTAATTAATATTGCAAACGGATATGTAATTCTATGCACATGTTACATAAACAAGTGCTAATATTCAAAAAGTAAAAAGGAAAAGGGAACAACATGAATAAATCCTATTCAAAAAAAAATATATATCATTTTGTTTACCGGTCCACCACCATGTGGCTATGCCCACTCAAAAGGAATTTTCTAATGGTTTTCTTTGGGATGGTCCACCATGACCAAGAAGCAATATAAATACCCACTCTTTCAATTGCAAAGGACGAAAGCACAAAAGACCAGAACACAGAGCTCATAAACCATTCCCACTCTCCTCTCCATCTCCCAACATACCCGAATTCCTTGCTCAATTCAGGATGAACCGCAACAATTTGTGCAATCTTCATTTTGAAAGGTTAGTACAAAGTTCTTTGCTTTAGTTTTGGTTCCACATTTGCCTGTTTGACCATGAATTCTAGTAGTGCAAGACTTAAAGTTCCATGGTTTTGTACTAATATTTTTATACAAACAAGACGTTTGTAGCTCCTATTAACCTACATGATTTAGGACTTTTTCAGTTCTTGTATATATCTATTAACTATATAAAAAGTGTCTATAGCTATCTCTACAGTTGCTTTGGTTTAGTCAATTTTTGTCTTTTTGGTGAGAAAAACGGTGCGTGTTGATGCGCAAAGCCAGAAGTAATTCTACTCTAATACCAAAACAAAACTTGATAGTTGTCAGTTGATGCAGACGCGTTCAACGCCTGCTGGGCTTGCTGCCCGTTGGGCCTCTTTTTATTTTATTTTATTTCTTTTACATCTTTGTGTGGTGTAAATCATTTCCATTTAAAAAAATATTTATTTATTTGTTGTGATAGTGTTTCTGTTAGCAATGTAAGAGATTGTCATAATATTTTCATGATTTAATGGATGAGGTGTCAATTTCTTATAAGACAAAATAAAATAATAAACCATCAATCGAAACCAACCACAATTAAAAATAAAGCTCATGTGAAAATGTTATAACATTTTTGGTGTTGTCATAATATTTTTACAATTTCTAAGGTATCAGTTGCATATAGATAAAAAAATAATTAAAAAATATAAAATATCATACAAGGACCTACCACAACTTAAAATAAAAAGTATTATTAAAATGTGACATTTTATTATTGTCATAATATTTTTGCAATTGCTAAGGCGTTTATGCAAAATGGCATGAGAGCCAAATTTTGCCCAACCAATTCCAAAAGTCACTTACATCAGCTTATGCATCTATTGTGCAAAATGCATTTTAGCTATTGTACTTATTCAAATATACACAAGCATTGTTGTTGTGCATTTTAGTTTTTATTATTTCTTTGCATTTCTTAATGATGTAAAAAGAGAATGGATGCTAGTTTTGTTGTTGTCACAATCTTTCCGTAACTGCTAAGGTGTGAGTAGCTTATAGATCAAAATAAAATAAAATAAAACAATAAAATATCATACCATGAGCCACTGCAACTTAACATACTGTGAAAATGTGACATTTTGTTGTTATCACAATATTTTCATAATTGCTAAGAAGTAAGTTCTTTATAGGTCAAAATAAAAAAAATAAAAAAAATAAAATATCTTAGGCTAGGGCTTATCACAACTAAAAATAAATGTATTGTGAAAATGTTGTGAGATTTTGTTATCAAAATTTTTTCACAACTACTCAGGTATAAATTTCTTATTGGTCAAAATAAAATAGTAAATTACCAGATCAAGACTCACCACAACTAAAAGTAAAGTTATTCTGAAAATATTGTGACATTTTGTTATGAACCTAAACTTTTTTGGTTTGATCAATTTGGTGAGCCAAAATTCACTATTTCATGCACAATTTTCTTAGGTTGTCTTTTGTTGTCTTTTATTTTTTAATTTTTTTACACACACCAACATAGTTTTACTAAAAAAAATTCCACTTTATTCCTTTATGTTTGGGTTAGTTCACAATTTATTCCCTAAACTTTAACCAAGCAAATTCTCCCTTTATATTTTGAAAATAAGCAAATACCTCCTATTGTTACTCTCTCAGTTAAATCTTAATAAAATCTTATGCTGCACATTGTGCAATGTCTAAACTACTTCTACTAAATTATAATATCCCAAAAATTTCCTTCATTTTTTCATTTTTTATTTTATGTGTTAGTCATGTTTGGAAAGTTGTAATGGTAATATAAAGTGTTCTATTTGTTATCTAAAGAATATTGATTTAGTACGTTTTAACTTTTAATTCTAAACTTATAATTTTATATAATTCAATGACACATATGTCTTTTGTTATCTTGTTCTTTTTATTAATATATATATATATATATATATATATATATATATATTTTCTTGCTTTAAAGGGTATTTATTAAAAACTAAATAAGCTAAACATTATAGCTTGACGCATAAAATGTAATATGATAAATAATGAAGTATGAATAAAAATCTCCATTTTGGATGGATGTAGGTATTTGTTGAAGAGCTTCAATTGCATATGGTCTTATTCCTTGCAAAAATTTAAATATTGTGATAATGTCTTAGCAAAACTTAGTAGCTTATTGTTGGAAGATGATATTTATTATCATTCTTTATATATATATATATATATATATATATATATAATTTATTTGTTATCATTCTTAGAATCTTTTTAGTGAGTGGATATTGCATTTAGCAAATAGGTTCTAAGAAACTATTATAGTAAAATAGATTTCCATATGTTAACTAACTACGTTAAGTTTGTATGTAATCAAAATTCTTATATAAATGATATTAGCATTATATGACATACATTTTTTAGTAAATGGTTTCGTACTTCTTCAAATAGAAACTCTATTTTAAACTTCTTACTCAAGAGGCAGCACGTGCGAGTCAAACTAGTGTATATATGTCTATATATATATATATATATATATATATATATATATAAGGATTTACAAATTTTATTGTCGAATTTTTTAATTAAAATGCAGTGAGTTTTCCTTATGCATAAATCGAAACTCTTTAAGCATATTTCCACAAATTTGTTGATTTCATGTTTCTCATTTAACTTTTCTTCCCGCATTGAGATGCAATTGAAATATGCAGTTCATGATGGTTGGTAAAAAATGTCCCAATTTTTTAAGAAAGTGGGATTCATTAAGCTAAGAGTTAGTTTAGACTTTTGGCACAACATTAAAAGATTTCATTTCCTCAATATATATATATATATATATATCCTATGTAGTTAACATCTTTGAACAAGGGATAAAGTTTTCACAAGCTTTGTCCAACTTTTTTTTTTTAGAAGATTGTCTAACTTTAGATAAAAATTGATTTGACGCTATCTTCACCTTATGATATATACCAAAACATTATGCCATGTTGCACATGTGTTAGCAACCTAGCCCAAAAAATCAAATGGAAAGTAACAAATATTCATTTAATTCTTATTGTACTCTTTATCAAAATTATGCACATTATTTTTAAAAACAAAAAACTATATTTTGTATATAATTTGAGGCATTTTAATGTTTCAACTAAATCTAAGTAAAAACTGCATATCTTCAAGCAATTTCTTATTGTGTTAGGTTTTTCCTTTAGTTTTCTACTAACTCTCATTGAATTGAAGTATCAAAACTCAAATGGCACTCTATTCCACGATTATAGTCCAATCACAATTCACTCTATAGAATTGAGATTGGTGACACTACCTACTTCCCACAATAGTTCTCTATTTTTATTCGAAGTTGTGTCTCTTATTTCAAGACCTTTTGCCTATGACTTGCTCCTTTTGATCCTTATCCCTCACTTTGGTTGCTTTAGGTTCGTTATATATGCATTTGGTTGCTTCATGTTCCTTATTCAATTTGTCTCTTTCACTAAGCTGATTTTGAATTTCTCTAGCGTATAGATTGGATAAATTTGACCTTTAAATAATTATAAATGCTAATATTAATGCTTGGAAAAGAAGAGATAATTGGGCTTTAGTTAAACAAATCTATCAGGCTCTAGAAAAATAACATCGCTTGGTTTAGGCTTAAGTTTCTTCCAATACCCCAACAATGGTACTAGTTGAACACTACTTTTGCTAGGAATTAGGAAAATTGATAGTTGATTTCGAGGACAACAAGCCTTCAAGAACAGGAGAGAAGTGAGAACAGAGAGATAGAGAGAATAGAGAGAGGAATTCCAGTAAAAGCATCAATCAAGTTCATCCCTTTTCCATACACATCTCCCTAGCCTAATACTCCTCAATAACTAAGTTCAAGCCAGCTGTGTAACCACCTTGCTAGCCAATTCCCTCCAACACTTCCTAACTAACTAACTATATTAACTAACTCTAGTGCCACACAAGGCTGATGTAGACATATCACCTATACAAGTATGTCTATACTAAAATACAAGTATACAATGCCAGCTAAGAAAATACAAAATTATCTATAGCACAGACACATTATACACTCTGGCCGCACTGGCACATGCACACCTCATCAGCTACGCACGCGTGCCCCATCAGCAACAGACACATCCCTCATCAGCAACCCATGCACACCCTACAACACCTCACCATGTAGCAACACAAGCATGCCTCAGCAGCACCACACGCACTCCCCATCAGCACCCCACGCACACATACAACTACACACTCCTAACAACTTTACAAAGTTATCAATTTGTGGCCAAATGCAAATGTATATTAATAAATTTGGCATCTATTGAATTTGTTTCTTTGTACTAATAGCACTATGATCATACTAAAATTATGAAACAATAATTATTTTATTGGCTTGTTAAATGCCTTTCATGCAAAATACAGCCACATTACTATGAAGATTTTTCATACGTGTAGAGTATTTTAAATATAAAATAAAAAATTTTAAAAAACTTCTGAATTCTAAATGGTGACATTTCTATTGAATACCTTAATTTAATTTCAAACAAATTCTTTTCAAAAATTGAGCATAGTCTAGGGCCGACTCAACATATTTTGAGGCCAAACAAAAACGTAAAATGTATTATTACTTAATATTTAAAACGATATATGAATTAGCAAAAAGAATCCAACCTTTTTATATATAATTTGTTATATTAATTGGACAATTTCCATGTATTTATAAAACGATCAGTATCAAAATAAATATCATATTTTAGATGGTCATCTAGGGATGCATACTGGTTGCTACTTGACCATCTAGAAAGTTACTTTATCTAATATATCAACCCATTTTATAATACACCCAACAACCCAGTCTCTAGTCTTTAAACCACTTCATTTAAATATTATTTTTTTTAATTCTCTCTCTCTCTCTCTCTCTCTCTCTCTCTCTCTCTCTCTCTCTCTCATTCTTTTTGTCTCATTCTTCTATAAGAACCACCAAAAATCTACCAAATCACCAAAAAAAAAAAAAACCCTAATGACCCCATTAGCCCACCACCGCTGCACACCACACACCCCTAGCAAAAAAAAAAAAAAAAAAACTAGCAACCTATGGTCCCTACCACCACTGCACCATACACACCAAACCCCACAAATCCACCATTAACACCACCAATAAACCCACCACTAAATCCATAAATCCACCATGATCCAGCAACAAAAAAAACCCACACAAAAATTAGCAAAAATCAACCCTTGACCTCGTCAGAAGATTGTCAATCTCTTGGGGTGATTTGGTGGTGGTTTGATCTAGTGAGAGAAGCACACACGATAGAGAAAAGAGGGTGAGGGAGGCAGAAGGAGGTGAGAGAGAATAAAGGATGAGGGAGGCAGAGAGAAGAGAGGGGAGGCCAAGGAGGAGGTTAAAGGACACTACAAAAAAGTGGACCTATTTCGACCCTTGTTTTTCGAGGGTTTATTAAAATTTGCCCAAATAAACACTAAATGTAACACGTGGGTGACTATTACTAGGCTTACTAAGAATTTTCAAAATAAGTCAACATATAACCCTTGAAATAAGTGCTGAAAAAAAAAAAAAAAAATGCTGGGCACACCAGTGTGAGTTTTCGCTCTAAAATTTGTAGATTTCCTAGTATCCCTCGAAAAAGTCAGTAAAACATAAACACTTACTGAAAAATTTTGTATGAAAATTTTCACATTTTCGTTCTCAGAGTATTTAAGTCCTCCCTATCTTATTCCCTTTCATTTATTTTTCCTCTTTTTCCTTCAATTGCTCTCTCTCTCTCTCTCTCTCTCTCTCTCTCTCTCTCTCTCTCTCTCAGTAGATTGCATTTTCTCTATGTGCGAAGATAAATCACCATAATGTGAGGAATCTCTGATTGGAGGTAGGAATATTCTGTCAAGGACAGCAGCGCCAACAAGAATTGTCATTCTCTCTGTTACCACCTATGGCGAATCTTTTGGTGGTACTTTTTTTGTAAAAATTAAGTTCGTATCTTGATTATACATAACACAATCGTAGTGATTGAATATTGTGCATTGCTCCATGCCTCAATCTTTGTTTTTATTGATTGACTATGGAAAGTAGGGTTCGGTTTTGGTGTCTGATTTAGGGTTCAATTTTGGTGAGTGATTTTAAACTTTGCTTTAGTAGCTGAATATTTTTACAGTTCAACATTTCAACCAGCTATAGATAGAATACTGTTGTTAGTTTTCCCTAAATCATTTCATATAGGTTAGTAAAAATTCTAAGTCTTTTTGAAATTTTCTATTATAAATAAGTCTTTTTTGTAATTCTATATTCAATTAATTTAGCTGGCTAATGCAAAAAGAAATAATAAAATTGGCTTGGCCAAGCTAGGATTGATTTTGGTTTTAGATTTATGATTAATCAGGCTCTCTTGTGGTTGAGGTTCATTCAATAGATATAGTGTCCAAGGAAATCACAAGAACTTGTTTCTTTTGGTTTATATTGTATTTATTCATATTACATTGGTTGATTTCTTATGATATGATTGCCCTGCTTAAATGTTTATCATAAAATACTTTAGTTGAAAGATAGTGGGTTTAATCTTTTCCCTTTATTTATGATTTTGTCTTGTTAACCCTTTTCCGAATCCATTTATTAGAACTTATATTAATTGTAAAACTTTCTATAATGTTACAAAAGTTTTAGCTCAAACAATTTCAATGGAACATTACCTATGCAGCTTGGAATGTTGACCTCCTTACAACAGCTGTAAGTTATATACATACATATTTGTCAGACATGAAGTAACTTCTTCTTGTTAGCTATTCAATATCATTATTTACCTATATTGTTTCAAGTACATTGATAGCAGTTGAGTGAGCTAGGAAACACAAACATGGACATGGACACAGGTACAGGTACAAGCCCTTCAAATTCTATACATTTATCTCTTTTTTATAGATCAATGTATGGTGGTTTTGAAACATGGAAATAGTTTGATTATGTTATTTTTAAATTCATTTATGGATTGATCATTTCTTGTTTAGATGGGCATATGATAATGGCTTTACTAGAATGCTTCCAAATTTCTTGTGACTCTTATAGAACTAGCGCTTGGATTGATCTCTCTATATATTTTGATTGATTTTCATTGATCAGGCAATCAACGAGAAGATACTCTCTCTTCACTATGGTGAACTCAGTGCACAAATTTTAATTATGGATGTACAAAATTCTTTCAATGGAGGAATCTTTATTCTTGTGACTGAATATTTGACTGGAAAGGACAGTTTGAGGCGTAAATTTACTCAGACTTTCTTCCTAGCACCTCAAGACAAAGACTACTTTGTTTTAAATGATGCATTTAGATATGTTGATGATGGGAGCCAAAATTTCATGAATGATGTTGAAGTGCCCCTTACTCATGACCCTGGTAATGTGAAACAAATTTTACAATTCAAAGTAAAGCCTTTTGTTCCTCTTTAACTGATTTTTAGGATAAATTTGTTTCAGAGCCCACTCTTGTTGAAGAGAATCATGTTTCTAAAACAACTGAATTGGCAGAGGTTGTTGATGGAGAAGTATACAACCCTCCTAAAAATGGACAGGCTTCAATTGAAGAAGAGGAAATGCCAGTTGGTGTGGTAGTTGATGATGTTTCAAATGAATGGCAGATAGTGGCTGAATCCAACTCTAAAACTGAAGAAACTCCAAAAAAGTCATATGCCTCTATTGCAATCATTCATCAATCAATATTTTATCCTCTTGACTTGCTTACTCATTACGTGTGTGGTTTCATTGGCAGTTATAGTTCTCGTAATTTCTCTGTCTTGAATGTGGGTAGAAGTGATATCTTTTACTTCAATTTGTTGTTGCAGGTTAAGGTTGTTCGGGGACCTTTTTCGGTTGCTCAGCCACATGTTATCCATTGGATTAGTGACCTTACTAGGCTTGGGTTCTGTTTGGGGAGTTGCGTCTGGAACTCAACATTGGGCCATGTGGTCCAATGGATACCAACGTACTTTTAAGCCTACAAAACCCTTAAAGCCAAAGTCTAAGAATCATGATAATGGTCGAATAAATATATAATATGTGTTTGATATAATAGCTTTGATTAATAGTTATAATAGTAGCTGAAATGAAGTAATATGTATTTAAATGTGAAGTAATCATGTACCCAATGATGTAAATTTAAAGATATGAAAGCAAAGTCACTTATTTTTGTATGGTTTGTAGCTCCAGCTATGTAGCATCAGTGAGTTGATAGTGTAGAATGACTCCAGCGGTGGAGAGGCAGTTTGCCATGATAACTTCAAGATTGAAGGGGAAAAATTGGTGCAACTAGAGGGAGAGAGAGTATATCCAGCTGTGTGTAGAGGCTGGTTAAACTTGCCCCTCTTATTATGCACTTAAATGAGTTTCCCCTTTGACAATGCTTTTTTAGTTGTTGTGAAGTCATGAATAGTGTTGCCTTCCATGAGAAGGGCTTTTGTATGGAGCATTTGTGCCTTCTAAGATAAAGGCTTTATGTAAGATAGATTTGTGTCTTCCATGAAAAGGGCTTTGATATGAGATCTTGGTACTTTCTAGAAGAAAGACTTTAGTATTAGAAGTTTATGCCTTCCATGAGAAGGGCTTTTATAAGGAAGGTGGAGAAGTGTATTGAGATGTGTTTATGGGCAGCAAAACAGTAGAATTTCATCGTGAGAGAGTATGAGAGTGGATCTTAGAAGAGTTGTAGTGTGTTATATGTAATGGTATAGTAAATGTGTATGAGATTGTGTAAAACAAGTGGAGAAAGAGATGTTTAGAGATATGGGCAGCAAGATAGATGTATTTTCAGAATATGGAGAGTGAGATAATGAGTATAAGAGAGTAATGGTGTTGTAGTGTGTTTAGCAAAGTTGCTGGGATTTTCTACTAGAGGATGTATGAGGGCATTTGAAGGGCATTTATGAGCTAAGGGCTAAAGAGTTTAGTTCCTAATTTGGAAACTAAAAAACTCAAAAGTTTAGAACTTCATTCAAAGCTTAAGAAGATTATTAGAGAGAGGGAAAAGTTTATGAGAGAGTTCCTCTCCATTGATGTCCCCCCCTTTGTGTGTTAAAGAAGGGTTTTGTTTATAGCTAAGTTTAAGGGGGTATTTTAGCAAAAAATATCAGCCAAAATTTGTCTCAATTAGCAATGAATCTTCAGATAATCCATCTTAAGATTTGGCCAAAAATGATATGTTTAGCTTTAAGATGTTTTTGCTATTTTGGGTAAGAGCTGCTGGGGAAAGAGTAGTAGAAAAAGAAAGTATTTTGGTAAGAAAAAGATAGTTTCTTTAGTTGGTTTTGGTTTTTAGCCAAAAGAGGAAAAAAGAGTAATTTCAAGGTTGCTGAGTCAACTATTACATTTGTTCTGAAAATGCTGTCCCTGCTATCAGGAAAAGCTGTGACAGCTACCATGAGATAGTTGTCACAACTGTCATAAGACAGCTTTGCTTGGGGCAGAAGCAGATGAGGTCAGATGTCAGGTTGATGGGATTTGAGCATTAAAAGGTTGATGATGTCACTTCCAGCCAAGTGTCAAGTGCTGAACATACTACTGGAGTTCTGCTGGAAATGTTTCATTTTTTGGGTGTTTGTGTTTTGGTCCAAGGTTTTATTACAACACATTTTTAGTAAATAATAGAATGATTGGTTGAAAGTTAATGAAGCTTTAGAGATTTAGTCAAGGTCTCATTGTGTTGTGACTGAATCTTGGTGAGCAAGAAGAGTATTTAATGCTCTGTTCTAACAGGTGGCAGAGAAATATTTGGTTTGATTGTGGCAGACAGTAGCTGGGCATGAGAAATATCATGAATATTATATATATGGAGATTAAAGATAGCCAATTAGATTAGGTCATGTGCTTGAGTTGAATTTTAGCTGAAAGTAGTAATAAGATTAATATAGAATAATAAAATGAAGTTTCTAAATTTGTATAGGAATAGCTGGAGGTTGAATGAATAGTTATTTTCTCAGTATTTGGATGGCTGGAGATATTGAGTATTTGTCATACAATGAATATTAAGTTTTAGGAAAAGAGCAATAGGGAGTTTTATCATCTTAAGTGCTATGTGAGATGCTTACCATATGTTACCCGTTACACACGGACTCATCAGAGTTTAGGGAGTTGGAGAAGACACGCCAAGCAACATGTTTCTTTTATCAACTTTAAACCGCTGGAGCTTTACTAAACATACCTCTTGGCTCTCCAAACCACGACTCCCAAAGTTTCCCTAAAGAGATTTATGAGCTTGGATCATAAGCCGAAGATTAGACGACGTACCTTGGGTTTTGTTGTCGTTTTGTGTGAATATGGGTTTTTGTTGGAGAAGCCGCTTTCCATAAGTGTAAGAGAGGTAATATGGGTCGTAAGTTTTGATTCATTGCTTAAGCCCAATCCATATGTTGATGTTGAGAATATCGTGGGGTTATGGTCCTAATTGATGAAGAAGAAATGTGGACCATGAATCCGCCTCTTGAAGTAAGGATCTTGTGGGTCATGTGAGCCCAATCCATGAGATATAAGCTTATTTTGGACTTCAAAGAGATTTGCCCAAAAAATCACTAATATGTTGATGTGGCATGGGTTGCCAATGAAGTAGTGTCATGTGGGGAGAAAAAGAGTCCTCAACAACGGTTATGTAGGAGAGTCCAGCTACTTTTTCCGCCCTAACTTATACTCCTTAGAGGTCTGTTTCCAAGAGCCAAGAGAAGCTAGTAATTGCTGGACCTCTTCCTTCTCCTCTAGTGTCTAAGACATTGGTTTCCAGCACAAATGCTAATGAAAACAATAGTAATAAGGATTATCAAGGTGTGTAGTTTGTTATTGTTGACTTTTATTTCTGCTAGTTAACTCACATTATGATCTGCATCATGGTTGTTGTTGTTTACCCTGTATGGGTGTATAAATCTAGTTAATACGTATACTTTGCAATTTATGGCCAGCCAAAGGTTATTCCATCTACAAAAAAGGCCTCCCTTTGAATGTCACACCTTCCCTACTAGAGAATGAGTTCAAGAAGTTTAATACAATGTTTGAATTTTCTGCCTCTTGATGTCAATTTTATTACGAATCATGCTTCAAAATTTTCTGTGTCTTGGTTCAAGCTTGCCAAACAGTGTAAGATAAGTTTTGGTGGTATTCCACTTGAATGGAACACATAATAGTCCTAATATCAGTTTTGTTTTCTATTGTGGTATTAGGCAAGATAGTGGTGTCCTTGGCCATTTCATTAATTTTGAAAATGTATATCAGATTTTGCTTAATTTCTCCATCATTTTCAAATTTATGTTTTCCTTTAATTTCAATGCAGATGCCAAGTGTGTTGCTTATGGCAGCATTGCCCAATTTTCCTATAGCATGTGTCAATTCTCCGTGCTCCTTCTCCCTTCCTTATTGAATTAGATTTTTTTTTTCTAGGATTTATTGAATCAAAATCTAACTTAAGAAAACTCTTGGTTTCTCTACATTTCTCTGATTTTCCTTTCACACATTTCTTAGAAAACTCAAAGTTTTATGGTGCAAGTCAAGTTGATTAAGTTCAAAATAGAGTGGGTAAGTGTGTGTACTTGTGTGTTAATGAACTATTCATGTCTATAGTTTAAATTGGTATAGTGATTTATATGCATCATTTATTTTCTAATTGAATTATTTTTCTTTATCACAATTATTCTGTTTAATTGCTTAAAGTTTGTTTATCTTGGATGTCCTCATTGTGTTTTGGCAAATCTTGCTATTTTTTCATGGGAGTATGCTTAAATGTTGTGAATTGGAACCAAATAGGAGGGTGATTTGCTTTTACTTTCAGCAGTTCATCAGTATTTTTGAATTTAAGTTTGGTTAAGATAGATTTAAATTGCATAATTCCTTATGTGATACTAAGAGTCAATATTTGTAGTAGTCCTTAAATGTTCTATTGTATTATATAACACTACAATAAACATGACTAATTTATTGAACTCTGCTTTGATCAGTCTTAGCTTTCTTTTCAAGTTTGTTTTCTCATACTTTCTTACTTTTTTTCTTTGGGAATATCTAGATGCACAAGGCAAGTATTTGTTAGGACATATGTGAGAATTGTTAGAGACATATGTTATGTAAATTGGTTAATCTTTTGACAAAACACACTTTACTTGTAATGGGGTAGATCTAGGATGGGTTTAGTACTTCAAGAAATAAAAGTTCAAGTCTAGTATTGAAGTCATGCAAATCTGTCCAAGAATTAAGTAAAGAAGTGTTGTTTATTAAAACTCGACAGATATCTCAACAAATCTATCAAGGTCCTGACAGAAGCTCGACAGAAATATCTATCGAGATCTACGAAATCAAAATTTACAGATTTGATTTTTGGCCCATGCTGACATGTATGTGTAGGGTTTCTTTTCTCACAACCCATAGACATACATAAGGCTTATTTTAAAGGCTGTCATATAAGAGAATATAAGGAGAATACATGCAAAAAGTGACCGAGTGCGTTATTCTCTCTGAAAGAAGCTATTGCGTCTTTGCGCCTTAGGGTTTTGTAACCAAGTGCTTCTTGATCTTCATCGTCTGCATGAAGGGAAGAACTTTGCAGCCAACATTCTTCTTCAAGTTGGTGAGTTAGTCACATACTGGAAGCTGTGCATCATTGATTAGTCACGTACTGAAATCCATGCAAAAGGGTGGCGTTCATCTATTGAAGAGTTTAGAGGTTTTGAAACAGTAGAAGGTTTCTACTGTAAGTTCATCTACGGGGATTATAGAGTCTAGGGACAAAGATTTTGTACTAGATCTATATTTCTCTTTATTATAGTGGATTACTTTTCGGGAAGGTTTTCTCCCAAGTTTTTTACTGTGAAACTAGTTTGTTTCATTAGTTTTCCTGGGTCATCATATCTTGTCTTATTTACTTTTCCATTGTGCATGATATTGACATGATATTGATTTTTGTTTGTTTTAACAAAGTTTATTCATAATAAATCTAATTAACAATTTGGGTTTAAAACTTGTTAATTCTATCAATCGGGGTCTAAATTTTCCAACAGTGTTGTTTATTGGAATTTGCTGTTGTGAGATGGGAGTACTTTTTTATTTATTTAAGGAATTAGTAAATTTATGTTTATCTAGCAGAAGCTGAGTTAAATAGAAAATAATTAAGTTGCGTGATTCTCTTAGTGCTTGATATCCTAGCTCTATAATGAAAGTTATGGCTTGATGATGCAATTGTGCTAACTTATGTTTTACATCCTATGGACAAATGAATGCATCCTAGGAAGCTAATATTCACTACTACTTGAACTACCTTGGGAAAAATGGTGACTTTCTCGGTGGGAACTGGGTGGAGCATGGGTGAGTTTAGTTGGGATGTCAAGTATGCTAGGGTTTAGACACTTGTGGTCAAGGTAATAAATCATAAACTGAACTATGTTACATTTTGAAAATCACATGTCAATATGGACTTTATTGTATTACAAATTTTCAATCAAACACCTCAACCATTTAACAAGTGCATGATTAATTGGTTTGTCTATTTCCTTGCAGTTCTTAATGCATGGGAAAGTTGGTGGCTATGCATTAGTCTTTGAGAAGTATTAGGAGAAGGCAAAATATTTTATGTGAGACCCTTTAAACATTAGTACATCATGTTGTTTTGCATTGAAATAGAATAATATTAAGATTAGGATTTTGATCATGCATGGTTCTTGTACTGATTCATTTCTCTTCTTCTTCTTCTTCTTCTTCTTCCTTTTTTTCTCCTTTATCTAGTTAAAATACTAAGTTCCTTTATGTTAATGTGAAAATGTCTACATAAACATCAAGAATGAAGAATTTAGTAACTTGGAAAGCTAATTGAATTTTGTTTTGATATTTGTGTTTTGGTATAATATAGATTTTTAAATATGTGGTTCTTTAAAGTCTATGGGCGTGGTTGTGGGTTTTTATTTTTTATTTTTTAAAGAGAAAAACCTTATTTTGAGGGTTGGGAGACCCTCAAAAAAAGGATATTATTCTTTTATCCCTTTTAAATTTTTCAAAGGTTGCTAATCCTCGATAAAGATAAAACATTTGTTTTGAGGGTCATGTAAGCTGTTGAAATTTTGGTTTCAAGGGTCACAAAGGATTGAGGTAGATTGTGGTGGAGAGCAAAGTGGGTGTTGGAGGTGAAAATGATAGAGAGAAGAAAAGGTGAGGAGTAGAGAGGAGAGAGGCAGAACTAGATTTTAGAGAGAGAGAGAGAGAGAGAAAAGTAATAAAAAAAAATAGCTAGAAGAGAGAGACAATAAAATATAATATTTTAGTTTTAACCTCCAGCTATAGTAGTTGTATATACACAAACTCAATGTTCATGGTTGCTAATTTTTTTTAGCAACACACACTCGAATAAAGCTCAATTTGAATAAGGGATTAAAAAAAAATCAATTTTATATCCTCAAAACTTACTTTATCTATTTTACTATCTCATTTTACAACTCATCCAACATCTCAACTTCTATTTTAACATATAACTTATTAAATTAATATAATTTACACAATCAAATAATGTAAAAAACTAATTATCAAAAGAAAGAGAGATAGTGTGAAAGATTAAATTTTATTTTCCTTTACAACCCCATGAATAGTAAGGTGTATAAATTCAAACTTCCTGTTCATGATTGCTAAAAAATGTTAGCAACCCATACTTGGATAAAGCTCAATTTGAGCGGGTGGGTTGTTAAAATAGCAACTAGGGGGTTTTTACACCCCCAATGCTAATGCTTAGCAACGTTGGATCTTAGTGAGCAAGCAATAAGGTTGTTTAATATTAACTCAATTATGGATCCTTGAGAGACACATGATTTGATTTTTTTAAACTAATGATCTTTGTATTTTGATAAACAAGTTTACCTATAAGACATCATTGATCACGAAAAATGACTTTTAAATATGAAACTTCACCATTGTAATCATAATATAGTTTAACATTTAGATTTCAAAATTTTATTAAATAAATTTATGAATTACGTCAATAGCTTGTAAGAACTAACAAATCAACACCTTGCTAACTCGTTTATAGAGTGGCTATTGATGTGCTTACTATTCTAGTTTCTACTACAACTATGAAATGAGCATTTTCAAATATATATATTGTTAAAACTAAGTTTCCCAACAAAACATAAAATGATTTTATAACAGAAGCTTTGATTTAGTAAATTAAAAGGGAAATTACTATGAAATTTAGTACAAAACCAATCATAAATAATTTTCCGGATTAAAAATAGTCGAGTTCTTTTTTATTAATTATAGATGATAAAATTGAAATGTATTAAAAAAAATTGTAATTTTGTGCCTTTTGATTTATATATTTCTAATATTGAAAATTGAAATGTATTAAAAAAGTCGAGTTCTTTTATGTATTTATTTATTTTGACTCTCTTTTTTTTGATGACCTTGAGAGATATACAATTTCATATAGAAATAATAAGCCGAAAGCGTTTGATGCATCACATAATTTATTTTGACTCTCAGTATATTATTTTTATTCTTGATAAATCAAAATGAATTATTCATGCTTTGGACCCGTTAAGATAAAGTCATTGTTTCGTTCATGAGAAGACAAGAGGTCAGTGGTTATCCCTTATAGGCATGTCCTTGTTTGGATGTCTTAAAATGGAAATGAGAGAAAATGATAAGAGGGCATCATATAAATTGGCAATTACAGAACAAGACCTCCTCTTATTCTCTCCAATTTCTATTTAGATATAAGACATATGTCATTTAAAAATCATACATATGCAACTTATCTTACATATGACTAAAATGAGAGGGAATTGGAGGGAATACTTTTCGGGAAATTACTTCTATTTAGAAAATGAAAACATATACAAAAAATAAAAAATGAAGTAGAAGAAGACAAAGAAGGTCAATAATTTTCTTTTTATGATATAGAAAGATTAGATTAGTTTACGTCAAAAATAATAATAAAGATAAATAATAGAGAAGCCAATAATACGACCGCGTCCCAAACTAAAACAAAAATTCGGACTACTTTTAAAAGACTGGTTTCGATGCATGTAGGCGCAGGCAAGATTTAGGAATCATTCGGGGAATTCTGCACTAGAAAGAATAGCTGGTTGGTTTTTTCACTTGAGAGTTGAGGCTTAGAATTTACCTTTTAAAAAGTGTACTCTTTAACAACTAATAACAAATCTTTACGTAACTGTAAAATTGATCCCAAAGACTCTGTACGTGCATTGTGTTACACAGAAGAAATACAAAACTAAAAAATTTGCATTATTTTTAAGAAACAAATCTCTAAAAATGAAAATTAAATGTCACATATATACTGTCACAGTAGTGAGGTTTTCGTCGTGATTTAGTGATAATTCATTAAATCCATATAATCCTTTATGTTATAATACTCTTAAACATCTTGTACTTGGGATATCATAAAAAATATTTCAGAATGAAATATATATATATATATATATTGTAGTACTGCCTCCAATTTGATTACTGTTGTCATTTGATTGTAAATAAGAAAAAAAAAAATGATATTTTTCTAGATAATGTACTTGAGAAAATATGTGTGACATTTAGCAGGAAATCACAGTCAATTCATGAACTTATCAATAAATCAAAAAATAAAAGATAAAAATAAATTTAATTTGAGAGCTTACAAAACTTACAAATTAAGATTCATTTAACTGTTAGAAAGTGTAATTTTGTATAGATTTTTAATAAGATAAAGTTTAGCTACAAAATTAATTGTAATCTAAGGTTACAACTAGAGACGGAGCTAGAACTTTGAGTTAAAGGGGCGACTTTATTGTTAGTTGTGTGTGGCAGTTTTAACTTCTGACTTTACTACTACTTAGGCTTAACTATTGAGTTTTTTTTTTTTTTTTTGGTAAGAACAATTTTTTTTTAAAATTTTTTAAAGAGCAGGGTTCTTTATTTTGGATAAAATTAGTTAGATGAGCTTAATTTTTTTTTTTTTTAATTTTACTATTGGTAATTTTTGTTGTTGAGCTATTTTTTAGTTTTACATACTATTTTATAAATTACTGATATGATAAATGGTAAGTAAAAAAAATGATGTGAGTGATGGGCCTATTATGCAAACAAATAAGAATTTGCTACAAAATAGTTTATAAAAATGTTGTAAAAAAGTTTGTGAGTATAACATTATGCTTAAAAGAATCAATGATATTTTTTAAGGAAATCAAAATGTAATTTTATAGAACAAAATTGCCAAAATTAGTACACACACACACACACATATAATATTTTTTTTAAAAAAAATTGGGAGGGCTATCTAGTCTAGTGATACTTCTGTCCCCAGTTATAACCTTACTCAATAAAATAAACATTACTACATATTTTGAAAATCTAACCGTTGAATTATATTTTCTTTATGCTCTTAATACGCATGTCAAATTTTGTATTAATTGGATATTATTTACTATATAATCTATAAGTTTATATTTATGCATACTTTTAAAATACAAAAACTTGCAATTTAAGAAATTTATTAATGACATAGTTATTAATCTTAAGTTTCTAGAAATTATGCAAG
The DNA here is from genome assembly GCA_030820535.1 of Quercus parvula. NCBI lineage: Eukaryota > Viridiplantae > Streptophyta > Magnoliopsida > Fagales > Fagaceae > Quercus > Quercus parvula. The sequence continues at coordinate 51,637,733 of JAUAME010000003.1, forward strand.
TATGAAAAATATAAGAAGAAAATTTCATCCAATGGTGGATTTGTCAAAATTCACCTCCAATAAAAAAATATTGAGTAAGGTTATAGTATAAGGTTACAATCAATTTTGTAGTTAAATTTTGTCATATTTAATATGAGAGCATAGCAAGCCAACCAAAAATAAATAAATAAATAAACAGTATCAGACCATGAGACTTTGACATCGTAAAGAATCTTGGGATACCATAATCAAATCGACAATCCTTGTCAGACTGATATATGAATATCCTTATATCTTTTTAAATAGGCATTTTCTTTCCGGAATGAATCAAAAATACGGGAAAGTCATTTGATACACCTCCGTTCGTGTAATTTCGTAGCACTTTACTAATTAGAGTAATTGAATTATTTCTAGTGATTAACATCAACTTCAATAAATTTAATTCCTTTTTAAACTCACTGGGAGAACCCTTGTATTTTAAGCATGAATTTAATTCTTTTTTAAACTCATTGGAAAACCCCTAGTATTTTAAGCTTATGACATGACCGTAAGGTAATAAGTAGAGGTGTTCAAAAGTCGATATGTACCAAGTCACTAAGCCGAAGCCTAGCTGATCGAACTGCCAAAGGAGGCTGCTGGCAACAAACAAGACAGTGGTAGATGGCATTGATGGTCGGCCGGTACGAGTGTGAAGCTATCAGCGGAAGATTTTAGTTTCCAAAAATGATTGCACTGACGATGAGTGACTCAGGATGATCTAGTTGAATCAACATCAACCTAGAACTTCTTCAATCAAATCAACTCAAATTTTCTTCTCTTTTGCTCCTCAAAACTCCAATGGTGGGTGACTCTCAAGTCTCACTCCTCGTTTGGATTGGGAGGTGGGTTTTGATATTTAGAAATTTAGAAGTTCTAGATCTCTTGTTCCAAATCAATCTCTCTTTCTCTCTCTCTCTCTCTCTCTCTCTCTCTCTCTCTCTCTCTCTCATGTGACAGTGGCCACCAACTACTGCACTGATGGAAGCTAATACCAACGTTGCCAGAAAACCAATCCGACAATGTGACAATAGTTCACGTTTTCAGGAAACAAATGTCAACGATAGCCCAAAAATCCCTGTCAAAACTAGCCACACCGACAGATGAACACACCAAGTTATAAGCTAATTATTGCTTATCAGAAGGCTGTATCTCCTGTTTCTGTTGCATGCAGCAAGCCTCTCACAATTTGAGGGCTTGTCAAGGATGTATCTTTGATTAAGTCCTGTAGTGGATAGAAACTTTTGCAACATTCCTAATTTGTTACTGATATTTGAATTGGAGCACGCTGTAAGTTTTGCTGCATCTATCGTCTTGCATCTTTTTATTTAGAACTACATCTGTTATGGTTGAATTGTCATTGAAAAAAAAAGGTGAATATTACATTCCTTTAGAATGTAAGTTGGGGGAATGTGGAACTGGGGCTTAAATACAAGCTCCGATTGGGTAAATTTTGTTTTTATTTTTAGAGTTTCAACATATAGTATCTACTCATGATAATAACTTTTTATTAAATTCCAGTGGAGTAGATTGATTGTGTAGTTTTTTTTTTTTTTTTTAATCACTTTCACGTTATTAAAAATTGGCTACTTTATTACTTCATTATTAGTCACGTACACAAACAAATTAATAAAAGTAGATAGAATAACCATTAAAGCTCAACTTTTAAACCCTACTACTAAAATTGCTCATTTGAAAGATTAACAATTGAAAAAAGGTTAACGTAACCACCGCACACCTTTGGTGCAATAATCATTCCACAATTATAAGTACTTGTGGGATGTGAAGGGTAAGGGCTGGGATTCAAGTCTCTAGAAAGGAGTTTCACATACATATACACTTAAATTAGGTTAGAGTAGAAATTATATCTTGTATATATATATATATATATATATAAGGTTAACGTAAAAAACCACAGGCGGGTTACCAAAAAAAAAAAAAGGGATAATTACAGCGAACCCACCTGGGGTTTGTCCCGTTTTCACTTTACCTACCCGTGGTTTAAAACTTTACACTTTGCCCACCTGAAGTTAGTCCCGTTAGCCTTCCGTAACCCACCTCTCCGTTTGCCATTAGAAAAACACATTTTTAGGAAAAAACAAATATAACAAGAATCAAAAAGTTGTTTGTTTTGATTGCTTAAGAACTTCTATAAGAACATAGTGAAGGAATAGCAAACCACGGGAAAATTTGAGTTCAAAAACAACATTATTGAACAAAATAAAATGAGAAACCACATTACCCCATCACGATTAAAGTTTCAAGAAACCCATCTTGATTTTTAATTTCATCATTGGAATCGCCATTCACCACCCACACTGATTCTAAAGCCGGCACAAACCTATTTTCATTCAAACACACATGGTGCAACCCCAACCCACCTTTAGCCCACCCATAAATATTAATACAATGACCCATATTCTGAAACTTCAAAACAATACTTTCAAGTACATTATAATTACCATTAACATTAACAGTACCTAAAAGCTCAGGCAGAGTATAGCAAAGCGACATGGTGAAAGCTTTTGAAGGCCACACATCCGGGAGATGAAACCCATCAACCCGCATACCTGAAACCGAATCGAACCCGACGAAACCAAACTCCAAAAGAACCGCATGAATCGCAAGCTCAGGCAGAGTATAGCAAAGCGACATGGTGAAAGCTTTTGAAGGCCACACATCCGGGAGATGAAACCCATCAACCCGCATACCTGAAACCGAATCGAACCCGACGAAACCAAACTCCAAAAGAACCGCATGAATCGCAAGCTCAGGCAGAGTATAGCAAAGCGACATGGTGAAAGCTTTTGAAGGCCACACATCCGGGAGATGAAACCCATCAACCCGCATACCTGAAACCGAATCGAACCCGATGAAACCAGACTCCAAAAGAACCGCATGAATCACAATCACCATGAGCTTGTGATCACTACCATCGCCACCACCCAACTCTTCCCTCAACACCCTTCTTAGAAAATAATGCTCAAAATACTTCTTGCGAGACAAAACCGAAGACCCATCATCCAATTCCATGGTTTCAGCACCAGAAGGTCCAGGTCCAGACCCAGACCCAGACCCAGAAATTTCTCCTCCTAGGGTTTCTTCGTCGTCTTCCTGAAGAAGATTCGCTGTTCTTGAGTTTAATCGTGATGGGGTAATGTGGTTTCTCATTTTATTTTGTTCAATAATGTTGTTTTTGAACTCAAATTTTCCCGTGGTTTGCTATTCCTTCACTATGTTCTTATAGAAGTTCTTAAGCAATCAAAACAAACAACTTTTTTATTCTTGTTATATTTGTTTTTTCCTAAAAATGTGTTTTTCTAATGGCAAACTGAGAGGTGGGTTACGGAAGGCTAACGGGACTAACTTCAGGTGGGCAAAGTGTAAAGTTTTAAACCACGGGTAGGTAAAGTGAAAACGGGCCAAACCCCAGGTGGATTTGCTGTAATTATCCCAAAAAAAAAAAAAAAAAGAAGAAAAAGACCACAAGTAATTAAAACTTTCGTAGAAACATCAATTGCTCAAAGTGCATTAAGTTTCAATGTCACTAAATGTTAGTCCAGATTCATTTGATTTTTTAGTCTTTTGGACCCCTAACAAAATCGTAACCACATAATTTATATAATACATACTCAATATTTCTTCTTTAAAAAAAAAAAAATTTAAATCCTCTACATAATTCCAAAATGGATTAAAATAGTAAGGAAAAATTACTGAATACTTCGGAAGTATTATAAATGCATACTCTCCCATCTCACATGAATTGTGGCTCCCACCATAAATTTAATTAGTATGACTCACAGTTATATAAGAGTGGAGAGTACGCATTTATGGTACTCCGGAAGTACCCAATAATTACCCAATAATAAATTATTATAGGAAATGTAATTCTTGATGGTAAGGCATACCTGAGGACCCAAAAAAAAAAAAAAAAAAAAAAAAAAAGGGGGTGGGGGGTCCGTGATTGAAGCGTGGGTCTAAAAGATACAAGATTAGAATGTAAGAACGTTGTGTTACAAAATTTTAACCTACCTGCTCCAAATCAGAATGTAAGAACGTTGTGTTACAATTACAGCATAGAAATACAAGATTAAGTTATAGTTTTTTAAAAAAAAAATAAGCTTGAAAATTAAACATCACACTGTTAATGTAATATGTTTCAATTGTAATTTCGTGATACAATCGAAGTACATTATTTTGAGAGGGCAATTCTTTAGCCCATCTTGCAGCCCAATAGGCAACTTTGGTAAATTGGTCTGGGCCAATTTCTATCTCCAATTTGCTAGCTTATGTTGTTCAGGTCATGATTAGAGATGGGGCCAGGCTCGGATCCTTTTGTTTCTCCCCTGTTCGGGTTGAGCAATAAAGTCATTATTTAGAGCATTGGTATCAAGACTTCTAAATTTTTTAGTATTTACCATATCAAAACACAACTTTTTCAATTTTAACACCTTATTTTACAATATACTAAATATCAAACATTCTATTTTCTTTTACAACTTCATTTAAATATTCTTTCTTTAATATTTTTATTCATTTTTTATTATTATTTCTCACTCTCCCTTTTTCTCTCTCTCCCACTCTCTCTCTCCATCTTTCCCAACCCGGTCTAGAAACATCTCCCTCTCTTTGATATTCTGCTCTCAAAACCTCCATGGCCTGAGCTTTTCAAGCTCATTACCTCTAACCATGGCACTCAACAGCTTCATTCTTTGCTTTATCTTCGAATTCAAACCTGATCAAAGCCTAGACTTCGATCCAAATGAGTCAAAGCCTCCCTATTCCACCACAGAACCCAGCCAACACCAATGCAAACCACCACACATGATCTCAGCAATGGATTTGCAAGGATATTTTGAGGGTTTTTCAGTCGTTTGTTGCTGGGTTTTGGGCATGGGCAGCTCTACTTGGAGCCCAGGGGGTTCAAATGAACCCCCTAAACTGCCCCCCCCCCCCCCCAAATATATATTAGTATTTTTCAATTTTTTTTTACCCCCTAAAATAAAAATCTAAACACCTTGATCCTAGATTTTTTTTTTAAGCACGGCTAAAATAAGTTTGAATATGATCATCTTGACAATATCTTGGCATTTTTAAACACAAAACAAAATGCCCGATAACAAACCAATTTAATCTAAAACATGGAAGAAAAAAATTAAGGGCCCATTTGGTTAGAAATTTTTAGTATTGTTGTTTAAGTGTTGTGAAAATACATGTGGGTTAAAAAGTATTGTAAAATATGTATTTCAGTGTTTAAATACTGAAAATTGTTGTTTAAACAACTGTAACAAACACGCCCTAGTAAGTCCAACAACAAAAGTAGAAATTTATTAATCTTAAACCTTAGAAAAAAAAAAAAAAAAACTCATTTAGATTTTAACAAATTCAAAATAAATCAATCAAATGGGAAATTAATGGATAAATGATTGTTTGGTTGTGTACATTGAAATAGATATAGTTTGTAAAATTGATAATGAAGAAATCATGTAACAATTTCAAAATATGAAAAATTATAGAAAGCAATTGTAAAATTTTATGTATTTCAAAATTATTTTTTTTTGGTGATATTGATGTATTCAAGTTCTCTTTTGTTTTATATTTTTAATAATTTATGTTTCTTATTGACCCCCCTTAAAAATAATCCTAGAGTCGCCACTGGTTTTGGGACTATTTTTGGTGGTGTGTACAAAGGAAGTTTTAGGATTGATTTTATGGGTTTTGGAAGCTATGGGGGTGTTTGGTTTGTGATTTTAAACAATCATTTTCAGTTTTTAAACAACATTTCACGCATTTCAATGCACTTTTTCACTCACACGTATTTTCACAAATGTTTTTAAACAATAATTTTCAGTTTTTAAACACATATACCAAACGGACCCTATTTTTCTATGTGTTTTTTTTTTGTTGTTGTATTTTCTGGTTATTTTCAATGAGGTTTTGGGTATTTTTCTGTGCTGATTTTTTGGTTTTTTGTTTGGGGTTCTATGTGATTGCAATGGGTTTTTTTTTCTAGGTTTCAAGTATGATTTACAAAGGACAATTTGATGGTGTCTATGAGGTTTTTTGTCGTAGAGTTTTTGGGTAATTTGTTGGGATGTTTGGGTGTTTTTTGTGAGCTTTTTAGGAAGAAGATGATGAGAGTTGGCTGAGATGGTGACATGCAGAGAATGAAGCTTGGGTGAGATGGTGTGACAGAGGAGAAGTGAGAGAGCAGAGAGAGGAGACTTGAGAAGGAGACAAGCATAGAAGAGAAAAAAAGAAATTAATAAAAAATGATAACATCTTGTTACAGTGCACTCTCAAAAATAAGAGCACATTGTAGCAAGATCTCAAATTTTTTTAGCATATGCAAGTTTTGATGGAGTGGGTTTTTTGGGTTTTAGATTCTAAAATTTAAGTTTTAGCATTTTTGCAATCCTTGATAATGCTCTTAGCACCAAAAAAAAAAAAAAAAAAAAAAAAAAATGAAGGTCCATGCATTCACTTATCTCATAAGTCATAACACTGTAAAACATCTACTTGAGAAAATAAAGTGTAGTTTTTAGATAATATACTTGAGAAAATACCAGTGAGAATTTACTTGAACAAGACAATTAGTCAACTGCAAAGAACTTTATAATTTAACTAGTATATTTGTGTGTTTTTAATTAAAATATCCAGAATTCAAACTGCATTTTCGTTGTAATTATGGAATTATCACTTACAAAAATGGCACTATATAAGTTTAAAATATTGGAAAGTATAATATTGTATATGCTTTAAAAAGTTTAAAAAATAAAAGAAAACTGTATCAAATTAAATATATGCCGTAAACAAATGGACAATCCTAGATTTACTAATATGAACATTCCTAAGTTTATTTAGATTTTAGATGGTCAGTTGGTTTCTCGTATAATTCGAAAATACGGAGAAACCATTTGGTACGTCTCCGTATTATTCAGATTTCTCCAATATTGTCTATTCTTTGTGGTGACTCACCAAAGGTCTCTATAAATCAAATGCCCCCGGCTCTTTCTTCCTCACCACCAACACCAAAACACACAGAAAAACAACAGAGATATCGTAGAAACCAGTTCTTTTTCTTGCTCAGAGTCAGAGACAGTCACCGACATTATGGACCACAACCATTCCGGCAATCTTCCCGAAAGGTTAGCTCAAATACAAAATTCTTTCATTTAGTTTTTGGTTTTACATTTTTCAGTTTGGTCATGGATTGTAGTAGAGTTCTGTTCAAGCCTTCAAGGCCACAGTTTTAGTACCATATGTGTTTTTTTTTCATGAGTTTCATTTAATGTTTTACTAAATAAGATTTTGATTATGTGTGTTCAATTAATGTTCATTAACCTTTACTCATTGATAGAGGTGATTTCTTCTTTTTTTTTTTTTTTTGGGTTCAAAAGCAGTGTAACTTCCACATTTGAGTACATGAAGTCTCTCTGGTGCACAAGCTAGAATCAATCTTTTTCATTGTGTATGTGTGTGTATTTTAAGGCCTTGATTAGGATTTCAGAGTGTCAAACTGCCTAATGCAAATACAATTCTTTTTTCTTGGATGAATTAAGGCAACTACAGTTCATGATGCATCATACTCTTGAGCAGCTTTTAATCAGTTGTTTCTTGATTTCTTTTTTTCTTTTTTCTTTTTCTTTTTTTAGTTTCCCTGATATCATTATCTTTTTGGTTCTATTGATTCTTTTCTCCCCTGTTTTAATTGTTTCCATGCTCATTAATTTCTCTCTCTCTCTCTCTCTCTCTCTCTCTCTATGGAATTTTTTCATTGGCTGCCAACAATGTAGAAGATTGGAATTGAAAATTTTGAAATGTTTGAATCTTATAAAGGTAAGATCCAAAAAGCTCACCTTTGGATATTGAGCAATGCTTCAGAGTATTAGAAATGGTTTTTTTTTTTTTTTCATTGAGATGCAAATAATTTTCTGAACTTCTTATATTCTCAATCCGAAAGTACACAAGAGAAGTACACGTGTTTGTAACTTTCATACACATCTGCTTAAAGAGCGCGCGCGCACACACACACACACACATATATATATATATATAATTTGATAGTTAGGAAATTAGAGTGCTTAAGTTAATAGTCCTCATTAAGTTAAAAAACTTTTTTCTCTTGCATGTAAATGTAACTTTTTTACTAATTTTTTTTTTAATTGTTAAAAATTAGTTATAGTTACTAGAAAAACAGTGAATGTTTAAAAAGTTGTACGTTAATGAATAAACTAAAAAGTTTTAAAAAAAATTTGTCAAATATCAATTAACTTTAATTCGTAAAACATCTTTTGTAGTACTTTTTTTTTTTTCGGGATGAATGGCTGAGTTGTATTACAAAACCAAACCAAAGGGGTCCTGACCATTGACCAAAACACAGAGTCTAAATATGAATATTTTTCAACAAACCATTATGCCATGTTTAATGTAAAAGGAAGATTTTCACACCGTTTATCGAAAATTCGTTGGACAAAATTTTGCATTATTCAGTTCCTTACATTGCTATATATATATATATATATATATATATTGTTTGCTAAATATGTATGTTAGTATTTTTTTTTTTTTTAATATGAATATCGATGTTTTATCAATGGATCTTCGATTTTTTATTTATTATTGAAATGCAGAGAATTTTTCTTGTGCATAATTCAAAATTCTTTATGCATATTTCTACAAATTTAGAAAAACTTGTGATTTTAAAGGTAAAATCCTCTTCTTATTTGTTTTTGTTTTGTTTTTTTTGTTTTTTTTTTCTTCTTCTCAATTTACTTTTACTTTCACTTTTTTTTTTTCTTAAAATAAGAAGCATTTGGTATGTGAAAGTCATGATAGAAGATTAAATTATCCCCATTTTTATAAAAATAAATAAATAAATAAAGAGTTACGATAATAGGTGAGAGAGGATTTGGATCACAATTCTCCTCATAAAAGAAAACATGCAATACCACTAAATTACAAAACTTTGTCATTACCCTAATTTTTCAAGAACATGAGATTCACTCAATTAAGGGCCTTGTAATTTATTGTTCCCAACTTAGTTCATATTTTTAGCAAGACATCAAAAGATTTTATGCATTTACTCTTAAACAAAGGATAAATTTTCTATCATCCTTGTCCATCTTTTTTATTATTATTATTAATTAAAGCAATCTTCACATTGTTATGCATAACAACACATGTCAAGTTACACATTACTAGCAACCTAGCCCCAAAAAACAAATGGAATGTGACAAATATTCATTTAATTTCTTACGTTTGCACCATTTAACTATATGTTGCACATAATCTGAGACATTTTTTGTTCCCTGTCTAGAATTGAGCAAGAATTCTGTTCCTTCATCGCATGGCTTGCTCTGGTTGGATTTACCTTTAGTAATCTGCTTATCCTCGTCAGATTAATGTATCAAGGTTCAGGTGCTGCTCTATTCCATGAACACAATGCAATCATGCTAGGCCTAATAATAGATGTAGTTACTTTCACTTTAGCATTGGCAGCGTGGGTACTAGCCACTTCCAACAGAAATTCTCCCTTATTCTTCAAGAGTGTGTGTCTTATTTTGGGGGCTTTGGCCTGTGACTTACTCCTCTTCATCCTTAACCCAATCTTGGGGTGGGTGATTCTTGCTTTAGGTGCATCCACACTTGTATGTTTACTTTATGGCTTCTATAAACAGATTTTTGAGTCTTGCCGAGAAAATCTCCAATCAGTTTCAAATTGGTTCAGACAGAAATTCCGATTCCAATCAATTTCCCAAGCATCCAATGGATCTCTCATGCTTACTCCCTATGTGACAGAGAAACAAGTGACTAAATTGGAGGAAGGCTTGACAGAAGGTTAAGCACAGCGAATGGAGGAGATTGTGTTCTTATTATGCATTGATTTTTAATACAATAAGTCTAGTGACATATTTTCTACAACATATTAAAGTAGTAGGTTATGAGTGATGGGAAAAAAAAAATGATACAGTATTAGCGTTTGGTCAATGTGAAAGTGATCTTCTACAATTCACAATTTGTTGTCTCAATAAGTTGTCTCAATAAGCTATGATATAAATTGTATTTATAGTAGATCCTAAAAGAGATAATTGGGTTTCAATTAAAAAAAAAAAAAAAATTGTGATTGGCTTGGGCTTAAATCTTACAATGATGCAGCCCAAAGAATTCAAATTTAGGCCTATTCTAGGCAAAATTTAATTAAACCGGGCTTTATGGGACTTAATGCAAAACAACGAAAATGTGCCATTCAAATAGCAAAATTGGTTCAGAAGCTAAAAGACACCCAGCCCAAATAAGCTAGAAGACACCTAGTCCAAAACCATGTTAACAAGTTATTCAACAAGTAAACCAGTCCAAACCCATTATTTGCCCTTCTAGTTAACTTGGTGCATCAAAGAGAAGGTGTATGCCATTTCACTTTCTCTCCTCTCCTCCCCCTTTACCATATACTCTGCTTTCCTTTAAAACTTCTCAACAGGTAAGCTCAACCATAAGGTCATTTAGGCAATAACCTAAGCCCCAAAATGGAAAAAGGTCCCCTAAAATATAATATATTATATCTATTTGTCTAATACCATTGCATAAAATAATATTGTAATATAAAAGTAATCCTCTCACCTATAATTAAAAAAAAAAAATTTAAATTTTCTATTAATTGATAGAATGCCTTGTTTTTCAGTCTTACGATTTAAAAATTTTAATTAAGACACAAATTTTAGTAATTAAACATTATTTTAAACTATTATATTATTTTTGAATGTTCAAATTTTATTAATACATTTTACTATGTTTGCAATATTTTAAAAGTGTTAAAAATTTCAAACTCCCAAAAATTGTACCCTTCCTCTCTCTCTCTCTCTCTCTCTCAAAATTAAAATTAGAATTAATAGTTTTTGAGTCAAATTCAATACTAAAATCCAACATTGCCAAGAGAGACGGTGGGCATCTAAAATATGATATTTATGCTAATACTAAGGGTTTCGACATTTTTAGAATTAAAAGTTTTTAATATAAATATATGAAAATAGTCCAATTAATGTATTAAATTATATAAAAAGGTTGGATTATTTTTCTAATTCATGTATCATTTATAAAAGATTAAATAATAATACATTTTTCATTTCTGTTTGGCCCAAAATGTGTTGAGTCAGCTCTATACTAGGTCTTATTTTTGCAAATCATGAATTTGAGCAAGACTTGAAAAGAAGCTGTTTGAAACTAAATTTGAGGTATTCAATATATATGACACAATTTTGAATTTGCAAGTTTTTTTAATAGTTTTATTGTATATTTAAAATACTCTACACATATGAAAAATTTGCATAGCAATGTGGCCATATTTTGCATGAAATGCATTCAACATGCCCATAACATTGTTAATATTTCATGATTTTGGCATTATCATAGTGGTATTAGTTCAAAGAAATCAATTCAATCGAGGTTAAAGTTAAAAAATAAAAAAATAAATAAAGTATCAAATTGATGGTTTTGCAAATGAGTATTCAATGAGTACTACCATTAGGGTATTGAAAAAACTAATAAAAAGACCTTACTTTAAATTGTCACCGGACACAAAATGTGTATAGCGGGCTTGCTTCTCAACACATTATAACTCAACGGATTACAATGAATATGGTCACATCATCTCCTACACAAGCCAAATATAACTTTCGATCCCTCAACTCTTTAAAAATTTACCATAATGTCAACTAATATTTATGCATAGAGCCAAAAACCAATAAAAGCAAAACTGTTATTCAAAATTCACAAGTACTGTATAATCTTTCTTCCTAACAAAATCTTCTTCGTAAGATTAATCACTAATGCAACTATTATTATTTTACCATGTGTTTGGAAATATAGATGGAGAGGAAAGTAGGGGGTGTAGGCCGGGTAGTACTAGATATACAAAAAATGGAATTATCGTCAAACTTAGATTTAATATAGCCAGAAGATGAATCCTGGCTTAACCAATCCTCTATTGCCAATCCCCTTTGTATAATCTACGCAAGGCGAATGAATTTTACTCGTCATATCTTTGATCAATCATCTATTGTGAATCTCCTTCATAAAATTATTGCAAGGAAAATGAATTTCACTCATCATATCTTTGATCAACCCTCTATTTTCAATCTCCTTCATATAATTGATAATAACTTTTGATTGCTATATCATTGATCAACCATGTGATATTGATATTAGATGCTTTTGATGGTTAAGTTAGATGACAATAAGTTTATCAAGAAATTTCAACAAATTATGGGTTTGTATTTTTTTTTTTTTTTTTATTCCACACTGCTGCATGGGTATTTATAAGCTTTTGCAAGGGATAATTTTGTTAAAAACTTCTCACGTTGTCCTGTCACAACCTAGGAAGACTTCAATATACAATCACTGAGTTCAACTTTATCTATTCTTTTTTGTCTTGGTTCAAATATACCCTATAGTATATTTTAATTTTTAATAATTTGAATTTAAAATTTTATGTCCAAAGAATTTTTTTTCATTGTTCTCAATATTGCAAAATTAGCCTTCTCAAATTTGAAATTGTCCAAAGAACCCAATATATATATATATCACCTAGTTTATATATGTGGTTTGTGGCCTTTTCCCAAAACAATAACAAAACTTTGTTTGGAATAACAAAATAAAAACAAATCCCTCTTAGAGCATTCCCATCAAAGCTTTCAAAATTTTTAGCATTTAACATTTCAAATAGCCACTTTATCAATTTTAACACCTTATTTTACAATACACCCTACATCAAAAGTTTTATTTTTTTGCCACTTCATTTAAAATAATATAAACAACTTGTTAAAAGAATATAAAAAAAACTACCTCTACGAACATTAAAAGCAACGCCACTTATCTAAGGAATATAATAATATTTCTTGTTATAAGATTTGAGCTATAGTAGATTGCTATCTTTGGCCGTCTACTGTAGCTCATATGCCAAAATTTATAGAAATAGCATCTTTGTTGTAGGATGTTTTTTATGGAATGGGATGCTAAAATTTGACTTTTTAGCTTTTAAAAGTTTTATTGTGAATGCTCTAAAATATCACAACTAAGAGGAAAAAAAAAAGCAAATGACTTTTGATTCACAATATTTTTAGAATGGCACTTTGAAGAGGAAAAAAAAAAAAGTTAAAAGTTTTGGCTCTTTGAGATTTGGATTTAATGGTGATATTTAGCTCTAGGCCTTAATTATTATTATTATTATTTTTTTTTTTTTTTTTTTTTTTGTCATTGATAACAATTAGATATTTTACATGTTGCAATAAATTCTCAATTACAAGAATTAAATCATCGGTCTAGAGATCAAGCAATGAGATATGTGGAATTTTCAGAATTGATGATATTTGTTTGTTGAAATTGGAACTTCACCGTTACAAACATAATTTATTTCAACATCTGAATTCCAAACAAGATGTTAAATATTTATGAATTGCGCCAATAGCTTGTAAGGACCAGAAAATCAACAACCTGTTAACTTTTAGAGTGGTCTTGGTGTACTTATTATTCTAATTTCTATTGCAACTATGGAAGGGAAATTTCAACTATAAATATATAACCAAGTTTCCCAACAAAATGGAAAATGATTAATTACAACTATATATATATATATATATATATATATATATATATATATATATATATATAACTAGTTTTCCCAACAAAATGGAAAATGATTGTATAAGATAAGCTTTGATTTAGTAAATAAAAAAGGAAATTAATTTGAAATTTAGTACACAATCGAGTACTTTTTGATATATTATAAATGATGAAGTTGATATGTATTAAAAAGAAGTAATTTGTATCTTTTGATTTACATATTTTTAGTATATGAATTGAATATAGGCTAATTTTATATTTTTATATATTTATTTATTTTTATTTCCAATATATTATTTTTTATATTCTTGATTGATAAGAAAAAAAAAAAAAAGAAAAAAAAAAGATAGAGAGTTATGCATGTTTTTTTGGCCCCCTAAAGATAAAATCATAAAATTATGATTCCATCCATGAGAAAATAGAAGGTGGTTATCCTCCCTGCTCTTGTTTGGATTTTGGATGTTTTAATTATAAGTAGCGAAGGATTGAGAATGGATATTTAAATATTAAAATGGAAATGAGAAAAAATGATAAGACAACATCATATAAATTCACAATTATATTTCTTCACAGTTTTTTTTTTTTTTTTTCTTCTTTTGATTATGACATAAAAAAGATAAGAAGAATTTAGATCAAATGGTAAAAGAAAAGAAAATTAAAAATGGCTATAATAGTACGGCATCCCAAACTAACACAAAAATTCGGCTTCTTTAAAAAGACGGTGGTTTCGATACGTGTAGGCAAGGCTAAGGAAACATCCAGGGAAGTCGCACTAGAAAAGGATAGCTAGAAAATTGGGTCAGCTTAAAAGTGAGAATGGAATAGCTGACTCTTTTTTACATTATTTGAGGCTTAGAATTTATTTTTAAAAAATGTACTCTTTTAACAACCAATACCAAATCTTAACAAACCTGCCAAATTGATCCCAAAGGCTGAATGTAAGTGCATTGTGTTACACCAAAGAAATACATAATTAAATTTGGATGCTATATTTTTTTTAAAGAAAAAATATTTAAAAATGAAAATTGAATGTCACATACGTCACGGTAGTGAGTGATTTAGTGATAAATAATTAAAATCCATGCAATTACTTATATTATAATTAATACTCTTAAACATTTTGTACTTTGGTAAGGCAGGCCTTGGGACAAATTTAGAGCAAAAAAAAAAAGATAGTTTCTGCATGATGTATTTTTTTTAGGGGACATGTTACTTGAGAAAATGAAAAGTTTTATATTTATAACATTTTCACAATAAATTATAAGTGTTGTTAATTTGTTATTGTTTTTAATTTGAATTTATAATTTAAATTACTTTTTTGTCTATCCGTAACAATTAATAATAATCCATCACAAAAAATCTGTTGTTAAAATGTTACGGAAATAGCATTTCTTTGAGAGAATATAAGTGACAATTTGCATTAAATAAAAGTCAATTGATGTATCTGTTGGAAATTTTGTGTAGATTTAACATAGAGAATAGAGGGAGAAGCAGGCAAAAAGCTGTGTATCAGACCATGAGACTTTGACATCATAAAGAATCATAGGATACCTTAAACAAATAGACAATCATAGGAATGGTCCGTTTCTTTCCCGAATGACTCAAAAATACGGCGAATCCATTTGCTACACCCCCGTTCAATTCGGATTTTGTAATGTCTATGCAGACTATGCCCAATCAAAAGGAATTTTCTTTTGGTTTTCTTTGGGATGGTCCACCACATGACTAAGAAGCAATATAAATACCGGCTCTTTCAATTCAATGGAAGCAAGCACAAAACACCAGAACACAGAGCTGATAAACCATTTCCATTATCCCCTCCATCTCCCTCTGTTCCAAACATACCCGAATTCCTCACTCAGTTCAGGATGGACAGCAACAATTTCAGCAATCTTCTTTCCGAAAGGTTAGTACAAAGTTCCTTGCTTTAGTTTTTTGGTTCTACATTTCTCTGTTTAGCCATAAATTCTAGTAGTGCAAAGACTTAAGCTCCATAAATTCTAACCCTACGTGATCATTTTTCCTTTTTAAGTGTTTTACTAAATAAGGTCGGTTGCTTATGTGCGTTCAATTAATGCTCATTAAATTGCACTCAATGATAGATATGGAAATGAAAGAGAAATTGGATGTGATTTTTTTATTGTTTTTTCAAGCTTGGATTGGAGCTTCCACGTTCAAGTATAAAGAAGCCTCTGGCGTATAATAAGCTACCTAAACTTCATCTTCTCTGTTGTGTTGTGTGGACTGGGTGTGTTTCTAAGACCCGGAGTCAGTGTGTTTAACTACCCGGCAACCCAACCAAGCTACAAGCCTGTAACACATGGTGCATAAACTATAATCATGATTTTTTGAAGTAAATAAGTTGGGAACTTGTAGTTTAATCTTATATATTCTCGCTTTTGATGGGTTAATGCCCTGATTTTTTTTTTCTTTTTTTTGGGGTCATTTCCTTCAAAGTATTTTTCTTTTTGGTTCTTTCTTCTTTCCCTGTTTTAATTGTTAGGTTTGTAATTGTGAAGTGAAAACTTTTGGGACTTTACATAAAATCCAAAGATGTTACCTTTGATGTTAAGCCGGGTTAAATTTTGAGAGTCAAGCCAGAGTATTATTAATGGTTCTGTTTTCTTTTTCTTTGCCTTATTTCTTTCTCGTAACTTTTTTTTTTTTTTTTGCTGTCGATCCAAAACAAATATTAGATTTTATTGTCGAATTTCTTAATTAAGATGCAGAGAGTTTCCTTATGCATGATGGTTGGTAAAATCATCCCAATTTTTCAAGAAAATGGGATTTACTAAGCCAAGGGTTAGTTTAGACTTTTGGCACAACATTATAAGATTTTATATACTAAGTAGCTAACATCTTTGAACATGGAATAAAGTTTTCGCAATTTTTGTCCAACTTTAGTTAAAAATTGACGCTATCTTGACCCTATTATATACACCAAAACATTTCCCTATGTTATACATATCAAAACATACCATGTTGCACACTTGTTAGCAACCAAGCCAAAAAAAAAAAAAAAATGGAATGTGACAAATGTTCATTTAATTCTTATCAGCCTTTAACAATATGATGCATATTATTAAAAATATATATATATATATATATATATATATATATATATATCTTTTGTACATAATCTAAGGCATTTTAATGTTTTTATGTCTAGATCTGAGCAAGAACTCCGTTTCTTCAAGCAATTTCTTGCTGTGTTCGGTTTTTCTTTTAGTTTTTTGCTCGCCCTTGTCGGATTGAGGTATCAAAACTCAGATGGTGCTCTATTCCACGAACATAGTGTCATCATGGTGCTATTAATAATAGATGTTTGTATCGGCACTATAGCATTGGCAATGGTGACACTACCAAATTCCCACAATAGTTCTCTCCTTTTAGTTGAATTTGTGTGTCTTATTTGTGGAGCTTTTGCTTGTGACTTGCTCATTTTGATACTTGTCCCTCCCTTTGGGTGGTTTGTGTTCATTACATGTGCATTTGGTTTTGTATGTGTACTTTATAGCTCGTATCCACAAATCCTTGAATCAATATGGCAATCACCTTCCCAAACGCCCAATGGATCTCCCATGCTAACTCCCAACGAGGCAGAGACACAAATGACGGAAATGGCATAATGTTTAACTGTTGATTCACCATTATTTGTCCACTCATGAACACTGAATGGATAGAGATTACATCTTTATTTTGCATAGATATGTAATATGGTGTTAGTGCTTTTTTACTCAATCAACAAAGCTAAAATATTTATGAGTTTGTAAAATTTGTAATGTGTGCATCATCAATAGAATATGAATAACCTTGGTTTGAAGATGTGACCAATTGGATCTGAACTGATTTGTCTCTTTCATTGAGTTGATTTTGTATTTCTCTGACGTTTAGATTGGATGAGTTTAGGCTTTATCCATCATGAATGTTAATACAGACTCTAATGCAATTCAATTTCTCGTAATAAGTCTGCTGGCCCCAAAAAAATTACTGAATAAGAGATAATTGGGCTTCTTTTAAGCAAATCAGTCAGACTCCACGAAAAAATATCAATGCTTAGTTTGGGCTTTAAGTCTTATTGTGATGCGGAATAAAGAATTAACATTGTGGCCTGGCAAATTAGACTTCCGCGATTCAATGCAAAACAACCAAAAAATAACATGTCCATTCGAATTGGAAAGTTGGTTCAAATTCAAAAGAAAGTATAAGTAAAAGGGATTGAGATCAGAATTGCACAACATCCACATGCAATAGCTTCTATTTTTCTCAGAATAATTTTTACCTTTTAACTTTTCACATTTTAACTTTTGCCAACAATTTTCATTCAAATACTGAGATGATTTTTTTTCTTTTTTTTTTAACACTCAATCTTAGTCATTAAAAGTTATTGTATGTTCAAGTACCAACTGAAAAAAGAGGGGTCAGGCTTAGGTCTAGTGTCCAGTAGCACCAGACTCGTTAAGATGATGACATGTGTTCACTTTTAGACATGTGTCACCATCTGATCGGGTCCAGTACACTAAATGCATTGGATCTAAACCAAGTCCAAAAAGGGTCCTTAACAGTAAACTCAGAAACCCATAGGCCTCACTCGAGACCGTCAAAAGCCAATATATATATCAATAGCTAGCAACTAGTAAACATAATTATTGCCATAGGTTGAAATTTTCACAATTTAATCAATGTAGTTGGTCAGTGATAATGCAAGAAAGAATAGTCCTCCCTCCATCCTAATTTGTTTGTCCTATTTGAAAAGTCAAACTTTTTAAGAGAACATCATTTATTGTCTTGCCTGTCTTATAAAAATGTTTAAGTTTACAAAATTACCCTTAAATAAATTTATCAACTTTTTAAAAAAGAGTTATTCTTAATGAGGCAACTAAAAAAGCACCCCAATTAAATTTATTTTTTTAAATATTAGTTAGTTTTCTTTTCAAATATTTTTGAAAATAAAGTAGGAATATAATAGAAACATTAATATACTAATAATTTTTATTTTTAGAAATAGGACAATATTTTGGGACATCCCAAAATAGAATAGAGGACAAACAAACTAGGACAAATGTAGTAATTAATAGGAACATCTTTTAGTATTGTGAAATTTTAAACTACTCACAAGTGTACAAACCATGCCAAAGTATAGTTTGACAAGAACGAGGTCGAATCCACAAGGACTTGAATGTAGGGATGACAATTGTGACCCGACCCAATAAATAATAAGGTCGGGTCTGGGTTTTTAAAATAAAACCCAAAACAGGTCTAGGTCGGGTCTAGGTTTTTGCAATACCTAGCCCGAACCCGGACCTGGACCAGATCCGATTAGTTTAGCTTAAATTACCAAAAAACCTAACTATATATATTACCTTATATCTAATCCGAACTCTCACTCTCATTCTAACCTCACTCCAGTAGCCGCCCCTCTCACGCCTCACCCTTACTCAGTTTCCAGTTTCCACTCTCACTCTCAATCCTCAACTCAAGTGATCAAGCCCCATGCAAGCCCTCCCTCAAGCGACCAAGAAAATCCTCGCTGACAAGCCCAGCCACAATCAAGCATCAAACACCTCGCTGACAAGTTGAAACTCTCAACAATCACGAAAATCTCCACAACCACCGTGAGCTGCCCCTCACCCGTTACAGACCCACAACCGGTTAGGTTTGGGTTTTTTTCTTTTTGTGAGCAAAATTTGGGTTTGGGTTTGGCGTTTTTTTTTTTTTTTTGGTGTGTGTGTGTGTGTGTGTGTGGGATTTTCAGATTTGCTAATTTTATTTCTGGGTTTGCAAAATTTCTGGGATTTGTTGGATTTTTTGTACAGATTAGTTTGTTAGATCTTGGCATCCATTTGGATGGCAAGAAAATTGCCAAGAAAATGTTGTGACTATTTTTATTTATTTTTGGGTTCATTAGATGTATGTTCTGTGATGATTTGTGATTTTGGGCTAGGGTTTATGGCCCGCGGGCACCAAAGGGGCGGGTTTGGGTGCAACCAAAAAAATCTGTTTATTAAATGGGCCAAGTTCAACCCGTGACTTTACAAACTCAGAAAAAATAAATTATGTACTTTGAAATTTTTTTTCCTACTTACTCCTTTAAATTCTGCAAGACAAACGAATAGCATTCACTCTAATTTTTTTCCCTATCCACTGTAGCTTTGCTATCTACTAGGATGGTACTGTTCAGTGTTAGAGATGCTTTATGTTCAGTGTTCACCCATTGATGGCTGAACTTTCCAATTGCTCTGCCCAACTTTTGAGTGGAAATAGGATAGGAAAATAATTAATTGAACCTTCTTGGGCAGAGTAATTGAAGACTTTAGACACTTGAAAATCATTGTAAATGTTTTACAGATATAAATAATTAATTGAACCTTCTTGGGTAGAGCAATTGAAGACTCCAAACACTTGAAAATCACTGTAGACATAAATCGAGTCTCTAAGACTTGATTTCTAGGTGGATGCCACATAAAAAAGTGCCAACTTATATCTGATTAGAACATGAAAATTGAATCTTTGAGACTCGATTTATAGGCCCAAAATCGAGTCTTTAAGACTCGAGATGTTAATATGAAAATAGTACCTACAAATTATATTGTTTGGAAAATAGTGTTAGTTTCCAATTTTGGCCTCGGAAAAAAGAGAAACTGTTGCTGCCCACAATTTAACTTCAAAAATTCAATTTTATTTTATGGCTTTTGTTAAGGTATGCTCTAACTATAAGGGCATTAGTCTATTAAATACTATATATATATATATATATATATATATATATTAAATTAAATTAAATTGCACAAATATATCAGAAAGAGAGTGCACATATTTGTTAAGGTATGCTCTAACTGTAAGGGCAGTGGTCTATTAAATAATATATATATATATATATATATATATATATATATAATTAAATTGCACAAATATATCTAAAAGTGCGTGCACATAACCACAGTAAATTTGTACGTATAAGTTAATGAATCATTGACACATATATTTTCTTCTTTGAAAACAATGATTTATTAATCTTTAATAAATCACAGTTGGAGTGGGGATAGAGCATGTGTATGCATTTTGCATCATCAAAGACCATTTTGTATTTTACTCAAAAAAAAAAGACAATTTTATTTATTTTGCTAAAACAACAGCTTTTATATCCTATTGGCCCAAGCCTCTGCTCCATAGACTAATCCTCAGAAAATCTCCCATTAAAAACTGTAACAAAATTATTTCAAGGCAAGTCATAATCTAGATCAAACACAACTAGGCTCCACAAAAGCCCAACAAATCTCCCACTTGGAGACTAGTTTAATCACCAACATCAACCGCAATCCTCTAAAGACAATCCCTCATCACTGCAACTCATCCTCCTGTCCTCAAGTTAGAAGACTAATTAAAACTGTACACAACTTCAACCTCTCAATAGTGACACCCTTAGTCAACATGTCTGCCAGGTTCTTAGATTCTCAAATCTTCTTAAGTATTACCAGTTCATCTTCAACAAGGTAACGGATAAAATGATATCTCATCTGTATATGCTTTGACTTTGAATGAAAAGCCAAATTTTTAGCAAGAAAAATTGCACTCTGACTATCACTGTGTAGAATGCCCAACTCTTGCTTCTTACCCAATTCATCCAAGAAGCTATGTACCAAAATCATCTCCTTTCTAGCTTTAATCCTTGCAACATACTCAGCTTCTATAGTAAATAAAGCAACAATTTTTTGTAGATTTGAAACTCAAGATATAGTTGTACCACCCAGAGTAAATACAAACCCATTAGTACTCTTTCTACTATCAATATCATTTGCTAAATCAGCATCTACATAACCCTGCAGTTTTAAACTTGCACCTATGAAGTAAAGACATGTATCTATTGAACCTCTCAGATACCTCAGAATCCACTTGACTGCCTCCCTATACTACTTTCCTGGCCTACTCATGTATCTACTTACAACTCTAATTGCATGTGCAATGTCTAGCCTTGTACACACTATAGCATACATCAAGCTGCCAATAGCTGAGGCATAGGGCACCTTGCTCATATGGTCCATTTCTTCTTTTGTCTTCGGTGACTGTTCTTTACTTAGTCAGAAATGACTGTTCTTTACTTGTCTCTAATGATTTTCATACCAAGGATTTGTTTTGCAACTCCCAAACCCTTCATTGTAAACTATTTTGATAATTGCTTCTTCAAATTATTAACCTCCTATATGCTAGACCCTGCAACAAGCATATCATCCATATACAATTGTACAATGATATAAGAATTGTCAATGAACTTAACATAGCAACAGTGATCAGCTTTAAATCTCTTGAACCCAGTTCTATTCATAAAATTATCAAATTTTTTTGTACCACTGTCTTGAAGCTTGCTTTAGGCCATACAAGCTTTTTCTCAGTTTGCAAACTAGACTCTCTTGTTCCTAAACAATAAACCTTTCTAGTTGACTTATGTAAATGTCTTCCTCCAAGTCACCAAGAAGGAATGATGTCTTCACATCTAACTGCTCAAGATGTAGATTCTTTGTAGCCACCATTCCCAGTACTAGTCTAATTGTTAACATCATCACAAATGGAGAAAATATTTCTAAGTAGTCGATGCCCTTCTTCTGCTAGAATCTTTTGACAACTAATCTGGCCTTGTAGCATTTGCTACCATCATACTCATTCTTTATTATGTATAATCACTTGTTGTGCAAAGCCCTCTTTCTTTATAGCAATTCAGTCAATTCCCATGTTTGATTCCCCAATGAAGAGTCCATCACATCCTTCGTGGCTAACTTCCACTTACTTGAATTTTTCATCTTGCAAGGCTTCATCATAACACTTTGGCTCACCACCATCAGTCAATAGGAGATAATTTAGAGAGGTGAATAACGTTGTGGAGATCTAATGATCCTAGAAAATCTACGGACTTCAGCTACAAGTGTACTTTGATCTACCTGGAAATTTACATTCTCCTTTTCTTCTTCACCCTTTTTCTGGACAGTATTTTCAATCAGTTCATCTAAGTTGATAAACTCATATTTCTTTTAATCTATCTTTGTAACATCTGGTACTACAGTTGATTTGTCCTTGTATGTAACGGGTTCATTAAATATCACATTTTTGCTTCTAATGATTTTTCAGTTTTGTTCATCCCAAAATTGATAGCCAAATTTCTTATCACCATAGCTAAAAAAAAAAAACATAATTTAGACTTTGCATCAAGTTTACTACAAGCATCAAAATCAATATGAACATAAGAAACACAACCAAAAACTTTTAAATATGAAAACTTTACCTCTTTATCGTTCCAAATCTCTTCAAAATTCCGAACTCCATTGGAATGGATGATCCTCGGTTTATTAGGTAAGCTGCAGTATTAACAGCATTAGCCTAGAAAGTTTTTGGTAATCCAACATGCAACCTTATCCTCTTAGCATGCTTATTGAGAGTTTTGTTCATGTGCTCAACCACACCATTCTGCTGTGGTGTCTAAGGAATGGTCTTCTCCATCCTAATTCCATATGTAGCACAATACTCATTGAACCCTCCATCTATGAACTCTCCTCCATTGTCTGACCTCATACATTTTACTTTCAATTCTTTTTTTTTTTTTTTTTTTGTCTCAACCATGGCCTTCCACTTCTTAAAAATATCAAATATATCAGATTTATTTTTCAGAAAATAAACCCATACTTTTCTACTTAAGTCATCAATGAAAGTGATGTAGTACCTTGTGTTAGGGTTTATGCCCTAAAATCCAATTTATTGGCGTGTCATAAATAATTAAATTGTTTAATTATATGAGATTATCTATAAATGAAGTAATGAGACATTATCTTAGTTCATGAGATGCATAGTATGCGATTTATGTGATTTAGTCACAGAAGATATAAATCAAAAGTTCTTTGTAAACTCAGAATTTTATTTCATAGTCAGTGATAAAATTGGGCATTTCATCTGCGAAGACTATAACATATCAACTAAGATGATTTGTCTAATTATGGAAGTGGAGATTTCTAGTTGATATGTTTTAAGAGTTAAGACATATTGAACTAGACCGCTGTAAGATTTATTATTCTCCTAATGACTGTCAAATGAATAATAAATCTCACGACTTCTATTTACATCAATTCTAAATCTTGAGAGAACAATGAACTAATCATGAGGTGTAGGTTACTTTGATATATCGGGAATGAGATCTAAAGTCACAATCAAAACCTCAATTTGTTGGGCAGTCGCATTTAATGTTGATGAAACATACATTCTCAAGATGAAATTCATAATCTCTTAACGGAGATATAAAATATTCACTTAAGATAAGTTTAATGAGTTTGGTTATCCAGAGTGTTGGGCCCAACCACTTTAGTAAGGAGTTACTAAAGTATATATTTATGAAATTAGATTTCATAAATATATGATGAATAACTTAAAAGATTAAAGTGGATACTCAAGGATTAAGATGTAGTAATTTTCAAAGTGGCAGTCAACATTCATGACTTTGTATTACTACGAATATTTTAATGAAGGGGTTGCATATATAATAAAGTCTTAGTATATAATTTATTAATAAGGTCTAGAGTGTAATTATATTCATATAGTGGTATTGAATATAATTAATGGTAACTTTGAATTTGTCAAAAGTTGACAGAAAAGCCCAAGGCCCATTGGAACTAGAGTCTTATTTATTCCCTTTTGGTGCCACTCCAAGTCACATACTAAAACCCAATTGGAATGACTCAAAAAGCTAGCTCAATTAGATAATCAATACAATATAATGAGAGAAACATATAAAATTTTATAAGAGAATTCTAATAAAAGTTTTCCTAAAGAATGAAATGGTATGTATGTGAGTGTAAGCCACTCACTTATTCTCCCATTGGAAACTGATGGAGAGACCACACTTCTTGGTCATTAAGTGGAATTAAAGTGAAGATTAAAAGTGTTCCCAAGTACTTCTAATATTTTGTTTTGAATTTCACCATACTAAGGTATGCTTTCTTGTTTTTAAATTTTGAAACTTATATCGTACATATTATCAATTGCAAATGAAGTAGATTCATTAATTTTCCGTTGCGTATGTTTTGTATGCGATACAAACATGAATATTTTGAACAATTTTATAATACACATAATATGAAATGTTTTATTTTTATTTTTTATAACTTCATTTAAAATAATATAAACAATTCATTAAAGTAATAAAGGAAACGAGAGAATTTGAGTTTTTTAATTGAATGAAGATATATAATCTTAATAAAATATTGTATTTTATTTTCAACAATATGCTATAGTCAACTGGTATTTATACTAGTTTACTATAATTGCAAAAAATTTAGCTTTAACTTCTCTAATAACACATGATTTTTTGGTTCTTTGGTGAAAAAATAGTTTTTTTTTTTTTTTTTTTTGTTAAAATACAATTACCATTGTGAATATTTTTATTGTTTTTGTTAAGTTTTTTGTTTGGATAGTTGCTATTTGGGTAAGGCTAGTTAGGTTTATTCTTGAAAAAAGGGGCCAAAGGTTTTGGAAGGGGCTAACTACAAAAATAAAAAATATTATAAAAAAAAAAAAGGACCCTAGGGGGCTTAGGCCCCCACCTAAGTCTGTCCCTACCATCAGCCATTCCATTAGCCTCTCGATATATGTGAGCAAGAAGGCAGATTCACTCGTGAGTGAAAAGGGAACTGCAATCATCAATTAAAACAAAAAGTTGTGGCACATAAGCACCATCATGTGTTATTCATTGCATAACTAGAGTAGAATCTATAAACCAAACAACAACAATAATAAAAAAAAAGGTAAAGATATTTCATAATTATAATTTAATAGAGGAAAATAAGTAAAATTTAGATAAATATCTACAAATTATATGCAAATAACATTATTCCATTTGTTTCTACAAATAAAGAAGTTATTCCTTTTGTATATTAAAACTACTTTGTTATATATATATATATAGTATATAATTTTGTTGAAGATGGAGAATGTCTCCTTTGTCTGATTTTTACCCAAAGAAGAAAGGATTGCTCTATTTAGCTGTTTTTTTTTTTTTTTTTTTTTTTCTCACTAATCTAAAGGGGGAAAAAAAAAAAAGGTTCACATCCTTTTGGGCAAAACAATTACCCAAAGAAGAAAGGATTGCTCTATTTAGCTGGTTTTTTTTTTTTTTTTTTTTTTTTAAATTTTTGCTTTTATTTTTTTCACTAATCTTAAAAAAAAAAAAAAAAAAACAAAAAAAAAGAGGTTCACATCCTTTTGGGCAAAACAAATATCTGCTTTTGTTTTTGTGATTTTGATGCAAAGATACGAACTCATCTCCAATATATAAAAAAGCGTAATTACCAAGAAATATGGCCTTCACAAACTTGGGCATCTAAATTATCTATATAACCATTTATAGTAGCCATCAGTCAAAGTCCTATTGATACCCAAACTCTCTCTCTCTCTCTCAAATAATCGAACTTTTTTTTTCCTATATTCTCTACCTGTGGACAATAATCTCTCTCTCTCAAATACATGATAGTCTCTATAAAGCTTAAAAAATAAGGTAAAAGAAGAAGGAACAAACAACAATATACTCCTCTGCTGCCCCCTTCTCCTTCTGTACCAACACAACTGTTTTACTGGCAACTCCACTCAAAATGAGCCAGTGCGTTCCAAGCTGGGACTTCGATGAGTATCTCAGGCTTTCTCTTCGTTCTAACTCCAATTCCACTGCTCCTGATGTCCCCATGTACTCTCTCTCTTTATCTATATAAAGCATAAACATATATACATGTACATATATAGATATATGTATGTGTGTACTATACTTTTTGCAAGTTAATTATAGATGCAATCAATTTATGCAGGTTGGACTATGAAGTAGCGGAGCTAACATGGAAAAATGGCCGGCCAGCACTTCTACCACTTCTCTTACCTTCTACCACTGTCAAGCCCATACCTTCTACCCCTTCTCTTACCAAGTACAACACTTGGGACAAGCCACGCGCTAGTGGTACCTTAGAATCAATCGTAAACCAGGCCACTCTGATACCCCACCACCACCACCGCAACTATAACAGCAACAATCACGGCCAAAAACCCCGCTCTTTCGATGGCGGTGGCGGTAACGATATGGTCCCGTGGTTCCACCACCGTGCAGCCGTGGCCACCGCCACCACCTCGGTCACCATGACTAGGGATGCTTTAGTCCCTTGTTCCAACCACACCGACGACCAAACCACAACCCACGGCGGCCTTGGTACTCTGACGCATGACCAAGACAAGAATGTCATAATAAAACGCGCTAACAAGGAGGCGCTTGTAGCAGTCCCCGCCGCCGCCGCCGCCGCGGCAGCACCCGAATGGAGCAGCAGAGACCAAAGTGTCTCCGGCAGCGCCACGTGTGGGAGGGACAGTCAGCATGTTACACTTGATACGTGTGAGAGGGACTTGGGTGTGGGGTTCACTTCCACTTCACTGTGTTCCATGGAAAACACAAGCCCTGGCAAGCCTTGCACTAAGGCCACCACTACTGGTGATGACCATGATTCCGTTTGTCATAGCAGACCACAGGCAAGTTAGCTAGAAAACATTTGATAATCATTTCACTTTTTGTTTTTAATGTACTTTTTTTTTTTTAATTTTTTGCAGTACACTTAAAACTGAAAAAGTCCTCAAAAAAAAAAAACTGAAATAGCAATCTTTTACGGTAGATTTGTTGACTGTAACTAGTGAACGCAATTGAAATTATAGTTCATAATCGACAACTTTAATAATTAAAAAATTTATTGTGAAATTGTCGACTGTAATTGATGAATGCAATTGAAATCATCACCCATAATCGACTACTTCAATAATTATGAAATTTATAATAAAAAAAAAATGTTACGTAAATGATCATAATTGATATTTAATTGAGTTGGGTCGGTTGTTTTATTCTTATTTGTTTATTTTTGTGAAGAGGGAGGCACGTGATGTGCAGGACAAAAAGAAGAGTTCAGCAAAATCCTCGGCTGCTACTATTCATAACCAATCTGGACGAGTATGTGCTCTCTCTTTCGATGTGGGATAAGGCATTAAATAAAGGGGTGGGGTGGAATAAAAACCCACCTTTCTTTTTCTTTATTAATTGAATAACACTTTTACTTTTTCTCTAAAAAAAGATGGAATTGCTTTTAAGTTCTCCGACAATGATATGTGTGGCTTTAATTACAGTGAATAAAATAACATATATAAATGGTTAACCAAATGATTGGATATGACTAAATCCACTATACTTTCCTCGTCACAAATGGGTTAGATTTTATCCATAATAGATAGACCTATAGAAAATTTGGTAGAATTTATTTTATTTTATTGATGAATTTAAGAATATTTTTTATGTGTGTGTGTTTTAGAAAAGGAGAGATAAAATAAACCAAAGGATGAAGACACTGCAGAAGCTGGTCCCCAATTCGAGTAAGGTATGAAGTTCCAATTATTTGGCTTTTCTGCATAACCTTTATGTTATTTTTTTTTACTCTCTCTTTATATTTTCTCTTGGCTAAGCATTTATACTAGTGCTTTTATCACGTCTACTTTTCAATTCCATCTTATTGGACATGGTATATTCAGCAACTTTTTTAAAAATAGAGTTCTTTTGTTTTCATTCTATTGTGGAAGAAAAGGACAACTTTAGTGTGATAAGGTTATTCTCTCTTTAGTTTCACATATTAATACACTGTTTAGTCTAGTGTTAAAAAAATAAAAAGCCTCAAAGATTTAGATTAGGTATAGCAGGCAGTGGATGCAAATAAATGTGGTCCACTCTATGTTTGAGTACATGGCTGTGGGTATTTTGGTACTGACCCGATGATTTTAGTCCACACACGCAATGCTATGGGGGACAATTTGACAGAAGCTTGTGTTAGGTATGGAGACATCTACCTGCTCTTACAATAATCGCTTCACTAATAAAAAGTAAGCATCTCCCAAGTATGTGGATCTCAAACGTGGTCGTATGACAACTTGCTGATAAAAAGTGAGCATCTCCAATGAATTAAGCATCTCTACCCTTTTTCCCACCATAAAATATAGTATCTCCAACTGAGGTTAGCCGTTCTGGAGAATTGGTTGATGGATTGGATCAACACATTTAGAGTGTCTTTTCAAACCATTATTTTATTATTCTACCCAAAGAGGTTGCAAGAACTATTTCCTGCATCCACTGCATGCAGAGAACCAGACTCGTATCTGATAAAGAATGAATAAACAATAGAAAAAAAATATTTTAATGGAATAAATGAAAAAAATAAAGTGTGAAAAATTGGCTATTTACAAAATAAAAAAGGAGGTATTTTGACTTGCTAAAATAGAGAGCATTGATGGAGATGCTCACAACTTTTGAGCTTTGCATAGCAGAGTTATGTACATAAAATATTGGAAAATAAATGTAGTTCAGGGATATAAGTACCATATAGTAGACAAAGAGTTGATCCTCCTGAAAAAACAATGAGAACCAGGCCATAATATTCCTGACTGTTCAATTTTCAGAGTGCAATCAATTCTGCAAAAATATAATTCCATTCCAAGTCATAAACTTTGCACATACACTAGCTAATTGTGCAAGTTGAAATATAATTTTGGTGATGGTACATAACTAGTTTTGGAGAACAAACATCGATTGGTATTCATTCTAAGAAACTTCTTTGCATTACTACAGACTAACAAGGCTTCAATGCTTGACGAAGTGATTGAATATCTGAAGCAATTGCAAGCTTGAAAGCCATAGCAACACTGGGAGCATTGGATGCCCAGAACATCCAAACCATTAGGAAGAAGAAGGAACTCCAACGGCTAGAACTCCAACAGCTAACTCCAGCAGAACGATGTCGTATAGAAGATTAGGAAAACACAAAGGAAAAGTAAAACAAAACGCCACCATTTCTCATTAAAAGGAATGGTGTCGTTTTGAGTAGTTCAGTTGTTTTTGTATTAAAGGAAACGGCACCGTTTTGATGTTATGTATTAAAACCTCTGTTGGTTAGTCCTGGATTGCTCGTGTGAGAGTTGGTTACAAAACGTGTACGTGTGTGAGTTTGTTAGAGCACGTGTGAGACGGTTATGAATCTCACCTGGGCTCTTTCTCTCTTCTGTGCTTTGTGTGTATAAATAGAGGTTGAAACCTCCATTGTAATTAAGTTAAGAATTGTATTCAATGAGATAAGTTTCTTACATAATTCTTCAGACTTTTATTCTCTCTGTTTTCCTTTCATTTCTCTGTTTATTCTTCTCAAGTATTCTGTGATAGAAACTTCACATTTGAGAAGAGTTTTTCATGATATCAGAGCCTTGATCAGCTTCAATGGCTTCTGCTCCTTCTGATTTATCTTCTTCAGCACCTGCTTCAACTACTCTGCCTTCTATGGCTGCTACAAGTATACCAGTGAATACTTCACTGTTGCTGCTATCAAACATGTCATCCATGATGACTGTTAAGCTCGACTATGGAAACTATGTTATATGGAAACATCAAATAGAGGTAATTCTTGATACCTACTCTATGATTGATGTTCTTGATGATTTAATCAGCGCTCTAGATAGATTTCTTAAAGATTCATCTAGCAACTTTACTGCTGAGATTAATCCAGCTTTCATAGCTTGGAAAAATCGTGAACAAGCCATGTTCACCTTCTTGAATTCAACACTTTCTCCAGCAATTCTTGCTCTTACAGTTGGGCAAAAATCTGCTAGAGGAGTTTGGAAAGTGTTAGAGAAAAGATTTGCATCTGTCTCAAGGTCTCATGTGATGAGCCTACGAAATGAGCTAAATGCAATCAAGAAAGGTGTTGATTTCATTGATGGATATTTTCAGAAAATTAAGCAAGCCAGAGATAGGTTGGTTGTTGTTTCTGTCGTTATGGATGATGAAGAGCTTCTTCACATCATTCTTGATGGTCTTCCTTCTGAGTATGATTCTTTTAGCTCAGCAATTAGGACTAGAAGTGATGTTCTATCAGTTGAAGAATTGAATGTCTTGCTCAATGCTGAAGAAAGGGTGATTAAAAAGAGATCTAACACAGTTGATTCAGCCTCTATGGCTATGGCTGCAAAATTTCAATCTCAAGGTTTTCAACAAGGCAGAGGTGGTAGGCACAATAATCAAAGAGGAAGAGGTCGAGGTCATAATCACAATTTTGGAGGAGGTTCTCACTATGGTGGTTATTCCAACTCTAATCAATTTCAAAATTTCAATCCAGGATCCTCTTCTCATTCTCAGACCTATAATCAACCTAAGCAATCATTGAATCAGAATTCAGGTCAATCAAGCAGGCCTATCTGCCAAATTTGTGGCAAGAGTGGTCACTCAGCTCTTGATTGTTACCATAGAATGGATTTCACATATCAAGGGAGGCATCCACCTGCAAAACTTGCTTCAATGGTGGCTAATGCTGCTCAAGTTCAATCTTCCAATGCCTGACTCACTGACACAGGTTGCTCAGATCATGTGACCCCTAATCTGTCACAACTCTCCCTTATGCAGCAACCAGTTCAAGGATCAGAGGCTGTTACAGTTGGAAATGGTCAAGAACTACCAGTGACCCACATTGGAAATGGTGAGCTTCAAACCTTAACTCATACCTTTAGGCTTGATAATATTCTAAGAGTGCCTGACCTTGCTTCCAATCTTCTTTCAGTTCATAAACTGTGCCATCAAAATAATGCTTTTTGTTATTTTGATGCACATAAGTTCTTAATTCAGGATTTACCCACGGCGAAGATCCTCTACGCAGGGTTGAGTAAAGATGGAGTTTACCCTATTCCATCTAATCCTAATCTGTCTTCGACCTCCTGCCTCAATTCTGTTTAGAAGTCTGCATTTGTCACTGTCAAACCACATCAAATACTGCTTCGGCATCATAGACTTGGACATTCAAGCTCTAAAATTCTATTTTCTGCTTTAAAACCTGTATTTCATTCCATTTCTTTGTCTCAGATTCATGATGTTTGTTCTTCTAGTGAGTTTTGTATAAGTACTAAAATGCACAGATTTCATTTGAATAAAACTCCTCTTGGTTCATCTTCACTTCTTGAACTTGTGCATAGTGATGTCTGGGGTCCTTCTCCACTCACTTCTCTTCTTGGTTTCAACTATTACATAATTTTTGTTAATGATTACTCACGGTTTACTTGGTTGTTTCTTCTCAAACATAAGACTGAAGTTCTTTCTGTTTTCAAGCATTTTAAATCCATGATTGAAACTCAGTTCAATTCCAAACTTAAGGTTCTTAGAATTGACAATGGATCTAAATACATTAATACTGATTTTAAATCTTTCTGTTCCACATCTGGCATTCTTCACCAATCTTCCTGCCCTCACATCCCTGAACAAAATGGTGTTTCAGAGAGGAAGCATAGACATATTGTTGAAACTGGTCTTACCCTTCTATGCCAGTCCCATCTTCCTCTCAACTACTGGTCATATGCTTTCTCAGCAGCTACTTACCTTATAAATAGAATGCCCTCTTCTGTCTTGGGTTTCCACTCACCTTGGGAGAAAGTCTATTCCAAATCACCTTCTCTTCATGCTCTTAAAGCTTTTGGGTGTGCATGCTATCCATATCTTAGGCCCTTTAATCAGAATAAGTTGCAGCCTAGATCAAAACCCTGTGTTTTCTTAGGCTATCCCCCTCTGACTAAAGGGTATATCTGCCTTGATCTATCTTCTAATATGATATACATTGCTTGCCATGTCTTGTTTAATGAGTCTCTCTACCCTTTTGCTCTTGATTCTGAATTTACTGATCCTCATATTCCATTCTCCTCCTCACTACCTAATTGGTTCTCTTCATCTTCCCCACCTGTTGATACATCTGTCCATGCTTCCTCTACTGAATCTGCTATTGGTTCCATACCCCCTGACCTCACTTCTTCTATTCTTCCTTCTTTTCTTTCTTCCCCATGTCCTATCCCTGTTATTCCTCCACCTTTGACTATTCCTTCCTCTATTCCTACTTCTTTACCTGATCCTCCTCCTCCCTTATCTTCCTCACTAGCTATTCCTTGTGTTTCTGAGCCCACTGCCATTGTTCCTCTCTCCAATAATTCTCATCCTATGCTTACAAGGTCGAAGCATGGTATCTATAAGCCTAGAGTTATGCAGGTTCAGGTTGATTACACCATTAAAGAACCTCCCTCTTTCACTATTGCCTCTAAACACTCTCAATGGGTGGCTGCTATGGATGTTGAGTTTCAGTCTTTACAGAAGCAAGCAACTTGGTCTTTGGTCCCTCTTCCTCCTCATAAAAATGTAGTCACTTGCAAATGGGTTTATAAATTGAAACGGCACAGTGATGGTTCTATAGCAAGATACAAGGCCAGGCTGGTTGCAAGGGGTTATCTTCAACAATATGGCATGGATTATGATGAGACCTTCAGTCCTGTAGTGAAGCCAGCTACTGTGAGGATTCTCCTAGCTTTGGCAGTCCAATTTGGTTGGGAATTGAGGCAGCTGAATGTAAGTAATGCATTTTTACATGGGATTCTCAAGGAAGTAGTGTATATGGCTTAGCCTCAAGGCTATGTTGATCTTGCCTTTCCTAAGCATGTCTGCCTCCTTCACAAGGCCCTCTATGGTCTCAAACAAGCTTCTAGAGCTTGGTTTGAGAGATTCACTACCCAACTGCTACACATAGGCTTCTGTGCTTCTACTGCAGATGGCAATCTTTTCATCTTAAGGCATGAATCTTCCATTGTCTTTCTCTTACTCTATGTGGATGATATCATAATCACTGGCAACAAGTCCAGTTTTGTCACTTTTATCATTAAGCTGTTGGGTATGGACTTTGATCTTAAGGACCTTGGTTTGCTCCATTACTTTCTTGGCCTACAGATTGATTACACTTCTTCTGGTTTGTTTGTTCATCAAACCAAGTATGCCATTGATCTTATTTAGAAATTTGGCATGACAGATTGCAAGCCATGTAAAACTCCTTCCTCTCCTAATTCTCATCTGTTGCCCAATGACAGTCCCTTGTTATCTGATCCAACTTCTTATAGGAGCTTGGTTGGTGCCTTACAGTATCTTACATTTACAAGACCAGATCTTTCTTTGGCTGTTCAGCAAGCTTGTCAACATATGAGCTCTCCTACTCAAAATCACCTCCAGGCTGCTAAGCGTATTCTGCGATACCTTCAAGGCACATTGCATTTTGGCATTGCCTTCACCTCTGGTCCAATTTCTTTAGCTGCTTACAGTGACTCCGATTGGGCTGGGGACCCTATGGATAGGCGTTCCCTCACTGGTATGGTGTTATTCTTTGGCAATTCTCCTATTTCCTGGTCTACCAAGAAACAAGGCACTGTGTCTCGTTCATCAACTGAGGCTGAATACCGTGCCTTGGCCTCAACCACTGCGGAATTATATTGGATTCGTATGCTTCTTCGTGATTTTGGTCTTTTTCTTCCTCATCCTCCACTTCTCTGGTGTGATAATGTTAGTGCTCTGGCCATTGCCACTAATCCTGTATTTCATGCCCATACCAAGCACATTGAGGTTGACTACCATTTTGTTCGTGAGAAGGTTCTCAGGCGTGATGTGATGCTCAAATTCATCTCCACACATGATCAGCTAGCTGACCTCTTTACTAAAAGCCTTCCTTCTCCTCGGTTTAATTGGCTTACCTCCAAACTCATGTGGAAATTCCCCATTCGTTTGAGGGGGGATGAAAGCCATAGCAACACTGGGAGCACTGGATGCCTAGAACATCCAAACCATGAGGAAGAAGAACATCCAAACCATGAGGAAGAAGAAGGAACTCCAACGGCTAGAACTCCAATGGCTAACTCCAGTAGAACGATGTCGTATAGAAGATTAGGAAAACACAAAGGAAAAGTAAAACAAAACACCATCGTTTCTCATTAAAAGGAACGGTGTCGTTTTGAGTAGTTCAGTTGTTTTTGTATTAAAGGAAACGACACCATTTTGATGTTATGTATTAAAACCTCTGTTGGTTAGTCCTGGATTGCTCGTGTGAGAGTTGGTTACAAAACGTGCACGTGTGTGAGTTTGTTAGAGCACGTGTGAGACGGTTATGAATCTCACTTGGGCTCTTTCTCTCTTCCGTGCTCTGTGTGTATAAATAGAGGTTGAAACCTCCATTGTAATTAAGTTAAGAATTGTATCCAATGAGATAAGTTTCTTACATAATTCTTCAGACTTTTATACTCTCTGTTTTCCTTTCATTTCTCTGTTTCTTCTTCTCAAGTATTCTGTGATAGAAACTTCACATTTGAGAAGAGTTTTTCAAAGCTCAAGTCCAAATGATGAGCAGAATGAGTATGCCACCAATGATGTTACCAATGGCCATGCAACAACAACTTCAGATGTCCATGATGGCACCAATGGGCATGGGACTTGGTATGGGGATGGACATGAACAATATCAATCGGTCCAACATCACTGGCATCTCTCCTGTTCTTCACCCTACTGCTTCCATGCCTATGACCTCATGGGATGCCGGCTCTGGTGACCGGATACAAGCTACTTCACCCGCGGTAATGGCAGACCCCTTTTCCACATTCCTCGCGGGCCAATCACAGGTAAACACGTGTTGGATTCTCTGTTGACAATTCAGCCACAGCTTGACATTCAGTACATTGTCTTTCTTTTTTTTTTTTTTTTTTTTAATTTCAGAAAGATTTTGCTTTTGTTTGCTTTTTCTTTGGCTTTTCTTATAGTGATTGAAAGGAACCCCGGTTTATTATGTTTAACAACAGCGACTGAGTCATTTGTTGTATACTGATTTCAATCAGGACGAGTCAAATCATATTTAATCTTGCCTTAAGGAGTGCTTACTTTGCTAAGATGATGACAAAATATTAGCAATTATTTGTAGCATAAATCTCGGTCATATTGAAAGATACGATACTTTCTAAACTTTCTTAAAGTTAAGATTCATTTTGACTAAATTTATAAAAGTTTTTAATTTATCAAGTCTTCAAAATTCAAATGACATGACACATTGACACCCCCCATCCCCTGAGAATTGCTTAAAAAAAGGAAGAAACAAAAGTTTTCTTTGTACATTGTTTCATTTCTACATTTTTTACTTGGTTTTAATGTCATATATGTTGCTGAATTTATTACTGTCAGTTTCCATTATTTGTTTAGAAACTTTTTTGTGTGTGCCTATATTTTAAATTTCTTGGTTAGTAATCCAATGAGTACCATTTCCAGATACTCTGCATAAGCAATAAGAACAAAACACAGAGAGCAAAGAGCTGCAAAGTGCTACCACTTCATTTCCCCCTTAGAAGAATGGACATGAACAAATTCGCTGATCTTCTCCCCGACAGGTACATAGCTATCTCTTTCTTTAGTTTTTTGTTCTGAGTTTGCCATGAATTCTACTAATAGTTCAAGTCCATTTTTGTGCTAAGTTCTATCCATACCAAGTTTAAACAATAACTTCTTGCTGTTTTACTTACATATGCATTGCTTATGTATAGATGCCTTAATCATTTACTTATTTTGGTGCTTTAATGATTAACAATTGCATATGTGCCTTCAATTAATGTTCCATTTATCTTGCATATCCAAGTACAGTTCGGTGGGAAGGGTTTTAAAGTTGTATAGCCAAGAAGATTGTGACATTAAATTTAGAATCCATCTTTAATCTTTTGTTTGTGTCTGTAGGACATTAGGACCTGTTCAATGCATCGATTTCAGATAACGAAAAAAATGGTCTTAGTCTTTTTTTGGTTTGGATTTGTTTGAAATTTTGACATATATATTGGTCTATCTAAATTTACTGCCCGAACTTTCTACTATGTCATTCTGTGTTCGGTGTAATATTTGGGTTTTGCTTTTACCCAATATAACCCGACCCTGCTCTCTGCCTCTCTCTTTTATGGAAACTATTAGTTTAAGGGCCAATAAAGATGATAGACGTGGAACTTTTATTTAAGGTGCCAATAAAGATTATGGACATTATTTATTTATTTGATTTATTCTGTCTTTTACCTCACCTACTGTTCTTTCATTTTTGTTTTCCATCATTTCTATTTTTGGCATTGTATTTTTATTTTCTAAAATTTGAGCTTTTGTAGTTTATAATCTTTGGAATTTTTTTTTTTTAGTTCACCAAATTTGTATTATCATATTGTGAATGTTTCGTAATAAAAATTGTATTAATTTATTAAAAAAAAAAAAGTTGAAGTGACTAGTCGTTGTGATCGATACAGATAAAATGAGGCCACTCTCTAACCACAAGACAACAAACTATATTAATATTTATAAAAAATATTATAGAAATTAAAATATTGTGCCCCTATTTTTTAAATTTTTTTTAGATTTGATATCCCTCTCAAAGCATTTTCTATTTTAGGTGAGAGAATATTATAACTCTTGGGTTATATAGATTTTCCTCTCTCTCTCTCCCTCTATGTTTCAATGTGTCTTCCGCGCACCCATTTTTGTCTGGACTCCTTTTTCTCAAGTTCAAGACCAGTCTCTTCCTCATTCCACTCTCTTTATTGTCCATTCCCAAACTGTTCTCTCTTCAAAATCCCACGCTTCAACCCCTCTGATAGATTCATGAAGAGCAGTGCAGCTGGCTCTCATCTAAATTTATCTCTCTTTGCGGAAACTTCTGTTTAGGCTCCCAAGAAGTTGAGGATAAGAATTGAAGGAAAATCTTTGATCTCGTAAAAGATTTTTGTTTTCTTAGCTGGGAAATAGTTAAAATTTGGGATTGATCAAATTATGGATGATTCTTTGATGGTCAACCCATCAAAAGTTTGTAACTTTGTTGATTCTTTGAGTTTCTTATTATTTTTTCTATATTGTCAATCCAAGCATCCAACAAATCTTAGATTTCATGAATTTGAATTAACTAATAATAAATTTTAAAATTTTAAGTCAAAACTTAAATTTAATTTGAAAATTAATGCATGAATTCAATGCAACTCATGATTGAAGGTAACATTACCCCAATTTTAGTTAGGAATATGTGATTCACTTCACTACTTCTGGTACAATTATGAGATAAGTTAGCTGCATTTTAAGCATAAGAAAAATATTTGGTTAGTCCGTTCCAAGTCCAACTTTGTTGAAAATAGAGACATTTAGTATTTTCACTGTCTTAATACATGCCAAAATTGCAAATGCACTGTGACATAGGTTGATTTAATTCCTTTTTAAATTGTATGGTGTATCATGTATGTATTTTGAAGCAATTTGTATTCTATTTTTAGAAATGAGCAAGAACTCTATTCATACACCAAATGGCTTGTTGTTTTTGGCTTTATGCTTGGATCTCTGCTTACCTTTCTTGGATGGAAGTATCAAAGCCCAGACGTATCTCTATTCGTCATACATGGTGCAATCATGTTGCTCTTAATAATAGATGTATGTATCTTCACTATATCAATGGCAGTGACAATACTACCGAATTTCAACAGAATCCATCTTCCCTTCTTCAAGGGCGTGTTTCTCATTTCTGGAATTCTTGCCTATGACTTAATTTTGTTGATGTTTGCTCCTCCTTTTGGGTGGTTCATCTTCACTATATGTGCATTTGTAATGGTATTATTACTTTATCGATCACGCAAAGAGATTCTCCAATGCTGTCAAGAAATTCTTGAACCAATGTGGCACTCCACTTCTGAGGCATTCCACAGTTTATGTGACTGGTTTCGACAGAGTTTCCAATCAATTTGGACAGCACCTTCCCAAGCATCCAATGGATCCTCAATGCCTACTCCCAACATGAAGGAGAAACATGTGCTAGGATCGGTAAATAATGTCTAGAGAGATCACATGTTTCTAATTTAGTACGTTTGGTATACTAGTACTACTATACTATGGTCTATGGTTGACTATTTACGGGGTTCATCCTTATGTGAGCAGGAAGTATGGTATATCAAATGTATAAAATAAATTTCTCTCTTATTGATAGATTTAAAATATCGTATCACATTTAGAGGCAAAGGAATAATAGAATTTGTCTCGAATTAGCAGTTGGTTAAAGCCATCTTGAATTATGTTGGGTGGATATAGTGAGCTTTGTGATTCGCTATGAATCCATGTCGAGCGGGTTCTTTAGCTGCTTAACTTATCTTGGTCTTCATCTGGAAGCTTTGAGATAAATTGTAGTTAAGGAGTCAAGTTGGTACGCTCGGTTCTGGTTGGAGATTGACCTTGGTTGTGTATGGTATCAGCCATTAGGGTTCTAGGACCGCACAGTCCTTTTGTGTGGGCTGAACATTGTTTGTAGCTTTGCTGCTAGGTGTTGCTGAGTTTTGAGTTGTTTGTATTTTCTTTTTGGTTTAATGATATTATCTTTTTCATTCAAAAATATTTTTGGAAAGTTTTGTTTTTGAAATTTGTTATTATTGTGTTTAATTTGGCTTCAAATCCTCAAACGCAGTTACTTAAAGAGATTATTGATAAAAACACATGGATTTGAATACGCAATCTACTGACATTTTACTTTATCATGACCCTAAAAAAGAGAAAACTGGCCTTAAGTAAAGAAGTTATTTGGGTTCTTTCTGAAAAGAAAAATGACCAACACATGGATTGGGCCCAAATCATATAGCGATGGGTCCAAAAAATTCAAATGTATTCTTATTACAATCAAGTAACTTCAAAACTAGGTCTGATGGATTTACATGGAGAGCACCAAAAAGTCAGTCGCTCAAGCTGCAAAATTGGTACAATAACAAGCCCAAAATAATATGCAGAACAAAACCCATGTTGCTGAACTAGCTTAACAAAGTTAACTGGATTTGTTTAAGACAACCATGATTTATGAGTATAATCACTCCCTCTCTTTCGCTGGCCAAATCTAGTTTCAATCCCATCATCACTCTTCCAAAATGATGTCTCTACCGCGAATTAATTTTCTCATACAACTATAAATAAATGGCTGCAAAACTTTCAATCCACATTTTTCAAGCAGGTACGGCCTGTTTCAGGTTTTGAAATCATAAATCTTTCTTCCTAGCAAGCAAGCTTCATAGTGGATTTAGTGCAACTATTATTACGCTAGATGTGACTCATATGAGACACGTGCATTAAAAAAAATTCATTATTCATTTATTTTGTTCGTTTGGTTTACATTGATTTTTTTTAAAAAGTAAATATCAGGTCTCAAATTTAGTTAAAACATGGGTGGCCCACCATAATTTGGGGCCTAATGCCAAATTTTTTTTTTTCAAGTAGAGCATTTTACATGTAAATATTAATAAAATAAAATTATTTAATACTAATCAAATCAAGGCTAATTCGACACATTAAATACATAGTTTGATGAATAATACCAACTTAACTAATTTTAATTTCATATAAAGAATTGAATATCATAGTTGAACCATAAATTTTAATGCATTTGAAACATTTTTTTTATAAATATTTTAGAGTTTCAATTTGGTTATGTTGCTATTGCTATCGTATTTTGGAAGTCTTGATAAAAATGAAAAGGGAAAACGCATTAAATTATTACAAAATGTTCACAATATGATATGAAAACGACTATGATCTATAAACTTCAACAACCTAATTAATGAATGTTTAAATTTCTTTTTTATGATCGATGACAAGTCAATTTGTAATCCTATAGTAAAATTTGTGTTATCCTTAGCATCACTACTTAAAAAAAAAAATTGCATAACTATTTTAAGGGATTTTTTTTCTTTTTTTTTTTTCCTAGTGGGGGCCTTAGGGCTAGGCCTTGAGGCGCTCATGGTTAAAAATTGGAAAGAATTGGATTATAAAACTTTGGTTAAGTTCCTTTTCCATTTAGAATCCCACAATCTACAAGCATTGAGGATATCATAAGAATGTGCAATTTAATGGTTAAATTTTCAAAATTCACATCCAATAAAATGATATAGGAGGAGTTTGATGAGAAACCTTTTCCATACTTTTACACCATTTATTGAAAATTTTCAGGACAATATTTTGCATTAGTTCTTTTATTTTTTCTATTTTCTTCTTTGATAATTTGATAGGTGAGAGAGGGTAGATTTGAATCCTAGACATTTTAGTTGGAAACACCTAAAAGTTCTAGTTTAGCTGCAAAGCAATTTTATTTTTGGACAAAGTTTAGCTACAAAATTAGTTATAGCCTAAGGCTACAACCTTACTCAATAAAATAAACATTACTACATATTTTGAAAATTTAACTGTTAAATTGCATGTTCTTTATACTCTTAATATACATGTCAAATTTTATGTCAATCGGATATTATATACTATGTGATCTATAAGCTTATATTTTATGCATAATTTTAAACTACAAAAACTAGCAATTTAAATAATTTATTGATGGCACAGCTATTGATCTTTAATTTTCTAGAAATTTTTCAAGCATGGAGGATATAAGAAGAAGATGTAATCCAATGGTGAAATTCTCAAACTTCAACTCCAATAAAAAGATATTGAGTTAGGTTGTAGCCTTAGACTATAACCAATTTTGTAGCTAAACTTTGTCCTTTATTTTATTTTTTATCTTTTCAAAAATAGATAAGCATTTCCAAATTTTAGGGATGACAAAAATCATTTGCCCCTCTCGGTCAAACTTACAATGTTTTATCCTGTATGAATTTTCCCTACCTTGAAGGGACGTGAGGCAGGGATAGGCTGGAATGGGTTTTGACTACCTCGTCCCATGTTGTTTCGTCTCAGGCACACTCGTTGTTTATCATTTAAGTTGGTGCAATCATGTTGCTCTTAACAATAGATGATTGTACATGTACAAGAGCATTGGTAGCAGCAAACTACTAAGTTCCAACCCATGATATCTTCCTTTATTCAAAGGGGTCTTATTTCTGCAGCTTTTGTGTCTGACTTGTTGCTTTTGATCCTTATCCCTCCCTTTGTGTGGTTCGTCTTTACTATATGTGTATTTATCCTCATATGTTTAGTTTATGGCTTGTATGAATAGATTCTCAAGTGTAGTCAAGAATTTCTTGGATCAATTTCAAATTACACTTCTGATGCCATCCACATTTTATGTAATTGATTCACATCCACATTTTATGTAATTGACTCCCAACGAGATAGACACACAAGTTGTTGAAATTACATAATGCTTAACTGGAGCTTCACCTTAATGGCTAGGTGTTTTTTTTTTTTCTTTTTTTTTTCTTTTTTTTTGACTCAATCCTAACTAGGGGTGTCAATTTGGGTTAGCAACTTAGCATGTTGGGTTCGTGTCATGTTGAGATAGAGGTATTCAACTAAATGCCTCAACCTAAACCCAACCTATTTTATAATCGTATCATAATTCTTTAACCACACCCTGACTTGTTAATGAAGCAGGTTGACACAACTTGACTTGCTTGACACATTTAATAAATGGGTCGTGTTGGGTTAACACAGATATGATACAACCCATTTCAACCTACTTAATATTAAATATAACATCTATATAAAAATAAGTTTTTTACATCTCGAAAGTAATGCATACACTTCAAGTCTTCAACCCACATTCAAAACAACATGGTTCAACAAAAATATAACATCCATTTAGAAATAAGTTTTTTACACTCCAAAAGAAGTGCATACACTTTAACCTAAATTCAAAATAACATAGTTCAACAAACAGAACTTGCCAATCTCCTTCGTAAAATTCTTGCAAGGAAAATGAATTTTACTCGTCATATCTTTGATCAACCCTCTATTGTCAATCTCCTTCATATAATTGCTAATGAATTTTGATTGCTACATCATTGATCAACCGTGTGATATTGTTATTAGATTCTTTTGATGGTTAAGTTAGATGACAATAAGTTTATCAAGAAATTTCAACAAATTATGGGTTGGGATTTTTTTTTTAATTCCACTATGCTGCATGGGTATTAATAAGCTTTTGCAAGGGATAAATTTGTTAAAAACTTCTCACTTTGTCCTGTCAAAACCTAGGAAGACTTCAACCTACAATCATTGAGTTCAACTTTATCTATTTTTGTTTGCAATTATAATTCCCAATTGATGAGCCTCTCGCTCTATTCTTTTTTGTCTTGGTTCAAATATACCCTATAGTATATTTTAATTTTTAATAATTTAAATTTAAAATTTTATGTCCAAAATTTTTTTTGCATTCTCCTCAATATTGCAAAATTAGCCTTCTCAAATTTGAAAATTGTCCAAGGAAGCCAAAAAAAAAAAATATCACCTAGTTAACTAGTTTATATATGTGGTCTGTGGCCTTTTCCTAAAATAATAACAAAACTTTGTTTGGAATAAAAAATAAAAACAAATC
Organism: Quercus parvula; assembly: GCA_030820535.1. Lineage (NCBI taxonomy): Eukaryota > Viridiplantae > Streptophyta > Magnoliopsida > Fagales > Fagaceae > Quercus > Quercus parvula. The sequence goes on from JAUAME010000003.1 coordinate 51,680,581, forward strand.
CCTCTTAAAAAATATCACAACTAAGAGGGAAAAAAAAAGCAAATGACTTTTGATTCATAATATTTTTAGAATGGCACTTTGAAAAGAAAAAATCAAAAGTTAACAGTTTTGGCTATTTGAGATTTGGATTTAATGGTGATATTTAGCTCCGCCTTAATTATTGTTTGTTTGTTTTTTTTGTTTTTTTTTTTTTTTTTTTTGGGGGTCATTGATAAAAATTAGATATTTTACATGTTGCAATAAATTCTCAATTACAAGAATTAAATCATCAGTCTAGTGAGCAAGCAATGAGATATGTGGAATTTTTAGAATTTATGATATTTGTTTGTAGAAATTGGAACTTCACCATTACAACATAATTAAACAAAATGTTATATATTTATGAATTATGCCAATAGCTTGTAACAATGGCGGAGCTAGAATTTGAGTTGAGGGGGGGCAAAACTTGTATAAAATATATGCATTTTATGCACATCATGTGAGTATATAATATTGGAAACACTAAAACTTATGTGGAAGGCATGCTAGTGGACTTGTGGTTACTTATTAGTTTATTTAGGTAGAGTTATGCTCTGTTTCAAGACTAAAGAAACAGAGTGGAGTTTTATTTGGCTAAATTATCATTAAGTGTGAGTAAGTAGAGTCATTGGTTAGATGAAATTCCTTACAAGATAAGGAAGATAGTCCAAATTGATGTATTACTTTGATCTAGATTGCTATTTTTATCAAAAGAAAAAATTAGATTGGGGTTTTTAATAAGAATTAGCGATAAACTAAGGGTTATATATATATATATATATATATATATATAGATATAAAACTAGGTTTCCCAACAAAATGGAAAATGATTGTACAAGATAAGCTTTGATTTAGTAAATAAAAAAGGAAATTAATATGAAATTTAGTACATAATCGAGTACTTTTTTTATATATTATAAATGATGAAGTTGAAATGTATTAAAAAGAAGTAATTTGTATCTTTTGATTTACATATTTTTAGTATTTGAAATGAATGTAAGCTAATTTTATTTTTTTATGTATTTATTTATTTTGATTTTCAAAATATTATTTTTTATATTCTTGAGAGAGAGAGAGAGATATGCATATTTTTTTGGACCCTAAAGATAAAATCATAAAATCATGATTCCATCCATGAGAAAATAGGAGGTGGTTATCCTTCCTGCTCTTGTTTGGATTTTGGAAGTTTTAATTATAAGTAGGGAAGGATTGAGAATGGATATTTAAATATTAAAATGGAAATGAGAGAAATTGATTAGACAACATCATATAAATTTATAATTATATTTTTTTTATTTATCAATTTAAATAAATAGATATAAATTGAAATAAAAAGGTTAATAAAAATTTTTTTTTTTTTTTTCCTTCTTCTTTTGATTATGATATAAAAAGATAAGAAGAGTTTAGATCAAAAGGTAAAAGAAAAGAAAATTAGAAATGGCAATAATAGTACGGCATCCCAAACAAACACAAAAATTCGGCTTCTTTAAAAGACGGTGGTTTCGATATGTGTAGGCAAGGCTAAGGAAACATCCAGGGAAGTCGCACTAGAAAAGGATAGCTAGAAAATTGGGTCAGCTTAAAAGTGAGAATGGAATAGCTGACTCATTTTTTACATTATTCGAGGCTTAGAATTTATTTATTTTTTAAAATGTACTCTTTAACAACCAATACCAAATCTTAACCTGCCAAATTGATCCCAAAGGCTGAATGTAAGTGCATTGTGTTACACCAAAGAAATACAAAATCAAATTTGGATGCTATATATATATATATATTAAGAAAAAATCTGCAGAAATGAAAATTCAATGTCACATACGTCGCGGTAGTGAGTTTCTTTTGTTGTGATTTAGTAATAAATAATTAAAATCCATGCAATTACTTATATAATAACCAATCTTTGAGCGCATGCGTGAGACTCTTCTATTTTTTTGGATAAAAGTTAATAATTTACATCTATTATAATTTAAAATATTTTTTTTATTTTTCAAACAAATAAAAATGATAAAATTTAAAGATAAGCAGTAATTGTAATTTTTTTATTGGACAGGAAAAGAAATCCTAAATTTTAGAAATTTTCTTTTTAAATTCAAAATGAAATTTGTTATTTGACATTTATAATCTTATTTTTAAATGATTTTTTTCTTTATTAATGAGGGTATTTTTAAATCACATAAAAATTCAATTGAAAGAAGGGAACCCTCTTATATATAGTATATAATAAAACTTTTAAGCATTCCACATAATTTACATTTTTTTAAGGTAACATGTTACTTGAGAAAATGAGAAGTTTTATGTCCACAACATTTTCACAACAAATTATACGTTATAAATTATAATTTTTTATTGGTTCTAATTTGAATTCAAAATTTAAATTACTTTTTTGTCCAAATGTAACAACGAATAATAGTCTGTCACATAAAATCTATTGTTAAAATGTTATGAAAATAACATTTTTTTTTTGAGAGAATATAGGTGACATTTTGCATTAAATAAAAGTCAATTTATGTATCTGTTGGAAATTTTGTGCAGATTTAACATAGAGAATAGAGAGAATGGCAGGCAAAAAAGCTGTGTATCATACCATACCATGAGACTTTGACAACATAAAGAATCGTAGGATACCTTAAACAAATAGACAGTCATAGAAGCAGTCCGTTTCTTTCCCGAATGACTCAAAAATACGGCGAATCCATATGCTAAGCCCCCGTTCAATTCGGATTTTGTAATGTCTATGCAGACTATGCCCAATCAAAAGGAATTTTCTATTGGTTTTCTTTGGGATGGTCCACCACATGACCAAAAAGCCATATAAATACCAACTCTTTCAATTCAATGGAAGCACAAAAGAACAGAACACACAGCTGATAAACCATTTCCATTTTCCTCTCCATCTCCCTCTGTTCCGAACATACCCGAATTCCTCACTCAGTTCAGGATGGACAGCAACAATTTGAGCAATCTTCTCTCCGAAAGGTCAGTACCAAGTTCTTTGCTTTAGTTTTTTGGTTCTACATTTCTCTGTTTAGCCATGAATTCTAGTAGTGCAAAGACTTGAATCTCCATGGTTTAGTACTAATTTTCTAAACAAACAAGACGTTTTTAGCTCCTGAACCTACATGATCATTTTTCCTTTTTAAGTGTTTTACTAAATAAGGCTGGTTGCTTATGTGCGTTCAATTAATGCTCATTAAATTGCACTCAATGATAGATATGGAAATGAAAGAGAAATTGGATGTGATTTTTTTTATTGTTTTTTCAAGCATTGGATTGGAGCTTCCACGTTCAAATATAAAGAAGCCTCTGGCGTATAATCAGCTACCTAAACTTCATCTTCTCTGTTGTGTTATGTTGTGTATGTGTGGACTGGGTGTGTTTCTAAGACCTGGAGTCAAGTGTGTATAACTACCCGGCAACCCAACCAAGCTACAAGCCTGTAACACATGGTGCATAAACTATGATCATGATGTTTTGAAGTAAATAAGCTGGGAACTTGTAGTTTAATCTTATATATTCTGGCTTTTGATGGGTTAATGCCCTGATTTTTTTTTTTTTTTTTTTTTTTTTTTGGGGGGGGTGGGGTGGGGGTGGGTCATTTCCTTCAAAGTATTTTTCTTTTTGGTTCTTTCTTCCTCCCCTGTTTTAATTGTTAGGTTTGTAATTGTAAAAGTGAAAACTTTTGGAACTTTACATCAAAATCCAAAGATGTTACCTTTGGATGTTAAGCCGGGTTAAATTTTGAGAGTCAAGCCAGAGTATTATTAATGGTTCTGTTTTCGTTTTCTTTGCCTTGTTTCTTTCTCATAACTTTTTTTTTCTGTCGATCCAAAACAAATATTAGATTTTATTGTCGAATTTCTTAATTAAGATGCAGAGAGTTTCCTTATGCATGATGGTTGGTAAAATCATTCCAATTTTTCAAGAATATGGGATTTAATAAGCCAAGGGTTAGTTCAGACTTTGGCACAACATTATAAGATTTTATACACTTGAGTAGCTAACATCTTTGAACATGGGATAAAGTTTTTGCAATTTTTGTCCAACTTTAGTTAAAAATTGAGGCTATCTTGATCCTATTATATACACCAAAACATTTCCCTATGTTATACATATTAAAACATGCCATGTTGCACACCTGTTACTTGTTAGCAACCAAGCCAAAAAAAAAAAAAAAAATTGGAGTGTGACAAATGTTCATTTAATTCTTATCAACCCTTAACAAAAAAAAAAAAAACCAATCTTTTGTACATAATCTGAGGCATTTTAATGTTTTTATGTCTAGATCTGAGCAAGAACTCCGTTTCTTCAAGCAATTTCTTGCTGTGTTCGGTTTTTCCTTCAGTTTTTTGCTCGCCTTGGTTGGATTGAAGTATCAAAACTCAGATGGTGCTCTATTCCACGAACACAGTGTGATCATGGTGCTATTAATAATAGATGTATGTACTGGCACTATAGCATTGGCAATGGTGACACTACCAAATTCCCACAATAGTTCTCTCCTTTTAGTTGAATTTGTGTGTCTTATTTGCGGAGCTTTTGCTTGTGACTTGCTCATTTTGATACTTGTCCCTCCCTTTGGGTGGTTTATGTTCATTATATGTGCATTTGGTTTTGTATGTATACTTTATAGCATGTACCCACAAATCCTCGAATCAATATGGCAAGCACCTTCCCAAACGCCCAATGGATCTCCCATGCTAACTCCCAACGAGGCAGAGACACAAATGGAGGAAATGGCATAATGTTTAATAGTTGATTCACCATGATTTGTCCTCTCATGAACACTAAATGGATAGAGATTATGTCTTTATTTTGCATAGATATGTAATATGGTGTTAGTACTTTTTGACTCAATCAACAAAGCTAAAATATTTATGAGATTGTAAAATTTGTAATTTGTGTATCAATAGAATATGAATAACTTTGGTTTGAAGATATGACCAATTGGATCTGAACTGATTTGTCTCTTTCATTTAGTTGATATTGTATTTCTCTGGGGTTTAGATTGGATGAATTTAAGCTTTATCCATCATGAATGTTAATATAGACTAATGCAATTCAATTTCTCCTAATTAGTCTGCTAGCCCCAAAAAATAATTACTGAATAAGAGACAATTGGGCTTCTTTTAAGCAAATCAGTCAGACTCCAGGAAAAAAATATTAATGCTTAGTTTGGGCTTTAAGTCTTATTGTGATGCGGAATAAAGAATTCATATTGTGGCCTAGCAAATTAGACTTGCGCGATTCAATGCAAAACAACCAAAAAATAACATGTCCATTCGAATTGGAAAGTTGGTTCAAATTCAAAAGAAAGTATAAATAAGTAAAAGGGATTGAGACGAGAATTGCACAGCATCCACATGCAATAGCTTCTATTTTTCTCAGAATAATTTTTACCTTTTAACTTTTCACATTCTAACTTTGGTTAAAATTTTTCATTCAAATGTTGAGATTTTTTTTTTTTTTTTTTTTTAAACGCTCAATCGTAGTCATTAAAAGTTATTGTAAGTTCAAGTACCAACTGATAAAAAGAGGGGTTATGCTTAGGTCTAGTGTCCAGTAGCACTAGACTCGTTGAGATGATGATATGTGTCTATTTTTAGACATATGTCACCATCTGATCGGGTCCAGTACATCTAGTACACTAGACCTAAACTAAGTCCAAAAAAGAGTCCTCAATAGTAAACTTGCAAACCCATATGCCTCAACCGAGACCCTCAAAAGCCAATATATATAAATAGCATTCAGCTAGTAAACATAATTATTGCCATAGGCTGAAATTTTCACAATTTAATCAATGTAGTTGGTCAGTGATAATGAATGAATGAATAGTAATTAATAGGAACATCTTTTAGTGTTATGAAATTTTAAAGTATTCGCAAATGTAGGAACTATACTAAAGTATAGTTTGACAAGAACGAGGTCGAGCCCAGTAGGAAAATTAATTAAACCTTAACCAAATTAATACTAACCTAGGTTAATAAAATTGGTTGTTTTGAAATTAAATAAACCAAACAAATACTTAAACTAAGTAAAGATAAAATATGTTAGGACATATTTGGAACTTGTTAAGAACATATGTCATATAGAATTGGCTAATCTTTTGACAAAACGCACTATACTTGTAATTGAGTAGATTTAGAATGGGTTTAGTACTTCAAGGAACATATTGTTCAAGCCAAGTATTAAGGCCATGAAAATCGGTCCAATAAACAAGCGAAGAAAAGTGTTCATTAAAGCTGGACAGAAGCTGGATAGATTCTCAACAGATAGCTCGATAGATAATATCTATCAAGGTTTAATGAAGAAAGCTCGACAGAACCTTAACAGAAGCTCGACAAATATCTCAACAGGTATATCTATCGAGATCTACAAAATCAGAATTTCCAAATCTGATTTTCAGCCCATGTTGACATGTATGTGTAGGATTTTTTTTCTCACAACCTTAGACATATATAAGGCTTATTTTAAAGGTCGTCACATAAGAGAATACAAGGAGAACACAGGCAAAAAGTGATCAAGTGCCTTATTATCTTTTAAAGAATCTACTGCATCTTTGTGCCTTAGGGTTTTGTAACCAAGTGCTTCTTAATTTTCATTGTTAATGAAGTGAAGAATTTTGCAGCCAACAACATTTTTAAGTTGCTAGAGCTAGTCACTTACTAGGAGCCGTGCATCATTGGTTAGTCAAGTACTGAGATTCGTGCATCAAAAGAGTGGCATTCATATATTGAAGAGTTTAAAAGTTTTGAAGCGTTAGAAGATTTCTACTGTAAATTCGTTTACGGGGATTGTAAAGTCTAGGGACAATAGTTTTGTACTAGATTTGAAACTTCTCTTTATTATAGTGGATTGTTTTTCGAGAAGGTTTCCCCTCAGGTTTTTTTTCCTGTGAAACTAGTTTGTTTCATTGGTTTTCCTAGGTCATCATATCTTGTCTTATTTACTATTCCACTATGCATGATATTGATGTTAGTTTGTTTAACAAAATTTATTCATAATAAATCTAATTATCAACTTGGGTTTAAAACTTGTTAATTCTATTAACCAGGATCTAAATTCCCAACAAGTGATATCAGAATGGGTACACTCTGATTGGATTAATTTCCTGAGTGTGATCCTTGACCCTCGTTGTCATGGTTTGTGGACAATCTCTTTTGATTCCTCCTTTATTTGATGACACTAATTATGCGTACTAGAAAGTTTATATGAAAGTTTTTTTGTAGACACTAGGTGAAAAAGTATGACAAGCTGTTGAAGTTGGCTAGATTAAGCCTAAGGAAGCACTGATGGATTGGGTTGAAGCAACAATCAAAGCGGCAAATTTCAACAATAGGGCATTGAATGCTTTGTTTAGTGTGGTGACCAATGAGGAATTCAAGAAAATATCATCCACAGAAATTACCAAGGAAGTATAGACCATTCTTGAGACCACCTATGAAGGTACGAAGGCAGTAAAAACTGTGAAGTTTCAAAGACTCATTAGTAGTTTTGAAGAAATAAGAATGGAGGAGGATGAGACCTTTGATGAGTTATATGCTAAACTCAATGATATTGTGAATTTTGCCTTCAACCTTGGAGAATTTATAGCAGAATCCAAAATTATTAAGAAAATCCTTAGGTCCTTACTTGAAAGATTTCATGCCAAGATCACTGTCATTGAAGAAGTTAAGGACATTGATAAACTTTCTTTGATTGAGCTTGTACGGAACCTTGAAACCTATGAGATGGGATTAAGTTTAATGAGAAAATGTGGAAAGAGTAGAAACTTGGCTTTTAAGGGTATAAAGGAAGAGATTGATAACTTCGAAGATGAAGATGAAGGCGAAGATGAAGATGAAGATGGTGATGCGGATGAGGATCTAAACTTCATAGCTAATGAGATTATCAAACTTCTTCAATATAGGAAAAAGGATAAGGACAAACCTCCTAGGAAATCTAAAATCCTCTAGGAAGGGTAATAGGGAAAAACCCCTTATCCAGTGCCATGAGTGCAAAGGTTTTGGTAATATGAGAATAGAGTGCCCAAACTACCTTATGAAGGAAAAGACTAAGAAGTCAAAAGATAAATGGTTGGTTGCTACCTGAAGTGATATTGAGAATGACTCTTCTAATGAGTATTTGGATGAATGTGGTTACTTTATGGTTTCTGCTGCCACAACCGATAAGTTGATCATGGAGAGTGATAGTGAGGATTCTTCTGATAATGAAGTACACAAGAAGATGACCCTTCAGGAAGCCTATGATAAGCTATGCACTAAATTCATAAAATTTGAAAAGACTTCTCATCGTTGTAGAAAAGAGCTTAATGAGGTAAAAACTGAAAAAAATTGATCTATTAGTCAAATTAGATAAGACTACAAGGTTGGTTGAGACTCTTATCATAGAGAACACCTCATTAAAAGAGAAGATCAAGAATCTTGAGGTTGAGCTTAGTCAAGCTAGAACTCAAATAGAAAGGATGTCTAGTGCAAAGCTTATTGAGTGCTTAAAAGCCTAGTTTTGATCAGACTGGCTTAGGATATGTTGTTTCCTCCGGCCCCTCCTCTTTCACGGCTTCTGGATCAAAAACTGTCTTTGTACCCCAATCTGAGAAAGGTGATAAAGGTAAGAAATCTATAACTGATTTGTCTAATTCTAAATCTTCTGTTAAACCTCATGTTTGTCACTATTGTGGTGTTTTTGGACACATTCGTCCTAATTACTTTAAGTTGTATCCTCAAAAGCAAGTGTCCAAATGGTCACAAGTTTCCTCTCAAGGACCTATACCTTTGTTTGTAGAGTTATTAAAAGTTTTGAGTTTTTTAACTCAATTTTAGGAGAATTCTAATTCTTCTGTGTTCTTTAGTAGACATACTAGGACACATGCCTTTTCATCTTCACAACTCGTGCTATGTGGGTGAGAAAAGAACCTAAGACTTAATTGTCTTTTCTATTTGTCCTCTACTTTAATTTTTTCTATCTATAGTAGGACTTTCTTGCTTGATTTCTTATTTGTTTTTGGAATCATACTTTCATGCATCTGCATCTATCTTCATACCTTCATGTTGTTTGTCTATTTTTGTTTGATTGTTTAGTCTTTATTTTGTTTGTTTTTCAAAATAAAAAGAGAATATATATATATATATATATATATATACAAAAACAGTGTGTGTTTGTGTATATTGATACTTGTGTAACTTGAATGACCATTGAAACAAAGTTTTTTAAACTTTGTATCTTTTATAGTTTGGATGAGCATCTCTGTGCATAACTAAGCAAGTGAGGTTTATGACTCGTGTTTGTGATGAGTAAGATTAAGTCATCTCTTGCACTTAATACTCATATTTGTAAGCTTAGAATTAGCCAAACCAAAATACATTTTATATGTTGTAATACATGTTATTGTATTATTTTGTAAGTGTTTTTACAGCAATGGGATTCTCAAATATTTAGTGTGCATTTGGCTCCAATTTAAAAAGTTAACTTATTTTACTATTCAGCTTATTTTTGTTACTATTCATTGGCTCCACCGCACTTTTTGGTACTATTCATGGGTTTCACTATACTATTTTAGTTAACTTTTACTTTTATCTACAATATTTTCAGCAAAATTTTTTCAGTTTCAACAAAATAAACTAATTCTAAACAAACCCTTATAGACAAAATTGAAACCTACATTTACAAATGAAAGATATCCGTACATTTTCTCAAGTGAAGGGCACACAATGAATTCGGAAATTTTGACTGTGCAACTAAGACAAATTACTGAGGTTTAACTCGTATTAAACGTCCAAAAGTTTGAAAAAGATCCTTTCATTGATATTTTCCCCACCAACACGCTAAAGTTGTCTACATCCTTTTTTGTTTTTTAATTTGCGACCAATTTGAACATATAGAATGAGTCATCCTAAATGCCCCCTCTATCCTTTCAATTTGACGTAAAGCACTTTATATCATGGTTCATCAAGTAACATGAACAAAAAATTGAACAATTTTTTTCACACCTATTAAGCTAGCAAACTTTCACCAATTTTCATATGAGCTAGTTATTGGTATAACTTTTTTTATCTTTCGCAAATAATCTACTACATTAATTAGTGTCAAATTTTTTGTCATATTATTTGTGTCTCTAGACTTTCTTTTCAAATAATATGAAGAGGCTAGAAGCCATATAGCTGAATTAATTATTATATTATAAAATTTTTAATGAAAACGTTCAAAATTCAAAACACATCTCTTAATTACTGAATTATTAAAATTAAACACTAAAAAACGCCAATGATAATTGACAGAGATACAGAAAGTTACATTAAAAATTCAAATTTACTCTTCTATCTTTCAATCCCCAAAATAATAGTAATAATAATTGATAGGAAAGCAGGAAGATAATCCCATCTCTTGTTCGTCCAAGGATTCGTCCAGGACTAACAGAGCCGTTTGGACGAAGAATCGTCCAAAGAAGGGACAGTACATGGGCACCACACTTAGTGAAGGTCGTCCATACCAATCGTCCATGTAGCTCGTCCATGGACGATCTCCAGATGTCCATGGACGAGCAAAACCTTCGTAGACCAGACAGACGAATACATGACACTTAGAGAAATTTCAAGTGTTGTAACAGTTACTAAATCCGTAACTATCGCCACAAACCCCTCAAATAAACTTCCATTGGCAGTTACAACTTTAATAGCCGTTGAGGAAGTTAACTCCGGGCCCCTTGGATTCCACAAATCTTGGGGAAGTTATTTGGACAAGTAACCGCTTCAAGGACCTCTATATAAAGGACCAGTCTGAACCCAAGGAGGGTAAGATTTTTCTGAGACTTATTTCCAGACATTAAAAACTCCATACTAACTTTATCATCGGAGGGGGTTTGGCCGGTCATCTCCGGTCTCCTCTTTGAGTGCGCTTTCTTCTTTGCAGGCCTTCCACCACCGTCAGTAGTTCCACGGAAGCCAGATCATCCAACCCACTGATTCGAAGCGATATCAGTTGGCGCCGTCTGTGGGAAGTCGATAAGTAAGGCTGTTTTGTGACTTTTCCGCGACAAAGGGTTGAGATGGTCCGGACCAGGTCGAGGGCTACTAGTCCAGGCCGTCAGGGAAGCAGAGGCGCTTCAAGTGATCCCCAACGTGATCGCCAATCTGCACCAGCCATGCAGACATCGTCTGTTCAGCATGTGCAATCTATGGCGGCTGCGATGGCAGAGTTGACTCGCCAAAACCAGGAGTTAAGAATGGAGATTAATCAGAGAAGACAGGCACGTGAGGAGCATGAAGGAGGAGGACAAACACAAGGTCATGGTGAAAGAGAAAATCCTGAGATTGGGAGTCAGTTTAGAGGCACCACTTCTCGGACGGTGAAGGAAGAGATGGACCAAATGAAGAAAGTCATGGAGGAAATGAAAGAGAACATGAGGAGGACGAATCCAATAGAAGATTTGGTCCACAGAACAGACTCTCCCTTTACGGCTTCCATCAATGGTCATCCTCTACCATCAAAATTCAAACTGCTTTCCCTGGATTCGTATGATGGAACGCGTGACCCATTCGATCACATTGCTACTTTTAAAACAACGATGCACCTTCAAGGGGTCCCAGATGAAATCATGTGTAGAGCCTTCCCAACCACCCTTAAGGGTCCAGCACGAGTTTGGTTCAGTAAAATACCCCCAGGTTCTGTAGGCTCTTTCGAAGAGTTAAGCAAATTGTTTGTCAACAATTTCATTGGGGGGCAGAGACACAAGCGCTCTTCATCCAGCTTGCTGACCATAGAGCAAGGGGAGAACGAAAGCCTGCGGTCATTCATCACTCGCTTCAACAGAGAAGCCCTTAGTGTGGACGAGGTGGATGACAAGCTCTTATTGGCGGCCTTCCACAACGGGATTAATTCTGATCTATTTATCCACAAGCTGTATGAGAAGGAGCCTCAAACCATGGCCGAGCTAGTTCATTCGGCTCAGAACTTCATGAATGCAGAGGATGCGATCATAGCCAAGAAGAGGAAAAGAGCTGAAAGAATGGAAGTACATCCAGCACGCCACTCAGAACAAGGCCCTCGTCCAAAGAAGGGACGGACGGAAGACAAAAAGGAACGAGATAACAGGAAGGCTGGTCCTTCGGGGAGAAGCCAAAATTATACGCCCCTGAATGCTCCACTTGATCAGGTGCTCATGCAGATCAAAGACGACCCCTCTCTAAAATGGCCAGAGAAGATGAAAGGAGATCCCAACAAGCGTAATAAGAATAAATATTGTCGCTTCCACCGGGACCATGGGCATGACACGGATGAATGTTACGATCTGAAACAGCAAATTGAGAATCTGATCAAACAAGGAAAACTGAGGCACTTCGTCGGAAGGGATCATAGAGAAGAGAAGTTGAAAGGAAAAATGGAGGAGTCATCCCGGCCCCCACTTGGAGAGATAAGGATTATCATTGGAGGGAACTCAATGGGGCAATCTTCCAAAGCAAAGAAAACGTATCTCAAGGTGGTACAGAACGTCCAGCTCTCTGGACGATCTACGAGGACGAACTCAATGGACGAACCCGCCATTTCCTTCACCGACGAAGATGCTGAGGGGATCCATCACCCGCATGACGATGCAATTGTCATTACTCTGCTCATTGCAGATTATACAACCAGGAGAGTATTGGTTGACAATGGAAGCTCAGCAGACATATTGTACTATCCTGCCTTCCAACAGATGAGGCTCGGGCGGGATCAACTCCGTCCAGTTTGCTCACCACTGATAGGGTTTGGAGGAATGAAGGTGCAACCTGTGGGCACCATTACATTACCAGTAGTGGTAGGGTCGTACCCACAGCAGATAACTAGGGAAGTGAATTTCCTCGTGGTGGACTGTTCGTCTTCGTACAACGCCATTATCGGAAGACCAACCCTGAACAGTTGGAAGGCGATAACATCTACCTACCATCTATCAGTCAAATTCCCTACGGAGCACGGGATAGGCCAAGTACAGGGAGATCAGTTGGCGGCTAGAGAGTGCTACTTAGCCATGATGGCTTTGGACGAGCAGGTGCAGACATTGAGTATCGAGGAAAGAAGGGTTGTTGCAGAACCCACAGAAGTGTTAGAAAATGTTCTTTTACAAGAAGATGATCCCGAGAAATTCACCAGAATTGGAACGGGCATAAAGGAGATAGCAAGAGAAGACCTCATCCAGTTCCTGAGAAAGAGTATTGACGTGTTTGCATGGAGTCATGACGACATGCCGGGAATCGATCCAAGTGTGATTACTCATCAATTGAACGTGTACCCTTTTTTCAGGCCTGTTCGCCAGAAGAAAAGGGTATTCGCTCCGGAGCGAGATAAGGCAATCAAGGAAGAGCTTCAAAAATTGACCACGGCACAGTTCATTAAGGAAGTCTATTACCCGGATTGGTTGGCCAATGTGGTGATGGTGAAGAAAGCAAGTGGCAAGTGGAGAATGTGCGTAGACTTCACTGACCTGAACAAAGCATGTCCCAAGGATAGTTACCCATTGCCACGTATTGATCAGTTGGTAGACTCTACAGCTGGCCATCAATTGCTGAGCTTCATGGACGCCTTCTCAGGATACAACCAGATCAAGATGGATGAAGCTGATCAGGAGAAGACTTCCTTCATCACCAGCCAAGGCTTGTTTTGCTATAAAGTGATGCCCTTCGGTCTGAAGAATGCGGGGGCAACTTATCAAAGGTTGGTAAATCATATGTTTCGTCCACAGATAGGACGGAATGTAGAGGTTTATGTCGACGACATGCTTGTGAAGAGCGTGAACGAGGGAAGCCATTTGGATGATCTACAGGAAACTTTTGAAACACTTAGGCGGTATAAGATGAAATTGAACCCAAGTAAATGTGCATTCGGGGTATCATCAGGAAAGTTTTTGGGCTTCATGGTCTCGCAGAGAGGAATTGAGGCGAATCCGGACAAGATCCAAGCCATACTAGACATGGAGCCACCAAAAAACATCAAAGAAGTCCAATCCCTCACCGGACGAGTTGCTGCTTTGAACAGGTTTGTTTCGAAGGCTACAGACAAGTGCCTACCTTTCTTCAAAGTCCTCAGGAAGGCGTTCGAATGGACGGACGAGTGTCGAAAGGCTTTCCAAGACCTGAAAGACTATCTCACTAGAGCTCCGTTATTAAGTCCGTCCGTGCAAGGAGAGGAACTGTATCTGTACTTAGCGGTGTCCCCACACGCCGTAAGTTCAGCTCTGATCAGAGAGGAAGGAAGAGTACAAAAACCCGTTTACTACACTAGCCGAGCACTCAGAGGAGCAGAGGGGAGGTATCCGCTTATGGAGAAATTGGCTTTTGCACTGATAACAGCTTCCAGGAAGTTAAGACATTACTTCCAAGCTCATGTCATCAATGTCATGACAGACCATCCGCTGAAGAAGGCAATGAACAAACTGGAAGCCGCAGGATGGCTGATTCAATGGGCGGTGGAACTTAGTGAATTCGACATTCGGTACCAACCGAGAAACGCAATAAAAGCTCAAGCTCTAGCAGACTTCATTGCAGAGTTCACTCCGAATTATGAGGACCTTGGGGAAGGAGATTACAGTAATAAATGGGTCGTCCATGTAGATGGATCCTCTACGTTGCATGCGGGAGGAATCGGAATTGTTTTGCAATCGCCGGAAGGAGATAAGTTAAAGTACAAGGCTCGTTTGCAATACCAGACTACCAACAATGAAGTGGAGTATGAAGCCCTTTTGAAGGGGTTGGAGTTGGCTAGGTCTGTAGAAGCAGACTCAATACTTGTTTTGGGAGACTCTCAGTTGGTCATAGGTCAGATAAATGGGACATGTGAAGCCAAGGAAGACAGAATGAAGAAATATTTAAAGAAGGTAGTGCGCCTTGTAAAGAAATTTAAGAAAGCTGATTTCATTCAAATCCCGAGGGAAGAGAATGTGGAAGCAGATACTCTGGCAAAGGAAGCGTCTGCAAATGAAGCAGTGGACGAATTGGATGCAGTACAATACATGCCTAGTATAGACCTTCCAGAGATGCTGCAGATAGAGGGTGATGGAAATTGGATGATCCCTATAGTGTCATACTTGAAGGATGGAAGGCTCCCAGAAGAGAAGGACGAAGCAAGGAAGCTCAAGGTCAAGTCAGCCAGGTACGTACTTATAGACGAAGTGTTATACAAAAGAGGTTTTTCCCAACCTCCCTTAAGATGTCTGGCTCCAGACGAGGCAAACTACATGTTAAGGGAGGTTCATGAAGGAGCATGCGGTAATCATTCAGGAGTCAGATCACTCGTCCATAAAGTCATCCGCAGCGGATTCTACTGGCCAACCATCCAAGCTGATGCTAAGGCATATGTTAAAGTATGCGATCAATGTCAGCGCTTCAGCAATATTCCTAGACAGCCAGCAGAGTACCTCACGCCAATGATGGCCCCTTGGCCTTTCGCACAATGGGGATTAGACATTTTGGGGCCCTTTCCAACCGGTACTCGGCAGATGAAATTTCTGGTAGTAGGAATAGACTACTTCACAAAATGGGTGGAAGCCGAGCCCTTAGCAAAAATTACACAACAAAATGTCAGGAACCTCGTCTGGAAGAACATTGTATGCAGGTTTGGAGTACCTAGGGTACTAGTATCTGACAATGGACGGCAGTTCGACAATACACCTTTCAAAGAATTCTGTGAACAGCTCGGAATGAAGAATCACTACTCCTCACCCGCCCACCCACAGGCCAACGGCCAGGCAGAAGTAGCGAACCGATCCTTGTTGAAGATCATCAAAACTCGGCTCGAAGGGGCAAAGGGCGTATGGCCAGATGAGCTACCAGATGTTTTATGGGCTTACAGAACGACAGTGAGAACTCCAACCGGGGAAACTCCCTTTAAACTGGCCTATGGAAGTGAGGCGGTTATACCAGCAGAGGTACACATGATGAGCCACAGGGTGAGAAAGTATCAAGCTGAAGAAAAAGAAGAACAACTCCGTCTTAACCTTGACCTCATGGACGAAGTCAGGATGGATGCAGAACAAAGAACGGCGAGGTACAAAAATCTTATGTCTAGACAATATGATGCCATGGTGAAGCCTAGGCTTTTCAAAATTGGGGATCTCGTCCTGAAGAGGGTTACCTTGGCAACAAGAAACCCGGCCTACGGAAAACTCGGGCCAAATTGGGAAGGACCTTATAGAGTTATCAACTGCAAGAGGCAAGGATCCTACTATCTGGAAGCTTTGGATGGACGAAGGCTAGAACACCCATGGAATGTTGAGCACCTAAGGAAATACCATCAGTAAGTGCCAACACTTGATGAAAGTGGCCCTGGACGAGGCAGCTGGACGGGCAGAAGTATGTGGTGTTTATTTACTATTATCATGTGTTTTAAGTATTTTAATAATCCTTTAGAAAGTACATTAGTGTTTACACTTTTGTGCTATTCATGGACGAGTTGGTTTGTATTTTTAATTCAATAAGGCACTAGCTCATGAGCATGTGCCATACCTGTGGACGAATGTTTACATAAGTTTGGATTTTCAAGTATATATATGATGTATTTTCAAGTATACTATTGGAATCCTTTCTGTATATTCATTCAAACTAAATCCACACGAATGAGAAATAAGCACGGACGAATAAAATCCTAGACGCAAGGATATATGTCCACAAGCTTTCAAATGGAACAAGGTATATTCGTCCAGAAGTTAAAGACGAGATAAAACCTGAGTTAAAAATGAAATGAAAATACATCCGTCCAAAGCATAAAGATGGGATAAAACCTGACAAGGCGTATCCGTCTAAAGCTCAAGACGAGATAAAATGAAAGTTGTAATCGTCCAAATCGTGGACGAGCTAAGACTGAACCAGCATAACAATTCATTATTTGAATGAGAAATTGTTGGTCTTATCAAGGACGATAAAATGATCGTCCCTAAATTTGGATGGTAGATACATCTAGTAAAAAAAAAAAACATTCATAGACGAGATAAACTTGGTATATCTTGGTGATGTAATCAAAATTCACCCCTATACTCAAGACGAGGCAAACTAAATCTCAACACAAAGTCAGGAATGTATATACTCTAATGCAATATAAAAAAGAAAAAGAAAAAGGGATGTTCATAAAATCTCTAGGGTGGACGACCCACGTCCAAAAAACCCTTTCCTATTGTATATAAGGCTCATCCATAATCTTGGACGAGGCAATTGTACTTACAAGAATTTAAAAAGAAAGTAAAATGAAGCCCCAACACACTGGGCACTTCAAGAAAAGTAAAAGAATAGAAAATAAATTCACTTGGGCGAGCTCGTCTTGGGATCGTCCTGATTCACCTCAGTGTTGGCGTCGTCCATGATATTGACGTCCTCGGAACTCGTCTGCAACAAGGAACTCTCTGTAGCAAGAGGAAGCTTGAAAGAACTGAAGTCCAAGTCAGGATACGCTTCCTTAGCATCAGCACGGAAATCTTCATAACCAGCTGCATAATGGCTGTCTAGACGATTCTTGTACTCGTCAGACCTTTTAAAAGCTGCTATGAACTCTTCACGTGCTTTCTGCAAGGACGAAGTAAACTCCGCGACTTGTCCTTCGAGGTGGACGATACGGCTATCCTTCTCCAAGTTGTCAGCCTTAAGCTCTTCCACCTCGTTCTTCAGCTTCGTCTCGCTTCCTTGTAGACGATTGTAATCCTCGGTCAACCTGAGGACCTCCCCCTTTTTCAGCAAAATTTCATTGTTTAGCCCCTTAGCCTCGTCCTTAGCTGTCTTGACCTCTGCAGCGAGCTCCTTGGCTTGGCAAGTTGCTGTATAGAACTTTGACATAGCCTACACATGGACGAAAAGGAGTTAAACATCCTATAAATAAAATAATAATAATAATAATAATAATAATAAATAATAAACTTTTCACAAGGACGAGAGGAAGTCTACCTTAAAAAGATCGTGGACGCCAGAACGTTCAAACTCCTTCACTGACATATTATAGCACTCGTTCACGTCACGGTCAGTGACGATTCCTTTGAACGTCCTCCACGCGTAGCTCTCGTCCAGAACTAAGTTCGAAGGACGATCAGAGGCTTCAGACGAGCTAGGCTTGCGAGAAGCTTTAGGATGAGGGGGAGGGTCACTCTGGACGGGGTGGACTGTTTGGACGGGTTCCACGTCCACTAAAGGTTCGTCCAAATTCACTGTAGGAGGTGTAAATTTGGGAACCTTGGGAAGGGAAGTCTGTCTTGATTTCTGCTTCTTAGGGCCACGACGACTAGGGAGATCGTCTAGGTCCACTGCACTGGATATCGTCTTGGACTTCCTCTTCCCAGCCTGGACGGAAGCCACTTGAGGTGTTGCAACGTCCTCGTCCCCACTGGTCACTGTTTTCTCTTTATTTTCCCTCATTGTAGTTATACCTATGACGAGGAAAATCAGTTAATAAAATAATAAATAAACAATATATGAAAACAAATCGTAGATCATACTTACGTCTACGAGTAGTCTCCTCGTGAGCTAGGTTCTCTGCAGTTGGCACTGGACCAAGTCCCCAAGCTGCTAGACGACTGAGGGTTACTAAAAAATGGAAGGTCCTATCAGGGAAGGCACGAACCACGTCTATCCGATCCTGATAAAATTTGTCCAAACGTGGACGAACAATAGCTGCATAACCAGGAGAGAGTTAGACGAACGAAAGATGGAAAAAAAAAAAAAATGAAATGAAAAGAAAAGAACACATACCCTCAGGACGAAGACGACCTAGAGGGCTGGTAAAAGGTGGGAAGGAGGGACTACCCACAACAGCTGGGTCCCCAGCCCATTTTCCAGAAATAATAAAAAACTCTTGTTTCCAAAACCGGTCGGACGAGCTACGACCCTTTATTAAACTGTAATAGGAGCCTCTGGACGAGAACTGGTAAAAACCAGCAGACTTCTTTATTTCTGAGGGCTTATAACAGTAAAGGAACTCGTCCACTGTAATTGGACGGTTCCCTTCCAGAGCCTCACGCCATAACACTTGCATGGCAACTATCGTCCTCCAACCGTTGGGATTGAGCTGATTAGGTCCAATACCCAACCTTTGGAAGAGATCTCTACAGAAGGAATTTAGAGGAAACCTAAGGCCAGCTAAAAGGTAAGAAGTGTATACCCCTAGACCTGAGGAAGGAGAACAACACCATTCTCCACCCTTGGGTAGACGAGGGTTAAATTCTTTTGGAATTTGGTATCTATCTACAATAGTTTTCAACTTAACAGCGTCTAAGGTGGATGCTACCTCTGGGGCACAGCTATAAATTATATCTTCCTCGTCCTCTTCCTCGTCTTGAGGGGGACTAGATGGCTGTCTGGACGAGCTAGCCCCGGATCCAGAAGCCACCCTACGTTGTAATTCCTGGAATTCCTCCAAAGGAATCCTAGGAACCCCAGACGAATAATGCTCGTCGGAGGAATCACTACAGGACGAACTATCTACACTATCTACACTAACCTCACTACCCTCACTCCCTGAAGAAACGTCCTGATACTCGTCTATCTCCCTCTCTATACTACTGGACGAAGACATGATGAAACGCAGAAAAACTTAAGATGAAAACCTAAAAAGAAAGGAGAAATACCTGATATAACTAGGACGAAGGCTAGACGAGGCTCTTGGACGAAATGGCAGAAAGGAGATTGAGAGGAAAGTAAGGGGCATGAAAGGGAATTGTACTATTTATAGGCCCCAGCAACAGGGTCACTGAAGCGACGCTGGCCATTCAAAGAATGACACGTAGCAAGTCCTTTGGGAAATGGGATCGACACAGCCTGCCCACCAATGGCTTCGCGACACGTGGCTCACAAAAAGCAAAACTTTCTCTAAAATCACAACAATATCCTGGACGACCCCTTGAACAAAGGGGCAACTGATAGGAAAGTAGGAAGATAATCCCATCTCTTGTTCGTCCAAGGATTCGTCCAGGACTAACAGAGCCGTTTGGACGAAGAATCGTCCAAAGAAGGGACAGTACATGGGCACCACACTTAGTGAAGGTCGTCCATACCAATCGTCCATGTAGCTCGTCCATGGACGATCTCCAGATGTCCATGGACGAGCAAAACCTTCGTAGACCAGACAGACGAATACATGACACTTAGAGAAATTTCAAGTGTTGTAACAGTTACTAAATCCGTAACTATCGCCACAAACCCCTCAAATAAACTTCCATTGGCAGTTACAACTTTAATAGCCGTTGAGGAAGTTAACTCCGGGCCCCTTGGATTCCACAAATCTTGGGGAAGTTATTTGGACAAGTAACCGCTTCAAGGACCTCTATATAAAGGACCAGTCTGAACCCAAGGAGGGTAAGATTTTTCTGAGACTTATTTCCAGACATTAAAAACTCCATACTAACTTCATCATCGGAGGGGGTTTGGCCGGTCATCTCCGGTCTCCTCTTTGAGTGCGCTTTCTTCTTTGCAGGCCTTCCACCACCGTCAGTAGTTCCACGGAAGCCAGATCATCCAACCCACTGATTCGAAGCGATATCAATAATAAATGTGTATTGGAGTTTGAAATTCTTTGTTTTCTACTAGTTTTGTTTTGTTAAAAAAAATCCAAACGTACAGATAGAAAGATTAGTGGTGGAAGAATAAAACGACATCCCAAGTCCCAACCTAAAAGAAAATTTCGTGAGCCGTATTATACCCTTCCGTTTTAGAGGCATGAGTGGTGGGAAGGAAACGTCAGAGAAATCGATCTAGAAAAGGACACCTAAAAAGCTCCTAGCTTGACACGTGGCACTTGGAAGTATGAAACTCGAAGTATGAATAGGACACCTATCAAGGCTTGTTTTATTTAAAAAATACGCACTATTTCACGACAAATGTCTCAACCGTCTGAAAATATGTTTAAATACATATTTTTAGTTTTTAAATAATATTATACAAAATCAACAATTCAATTTAGTTATGTAATAATGGAAATAGGTATTAAGTTTAGATGTTATTGATTTAAAAATAGGATATAGGTTAGTTACAAAATAGGTTATAGCCTTACTCAATAAAATAAATATTACTATATATTTTAAAAATTTAACCGTTGAATTGCATATTTTTTACGCTTATAATACACATGTCAAATTTTGTGTCAATCTAATATTATTTATTATATGATCTATAAGTTTATATTTTATGCATAATTTTAAACTACAAAAACTTGAAATTTAAACAATTTATCAATGATATAGCTATTGATTTTTAATTTTCTAGAAATTTTGCAAGTATGGAGGATACAAGAAAAAGATGTAATCCAACGGTAGATTTGTCAAAATTCACATCTAATAAAAAGATATTGAGTAAAGTTATAGCACAAGACTACAACTAATTTTGTAGCTAAATTTTGTCCTTAAAAATATATATCTTTAGGATAGAGAGTTAATTATCATTGACAAAGCTTGGGTCTAGTACTCTAATTTACTAGAATCAACATGATACAAACAAATAACAAATTTTGGATGTGTTCACATTCAAACAAGGTGCATCAGAACCTGGAACACTAGACCCAAACTGTATTTGAATGTCACAAACATATGCTTTTGCTATTTAGGGTCTATTTGGATAGAACTCATTTTGCTGAAATTAAAAACACTATAGCAAAATAATTTTTAAATATGTGAATAGTGCCGTGAGACCCATTTGTAATGAAAAAGTTGCTGAAAAGTGAAATTTGTGGGTCTGTGAACAGTGCATAGATACACTGTTCACTGTGGAAAAGAAATAATTTGCAGCTACTGTTCATTTTACTCCAAGACGTGTGAAAAAAAAAAAAGAACGAAACGTGAAGATTACAAACGCAAACACAGCAAAAGCCCAATCCAAACGGGCACTTAGTAATACAATCACTTAAGTTATAACTTAGTTTTAACGTTTGTACTTTAGTAAGGCAATCCCTTGGGATAAATTCAAAGAAAAAGGAAAGAACTAGTTCTTATTTCAGCCATTTTTTCCATCTTATAACTTAGTTTAACGTTTGTACTTTAGTAAGGCAATTAGTAAACCTGCCACTTAGCCAAAAAATAGAAGATAAAAACAGACAAAGATATCTTAGAACATTCACGGTTGAGTTTGCCAACCAAAAAAAAAAACTTATTTTAACACCTAAAAGTTACTTTATTTACTTTAAAACATCATTTAACAACTCACATAATATCCTATTTATTTATTTTCACGTCACATCCAACACTATTCAATTTTTATTTATTTATTTTACTCTCTTTATCTATCTTTCTCACCATCTCCCTCTTCATCCATAGCAATTTCTCTCTCTTCCTCTCTATCTGTTTCTCTCTTCACCCACAATTCAAACTAGCTACCTCCACTACAATCAATACCCATCTCAAAATCAAACCCCATAGCAAAAAATAAAAATGCTCAATCATGGAAGCCATCACCCCCACAGCCCACACCCACTTGGAATCCACCACCACCACAACCATCAACAGCCAATGGAAACACAAACCCATACCTAGAAACCCAAATTTAAATTTTAAAAGAAAAACAAAAAAACAAAAAAAAAAAAAGCAACAAAAAAAAAAAAAGCAAAAACAAAACAAACCAATCCAAACCAAATTGGAACCGCAACCCACTACCACCACCACCATCGCAACTCACAACCACACCAAATCGACTCACTACTGCCATCCACCACCACACATATTGGAACCCACCATTGCACGACCTGGTAATCACAAAATCAATTGAAACCCAAATCTGCCGACCCAAATCCAAATTCAAAATCATTGACCAAAACCATTGCCATGACCGCCGATACACACCTTGGAGGATGCAGTGGCAAGGTCACAGAGAGAGAGAGAGAGAGAGAGTAAATAACCCCCTAACCTCTTTCTTCTTCTTCATTTTTTAATCAAGAAACATAACCCCCTAAAACTTGCAATAGTAACTTCTTATAAAAAAAAAAAATTAGGAATAGACACTCAAATTTGGGTGTTTTAAATATATAGATGCTAATGTTCTTGCTGAGATTTAATGATTACTTCCCAACAACAGAGAATGGAGTAGCTAACTCATTAGTGTAAGTTGTATACGTTGTTATGCTTAAAAACATACATAACAAAAGCAAAGCAAAGCAAAAAAAAAAAGGTATTGGTACAAACTGACCAATAAACCAAAATTATTCAATTATAAAGCTAATTATTCAATTATCTCAGTAATGTAATATGACTTTTTTTATTAAGATTTAAGAGAATTAGGATTCAAATCTCACACTATTATAACTTTTGAATTATTAAAAAAAAAAAGAAATGTGATATATAGAGAGAGAAAGAGAGACTTACAAGTTAATGCCATTAGACAATTGAGCCTTTCTGTTCTAATGTGAGTACTGAATAGGTAATGTTTATTAAGTGGGTCCTTTCTTTTGACGAGTACTTTATCCAGCTTTTATCTTCTGACTAGTTGACATTAGTAATGTTTGTAATGTTTGAAATTTGTAATGTTTGCATCAATAGAATATGAATGGGTGAAGCTTGTGTCATTCGGACGCGCATCCGGTGCAAAAAGCACTAGACACAATCCGTATTCAATATGAATAATCTTGGTTTGAAGATATGGCCCAATTTATTGCAAGCTTGTTTGTCTTTCACATTGACATGATTTGTATTTCCATGGTGTTTAGATTTGACAAGTTTGAGCTTTAAACATTTATGAATGCTCAAATTGATTCAAACACACACTCTAATGCAGTTCAATTTCTCGTATAAGTGAGTCTGCTGGCTCAAAAAAATATACATAAAGAAATAATAGGGCTTAATTAAACAAGTCAATCTAGCTCTTGAAAAAAAAGATAGGCACTTAGTTTGAGCTTAAATCTTAAGTAGATGCAGAACAAAGAATTCATCTCTAGGCCTATTCTAAGCAAAATATAGCATTATAGGATTTTTTATTTTTCAGGATTTAATGCAAAACACCCCAAAAAAATGTTAATTTAAATTGCAAAATTGGTTCAAAGAGAAAGCATAAATAAGGT
The DNA here is from genome assembly GCA_030820535.1 of Quercus parvula. Lineage (NCBI taxonomy): Eukaryota > Viridiplantae > Streptophyta > Magnoliopsida > Fagales > Fagaceae > Quercus > Quercus parvula. The sequence goes on from JAUAME010000003.1 coordinate 51,704,575, forward strand.
AAACGACACCCAACTAGTTGAAAATTATAAAATACTCTAGGAGTATTGTTTGAGATTTTTTTTTTTTGTCATCAATGACACTTTGATATTTCCAAAAATGCAAAAATATGACAATGGAGTCAAGTAGTGGCATGTCCTGCTATGCGTTGGTGGTATCTATTAAGGTCATATTTTTTATGTATTGGTTTATCCTTTGACAAAACGCATTTTACTTGTAGTTGGGTAAATCTAAGTTAGGATTAATGTATCAAGAAGTATGTTGCTCAAACATAACAAATGGTATCATTAAAAACATGAAAATTGATCCAAAAAACAAGTGAAGAAAAGCGGCCAAAATGGCCATATACCATTGTTTGGGAAAATATGTATGGATCTACTACTATTTGCAAAATATTTATCAATCTACCACCTTTTGAAACTCGAGTTTGTGAAACTTGAGTTTGCTGTGTAGCTCGAGTTCTTTGAAAAAATAGCCTTCAAATTTGTCGTGCTATTTTTTTATGGAACTCAAGTTCCATAAATAATTCTTAAAATTTTTCTATGGAACTTGAGTTCCCCAAACATGGGTTCCCAATTAGTGGCAGATCCATACATATTTCACAAACAATGGTAGATTGCAAAATATTTTCAAAAACAATTGTATTTGGCCATTTTGGCTAAAGAAAAGTTGATTTTGTGAAGCTCAATACTAGTCTCGACACTAGCATCTATCGAAGTTTAACGAAAAAGCTTGACACAAGCTCAATCTATCAAGATCTAAGATTTCAGAATTCTTAGGTTCGATATTCAGCCCATGATGACTTGGATAATTAGGATTTCTCTCTCTACAACCCTAGTCCATATAAAAGGTTTATTTTAAAAGTCATCAAAGACATAGAGACTCAATTAGAGAACTCATACACTCTGTGAGAAGTTACTGCATTTTGTGTGTCTTAGGGTTTTGTAACCAAGTGTTTCCAGATCTTCAACATGCTTTGGAGTGAAGAACTTTGCAGCCAACGACAATCATTTTGTTGCTTGGAGTTAGTCACCCAATGGGGTTTTTGCGTTGCAAAAGGTTTTTCCCATTCGTTAACAAATCACTGTGTTTATTTATTTTTCGCTGCACTTAGTTTATTTGGTGATTTGTTGGTACCTCCATGATTTACATGTAATTTGGCCTAATTAATCAATTTAGTTAACTAAATTAATTAGTTAGGGTCAATCTATAACCTAGCAAGTGGTATCAGAGCAGACACACTTTGATTAGGTTTTAGTCTCTGCTATGTGATCCATTGACCCCCGTTGTCATGGAAATTGTTGATTGTTTTGCCTTGCATGATATTGTTCGAATGATGATGTTGATATTTAAGATGACTATTGTAAGCTTTGTAAATTTTGATGAAATCTTTTAAAAGTTTTGTAAAATTAAAAACTAAATTTAAAAAGGTCAAACTTGAAAAAGATGAACTGATTGCCAAATTGGGTGAAGCAAATAATGGTGGTGTAATTTTTTGCTGGCAAAAAAGAAAAGTGCAAGGAAAAATAACTTTATTTCACTATCAATGGCAAAGTAAGCTAGAGTCCCAAAGAGAAAGTTTATTTAGCAAAATAAAAGGTAAAGAAGTGATGTCAATTGTGGGTTCAGATAAAAAATAGTTATATCTTTACTGTTGTCAAAATATAGTGAAAGTAGCATTATGATAATTATATTCAAGCTTATTTTAGCTAGGTTTAAACAGAATTTAGGGTCAAAGTGTTTAAATTTTTATTTTAGGGGATCATAATAAAAATTGGCCAAGTCAGGGGTTCATTTGAACCCTTGGCTTACATATTATTTGAACCTAGTGTGTAACCTCATGCATACATATATACGAGTATAATTAAAAACAATCACAATTATATGGTTCAATTTTTTTTTTTTTTTTGAAGAGTTTTAAATTATACATTGTATTAGCTTACATTTTTTAAATATATAATATAATGGTTTCTTATTTTAGACTTTTCAGTTTTTGCACCTAATAATTCATTTGCAACAAAAATTTAAAAAGTAGATGGACACGTAAGGGAAAATTAGACTTCAGTTGAAATCTAATTTATAATTTAATTGAATTTGGACTTTTCAATTTTTACACTCAATAATTCACTTAGTACAAAATTAAAAATTAAATAGAACACGTAGTACAAAATTGAGAATCCAATTAAAATCTAATTAGATTTTCCCTTAACTTTGACTATTAAGAGAGAGAGAGAGAAGAAGCTGAAAACGCAAAACACAGCTATCCAAACCGCACTTATAGACCTGGCTGATTTCTCTTTCACGTGCACGGTTATCTATAAGCTTTTTGCGAGGGATAATTTTGCGAAGACCTCGTTCCCCTTTGGTGTTATAGACCTGGCTGACTTCAACCTACAATCATTGAGTTTCGGCTTCATCCATCTTTGTTGGCGAATGATCATTGAGTTTCGGCTTTATCCATGCGTTACTTTGAGATTCCCAATTGTTGAGCCTCTGGCCAATTCTTGTTGGGCTTGATTCAAATATACCCCACAGTATATATTAATTTATAAGAATTAAGAGTTAAAATTTTGGGTCCAATAAATTTTTTATTTTTTATTTTTATTTTTTGCCTTTGTCCACGAAAATGAAAAACGAGCATCCCAAATTTGGAAAAATTGCCCAAAGAACCCCAAAAATAAAATGGTCACCTAGCTCATATCTGTGGTTGGTGTGCTTTTCCCAGAACAAAAACGAAACTCTCTTTGAAATAACAAAATAAAAACAAATCTCCTAACAACAAAAATAATGAAGTAAGAGAAAAAAAAAAAAAAAAAAAAAGACTTCTAATTATAATAGAGTTTGACACGGCACGTTGATTTTTTTTTTTTTTTTAACCAAAATTTAAAAGTTTAGCTCATCTGGATTTAGATTTTACCATGACATTAAGGTGTTTAATTCATTTAATTTTTTTTAACATTACTATAATTTAAAATTAAAATATAAATCATAACTCCTTAATCACACCACATTCTTAAATGGGATGATATTACATTACTTATTGGTGGGATATAATAATTTGTTATTTCCTTGAACCCCTCACACCCCACAAGCATTCTATCTTGCATAAAAAAATAAAATAAAATAAAATAAAAATTTGTTGAATCAACAAAATAGCCCATACTAAAAAAATTTATTTTATTCATGAGAATTACTAGAATAGCAAAAAACCTCTGAAATACCCCCCAAAACTTATAAAATGACCAAAATGCCCTCAAAATCTCCAAAATGACCACAATATCCCCACAACTTTTAAAATGACCAAAATACCCTTAAAACCTCTTAAATTATCAAAATACCACCGAAATCTCTAAAATAACCAAAATACACCAAAAACCTTTAAAATGACGAAAAATACCCTGAAATCTCAAAAATGACAAAACAATATCTTGAAATCTCTAAAATGACCAAAATACTCATGAAACTAATAGAATGACTAAAATACCCAAAAACCTCTAAAATGACAAAAAAAATTAAAAATTAAAAATCACGAAACCATTAAAATGACCAAAATACCCCTCATAACTTTGGAACAACCAAAAATATTCTAAAAACTCTTGAATACCTCCAAAATGACCTTAAATACCTCGAAACCTCTAAAATGACCAAAATACCCCTAAAACCTGTAAAATGATTCAAAAATATCCTCATATTCATAAAAATGACCAAAATGCCCTTAAATCTTGTAGAACAAGTAAAAAACCTTGAAACCTCTAAAATTACCAAAATACCACAAAACCATCTAAAAAAAAAAATAGAAGTGCTAATAAGTAATAATATAATACTAGCCTCTGAACACGCGCACTCTTCTATTTTTTGGGTAAATATTAATGTGGGGGAGTAAAATATGGGCCCATGATCTAGGCCCAAGAACGACGTTTCATCAACAATACGCCCGAGGAGAAGAAGTCACAGAGGACCATTGTAACTAACAGTAGAACGCGTAAGGATCCAAAGAGGCTGGTCCGAGAGTAATACGCTCCTCGGACATGACGTCTGATAGTGAGAGGAACCTCGGCTTTCCCTTAGTCCACCCTCCAGGAAGTTCCAGAGGTAAGGATAGATTACCAATGCATATGGAAGGGATAAGGATGCAGAAATATCTTGAGGAAAAGCTGCTACCACCGCATTAAATGCATCACAGCTGCTTTCCTGGCCGCATTTATGTGGAGAAGACCCCTGAACAGTGTGGAAAGTGATCTTTATCCCCAGGAAGTCAAAAAGCTGTAAAAAAGGAAATGGAAACTCAAGTACCGTGCTAGATGACAGACAAGTGGACGATGAGATCGGACAATGAAGGACTATATAATGGAATAAACCCTTCATAAGGAAGGGGGAGAAAAAAAAAGAAAGAAAAAGGAAAAAGGAACATCAAGAAACAACTACTGTAGTACCGGGAAATAGGCAACCTAAAAGGGACCATCTTATCCAAGATCATACCCCTCGGATTTGATTATAACCCATGTAAATCACCCAAACCTTACTCCTCGGACGTAAAATCTTAGCTCGATTATGTGTTTTAGCCCCCTCGGCCAAGTACCCAGATCCCAGTAACTGTTGTAGAAATCGCTGCTAGCCCAACTCTTTAACCCACTCTCTCACAAATTTATTGTATTGAGCTTGTTGGGCCCATTTCCTGTTTCTACTAAGGTGTGGGCTACAATTTGTGACCCTACAATTAATAATTTACATTTATTATAATTTTGAATTTCTACTTTTTCCAACTACCAAAAAAAAAAAAAACCTAAGGGTGTGATGAAGAAATTATTTCCTCCATAAATGCATAGATCAATACTACCAAAAATTTTAGAAGATACCTATTTGCTTAACGAATGGTTTGAGTCTTGATTGCATTTGATAATCTCAATTCCAGACCCCGTAAAATGTGTCCCTAACATCAAATCCATTGAAGTCATCAATTAGTTGCTAAAGTTTGGCTTAATTCTAAAAAATAACCATCGAAAAGCACAAATTGTCAAAAAAAATTTACATAGAAAAAGAAACATGAAATTGATGAGAATGAAACTTGGCCTTCACAAATATAAGATAAATATAAAATTGACTAATAAATGTGGAGGTTAGTGATAATAAGGAGATCGTGAGTAAGAAAGTGAAAAACAAAAATAAAAGCGTGAGAAATTACATAGTAATAACTGCTTTTTAGTGGGGATGTTGGGATGGATAGAAGTTATAGTACTGGTTTTATAGTATGAGTCTTTTTTTTTTTCTTTTTTTATAAAAAAAGAAAAAAAAAAAAGAAGAGATTTGGGAAATAAAAACGTGAGATTAGAGTAATGAAATTTAAAAAAAAAATTGAAAAAAAAAGGGGATAGAAGAAACAAATAAATTGTGATGAAGTAAAAAAAAATGAATACGTGAGGTGAGTTTTGTAGATTGGAGAAGTTTTAAAACTTAGAAAAGAGTAATCTTATTTTGTAAGGAGTTAGTGAGTAGAAGTAGAAATTTAAATTAACGTAAAAGTAAGAATTTATTAGAACAGGAAGACATTTCAATGTAAAAGTAAGAATTTATTATTTTTATCAATTTACTATTTTAATCTCATTTTTAAGTTTTAGGTAGGGTATTTTTTACCATAAAAAAAACAATAACTAACTTTCTTTTGTCAATTTACTACTTTAACTTCATTTTTAAGTTGTTGGTTAATTAATTTAAGGGTATTTTTGACAGAAAAAAAAATAATAACTAACTTTCTGAATCCTCTTAATATATACGGACAATTTACTATTTTAATCTCATTTTTAAGTTGTTAGTTAATTAATTTAGAGATATTTTTTACTAAAAAAAAAAGTAATAACTAATTTTCTGAATTCTCTTAATGTGTACAGAAAAATTCGGCCAACCCAAAAATTTTACTCCTTTGAAAAGACAGCAATTTTGATGCATGTAGGCAAGATTGAGGAAACATCCGGGGAAGTTACACTAGAAAATGATTGCTACAAAATTTTCCCAGCTTGAAAATCAGTACGTAAAATCGGCTTTTTTTTTTTTTTTTTTTTTTTAACAAAAACCTAATTCAAGGCTTAAATTTAGAGTAATGCTAATATAATTAACTTTTACAAGATTTTCACAAGGGTTAATTGGACAAGATTAACTTTTACTAATTTTCCGAACGTGGGTTGGATTTGTCGGGTTTGCGCACGGAGTGCGAGAGGAGCTAGTGTTTTAGGAGGGACTGGGATTTGTGGCTTTACTATTTTGGATTTGCACATTTAGATTGAGGAACAAGAAGATGGATATTAATTTTAGTGTGAAAGTAAGTAGAGCTGCACTTTTCGAACAAGTAAGTACATGTCCTGCTTTCCGAAATCGGAATTGACGTCTAAAGCGAATTTGGAATTTTCCAAATTCCAATTGGTAAATTCCCAACGCGTTGTGGGCTTGTTGGAATTGAAAGCACTCGTGAGATTGGTGAATAATAGGGACCTAATTGTAGGGAGCGTGGTTGATAAATTTGGGACAGTCCACAGCGACCAGGAAGCCATTTAAATAGTCAAAGATAGAGAGACCCACTTTTTCTATCGCAAAAGACCAGAGAGAACACACATTACATTAGAAGGAGCTTGCTAAAACCATTTCAATTAATCTTCGCTCAGAGTCAGGATGGATAGCAACAATTTGGGCAATCTTCGCTCTGAAAGGTTAGTACAAAGTTATTAATTTTCTTTACTTTCAAAGATTTTACATTTCCAGACTGCAACAACAAAGAAGATCATATATAGAAGTTGAAGAAAACAGAAAAACAAAGAGAGAGAAAACATGGAGAGAAGGAGAAGCTTAGACTTAGAGTGAGTGATTTCTATGAGAAGTCGGTAATCTAATTCTGCAATCATAACAGACTAGCCGTTAGGCTCTCAAAATGGAATAAAAATTCTATAGCAGAAATCAACGTGCATGTGGAAATATACTGACACATGTGAGCCATATGTGAAATAATTAATTAAGCTACGCATATTGATATTATGACAGTCTTATACAAAACGACGTCGTGAGGATCCATGAATGTCTTCAGTCTTCACATCTTCAATGCTGCGACACCGGTTCATTATCTCTTGTCTGATGTGGCTGTAATAAGCGGCCGTTTCTGTTGGTTAACAATTTGACATAGATTTGGTTTCTGTTGGTTAACAATTTTAGTGTAAACTTTTTCCTTCTTTTTTTTTAATTTTTTTTTTTTTAATATGGGTTTTAAACATACAAGATGATGTTTTTTTTTTTTTTTTTTTTTTTTTTTTTTTAAATTTTATACAAGATAAAATTTCTACTTTAACCTAATATAAGTGTATATGTATATGAAACTCCCTCTTGGAAACTTGAACCCCCCATACCTTATAAGCACTTATACTTGTAGAGTGACCATCATACCAAAAGTGTGCGGCAGTAAGATCGATTTTAGCTCCTAAACCTACATGATCGTTTCACTGTAAATGTTTCACTAAATAAGATTTTTGTTTATGTTTCTTCAATTAATGTTTGATTTTTGGAAAAACATATTTTATAATTCTATCCAAGTTGCAGGATGCTAATGGAGGATGGTGCTCAAGCCAGGATCAAGTTAATGCCACAATTGTAGACTTCTATCAAACTCTCTTTACCTCGGGTAACCCTAGCAATTTTGAGGAAGTTATTGAGACTATTCCACATGTTGTAACTGATGAGATGAATGATATTCTTATGGCTGAATTTCATATTGAGGAAGTGGAGGTTGCTCTGAAGCAGATGACACCCCTAAAAGCCCCCGGTCCGAATGGTATGCCTCCTTTCTTTTATCAAAGTTATTGGTCCTTATTGGGGTCTGATGTGTCAACCACTATCTTACACTATCTTAATTTGGGTTCTCTCCCCCAAGCCCTTGGTCATTCTTTTATTACATTGATTCCTAAGGTAAAGGATCCCACATATGTCTCTGAGTTTAGACCTATTAGCTTGAGCAATGTTTTGTATCGTATCTTTGCTAAAGTTCTCACTAACCGGTTACAAGCTATTATGCCTAATCTTATTTCAGAGCATCAAAGTGCATTCTTGTCTGATAGGTTGATTTCAGATAATATCTTGGTGGCATTTGAGACTTTGCACTATATGCGGAATCACAATTAGGGGAAATCTGGATTTATGGCCTTGAAGCTTGATATGAGCAAGGCATATGATAGGGTGGAGTGGGAGTACATGGAGATAGTGATGATAAAAATGGGTTTTCATGCTAGGTGGATACAATTGATGATGAGGTGTATCACTACAACCTCTTACTCGGTGCTAATTAATGGTCAGCCCTATGGGCATATCACTCCAACACGTGGTTTGCGCTAGGGAGATCCATTGTCCCCCTATTTTTTCCTCATGTGTACTAAAGGTCTCCATGATTTAATTAGTAAGGCAGCCCACAATGGTAACATTCGGGGTGTCTCTCTTTGCCGAAATGGACCTAGGATCACTCACCTACTCTTTGCCGATGATAGCCTCCTTTTCTGCAAAGCTAGGGAAGAGGAATGTCAGAGCTTGCTTGAAGTGTTGGCCAAGTATGAGAGAGCTTCTGGACAGCAAATCAACTGTACTAAGACCACTATTTTCTTTAGTAAATCGACCAATGAAGACACTTAAACAACAATTCAATATTTGTTGGGTGTTAATATTGTTCGGCATTATGAGAAATATCTTGGACTCCCTTCAATTATGGGCCGTAAAAAAAAGGAAAGTTTCACCTATATCAAGCAGCAAGTGTGGAAGAGAATTCAAGGGTGGGAAGGATAAGTTACTCAGTCAAGTGGGTAGGGAGATACTAATTAAGGCGGTGGCGCAATCCCTCCTAACTTATACCATGGCATGCTTCACACTTCCTACCTCACTTTGTCACGACCTTGAGAGCATGATTTGTAGATTTTTTTGGGGGCAAAGGGGTGATAATAGGAAGATCCATTGGGTGAAGTGGTCAGAACTTTGTAAACCCAAGACACGGGGAGGTATGGGGTTTAAAGATTTGTCTCTATTCAATGATGCGCTCTTGGCCAAACAAACTTGGCGTTTGCTCCATGACAAGTCATCTTTATTCAATCGTGTGTTCAAGGCAAAATACTTCCCTGATACCTCAGTTATGGAAGCAAAAATTCCAGCTAACTCCTCGTATGCTTGGAAGAGTATCATGAAGGGTAGGAACGTGATTAAATAAGGTGCAAAATGGAGGATTGGATCGGGTAGGGCTATACATATTTGGGGTGAGAATTGGCTGCCCAACTCAGGTCATCCCAAGGTGTTATCACCTCGGGTTGAAGGGAGGGGAGTGAATTTAGTGGCTGATTTGATTGATCCAATCAATAAGGAGTGGAAGGGGAACATCATTGATAATTTATTCTATGACTTTGAAGCAGCCATTATTAAAAATATGCCTCTCTGTAGGTCCATATAGGATGACGTCCTAATTTGGCCTTTTAACCCCAATGAAGTTTATTTTGTTAAATCCGAATACCGATATTTACATAAGCAGCAACAACATGGCTTACCTGGGCCCTCAGATCATTCAATGCTCACGCCTCTTTAGAAGAAAATTTGGGGACTACAAGTTCCAAATAAAGTCAAGCACCTGGCTTGGAAGGCTTGTTGGGATTTATTGCCAACCAAGACTAATCTGATACGTAGAAAGGTCACTACTGAGAGCTGTTGTGATGTTTGCAAACTACACCAAGAAGATGTGGTTTATGCCTTGTTCCATTGCCCAGCTTTGCAATCAGTTTGGAGGTCTCGGGTTCAATGGAATCACAGCACGCTTCAGGCGTGCTTCTCTTTCACTGATATTTTTGAGTTTATTTTTACAGGTAATAGGGAGCTTGATCTCTTTGCTGCTGTGCTATGGACTGTAAGGAATAGGAGGAATAATTTACGCTTGGGAAAGCTTGCTCTCTCACTCGATCAAGTAATGGAATTTGCTCAAGATCGAATCCTAGAAAAAAAAATCCTTGCAACATTGCTTTTCAACAATCACGACCTCATCAAATAACAGCTTGGCAAGCACCAGTTCAACATGCTTATAAAGTCAACTTTGATGTTGCAGTATTCGCAGATGAAGGACTTGCTGGCTTGAGAGTTGTGATCCATAATGATCATGTACTGATCATGGCTTCTCTTACTCAGCAAATACCTCTACCCAGTTCAGTTATAGAGGTGGAAGTCTTGGCTGCGCGGAAAGCATTGGAGCTTACGATTGAATTAGGCTTCGATAACATCACTCTTGAAGGGGACTTTGAAGTTTTGATCAAATCTTTAGTGAAGGGCGACAATTCTCTGGCTCACTATGGTCATTTACTTGCAGACATTCATGTTCTCATGGCTCGGTTTTCATCGGTTCGTTTATCTCATGTTAGGAGACATTGTAATAGCCTGGCACATGTTTTAGCACGATGTGCATCCTCTACCCCTGATTTGTCAATCTGGATGGAAGAAATACCACGAGACCTTAACTCTGTGTACTTGGCTGATTTGAGTGGCCTAAGTTAATAATATTTTACTGTCTTGATTCTCAAAAAAAAAAAAATAATAATAATAATACTATCTTTTAAATAAATGAGTTTTATTTAAACAACAACAACCAAAAAAAAAAAGACCTTGGGGTCCAGACCTTGACCAAAACAGAAGGTAAATATAAGTATATTCTACACACCCTTTTTATGCAATGAATGTAAAATGGGGACTTTACACCATTTAAAGAAAATTTGCACGACTATATTTTGCATTTTTTTTTCCTATTTTTTCCTTTAATGATTTGATATGAAATTAATAGGGTGGACTTTAATAATTTGCATGACTACCTCATCTTGTCTTGCCTCGTCTCAAGCATGTGTGTGTGTGTGCGCGTCTCTCTCTCTCTCTCTCTCTCTCTACACACACATTGGGGTGGTAAAATCTGACACAACCTGTGAACTCTACACGACTAACCCGTTTATAAATAGGTCATGGGTTGAGGCTAAACGGGTTCAAGTCATATTCAGGTTGATACGGCTAATCTGTTTAATAAACAGGTCGTGTTCATGTTCAACATGCGAACCCGTCTAACCCGTTTGACCCGTATAACTTCTAAAGTTATTAGTTATCTTGATATCATTGCTTAATTTATGGTTGTTTTTATATGTTTATTACTATATTTATGGTTGTAATTATATTTTAATTTTAGATATATGAGAATTGATAAAATATATATATATATATTATATAGATTAGGTCATATAGATTAGGTATGACCTATTAATCAAATATATATATATATATATATATATATATATATATAAAATAAATTGAGACATGACAAGTTATTATGATTGATAGAGTATAAAGTAGAATACAAAAAGTGAGACATGTGATTTATAATTTTGTATTCAATCTAATCTCACCCCATATTATTGCCATCCCTATTTGACATATCCAATTCATGATAGAAGGTAAAATTACCCCCAATTTTTTAAAGAATATGGGATTCACTCAATTAAGTGCCTTCTTAATTTATTGTACCTTGACTTTTGGCACATCAAAGGATTTTATGCATAAAGTAGCTAGCATCTTTTAATATAGGATAAGTTTTCTACAATTCTTGTCCAACTTTATTTAAAATTGAGGCAATCTTCACTGTGCTATATATACATACCAAAAAATGTCAAGTTACACACTTGTTAGTAACCAATCCCCAAAAATCAAGTAGAATATCACGAATATTCATTTAATTCTTATGTTTGCACCCAATAAATATATGTTGCACATAATTTGATGCTTTTTTTTTTGGTCTAGAAGTGAGCCAGAACTCCGTTTCTTCACCGCATTGCTTGCTCTATTTGGCTTTTTATTTAGTTTTCTGCTTACTCTTCTCGGATTGAAGTATCAAAGCTCAGGTGCTGCTTTATTCCACGAACATGGTGCAATCATGTTACTCTTAACAATTGATGTATGTACTTGAACTATAGCATTGGCAGCAGCGATGCTACAAACTTCCAACCCAAGATATCTCCCTTTCTTCAAAAGTGTGTGTCTTATTTCTGGAGCCTTTGCATCTGACTTGCTACTTTTGATCCTTGTCCCTCCCTATGGGTGGTTTGTCTTTATTGTATGTGTATTTATCCTCATATATTTAGTTTATGGCTCATACGAACAAATTCTCAACTGTAGTCAAGAATTTCTTGGATCAATTTCAAATTGCACTTCTCATGCCATCCACATTTTATGTAACTGGTTCCGAGAGAATCTTCAGTTCCAAACAACCAATGGATCTCTCATGCTTACTTCCAACGAGACAGGGACGCAAGTGGCTGAAATGACATAATGTTTAACTTAATTTCTTCTCACACGCACACTAAATGGATGGAGGTCATGTATTTGTAACGTTTGCATGAACAAAATATGAATAACCTTTGTTTGAAAATATGGCCCAATTGGATTCAAGCCAGTTTGCCTTTCACATTGACCTGATTGGATGAGTTTGAGTTTTAAAGATTCATGAATGCTCAAACAGGTCCAAATACACAATCTAATGCAATTCAATTTTTCGTAATGAGTTTGATGGACTCAAAGAAGAATTGGGCTTCAATTTAACAAATCAGTCAAATCCTTGAAAAAATATAAGCGCTCGGTTTGGGCTTAAATCTTATTGAGATGTGATACAAATAATTTATATATGGGCCTATCCTAAATAAAATATAGTATTAGAGAATGTAAAGTTGTGATTTACAACTGTGTTTTATGTTGGCTTTATTCCATGACAAAAAGTGTTGTAATTGCATTAATTTTGTTCCTTGTATTTTATGAGATTTTATTGTATTGGGTTTTGTATTAAGTTGGTGAAGAATCGAGCATGAAATAAAGACCAGTGCATTTCACGACTAGCTCGCGAGAAGTTCACAAGAAGGGTTCTTGCGAAAAAGGCATGTGAGAAGTATATAATTGGAAGCTGAAGAGTCATACCAAATTGTCAATTTCGCAAGTATTTCATGGGTAAGGCCTTCTCGCGAGATACCCGTGAAACTCTCTACTTTGAGGATTTTTAAGTGTGACTTTCTTACCCTTCACCCATACTATATATACCTTCATTACCCACAAATGTAGAAGAGGCTATTCAAAGAGAAAAACCCTAGATAAGTTTTATACAACACACACACCCATCTTTTAGAGAGAGAGCTACTTATCCTTTGTGAAGAAATCGTTCTAGCCTCTTCTCCTTCCCTCTCCCATTGTCATACCTTGAGAGAAGATTTGTACTTAAACACAACTCACACCTATTCAGAGTGTAGAGAGTGTTTTGGAGTTTGGGAAACTTTGGGGATTTTCCAAAAGAAGCCGGTGAGGCTTGGTGGATGCAATCAGACGTATTGCGGGATCCCAAAAGCTAGTCAAAACACGGTTTTGAGAAGCCTTGTTGGAGTAGGAGCTTAGAGGGCTTAGGTACATTGGGTAGATTAGGCTTGGTGGGTCTCTTGCTATTTGTGTATTCCAAAGATTTACCGCTTGGAGAGCGGTGGAAAGGTTTTTCGCCGAGTTCTTCGATTTCCTCTTTGATAACACATTAGCGTGTTATCTTGTATTTGCATTCTTCGTCCCTATTGTTTTAACTTTCATATTACTACTGTGTTTTATTGAATATGGCTTAGAATAGTTATATTGTTTATCCACTCGCATTTACTCTATTCCACACTTAGTATAAGTTAGAGTAAAATCAATCGAGTCGTAATTTTTAATTTGGAGGTTTAAACAGCTCTTGTGTTTTCACACAAATTCGAACTTTCAATTAGTATCAGAGTGGGTACACTTGTTGAGTTTTCATTACCTAAGTGTGATCCTTGACCCCTTGTGTTGTTTGCCATGGATAATACTTTGTATGCTTCTATGGATGTTGTTGAGTGTAACATGCCTTGTATTTGTGAAAATGCCTCTATAAGTGTTAATCCTCATAATTGTAATGACATTTTACATGAATCTATGGGTGTTGTTGTTGATATTCCTAACATCAAACTCTTGAAGAAAGAGGCTAGGAAGTTTCATAAGAATTTGAACAAGTTTTGTTGTGAAAAGGATTATTGGATTGCTAAGCTCAATGAATCCAATAAATTGGTTGAAAAATATAAGAAGCTTGCTGAAAATTCTCTTGAAAAGTTGAAAGAGTTTGAATGTTTGAATATGGACTTGAATGCTAAACTTACTTTATCTAACAAACTTGTTGATGAGCTAAAATGTGAAAATGAATTTCTTAAGATACATGCCAAGTGTTTGATTGCTGAACCAAGTGTTAAAAATGATGAAAATATTTGTTGTAATCATGTTGTGATACCCGATTGTGTGCCTATTGTGTTTTCTACCTTAAATGACAAATTAGTGTACATTCCTCCACACAAAAGAAATAAAAATGTGGAGAGAAGGCCTCTTAAGCCAAAGCCTCCATTTAGGTCTCAATTTAAGGTTTTGGATGGATCTAAGTTTGTTCCAACTTACCACTATTGCGATGTGATCGGTCATATAAGACTTCAATGCTCCAAGTTGAAAAGAAAACAAAACCATGTTGCTAGATCCCTTCCCAAAAAGCCTAGTGGACCTAAACACATTGTTTGTCACCATTGTGGTGCCTTTGGTCATCTAAGACCTCGTTGCTCTAAGTTTTAAGCTCTTAAAAGAATAAAAAGAAAAGAGAAACTTGAGCTTCATGAAAGTTGTGCTTTGCAAGCTAAACCGGATTTGATGGAAAATGGTAAGTTGTTGAAGAAAGTTTGTAATGTTCTTACCTCATTGTCTATGTGCATCTCCGGTTCTTATTCTTTCAACCCTCGTCTCGCTTCTCATGAGACACTCATTGCAGACAATCATTCCGTTTGGATGAGGAAGAGTTTCTATAGTTGAGTTTATGCTCTTTTGGTTATTGATCTAATTCTTTCAATCTTTGTAGGACCCTTCATACATTAGATACTTCATTGTCATGCATTTGTGTATCATGCATCTCTTTATATGCATTCTTTTCTTTTTGTTTTTTATCTTGCTTTATTGCTTTTGTTTTGTGTGAGTAAAAATCTAAAACCACATAAAAAGTGAAAAATTTAAAAAGTTTGATCATATATGTTTGAGCACATATCACATGTGAGTTTGGCCTGGTACCTTCATACTAATGACGTAGTGCATTTACGAGCTTAACTTATTTTGTATGCACATTTATCTTTGTGGGAAAAATCTTGAAAACTATGTGTGATTATTGTAAATCAATCTCCAAGCTTTTCATCAATGATTGGTCAATAGTCTTGACGGTCTTAATACATGCATAGACTTGTGCTTATATATCTTCTCACTTTTTTTTTTTTTTTTTTTTTTTTTTTTTTTTTTTACTTAAAGAGCTCAATAAATATAAATCTCAAAATGGAAAGAGATAATGAGCTGCAAAAGCCTTCGTGCATTCTAGTATTTCACTAAAAAAAAAGGGAAAGCAACTTGTATTGAAATGTATGGTGCCCCAAAAGCCAAAAACTTATTCTCAATATTGAAATATAAAAAATTTCAAGTACTGATCTCAAAATGAGATGTATTGTTCAAAATGATCAAATGTTATGATTTGTAAACAAGCTAAATGAAAAGTTTCAAAAATGTGTAATCATTTTCTTGTGGGGGATTATATATGTTCATTTCTATAATTAAGATAGACCATTTGACTTAGTACTAGTTGTGTATAACTTGATTGAATTGATCATTGAAGTTTCACTCTATACTAAGGATTACTTCACACTTGATACACACACAACACACAACACACAAGTTTAATGTTCAATGAATGCTTATTTCATTTGCGTGGTTGTACATGATCAAGTGGGATGTGTGTGTGCTCAACCATATGTGGATCAAACCAAAAATATTTTTGTTCCTTTTGTTTGCTTTTGGAAGTGATTTGTATCACCCATGGTTTTTCAAAGTTTTTCAAGTTGTTTTTGTGTGAAAAACATGTTTTTTGGGTGTTTTCGTGACTTATCTTATGTGTAAGTTCAATCACGAGTTAAATGGTCAAATTCTCAAGTTTTTCAGCTTTAGATAGAAAGTTTCGTGACTGTTTCGTGAGTAAGGCTTACCAACGAAATACCAACGAAATTTTACGAGATGCTAACCAGTGAAATTACTAGTGAAATTTTCCATATCAACTTTTAAAGGACATTGCGTGGGACATTTGTTCTAAACTTCTCCCATCTTCTCCCAAACCTCTATTTTCATGTTTCTACATCAAAGCTCAACTAAATTCAAGTGTTTTTCATTCTATAAACATCTCTAAGGTAATCTGTAACTCTTTTCATTGATTTTGATCCTTAAATTATATTTTTAGGGGTTTTATGTTCATAGTTGGGATTTTCTCAAATGAGAGTTGGAAAACTTAATTTTTGTCAATCTTTTTTATTGAGTTTTGTTTTAAATGCTGATTTGCTTTGGATGTTGGGCCCTTATGGCATAAATAAGATGTATTTAGGCAAGATTTTCATGTGTTCATGTATTGTTTAACATACATGTGTAGTGTGTGCACTCCAAGTGTTTGATAAAATGCCCAAATGACATTTTCTCATTGTTTTGGATTCCGATGAGTACCAATTTTTGGAGATTACCATGATTATGCATGTTTATTATGTTTTAATCATTGGTTGCATGTTATACACACTTTGCCCCGTGAGTTCCTTGCTCATGCATTGGTTATGCATCTCACATGCACACTAGATGCACATTTGATGCACACACTCTAACACTTGACGTGTTTTGCATTCACTTATACTAGTTAAGTCTTTTTAAACCTTTTAGCACATATAACATGTTCTTGTATCTATGTCATGCATTGGACTATATCTTGTTTCTTCATCCCTAGCATGTCATGTTTACTTCATGCTTTGTAGCATGTGTTTAAGATGTTTTTGTTTTTCATTTGTGTTTCATTTTCTCATTCATCTTGCACCCCTCATGCATCAACTTTTACCTTTGCTCATATATTATTTTCTTTCCCTCCTTCCTCTTATCTCATTTGTCTATTCGTGACAAAAAGGGGGAGAGTATACTGGTGTGTATCATCATTTCTATATGATTCACATGCACAGTCTTAGGGGGAGAAATTCTACCTCGTGCACATTCGTAAGGGAAGAAAGCCATAGGGGAGATGCATATACCAAGGGGGAGAAGACATCTTTTATGATAAAACCTTGTTTTGTCTTGTTTTTCCTTATACTTGTTTTCTCGTTACTTTATGGTGCTTTGAGTTATCTTTAGTATTTATGCTTTGTTGCTCTCATTGCATTGTGCTTTAAGTGTTGGACATGTATGCATCCTTATGCTATTGTACTTTATTGGTTGCATGTTCGGATGATCATTTGCTTTACTATATGATCATTATAGTCATTTCCATATGATTGTTTTGGTATATAATCAAGTTGTTCACATGTTTCACATCATGTTTACTTGATCACATTTTACTTGTTACATTATACTTGTCCTTTTATCACTTGATTTACCTTGAGGGTCTAATGCATTTTGTGCAAGTGTTTCAGGTTACAGGTATATATGTTCCAAGTTCATCACAGCTTCTAAATTTATGTGTGAGTGAGTTTCACCATTGTTCCCAAACTCACGTTTTGTAAAGTTGTGATTTACAACTATGTTTTATGTTAGCTTTATTCCATGACAAAAGGTGTTGTAATTGCTTTAATGTTGTTCCTTGTATTTTGTGGGATTTTATTGTATTGGGTTTAGTATTAAATTGGTGAAGCCTTAAGATTAAATGAAGATCAGTGGATTTTGTGGCTAGCTCGCGAGAAGTTCGCGAGAAAAGTTCCCGCAAAAAGGGCATGTGAGGAGCACATAACTGGAAACTGAAGAGTCGTGGTAGGCTATCGTTTTTGCGAGTGTCTCTTGGGTAAGGCCTTCCCACGAGGTAGTCGCGAAACATTTTGCCTTGAAGATTTTTAAGAGTGACTTTCTTACTCTTTACCCATACTATATATACCCTCATTATCTACAAATGTAAATGAGACCATTTAGAGAGAAAAAATCTAGATAGATTTTCTACAACACACACACCCATCTTTTAGAGAGAGTTACACGTCCTTAGTGAGAAATCATTCTAGCCTTTTATCATTTCCTCTCCCATTGTCATATCTTGAGAGGATATTTGTACCCAAACACAACTCACACATTTTCAGAGTATAGTGAGTGTTTTGGAGCTTAGGAAGCTTTGAGGATTTGCCAAAAGAAGCCAATGAGGTTTGGCGGATGCAATCAAGCATATTGCAGGATCCGGAAAGCTAGACAAGACACGGCGCCAAGAAGCTTTGTTGGAGTAAGAGATTGGACAATTTTGGTACATTTGGTAAGAGATTGGACAATTTAGGTACATTTGGTAGATTAGGCTTAGAAGATCTCTTGCTATTTGTATATCTCAACTTATTGTCTAGTGGATCGATTTTACCGCTTGGAGGGTAGCGAAGAGATTTTTTGCTAAGTTCTTTGGTTTCCTCTTCGATAACACATTGCCGTGTTATTTTGTATATGCATTCTTCTTTCCTACTCTTTTACCTTTCATTTTACTGCTGTGTTATAATGATTATGGGTTAGAGTAGCTTGTTTGTTTATTCGCTAGCATTTACTCTATTCCACACTTAGTATTAAGTTAGAGTAAAATCTACTAAACCGTAACTTTTATTTGGAGGTCTAAACAACTCTTGTGTTTTAACACATTTTAGAGCATTCACGTTTAAGTCTAGTAGAGTCTGTTATAGAGTGTTTTGTCATGAAATAGCCAAAGGGGGGAGATTGTAAATTTGTGATTTACAATTATGTTTTATGGCTTTATTCCATGACAAAAAGTGTTGTAATTGCATCAATTTTGTTCCTTGTATTTTGTGGGATTTTGTTGTATTGGGTTTAGTATTAAGTTGGTGAAGAATCGAGCATAAAATGAAGATCAGTGCATTTTGCAACTAGCTCGCTAGAAGTTTGCGAGAAGGGTTCCTACGAAAAGGGCATGTGAGAATCACATGACTGGAAGCTGAAGAGTCATGCCAGACTATCAATTTCGCAAGTATTTCGTGGGTAAGGCCTTCCCGTGAGATACCCGTAAGGCTCTCTGCTTGGAGGATTTTTAAGTGTGACTTTCTTACTCTTCACCCATACTATATATACCTCCATTACCCATAAATGTAGAAGAGGTCATTTAGAGAGAAAAACTCTAGATAGGTTTTCTACAATACACAAACCCCTCTTTTAGAGAGAGAGAGCTACTCATCCTTAGTGAAGAAATCATTCTAGCCTCTTCTCCTTCCCTCTCCCATTCTCATACTTTGAGAGGAGATTTGTACCCAAACACAACCCACACCTATTCAGAGTGTAGAGAGTGTTTTAGAGTTTGGGAAACTTTAGGGATTTGCTAAAAGAAGCCAGTGAGGCTTAGCGGATGCAATCAGGTGTATTGCGAGATCTGGAAAGCTAGACAAGACATGGTTCCGAGAAGCCTTGTTGAAGTAGGAGCTTGGAGGACTTAGGTACATTGGGTAGATTAGACTTGGAGGGTCTCTTGCTATTCGTTATCCCAACTTATTGTCTAGTAAATCGATTTACTACTTGGAGGGCAGTAGAAAGGTTTTTTGCCTAGTTCTTCGGTTTCCACTTCGATAACACATTGCCGTGTTATCTTGTGTTTGCTTTCTTCTTCCATACTCTTTTAGCTTTCATATTACTGCTGTGTTTTATTGAATATGGCTCAGAGTAGTTATATTGTTTATCTGCTCCCATTTACTCTATTCTGCACTTAGTATAAGTTAAAGTAAAATCAATCGAGCTGTAATTTTTAATTTGGGGGTCTAAACAGCTCTTGTGTTTTCACACATATTCGAGCTTTCAAAGGATGAAATGCAAAATGCCCTCCAAAAAAACGTTAATTCAAATTGCAAAATTAGGTCTATGAGAATGCATAAATAAGGTAAAAGACACCCAACCGGTTAAAGATTATAAAATACTCTAAGAGTATTGTTTGAGACTTTTTTTTGGTCATCAATGACAATTAGATATTTCCTAATACGTAGAAATTGTGATAATAGGGTCGAGTAATGGCATGCCTTGCTATGTGCTAGTGGTACCTAGGGGCTTACTAAAAAGCCCAAGTGAAAATGTATCATTGGGTGTGAGATGATTATTACACACATTCGTCTAGTGACCAAGCAACGATGTTTATTCTTAACACATTTCTTAATCCTTGAGAGGCATGAATCTTTAGAATTGATAATATTTGATTGTTGATAAACAATATTTATTTGTAATGCTTCATAAATCAAGAAAAATGACCGTTGAAAATGCAACTTTACCATTATAATCACAATTTAGTTTAGCATTTGGATTTCAAAAATTTTATAGCTAGTAAGGACCATAAAATCAAGAATGAGCACTTTCAGCCATATATACGGTTAAAACTAGTTTTCCCAACAAAATGGAAAATGATCTTATATATACTTGTGTCTTTTGATTAAAATATTTTTGGACAAAATTCTAACTAATCTAGTATGGAAAGAAACCTTTCATACTCCCCTTATATCTATTTTTTAATGAGAAATTTGAAAAATCCATCATTAGATCGCATTTTCTAATTACATGCTAGCAAAATTTCAAGAAAATAAAAAATCAATGGTTATATCATCAATTAAATTTTTAAATTTCAAGTTATTGTAGTCTTAAATTATGCATAAAAAATACATTTATGGATTGAATAGTAATTAAAATTTAATTTAAACAAAATTTGACTAATTAACATTGTCCTATATTTTTAACATTGAACATAGGCTAATTTTATCTTTTATGTATTTATTTATTTATTTTGACTTCAGTATATTATTGTTATTCTTGATAGATCAAAAAAATGTATTCATGTTTTGGCCCCCTAAAGATAAATCATGGTTCCGTTCATGAGAAGACAAGAGATGAATGGCTATCCCTTACCATTTTTTGGATGTTTTAAATATAAATAGGGGAGAAGTACTCTCCATTGTTTAGATGTCTAAAGATTAAAAAGGAAATGAGAGAAAATGATAAAAGGACATCAAACAAATTTGGCAATTATGTTTCTAAAAAATGGCAATCATGGATTAAGATCTCCTCTCATTGAATCCTCTAACTTCCCCTAATTTTTAATTTGACATAAGTTATATGATATTTAAAAATGAAGTAAGTACTATATCTCGCACATCTAACTAAAAATAAGAGAGAATTGGAGAGAATTACTTTAAAGAAATTATATCTCTTGTTTGTTGAATTAAAAGAAATAGATATTATTTTTTATTTTATTTTATTTTAAAGTCAGTAATTTTCTTTTCTTGACGATGACATACAAAGATTAGAAGGGTTTACTTCCAAAAACGAAAAAAAAAAAACAAAAGAGCCAATAATACGACCACGTCCGAAACTAAAACAAAAAATTCGGACAGCCCAAACATTCTGCTCCTTTTAAAAGACTGGTGTGGTGTCCATACATGTAGCCACGTAGAGAAGATTAAGGAAACAACCAGGGAAGTCGCACTTGAAAAGGATAGCTTGAAAATTGGTACTGCTCCTAATTGAGAATGGAATAACTGGCTTATTTTTTACACATAATTCAAGGCTTAGAATTTATTTTAAAGTGTGTACACTTTATACCAACCAATAAGGCAATAACACCCCCTCAAAAAAATAAAAAAAAAGCAATAACAAATTTTAACCCATCTACAAAGTAGCTCAACTGGTAAAATATCTAATGGTTGAATAAGAGATTTGAAGTTTAATTCCAGTTTATATCAAAAATCAATTGGTGTTTTTATCTGATAATAAAGAACAATTATCAAGAGCGGACGCCATAAATTAAAATTATCTCAAAAAAAAAAGAAAAAAAAAATACCTGCAAAATTGATCCCAAAAGCTGTGCATTGTGTTACACCAAAGAAATACTACAAAATTAAATTTGAATGCTATTATTTAAAATATATATATTTTAAAATGAAAATTAAATGCACATACTCATCAGTGTCATCACACTAGTGAGTTTTTTTTTTTTTTGTTGTTGATTTAGTGACAAATGATAAATCATTAAATCCATGCAATTACTTATATTATAATACTCTTAAACATTTTGTACTTCGGTATGGCAGACCTTGGGACAAATTAAGAGAGAGAGAGAAAAAAAAAGATAAAAACAGACAAAAGTGAAAAATCTCACTAAGATTCATTTAACTGTTGGAAAGTTTAATTTTTTATAGATTTAATATACTATCAAGCAAAAAAATACTTGTATCCATGAGACTTTGACATTATAAAGAATCATGGGATACCGTAAACAAATAGAAAGCACAGGTAGTACTAATATATGACTATATGAGTGTCCTAATGTCTTTTTAGAATGGTTCATTTTTTCCCCGAATAAAAAAAAAAATTCGCCCAAAGCCGTTTGGTACACTCCCGTATAATTCGGATTTCGTAGTGTCTATGCAGAGTTGCAGACTATGCCCAATCAAAAGGAATTTTCTATTGGTTTTCTTTGGGATGGTCCACCAAATGACCAAGAAGCAAATATAAATACCCCACTCTTTCAACTGCAATAGAAGCAAGCAAAAAAGACCAGAACACACAGCTGATAAACCATTTCCATTCTCCTCTCCATCTCCCTCTGTACCGAACATGCCCGAATTCCTCTCTCAGTTCAGGATGGACAGCAACAATTTGAGCAATCTTCTTTCCGAAAGGTTAGTACAAAGTTCTTTGCTTTAGTTTTTTTGGTTCTACATTTCTCTGTTTGGACATGAATTCCAGTAGTTTAAGACTTCAAGCTCCATGGTTTTGTACTAATTTTTTTAAACAAACAAGACGTTTTTAGCTCCTCAACCTACATGATCATTTTCACTTTTTAAGTGTTTCACTAAATAAGGTTGGTTGCTTATTATGTGCCTTCAATTAATGTTCATTAAATTGTACTTAATGAGAGATATGAAAATGAAAAGAGAAATTGGATGTGCCTCTTTTATTGTTTTTTCAAGAATTGGATTGGAGCTTCCACATTCAAGTTTGGCCTACTACAATCAGCAATCTAAACTTCATCTTCTCTGTTGTGTTGTGTATGTGTGGGTGTGTTTCTAAGGCCTGGATTCAGTGTGTTGAACTACCTGCGGGCAAACCAACCAAGCTACAAGCCTGTAATACATGGTGCATAAACTATGATCATGATATTTTGAAGCAAATAAGCTGACAAATTGTAGTTTAATCTTATATATATTCTGGCTTTCAATGGGTTAGTGCCCTGATTTTTCTTTTTTTCTTTTTTTCTTTTTTTTGGGTGCCATTTCCTTCATAGTATTTTTCTTTTTGGTACTTTCTTCTTCTCCCCTGTTTTAAGTGCTAGGTTTGTAATTTTGAAAGTGAAAACTTTTGGAACTTTACATAAGATCCAAAGATTTTACCTTGGATGTTAAGCCGGGTTAAATTTTGAGAGTCATGCCAGAGTATTAGAAATGGCT
Source organism: Quercus parvula (assembly GCA_030820535.1). Classification (NCBI taxonomy): domain Eukaryota; kingdom Viridiplantae; phylum Streptophyta; class Magnoliopsida; order Fagales; family Fagaceae; genus Quercus; species Quercus parvula. The sequence goes on from JAUAME010000003.1 coordinate 51,728,119, forward strand.
CTGTTTTCTTTTTCTTTTTCTTGTCATGTTTATTTTCTATTATAAAGATGTATTTAACCCCCGAAACTTTTTATATTGTGATCCAAAACAAATATTAGATTTTATCCCAGATTTGTATTAACTTATAAATTTTAATTTTTTATTTAAAAAATTAAAATTACTACATAAGAGAACACGTGTTTATTTAACTCTTGCACACATCTTTTAAAACCTTTTGCTAAAACATATTTGTGTATTTGTTAAAAGCTAGTTAATTAATCCCCATTTTTTAAGAAAATGGGATTTACTAAGCCAAGGTTTAGTTTAGACTTTTGGCACAATATTAAAAGATTTTATACACTAAGTAGCTGACATCTTTGAACAAGGGATAAAGTTTTCACAATCTTTGTCCAACTTTAGTTAAAAATTCAAGCTATCTTCACCCTATTATATATCTATATATATATATATATATATATATATACACATTACACACACCAAAACATTTCACTATGATATAGTACATATGAAAATATGCCTTGTACACTTTTAGCAACCTAGAAAACAAACGGAAACAGATTTTCATTTAATTCTTATATTTGCACCCTTTAATAATATGTTACACATTATCTTTTTTAAAATCTGAGGCATTTTAATGTTTCTATGTCCAGATCTGAGCAAGAACTCCATTTCTTCAAGCAATTTCTTGCTGTGTTCGGGTTTTCTTTTAGTTTTCTGCTTGCCCTTGTTGGATTGAAGTATCAAAACTTAGATGGTGCTCTATTCCATGAACATCGTGTGATCATGGTGCTATTAATAATAGATGTATGTACCGGCACTATAGCATTGGCGATGGTGACACTACCAACTTTCTGCAATAGTTCTCTCTTTCTATTTGAAATTGTGTGCCTTATTTCTGAAGTTTTTGCCTGTGATTTGCTTCTTTTGATCCTTGTCCCACCCTTTGGGGTGTTCATGTTCATTATATGTGCATTTGGTCTTGTATATATACTTTATGGCACATACCCCAAAATTCTCAATTCCTGTCAAGAAATTCTTAAATCAATGAGGCAAGAACCTTCCCAAACACCCAATGAATCTCCAATGCTAACTCCCAACGAGACAGAGATACAAGTGGCAGAAATGGCATAATGTTTAATGGCAGCTTGACCATAATTTCTCCTCTCTCAGACACACTGATTGGATGGAGATGGTGTTTTTAGTATGCATAAATATGGAATATGGTATTAGTTCTTTTTTACTCAATCCTTAAAGCTAAATTTTCATTAGATTGTTGATAAAATTTGTAATGTATGTATCAATAGAATATGAATAACCTTGGTTTGAATATATGACCAATTTTTTTTTATAATATATGACCAATTGCATCTGAGCCAATTTATCTCTTTCATTGAGCAGATTTTGTATTTTCCTAATGTTTAAATTGCATAAGTTTATACTTTAAACGATCATGAATGCTACAACATAGTCTAAAGCAATTCAATTTCTAGTAATAAGTCTGTTGGCCCACAAAAAAGAAGAGATAATTGGGCTGCAGTTAAACAAATCAGTCAGGCTCTGAAAAAAAAAAAATAGCGTTTGGTTTGGGCTTAAGTCTTATTGAGATGCAGGATAAAGAATTCATATCTGAGCCTATTTTAAGCAAAGTAGCCTTACGGGATTCAATGCAAAACAACCCCAAAAAAATGTCAATTCAAAATTTCAAATGTCAATGTTGGTTCAAAAGAAAGCATGAATAACCATAAATTATTGAGATCAGTATTGCAACGCATGCAATAACCTGTATTTTTCTCTCAAAAAACTTTATCTATTCACTTTTTAACTTTTGCTAACTTCTTTTTTTTGTTGGTAAGGTTGAGATTGAAACGTGTTTCTTTAAACTCTAAATTTCAGCCATTAAAAGTTATTGTATGTTCAAACACTGACTAGAAAAAGAGTCCTTCACAATATACTTGGAAACCCATTTGCCTCACCCTCAAAAGCCAATGTATCAATAGCCTGCAGCAAACATAATTCTTGCCAAAGGCTGAATATTTCACAATTGATAAATCAATGTAGTTGCTTAGTGATAATGCATGAATTAATAGTAATTAACGGGAACAACTTCTAGCTTCTTTGACAAGAGTGTTCAAAATAATTATACCTATCCACTTGTATGAAATGTTACCTTAAGTTGTGAAACTTGAAAATATGCTTTCTTTTTTGTTTCATAAAAAAGAACCACGCAATTTATATGGAAATATTTAGTTTTATTATCTATGTAACAGTTTACATATGAATCTACCTATACCTACTGGACAAAAATTGTTAAATTTTTCTTCTTTCTTTTTCATTTAACCAATATTCTCCCGAATCTCCCCCCAAAAGAACATAAGTATTTCACAAGTATTTGGTGGTGAGAGAAAGGGGATTTGCTTAGTCAAATGTGTGTTTAACTAGAGTTAAATTTTTTGAGTTAGGTTATTAATTAGATTTTAATTGAGGCAACATGTTTTTTACCCTAGATCTGTTTCAAATCAATCTTGTCCATAAAATAGACTCTTCCTTTCAAAGGGAAAGGGAGAGGATCCAAGATTCCAAATCCATTCGTCATTGAAAAAATTAGGATTTATTGTTTACCTTGGTCATAATCCTATTTGGTCCTCTAAGAAATGACCAACTATGTCCTGTTCATCCACTAAATCAAAATGTTAATCTCTTGCATCAAGTGTTACAAACAGTAGTGGAGCCAAAAACTTTCTCAAAGAAAGCCAAGCTAAATGTATCATTGTATTCTAGTAGCCTTAACTCTCTCAATATAAATTTGTAAAACTTTATTTTTAGACAAAAAAAAAAAAGCTTTTGCTAAAGAGATTTACTCATACATTTTTATAAACCTATGCTTTTCCCCCCTTTAAATGCTCCTAAAATTAATGACTTATATATTACAAAAAGTCAATATTAAAAGGAAAATTGATGTAGGAAAGAATCTCCAAATTAATTTATGTAATTTGTTATTTTTTGTAGTTTTCATTATGTTAGGATTAGGGCATTTTATTTCTTTGTTTTTAGGTGCTTTTAAGGTTTTTTAGGTCAAAATAGGTTCCTGTTATGATTAGGGATTAATAACGATTTATTTTAGAATATATTTTCTTGTCTGTCAAGTTTTATGGAGCTCTTAAATAGGTCTCTAAGTCTGTAAACGTTTTTCATAGATGATTATCAATAAAATTGCAGAGTCTTTCTCGAACTTTTCTCTGGTGGATTCCAGTTTATCACATTATGGATTTAATGAACCCTCGTGGATTCGAGATTTGCTAACAGAAACTAATAGTTTAATTTCTGTCCAGAGAGTATCGTGTGTGCTTTCTCAAAGGAGGCTAAACTAAATACATCATCGTGTTCTGGTAGCCTTAACTCTCTCAATATAAATGTGTACGACTTTATTTTTAGACCAAAAAAAAAAAAAATTTTATTTTACTAAAGAGATTTACTCATACATTTTTATAAACCTATGCTTTTCTTTTTCTTTAAATGCGGCTAAAATTAATGACTTATATATGACAAAAAGTCAATATTAAAAGGAAAATAAAAGAGACAACAATAACAAGCTTCGACAAATAGAGAGAATGAAAGATATTTTTTCAAGTCTTTGACACTTTAATGAGTGCGATTGAGAGAAATTTCTTTATTTCTCATAGAGAAAGAGCTAAGTTATGAGAGATTTGAGTGGAGAAAGAGAGCTGAAAGTTGAGAGAAGAGAGAACTTTGATGGTTGAGAGAGAGAGAGAGAGTTTAGATGACAAAAGAGAAGAGAGGGTAAAGAGACCTCCAATGGTTGAGAGGAGAGTTGAACGTGAGAGAAAGAGACTTTAGATGACAAAAGAATATTAATAATAATAAAAAAGACAGAATATGAGTATTTAAATAAAATAAAAGGGGGAACAGATAATCTATTTTTTTACTAAATAGTAATACTTATTAGAACACACACGAAAATAGTAATATTAGTGTTTTTAACTGAGTTTATAATACATTACATAATCAGAGTACAATTAGAAAATGATCTAACCTTTGTAGTTATAGACTATGGTTATAAACAGCAAACGCTAGACACACACAACCAATGTGGGATAAATATATATATATTTTTTAGTAAACAGTAATACTTATTAAAACATACACAAAAATAATAATATTTATGTTTTAAACCGGGTTTATAATAAATTATATAATTATAGTACAACTACAAAATAGTGAGAGTGTTATGTAAAAATGGTTATGTAAATAAATAAAAAAAGAAAATTTTTATACTAAAATAGACAAAAAATTTTAGTTAAATTGAAGTGACTGCTCTAAGCTTGGAATTAAATTTTATTTGTTGTAATACTTGCTATTTTATTTATTTTGCAAGTACATTTAGTTTTTACAGCAATGGGATTTTCAAATATTTATTAGACAAAGTGAAACCTACATTTACAAATGAAGGATATCCTTACTTTTTCTCAAATGAATGGCACATAATGAATTTTTGACTGTACAACTGAGACACATTAGATTACTGACGTTTAACTCGTATTATTCGTTCAAAAGTTTGAAAAAGATACTTTTATTTCCCCACCAACACACAAAAGTTATCTACAGGCAGCCCCACCTTGTTTTTTTAATTTACCTCCAATTTTAACGTATTGAATGAGTCATCCAAAATGACCCCACTATCCTTTGAATCTGGCGCCAAGAACTTTATATCATGGTTCAAGTAAAGGTAATAAAGTTTTATATCATTCATTTTTAAGTTAGTAAAGCTTTTACTAGTTTTTATTTGGATTACTAACGTCATTTTTTTTTTTAATACTACCAGTAATAATTTTCTATATCAATAAATGTCAAATTTTTTATCAAATTATTTGACAACTTTTCTCACATCAGTTAAGTTAATAAATTTTCACATGTTTTCTTCTAAGCGCACCGCTAACAATCTTCTACGGTAACAAATGAAATTTTTTTTATCAAATTATTTGTCTCTAGACTTTCTCTTTAAATAATATGGCAAGCCCGGAAGCTATATAGTTGAATTGGTATATTATAATATTTTGAATTAAGATGTTTAAGATTCAAAATACATCTTCTAATTATTGAATTATTAAAATTTATATATAAAAAAAAAAAAAAAAAAAAAACAAAGGTAATATGATAGAGATGCAAGAAGTTACATTAAAAATTCAAACATACTGTTCTATCTTTCAATCCCAATAATAATAGTAATAATAAATAAATAATGTATTGGTGTGTGAAATTTATCATTTTCTACTCGTTAAAAAAAAAAAAAAAAACCTACAAACAAAGGTACACTACAGATAGGAAGATTAGAGGTGGAAGAGTAAAAGGAAGTCCCAACTCCCAACCCAAAAGATAAATTCAGAAGCCGTATAATACTTGATACCTCCCGTTTTAGAGGCAATTGTTTGGAGGCACGAGAGGGGGAAAGAAACGTCAGAGAAATCACAATAGAAATTGACACATCTGAAGTTGACCACCTGGACATTCACACTCAAAAGTATTAAACTGGAATAATTGGCTTTTTGTGATTAGATACAAACCTCAATGCTTTTTTACATTAGACATGATATGATTTAGACACATGTCCAGCATCAATGCTAATTGTATTGTGTTAAAATGAACATGTGTTCAAATCATATCGTGTCTAATGTAAAAAAAAAAAAAAGGCAATAAACACAAGCTTTCATCCTTTGTAATTTAACTCTGAATGCTTATTTTATTTAAAACAAGCACTATTTAACAACAAATCAAATATTTTAACCTTCTATTTATCTCGTAGCTCTTTTTTGTGTCTTGATCTCTAAGATTAAAAATATATTTAATAAGAAAATGTAGAATTTTTTGCAACATTGACCCCAAATTTTCCAAAGAAATACAAAATCAACAAATCAATTTAGTTACGTAGCAAGGGGAAGTGTCAAGTGTGGAATTATTATTATTATTTTTTGTTATAAGGAAGTGTTGATCAATTGGATAGATATTAAGTTTATATGTTCTTGATTAAGAAAATAATCTTCAACATAGAGATTTAAATACAATGACAATGCTTGGGACTAGTACTTTATAATGTACTAGAACCAACATGATACAAACATATAACAAATTCTGGACATGTGTGTTCACATCCAATTGGATTCAATGCACTGGAGGCTAGAACACTAGACCCAAACCGTGTTTGGATATCGTAGAAAAATGCTTTTGCTAATGATACAATCATACAATCACTTAAGTTATAACTTAGTTTAGCATTTGTATTTTGGTAAGGCAATGCCTTGGGATAAATTCAAAGAAAATAGAAAAGAATGAACTGATTCTTATTTGAGCCATAGTTGCCATTTTCATTGGGAAATTTTTGTAGTTTTTAGAGTTCATGTACCTTTTTGACAAATCCAGTTGATGTACTTAAGAATATATAGGTGACATATGCTTGAAATCAAAGAAAATTAGTAAACCGGCAACTTAGCCAAATAATAGAAGATGAAAACAAACAAAGAAATCTGAAATCTTACTAAGATTTAAAAGATGAGAAAAGTTAAAGGATGCCTTAAGGATATTGATGTAGAAAATATTTTTAGAAACTTTTAATGAGAAAAAAAAATTAAGAATTTTTTTACAGTTTTTTTATATTTCCCATAAAAGTGGTATCAAATATTTCTTAAAATTGTTCATTAACAAATGTCTTAAGGGCACTTATAACATAATCATTAAAAGATCACTATCCAAAAACAAAGAATGAAGTAACTAACTTGTTCGAAAGTGTAAGTTGCATAAATTTTGTTATACTTGAAAATAACACACACACACACACACACACACAAAGGCAAAAAAGGCAAAAAAGGCAAATAGTATTGGTACAAACTGACATATAGGCCAAAATTATTCAATTGTAAAGTAATATATTAAGAGTTTTGTGCTTTATGGTATAGATTGTTTTCTCTTTATTAAGATTTAAGGGAATTCGGTTTCAAATCTCCACTGTGAGAGAGAGAGTGTTTCTAGTTAATGCAAATAGACAATCCGTCCCTGGTGTTCTAATGTGAATATGAAATGTTTATTGTGGGTCCTTTTTTTTTACCAGTACTTTTATCTAGCTATCTTCTGAGTTCTGACCAGTTGACATTAGTAATGTAACTTTCCTTGGCCGAATGATTTAAGGACAAGCCGATCAATACGGTCCGTATCATTCATTGCCTTTTGCCAAATTGCCACGAATCTTTGTTACTTTAAAGAAAGTCTCCAAGTCTAAGGATACATAAAAATATTCCACAGTTCAACTCTGTCTTCTATAGTCTATATAAATGAGTACCATTCCTAGATACTCTGCACAAGCAATAAGAACAAAACACAGAGCAAAGAGCTGCAAGTGCTACAACTTCATTTCCCCTTAGAAGAATGGACATGAACAGCTTTGCTGATCTTCACCCCGACAGGTACATAGCTATCTCTTTTCTTTAGTTTTTTGTTCTAAGTTTGTCATGAATTCTACTACTAGCTCAAGTCCATTTCTGTGCTAAGTTCTTTCCATACCAAGTTTAAACAAGAACTTTTTGGTCCTTTACTTACATATGCATTGCGTGCCTTAATCATTTACTTATTTTGGTGCTTTAATAATTAACAATTGCTTATGTGCCTTCAATTAATGTTCCATTTATCTTGCATATTCAAGTACAGTTTGGTGGAAAGTTTTTTAAAGCTGTATAGCTAAGAAGATTGCGGCACAAAATCTAGAATCTATATTTTGTTTGTGTCTGTAGGACATTAAGACCTGTTAAATGCATTGAATTCAGATAACCAAAAAAAATGATCCAAGAGTCTTTTTTTGGTTTGGATTTCTTTGAAATTTTGACATATATATTGGTCTGTCTAAATTTTACTGTCCGAACTTTCTACCATGTCATTTTGTGTTCGGTATAATATTTGGGTTTTACTTTTACCCAATAAAACCCGACCCTGCTCTCTGTCTCTCTCTTTTATGGAAACTTTTAGTTTAAGGGCCAATAAAGATGATAGACATGGAAACTTTTATTTAAGTTGCCAATCAAGATTATGGACATTATTTATTTATTCTGTCTTTCATCTCAGCTACTGTTCTTTCATTTTTCTTTTGCATCATTTCTATTTTTAGCATCGCATTTGTATATATGTAAGACTAGACCCCCTGTTTTCAAGTTCAAGACTAGTCTCTTCCTCATTCCACTCTCTTTACTGTCAATTCCCAAACTGTTCTCTCTTCAAAATCCCACACTTCAACCACTCTGATAGATTCGTAAAAGGTTTTTGTTTTCTTAGCTGGGAAATAGTTAAAATTTGGGGTTGATCAAATTATGGATGATTCTTTGAGGGTCAACCCATCAAAAGTTTGTAACTTACCTACTACTAAATGTTAAATTTTTAAGACGAAAATTAAATTCAATTAAAAATTAATGCACGGATTAAATGGAACTCTTGATTGAAGGTAACATCACTCCAATTAGTTAGCAATATGTGATTCACTTGGCTACTTCTGGTACAATTATAAGATAGCTGTATCTTTAAGCATATGACAAATATTTGGGTAGTCCATTCCAAGTCCAACTTTGTTGAAAATTGAGGCAGTAAGTATCTTCACTGTCTTAATACAAGCCAAAAAATGCAAATGCACTATGACAGAGTTTGATTTAATTCATTTTAAACTATATAGTGTATGTATTCTGAAGCAATTTATATTCTATTTTTAGGAATGAGCAAGAACTCCATTCATACACCAAATGGCTTGCCCTTTTTGGCGTTCTGATTGGACCCCTGCTTACCATTCTCGGATGGAAGTATCAAGGCCCAAATGTATCTCTATTCGACACACACGGTACACTCATGTTGCTCTTAATAATAGATGTATGTATCTTCACTATATCAATGGCAGTGACAATACTACCAACATTCAACAGAACCCATCTCCCTTTCTTCAAGGGTGTGTTTCTCATTTCCGGAGTTTTTGCTTGTGACTTAATTTTGTTGATGCTTGTTCCCCCTTTTGGGTGGTTCATCTGCACTATATGTGCATCTGTTATGGTATTGTTACTGTATCGCTCACGCAAACAAATTCTTCAACTCTGTCAAGAAATTCTTGGACCAATGTGGCACTCCACTTTTGAGGCATTCTACAGTTTATGTGATTGGTTTCAACAGAGTTTCCAATCAGTTCGATGCTGTCATGAAATTCTTGAACCAATGTGGCATTCCACTTCTGAGTCATTCCACAGTTTACGCAATTGGCTTCGACAGAGTTTCCCATCAATCTGTATAGCATCCAATGGATCCTCAATGCCTACTCCTAACATGAAGGAGAAACATGTGGTGGGATCGATTAATAATGTCTAGAGAGATCACACGTTTCTAATATAGCACAAAATAAATTTCTCTCTTATGGTATCATATTTAGAGGCAAACGAATGATAGAATTTGTGTCAGAGTCGCAGTTGGTTAAAGCCATCTTGAATGATGTTGGGTGGATACAGAGAGCTTTATGATTTGCTATGATTCCATGTCAAGCGGGTTCTTTGGCTGCTTAACTTATCTTGGTCTTGATCGGTAAGCTTTGAGATAAATTGTATTTAAGGAGTCTAGTTGGTTGGCTCGGTTCTGGTTAGAGCTTGACCTTGGTTGTGTATGGTATCAGCCATCAAGGTTCTAAGACTGCAAAGTCCTCTTCTGTAGGCTGAACTTTGTTGGTAGCTTAGCTGCTACTGCTAGGTGCTGCTGAGTTTAAGTTGTTTGTATTTTCTTTTTGGTGTAATAATATTATCTTTTTCATTCTTTTTTTTTGGAAATTACGTTTATTGTGTCTTTCTGTTCAAATCCTCAAACGCATTACCAATGAAATTAATCAAATTATTGATAAAAAAAAAAATATATATATATATATATATATATATATATATTATACTTGGCATTTGAAAAATCTGAATAACCTTGGTTTGAAAATCTAGAGTCAATCTGTCCTTTACATTATATTTTTTGAATTTGTAGTTCCTTGGTGTTTAGATTGGACTACTTTCATGTTTTAAACATTCATGGATGCTCACATGGATTTGAATACGCACTTTATTTACATTTTACTGTCTGCTTATCCTTAAAAAATGAAATGGCCTTCAATAAAGAAGTTATTTGGGTTCTTTCAAAAGAAGAAAAAAAGACCAACGCAATGAATGCATGGATTGGGCCCAAATCATATAGATTTGAGATGGGTCCAAATAATTCAAATGTATTCTTATTCCAATCAAACAACTTCAAAACCAGGCCTGATGGATTTTTGTGCAGAAAACCAAAAAGTTTCTCATTCAAGTTGTAAAATTGGTACAAAAAGAAGCCCAATATAACATGCAGATCAAAACCCACGCGTTGAGGAACCAGCCCAACAAAGTTAAGACAACCATGATCGATGAGTATGGTCCCTTGATTCACTTCCTCTCCTTTGCTGGCCCAATCTAATATCTATCCCATCACTCTTCTAAAATTATATCCCCAAGGCCAATTAATTTTTTTATTTGACCGTAAATAGCTGCAAAACTTTCAATCCATATTTTTTCAAGTAAGCATGGCCTGTTCTAGGTTTTGAAATCATACATATTTCTTCCTAACAGGCAAGCTTCATAATTAATTTAGTGCAACTATTATTACATTAGATGTGACTCATATGAGACCATTTTAAAAATTCATTAGTCATTTATTTGGTCTGTGTGGTTTACATGGATTTTTTTTTAGAATATCCTGTCTCAAATTTAGTTAATAATTGGAAAGAATTGGAGTATAAAAGTTTGGTTAAATTTCTTTTCCATTTAGAAGCTTACAATTTTCACTTTAATTTTTTGTCACATGTGATACATGTGACATTTTTTTAACCGCACCCCCCCCCCCAAAAAAAAAAAAAAAAAAAAAAAAAAAAACACTAATGGTCATGTATATGATTTTTTGTGATTTACATAGATTTTCTGTGCTATTGTGTCAAATTTGACTAAAAGATGGAGAGAATTGGAGAATTTATGCAAGAAGGAGTCTTTGCATAAAAAAAAAATATAAAAGTTTAATTAATGATTTTCTCAGCATTTCTCAAATATACCATTTCTCTAAAACCCATGCAACATAGATAAGTCATTCGTGCATGGTTTTGAATACTAGTAATTAAAAACTATAACTACATTATAAAACCTTATGTTTAAACCATTTGATTATTTGACATGTTAGATTTTCAAAAATCAAAGATTAGATATTGGGGTCAACCTTGATCAGGCCAAATAAGGTGTACCGGGTTAACCATGAAGCTCAAACAACATCTTCTTGGGTCAACAACAAAGCACATCCAACTTCTTCCTATGTTGAAGATATAAATCAACAAACATTTGATAAGATTGGTCATGTAGGTTGACTAGTCATTACTTCAATCCTTAAAAGAAGTGTTCATTTACTCTCCTGACATCAGCATTTATAGTGGCCCATAACAGACCATCACATTCAATGTCACTAAACAGTGTCCCGTCTTTGGAAGCTCACATTAGAGAAGCAGCCATGAATGGCTTGGAATTCTTTGTTGTTGGTTTTGATTGAGTACTTCCACTCAAAAAGATAATCAAAACATAAAGTACTAGCTATCATGAGAACAATAGACAAATCTAGAATGGAGAGCATATATTATTCATGAAGGAAGAAGATTAGTGGTCCGTTTAGATTGAGGGGAAGGGAGAGGGAGTATAGTAAAGTAGAGTAGATTAGATTTAGCACAAAATTAACTTATTTTTAACCAACTTTATTTTACTTCCCTCCACTCCCTCTCCTTTCCCTTCCATCTAAACAGGCCATAAGTGACTTTATTCTACCGTATTTCTTCCGGAAAAAGTTGACAACATGAATGAAGAAAATAGGAATTTATGTTTTTCTGTACTTAGCTTGTCTTATAAAAGTTCATTGTCATAGTATTGCACCTATATATTCAATTTTCACACACTTCCACCAAGCTCAATAGACTAATCTGTCCAGCCTTTATTCAATCTTGTTTGACATTTTCAAATAATGGTGTTAAATGTTTAAGAAGTTTTTTGAATTAATTATGCTTACATTTCCTGCGTGCGCGTAGAAATTATATTGCTAGGATTTTGCTTTTTTATAAATTGCTTTTAATGACTGTTATATCTTTCATTCGTGAGTCCAATTTTAGGGCTACCACTGACTAACCTCAGTGCAGCATTTCCTGCTCACTCCCTCGTATTAATTGCCTTGTGTAATGTCCAGTTTGCTCATTTATAAGCAATATATCATTTGCTAAGTGGTTTACTTTTGAGAAATAACTTTTAATTTTGAATTATTTATAGTTATATATGTCTCATGATTCTTTTCTTCAAAGGATTTTAAATTATGACCTTTTTAGTTTTTGGAGTGGTTTATGGACTATGGAGTTTAATTGGCTAATAATGTTCACGTTCTTTTGGGTTTCCTTTGGGAGCATTTAAAAATGTTTTGGATGACCATTGAAGTAGCCAAATGATATACTTTTGATCATTGTATCATTGTTATTTATTACAATTAATATTCGTTAAATTCCACATGATAAATTACTGATATTTTTTCTAATAATGGAACTTTTCTTATAAACCAAACACGTGTCATCATAACTAGTATTACTAAAATTGGGAATAGAATTTGTTTTGTTTGCAACTGATATTAGAGTATGCTCTAAAATTGTCTTATAATTAGAGAATGACTTTTGTTAGCAGATGCCCTTAAATATAATAGATGCCCTTGGCATTTGTTAAGGAGACTTCAAATGAGTCCTAACTACAATAGAAAGTAACAAAAGTAGCAAAAGTTAATAAAAATTTAGATATTTTTTTTACCATAAATGGGTCAATTTTTTTCTTGGTAAACAACGTGGGTCGATTCGATTGCCTATAAATTTTTTATTATTATTATTTTTTGAGAGAGTTTCAACCTATGGCATCCACTCCTGATAATAGCTCTTTATCATCAGTCCAAGTCACCAATCAATTTTTGGTGTAGGCGAGAATTGAACCTCATATCTCTTATATAACAATTAGAAACTTTTCCAGTTGAGCTAACTAGAATCCACAATTGCCTATAAAAATTAGATTGATTGTGTTGGGTTTTCCATAACAAATGCCCTTTAGAGAATTTACCTTCTTATTCTCTGCTGTTCTAACATCCACGTACAAATTCTTTGAACTAATGAATGAATCTCTAACCTTTTTATTTTTATTTTTTAAAGCTTCTTATTCAAATTTTTTGGGGGGCACGTGAGAAAATATGGATCATGTCAAGTTGATCTTGTGAAAGTTGTTGTGTGATTGTGTGTGATGATTGAATGATGAAAAGAAGCATGAATGAGAGAGTACACACAAAGTTTTCCATGGTTCAGCTTAATAGACTATGTCCACAGTGAGAAAGCCCATGAAACGGCTACATATTATATTAAAAGTGGTATCAAAAGTTTCTTAAAATAGTCTATTAATAAATTTCCTAAGGGCACCTGTCAACTGGACCCATGAATAAATATAGCATTAAATTAACCAATAACATTGAGATATTTATTTATTTTTTAATGTCGGGAAATTAATTGCAATGGTAATATGTTTTTGTTGAATTTAATAATCACATCATCACTTATATAACAAAATAAATAGTTATTATTATTGTACTTTACAGATAATGTACATATTCAGAATAACGAATTTATGGAGAATTTAATTAAGACAACAATAAATTATTCAGAAAACGTCACTTAATTGTTAATTCTCAAGTTCATCAATTTCTCATGTAAGGCTTTCCCTGACAAGTATGGGAAATTATTGTGTACTCTTGGAGTACCATAAATGCGTGTTTCCTCCTCTCACATGAATGGTGGGTCCCACTAATTAAATTCATGATGGGACCCACCATTCATGTAAGATGAGAGAGCACGCATTTATAGTATTTCGAGAGTACCTAATAATTTTCGCACAAGTACATATTTAAAATGGTGAATCTGTCACAGCCCCCCAAAAAAAGGAAAAAAAAATGATTAGATATAAGGAAATTTTGCTTAAAGATTTATCACTGTATCTTTAAAAGAATTGTTATGTCTATAAAATTTTCACAATGCTTTCTCGACAAATCTTAAGTGGCAAAGTGTTACAGGTTGTTATTGATGGATAAGAAAGTAATTTTAGTTATAAATTCTAATTAAAACCAATAACAATTTAACACTTATAATTTGTTGTTAAAGTGTTATGAAAATGTTATGGACATAACGCTTCCCTATCTTCAAGCCAACAACAAAGGAGTAGCAAAGCAAACTCATCAAGAAAAGAAGAAAAGAAAAGTGTAATTCTTTGAATAGATTTATTTGTACCATCATGTTTCTAAACGTAGGCGTTTGACAAATTGACAATCGTTGCTGTATGTTCTTTCTTTAGTTTACTAGTTTCGCTCTTTAAACCGAATTAATTAAAAAAATACGTATCTGTTTAATACGCTGGGCGTTCAAATCGGGCTGCCTATGGTGTTTTCTTTCTCCTAAATAAAAACAACTTTGGAAAGTTTTGGCTTTGGAGTTTGGACTTTGGACTTGTCTTAAACATTTTCATAAATCTCTAAGAGAGTGAAGGCCAACTCAACTGACCCATGAGCCTACTATATAATGATACCACAATGAGCTAACTACAATACACATTCTAACTTCTAAGTTCTAAACTAGTTCATTTCGCTCAAATTCCTCACTCAAAGAAAGACTCAAGGCAATGAGCATGGACAGCAGCAACACCAACTCTTTAATTTTTTGTTCGGAATCGGAAGGGTTAGTTTTTAGTACAAATTTCTTTGATTTAGTTTTGGTTTTACGTTTTTCTCTTTGGCATTTCAGTTCTACTAGTTCAAAGTGCTCAACTCCATCCATCTTTTATGTATGCACATATATTTTTTTTTTGGAGACAAGGTTCGTTTTGACTCATTTCCCAACCGGCGAATCATACTGATAAATGATCAGTATTGATCTTTTCAGTGTAGTACTAAATAAGCACTGATTATGTGGCTTCAATTACTGTCTTATTCAACTTATTGTCTTATTTCTCAGTTCTTTAATAAATAACAATTGCTTTACCTGCCTTAAATTAATGTTCCAATTTTCTTGTGTATTCAAGTACAATTTGGTAAATAACATTATATAATAAATAATATCTTATTGACACAAAATTTTACATGCATTAGAAAAGTCAAGAACATGCAATTCAACAATTAGACTTTCAAAATATGAACATGCAATTTAACAGTTACACTTTCAAAATATGTAGTAATGTTTATCTTATTGAAAGGCTACAACCAATTTTATAGTTAAGCTATGTCTAGATAAGATATTTGATATTTAAAAATCAAATAAATGCTATGTGACGCACATATAACTAAAAATGTGAGATGAGTTCCAGTTAGCTCAACTGTTAAAATCTCTAATAGTTGAATAAAAGATTTGAAGTTCAACTTTCACATACACCAAAAATTGATTGGTGTCTTAATTTGATGATTTGAAACTCTCACCAAAAAAAAAAAAAAAACTAAAAATGCGAGAGAATTGGAGAGAATCATTTTAAGGAAATTATTATATCTCTTGTTTGTTCAATTAAAAGAAATATATATAAACTTATTTTTATTATTTTAAAGTCAATAATTTTCTTTTCTTGATTATGACAGAAATATTAGATGAGTTTACGCCCAAAAATAAAAATAAAAATAAAAGCCAATAATACGACTGCGTCCTAAACTAAAACAAAAAATTTGGACAGCCTAAACATTCGGCTCCTTTTAAAAGACTGGTTTCTTTTTTCTTTTTCTTTTTTTTTTCTTTTTGATGGGGAACAAAGATTCATTGCCACAAGAAATTGAAGTACAACAGGAAAGACAAGAACAAAGGATGGAGACACCCAGCTACAAACCTGTCAGCGCAGGAACAACAAACAAGGATAGTCCCTCCCAAACCAAAAAAAGATTTACCTTGCACACACCAACCAGCTAAGAAAGCTTATGTACTACCCTGTTGAAACACCCTTTTCAAGCGCATAACAACTACAAGAATAGGAAAAGCCCAAGGATCCCAAATAAACACAGAAATGAGCAACCTATTAAACCGACTCTATAACAGAGTCAGCTAAACCCAAGAGGACCGTTTCACAAAGACGCTTTTGGGCCCAAGTATTCTCTTCCTCTGAAACTTCTTTCCCTCTCAAGCACTTTGTTCCTATCTCCTTCATCTGGGCGAGAGTTTGTTCATCGCTTGTTTTTCCTTTTGCACAAGCAACTTTTTTCAGGCTGCCCTTACCCATAATCTGTTTTCCTTTCTCATTACCTTTGGTCTGAAAAATCACACCATCTTTGATTGTACTGGCCTCTCATTCTCAATCTTTTTTAACTTACCCTTTCCTGGCTCTAAATTTTCTTTGTTTGGGCCGAGCACCACTTCTCCATTTCCTCTACATTCATCTGTTGTTTTTTGTCTTTAATGGGCTTGTAACTACATGATCTTCACTATTGGGCTTTTTGGTCTGGCCCATTTCTCTTACAACTTCCCCGTTACTTTTGAATAACTCCCTGGCTAACCCTTCTCTATCTTGCATCTGTCCCTCACATGCTCCTATGTTGTTCAGTAATTCATGCCTCACGTGCTCCACCTTTCCTGAGCTATCCCATCTACTCTAATAACTTACTGCTAGTGCTTCTGACCCCCCCCCCCCCCCTCTTGTCTTTTCATTCTTGTCTTCTCCTTGTCCTTGATGGTGTTGCTCTCGCCAAACTTTTGATATTCTCCATTCCTACCTTGAACGGAACAATCTAGGTCCTCTGCTTAATGGTTCCTATATCCTACTTCCTAAGCCTTTTATCTCTTCATTTATTCCTTTGGACACGCCACCAACTCTTAACCACTCTCTGTATTGCCAGTTCAAAGGTTGACCTTCACTAACCATGGTACAGTGCTTATCATCATGTCCTAGTTTTCCTCAAGAGAAGCAGAAAGTGGGCAATCACTCATATTTAAAGGCAACCCAGCCTCTTTCTCCATCAATATTTGTGATATATCCCCCTCTTCTAAGGGGCTTCTCAATGGGCAGGTCCACCCTTACCCGTAAGAACTTTGCTTGATTTGCTTGCAATGCCCTTCTATCTACTTCAATAACCTTCCCTAGTTTACACCCAATATTCTTCCCAGCCTCCTCTGTCATAAGTTCAAATAGTAAACCCCAAATTTGCACCCAAAATGGAGAGTGAGAGAAGGAGATATTGGCTGTTGACAAACCTGGTCTCCATTGGCATAGAAAGAGTAAGTTATTTTCAAAGTTCCACGGTCCGCTCTTCTCAACCCACTCCAGCTGGTACATTGAGCTAAATTTGAATTGTAAAATATTATTTCCAACCTCCACGATTCTGAGATTAGAACCCATCTTCCAAAAAAATCTTAACGTGCTCTTAAATGCTCGTTGGTTTTGTTGTCTATCTGCAAGCAATCTCCCAAATAGGATAAGCACTTTTCAAGCAAATCTGGTGTGTTTTTTGTTGATATAATGATATCTTCCTCTTCTTCTTTTGTGAGCTGTAACTTATTTAGGCTGTCCACAATGGCTTGTTCCATACTGATCTTGAGTGATAGAATAGAGTGAAAGACAACTATTGAAGAGATTGAGAAAGAAGAGATGTGATGAGATGATATGGGATGAGAGCAAGGATCCCTTAAGCCATAGGACCTAAGGGAGGAAGGACTCACATCGTACATAGAGGAAGGAAACTCTTACCTGAGAGAGAGAGAGAGAAGCTCCTACAGGGGAGAGAGGGTTAAAAGACTGGTTTCAATACATGTAATCATGTAGACAAGATTTAGGAAACAATCGGGGAAGTCGTACTTGGAAAGGATAGATAGAAAATTGGCTGTTTTTTACAATGAGTTTGGCTTATCTAAATTACTTTTATATTTGAATATTTCCTGTTATTTTAAATATACAATGATAAGTGATAGTGGGTTTTAATTTCCACATTTCATTTAGTTAGTGGGTAATGTGGTAATTTCTCATTAAAACAAAAGGAAATTCAAGTTAAAAAAAATATTGGATGTAAGCTAAACCTTTTTACAATATTCAAGGCTTAGAATTTATTTTAAAGAATGTACTCTTTAACAACCAATAACAAATCTTATCCTACTTGCAAAATTGATCCCAAAAGATGTGCATTGTGTTACACCAAAGAAATACTACAAAATTAAATTTGGACGTTATTTTTTAAAAAAGAAAAAAAATATTTAAAAATGAAAATTAAATGCACATATTCATCAAAGTAGTAGGGGTGACAATTCGTGTTTGCGTATCGGATTCATGTTGTGTTGACTCATGAGTATCATATAAATCAACACTAACATAACATGTTTATTAAACGGGTCAAGATTCCTCAACACTAGCACAACTCATTTATTAAATGGGTCAATTGTATTGACCTGTTTATTAGATTTTATTAAAATGAAAAAAGAAAAAGAAAAAAGAATTAACCAAATTGAATTATGAAAAAACAAAAAAATAAGTATTTTTAATATAAAATTTAAAACTAACAAGTAACTACATCACAAATAATTATCCAAAACTAAAGCATATCTCAATATCACAAATAATTAGTCATAATATGTCAATGAAAATAAATCACTACAACTAATAAGTTTATATACCTAGAGTTTAAAGGGTATATTGGTAAAATGTCATTTAATTAAATGGGTCAGAAATGTCAACAGGGTTCCATGGAATGGACACTAATCCAACCCGTTTATTAAACGAATCAATCATGTCAACCTGAATAAGACACTAATCTATTAAGTCTCAACTCATAACCTGCTAATTTCGTGTTGTGTAGTGTTCGCTCATCGTGTCCAATTTTGCCTCGCCCACATAGCACTAAGCTTTTTTACTTTTTTTTTTTTTTTTTTGTTTTGATTTAGTGATAAATGATAAATCATTAAATCCATGCAATTACTTATATTACAATACTCTTAAGCATTGTGTACTTTGGTATGGCAGGCCTTGGAACAAATTCAGAAAATAAAATAAAATAAAAACAGACAAAAATGAAAAATCTCACTAAGATTCATTTAATATACTAGCAAGCAAAAAATTATTGTATCAGACCATGAGACTTTGACATGACATCATAAAGAATCATAGGATACCGTAAACAAATAGAAAGCCCATGTTGTACCAATATACGACCATCTGAATATCCTTGTATCTTTTTAGAATGGTTCATTTTTTTTCCCGAATCAATAAAAAATTCGCCCAAAACCGTTTAGTACACTCCCGTATAATTCGGTTTTTTTAATGTCTATGCAGACGATGCCTACTCAAGGAATTTTCTATTGGTTTTCATTGGGATGGTCCACCACATGACCAAGAAACAATATAAATACCCACTCTTTCAATTGCAATGGAAGCAAGCACAAAAGGCCAGAGAACAGAGCTGATAAACCATATCCATTCTCTTCTCCGTCTCCCTCTGTTCCAAACATACCCGAATTCCTCGCTCAGTTCAGGATGGACAGCAACAATTTGAGCAATCTTCTTTCCAAAAGGTTAGTACCAAGTTCTTTGCTTTAGTTTTTTGGTTCTACATTTCTCTGTTTAGCCATGAATTCTAGTAGTGCAAAGACTTGAAGCTCCATGGTTTAGTACTAATTTTTTCAAACAAACAAGACTTTTTTAGCTCCTAAACCTACATGATCATTTTCCCTTTTTAAGTGTTTTACTAAATAAGGTGGGTTGCTTATGTGCCTTCAATTAATGTTCGTTAAATTGTACTCAATGATAGATATGAAAATGAAAAGAGAAATTGGATGTGACTTTTTTTAATATTGTTTTTTTCAAGAATTGGAGCTTCCATGTCAAGTATAAGAAGCCCCTGGCATACAATCAGCAATCTAAACTTCATCTTCTCTGTTGTGTTGTGTGTATGTGTGGCTGTGTTAAGGCCTGGATTCAGTGTGTTGAACTACCTGGGAACCCAACCAAGCTACAAGCCTGTAATACATGGTGCATAAACTATAATCATGATATTTTGAAGTAAATAAGCAGACAAATTTTAGTTTAATCTTATATATATTCTGGCTTTTAATGGGTTAGTGCCCTGATTTTTTTTTTTTTGGCCATTTCCTTCAAAGCATATCTCTTTTTGGTTCTTTCTTCTTCTCCCCTGTTTTAAGTGTTAGGTTTGTAATTGTAAAAGTGAGAGTCAATCTGTCTTTTACATTATATTTTTTGAATGTGTAGTTCCTTGGTGTTTAGATTGGACTACTTTCATGTTTTAAACATTCATGGATGCTCACATGCATTTGAATACGCACTTTGTTGACATTTTACTGTCTGCTTATCCTTAAAAAATGAAAATTGGCCTTCAATAAATAAGTTATTTGGGTTCTTTCAAAAAAAGAAAAAAAGACCAACGCAATGAATGCATGGATTGGGCCCAAATCATATAGATTTGAGATGGGTCCAAATAATTCAAATGTATTCTCATTCCGATCAAACAACTTCAAAACCAGGCCTAATGGATTTTTGTGCAGAAGACCAAAAAGTTTGTTATTCAAGCTGTAAAAGTGGTACAAAAAGAAGCCCAATATAACATGCAGATCAAAACCCACGTTGAGGAACTAGCCCAACAAAGTTAAGACAACCATGATCGATTAGTATGGTCACTTGACTCACTTCCTCTCCTTCGCTGGCCCAATCTAACTTCAATCCCATCACTCTTCTAAAATTATATCCCCAAGGCCAATTAATTTTTTTATTTGACAGTAAATAGCTGCAAAACATTCAATCCACATTTTTTCAAGTAAGCATGGCCTGTTCTAGGTTTTGAAATCATAAATATTTCTTCCTAACAGGCAAGCTTCATAATGAATTTAGTGCAACTATTATTACTTTAGATGTGACTCATATGAGACCATTTAAAAAATTCATTAGTCATTTATTTGGTTTGTGTGGTTTACATGGATTTTTTTTAGAATATCCGGTCTCAAATTTAGTTAAAAATTGGAAAGAATTGAAGTATAAAAGTTTGGTTAAGTTTCTTTTCCATTTAGAAGTTTACAATTTTCACTTTAATTTTTCGTCACATGTGAGACACATGACATTTTTTTAACCCACCACCCCCCCCCCCCCCCCAAAAAAAAAAAACTAATGGTCATGTATATGATTTTTTGTGATTTACATAGATTTTCTGTGCTATTGTGTGTCAAATTTGACTAAAAGAAGGAGAGAATTGAAGAATTTAAGCTAGAAGGAATATTTGCATTAAAAAAAATTTAAAGTTTAATTGAATGATTTTCTCAGCATTTCTCAAATATACATTTTCTCTAAAGCCCATGCAACATAGATAAGTCATTCATGCATAGTTTCGAATACCGGTAATTAAAAATTATAACTATTGTCATTATAAAACCTTATGTTTAAACCATTTGATTATTTGACATGTTAGATTCTCAAAAATCAAAGATTAGATATTGGGGTCAATCTTGATAGGACCAAATAAGGTGTATCGGGTTAACCATGAAGCTTAAACAACATCTTC
This sequence comes from Quercus parvula, assembly GCA_030820535.1. Lineage (NCBI taxonomy): Eukaryota > Viridiplantae > Streptophyta > Magnoliopsida > Fagales > Fagaceae > Quercus > Quercus parvula. The sequence goes on from JAUAME010000003.1 coordinate 51,749,758, forward strand.
TTGGGTCAACAACAAAGCGCATCCAACTTCTTCCTATATTGAAGACATAAATCGACAAGTGGTAATATACATGGGGGCGTGGGACAATGATTACACATGCAAGCCCCCATTTTTCTTTCCAAAAAAAAAAAAAAATAGTCTAGTGAGCAAGCAATGATGTTGGTTATTCTTAACACATTTTCTTAATCCTTGAAAGGCAAATGAATTTTTAGAACCAATGATATTTGATTGTTGATAAACAAGATTTATTTGTAACGCTTCATAAATCAAGAAAAAATGATGGTTGAAAATGGAACTTTACCATTTTACTCAAAATCTAGTTCGGCATTTCGATTTCAAAATTTTATTAAATAATTATGAATTATGCCAATAGCTGGTAAGGAATATAAAATCAACACCTTGCTAACTTATTTATAGAGTGGCTATGGAACAAACATTTTCAGCCATATATATTGTTAAAACTAGCTTTCCCAACTAAATGGAAAATGATTTCATTTTTTTTTTTTTTTGGTCTTTTGATTTATATATTTTTCAACATTTTTTTTTCCACTAAACTAGTTTAGAAAGAAACCCTTTTAACTCCCCTTATATCTTTTTTTTTTTTTTTTAAATGTGAATTTTGAAAAATCAACCATTAATTTGCATTTCTAATTACATCCTACATGCTTGCAAAATTTTTTTTAAAAAAAATCAAAAGTTATATGATCAATTAAATGTATAAATTTCAAGTTATCAGTCTTAAATGTTTGAATAAAATTCGATGTGCATGTTAAGAACTTAAAGAACATGCAATCCAATGGTTAAGTTTTCAAAATATATAGCAATGTTAATTTTTTTTAGTGGGAGTTTGAAGGGTTTCTCTCCAAATTAGTTTGAAGAGAAACTTTGTCCTATATTTATTATTTTTTTTTTTTACTATAGACTAATTTTATCTTTTATATATTTATTTATTTTGAATTTCAGTATATTATTTTTATTCTTGATTGGTCAAAAAAATTATTCATGTTTTGGCTCCCTAAAGATAAAATTATGGTTCCGTTCATGAGAAGACAAAAGACAAGAGATGAATGGTTATCTATTACCCTAGTTTGGAGGTTTTAATATAATTAGGGGAGAAGAGTAGTTGCTATTCCCCATTGTTTGGATGTCTTAAGATTAAAATGGAAAGAAGATAAATGTACACCCAAAAAAAAAAAAAAAAAAAAGGAAAGGGGAGAAAATATAAGATGACATCAAATAAATTGCAATTATGTTTTGAAAAAAAAAATGGCAATTATGGATTTAGATCCCTTCCCATTGAATCCTTCAACTCACCTAATTTTTATTTAGATATAAGATAGGACAAATTTTAGTCACAAAAGTGGTTGTAGCCTTAAGCTATAACCTTACTCAATATTGTTTTTATTAGAGGTGAATTTTGACAAATCCACATTTGGATTACATATTCTTATATCTCCATGCTGGCAAAATTTCTAAAAAATTAAAGATCAATAGTTATGTCATCAATAAATTGTTTAAATTACAAACTTTTGTAATTTTAAATTATGCATAAAATATAAGCTTATAGATCATATAGTAAATAATATTCGATTGACACAAAATTTCACGTGCATTAGGAAGATCAAGAACATGCAATTCAATAGTTAGACTTTCAAAATATGAGCATGCAATTTAATGGTTACACTTTCAAAATATGTAGTAATATTTATCTTATTGAGTAAGGTTGTAGACTTAGGTTACAACCAATTTTGTAGCTAAACTATGTCTAGATAAGATATTTGATATTTAAAAATCAAATAAATGCTATGTGACGCACATATAACTAAAAATGTGAGGTGAGTTCCAATTAGTTCAACTGTTAAAATTTCTAATAGTTGAATAAGAGATTTGAGATTCAACTTTCGCATACACAAAAAATTGATCATGTCTTGGTTTACTAATTTGAAACTCTCACCCAAAAAAAAAAAAAAACTAAAAATGTAAGAAAATTGGAGATTATATCTCTTGTTTGTTCAATTAAAAGAAATAGATATAAACTTATTATTATTATTATTTTAAAGTCAATAATTTTCTTTTCTTGATTCTGACATAGAAAGATTAGATGAGTTTACGCCCAAAAAAAAAAAAAACCAAAAGCCAATAACACGACCGCGTCCTAAACTAAAACAAAAAATTCGGACAGCCCAAACATTTGGCTCCTTTTAAAAGACTGCTTTCAATACATGTAGACACGTAGGCAAGATTTAGGAAACAATCAGGGAAGTCGTACTTGAAAAGGATAGATAGAAAATTGGCTGTTTTTTACAATGAGTTTAGCTTATCTCAAATACTTTTATAATTGAACATTTTCTGTTATTTTAAATATATGATGGCAAGTGTTAGTAGGTTTTAATTTCCATCTTTCATTTAGTTAATGGATAATGTGGTAATTTCTCATTAAAATAAAAGGATATTCAAGTTAAAAAAATATTTGAGGTAAGCTAAACTTTTTTAGAATATTCAAGGCTTAGAATTTATTTTAAAGAATGTACTCTTTAACAATCAATAACAAATCTTATCTTGCTTGCAAAATTGATCCCAAAAGCTATGCATTGTTTTACACCAAAGAAATACTACAAAATTAAATTTGGATGTTATTTTTTTAAAGAGAAAAAATATTTTAAAATGAAAATTAAATGCATATACTCATCACAGTAGTAGGGGTGGCAATTGATGTTCACGTGTTGGATTCGTGTCATGTTTGTAAGGTTGAATTTATTCAATCATATGTTGGCATTATTCCGTGCCAAATTTGCTTGTAATTTAGCAATTAGATACCCTGTATTTAGGTGAGAATTATGTAAGGGTTGTGTATGAGATAGTGTAAAGAAATTCAAGTGTGTGTGCATTCAAGAGATTTCTCGCGACTGGATCTCGCGATTGACAACTCACCAAAATGCCACACATGTGAAGCATGTAGGAAGCTAAAGGGTCACGACAACTGGACCACTACAGGACAAAAAATACAGTCTGACCTAGCAGTTAACTTGCGACTCAAACTCACGACTCGTTCCAGCCGCGAGAGTGAGTCGCTAGAATACCCTGTTTTGCAGAAAATGAACTTTCACATTCCTCATGTACACTATTATAAATACTCTTATACCCACAAAATATAGAGAGCTTCCAAAGAGAATTTTGAGAGAAAAACCCTAAAGAAAACCAAGATTGACTCATCCACAATCTGAGACTTTTGATTCTCCAAATTACTCTACTCTCACTCTCTCCATTAACATACACTTGAGAGGTTTATTAGCTAAATCTTTATCTCACCATACTCATATTAGTGAGAATGTATTTTGGTACTTGGGAAGCAATTCAAAGATGACCAATTCACTTGTTTGATGCAATGGGTTATTGTGGGATCCGAAAAGTTAAAGAAGACATAGTTAGGCTTAACCTTGTTAGAGCAAGAAGCTTGGAGGGCTTAGGTGCATTAGGTAGATTAGGCTTGGAGGGTTTATTATTATTCGTGTATCCCAACTTTATTCTTTAGTGGATCATTTCACCGCTTGGAGGGCGGCGAAGAGGTTTTTCGCCAAGTTCTTCAGTTTCCTCTTTAATAACACGTTTTGCATCTCTCTAACCCTTTCTCTTACCTTTTAATTGATGCTGTGTTGTGATTAATTGTGGTGTAGTTGTTTATTTGTTTAGGTTTTCGCTTGTACCTTTTATTCCTCACATCTATAGTTTGGGTATAAGTTGTGTCAATTATTTTGTAATTTGGGGTCTAAACATTCATTAGTGTTCTATACACTAATTGAACTTTCAGTGTTGACTCATGAGTATCATATGGATCAATACTAACATAACATATTTATTAAACGGGTCAAGATTCATCAACCCTAATACAACTTATTTATTAAACAGGTCAATTATGTTGACCTATTTATCAGATTTTATCAAAATGAAAAATAAATAAAATTAACCAAATTGAATTATAAAAAACCAAAAAAATAAATAGTTTTAATATAAAATTCAGAACTAACAAGTAACTACATCACAAATAATTATCCAAAACTAAAACATATCTCAATATCACAAATAATCAATCATAATATGTCAATGAAAATAAATCATAACAACTAATAAGTTGATATACCTAGAGTTTGAAGGATATATTGATAAAATGTTATTTAATTAAACATGTTAGACAAGTCAACCGGGTTCTATGGAGTGGACACTAACCCAACCTGTTTATTAAACGAGTCAATCATGTCAATTTGAATATGACATTAATCTATTAAGTTTCAACCCATAACTTGTTAATTTCGTGTTGTATCAAGTTCGCTAGTTGTGCACAATTTTTGCCACCCTTACATAGTAGTGAGCTTTTTTACTTTTCTACTTTTTTTTTTTCTTTTGATTTAGTGATAAATGATAAATCATTAAATCCATGCAATTACTTATATTACAATACTCTTAAGCATTGTGTACTTTGGTATGGCAGGCCTTGGGACAAATTCAGAGAAAAAAATAAAAATGAAAACAGACAAAAATGAAAAATCTCACTAAGATTCATTTAACTGCTGGAAAGTTTAATTTTGTATAGATTTAATATACTAGCAAGCAAAAACTTATTGTATCAGACCATGAGACTTTGACATGACATCATAAAGAATCATAGGATACGGTAAACAAATAGAAAGCCCATGTTGTACCAATATACGACCATCTGAATATCCTTGTATCTTTTTAGGATGGTTCATTTTTTTTCCCGAATCAATAAAAAATTCGCCCAAAACCGTTTAGTACACTTCCGTATGTTTTTATAATCTCTATGCAGACGATGCCTACTCAAGGAATTTTCTATTGGTTTTCTTTGGGATGGTCCACCACATGACCAAGAAACGATATAAATACCCACATGCACAAAAGACCAGAACACACAGCTGATAAACCATTTCCATTCTCTTCTCCATCTCCCTCTGTTCCGAACATACCCGAATTCCTCGCTCAGTCCAGGATGGACAGCAACAATTTGAGCAATCTTCTTTCCGAAAGGTTAGTACCAAGTTCTTTGCCTTAGGTTTTTTGGTTCTACATTTCTCTGTTTAGCCATGAATTCTAGTAGTGAAAAGACTTGAAGCTCCATGGTTTAGTACTAATTTTTTTTAAACAAACAAGACTTTTTTATCTCCTAAACCTACATGATCATTTTCCCTTTTTAAGTGTTTTACTAAATAAGGTTGGTTGCTTATGTGCCTTCAATTAATGTTCATTAAATTGTACTCAATGATAGATGTGAAAATGAAAAGAGAAATTGGATGTGACTTTTTTTAATATATTTTTTTTCAAGCATTGGAGCTTCCATGTCAAGTATAAGAAGCCTCTGGCATACAATCAGCAATCTAAACTTCATCTTCTCTGTTGTGTTGTGTGTGTGTGGGGGTGTGTTAAAGCCTGGATTCAGTGTGTTGAACTACCTGGCAACCCAAACAAGCTACAAGCCTGTAATACATGGTGCATAAACTATAATCATGATATTTTGAAGTAAATAAGCAGACAAATTGTAGTTTAATCTTATATGTATTCTGGCTTTTGATGGGTTAGTGCCCTGATTTTTTTTCTTTTTGCCATTTCCTTCAAAGCATATTTTTTTTGGTTCTTTCTTCTTCTCCCCTGTTTTAAGTGTAAGGTTTGTAATTGTAAAAGTGAAAACTTTTGGAACTTTACATAAGATCCAAAGATTTTACCTTTGGATGCTAAGCCGGGTTAAATTTTGAGAGTCAAGCCAGAGACCAGAGTATTAGAAATGGCTCTGTTTTCTTTTTCTTGTCATGTTTATTTTCTATTATAAAGATGTATTTAACTCGTAAAAAACTTTTTATATTGTCGATCCAAAACAAATATTAGATTATATATATATAAAGTATCTACAAATTTTAATTAAAATGCAGAGAGTTTTCCTTATGCATGATGGTTGGTAAAATTATCCCAATTTTTTAAGAAAAATGGGATTTACTAATTAAGGCAGGGTTTAGTTTAGACTCTTGGCACAATATTAAAAGATTTTTTTGCGCAAAGTAGCTTATATCTTTGAACATGGGATAAAGTTTTCACGATCTTTTTCCTACTTTAGTTAAAAATTCAGGCTATCTTCACCCTATTATATATACCAAAACATTTCACTATGATATACATATGAAAACATGTCATATTGTACACTGTTAGCAACCTAGCCCAAAAAAAAAAAAGGAATGTGACAGATTTTCATTTAAAATATTTGTACCCTTTAATAATATGTTACACATTATCTTTTAAAAAAATTATAGTTTGAATATAATTTGAGGCATTTTAATGTTTCTATGTCCAGATCTGAGAAAGAACTCCATTTCTTCAAGCAATTTCTTGTTGTGTTCGGGTTTTCCTTTAGTTTTCTGCTTGCTCTCGTTGGATTGAAGTATCAAAACTCAGATGGTGCTCTATTTCATGAACACCCTGTGATCATGGTGCTATTAATAATTGATGTATGTGCCGGCACAATAGCATTGGCAATGGTGACACTACCAACTTTCTGCAATAGTTATGTCTTTTTATTTGAAATTTTGTGTCTTATTTCTGAAGCTTTTGCCTGTGACTTGCTTCTTTTGATACTTGTCCCACCCTTTGGGGTGTTCATGTTCATTATATTTGCATTTGGTCTTGTATGTATACTTTATGGCTCGTACCAAAGAATTATCAATTCCTGTCAAGAAATTCTCAAATCAATGAGGCAAGAACCTTCCCAAACACCTAATGGATCTCCAATGCTAACTCCCAGTGAGACAGAGATACAAGTGGCAGAAATGGCATAATGTTCAATAACAGCTTGATCATAATTTCTCCTCTCAAGCACACTGAATGGATGAAGATGGTGTTTTTATTATGCATAGATATAGTATATGGTGTTAGTGTTAGTGTTTTTTGACTCAATCCTCAAACCTAAATATTCATGAGGTTGTTGATATAATTTGTAATGTCTGCACCAATAGAATATGAATAACCTTGGTTTGAATATATGACCAATTGGATCTGAGCCAATTTGTGTCTTTTATTGGGCAGATTTTGTATTTTACTAATGTTTAAATTGGATAAGTTTAAACTTTAAACAATCATGAATGCTAAAACAGACTCTAAAGCAATTCAAGTCTGCTGAGCCCAAAAAAAAAAGAAAAAAAAAGATAATTGGGCTTCAGTTAAAAAAATCAGTTAGGCTCTGGAGATAAAAAAATCTACGTTTGTTTTGGACTTAAGTCTTATTGAGATACAGAATAAAGAATTCATATTTGGGCCTATTTTAAGCAAAGTAGCCTTACTTCAATGCAAAACAACCCCAAAAAAAAATGTCAATTCAAAATTTCAAATGGCAAAGTTGGTTCAAAAGAAAGCATAAATAAGTATAAAAGATTGAGATCAGTATTGCACCACTGCAATAGTTTCTATTTTTCTCACAAAAAAATTTATCTACTCATTTTTTAACTTTTGCTAACCTTCTTTTTTTTTTTGAAAGGTTGAGATTAAAAGTTTTTCTTTAAACACTCAATCTTAGCCATCAAAAGTTATTGCATGTTCAACTTCCAACTAGAAATAGAGTCCTTAACAGTATACTTGGAAATCCATATGCCTCAACCTCAAAAGCCAATGTATATCAATAGCCAGCAGCCAATAAACATAATTCCTGCCATTGGCTGACTATTTCACAATTAAATCAATGTAGTTGCTCAGTGTTAATGCATGAATAAATAGTAATTAACAGGAACAAATTCTAGCTTCTTTGACAAGAGAGTTCAAAAATATACCTATCCACCTGTATGAAATGGTACCATAAGTTGTGAAACTTGAAAATATGCTTTCTTTTTTGTTCCATAAAAACGAACCACGCAATTTAAATGAAAATATTCAGTTTTATTATCTATGTAACAGTTTAAGTATGATGGTATGCCTTGCCTTGGTAAAAGTCCATTTATTTCACTGTCAAACTGTAACAAACTAACAAATGAATGCAGCTTAGCCTAAGTCACAAATAAACAGCTCCCTGGGTCTTGGATCTATGATGATACTCCAACTCATCCAATCAATGACCATCTAGCATGTGAAATAGACAGAACAGAAATTGTTAAATTTTTCATTTTTCATTTTCAGTTAATCGATATGCTCCCCCCAAAAGATCACAGGTGTTTGGTGGTGAGAGAAAGGGAATTTGCTTAGTCAAATGTGTGTTTAACTAGAGTTAAATTTTTTGAGTTAGGTTATTAATTAGATTTTAATTGAGGCAACATATTTTTTACCCTAGATCTGTTTTAAATCAATCTTGTCCATAAAATAAACTCTTTCTTTCAAAGGGAATTGGAGTGGATCCAAATCCATTCATCATTGAAAAAATTAGGGTATATTGTTTACCTTGGTCATAATCTTACTTGGTCCTCTAAGAAATGACCAACTATGTCCCGTTCATCCTATAAATCAAAATATTAATCTCTTGCATCAAGTGTTACAAACAGTGGCGGAACCAAAAACTTTCTCAAAGAAAGCCAAGTTAAATGTATCATTGTATCATTGCTTAGTCAAATGTGTGTTTAACTAGAGTTAAATTTTTTGAGTTAGGTTATTAATTAGATTTTAATTAAGGCAACATATTTTTTACCCTAGATCTATTTCAAATCAATCTTGTCCATAAAATAAACTCTTTCTTTCAAAGGGAAATGGAGAGGATCCAAATCCATTCATCATTGAAAAAATTAGGGTATGTTGTTTACCTTGGTCATAATCTTACTTGGTCCTCTAAGAAATGACCAACTATGTCATGTTCATCCTATAAATCAAAATATTAATCTCTTGCATCAAGTGTTACAAATAGTGGCGGAACCAAAAACTCTCTCAAAGAAAGCCAAGCTAAATGTATCATTGTATTCTAGTAGCCTTAACTCTCTCAATATAAATGTGTATGACTTTATTTTTATACCAAAAAAAAAAAAAAAAATCTTTTGCTAAAGAGATTTACTCATATATATTTATAAACCTATGCTTCTTTTTTTTTCTTTTTCTTTAGATGCTCCTAACATTAATGACTTATAATATATGATGAAAAGTCAATATTAAAAGGAAAATAAAAGGAGACAACAATAACAAGCTTCGACAAATAGAGAGAGAAAGATATTTTTTCAAGTCTTTGACACTTTGACGAGTGCGATTGAGAGAAGTTTCTTCATTTCTCATAGAGAGAGAGAGAGAGAGCTAAGTAGAAAACTTTGATGCTAGAGAGAGAGAGAGAGAGAGAGAGAGCTAAGTAGAAAACTTTGATGCTAGAGAGAGAGAGAGAGAGAGAGAGAGAGCTATGATGGTTGAGAGGAGAAATGAATGTGAGAGAGAGAGCCTTTAGATGACAAAAGTATATTAATAAAAAATATATATATGAGTATTTAAATAAAATAAAAGGAAGAATAGATAATTTGATGTGAATGTTTTGTAAAAATAATTGTCTAAATAAATAAATAAAATCGATTTTTATACTAAAATAGATAAAATACTTTAGTTAAACTAAAATGACTGCTCTAAGCTTGGAATTAAATTTTATCTGTTGTAATACTTGCTATTTTATTATTTTGTAAGTATATTTAGTTTTTACAGCAATAGGATTCTCAAATATTTATCAGATAAAAGTGAAACCTACACTTACAAATGAGGGATATCCTTACGTTTTCTCAAATGAATGGCATAGAATGAATTTGGAAATTTTGACTGTACAACTGAGACACATTAGGAGTCTGTTTAATAATGTTATTCTAATAACGTTATTTATATTTTTTAAAAACATATATAGATGAAAACGTGTATAAAAATACATATAATATTATTTAAATATTAAAAACTGTTGTTTAAAATGCGCTATCAAACCATCTGTAGAGTACTGACTATTAACTCCTATTATTCGTCCAAAAAGTTTGAAAAAGATCCTCTCATTTATATTAATTTCCCCACCAACACCCAAAAGGTATCTACAGCCCCTCCAATTTAAACGTATGGAATGAGTCATCCAAAATGACCCCACTATCCTTTGAATCTGACGTCAAGAACTTTATATTATGGTTCAAGTAAAAATAATGCTGCATGGGTAAAAAATTTGGCTTTCTTTTTTTTATCCACACATATTAAGTTGATAAAACTTTTATTGGTTATTATTTGAGTTATCACATATATCACTTTTTTTTTTAACCATATAATAATCTTCTACCTTAACAAATGTCAAATTTTTTATCAAATTCTTTAAGAACTTTTTTCACATCTATTAAATTAGTAAACTTTTACCAGTTTTCATCTAAACCCGTCATTAACATTATTTTTTTATCTACCACTGACATTTTTCTACATTAACAAATGTCAAATTATTTTTAATTGAGATGTTCAAGATTCAGAACACACCTTCTAATTATTAATTAATTTTTTTATTTTTAAAAAAGATCAAAGGTAATATGACAGAGATGCAAGAAATTACATTAAAAATCCAAACGTAGTGTTCTATCTTTCAATCCCAGAAATAAAAATAATAACAACTGTATTGGTGTGTGACATTTAGTGTTTTCTACTAGTTTTTTAATTTTTTTTAAAAAAAAAAAAACTACATCCAAAGGTACACAACAAATAGGAAGATTAGAGGCGTGAAAGAATAAAAGGAAGTCCCAACTCACATCCCAAAAGAAAAAATTGGGAAGCCGTATAATACTTGATACCTCCAGTTTTAGAGGCAATTGTTTAGAGGCATGAGTTGAGCGGGGGAAGGAAACGGCAGAGAAATCACAATAGAAAATGACATCTCTGAAGTTGACCACCTTCACATTCACACTCAAAGGGTATTAAACTGGAATAATTGGCCTTTTGTGATTAGATACAAACCTCAATACTTTTTTACACAGTATATGACACGCGTCCAGTATTAGTGCTAAAAGGTAATGAACAGGATCTTTCACTCGTTGTGATTTAACTCTGAATGTTTATTTTATTTAAATATGTGTAAGTTTGATACTACAATTACTTTTACAATTTTGTCACATGACAGTCTGTAAGTGGTGAAATTATAAATTCATATGGATCTACCATTATATTTCCTCTACTTACAACTCGTCACATAAACAAGTTATGATAAAAATCGTAGAAATTATTGTGGTACTAGACTTACTCTAAAAAAAAAAGCACTATTTAACAACAAATTAAATATTTTAATCTTCTGTTTACCTCTGAGGTCTTTTTTGTGTCTTGATCTCTAAGATTAAAAAATATATTTTTAAAAAAACCTAGAACTTCTTGCAACATCAACCCCAAATTATCCAAAGAAATACAAAATCAACAGATCAATTTAGTTACGTAGTAAGGGGAAGTGTGGAATTATTATTAATTTATTATTTTTTGTTATAAGGAAGTGTTGAATTGGATAGATATTAAGTTTGGATGTTATTGATAAAGAAAATAAATCTTCAACATAGAGATTTAAATACAATGACAATGCTTGGGACTAGTACTTTATAATGTACCGGAACCAACATGATACAAACATATTACAATTAATATTTTGGACATATATTCACGTCCAATTGGGTTCAATGCACCAAAGGCAAGAACACTAAACCCAAACCGTGTTTGAACTTTGAATGTGTCAAAAATATACTTTTGCTAGTGATACAATTATACAATCACTTAAGTTATAACTTAGTTTAGCATTTGTATTTTGATAAGGCCTTAGGATAAATTCAAAGGAAAAAAGAAAAAGAAAAAAGAACTGATTATTATTTGAGCCATAATGGCCATCTTCATTGGGAAATTTTTGAAGTTTTTAGAGTTCATGTACCTTTTTGATAAATCCAGTTGATGTACTTAAGAATATATAGTTGACATTTGCTTGAAATCAAAGAAAATTAGTAAACCTGCCACTTAGCCAAAAAATAGAAGATGAAAACAAACAAAGAAATATAAAATCTTACTAAGATTTAAAAAATGATAAAAATTAAAGGATGTTCTAAGGATATTGATTTAGAAAATACTTTTAGAAAATTTTAATGAGAAAAGAAAAAATTTTAGATTTTTTTATAGTTTTTTTATATTTCTCATAAAAGTGGTATAAAATATTTCTTAAAATTATTTATTAACAAATTATCTTAAAGGCATTTGTAACGGAACCCTTAAAAGACCACTATCCAAAAATAGAGAATGAAGTAACTAACTCATTCGAAAGTGTAAGCTGTATATATTTTGTTATACTTGAAAACATAACACACACACACAAAACAAAAAAGAAAGAAAGGCAAATAGTATTGCTACAAACTGACAAATAGGCCAAAATTATTCAATTGTAAAGTAATATATTAAGAGTTTTGTGCTTTATGGTATTGATTGTTTTTTTCTTTATTAAGATTTAACAGGATTCAGTTTCAAATCTCCACTTTGAGAGAGAGAGTGTGTGTTTCAAGTTAATGCAAATAGACAATCGGTCCTTGTTGTTCTAATGTGAATATGAAATGTTTATTGTGGGTCCATGTTTTTTGACGAGTATTTTTATCTAGCTATCTTCTGAGTTCTGACCAGTTGACATTAGTAATGTAATTTTCCTTAGCCGAATGATTCAAGGACAAGCCGATCAATACGGTCCGTATCATTCATTGCCTTTGCAAAATTGCCACCAATCTTTGTTACTTTAAGAAAGTCTCTAAAGTCTAAAGATACTTAAAAATATTCCACTGTTCAACTCTGTCTTCTATAAATGAGTGTCATTCCCAGATACTCTGCATAAGCAATAAAAACAAAACAGAGAGAGCAAAGAGCTGCAACTGCTACAACTTCATTTCCCCTTAGAAGAATGGACATGAACAGCTTCGCTGATCTTCTCTCTGACAGGTACATAGCTATCTCTTTTCTTTAGTTTTTTGTTCTATGTTTGTCATGAATTCTACTAATAGCTCAAGTCCATTTCTGTGCTAAGTTCTTTCCATACCAAGTTTATACAAGAACTTTTTGGTGCTTTACTTACATATGCATTGCGTGCCTTAATCATTTACTTATTTTGGTGCTTTAACAATTAACAATTGTTTATGCGCCTTCAATTAATGTTCCATTTATCTTGCATATTCAAGTACAGTTTGGTGGAAAGTTTTTTAAAGCTGTATAGCTAAGAAGATTGCGGCACAAAATCTATAGGACATTAAGACCTGTTAAATGCATTGAATTCAGATAACCAAAAAAAATGATCCAAGAGTCTTTTTTTGGTTTGGATTTCTTTGAAATTTTGACATATATATTAGTCTGTCTAAATTTTACTGTCCGAACTTTCTACCATATCATTTTGTTTTCGGTGTAATATTTGGGTTTTACCTAAGAAAACCTGACCCTGCTCTCTCTCTCTCTCTTTTGGAAACTTTTACTCCAAGGGCCAATAAAGATTATAAACATGGAAACTTTTATTTAAGGTGCCAATAAAGATTATAGACATTATTTATTTATTCTGTCCTTTAGCACACCTACTATTCATTCATTTTTCTTTTCCATCATTTCTATTTTTGGCGTCGCATTTTTATTTTCTAAAATTTGAGTCCTTTTTTTTTTTTTTTTTTTTTGAATGAAACTAAAATTTGAGTCTTTGTAGTTTGCATCGTCCATATTGTGAACGTTTCATAATAAAAATTATATTAACTTTTTTTATATTAAATTGATATCACTAGTCAATACAGATAAAAATAGGTTACTTTTTAACCACAACAAACTATATTACTATTTACAAAAATATATAGAAAATAGTGTCCCTGTTTATATATATTTAAGACTAGACCCCTGTTATCAAGTTCAAGACTAGTCTCTTCCTCATTCCTCTCCTTACGGTCAATTCCCAAACTGTTCTCTCTTCAAAATCCCACACTTCAACACCTCCAACAGATTCGTAAAGAGCAATAATTCTGGCTCTCATCCGAATTTCTCCTCTTTGTGAAAACTTCTATTTAGGCTTCCAAGAAGTTCAGGATAAGGATTGAAGTAATGAAAGTTTTTGATCTTGTAAAAGGTTTTTGTTTTCTTATCTGGGAAATAGTTAAAATTTGGGGTTGATCAAATTATCGATGATTCTTTGAGGGTCAACTCATCAAAAGTTTGTAACTTTGTTGATTCTTTGAGTTTTAGATTTTTTTCATTTTTTAGGCAATTGAATTTCAGAATTGATTTGCAATGGATTATTATTATTATTTTTTTTATTATTATTATTTTTTCTATATAGTCAATCCAAGCATCCAACAGATCTTAGATTTCATGATTCCAGACCATTAACGTACCTACTACTAAATGTTAAATTTTTAAGACGAAAATTAAATTCAATTAAGAATTAATGCATGGATTAAATGTAACTCATGATTGAAGGTAACGTTACTCCAATTAGTTAGCAATATGTGATTCACTGACTACTTCTGGTACAATTATAAGATCGTTGCATCTTTAAGAGTAAGACAAATATTTGGTTAGTCCATTCCAAGTCCAACTTTGTTGAAAATTGAGACTATAAGTATCTTCACTGTCTTAAACTCTTAATACATGCCAAAAAATGCAAATGCACTTTATGGTGTATGTATTCTGAAGCAATTTATATTCTATATTTAGGAATGAGCAATAACTCCATTCATATACCAAATGGCTTGCTGTTTTTGGCGTTCTATTTGGACCCCTGCTTACTATTCTCGGATGGAAGTATCAAAGTCCAGATGTATCTCTATTCGACACACATGGTGCACTCATGTTGCTCTTAATAATAGATGTATGTATCTTCACTATATCAATGGCAGTGACAATACTACCAACTTTCAACAAAACCCATCTCCCTTTCTTCAAGGGTGTGTTTCTCATTTCTGGAGTTTTTGCTTGTGACTTAATTTTGTTGATGCTTATTCCTCCTTTTGGGTGGTTCATCTGCACTGTATGTGCATTTGTTGTGGTATTGTTACTTTATCGCTCACGCAGACAGATTTTCCAACTCTGTCAAGAAATTCTTGAATCAATGTGGCACTCCACTTCCAAGGCATTACACGGTTTGTGTGAATGGTTTCGACAGAGTTTCCAATCAATCCTACAATGTCAAGAAATTCTTGAACTAATATGGCACTCCACTTCTGAGGCATTCCATAGTTTATGTGATTGGTTTCAACAGAGTTTCCAATCAGTTCGACACTGTCAAGAAATTCTTGAACCAATGTGGCATTCCACTTCTGATGCATTCCACAGTTTATGCGATTGGCTTCGACAGAGTTTCCCCTCAATCTGGACAGAATCCAATGGATCATCAATGTCTACTCCCAACATGGAGAAACATGTGGTGGGATCGATAAATAATGTCTAGAGAGATCACATGTTTCTAATTTAATTTCATTTTAAATTCCGATATCATATTTAGAGGCAAAGGAATAATAAAATTTGTGTCAGAGCAGCAGTTGGTTAAAGCCATCTTGAATGATGTTGGGTGGATATAGAGGGCTCTATGATTTGCTATGAATCCATGTCAAGCGGGTTCTTTGGCTGCTTAACTTATCTTGGTCTTGATCGGTAAGCTTTGATTCTGGTTGGAGCTTGACCTTGATTGTGTATGGTATCTGGTATCAGACACCAAGGTTCTAGGACTGCAGAGTCCTCTTCTGTAGGCTGAACTTTGTTGGTAGCTTAGCTGCTACTGCTAGGTGCTGCTGAGTTTTAGTTGTTTGTATTTTCTTTTTGGTTTAATAATATTATCTTTTTCATTTTTTTTTTTGAAATTATGTTTATTATGTCTTTCGCTTCAAATCCTCAAACGCATTATCAATGAAATTAATCAAATTATTGGTAAAAAAAAAAATTATACTTGGCATTAGAAGATTCTGAATAACCTTGGTTTGAAAATCTAGAGTCAATCTATCCTTAACATTATGTTTTTTGAATTTGCAGTGCTCACATGGATTTGAATACGCACTTTATTGACATTTTGCTGTCTGTTTATCCTTAAAAAAATGAAACTCGGCCTTCAATAAAGAAGTTATTTGGGTTCTTTCAAAAAAAGGAAAAAAAAAAAAGACCAACGCAATGAATGCATGGATTGGGTCCAAATCATATTGATTCGAGATGGGTCCAAATCATTCAAATGTATTCTTATTCCAATCAAACAACTTCAAAACCAGGCCCGATGGATTTTCGTACAGAAGACCAAAAAGTTTCTCATTCAAGCTGAAAAATTGGTACAAAAAGAAGCCCAATATAACAAGCAGATCAAAACCCACGCGTTGAGGAACCAGCCCAACAAAGTTAAGACACCTAAGATCGATGAGTATGGTCACTTGACTCACTTCCTGTCCTTCGCTGGCCCAATCTAATTTCAATCCCATCACTCTTCTAAAATTATATCCCTAAGGCCAATTAATTTTTTTATTTGACCGTAAATAGCTGCAAAACTTTCAATCCACATTTTTTCAAGTAAGCATGGCCTGTTCTGGGTTTTGAAATCATAAATATTTCTTCCTAACAAGCAAGCTTCATAATGAATTTAGTGCAACTATTATTACATTAGATGTGACTCATATGAGACCATTTAAAAAATTCATTAGTCATTTATTTGGTTTGTGTTGTTTACATGTATTTTTTTTTTTTTTTTAGAATATCATGTCTCAAATTTAGTTAAAAATTGGAAAGAATTGGAGTATAAAAGTTTGGTTAAGTTCCTTTTCCATTTAGAAGCCTACAACTTTTACTTTAATTTTTAGTCACATGTGAGACACGTAACATTCCCCACCCCCCCCCCCCCCCCCCCCAAAAAAAAAAAAAAAAAAAACTAATGGTCATTTATATGATTTTTTGTGATTTGCATAGATTTTTTGTGCTATTGTGTGTCAAATTTGGCTGAAAGATAGAGAGAATTAGAGAATTTAAACAAGAGGGAATCTTTGCATACCAAAAAAAATTAAAATTTTAATTGAATGATTTTATCAACATTTCTCAAATATACCATTGCTCTAAAACCCATGCAACATAGATAAGTCATTCGTGATACCAGTAATTAAAAACTATAACTATTGTCATTATAAAACCTTATGTTTAAACTATTTGATTATTTGACATGTTAGATTTTCAAAAATCAAATATTAGATATTGTGGTGAATCTTGATAGGACCAAATAAGGTGTATCGGGTTAACCATGAAGCTCAAACAACATCTTCTTGGGTCAATAACAAAGTGCATCCAACTTCTTCCTATGTTGAAGACATAAATCGACAAACATTTGATAAGAATGGTCAGGTAGGTTGACAAGTCATTACTTCAATCCTTAAAAAAAATGTCCATTGACTCTCCCGGCATCAGCATTTATTGTGACCCATAACAGACCATCACATTTAATGTCACTGAGCAGTGTCCCATCTTTGGAAGCTCACATTAGAGAAGCAGCCATGAATGGCTTGGAATTCTTTGTTGTTGGTTTTGATTGAGTACACCCACTTAAAAAGATAATCAAAACATAGAGTACTAGCTATCATGGGAACTATAGACAAATCTAGAATGGAGAGCATGCCATTATTCATGAAGGAAGAAGATTGAGTGATTTTATTCTATCACTTCTTCCGGACAAAGTTGACAACATGAATGAAGAAAATAGGAATTTATGTTTCTCCGTACTTAGCTTGTCTTGTAAAGTTCATTGTCACAGTATTGCACCTATATATTCAATATTCACAACTTCCACCAAGCTCATTAGACTAATCTGTCCAGCCTTTATTCAATCTCGTTTGACATTTTCAAATAATGATGTTAAATGTTTAAGAAGTTTTTTGAATCAATTGTGCTTACATTTCCTTTGTGTAGAAATTATATTGCTGTGATTTTGCTTTTGTATAAATTGCTTTTAATGACCGTTATATCTTTCATTCGTGAGTCCAATTTTTAGGGCTACCACATACTAACCACAGTGGAGCATTTTCTGTTCACTCCCTCATATTAATTGCCTTGTGTAATGTCCAGCTTACTCATTTATATGCATTAATTATGTCATTTGCTAAGTGGTTTACTTTTGAGAAATAACGTTTAATTTTGAATCTATAGTTATATATGTCTCATGAATCCATGATTCTTTTTAGTATTTGGAGTGGTTTATGGGCTATGGAGTTTAATTGGCTAATAATGTACACATTCTTTTGGGTTTCCTTCGGGAGCATTTAAAAATGTTTTGGATTACCATTGAAGTAGCCAAATGATATACTTTTGATCATTGTATCATTAATTGTTATTGATTACAATTATTCTTCCTTAAATTCTACACGATAAATTACTGTTATTTTTTCTAATATAATGGAACTTTTCTTATAAACCAAGCACGTGCAGTGTGCCATCATAACTAGTATTACTATAATTGGGAATAGAATTTGTTTTGTTTGCAACTTGTATTAGAGTATGCTCTAAAATTCTTTTATAATTAGAGAATGACTTTTGTTAATATATGCCCTTAAACATAATAGATGCCCTTAACATTTGTTAAGGAGACTTCAAATGAGTCCTAACTAGAATAGAAAGTAACTAAAGTAGCAAAAGTTAATAAAAATTTAAATCTTTTTTTTTTTTTTTACCATAAATGGGTCAATTCCTTCTTCTTCTTCTTTTTGGGGGCAAACAAAGGGTGGATTCGATTGCCTATAAAATTGGATTGATTGTGTTGGATTTTTCATAATGAATGCGCTTAGGGAATTTACCTTCTTATTCTTCTTTTGTTCTAACATCCACGTACAAACTCTTTGAACTAATGAATGAATCTCTAACCTTTTTATTTTTTATTTTTTAAAGTTCCTTATTCAAAATTTGTTTGTGGGGCATGTGAGAAAATATGGATCATATCAGGTTGATTTTGTGAAAGTTATTGTGTAATTGTGTGTGATGATTGAATGACGAGCGGAAGCATGAAAGAGAGACTACACACAAAGTTTTTCGTGGTTCGGCTTAATGGACTATGTCCACAATGAGAAAGCCCATGATGGCTACATATTATATTAAACACTTATTTTACAATGAACCTAATGTGGAGTTTGTATACGAGAGAATACTTAACTAACCTTAGGCTAATTATAAACTAACCTAAGATTAATATACTTGTTCTACAAGTACGTAAATCTACAATTAATTTGGACTACTTGAACCATAATATGTCTGAAAAATCCAATCATCAAATGACAAAGAGTCATAAATTTGACAACTTACTTAGGACGGCCAATTTAGGACCCAAATTTATGCAAGCCAAATCCAAACTCAATCGACTGGACCCATTTATCATAGATAAAAAGCAAAACTTGTGATTTTTTTTTTTTTCCTAATGCAATGATGATATATTGACATAGAAAGAGTTTAGAGCAAGGATGATAACAATATAAAAGTCGTTCCCGACCGAAAAGAAAAAAATTGGGAACCATATAAAACGGCCCCTTCTTTAGAGATGGTCGTTTAGTAGAGGAAACATCAAGTGAATTACAATAGAAGAGGATGGCTACGCAAGTTGAATTGCTTGAAATGTGATTTGCTTTCGCGATTGTGAATCAATGCATCGCATAGTCCTCCTTTCTAGGAAATTATATTATTGTTTCGAGAACATAAAAAAATCAATGTGATTCAAGTAATTTTGGATTTAGTTCAAGGCTTACAATTTATTTTTAAAATGTATATTCTTCGATTACCAATAAAAAATTTCAGCATAACTGCAAAATCAATCCGAAGAACCGAATGTAGGAGAATTGTGTTACACCAAACAAATACAAAATCAACGAATCAATTTAATCACATAATAAAGGAAAGCGTAGGATTGGATGTTGAATAAATATTAACTTTGGATGCTATTGAGGTTTATTTATTTAAACATCAATATTGAAAATTAATTCTTCTCAAAAAAATAATTATTGAAAATTAAATGCAATGGTTATATGTTTTTGTTGAATTTAGTGACTAATCACTTATAACACCTTAAACATTTATTGTACTTTCTCCAGATAATGTATAATGTAGAAGTAGTTAGGAATAAGTGGCATTTATTTTTCAATAAACGAAAGGGAATTAGTCAATTTATTTTGTTGGAGATACTACTCACTTAGGCAGACCTTAATTAAGACCCTAATAAAATATATTTATTCTCAAGTTCTTTATTTATCTTTCTGTAAGATTTCCAATCATAAATACTATTTTTTTTTTTTAAAGAAGAAACACAGTATCATAAACACATACCAAATATATTGAATTTGTCCTATATATATACACACTGAATTTGCCACTTAAATAAAAATAATAATAATAATATAAAAAGGCATAAAGAAATCTTGCTGAGATTTAACAACATATCCTTAAGCCAACAATAGAGAAGAGGAAGCAAACTCGTAAAAAAGGTGTAGTTCTTTGAGTTTGAATAGATTTAGAAGAAAATATTCTCTTACTTTCATTTTACATTTACTATTTTACATAATATTCATAATTGATTTACTGATTTATACATTTTAAAGGCAAAAAAAAAAATTCCACATTTAAAACAGAAAAGTGGACGTGGAAAAAAAAAATATGAGTATTAATATTATTCTAGATTTTTTAATAGAATAATAGTAGCATGCATCAAAATTCAAAACATGGGACAGTGACGTTGTGATTTGTGAAGCACATCATAGAATGCAGAAAACAAAAAGAAAGTCTTTGCTGACTAGTATGAATATTCTATGTCCCTTCTAGTTCTTTAGTTCAGATAGTCTAATGTCTATACCAATAATACGTTCTATCTTTTCATTTCCAAATGAAGAAAAAATACGGGCGTATAATACGCCCGTTTCAATCCGATTTTATATCTGTATTGTTTTCTTTCTCACTTGATCTCGTTTTCTTTCTCACTAAACCTTTCTTTTGGGTACTTTACATAAGTAACATAACTTCGTAGAAAGTGTAGGCCAACGGTCCCACTCTCCTCTCTATAAAGCCCACCAAAAGATTACAGCATGAGACACAGCCATTACACACCAGAAAAAATCTCTAAAAACCATTTCTATACCTCAATTCCATACAGAGAGTCTCAGAGATACAAGGCAGCAGAGGAAATGGATCGCAACAATCATTCTACTCCTCAAGAAGGGTTAGTACCTATTACAATTTCATTCATTTATAGTCTTTGATTTACTTTTTTCTATTTGGCCAAGAGTTTCACACTTCTTCTAGCAGTACCTAGCACTTTCAAGTCCACATTTCCCCATTTTAAACTATATGGTGTATGTATTCTGAAGTAATTTATTTCCATTTTTAGGAATAAGAAAGAACTCCATTCATACACCAAATGGCTTGCTGTTTTTGGCGTTCTGTTTGGACCTCTACTTACTATTCTCGGATGGAAGTATCAAAGCCCAGATGTATCTCTATTCGATATACATGGTGCACTCATGTTGCTCTTAATAATAGATGTGTGTATCTTAACTATATCAATGGCAGTGACAATACTACCGACTTTCAACAGAACCCATCTCCCTTTCTTCAAGGGTGTGTTTCTCATTTCTGGAGTTTTTGCCTATGACTTAATTTTGTTGATGCTTGTTCCTCCTTTTGGGTGGTTCATCTTCACTATATGTGCATCTGTTATGGCATTGTTACTTTATCGCTCACGCAGACAGATTCTCGGACGCTGTCAAGAAATTCTTGAGTCAGTCTGGCACTCCACTTCCGAGGCAATCCACGGTTTATGTGATTGGTTTCGACAGAGTTTCCAATCAGTCTGGACGGCACCTTCCCAAGCATCCACTGAATCCTCAATGCCTATTCCCAACATGACGGAGAAACATGTGGTGGGATCGGAAAATAATGTCTAGTGAAGGAGATCACATGTTTCTAATTTAGTACATTTGGTGTACTACTATTCTATGGTTGACTCTATTTTCTGGGGTCCCATCCTTTTGTGAGAAAGATGCTTAGTATATCATATCTACAAAATAAATTTCTCTCTTATAGATAGATTTAAAATATGGTATCATATTTAGATGCAAAGGAATAATAGAATTTGTGTCAGAGTAGCAGTTGGTTAAAGCTATCTTGAATGATGTTGGGTGGATACAGAGGGTTTTGTGATTTGATAAGATTCCAGGTCAAGTGGTTTCTTGGGCTGCTTAGCTTATCTTGGTCTTGATCTGTAAGCTTTGTGATAAATTGAAGTTTAAGAGTCTAGTTGGTAGGCTTGGTTCTGGTTGGAGCTTGACCTTGGTTGTGTATGGTATCAGTCATCAGGGTTCAGTGGGCTGAACTTTTGTTTGTAGCTCTGCTGCTTGGTGCTGCTGAGTTTTGAATTGTTTGTATTTTCTTTTTGGTTTAATAATATTATCTTTTTCATTTTTTTTTTTTTTTTGTTTTGGAATATGTTTATTGTGTTTTTGGCTTCAAATTCTCAAAGAAAATTACTCAGATTATTGATAATAAAAAAATTATACTATTGGCATTAGGAGAATATGAATAACCTTGGTTTGAAAATCTACCCGAAATCTATATGAGTCAATTTGTCCCATACATTATATATTTATATATATATTTTTTATATTTTGTAGTTCCTAGCGTTTAGATTAGACTAGTTCAAGTTTTAAACATTCATGGATGCTCACATGAATTTAAATACGCACTCTATTGACATTTTACTTTATTATGATGTCTGCCTGAGAAAATTGGCCTTAAAAAAGGGGAAAAAAATCTGTGCATAGATTGGGCCTAAATCAAGATGGGTCCAAATAATTTAAATCTATTCTTATTCTAAAGCAGAACGCCAAAACAGTCTGTCATTCAAGCTGCAAAATTGGTACAAAAAGAAGCCCAAAATAACATGCATATCAAAGATTCAAAACCCACTTCGCTGAACTAACACAACAAAGTTAACTCGGTTTGTGTAAGTCTGAAAGTTCACTTGGTGTGTAAAAACACTAGCGAATGTTTAGACCTCTAATTACAAAATTATCAATACAAGCTTATATTCAAACAATTGATATGCAGAATGATAAATATAAGCAATACCCAAATTGGCACAACACTCTAAACCATAATTAATCACAAACATAGCAGCAATTAAAAAGAATAGAGTAGGGAAGAGAGAAGCAGACACAAAGATAACACCGGCACGTGTTATCAAAAAAGAAACCAAAGAACTTGGCGAAAAACCTTTCCACCGCCCTCCAAGCGGTAAAATGATCCACTAGAAAATTAGTAGGGATACATGAATAGCAATAGACCCTCTAAGCCTAATCTACCCAATACATCTAAGTCCTTCAATCTTCTTGCTCCAACAAGTTTAACCCTAACCATGTCTTCTTTACCTTTCCGGATCCCACAATAAGCCCATTGCATCTGCCATACTTGGCATCTTCCAATACTTCCCAAGCTCCAAAAACACTCTCAACACTTTGAATGGGTATGGGTGGTGTTTGGGTACAAATCTCCTCTCAATGGGTATAACAATGGAAGAGAAAATGAGAAGAGACTACAAAGATTTCTCTCTAAGAATGAGTAACTCTCTCTCTAATAAGGTGGGTGTGTTGTAGAATCCTTTCTTAAAGTTTTTCTCTCAATAGGCTCCTCATAATTTTTGTGGATAATAAGGGTATATATAGTATGAGTGATGAGAATACGAAAAGTCACAATTTTCAGAAAAAGAGTGGAACTTCACTAGTCACTCGCGACTAGTGCGAATCCAAGTCACGAGTTAACCTCCTAGACAAGCTGTACTGAGCTGGACACCTGGCCTAACTATTCACCTTCCTGCATATGCTTCTCATGTGACCTTCAGCTGTCTTAATCAAATCTTCACCACTTAATACTAAACCCATTACAAATAAATCTCACAAAAATACAAGGAAATAAATTTATGCAATTATAACACTTTTTGTCATGGAATAAACCAACACTAATGTTATGAGAAAAATCATAACTTAACAAAGTCAACTGACAACCATGATTGATAAGTCTGGTGACTTCCTCTCCTTCACTAGCCAAATCTAGTTTCAATTGCAAGTTAACTTTCAATCCACATTTTTTCAAGCAGGCATGGCCAATTTCAGGTTTTGAAGTCATAAATCTTTTTTTCTACTAAGCAAGCTTCAAGGTGAATTTAGTGCAACTATTATTAATTTTTTTTTTTTTTTTTTTTTTTTTTTTTTTTTTTTAGGTTTTGGGGGATAACTATTATTATATTTGATGTGACTAGTGTTACTCAAATTGGGAATAAAGTTTATTTTGTTTGCAACTCATATTAGAGTATGCTCTGATATTGTTGTATGATTAGAGAATGGCTTTTGATAAGGAGAATTCAAATGCATCCTAGCTACAATAAAAAGTAGCAAAAGTAACAAAAGTAAATAAAAATCTACATTTTTTTTATACTAAAAATAGCTCGACTGCCTATAAAAACTAGATTAATTGGGTTGGGTTTTCCATAATGAATGCCATTAGAGAATTTTCCTTCTTGTTTCTCTGCTGTTCTATCATCCTCCTGTCCTTGTAAGTACAAACTCTTTGAACAAACGAATGAATCTCTAACCCTTCTTCTTTTTTTCATTTTCTTTTTTGAAAAAAAAAAAGAAGATATGGTTTTTCTAATGCAATGATGATATAGAAAGAGTTAGAGCAATGATGATATGTAAAGTAGTTCCCGATCAAAAAGAAAAATTCAGGTGGGTTTTAGTTAGTTTAACTAGTAAAATCTTTAATAATTGAATAGGAGATTTATGGTTCAATCTCCGCCTACACCAAAAATCGATTGGTGTATTGATATAATAATAAAAAACAATCATCAAGAGCGGATGTAATAAGTTGAAACTCAATATATATATAAAGGTAGCCCTAATTTATCCAAATAATAATAATAATAATAATAATAATTCAGGAGTCGTATTTAAAAGGCCCCAAATTAATTGACAGGAACCATAAAGTAAAATCTCAAAATGAAAGGATAGCTACGCAAGTTGACTTTGAATTTGAAATCACAATTGAAACAGGACCCAAGGTAGCTACGCAAGGATAGCTCCACCGATTTCTTGATGCATAAATCTGTTTTATATTCTTCAAAAAAAAAAAATCAATTAAAAAAAATGTTATATGCATTTAAGGTTTATGGAGCTAGGGAATTATTTTATTGTTTCCAAAAAACAAAATCAATGTGATAAAGAAATTTTGGGTTTAATTCAACTTACAATTATTAAAAATGTATATTCTTTGACAACCAATCATAATTCTTTACCTATGTGCAAACGGATCCTAAAAGCTGAATGTCCGAGCATTGTGTTACATCAAAGAAGTACAAAATTAACAATTTAGTTTAATCACGTAATAAGGGAAAGTGTGGGATTGGATAATGAATAAAGGGAAAAGTTCTTATATAATATATATATATATATATATATATATATATATATATAAAAGGTAACAGATGACCTAAAGTTATAGGTTTAAGAAATATTTTTAAAAATTTTTTTGAAAAAAGAAAAATGTAACTGATATTTTATTATTATTATAAATTTCTGATAAAAGTGGACCCATAAATAAATATAGCATTAAAGTTAACTGATGACATTGTGATATATATATATTTTTTATAATGTTGGGAAATTAATTGCAACGGTAATATGTTTTTGTTGAATATAGTGATCACATCATCACTTATATAACACAATAAACAGTTATTATTATTGTACTTTCCAGATATGGCACTTTTTTTTTTTTTTTTATTTATTTTATATAAGATAGAAAGTTTATTCTAGCCTAATCTAAGTATATATGTATACAATAAGTGAAATTTTCCAAGAAACCAAGTCAATTAGTGTGTTGGAGAGATACAAATTTATGGAGACTTTAATTAAGACAGCAATAAAATATACAAAAATGTCACTTAATTGTTAATTCTCAAGTTCTTCAATTTTCCATGTAAGGCTTTTCCTCACAAGTACATACTTAAAATGGTGAATCTGTCACAGCCAAAAAAATAATAATAATTAGACATAAAGAAATTTTGCTAAAAGATTTAACAATATATCTTTAAAAGAAATGTTATCTCTACAATATTTTCATAACACTTTCTCAACAAATCCTAAGTAGAAAGTTATTACGTGTTGTTATTGGTGAACAAGAAAATAATTTCATTTATAGATTCTAATTAGAACCAATAACAACTTAATACTTATAATTTGTTGTTAAAGTGTTATAAAAACATGGTGGACGTAACGTTTTCCTATTTTCAAGCCAACAACAAAGGACTAGCAAAGCAAACTCATCAAGAAAAGAAAAGTGTGATTCTTTGAATAGATTTCTTAGTACCATCATGTTTCAAAACGTAGGCCTTTGACAAATTGACAATCGTTGCTGTATGTTCTTTCTTTAGTTTACTAGTTTCGCTCTTTAAACCGACTTAATAAAAAAAAAAATTTAAAAACGTATCCGTTTAATACGCTGGGCGTTCAAATCGGGATGCCTATGGTGTTTTCTTTCTCCTAAATAAAAACAACCTTGGAAACTTTTGGCTTTGGACTTGTCTTAAAACATTTTCATAAATTTCTAAGAAAGTGAAGGCCAACTCAACTGACCCATGAGCAATGAGCTAACTACAATACACATTCTAAGTTCTAAACTAGTTCATTTCGCTCAAATTCCTCACTCAAAGAAAGACTCAAGGCAATGAGCATGGACAGCAGCAACACTAATTCTTCAATTTTTTGCTCGGAATCGGAAGGGTTAGTTTTTAGTACAAATTTCTTTGATTTAGTTTTGGTTTTACATTTTTCTCTTTGGCATTTCAGTTCTACCAGTTCAAAGTGCTCAACTCCATCCATCTTTTATGTATGCACATATATATTTTTATTTTGGAGACAAGGTTCGTTTTGTCTCATTTCCCAACTGGCAAATATCATACTGATAAATGATCAGTATTGATCTGGGAAAATTTCTAACACTGTATAGCAGAGAAGATTGTGGCACAAAATCAGGAACCCATCTTTTGTCTGTGTGACTGTGTTGAAATCAGATAACCAAAAAAAATGATCCGAGTCCATTATCATTTTGGATTTGTTAAAAATCTTGACTTAATTATATTTAGGTAACATTTAGCTTTTTTTTTTTAGTTTATTTAAAGTTCAGATAAAGACAGACGTTTAGTTTACTCGTGTACCATGTTACACAAATAATACAGTACTAATGTCATCCAATTTTGTAATGAAAATTGTAGTGTAGATAAGAATGTCGTTCCATAAAGAAAAGGAGAACAAAAACACATTAAAAGCGCCAATAATATATAGAAAAAATGATTGAAACTTAGGAAAAAGAAAGTTTGATAAAATTCAATAATTAAAATCAATAAGGTGTTAGGGTTTGTTTGCCAAAATTGCTAAGCATCCACTATCAATCCAATTTAGTACACAATCAGGTAAGTAAACACATAAACTATCTGATTGGAAGATTTAGAATTAAGCTTTATTAATAAAACTATCTTTGGTTGATTGTTCATCATTTGTTCTAACAATTTAGCCTAGAAAATAATAACTTTGCTAGAAAAACTCAAGAACATCGCATACCCTAGAGGCAATACTATTGCAAAAGTAATATCTAACAAGATTACCATATTTTAGTAGGGAGATTATAAAACCTTATTCTAACAATAAGAAAATTCAAGAATAGACTTATGAAAGAATTAGAAATCAAATATCAATCTAATAAAACAATTATAAAAAGAGAACAATTAATTTCAATAATCAAAACTTGAAAAACGTGTTTGGATTGAATAGTGGACAACTTACAACATTGGGGATTCACCCTTAGTCCTAGCTAAGGTTCTTAAGCTTCCATAGAAAATAAAACTCTTAAAAATTGATGAAAAATAAGGTTTCTCAGCAGCTAAAAACATGGCTGCCCTTATATCACTTTAATATTTATAACATTCAAAACCCTAAAACACATGTTTCCCAAAAGGAAAATATAAAATGTCAATTCCCTTTTTTCAACAATGGGTCAAATTCCAGGTTGTTTTTGGCCTTGAATCCGGCATATTCTGAATTTTTGGTAAGCTACAAAGTTTTAAATATTTGAGTCCTCTTTCTATAGACGCAATAATCAAGTCAATCTGATATTAGAGTAAAAAGATATGGCCAAAATACCAAAACTGGTCAGACTACTTCCATGCCAGGATTTCTTCCATCTTTGGCTCAAACAAATTTCTCTCTTTCTTTTTATGTTTCCACACATCTTTGACTCATTAAATTCTTCAAAAGCCACTTTTCAATTGATCTTCACCCTCAGATTCTCCTAGCTTCATGTCTGCATGCTTAGCTCATTAGTTTAAATCTCCTACAAGAGAAAAACACACGTAATGAGTATATTTTAGAGAAAACTTGCAAACTCTCATATTTACGTTTAAGTGTGGAAATAAACACAAAATAGATGTGATAATGCCTACCAAAACGAAGATAATATTTTACTTTTAAGTTATTATCACACCCCTCAACCTGAAGATTGCTAGTCTCTATCAATCACAAAACTCACGAAGTCTCACACTAACCCTTCCAAGCATAAACTAAAAGATATGAAAACAATAAAGTAAAAGAAATGCAAAAAATATGATACCACTTTTGCTGGCAAATTTGGTTGCATTTAGCATATGCAACAAGCTTTTAAACCCCTAGGCGATCCTTAGTTGACGAGTTTTGTCTCGTGAGGGTTTACAACACGCTACCCACAAGCATAGTTTCTCACAAGATATTGTGATGCGGCTAAATTATCAAACACTTGAACAAGTCATTCACTAAGGATCATAAGATGCTATTCAAGTCCAAGAATCAACAAAACCACAAAAATAGGTGTGTGTGCAAAGCTAATGACCATCTTAACAACTAACCCAAAACACATATAAATGAGAGAACACACCAAAAATTTATTTGCTCCAAACCTTACCAAAATAAGTATTTGTCCTAAGAATTCACTCCGAGATTTGGATGAAGATTTATATATATATATATATATATATATATATATATATCTATAAGAAAGATGAACAATAAATTAACACAAAGATCTCATGAAAAATATCATCTACTGGGAACTCCACCATTCTTACCACAAACCCACCTAGGATCAATTGGTCATTCAATCTTGGTTGTAATGGGGCCAAAGGTGAATGGGTGAAACAAAGAAAGGAAATGATGCACAAATAATTTCAAAAACATGCTAGAGGCCTTTGTAACCATGGTTCACAAGAATTAGCTTCTAACAATTGCATTTCCATGCTTGCTCGTACAATGTCAAGTACAAATTGACTCTTGTCCAATAAAATTAGAACCTTCGAGTTGGACCAATACATAGGGAATCTTGCCTCTAAAATGCACTAAATATGCCTATTTTATGTAATGTTCATACTCTTGGCCTATTATTATTATTATTATTATTATTATTATTATTATTATTATTATTATTATTACCTCCTCATCGTCAAATGTCCTAACTAATCAAATATACTTTTTATCCAAATCAAAATCTTCAAAGGAACAAATATCAAAAGAGATACCTTTATCCACTTCCATTGAATTGAATTTTGTTGTAGTGATACAATTACGTGAGGAATAAGAAATGACATAATCATGCAAAATATATCTTCAATAAAAAACAATAGTACAAATACAAGAACAACTATGAACATGAACATAAAGTAAACATAACCATAAACATTAACTTATAAATATATATATATATATATAATAATGAACTGAAAAACAAGGTTGAAATATTTACATCATTATGATTTTATCAATTATCTCAGTCTTGACTAAAATTTTCTTTATTTATTGTCTCTTGTATTGAAAATGTTAGAAATATTGTAAAATTTTAATTTATTTTTATGGAAAACAAGAACACAAATATATTAATTATAAAATACACAAATCAAGGAAGTTAATATCGTATTAGTACTAGCTGTTCTAGAAAATATATCGTACTAGCCATTAAATTAGTACTGGTACTCTCTTGATAACAGATTTTGCCCCTCACAATTGATGCTTTGAGTCTTGAACATTATACACCCAAGTGTCGACGCCTGGCCTCAATCAGGGTGGGAAACCGCCATCGTTGTTGGCCTTTGTTCGACCACCCGTCGTGGTGACGCTCCCGCGCATGCGAGGGCTCTATTGGAGGTCCCCTCTCTCTCTCATAGTGATGCGAGTGTGCGCATGTGTAGTGTGTGGCGTGGTTTGCATGGGGTTTCAGGTGCTCTTTCTCTTGGTGGAGGAAGGAAGGTCTACCTTTGGCATTATGGCAGGAATCTGAGCCAAATTTTAAGGGATTACCAAAGGTAAGTGGAGTCGCCACCAATCATTGGGTTGTTCTGAGGTGTGATTAGTCACCTGTTTCTAGTTGATTTTATTACCAATCCTAAGTTAAGAAAAAAGGCATTTTTCCTAATCTAATGTGGACAAAAAAAAATCTTGATTCTTAGGTCCAAAAGTTTGGTTACGTGTGGGGAAGGTGTTAAGCACCCCACAATGATTTTTGGAGATTGGTAGTAAAAACATGATTTTGGCATTGGCTTTCAGGGTTTGGCATGCATGGGGGCTTTGAGGTTTGGCTTTTGAATGGGTGTGGTCTCAATCTATGCTTTCCTAAGGCATTCAAGCAAAGTGCCAAATTTCCATGGCGAAAATTCAGTGACTTGTCACCTTGCTTTCTTAGCAGAAATTAGGCATCGCTTGCCTTAGGTGACACAATCTGTGACAATCACATCAAAAGGAGCGAGTAGGTATGTATGTATATATATATATATATATATGCATACATCATACACAATGCAAGCACACAAAGCAGGAAAGTAAATGCCTACATCTCTAGAGCATGGCCCAAAATATATACCTAATACAACCCATCTAAAAGAGAAAGGGAGGAAAGAGTACAATACCAAAAGGGAAAGGCTAAACTCCTAAATCTATTGAACACTGCTGCTTGGCTTAACCACATGCTTGTGTTCGTGCCCTTTTTGCTTGTGCCTGGAGACTGTGCCCTAGCTCCAAGTGTCCTCTCTCCATGTGTGTACATGCAAAGGCAAAGACAAGAAACCAGCAAACAAGCAATGGAAGGAAAAGATGCAAAGAGCATATGAAAAGGCATAAAGCGGGTAAGCATGATAGGCATGGCAAGCAAAGGAGCCAGAAAACAAGCATACAAACAAAAAGACAAACAAGCAAGAAAGCAAACAAAAGGTGGTGTCCGTGGGGGACAAATGTAGGTTTGGATCGGATGTCTATAGCTTCATTGTGTTGAAGCATGGACGACACGTTAGCAAGCAAGACTCACGCATGGACATGTAAGCAAGCGTGTAAAGATGCATATAAAGCCAACGAGTGGCACAAACAAGCATGGTAAGCATATCATCGCATGAAGCGAAAAAGGGGAAAGGTATGCACGAAGCAACCAGCATCATGACAATGCATCCTAAGTGGTTACATCCAAACAATGCCTCATGGGCATCAGACATAACCGCACAACCACAAACCCGCTAAAAGTGTCAAACGTGGCAAAGCCTAGAACTAGAAAGGCTAACACAAGCATAAAGCATAGAAGCAAGCAAGCATAGACATGCAAAATGAGAATGATCCAAACCCTTTGATATGGGCCTTGGTGTATGGACAATGACAAAGACCATAAGGTCTAGATCGGGTCCTAACCATTAGGCCAAACACAAGAAAGAAATACTAAGCAACAAAAGGGCTACAATAGCACATGGCATGACAAACATAGCCTAGGTTTAGGCACACAAACATGGCATGGAGTGCACAAGCATATGGAAGATTGCATAAAGCACATAGAGAACATAGATCCAAGCGCATAAGCATGTGAAAACATAGATCTAGACATATAGGCATGGAAATATGCATGTAGGCATGTAAATGTACATCTAGGCATGTGAATGCGTGCATAAAAGCATGGAAGAATGTAAATCCAAGCATACAAGCATGTGGAGACATAGATATAGGCATATAGGCATAGAAAAATGCATGTAAACATGTAAAAACTGAGCACATAGACATGAAAGAACATGAATCCAAGCATATAAGTATGTACAAATGTAGATCTAAGCATGAAACATGGTAAAAAGCGCATAAACACATAGATTCGAGCAAGGCGTAGCCGACAACATCAAACAAGCATGTGAACATGTAACCCTAATATCAACCAAGAACAAAAAGAGGCACAAAACATAGGAAAACATGGCATAAACCCCTAAGCATGTAGATCTAAACATATGAACATGTAAGGATGTAGATCTAAGCATGAAACATGGCATAAGGCATAAAAGCAAAAATATTTAGAAGGTTACGGGTGTGGATGGTAGCTAAAAAGTTTCATCCACACCCCTAAACCTCAAATCCCAAGTGTAGAACCAAGGAGAAGAAGGTTGGGTATAAGAGCAATACCTTGTGTTTTTTATGAAGAGAGAAGAATCAAGAATCTTTGATTTGTTTTTTGGATGTTTTTTTGTGTGTTTTTTGGTGTTTGGAAGAGGAAAAAATGTGTAGAAATCCTAGGCAGAGAGCAAAACTCAGCCAAAAAAAAAAATGGTCTCCCCCAAGTCTGAAGGGTGCCTAGGGCTTTTTATAGCCCTAGCATGAACTTCGAGGCATCCACTAACGGCCCTTCAAGGGCCACTAGCTTCAAACTGCCTCTCATCGGGTTGATCATAACACCCCTAGAAAGATCTTGACTTCCTGTTTCTGAAAAGGTATGGAACTTGAAAATCCAATAGTCAGATCAAAAGTTATGGCTCTTAAAAGTTAGCGGTGCATCGATTAATGCGTCATCCCGGTTTTCATGATATCTCAGCCCTTCTAACTCCGATTTTGACCAATGAACAATTTTTGGATTAAGAATTTGATAATCTTTGTAATGGCATTGGTTTCAACCCGTTTTGACATCCGGATTAAAATTAGGGTTTTTGGGCCCACCCAAGATCGACTTCGGGTCAAAACTTGGTCATGTCATTGAAAATCTCCGAGAAGCTCAGGTTTGACGTAAAACTATGAAAAATATTGTTTTGTGAGGGTTTTGGCCTTGTTTAACCTTCGATTAAACCTAGGGTTGACTAGAGGCATTTTGGTCATTTTAGTTGAAAAATGCACTTCGAGTGCTCCGATGCCCGAACAGGTTGCACCACATCATTCCGGATGTTCTCGTGGCCCCATGGAGAGAAATGATATTTTTGGATTTTTTGGGGTCTGGCATGCAAATTGAGAGCAAACAAAATACGGTATCAACACCAGGATACAATGATCACAGCAAATAGAAGAAGCACATTAATCTAAATGCTACAGTGAACAAAATTGTATCTTTTTCTCATTCTTTGACTATGAATGTAAATGTAAAACTAAAAACCATATGGAATAAATGAGAACTCACTATTTAAAATGGATCCACTTAACTGTGCAATAGTAGACACTCAAATAAATTAATAAATAATTATTTAATACTGGACAGCCCACTTAGAACCACACTCATAAGTATATAGATTTATAAAAATATTTAATTTAATTTCTATGTGAGACTTACAAATTTTACACTTTAGGAGTCAATTATACATTAAATTCTTAAATGGTTCTGGGAAAGTGATCACCTTGTTAATCTCTTCCTGAAGGAGAAAACTTTCCAATTTGGCCTTGCCGGAAACAATGTGTGAGCTCTACTTTAAGTTTGGCTTAAAAGTTGCCAATCAAACACTTGCCAAAAACCATTTTTCTAATAGAAAATGGTACACTAAAAATATATATAAATAAATTAATAAATTAACTGATAACAATGATTATCTATAAGTACATTTTTCATTTAAAAGAGAAATTATCTAAAATTAATCATTTGTACATGAATCATCTAACATTGTGCTTGATTGGAATTTTAAAATTTTAAAAAGTTGGTTGGCACATTCTAAAACGTGCACATGCTAAAACCAGTATTTTTATTTGAGAGGAAGTCATTAGAATAGCAAGAAATCACTATGAAGTAGTTGCCCAAATTTATTGAAAAATGTATCAAAGAGTTCTAGAACAAGCTCATTGTCGTTGTCACAATCCATCATGTAAGAACTTTGGAATAAACTAATAAAAGAGACGAAAATTTTCGGTTTACATGCTTTTTCCCACAACTGGGAGAAAGTATAACATTTATTTATTCATTAAAAAACATTTGAAACTAAATCAAATAAAATAAGAAATCTTTTCTAAGAATAATGTGAGTTCATTTTCAATCCATGTCATAAATTTATTGTCCCCTATTGTCATTGTGTAACTTTTGTAACATTAGTAGTGTGTAAATATGTAAGAGCTATGGTCATCCTAAATATTGTTATTTTGAGAAAAAACTAAAATCTCAAGAATTCCACTAAATATTGGAGTTAAAATTCAATATTCTAAACTACCTTAAATGTCTAAATTAAGAAAGTTTCTATATTGAAAAATAATATAATATAAATTTTAGATCATAATTAAATTTTCAAAGAATTATGATTTAATAAAAATCCAGTTCTAACACTATTGTACATAAGGATTCCATGCATAGGAAACTTTATATTTAATTTTCAATCTAAATCAATTGATATGTGCCACATTTGTACAAACATGTTTCAATAATGATCTCTTTGGCATATATTTTCAATTCAATGCTTTTCGGGCCATGCATAAGAAATTTTATATTTAATTTTTAATCCAAATCAATTGATATGTGCCACACTTGTACAAACATATTTCAATACTTATCTCTTTAATTTTCAATTAAATGATTCTCTCTCTCTCTCTCTCTCTCTCTCTCTCTCTCTCTCTCTCTCTCTCTCTCTCTCTCTCTCTCTCTCTCTCTCTGAGGCCAATATAGGGGACCTCATTCATGTTTGGTTCTACCCTAAAATTCAATCTGTATGACATTTTTCATTAATAAAAGTGATTTATGGACATTAGGCATTATGAATTCATTTGATGAAAAATTTATGGATTATATTGTATTTGATTGAGGTGTGTGTTAATAGGAGTGGTGTTCCACACCATTTAGGATCTTTACTTAACTTTGGTAACCCAAGTGTATGATTAAGTGGAAATAAAGGGTTAAGTTTGATTAGCATGCATGATTAAGGATTGTTTTATATCTATCCATCTATCTATCTTTCTATATATATATATATATATATATATATAAAGATAATTAACTAAGTAAAAGAGAAAGTGGAAGGAAAAATACACTCAAGGTTTTCTACTAAAGCACATCTATTTGATTAGATACAATTATGTAAATGAATCCATAAGTGCATTTTTGCCTTAACATTCAAATACCTTGTATTTAGGTATCAATTCTTCAGCAGTTAGAAGAATTATTTAATTATATTTATTATAAAAGTTGGATTCCAAGCTTGGTGGACGCATGCCAAGATAACACGAGTTTCTACCCCTCCCTTATCTTGCATGTAGGTGTAATTTGTTGCCATGACTTGTTTTATACTATCTAAATGTAAATTTTGCATGCTAGTTTATTGATTTCTTAGAATATGCTTAAATGTGCTTGAATTTTCTTGAATGTTTTTCATGTGTTCTTCAATGCACTAGTCTTTTGATTTTAAAATTAGGTTGAAAATGTGAAATAATGTTTTAGTACTTTACTTTATTTAACACGTTCACATGTTAGATTTAGGGTAATCATAATCACACACAATCACAATGTTCTATTATTAGAAATATCTTTGATTCTAAGATGTCACTACTCACACACATTCACTAGAATCTACTTTTTAACCCAATTCAAATCTTGAATAAATTAAAATTAGGGTTGTTTCTCATGATTGAAGGCAGCATTACTCCAATTCTGAATTGATATTTGCAATGGCTTGCTGTTTTTAACTCTGTGTTTGGACCTTTGCTTACCATTCTCAGATTGAAGTATTAAAGCCCAAATGTATCTCTATTCGACATACATGGTGCAATCATGTTGCTCTTAATAATAGATGTATGTATCCTCACTATATCAATGGCAGTGACATTAGTAATACTACCGAATTTCGACAGAACCCATCTCCCTTTCTTCAAGGGTGTGTTTCTTATTTCCGGAATTTTTGCCTATGACTTAATTTTGTTGATGCTTGTTCCTCCTTTTGGGTGGTTTATCTTCACTATATGCACATCTGTTATGGTATTGTTACTTTATCGCTCACACGAACAAATTCTACGACGTTGTCAAGAAACTCTTGAACCAATGTGGCACTCTACTTCCAAGCCATTCCTTAGTTTACGTGATTGGTTCTGAGAGAGTTTCCAATCAATCTGGACATTACCTTCACGAGCATCAACTGAATCCTAAATGCCTACTCCCAATGTGGTGCGATCAATAAATAATGTCTAGAGAGATCACAAGTTTCTAATTTGGTACATTTGGTGTACTACTATTCTATGGTTGACTCTATTTATGGGGTTCATCCTTATGTGAGAAGGAAGCCTAGTATATCAGATTAAAATTATGGTATCATATTTGGAGGCAAACGCAAAGGAATAATGGAGTTTGTGTCAGAGGAAATCATCTCGAATGATGTAGGGTGATACAGTCCTAGAACCCTGATGGCTGATACCATACACAACCAAGGTCAAGCTCCAACCAGAACCGAGCCTACCAACAGGAATCCTTAACTACAATTTATCACAAAGCTTACAAATCAAGACCAATATAAGTTAAGACGATTACTCTGATTATTGATAATAATAAATAATAATAAAATTATACTATTGACATTAAAAGAATCTAAATAACCTTGGTTTGAAAATTTACCCAAAATCTTGGTGAGTCAATTTGTCCCTTACATTATGTGAAGTTCCTAATGTTCTGATTGGACTACTTCAAGTTTAAGCATTCATGAAGCTCACTTGGATTTAAATACGCACTCTATTGACCAAAGAGAAAACTGGACTTCAAAAGAAGTTATTTGGGTTCTTTCAAAGAAGAAGAAAAAAAATCAGCGCATGGAATGGGCCCAAATCATATTGAGATGGGTTCCAAATAATTCAAATGTATTCTCATTCCAATCAAATAACTGCAAAAGATCCAAATAATGCAAATTTATTCTTATTCAGAACAACTAACTTGAAAACCAGGCCTGATGGATTTTCATGCAGAACACCAAAAAGTCTGTCATTCCAGTTGCAAAATTGGTACAAAAAGAAGTCCAAAATAACATGTAGTTCAAAACCCACGTCGCTGAACTAACACAACAAAGTTAACTCAGTTTGTTTAAGTCAACTAACAACTATGATTGATGAGTATGGTCACTACCTCTCCTTCACTAGCCAAATCTAGTTTCAATCGCATCTTCACTCTTCTAAAACCATAACCCTAATAGAATTAACTTTCAATCCACATCTTTTCAAGTTGGCATGGCCAGTTTCAGGTTTTCAAATCACAAATCTTTCTTTCTACCAAGCAAGCTTCATGGTGAATGTAGTGCAACTATTATTACATTTAATGTGACTCATATGAGACACATGCATTTATAAAATTCATTAGTCATTTATTTGGTTTGTGTGGTTTAGATGGATTTTTGAAGAAAAAATATTGTGTCTCAAATTTAGTTAAAAATTGGAAAGAATTGGAGTATAAAAGTTTGATTAAGTTCCTTTTCCATTTAGAATCCTACAATTTTTACTTTAATTTTATTTTGTCTTCTTTTAAAACTCCCCTCCCCCCCCCCCCCCAAAAAAAAAAAACCCTCATTATTTATATGATTTTTTTTTTTTTTTTTTGATTTACATAGATTTGCTAATCTATTGTGTATCAAATTTGGTTAAAAGATAGAGAGAATTGGAGAATTTAAACAAGAGGGAAACTTTGTGAACAAAGATATTAAAATTTTAATTTAATGATTTGAGTAACGTTTCTCAAATATACCATTGCTCCAAAACCCATGCAACATAGATAAGGCATTCATGCATATATTTGACTATTGGTAATTAAAAATCGTAACTACTATAATTATAAAACTTTATGTTTACACCATTTGATTATCCAACATATTAGATTTTCAAAAATCAAAGATTAGGCGTTTGTTGTGCCTCAAAAGAAGTGTTCATTGACCCTCCTTGCATCAGCATTTGTTGTGCCTTACAACAGACCATCACATTTAATGTTACTAAGCAACATCTCATCCTTGGAAGCAATGGCGACGCCACGTGCAACTCAGGGTGTTCCTAGGAACACCCTGACCTGAAAAATAAAATAAAATAAAATTTACATATAATAATTAAAAATTTTATATTTAATCTGTATTAGGTACACCCTCAATCACAAAATTAGGAACACCCTGAAATTAAAATATATATATATATATATATATTTGTTCTACTTTCAAGCAAAAAAAAAAAATTGTAACAAAGCCAAGCCCACGACAAGCCCAACAAATTACAGAGGTATCAAACCCACGAATTCTCCAAAAAAAAAAAAAAAAAAAAAAAAAAAAAAAAAGAAAGAAAGAGCAAATCACTAAATCAGACAGAAATCAAACCCACAATCACGTCGCTCGCAAAGCAAACCAAACCCTAATACTGGCTATACAGAGCAAAAGCAAACCAAACCCTAACTGGTTAAATGCCTTCTCAGCGAAGTCCAACTGGTTAAATGCACCCCTGTCCTTGTAGCTCGCTTGTCGTCGTTGTCACTTGTCGCTCGCCCATCATCACAGACGGCAGATCGCAGATCACTCAGTTATAGGCTGCTCCGCCACTCCGGTGCTTGGTGCTCCCCTCCTTCAAGGTATTTCTCTCTCTTTTCTCTCTGACTCTTATAGTCTCTCTCAATCTCTCACTCTCTCTCTTTCTTTATCTCACTGAAATGAAAACTATGAAATGAAATTAATGAATGAGAGTCTCTCTCTCTCTTTATTCTTTAAGAGTCTAACTCGGTAACTCTCTCTCTTTTGAACTGTGAGTCTGTGATTGGCTCTTTACTCTTTAGCTTTATTAATATTTTGATTTTTACCTTCTTCTTTTTTATTACTTTTTGAATGCTTTATCTTATCCATTGGTGTTGGTCAGTGTGTGTTGGTGTAAGTATTGGTGTTGGTGTTAGTGTTGGTGTTGGTGAGATATTGATTGTCTTTAGTGTAATGTGTTTTGCGATTTGTGATTGTGAAATTTTCTGATTGGTAGCTGGCTATTGTGATTGGGGGCATCAGGCGTGAGGCTTGTGCTTGTCTGTTAAGTGGGGTGGGGGTAGATGGGCACATGGGGCCGGGTAAACAATAATTAAAAATTAAAGTAGTATAATTAATGACAAACAAACTAAAGCAATATAGTTTATTGTTGCGCTAAACAACAATAATTAAAGCAGTATAATTAACCAATACATTATAAAAGACAAACAAATTAAATTATGTTAGACTAAACAACAATTAATAATTTTAGAATTAAGAAAATAACAATATAACAAATTATAGTTTATAAAAGACAAACAAATTAATGAAACAACTAAACAACAATAATTAACAATTTTATTAATATTTCAAATGAACTTATAGTTTATTGTATATGTACCTTTGTTCATTTCTTTTCTTTTCATTTCATTTTTTTTTTTTTTTTCCTTTTGAGGTTTTTCGATATACAGAATGCAAATTTGTTTTGGTTTTAAGAACTTTTTTTTTTTGTTTAAGCACAAACTTCATGCTGGCCAAATCTTAAATTTCGGCCGGTATTTACCGAAATAGACCAAAATGACCTGAAATTTTTTAAAAGTGGAATAGGAACACATTGGACAAAATTCCTAGAGTCACCACTGCTTGGAAGCTCACTTAAGAGAAGCAGCCATGAATGGCTTGGAATTCTTCTTTTTTGGTTTTGATCTAGCACTCTCACTTGAAAAGATAATCAAAACATAAAGTGCCAATTACCCTGGGAACAATAGACAAATCTAGAATGGAGAGCATGCATGAAGGAAGAAGATTGAGTGATTTTATTCTACCATTTCTTCCAGATAGAGGAGACAACATGAATGAAGAAAATAAGACTTCAAGTTTTTCTATATTTGTCTTTTTATTTAATCTCGTTTGACATTTTCAAATAATGATGTTTAAAAGGTGTGTCGAATTAATTGATTTTGCTTTTGTGTAAACTTCTTTTAATGACTATTATATCTTTCATTCGTGAATCAAATTTTAGGTGCTACCACATAAATATACTAGCCATATGAGAGTATTTCCTGTTCACTCCCTCGTATTGATTGCATAGAGATCAAGGAATTGAGATTAAAGCTCAAGTTGGCAAGTTACCTTGTGTAATGTCCAGTTTACTCATTGTTTTTTTTTTTTGTTTTTTTTTTTTTTTGAGGGGGAGTTTACTCATTGTTAAGCGTTATGTATTTGCTAAGTCGTTTGCTTTTAAGAAATACCTTTTAATTTGAATTATTTATAGTTATATCTGTCTCATGATTCTTTTCTTCGAAGGGTTTTGCATTATGACCTTGTTAGTATTTGGAGTGGTTTATGGAGTATAATTGGCTAATAATGGGCACATTAGTCTTACCATTTTTTTCATTTTTTTTCTTTTTTTCGAGAATACTAAATATTTTAACACACATACACAAGGAGAGAAAGGAGAAGGTTTAAAAAAAACTAACAATAGTGTATATCTAATCTTACCTTTGGGTGAAGTAGCTAAATAATCTACTTTTGATAATTGTATCATTGTTATTGATAACAATTAATTTTCCTTAAATCTCATAATGATAAATTACTGTTACTTATTTCAATATATTGGAATTTTTCTTATGAACCAAGTATGTGCCACCATAACTAGTGTTACTAAAATTCGGAATAGAGTTTATATTGTTTGCAACTCATATTAGAGTATACTCTAATATTGTTGTATGACTAGAGAATGACTTTTTTAAGGAGACTTCAAATGCATCCTAGCTACAATAAAAAGTAGCAAAAGTAACAAAAGTAAATAAAAATCTACATCTTTTTTTACCAAAAATAGTTCGACTACTTATAAAAACTAGGGGTTTGGCTTACATCCAGTACCTTTTAAATTAGAATCTCATTTTGTTTTAATGAGAAACTATTACATCACCCACTAAATATATAAAATGTGAAGATTAAACTTCATTACCATTTGCCATTGTTATTTAAAATAAAAGGTGTCTAATTAAAAAAAGTATCAAAGGTAAGTCAAACTCAAAAACTAGATTGATCAAGTTGGGTTTCCCATAATGAATGCCCTTAGAGAATTTTCCTTCTTGTTTCTCTGCTTTTCTATCATCCTCTTGTCATGTACAAACTCTTTGAACAAATGAGTGAATCTCTAACCCTTTTTTTTTTAAAGATATGGTTCTTCTAATGCAATGATGATATTGAAAGAGTTAGAGCAATGATGATATGTAAAGTAGTTCCTGATCAAAAAGAAAAATTCAGGTGGGTTCTAGTTATGGCTCAACTAGTAATATCTGAGATGGTTAAATAAAAGATTTGGGGTTCAATCTTCACTTATGCCAAAAATCAATCGGCATTTTGGTATAATGATAAAGAGCTATCATTAAGAGCAGACGTTATAAATTAAAAAAAAAAAAAAAAAAAAAAAAAACCATAGCCGGAGTTTATCCCAAACAAAAAAAATTCAGGAGCCGTATTTATAAGGCCCCAAATTAATTGACAGTAACCATAAAGTAAAATCTCAAAATGAAAGAATAGCTACGCAAGTTGACTTTGAATTTGAAATCACAATTGAAACAGGACCAAAGGTAGCTACGCAAGGATAGCTCCACCGATTTCTTGATGCATAAACCTGTTTGATGTTCTTCAAAAAAAAATTCAGTTAATAAAAAAAACTGTTATATGCATTTAAGGTTTATGGAGCTAGGAAATTATTTTATTGTTTCAAAAAAAAAAAATCAATGTGATAAAGAAATTTTGGGTTTAATTCGACTTACAATTTATTTTAAAATGTATATTCTTTGACAATCAATCATAATTCATTACCTATGTGCAAACGGATCCTAAAAGCTGAACGTCCAAGCATTGTGTTACATCAAAGAAGTACAAAATTAACAAGTTAGTTGAATCACGTAATAAGGGAAAGTGTGGGATTGGATAATGAACAAGGGAAAAGTTCTAATATAAAAAAGAAAAAAGAAAATATAAGGTAACGGATACCCTAAAGCCATAGGTTTAAAAAATATTTTTTAAAACTTTTTTGAAGAAAGAAAAATGTAACTAAGTTTTTGACATTCTTTTTTTAATTTTTTTTATTAGAAACGTTTTTTAATTTCCGATAAAAGTGGTATAAAATTTTTATTAAAATAGTCTATTAATAAATATCCTAAGGGCACCTATCAACTAAACCCATAAATAAATATAACAATAAAGTTAACCAATGACATTGAGATTTTTATTTATTTTTTAAAGCCAGGAAATTAATTGCAATGGTATTCTGTTTTTGTTGAATTTATTGATCACATCATCACTTTAAATTATTATTATTGTACTTTACAGATAATGTACTTACTTGGAATAGCCAATAATGGAAATTTTCCAAGAAACCAAGTCAATTAGTGTGTCCTCTGGGGAAATTGGAATCACTCCAGGTTTAAGGGTTCTCATTCTCCATACCATGAAGGGTAGGGAGAATTGGAATCATTCCTGGTTTAAAATCACAACTTTGCACATTAGCTAGAAACATAATGCAAGATGGTGCACTATTACGTATTGGGTGCAAGTAATCATGTAAAGATTTAATGAGCAACTCATCTTCATTCATGGTGTATGATGTGTGCAAATATGTACTCAAAGAACTGGATGAACTGGATGAATCAAATAATTTTAGAAAGAGAGCTTTGGAATCCGTATCAGGTCTCTTTGCAAATCTACTGTATTCATCCCTATATCTATTTTGCATATAAAAAATTAAGAAGAAAGGAACGAGTTCATTGGGTTTAAAGGAACGAGTTCACTGGGTTTGAAGAACTCAACACCAGCCCAACACCAGCCAACCTATTCCTCTTGTGCTCTTTGCTTTGCACCTTTTCCCCGACAACGGCACCAAAAATTGATATTGTCCAATCTTGTAACGAAAATTGTAGTGTAGCTAAGGTTGTCGTTCCACCGAGAAAAAGAAAACAAAAACACGTCAAAAGCACCAATAATATATAGATTTGATCATTGTATCATTGTTATTGGTCACAATTAATCCTTCCTTAAATTCCACATGGTAAATTACTGTTATTTATTCTAATACAATGGAACTTTTCTTATGGAGCAAGCATGTGGCACCATAACTAGTGTTACTAAAATTGAGAATAGAGTTTGTTTTGTTTGCAACTTATATTAGAGTATGCTCTAATATTACCACTGTGATTAGAGAATGACTTTTGTTAACCGATGCCGTTAGGCATTTGTTAAAGAGCCTTCAAATGAATCCCCGCTACAATAGAAAGTAGCCAAAATTAATAAAAACCTCTATATATATATATATATATATATATATATATATATATATATATATTATAACCGAAAATGGCTCAATTCAATTGCCTATAAAAATTGGATTGATTGTATTGGGTTTCTCGTAATAAATGCCCTCAGAGAATTTGGCTTCTTGATTCTCTGTTGTTCTAACATCCACGTACATACTCTTTGAGCTAATGAATGAATCTCTAACCTTTTTATTTTTAATTTTTGAAAAAAAATAGATATGGTTTTTCTAATTCGATGATGACATAGAAAAAGTTA
Source organism: Quercus parvula (assembly GCA_030820535.1). Classification (NCBI taxonomy): domain Eukaryota; kingdom Viridiplantae; phylum Streptophyta; class Magnoliopsida; order Fagales; family Fagaceae; genus Quercus; species Quercus parvula. Next base: position 51,793,532 of record JAUAME010000003.1, read on the forward strand.
TAGCAAGGATGATATGTAAGCCCTGTAAGGTAGTTCCCGATCAAAAAGAAAAATTCGGGAGCCGTATTAGAAAGGCCCTAAAATAAAAGACGGTCATTTTGATACTCGGAGGAACCATCAAGCGAAATCTCAATATGAAAGGGATAGCTACGTAAGTTGACTTTGAGTTTGAAATTGCAATGGAAACCGGAGTAACTTGTTTTGTGAAGGAAATGATTTCTCGAAATTGGTGGATTGCTAACACATAACCTGTTTTATGTTCTGCTAAAAAATTTTAAAAATTTAAAAATATCTATTATATGCATTTAAGGTTTATGGAGCTAGGATTTTTTTTATTATTATTGAAAAAAAAAAATCAATGTGATATAGAAATTTTGATTTTAGTTTGAGGCTTACAATTTATTTTAAAATGTATATTCTTTGAAAACCAATCATAATTTTTTAACTATGTGCAAACTGGATCCCAAAAGCTGAACGTTGGAGCATTGTGTTACATCAAAGAAATACAAAATTAACAATTTAGTTTAATTACGTAATAAGGGAAAGTGTGGGATTGGATAATGAATAAAGGGAAAAGTTCTTATAAAAAAATTTTTGAAAAAAAATGTTAATGGATGAACTAATGTCATAGGTTTAGTAAATACTTTTAAAAACTTTTTTGAAAAAATAAAAATGTAACTGTTTTTTTTTACCTTTTTTTATTTGTGATAAAAATAGTATCAAATTTTTTTAAATATAATCCATTAACAAATATTCTAAAGACAACCCGTTAACTAAACTCATGAATAAATATAGGATTAAAATTAGCCAATGCTAGTTTTTTATTTATTTTTTAATGTTAGTACTGGAAATTAAATGCAACGTTAATATGTTTTTGTTGAATTTAGTGATCAAATCATTACTTATATAACACAATAAATAGTTATTATTATTTTACTTTCTAGATAATGTACATATTAGAAATAACCAATAATTGACATTTTTCAAGAAACCAAGTCAATTTTAGTGTGTTGGAGAGAGACAAATTTATGGAGACTTTAATTAAGACATTAATCAAATATACAGTAACATCACTTAATGTTAATTCTAAAGTTCATCAATCTTCCATGTAAGACTTTCTCTCACAAGTACATATTTAATATAGTGAATTTGTCACAGCCAAAAAAACAAAGAGTTTTCTTAACAAGTATTCTTAAGGCAATCGTTAACACACTGTTAAAAAAAAAAAAAAAAAAAACTCAAAATATTAATTTTTTTTTTTTTCCTTAGATTTTTCCTATAAAAACTTTCTTAGAATTGTTCACTAATAAATTCTCTTAGGGCATGTTAACATTTTCCAATAACAAATTATTAGACATCGAAGAAATTTTGCTAAAAGATTTAACAACCTGTCTTTAAAGCCAACAACAAAGGCGCAGCAAAGCAAACTCATCAAAAAAGATCAATTCTTTGAATAGATTTATTAGTACTATAATGTTTCAAAATGTGGGCCTTTGACGTGGTGATGCATCATAGAATATGCGGCGTAGTCAAATTGACAATCGTTGCTCCACTCTCTTTCTTCAGTTTATTAACTTAAGCACTTCAAATCGAACTAAACAAAATAATACGGAGCCGTTTAATACGCAGGGCGTTCCAATCGCCAATATAAAACAACTTTGGAAACTTTGGAGTTTGGAGGACTAGTCTAAAAACATTTTATAAATTTCTAAGAAAGTGAGGACCAACTCAGCTGGCCCACTGACCCCACTCGCCTATATAATTCTGCAAAATGAAACCGCAATGAGCTACCTCCAACACACATAGAAAACATAAGCTTCTAAGTTCTAAACTTGTTCATTTCCTCAAATTCCTCAATCAGAGAAAGACACAACATGGCAACGAGCATGGACAGCAGCAACACCAATCCTTCTAATCTGAGTTCAGAAGGGTTAGTACTTGGTACAAATTTCTTTGATTTTAGTTTTGGTTTTGCATTTTACTCTTTGGCCTTTGAGTTATAGTGTTATACTAAGTGTTCAACTCCATCTTTTATGTATGTATAAATAAGCACTGATTATGTGGCTTAAATTACTGTGTCCCATTCAACTCTTAGTCTTGTTGTTATATATTGGCTGATCTTAGCTCCGAAGGGTATTAATCTCCTTTTGTGTTTTACTTCCATATGCATTGCTTATGTGCCCTGATTACTTGCTTTTTTTGGTTCATTAATAAATAACAATTGCTTTACCAGCCTTATATTAATGTTCCAATTTTCTTGTCTATTCAAGAATAATTTGGTGGGAAAATTTCTGACACCGTATAGCAAAGAAGATTGTAGCACAAAATCTGGAACCCATCTTTTGTTTGTGTTACTCTGTTGAATTCACTCAATTCAGATAACCAAAAAAAAATTCGAGTCCTTTTCGGTTTGGATTTGTTAAAAATTTTGACTTATATATATATTTAGGTAACTTTTAGTTTATTTAAAGTTCAAATAAATACAAACTTTTAGTTTATTAAAGATGATGGACATAGTTACACGAATAATACGGCACCAATAACTTATTTATTTATTCCGTCTGTCAATGTCACCCACTGTTCTTTTTCATTTTTATTTTTGGCATCACATTTTTTCATTTCTAAAATTTGAGCCTTATAATAAGTCTTGGAATATAACATTCTTTAATAAGTCTTTATATTCTCTATTCACAATCCCACACTCAAACCCATCTAATAGCTTCACAAAGAACAGTTCTGTCTTTCGCCTTTTCTCTTTCTCTTTGTGGAACTTGGAGAAACTTTCTGTTTGGCTGCCAAGAAGTTGAAGATAGGAATTGAAGGAAAACTTTGCATCTTATAAAGATTTGTGTTTTCTTAGCTGGGAAATAGTTACAATTTGTGGTAGACCAAATTGTGGATGATTCTTTGAGAGTCAACCTGACTCTCAGGTCAACCCATAAAAAATGTTTAACTTCAATGATTTTTTGAATTCTTGATTAATATTTGCAATGGTTCTTTTTATCCTCTTTTTTCCTTTCCTTTAAAACATATTTAATTTTCATTTTTTTTCTTAATACATTGTCAATCTAAGCATTTATATGATCCAAGACCATTTTCTGGTTTGAAAATACCTCTTTTTGAAGTTAAAGTTGTATAAACTTTAAATTTTTTAGAGGAAAATTAAATTTAATTAAGAAAATCAATACATAAGATCAATGCAATTCATGATTGAAGGTAACATTATCTCAATTAGTTAGCGATATGTGATTCAATCCATAATTTTTGCTACAATTATAAGATAACATATCTGCATCTTTAATGTAAATACAATGTGACAGATGTTGATTTAATTTCTTTATTTTAAACTGTACTTGTAGTTTGAAGCTAATTATATGTTCTATTTTTCAGAAATGAGCAAGAATTCCGTTCCTACACAGCATGGCTGGCTGCCTTTAGCTTTTTGCTTGGATTTCTGCTTACACTCCTCGGATGGAAGTATCAAAACCCAGGGGTCTCTATCTTTGACACACATCGTGAAATCATATTGCTCTTGATATTAAATGTATGTACTTGCACTACATCATTGGCAATGATAATAGTACTACCAACTTCCAACAAAACCCATCTCTCTTTCTTCAAGAATGTGTTTCTCTTCTCTGGGGTTTTTGCATGTGACTTGGTTTTGCTGGTTCTTATTCCTCCTCTCGGATGGTTCATCTTCATTATATCTGCATCTGTTCTTGTATGGTTGCTTTATGCCTCACACAAACTGATTCTTCAATGCTGTCAACAAACTCTTGAAACAATGAGGCACTCCACTTCCAAGGCATTCCACTGTTTATGTGATTGGTTCCCACAGAGTTTTCAATCAGTTTGGAGAGCACATTCCCAAGCATCTACTGGATGCTGACTCCCAACATGAAGGAGAAACATTTGTTTGGTTCGACAAATGATGTCTAATTGGAGATTCACCTTAATTTTGTCTTTCTTGCGTGGGTAATTATAAAATATTTAAAGAGTATAATAACTTGGTAATTTCTCATCTCACATAACGTGGCTTTCACTAATTAAATTTATAATGTAATGAGATCCACCGTTTATGTGAAAAGAATACCACACTGTTACTATCTAAGGGTGTTGAATAGTTTTTCCTTATTTAGTATATTTGGTGTACTATGAGCCTCAGTATGTTTTTTATATTTCGTGTACTATGAGTTTGTTTATGGCTCCATGTTTATGTGAAAGAGAAGCATAATATATAGAATAATTTCATTCTTTCATACATAGATTTAGTACCTGGTTTTTGTTTTTTTGCTTCAAATCCTCAAACACAATTATTCGTGGGAGTATTGATAAAAAAAATTTAACCTTGGTTTGAAGATCTGTCAGAAATTAAGGAGTCAATTTCTATTTCCCTAGCATTTAGATTGGAATAATTCAAGTTTTAAACATTCATGGATGCTCAAAAGGATTTGAAATATGCAATCCATTGCTATTTTACTTTCTCATGATCTTTGCTAACCCTTAAAAAGAGAATTGGGCTTCAATGACATGTTAATTGGGCTCTTTCAAAAAAAAAACTCAGCAGATGGATTGGGCAGGGCCAAATCTTATTGAGATGTGGTCCAAATAATTCAAATGAAATGTATCTCTATCACAATCCAAATATCTTCAAAACCGAGCGTTACGGATTTCAAGTTGCAAAATTGGTACAAAAAGAAGCCTAAAATAACATCTCAGATCAAAAGTCCAAGTTGCTGAACGATGCTGAATTAACATAACCAAGTTAACCCGGACTGTTTAACTCAACCGACAACCATAATTGATGAGTATATATGGTCACTTCATCCCCTTCCTTCCCAGGCCAAATATAGTTCAATCGCACCACTCTTCTAAAATTATATCCCTAACGCCAATTAAGTTACACATACAATCATAAATAAATAGCTGCAAAACTTTCAAGTTTCAATCCACATTTTTTTTTCAAGCAAGCATGGCATGTTTCATTTCTAGAAATTGTAATTCTTTCTTCCAAACAAGCAAAGCTTCATGGTGAATTTAGTTCATAAGATGCCTAATCCTTCTAGCAGGGGAGACTTTAAGCCTATATCCAATTTAAATATTATATACAAATGTACATATAAAAAAGGGCTTTTTATTTATTAAAGGCGATGGGTTGTTTAAGTGCCCTTTCCATTTAAAATCCTATAGCTCAATCTAATTTTTAGTCCAATGTGACTCATGTGAGAAATGGGGCATTTAAACAAATTCAATAGTCATTCATTTGGTTTTGTGTGGTTTAAATAGAGTTTTCAAAAAATCATGTCTCAAATTTAGTTAAAATCAAAAAGAATTGAAGAATATAAATTAGAGAGAATCTTTACATACAAAGTTAATAAAAGTTTGGTTCAAGTTCCTTTTCTATTTAAAACCCTACAATTCACCCTAAATTTTAGTTAGATATATATGAGACACGTTGCATTTAAAAAAAAAAAAAAATTTGATAGTCATTTATTTGATTTTGTGGTTTACATGATTTTTTTTTTTAAAAAATATTATGTCTCAAATTTAGCTAAAAGATAGCAAAAAAATTAAAGAATTTAACTAGAATGAATCTTTGCATAGAAAGATATTAAAAGTTTGGTTGAATGATTTATTAGCATTTCTCAAATATATCATTGCCCATGCAACATAGGTAAGTCATTCATGCATATTATCAAATACAAGTCATTAAATACTATAACTATTATAATTATAAAACTCTATGTTTACGCCATTAGGTTATTTGACGCTATATTTTTCAAAAATCAAAGAATAGGTGTGGGGGTCAATCTTGACAGGACCACAAAGGTCAGCCATGAAGCTCAGCCAACATCTTCTCAAGTTGACAACGTAGTGCGGCGAGCTTCTTCTTATGTCGAAGATGTTGGTTGACCGACATCCACTATAAGGTTGGCCACATAGGTTGATTGGCTAATACATTAATCCTCAAAAGAAATGTCCATTGACCCTCATTGCATCAACAAATATTGCGCCCTACAACAAACCATCACATTTAATGTCACTGAATAATATCCCATCCGCTTGCAATTGGGATTCATTGCTCTAACACATCCCCTTAGCTAAATTGAGGGGAGAACCAACTAGCAAGTCTTGGGAAAGCATTTTGCCCCTCAAAAATTGGCCCTCACACACTTATAAAGACCCCTCCATCTAGTTGAGTAAGGTATGCAACATTGGCATTGTTATCTTGTTATTGTTCTCTTCTTCTTCCACTAGCTTATTGATTTAACCATCAGGCCTCCCTAGCCAATAGGGACGGACCTAGGTGGGGCCCTAAGGGGGCCCGGGCCCCCTAGCCCAAAAAAAAAAATAGTAGGTAAAATTTTCCCCAAAAAAAAAGATTTGGGCCCCCCTTAGTTTCATGAACGAATGAACCATAGCCAACCAGCCCAATCAACAGCCCATGTAAATCTTTAAAAAAAAAAAATAATAATAATAATAATAATAAAAAGAAAAATGAGAGAGAGAGAGAGAGAGAGAGAGAGAGAGATTCACGCCGCTACTCACGCCACAACCATCTGGCCCAATAATTAGCCCACGTTCCTCCAAAACCGCTCATTCGCCTTTTATAAATTCCAAATTTGCAACATATATTATAATAATGATAATAATGTGGTTTATATTAGAATATTAGATTATTTATTTATATCTGATAATAGTAGGAGGACAAATAATTGTTTAATTGTTTGATTTGATCTAATTGCACTTAAATAGTAATTTGCACTTCATTGTTCACACCTTTTTTTTTTTAACAAAAATTATTGTATAAATCTTCAAAATTTCATACCTATAGTAATCAATTTTATATCCTAAATGCTGAAACATTAGATGTAACTCCTTAGAAAAGCTCTAAAATGTAAAAAGGTAAGTTCAAACCTAAGTACAAATAATTTAGTAGAGTGAAAAAAATGTAGGCACAAGTTTACTTAAAGTTAGTTTATGAAATAAAGTAATTTATTTTTTGCCACAGTTTGGGCCAAATCAACTTGAGTTTTTTTTCATTTTGACTATATGGATGTGTATTTGATTCCCCCCCCCCCCCCCCCCCTCTCCTACCTCAACTTGAAATCTTGAGTCCGTCCCTGCTAACCAATCTCTAAGTTGGTTAGGACCAAACAAAGGTTTTTGGTTATTAGCAAGGTACACATCACACTGCAATGATTCAAGACTATTTTCCTATCGTCAAAGTCTGTGTTGATGATTCTTATCCTCTTCTAATAACCAACATTTTGGTTAGGGGCCGTTCGGTAACGTTGTTCTAATAATGTTGTTTGTATTTTTTGGAAATACGTATAGGTGAAAAAGTATGTGAAAATACGTGTAATGTTGTTTAAAAATTTAAAAGTATTGCTTAAACTACCATACCAAGCGGCCCTTAACCAAAACTTCAACTTAAATATAACCCTTATTTAATGGCATTAACTTGTAAAATAAGATTTCTCTTGAGTCTTTAGTAAGCACTGTAAACTCATGTAAATGTGATGTTTCACCAATCTAAACTTACTACTTTAACAAGTTGTAAAAAGTTGAAAATTTTGGTGTGCCTACATATTGCTCAAAAGAAAACATTTCTTTTTTGTTTATTTTGATAGATATGAAGATATGATAGAGTTTCAAAGTATGGTGTTTGTTCCATGGTGATTGTTCATTGTCATTGGGCTAAGATATCAATTGGTTTTTAATGTAGGCAAGGTTTGAACCTCAAATCTCTAACTCAACAATAAAAAACTTTACCAATTGAATTAACTGGAACCTATTATTTAATTGAAATTAGAAGAAAGTAGTTCAAACTTCCATGACTATACTTGACAAATTAGACGCTAGCTCGATAACTCAAAGGGAAATATGGGTATGTATAGAGATTTATGGGCTCATGAGAAAAATGGATAAATCTGTACGCAACCCATTGGAATGGTAGGTCATGTTAAGTGGACCAAATTTTTTTCATAAGGAATTCCCCCCCCCCCTTTTTTTAGGTTTTCTTACTATGCATAAACCTGTTTCATACTTTTTCATTTCTCTTTATTTTCTAAATTTTTTTCTTCTTACAAACACTCACATATTGTTTCTTTTATTTTTTTGAATTTTGTTTTTGTTTTTTTTTTTCTTTTATTTGTATTGAAAGGGCGGCAAAAAATATATTATTAAGTTTCTTATTCAAAAAAAAAAAAAATGGCATGTGACGAAATATGGACCATATCAGGTTGATCATGTGAAAGTTGTTGTATGATTAGTGCAATAGTTGAATGACAAATGAAAGCATAAAAGAGAGAGCATACATAAAGAATTACGTGGTTCAACTTAATAGCCTACGTTCATAGTGAGAAAGTCTTCGACGGCTACATATTATAATATATTATGCATTTTTGTTACAATGAACTTAAATGTAGGGTTTATATACTAGAAAATATTTGACTTAATCTTAGACTAATTATAGATTAACGTAAGGTTAATATGTTTATTCTACAAATACACAAACTTACAATTGATTGGGGTTATTTTGATCATAATATGTCTAACAAATCTGATCATCAAATGACTAAGAGTCATAAATTTGACAACCCACTTAGGACGGCCACTTTAGGGCCCAAATTTATGCCCGGCAAATCCAAACCCAATTTACCTAACCCATTTATCATAGATATAAAGCAAAACTTGATTTTTTTTTTTTTTTTTTCCTTTTAGGAGAGTGGGGCCGTGGGTTGGTTTTTATTTTTTCTAATGCAATGAAGATATATTGATTTAGAAAGAGTTCAGAGCACACGTGATAACAATATAAAAGTCATTCCCGACCAAAAAGAAAAATTCAGGAACCATATAAAACGGCCCCTTCTTTAGAGACGGTCGTTTTGAGCCTGAGGAAAGATCAAGTGAATCAAAATAGAAGAGGATGGCTACGCAGTTGACTTGCTTTTGTGTTCGTGAATCATTGCATCGCATAGTCCGCTTTTATGGAGTTAGTAACTTATTTTATTGTTTCAAAAACAAAAATCAATGTCATTCAAGAAATTTTGGATTTAATTCAAGGCTTAAAATTTATTTTTAAAATGTATATTTTTCGATTACCAATCAAAAATTTCAACATAACTGCAAAATCGATCCCAAGAAACAAATGTAGGAGAATTGTGTTACACCAAACAAATACAAAATCGACAAATCAATTTAACCACATAATAAAGGAAAGCGTAGGATTGGATGTTAAATAAATATTTAACTTTAAATGCTATTGAAGGTTTTTTTTTTTTTTTTTGAAAAAAAAAATCAGTATTGAAATTTAAATGCAATGGTAATTCGTTTTTGTTGAATTAGTGATCAATCACTTATAAGTTAGAACACCATAAACATTTATTGTACTTTCAAATAATGTATAATGTAGGAGTAGTTAGGAATAAGTGGCATTTAATTTTCAATAAACGAAAGAGAATTAGTCAATTTATTTTGTTTGAGAGATACTACTAATTTAGGGAGACTAATTAAGACCCTAATAATTAATAAAATATATTTATTTTCAAGTTCTTTATTTATCTTTCCGTAAGATATCCAATCATAAATACATAGTACTATTTTTAAAGAAGAAACACAAGTGTCATAAATATATACCTAATATAGTTAATTTGCCACTTAGCCCAAAAAAAAAAAAAAAAATTCAAAGATAAAAAGGCATAAAGAAATCTTGCTAAGATTTAACAATATATCCTTAGGCGTAGTTCTGAGTCCTTTGAATTTATTTAGCGTGCGTTTGACATTGGCTTAAATAATATTTTTTACTCTCATTTTGCCTTCACTACTTTACATAATATTCATAATTCAAACACTAATATATACATTTTAAAAGGCAAAAAGGAAATGTTTACGTTTAAAACATGAAAATGGACGTAAGAAAATAGACATGGAGTATCATTACTCTAGATTTTTAATAGAATAATGAGAGCAAGCACCAAAATTAAGAAATGGGACCGTGACAGTGATGTTGTGATTCACTGATTTGTGAAGGACATCATGGAATGTGCATAAAACAAAAAGAAAGTCATTGCTGACTAATATGAATGTCCAATGTCCCTTCTTTAGTTCAGATAGTCTATAGTCTATACCAATAATAATACGTTTTGTCTTTTCATCTCCGAATGAATGAAAAATACGCCCGTTCAATACACCCGTTTCAATCAGATGCTAATGGCATTGTTTTCTTTCACCTTAAACCTCCTTTGAACTTTTTGACTTAGGTGCTTTTCATAACTTCTTAGAAAGCGTGTAGGCCAACTGTCCCACAAGCCTCTATAAAACCCCCATTAGAATATAGCATAAGACACAGACCTTACAAACCAGAAAAAACCATTTCTATACCTCAATTCCTCACAAAGAGTCTCAGAGAAACAAGGCAGCAGCAGAGGAAATGGATAGCACCAACAACAACAACAACAACAACAACAATCATTCTACTTTTCAAGAAAGGTTAGTACCCATTACAAATTTCTTTGATTTTTAGTTTCTGTTCTACATTTTTCTATTTGGCCAAGAGTTTTACACTTCCAAGTCCATCTTTTATGTACTAATTTTACTATCACTTGCTTGCAATATCTTAGTCATAAATGATAACTTGCTCTTTTTAGTGTTGTAGTACTAAATAAAGCACTGATTATGTGTGGCTTCAATTACTGTCCAATTAAACTTCTTGTTATATATATAGGTGACAGTTTGTGTGCGTGAGTGTGTTGGACTTCAAGAAATTTGAAATCTCTGGTTGATTGAGTATTGATTTCCTGTATATATTTAGAAACTTTTGTTTATGGGTTTTCACTTGAATTCCAATAAGTAGGGAACTGGTTCAAATTCAGGTAACCCGGGAACCAATTTTGGTGTAGATCAATTGGATCCGGGTTGTCCAATTATTCATTTAGCATTTGGATTGCCCGTACAACCTGACCCAGATACAATAGCACAATTGTAAATAAATAATATTTTTTTTGGGCAATATATATATGTAAAATAAGCTGCCACATGGCGACTTCTAGTTTAAGGTGCAAATTAAGATGATGGGCAATAGCTACACGAGATAATCTGCCACATTGCAGAATTTTTATTTGTTTCACTCAGACTTGACTCTCACCTACGGCTGAGCAAGACCAGAACAACCGGACCCACCTGACCCGATTTGTTTTGTATGGGTCTGAATAATATTCAGATTTTTATTTGTAAACCTTATTTTTTCAATATCCATTTTATTTGAGATTTATTCTTTATATGTTTTATTTATTTAACTTGATCTTAGATCTGAGTCATCATGCCTTCAAATCTACATCTTTTTTTCTTTTTTTTTTTGGCTAAGATCTGGCTCATCTTTTGCTATCTGCCCCTCTAAAAGAGATCAAAACGCACAAAGAATTTTTTTTTTTTTTTTTTTTTTAAAGCCACACAAAAATGTTTCAGCGTGACATATATTCATGTTATTAAGTATTTGCATTTTTCTCTTTTGTATGACGGATTATACTTGTTCAAGGCCATATAATTGCAGTAAATTTTCGTGATAAAGATTATACAAATAGGAACAATTTGGCTCATATATAAATAAACATTTCTTTTAAGTGCCATCAATTGATATTGTTCAAATTACTATCAAATATGTCAAGCAAAAACATTTTGGTTTGTCATGAATCTTATAAGTAAGTGATTTTTTAAAATATTTTTTTATAAAATGAATTATAATTCAAATTTCCCATTTACTTATTGTAATAATTTTTATTTAATTTGGTTTATTTTGCAACTCTTTCCTAAAATTACACATTCCTAATGTAAAGCAATTCCATTCCATGACTTTTTTTTTAATTAGAGAGAGAGAGAGAGAGAGATGAAAAAGACTTAATCCTAAGTTTATGAGCATGTTGGAGTTAGGCCCAATAAAGGGTCAACTTGTAAGTCTTTGGACTGACCATATAAATTTTTTTTTTTTTTTAAGACCTTTCCTTTTTCTTTTTTTGCTAAGGTACTTGAAAATTTTATTTGTTTTCCCAAAATCATGGTGATAGGCATGTATAATTTAAAATTATAAAAAACAGATATTGATTTCCATACCTTAAGAGTTTTCAAATCCAAATGTGCATGTATTAGATTATGTAAAGGGTTTGGCTTGCGTCTAGTGGCCAGTGTCACTGGACGCGTTGGATACGCGACACGTGTCCAAGATTGGACACGTGTCGCGTATCCAACGCGTCCAGTGACACTGGCCACTAGACAGAAGCCGTGTCCTTATGTAAACATCTCACATGATCGGGTCCAACTTATTAGGTTGAGAATCCCTAATCTAATCCAACTTATGGCACCTCTACAAGCCCAACCCAGTTTGTAAGATAAGTCATTGGATTGAGGCCTTTTGTAAAGTTTAAATAATAAAAATTGGATGTTAATTCAACTATTTAACAAATAATTGCAATTTACACTTGGGCTATTGGGCTTGAGAATGAGATATGGGAAATAAAAATTTAGGATTATGACTTAAGGTCTCATGCGTGGTGTGTGTATTGCATAGGTAAAAAATAAATATTATTTATTATATTATTAATTACGTGGATCAAGTTGAGTTATTTAGGAATAAAATTTTGCCAATCCAACACCAACCCAATCCAAATAAAAATAAATAAATAAAAATAATAAAAACCAGCCCCCTTTTTTTTTTAATAATTAGGACCTGACCTAACCCATACAAAATTCTTTATGCACATTTTCATAAATTTGTAAGAGCTTTTAACTTTAAAGCTAAAATCTTCTTTCTTTTAGTAATTTCCCCCCTATGGCATTAGGCATACTCAGTTTATGATAATGATGCAAAGTAAAATTATTCCAATTATTTAGAATATAGGGGATTCACTGAATTAAGATCCTTTCATGTGTTGTTTCTACCCCAATTATTAAAAACTTTGGTACAACATGAAATGATTCTACAAACCTTGTCAAACTTTAATTAAACTTGAGGTTGTCTTCACACCATACATGCTAACATGGCATGTTACAAACTTGTTAGAAACCCAACATCAAAATTGCAAATGTGATGTGAACAATGTTCTTTTAATTCTTTGCTTACACCATTTAATTGTATGTTGAATGTAATCTAAAGCAATCTATGCTTTTGTTTCTAGGAATGAGGGAGAACTTCATTTCTTCACTGGGTTTTTTACTGCATTCAGCCTTCTCTTTGGGTTTCTACTTACCCTCATTGGATTGAAGTATCAAAGCCCAAGTGTCTCTATATTCCACAAACATGGTGCAATAATGTTGTTCTTAATAATAGATGTACTTATCTGCATTATAGCATTGGTAATGATAGTACTTCAAATTTCCAACCAAAGGTATCTCACTTTCTTCAAGAATGTGTGTCTCATTTCTGGAGCTTTTGCCTGTGATTTGCTACTGCTGATCCTCGTTTCTCCATTTGGATGGTTCATCTTTGCTATATGTGTATCCGTTCTTGTGTGGCTACTTTATGGCTCATACCAAGAGATTCTTGAGCGCTTTACAAAAATTCTCCAATTAGTTTCAGACTTTGCTTCTCAAGCAAAGCACATTTTTTGTGACTGGTTTTGGCAAGGGCCTTTAATTCCTACAGTAGCAAATGGATCTCCTGTGTAGATTCCTAACGCGACAGAGAAGCAAGTGAAGAAATTGGCAGATAGTGTGTAATGGGAGGGAGATCAAGCTCTTGTTGTACTTAAGAAATGCTTGTTGAGCAACATCACCTATAGTGGAATAAAAATTCATGTTACCAACCATGTATAGATATGCAAGAAAAGTCTTTAATGAAGTTAATCCTTGACAATTGTCAAGGTCCTACCCAAAAAAAAAATTCACAGCCTAATTAATTATGTAAATTAATTTAAACACATGTTAGAGAAAGTAGTAAAACAGATAGGGGATACTATAACGGCACAAAATACACCATTTACAGCAAGGTGACAAAAAAAAAAACATTTGCATAATTACAAAAACAAAAGGAAAAAGAACAATTTATTTTAATTGTTACCAAAAAATAATAATAAATAAATAAAGTAGTTGTTATTGACTTAATTTGACAAACCAATTCACTTAATGGGCCATTTATCCAACCATGAACAAGTAGCATCGTTTATCATGTCATCGACATGATTGTCCATCGATCGAGATAATAGGTACCTACAATATCAATCATCCTAATCTTTAGCAGCAAATTGTTGATCATTAAATCAAAAAGTTCACCAAGCTTATCAAGATTGATTATTTTAATCATACCTAGGTCAGAGATTTAGTGTCGAATGGGAATATATTACATGTAAACATAATATACGAGTCTATGTATGTTTAGTATATTTCATGTACTATGAGTTTGTGTATAGGGTCCATGTTTATGTGAGAAATAAGCATAATATACAAACTATTTTCTCTCTCTCATACATAGATTTTGAATATGGTTTTTGTGTTTTTCGCCTTAAAATCCTCAAACACGATCATTCGTGGGAGTATTGATAAAAATTATTATGAAGATCTTTCAGAAATTAGGGATTGTATTTCCTTAGCATTTAGATTGGAATAATTCAATTTTTAAACATTCATGGATGCTCAAATGGATTTGAAATATGCACTCCATTGCTATTTTACTTTTCTCAAGATGTCTGTTTACCCTTAAAAAGAAAATTGGGCTTCAATGACAAGTTAATTGGGCTCTTTCAAAACAAAACAAAAAAATCAGCGGATGGATTGGGCTGGTCTCAAATCCTTATTGAGATGTGGTCCAAATAATTCAAATCAAATGTATCCCTATTGCAATCCAAATATCTTCAAACTGGGCGTTACGGATTTCAAGTTGCAAAATTTGTACAAAAAGCATTATTCAAGTTGCAAAATTGGTAATTAAAAAAAAAAAAAAAATCTCAGATCAAAACCCAAGTTGTTGAACAAACTTTTATTTTTATTTTTTTAGCTAAGTACGCTGTTCAGTTATCATAAACAAGTTAACTTGGGTTGTTTAAATCAACCTACAACCATAATTGATCAGTATGGCCACTTCATCTCCTTCACAAGCGAAATAAAGTTCCATCACATCACTTTTCTAATATTATATCCCTAACGCCAATTAATTTATTCATACAACCATAAATAAATAGCTGCAAAACTTTCAATCCAAATTTTTTTTTTTCAAGTAGGCATGCCTGTTTCATTTCTTGAAATTATAATACTTTCTTCCAAACAAGCAAAGCTTCATGGTGAATTTAGTGCAACAATGATTACTTCAGTTCACAAGATGCCTACTCCTTCTAGCATGAGAGACTTTAAACCTATATCCTATTTAAATATTATATACAAATGTATATGTAAAAATAGGAATGGGGGAATGGAGGTTTTAAGTGCCCTTTCCATTTAAAAATCCGACAATTCAATCAATTTTTAGTCCAATGTGACTCAAGTGAGACATGTGGCATTTACATGGATTTCTTAAAATATCATGTGTCTCAAATTTAGTTAAAATTGAAAGAAATTGAAGAATATAAATGAGAGAAAATCTTTACATTCAAAGTTAATAAAAGTTTGGTTCAAGCTCCTTTTCCATTTAAAATCCTATAATTTACCCTAATTTTTAGTCAAATATGAGACAGGTGACATTAAAAAAAAAAAAAAAAAGTCATTTATTTGATTTTATGTGGCTTACATGAATTTTTAAAAATATTTTGTCAAATTTAGCTACAAATTGCAAAAATTGGAGAATTTAAACAAGAGAATG
Source organism: Quercus parvula (assembly GCA_030820535.1). Lineage (NCBI taxonomy): Eukaryota > Viridiplantae > Streptophyta > Magnoliopsida > Fagales > Fagaceae > Quercus > Quercus parvula. Next base: position 51,809,319 of record JAUAME010000003.1, read on the forward strand.
TTTGTATACAAAGATATTAAAAGTTTGGTTGAAAGATTCTATTATTGTTTCTCAAATATACCATTACTCTAAAGCTCATGCAACATAGGAAAGTCATTCATGCATATTATCAAATGTTGGTCATTAAAAACTATAACCATTAAAATTACAAAACTCTATGTTTACACCATTTGATTATTCGACACTATATTTTTCAAAAATCAAAGAATAGGCGCGGGGGATCAATCTTGATAGGACCAAAGGTTTACTGAGTCATCCATGAAGCTTGGCCAACATTTTCTTGGGTAGAGAACGTAGCGCAACTAGCTTCTTCTTTTGTTGAAGATGTAGTTTGATTGACATCTGCTAAGGTTGGCCACATATGTTAATTGGTCAATAAATTTCTGTTTTGGAAAAATATTGTTCATAATTAAATTTATTTGAAATATTTGGATCTTGTAAAGTTTGTGGGGGGTTAATTTCAGGGTGTTCTTATTTGGAAAAGTGAAGTAAAAGTTATTCTAGTGTATTGAAATGATGGGTATGTATTTAATTTCTTAGGCATGCAAAAGATGTTGTGAAAGTTGTGAAGAAAAGATTGTAAAATAGGAATTCCCAAGTTCAACTACTCTCTTTGACAGTATTTTTTTTTCGGAAGCTTTATCTTTTACTTTTGATTCATTTTGAAAATGTTATCTGAATCAAAACTGCAAATTTCCACTACTATTTTTTTTTTTTTTTTTTGGGGGAGGGAAGGGGTATGCGATGAATCTATTAATGGATTAATTGTGATAGTAATATTTGTATTCGTCTTTTATGTTGTTAAGTTTTCTTGTGCAGTATGTTGCCACTTTAAGGACTAAAAATTTAGTATGTTGGTCCATATGATTTGGTTATACCCACCTTTGTGGGTTGTGAATTGTGATTTAGAGTGCACTTAATTTTACAAGTTCTCTTGGTAGAATTGTTCACATTTTGTAATTTGTGTACTAATTCTATTTGGGATATGCAATGATATTTTTGAAAATAATTTGTGAGACTATGATAATGGTCCTATATATGCATGTGTGTGTGTGTACGATCTTTGATATGCTAGATTTAACCTCAACTCAAGTCAATAATTTGAATGGTTCAACATGTAGAATTTTTTTTTTTTTTTTTGGGTTTTGTTTTCCTTTACATTTTAGATGTGGATTAAATGAATGAAGAAAATGATGAGTAAAGTGATATTGTTTCAAGTGCTCCAAAAATAATGAGATCTAGGACTTCTTCTATATGTTTGGATTTTGAAATATTACCTAAAGGTCCTCATGGGAAAGAGAGAAAAAAGTGTAAAAAATGTCAAAATTCTTTTCTACTGGTGCTAGTTGCAATACTATTTTGTTGCGTCATAGAGCAAAATGCCATGAGGTTAACAATCAAATTGTGTCTCATTAGCCTTTAGATCAAGCTACATATAGGGAAATGGTTGCATTGGCAATCATTAGACACAATTATCCATTCTCATTTGCAAAACATAAGAACAATAGGTTGCTTTATTGTTATCTGAATCCTAATGTTAAGACTATATCGAAGAACACTGCAAAATTAGATGTGATAAAAATATACAAGAGAGAAAAGAAAAATCTAAAACATGATTTAAAGTCAATTACTGGTAGGTTTTGCTTATAATCAGATTTATGTTCTTCACCTAACACTGATGAGTACATGGTTCTTACAGCATATTATGTTGATGAACATTGGGTGTTGTAAAAGAAAGTTTTGAGTTTTCCTCATGTGCCACCTCCACATGGTGGTGTTAAATTGTCAAGAAGGTTGTTAGGTTTGCTGAAAGAGTAGGGCATTGAAAAGAGAGTATTCACCATTACTTTAGATAATGTTTCGTATAATAATACTTTGGTGAGTCATTTAAAGAGACACCCTTCTTTTGGACCTTGTTTACCTTGTGGTGGTGAGTTCTTTCACGTGCGTTATGGTGCACACATATTAAACCTTATTGTACAAGATGGATTAAAAGTCATAAATGAGGCTGTATATAATTTACGTGAAAGTGTTAAATATGTGAGAGGTTCAGATCATAGGAAGTTGAGGTTTGCTGAATATCTTTTAGGGCTTCCTTTTTTGACAAGTAAAAAAGTACACCAAGATGTGCCAACAAGATGGAACTCAACATACTTGATGATTGAGACCTGCTTTAAGCATCAAGATGCATTTTCTCACCTGAATAGGATTGATAAATACTTTCTAAATTGTCCTTAAGAAGAGGAATGGGAAAGGGTGGAGAAGAGAGCAAGAGTTTTGGAACCATTTTATGATATCACCATGCTCTTCTCTAGGACAAACTACCCCACAGCCAACTTGTATTTCCATTGTATTTGGAAAATTCAATTGCATATTGTGGAATAGTTGGAAGATGATGATGTGATAATTAGAGCAATGGTAGAAGAAATGAAAGAAAAGTTTGATAAATACTAGGAATATTACAGTCTCGTGCTATCATTTGCTGTCATTTTGGATTCTAAATATAAGTTGCAATATGTAGAACTTTGTTATGGAAAGTTGTATAAGCAAGCAGCAGTATTAATGGAAATGAATCTTCATGATAAATTTTAAGGAATATTTGAGGAATATATGAATTCTACTAGTGATATCAGGGATATGGTTGAAGTAGCATCCAGTAGTGGTGGAGAACATGGTCGTTATGATACGCATGATGATTTATCTGGTTTTGAGACATATGCAAGTCAACTTATTGGTTCAAATTCAAGCAAGTCACAATTGGATTTATACTTGGAAGAGACTCAACTTAACCATAGGATTCATGAGGATTTGGATGTTTTAGGGTATTGGAAGTCCCACAGTAATCGTTTTCCCAAACTTCCCTTGATGGCATGTGATATTTTGAGCATTCCCATTACTACTATTTGCTTTAGAGTCTGCATTCAGTATTGGTGGTCGTATTCTTAATAAGTTTTGCAGTTCTCTTTTCCCACAAATTGCAAAAGCTTTGTTATGTGCCCGTGGTTGGCTATATAGAGTACCAAGTATATCATATTTTTTATCACATATGTGCTCGCAGTATTCACTAATATGTTTTTTATGTACTAATAAATGCTTTGCTTTCCTTTTTTAGCTATAGATGATTTTGAGGAAGAAAGCCTTGTGGAAGATTTTGCAACTTGTGCCTATCTCAATCTGGTTCATATGTTGATGTGGATTAGGTGAATAAAGTTCTCAATTAAATTCAACCATGGCCTAAAAGCATTCTTTGTTTTCTTTTTTTTTGAGTTTCTCCATCAAAAGCATGTTGTCCATGATTGATGTACACAAATTTTTAAATATGCAATAGTTTCATTTCTGGATTTGCTTTTTAGATGTTTAAATTTTGGATTCAGTGATGTTCTTTCCTGTGTGATTGAGCTAAAAATAAGTACTTGGCTTTAGATTTGTTTATACTAATAAAGTTGTCTTGTGCCTCTTGCAGCTTCACTCATAGGAAGAAAGGAAGCTATCTAAGAGTTCTTTTGCAATCAATCACTTATGAATGTGCAAGATATATGGCTGTGTTATTGTGACTATTGTGGCTAATTTTGTCAATTTCATTCTTGCCTTCCATTTATAGTTTTAAGATATCTAAATAGGGGCTTAGAATACCTTAATTTTGCTACACACCTACTTGGTATATAGAGCAATCTGTACTTGAGAGATAAGCTACATATATCATTCTTCATATTCCTCACTGTTAAAATGAGTGCTTTTAATTTTATTAAATCAAGTTTTCCTAATCAATGCATACCATGATGAGATTGCCAAATTTCACCATTACTTGCAACTAATTAATGCATGGAAGTTTATCACAAATCCTATGATAATTTTCTTCATTTATTTCTTTTCTAGTAATTACTTTTATTTTATTTGTCCTTTTTCAGAGAGTGTGAAATAATAATGTTCTTATTAGAATATTATTCTTTAATATATTGTTGAAGATTGGCACTCTGAATTTAGCTAGGCTTTTAGGATTCAAAAGGTAGAGAAGTAAATAGTTTTCCCCTTCATTATTATATTTGGTGTGTTTGTAATGCTTGGGTTGACAATGACAAAATGAGAAGTGAAAATGATATATATGGTTCATGCAAATATGTTTGTCAGGTTCCAACTATTATTAGTGTAAGAATATTCGTAATTTTATTTGTAATATAGGTCACTTTGTTGTGTGTAGTAGATTCTTTTTTCTGCCTTGGAGTCCTGAGGATTGTTATTTTTTTTTTTTTTGTGAGAATTTTTTGTTATTTTGTTGGTTGGTTTATTTGTGTAGATGTGAATTTTAGGTCTGCAAAAAGCATACTGTGTTTTCTATATTGTCAAGCTTAATAAGAATTCTTACATTAAAAATATTTTACTCATTAATTAACAATAAACATAAACTGAATTTTTATTTGATCTAAGCACACATTAGACCCCCTAAACCAACAAATATGTTGCGTAATTTACTGCTATCTCTATCTTATTAGGTTTTTTTTTTTTTTTTTTTAGCTTGGTGGTTTACATATTATTTATTAGGTTTCAGAGGAATTTCAGTAATTTTTTGGGTTTCGGGTGTATTTTGGTAACATGTCAACCAATCAAAGCAACGAAGCGACATGACCTCTAGACCATGCTGACTGAGTCACGTGGCAACACCTATGCTAGACAACTCCAATGAATCCCAAAAAGCCACGTGTATGGTCTATCAACGAATCATGATGCACCACGTGTCATCCCAATATTGAATCACAACGTAGCCTATGTTAAAATAATAAAATAATAATAATAATAATAAAGGGGAAAAGAGATACACTTTAACACAAATCCATTGAGAAATGGCACAAGGCATCTTTGGCTTACATGGACAACCCACAGACAAGGGGGCAACTGATGGGTAATCAAAAAGTGTTTTCCATCCATGTGAGTCATCTACAAGAAGAAGGTTCATCCAAGATAATGGTTTGGAAGGAAGAGGGAAAAATGCTAACACCTAGGAGAAAGGTCATCTAAGAAAGATAAATCATTTATGCAATGAGAGACTGTAGACGATCAATGAACACTTAGTAAACTCTAAGGTGTTCTCTGCAAACCAAGTCCAAATAGATATCCCGCATCTCTACCAACCATCCAAATAGACATCAGTTGTCCATAGAGATATAGGTCGTCACACTACAAGAAGGTGTGGATGATCAACAAACACTTAGAGTGCGTTTGGATTGCATGTTTTGCGTTTGGCGTTTGAATAGTGGGATCCACGACATTGTGCACGTAAATGAAGATAAACGCATTTTAAATGAAGATAAATGCAAAGTGGTTGTGTGTTTTGTGTGTCATGTTGAAGTAATACTTCAAAATTATTTTCAATGGAATTTGTCTTGTCATGTCATATCCGTACAGGGACCTGCATTTTAAATTTATTTTGCTACAGTATTTTCAGTTTTTAGCAAAATAAACGGTATCCAAACAGTCACTTAGTAAAATTTTAAGTGTTCTCCACTGATTATAAACGATCGAACCACGATCCCCTATTTCAAGATGTGGGCTGAATTTCCCGAAATTCGCTCTACTCTCCCTACTAAGTTCACACATCTCCCACGATGTTAGTGGCACCTAACAAGTAGACCCACTCTAAACTCTCTATAAAAGGGATCAAGCCTCACCAAACCAAACCAAGGTATGTTCTACTATTTATCCACTCACTATACTTGAGTCCTAGAGAGAAAACTGACTTAACCGTCGGAGGATCCTTAGCCGGTTCACCCTAATCACCTTTAATAGTCACTTTCTTCTTCTTCTTTTTTTCCTAGGTCATCCAACCGCCGTTAAAGCCCGAAGCATTCAGTCTACTAATTTTCAAGCATCATCAGGAGGTATTTTGGTCATTTTTTTCAAGGGTATTTTGGTAATTTTAGGTTTCGAGGGTATTTTGGTTAATTTTTAGGTTTAGGTGGTCTTTCAGTCATTTTTTAGGTTTAGATGGTATTTCGGTAATTTTTAGGTTATGGAGAGTATTTCGGTCATTTTTTGGATTTCGGGGATATTTTGGTAATTTTTAGGTTTTGGGGATATTTTGGTCATTTTATGATTTCGGGATCCTTTGGTCATTTTTTAGGTTTTGAGGGTATTTTAGTAATTTTATAGGTTTAGAGAGTATTTTGGTAATTTTAAGGATTTTAAGAATACGTTAGTCATTTTTGAGTTTTAGGGGCATTTTGATAATTTTAATTGTTGGTTAATTGGGTAGGTTGGGATTTACCCATAATAATTAATAATTGAGTTTAGATTAGAAGTAATTAGTTAAATGAGTTTTACATATCAGTATGCTCATCCCAAATTCACCCATTTGACACCCATAGAATTAACCTGTGAAATAAGATTTCCACTTCTATCATTTTTTTTTTTTTCTTTTTTGGTTTAAAGATAAAACTAACGCAAGATATCCATCCACAAACCGCTACCATCACCACGGTCTTCATTGTCCTTGTTGTGCTCACAACTTGTCGCTTCACTTTTGTTAATTTGTGCTTGATATCTTTACCCATATAATTATTCTTGCAAGAAATGAACTGGAATCACCCATCAAGCAGTGTCACCTGTTTACATGGGTAAAATGGGAAGAATACAGAGTGGGTAGTCCTGGGCTGAGTTACTAGCAGCGGTGGCGGTGCACCTAGTTCTTATTTTACTTTACCTTATTTTTTCAGGGGACCAAATTTAAAGAAAAAAAAATCCAAAAAAATCCTATTATACAGACACACAGGGATAGTAGAGATGTTACTTTTATGTAGACTATATCTTTAATATTATTTTGCATATGTTACTTTATCAGATATAACAAAAATATTTTTAAAATACGTTGTTTGTGTGTGGTTGCTTAATTTTTTGGTTAGAAGTATATTAGACACACAGTGAGATAATAAGTTTAAGATTTAATTGATTTGTATATTATGAAAAAACCAACTACCATATTTAATTTTTTTTAACTATCCAACTATGCTTCGCAACAAAATGGAAAACAATTTTATAATACCCCTTAATTTTATACATTAATATGGAAAATAATGTGAAATCTAGTAAAAAATATATTATAGATAAGATTCGGAAAATAGTGGTTTGATACGTAAATTACCAAAAAAGAAAAAATATGTATAAGGAAATTTATTTTATACTTCTAGTTTCACCTTCTTATTAATAAAAAATAATATATATATATATATATATATTATTTTGATTTTGATTTTGATTTTATATTTTGTCTTAGTTTTAGTGTCACCCAATGGGCTCTATTGCCCTTGACAGTACAGAGGAGCAAGTTGTGTGTCAGACGTGAGACTGACATGTACCGAAATTAAAGCGTGTTTTGTCTTTAGATTAAAAAATGAAGTTAATTTTAGGAGAGGTGGACAGTTTTTATAGTAATATTTAGGGTATGTTTAGATATCGTTTATTTGTTAAAAATTAAAAATTATTACTAAAATTAATGTAACAAAATAATTTTTAAAAGTGTGAATAATAATGTAAGACCCAAAAATGCATACATGAACAGTATCATGGACCCAAAAAACACCAAATGCATCATTGCTATCCAAACTCACACTTAGTGTCCATTTTATCTAATTTTTTACTGAAAGTTTTTTTTTTTTTTTGGTTGGAAGTATTATAAATAAAAAGTAAAAATTAAACAAAATAAATAACTTATATGAGAAAGGTTGTTTGGTAGAATAATTTGAGAAATGTTGTTTATAATTTTTTAAAATATGTGTGGAGGAAAAATATATAAAAACATGTGTAATGTTGTTTAAAATGTAAAAATATGAATTTGAGGTGCAGGAACAATCAGGCCCTTAGTTTTAGCTAAAGCAATTGTTGGGATTTGCAATTGCACCTCAACAGGTACGACTGTCAATTGGGTGTTTCTTTTCTTTTGACATGATTAAGAAAGAGTTAAGAACACGAATGATAATAAAATAAAAGTCGTTCCCGACCAAAAAAAGAAAATATTCGGGAACCTTATAATACGGCAACTGTTTTTTTTTCAGAGATAGTTGCTTTTAGGTTGAGGTTAGACTTTAGAGCATAGGAAACATCAAGCGAATCACCGTAGAAGAGGATGGCTACGCAAATTGACTTGATTCAAATGGATAACTTATTAGTAATTTGCTTTTTGTGAGTGAATGGTATTCTTGAAATGTGAATGGTGGATTTCTGACATAGCCTACTCCGTTTATGGTTCCAAAAAATTATTATTAGTATATTATTGTTTTGTGTTCTGCAGGTTTTTATACGTGGTTGGGTTAAAATTTAAGTTGTTTAAAAAGGAAGACATAAAAATAAAGTAAAATTACATCTTTAGTCATGTTTTTAACAGAGATATGTCACGGAACTCTAACTAAACTAATCTCAGATATGTAAAGTGTCAAATTTCAAACTAAGTATAGGTAACTTAAATTTCAATCAAATCACAAATGAATAAATTGTAATTTGTCTTTTAAAAAAAAAAAAAAATCAATGTGATTAAGGAATTTATTGTACTTTTCAGGTAATGTAGGAATAGTTAGGAATAAGTGTCATTCATTTTCCAATAAACGAAAGAGAATTAATCAATTTACTTTGTTGGAGAGATACTACTAAGTACTAATTACTAATTTAGGAAGACTCTAATTAAGACCTTAGTAAAATGCATTAGTTCTAAAGTTCTTTCATTTATCTTTCATTTAAGAGTGCTACTCACAAATACATACCTAACATATGGTGAATCTGCCACTTAGCCCAAAAATTAAAAGATTATTAAAAGAAATAAAGAAATCTTGCAAAGATTCAACAACCTATCTAACAAAAGAGAAGAGGTAACAAACTCATTAAAAAATAAGTGCAGTTCTTTGAATAGATTTAATAGTTGCAAGTATCAAATTTCAAAACATGCGACAGTGACATATTGAAGCATCATCATAGAATGCCGTAAAGAAAAAGAAAATCATTGCTGACTAAATATGAATATCCCCACCCATGTGGCCCTTCTTTTAATACGTTCTCTGTTTCCATTTCCGAACGAATTAAAATACGGCCGTTTAATTCGCCATTTTTAATCAGATTCCAATAGATTATTTGTTTTCTTTCAGCTTAACTTTCCTTTGGAACTTTTCACTTGTGTATACAGTGTACCTATAACTTCTTAGAAAGTGTGGCCAACTGTCCCACTCTCCTATATAAATAATAAAGCCCCATTAGATTACAACATCAGATACAGCCATTACAGACCAGAAAAAAAGCTGTAAAAACCATTTCTATACCTCAATTCCTCACAAAGAGTCTCAGAGAAACAAGGCAGCAGCAGAGGAAATGGATAGCAGCAGCAGCAACAACAACAATCATTCTACTCTTCAAGAAGGGTTAGTACCCATTAAAAATTTCTTTGATTTTTAGTTTCTGTTCTACATTTTTCTATATGGCCAATAGTTTTTTTACACTTCTACTAGCTAGTACTGGTTCAAGTCCATCATGATGTATCATTTATGTACTAGTTTTTCCTTTTGGGGACAAAATTCGTTTTGCCTCCTCAACTAAACTGGCAATATCCTAGTCATAAATGATAACTTGCTCTTTTTAGTGTTGTGGTGCTAATTAAAGCACTGATTATAGGACTTCAATTACTGTCCCCATTGAACTTCTTGTTATATATTTAGAAACTGATTATGAGCGTGTGAGTGTGTTGGACGTCAAGAAATTGGAAACACTGGTTGATTGAGTATTGATTTCCTGTATATATTTAGAAACTTTTGTTTATGGGTTTTCACTTGAATTGAATTCCAGTAAGTAGGGAACTGATTCAAATTCAGGTAATCCGGGAACTATTTTGACTCGGGTTATTCAGTTATCCGGTTTAGCATATGGATTGCCCGTACAACCCGACCCAGACACAATAACATAATTGTAAATAAATAATAATTTATTTTTGGGTAATATATATATATATATATATGTAAAATAAGCTGCCACATGGCAACACAAGATAAACATAAACTAACCACATCGCAATTTCAGTTTTATTATTTGTTTCACTCTGTCTCTCTCTCACGGTCTCAAGCATTCCTTTTTATTCAGATTTTTGTAATTATTATTATTTTTCTGAAATTCGAGTGTTTAGTTTATGATTTTCAAATTGAAGATTAATCTGTTAATATTCTAAATTTTTGGTAAACCTTTTTTCTTTTATACTTTTTTATTTGAAATTTATTCTTTTATTTATTCATTTATTTGGACCGTAGATCTTGGTCATCTCATTCTCAAAAAAAAAAAAAAGATCTGGGTCATCTTTTGATATTTGCACCTCTGAAAAATCCCCCATCTTTTTAATCAAACAAAGCCTCTTCTATTAATATTGATTGTCTACTACTTATCATTAGATTATGGAGGTTGATTTTTTTTTTTTAAACGGTTCCTTTTTCTACTTAAAAATTTTGAAACTTGTAAAAGAATATTAAAAATTAATAAAAATATTTATACATCAGATAAATACATATATTAATTTAGCTTTTACAAGCTTGTTCGTAGCTCTCTGTTTTTTTTTTTTTCGTTAAAACATCAATTTTTATTTCATGGGAGGAGGAAGGAGTGGTTATTTGACCATTGACCATAACACAATATAAATATGCACATTTTCTCTACACGCTTTTGGGATGTTTATGTAAAAATGATATATTCTTCTTTTTTTTTTTTTTTTTTTGATATCCTTGCTCCATTTACCTAATAACAAATAATAGAAAAAATAAATAATAAACTGACTTATAATTAAGATCCATACGCACACTAAAGTTACATTTGACAATCAATTCTAAACTAATTTTTTACTTAAATTATCCATTGTTTGCAGATCTTACATTATTTTTTGTGAGTTTTAACTTTTAAATAATAAGCTAATTTTTAACTTCTTATTTTATATTATTCAAATAAACTACCTAAAATAAATAATTAATAAATGTACAAGATGTAAACAAAAAATGAAATAATCTTTAGATGTTTTTGGGACCCATGTGGGACCTACAAACAATAAATAATAAGTAAGTTTCTAGCAAAATGTGGATGCCAAACTGGAACACGTGTTTGTGCAATTCCAATACTAACTAACTTAATTTTTACATTTATATATTTGAATATCGCTTATTATTGATAATTGAAAATATTATAATAAAATAATTTTTAATATATGAATAGTATCGTGAGATCCTGTTTTAACTTAATTTTTGTATTTTTTTATATTTGTGGATCTCATAAATAGTGCACGAATCTATGTTTAAAACGCTAGATGCAAATTTTTTTGTATAAGTTCCTACATACTTCAAAAATGAAAAAAAGAAAAAGGAAAAAAAAAAAAAAGAATTGAGATCAAACTAATTTAGGTGCGATACGTATTATTAGCTTATATTGAAATGCTCAAAGTAGACATAGTGAATTTACATCATTTAAAATAAAGTTCTTGTTTATCCGTTTATGTCTTCCACTATGAGAGATTTAGGAGACCATAAATGTCAACATCAAATATTAGGAATTTCCTTTTAGTAGTAAGGATTAAAGAGATCAAATTGTTGGATTCTATTTAATCCAAATAATAAATTTTTTTATTGTTAAATAAGAGACCTGAGAATTGAATACTACATACACCAAAAACAAATTTATATTTTGACCTGATGAGAAAGTGCAATAATTATAGAGTGAACAAATAAATTGAAATATTATTGTACTTTTTTATACAATAAAATTAAAAAAATTAAAAAGAGATCAAAATGCCCAAAGAAGTTTCAACATGATATATAAATATACTTCTACGTGACGTCGTGATCAAATCCCGGTCCAACTTATGGCACCTCTACCAATTCAACCCAATTTGCAAGATAGATCATTGCGTTTTTTTTTGGTCCAGATTAAAAATATTGGATTTTATTCAACTATTTAAATTTTTTTTTAAATGATTGCAATTTACATAATTAGGCTTGAGATTGAGATATGGGAAATAAATAAAAATTAGAATTAGGACTTAAGGTGTCACATATAGAGTGTGTAGCCGCTGTAACGTAGGTAAATAAAAAAAAAACGTATAATTTCTTGTATTAGTATTATCAATAGCATCAACCAGTCTATAAAGCCATTTTTCTATTTTTTATTTAGGGTCCTCTTAATGGGTCTGCTTAGGAAAATTGTAAATAAACTATTTTATGAATATTTTGACATTATTTTTATGAAAAATATAAAAAATTATTTTAAAAAAAAAACTTAATTACTTTTTTTTCCATAAAAAGCTCCTAAAACTATTTCCTAAATTAATATTCCTATGACATTTTAACTTTTCTCTTTTATCTTTCATTCTTTTTAAATCCACCCTCAACAAACTCTCTTTCTCCATAGTAAAACATACTGTATATTTTTTCAGTGTTTCTTTATTTTTTATCAAACAGTCACACTCACAACTCACAACCCAACACAAACCCATCAACCTAGAACGAACTCATCAAACCCAGCAAACCAAGAACGAAACTAGCAAACACTTCGGCCCAAGTACAAACCCATTGAATTGAGATTGAACCCAGCAACTTTACACCCGAAACCAACACAAACCCAACCGCAACTCAAAACGGCCCATATCCACAACACAAATCAGCATAAACCCAACCCAACAAATCTGGAAACCTACCCAAATCACAAATCCAACCCCCAACCCAAATCTCCAAAAGGAAGAAGGAAAAAAAAAAAAAAAGGACCTAACCTTTTTCTTTTCTTTTTTTTCTTTAGGGAAAAAAGAAGACCTAAGCTGACCCATCAATTCACAAAATTTTGTACACATATTTCTATATATTTGTGAGAGCTTGTAATTTTAACGATAAAATCATTTTTCTTATAGTGTTTTCTTCCTATGAGAAGCATTATATATATTCAATTCACGATACAAGGTAAAATTACCCCAATTATTTAGGAGTATAAGATTAAATTAAAGTTAAATGTCCTGTAATGTATTGTTTATACCCCAATTATTTAGGTCTTTTTTATAGAATCATTTAATAGGTCTTTTGGCGCACCATCAAAAGATTTTACCCAATTAGTTAGTTGACATCTTCAAATATATGACAAATTTTCTACAACCCTTGTCCTACTTTATCTACGGTCTAGGTTGTCTTCACACTAACATGGCATGTTACACAATTTAATATTATGTGACTGATATTCTTTTAATTCTATGTCTCAAATTGTATATTTCATGTAACTAACGCAAAATTATGTTTTCTTTTTTCTTTAATATAGGAATGAGCGAGAACTCCATTTCTTCACTTGGTTTCTTGAAGCTTTCGGCCCTCTCTTTGGATTTTTGCTTACCCTTCTGGGATGGAAGTATCAAAGTGTCTCTATATTCCAGACACACAATGCAATAATGATTCTCTTAATAATAAGCGTATGTATCTGCATTTTGGCATTGGTAGGGACAACACTACCTACTTCCAACCAGAGTTACCGCCATTTCTTCGAGGCCGTGTGTCTCATCTCTGGAGTTTTTGCTTGCAATTTGTTGTTGTTGGTCATTGTCCCTCCCTTTGGGTGGTTCATCCTTGTTGTATTTGTATCAATACTTATGTGGTTACTTTACAGCTCATACTCTCAAATTCTCCAGTGCTGTCAAGAAATTCTCCTATCAGTTTCAAACTACGCTTCTCAGGAATTCCTCAATTTTCGTGACTGATTTTGACATGGTGTTGAGTTGGTCTAGCAAAGGCTTTTCATTCTTACTGCATCAATGGATCTCCCCTGCTAACTATAAATGTGATGGAACAACAAGTGACCAAATTGGCAACTACTATCTAGTTGGATGGAGATTAATGGTCCGTTTGGATTGAGGGAGTGGGAGAGAGGGTAGAGTAGAATAGAGTAAATTTAGCACAAAATTAGCTTATTTTTAGCCAACTTTACTATACTCCCCTCTACTCTCCCATCCATCCAAACAGGCCTTAAGTTCTTGTTACGTAGAAATTATTGTGTCTTTAAAATTTTTCACCTATATTTGTTTGTGGACTAAAAAGTAAAAATGCATGTTACGAACTACATATTGATATGTAAAACCCAAATTGTATAACATTGTCTATTAAACAATAAAAGTTGTTTTATTTCACGAGATTACTTTAGCATGAATAATATTTGGACATTGTATGAGATGCACTGTATATGATTTAGTTATAAGGATAAGATTTGTAAACGCAAGATCTAAATTACAAGTTCTTTGTAAACTCAAAAACTTTGGTTCATATTTCGTGATGAAATTGGGCATTTCATCTATAAAGTCCATAATGTATCAATTATGATTATTTTTTTTTATCATTGAGTTGAAGACTTCTAATTGATATATTAGTGTGTTTTAAGTATGTAAGATACATGGAACTGGACTGATGTGATATTTATTATTCTATTAACTACTATCATATAAATAACAAATCTCAAGACTTACATATAGTTTCATTAACTCTCAATCCTAAGAGGATTGTTAACCCGAACATTGAATGTTGGTTGCTTTTGTGTATGCATGAGTGAGATCTTATTAATGGTCAAACCTCATACGTTGGGCAATCATATGTAGTGCCGAGGGAACACATATTCTCAAGATAGAATTCATAATTTCTTTTTAGAGAAATGAAACATTCCCTTGAAATAAGTTTAATGAAAATTGGTTACTCAAAGTATTGAGCACAATCACTTTAGTAAAGAGTTAAATATAAGAATTAAGAATAACTAAAAGATTAAAATGAGAAGTCAAGTAATAAAAAAATAGTGATTTATAAAGTGCCAATATTTTTTATGACTTTGTTTCACTATGGGTGTTTTCATGAAGGGATCGAATGATAATGTAATAGAGTCTCAAGATTGAATTTAATTAATAAATTTTATGGTGCAATTACATTTTTATAGTATCATTAAATATAATTAACGACAACTTTGGACTTATGAAGAGTTGACAAAAGGCCTAAAGTCCGTTAAAACTATTTTTTTGAGAGATCATTTGGTCCCATCTTAAGACACATACTAAAACCCAAAAAACTAGTGATTTTTTATTTTTTATTTTTAGGAAAAAGACTAGTCCATTTATTAAAGAGATTAATTATTTTTTCAATAATGTTTCAGTAACAGTTATTTTATTATTAAAAAGAAAAAATGCTACTATAGTTTTAATGTAAGTTTCAGAAGAGAAAAGTTACCTAAAAAAAAAAAGAAGAGAAATAAGCGAACATTCTGAAAACAACAACAACAACAACAAAATAATAAAAAATAAAAAGGAAGAAAAGGTCTCCCTCTAGATTACCAACTGGCAAGAATCTCACCCACCTTCTTGGGTATTTTTTGGAATTGAGGTGAAGATCTAGGTGTACTCAAGATCAAGTAATTTTTTTTTTTTTTGGGGGGGGGGGGGGGGGGGGGGTGGTTTGTTTGTGATTCACTACATCAAGGTATGCATCATGCAAATTGTTTTCTCTAGGATTTAGAGATAACATGTTTTCTTGTACCTTTTGTCTTCATCTTTATACCTTTTGTCTTCCGCTTTATTCGAATTTGTATGTGATGCAAATGAGTTTTCCAATAAGGCCTACCCAAAAAAAAATTCCACCACTTAGTCAAATTTATAAATTAATTGAAATACATTAGTGAAAGTAATATCTTAAGCTGGAGATACTATGATATAACAAAATACAACATTTAAAACAAAGCAAAAAGTATTGGTCAAATTACAAAGGGAAAAGAAGACAAATTTTATTTTTGTTCTTGATTTGATGGACTGATTCACTTTAAGGGCCATTTATCCAACCATGAACAAGTTGAATCATTGATCATGTCATCAACACGACTCTCTGTCCAATCAAATAATCGGTACTCGAAGTCTCCATCATCCCATTCTTCATGAACAATATGTTGATAATTAACATTACCAGAAAGTTCAACAATCTTGTCAAGATTGATTGCCTCTAGCATTTGTGTTTCCAGCACTTTATGCCTTTCCATTATCATTGTATTCACCATAAATGCATGATCATCCCCATATTTGGGTCGTAATTGATATCGCTTACATACTGAAGAACCACAAGGTTGACTTAAAATTCGAATGACATATTTTCGTAATACAGAGAGATGATTGCCACACAATTCCCACTATATACCTGTAAAATTATAAAAAATAACATAATTATATAAGAATTTCTTATAAAGATAAATAGAGGTGATTGAACTCACGTGGATGTGATGTTTTTAGCATTGTAATGGCTTGATCTATGAACAAGTTTGAGACCTTCATTCGGTATAGTTGTACTTAGTTAATAAAAGCTTCTCTCTCTTCTTCATCAACCAAATGTTCTAGAGCAAAGCTTATGCTATTAGTCAATTCAACATTCTCTTTAAATTTCTCACTATACATATAGGCAGGATTTACAAAGGCGGCGACTGCATGTATTGGATGAATAATATCACTTCGCCTCTCACTAAAAATTTCCTATATACGATCATAAGGGAAGTGACCATAATCTCATACAAGTATCCTGATGTTGCGTCATCACCATCAACTAGACAAAGAGCTTGCAACAGTGGCCGCAAAACTTGTGCTATTGTTTTTCCTCGAATCCAAAATTCTTTGCAATGAATAGCATGATCAATAAATCTTGTACCTTTAAGTTCTCCAACCTGTTTGTAATTAAGCGTTCTCCCCCAATCAGTAGACAATGTTATAATAGACATTTGTAAGGCCTGCAATTCATCTTCAACTTCTAAAAGTGATATTAGCATACAAATATTGAAACTAATATAATCGTTCCTTCTTTTGTGCACTTTTCTTAGGGGCACACTAACATTATGCTTGTAAATATATGTTACTATCAGCTTTGCAACTTGAATTGTATTATACACAAAAGAAATATAGTATATTTTCTCCAAAAGCAATCCAATCCCACGAGTGGCACAATTTGTCATGTAAATTCAAGGATACTTTTTAAGCATATCTTTAATTGATCTAATCTCATCACTATCATCACTATCATTATTAATGATAAATTGTACGACATACCTAGGCCCAATTTCTTCTACTATAGAAGACATGGCTTCTTCAAATAAATGAAGTTCTTCCATTGGTATGGGATGGATCCATGCACGCCAACCCTCTTGGTGTATAAGCAAAAATATTCTCATAGGTGAAAATTGTTTTAATGCACCATTTCCGACTAGGCCATATATTGTACATTAAGGTACAACCTGTTTTGACCGAATATTTTTTGACATTATGAATGTATTCCTCAACTTCCTCCTTGATACCAGGTATTATCAGTGATTTAAGGGTTAATGAACTTGGTAATTCGTAACCAGGCCCATATTCAGCAATACCTTTCACAAAATCATTGAAGAAGGGTGATTGAATAGCATCAGAACAAATGCTATCTAAGATCAAGAGCTTAGCAAACTTTCGATCTACTATACTCTTATCCTTCTCCACACATATATTTGGCATTTGTGATGATGAGGAAGTTGAAATACTTTCCCTCTCCAAAGTATTATTTGATGCAGCCACACTTTAGCTTTCTTTCTAGGAGTGTCAATTGCTTGTGCTACTGCTGATTTAACATCTATAGGTACTTGCAGGCAAATTTCAATATCACGGCCTCTAATCCCGGACAAATGTGATTTAATCCTTGAAATACCCCTAGAAAACTCTTTTTGACAAAACTTACATAAAAAACGACCATTTTTCAGATCCTATGCATACTCCCATAATGGATCTCTCTTCCTAACCATGTCAAACTTTTATCCAACATGAAATAAATTGCATGATAATTGTTGAATATATTATGAAACCAAATAAAAAATAAATAAACAAGAAAAGCACAAAGGCCAATCATGTGTAATACTACATATGATTGATACAAAGGCCAATACTTATAAGGCAAAGGTGGGGGGCGTTTCTCCCCGAGATGGGATTGAGCAAATTCGTGAGAGTGGCATCGGCCCTTAACCAGTGGTGGAGCCACTTGATGACCAAGGGGGGCCTGGGCCCCCCCAAAATTTTTGAAAAAAATAATTTTTTTTTTGGAAAATATCTTAAATAATTTGATAATTTTCAAATAACCTTATTATTTTTGCCCCCATGCCTAATAATATACATACATATTTAAGAAAGTCTAAAAATAAATATAATTTTTATTTAAATAAAATACAATCTATAAATACATGTGTAAACAAATTACAATAATGAAACATTCATTATCTTTAAAATGAACATATAGATATTTTAACAATTATCTCAACAAATAAAGGGGAAAAAAATTGAGTTATGAAGCATTGTATATTACTATTTTACCTTTCATACACAAAGCGGACAATTCCTTAGCCCATTCCCAAAGCGGACAATTCCTTCTTGGGGAAAGACTAAGTTTCCTCCCACAAATACAAATCCTCTGTATCACATTTTGTATTTTATTTTATGTTCCATCAATCACAATTTATTATGTATTTAGTTTTTCCATTTTTAACTTTGGCTATTTTATAAGGAATGTTAAACAAATACATGGCAAGTTGTGAATGATGGAACATAAAATAAAACACAAAAAATGGTACAGAGGATTTATATTCCACTCTCACTTCCCACATCTCTCTCTACCACTCCCACACTATCTCTCTTCCTCCACTCCCAAATTTGAACATCACAGCCTCTGATCCTAGACAAATGTGATTTAACCCTTGAAATACCCTCAACAAAATCATTTTTATGGTTTTGAAACTCGGACCGTTCATTGAACCATAAAAAAGAGAGAATCAAGGTTTTTAAGGTCGAACTAAAGTCAAACCGTGATGACGTCATAATTAAATTATTAATTATTTTAAATATAAATAAATAAATAAAATTATTAAAAATAGAATATTTTATTAAAATAGTACAAATAAATATAGAGATGTGGCACTTTCAAGTTTAAAATATTACTTTAAAGTTTATCTTAATATATTAAATTAAAAAGTTTAACGTTTAAAAAGTTTAACATTTAAAATTATATATAAAAATAATTGCATTAAAGAAAATGTCCAATCATGCATTTAATATACTCTTTTCCCAAACAAACTCTCTCTCCCATGCATCAGTATTCCCCCCCCCCCCCCCTCATAAAACCATTAGACCCCTACCCACTAGTACACTACCACTAAGCTAGTCTTTTCTTTCTTTCCCTCACACGCTTCTTGTTTTCTTTCTCTCTCACCCCTCTCTCTTCCAGAACTGATCTGAGAAAACTCTTCTCCCTTTCTTCCAAAACAAATCCGAGCAAAATCTCCCCCAAAACATCAATTTAGAGAACAAGATTTGCTACTTTTGGCTTCTAGCAAACAAGACGACCCTCTCGACGATGAAAGATTCAAAACTTCCGACAAGTTTTTAGTGAATATTTTCAAGCAAAAAGCCCAGGTCTGACTGGAAAACCCATGCACAATCTATAATGTCCGTTTCATTGCCTTTTTTTTTTTTTTTTAGATTCAAAGGGAAGTAGGGTACCGTGAGAAGCAATCTGGTCACGGTTCTGAGAACCGTGAGGTCCAACCGCAATTCACACGGGTCCCTGCTTTTTTCCCATAGAGCGGTTCTTGAGGCTACAAGAACTGCAAAAATGAGTAGTTCAAGGTTTTCCCAGTCGAATCATACAGTCCGGTCCGGGTTTCAAAACCACGATCATTTTTACAAAATTTACATAAAAAACAACCATTTTTCAAATCCTTTGCATTTTCCCAAAATGAATCTCTCTTTCTAACCGTGTATCCTACATGAAATAAACTATAAACCACATTTAAAATGAAGCTAAATCCAAACTATTTAAACAAGGAACACAAGGCGAAATCAATCATGAGCAAGACAAATTATCCATCATCTCTAGGCTCTAGAGTCTTTATACACTTAATATATATGGCCATAGAAGAGTGCGCTAACAATGTACCCATAAATCGAGTGTGTTAGCAACAAGTTAATTCACTCATGGAGTTGCCTTGCGGTAGCCTGGTAAGAAGCCCTTGCAGTCCATAACCTTTTGAGTCTTAAGGTTTTGGGTTTGACCAATGGTAAGCTCCACTATTACACGGATGGTTCCACGTTATTCATAAATAGAGTTTAAGTGAGCCAGGGTTATTAGTGACTACATTTGCCTCCCTTTTTCATTTAGACAAAAAAGCTTCATACTTGATTGCATAACTTCTTAAGTTGTACTTTCAATAGATTTTTTAAGCTAAATAAACCAATGAAAATAAGCTACGCTACTTGATCAAGTACTGCATGAGCTTGATCTATTTATCCAGGTTTGGTTCACTAGATTCAAATAATGCAGTAGTAGGTCGATAAAACTTGCACACTTAGCTCAATCTTAGTTTTATTCTATGAGATTAGATTTGGATCAAATTCATATTAAAATTTAAATCATTGACCGGTAGTTCTTAATATGTGTCTGTACGGGGGCCAAGATTTAAACCTCTAACATATGAGGATATGACTTATAAACAGCAAAGAAAACATAAGATTCATCCTAAATCCTAATGAATATATGTAGATAATAGATTCTTAATCTTAAAGAAGGAGAGGTTGAGCCAGAGAGACATGCCAAGATTTGAGCACTTGCCTTTTCCTTGTTCGATCTGTTCACGGGTGCCAGCAGAAATGGAAGTTAGAGAAACTGTAGAATCAGTTACAAGTACAAACTAGCTAGTTTAGGACACTATAAATACTTTACATGGTCTCTCCTCTCTCACCTCTCACTAGCTTTGTTAGTGTTAATATCACTGCATGGTTGCAACGCAGTGATATTAACCAAAAAACGAAAAGATGAAGTTCAAGATATAATGTTTTGCATATTTGCTTTTAGGATGGGAAGAAGTTAATATAATTAAACGAATCATTATATAATAAGCTATTTTCAAGGTGAAATTAAGTTTATAGATGAGGAAGGTAAAACTAAGGCAAGATTTATATATTGTAGCAAAGAGTACATGGCTGATAGGAAATTTATGGGACATCTAATTTAAAATCTCATACACCCGTTTGTTTTGAATATCTTTTTAATGAATTGCATAATAGACAAAACCTATTGTCCAAAGGATGTAGAGAAGGGAAATCTAGTGCCGAGGACTTTTACAAATGCTATGGGTAGAAAAGTTCTTAAAATTTGATGAGTCCATTTAGGTTTGTAGAGAATTAAGGATTCAGAAGGTTTTTTAATGTCTTCCAACCTAAAATTTATGGAATTGATACCTTGTTTTTATGCTTTTGTAAAATTTAGAATGTTTTATAGGTCTCTGCCATGGTTGTGGAGTGCTACAATTTAATGTTTCCTTAATCACAAAAATTAATTGGACTCTCTCAATCTTCATATGACTGAAATTTAAAAGAGTTACATTATTATTGCTGTATTCCACAAATGTTGCTATCAAAAGGAAAAACCCCTTTAAGTAGTCAATTGTATGAACAGATTTGCGGAAGCAAGCATAAGATCATTAGGAAATGGTATTGTTACAATCAAAGTATGTGTTTACTTATTATTATTAAGTAATGGTTCAGTAGCATCAATCTATGTTTGGAACTTCTTTTTGGCTTTTCTATATAATTCTTCTTATCAACAACTTGTTATTGCTTTTTATGCAGCAAGCCACTAGTGGCTCTTTGTCAAACTTCTATCATAATTGATGCCAAAGCCATGTTTTGTACCTGATGCCAAAGCCATGTTTATTAATTATGTTTACATGGCTATAAATATATGTAGTTAACAGAGTCTGTATTTTGCCTTCCTTTATTTTGGCCAAAACCTTAGCAAATTAACAACCATGATGAATGGAGAAAATTTCATAGATATTGTGTGGGCCATAGATGTCAATACAGGAGAGTTGGAAAGTTGTTACCATTCCTAGTTTTTTGTTTATTTATTTATTATTATACAAATGCTTCATATATGCATTTTCATGGCACCTTGCATGATTAATTTGCCTTTTGCATGATTAATGTGTCTTTCTCTGATAAAAAGGCCAGTTGGGTATGGCTAATTTAAGGAATAAATCTAGATTCCACAAAAAATACACCAAAACAAACATGGGAGGAAAAATCCCAAAAAAGAGGCCCAAAAGGTTGGCTAATTTATGGAATGAATCCAAGTTGTGCAAAAAAATACACCAAAACAAAAATAGGCCCAAAAGGTTGGCTAATTTAAGGAATGAATCCAAATTGTATAAAAAAATACACCAAGACAAAAATAGGGCCGAAGGAAAAATCCCAAAAAGGCCCCATACAACTTCTATTTTTTTTTAAAGTCCAACCCAAAACCCGACCCGATTATAGACCCGAATTTTTGGGTTGGGTCGGGTTTCAGATATGCAACCCAATTTTATAGGGTCGGGTTGTGGGTCACAATGAACCCAACCCGACCCAATATCACTCCTAGTTCACTCCTGGGAAAGGGTTTTCCCACCAAACTGATCCCTCCATCTTGCTAAGTAAGGTATTCAACCTTTGGCATTGGTACTTTGCCATGATTCTCTTCTTCTTTGACTGGTTTAGTGACTTTAGTTGATTAGGGCCTAATTGAGGTTTTTCTTTATCCACAAGGTGCCCATCAAGTTGCAGCGATTCAAGATTGTTTGGAAACTGTCGAAGTATGTGTTGCCGTTTCATCTTCTCTATGAAATTTTTAATGGAATTAACCTGCAAAAAAAGGCTTCCACTTCTTTTTTATTTTTTTATTTTTTTATTTTTTTAAGTTAAAACTAATGCAAGATATCAATCCACGAACCGCTACCATCACCACGGGCGGCATTGTCCTTCTTGTGCTCACAACTTGTGCTTCACTTTGTTAATTCGTGCTTGATGTCTTTACCCACATGATTGTTCTTGCCAGATATGGACTGGAATCACCCATCAAGCAATGTCACCTGTTTACTTGGGCAAAATGTGAAGAATGTAGAGTGGGTAGTCCTGGGCTGAGTTATTAAGCAGCGGTGCACCTAGTATTTATTTTATTTTTCCAGGGACCAAGTTAAACATGTTAAAATAAAAATATTAATCCAAAAAAATCCTATTACACACGTAGATAGTAGAAATGTTAAGTAGGCCAATTTCTTTTTAAAAGGGTTTTTTTTTTTTTTTTTTTTAACTACCCGTAAACTTGTTTCGTAACTTTCACTTCTACCCGTTTGGAACAGTTTATTTAACTAAAATTAAAATCTTTTTGCTGAAAGTGTAGAAAAAAAAAGTTAAAAAAAAAAGTTGAATAATACTATGAGACTTATGAATAGTATCAAAAAGTGCAGCGAAATTTATGAATAATAACAAAAATAAGTTAAAAGTGAAGATAAGCTGAAAAATTCAGCTCATCCCAAACGCACACTCTTGTTCTTTTTTAATTTCCCTTCTTTTCTAAATTTTTCTCTTTCTTACAAACACTCAAAGATTTTTTTCTTCAATAAGTCAAGATTTGAGGTGAGTTTGGTTTAATTTTTTGAAAATGTGTTTTTTTTTTAAGTGATGGTTTAAAACGTGCAATATGAAATTGGACATTTTTAAGTGTTGTTCTTTAAGTTTCCTTTTTAAAATTCTGCCATGCGGATTTCTTTTCATGGGATTGACGTGTATTTTTTAATCAAAATAGCCACATGGCATAATCTTAAAAAATGAACTTAAAGAATAGCACTTATGGTACTGTACCTAAATTTTGTCCTCCTAAAAAAATAGGGTGCTTGGTAAAAGTGGAGAAAATGAGCATTTGTCCCTAATTTACAAACTATGCAACAAAATGCCACTATTTTGAAACTATTTAACAAAATGTCCATGTTTTTCAAATTCCATTTTAACAAAGTTGAGTTATAGGTAGAACTTGACTTAGTAATGTCGAATCTATGCATATTTTGCAACTTAATTTTTTTTGAAAATTTAAGTGGAACTCAACATTGCTAATGTCGAGTTACATTTAAAAATATACACAAAATGCAATTTTGAGGATATCGAGTTTTACACATAACTCAATTTTATTAAAATCGAGTTTTAAAAATAGGGGTATTTTGCTAAATAGTTTTAAAATATGGATATTTTACTGCATAGTTTTAAAATTAGGTGCAAATGCCCATTTTCCCCTAGTAAAAGCTATTAAAATGCTAACTGTTTAGCTAGCACTTATAAAAATTGCAGTTTAATATATAAATTGCCAAAAATGATTAAATATATATAAGAAAATTTATTTTGTACTTCTGGTTTCACCTTCTTATTAATAATAATAATAAATAAATATATTATTATTGGTGTTACTATTGTTATTATACAGTAATATTTTTTCTTAGTTATTTTTTTAGTGTCACCAAGCGTGCTCTTGCCTTTGACAGTATAGAGGCGCAAGCTGTCAGACTCAGATGCCAGATGTGCTAAAATTAAAGTGTGTTTTGTCAATAAAATATAAAGGGGTAAAGTTGGGTTTTAATTAAAAATTAAGGGTCCATTTGGTTGAAGGGGTAGAAAAATGGGAGGATAGAAAATTGTAAAAGAATAAAAAAAAAATTAATTTTTCTCATTTTTATTTGGTTGGGAGTAAAAAAGTAAAGGGATGGAAAATGAGTTTATATAAATTTACTCATATACCCTTATTAAAAATTATGTCCAATTAAAACAACAACAAAAAAATGACAAAGAACCAAGAAAAATAAAATCACCCAAATTTATTAAAAATAATAAAAATCATGTCCAGAAAAAGAAATCACGTCTAAACCAAAAAAAAAAAAAAAAAAAGGGAGGATTCAGAAAGAAAACACCATCATTTTCCCATCTCTCCCTTCCAACCAAACACTCTCCAAAAAGTTTTCCCTCTTCATTTTCTCTCTTTTTTTTTCATCATCCCTAAAATCCACTTTACCAAACACACCCTAAGAGAAATTTTAGAAAAAATTGACATTTTTGTCACGGTAATATTTAGTATCCGTTTTGAAATAACTTATATAATTTGTCTTACTGAAAGTACTGTAAATAAAAAGTAAAAGATAAATAAAATAAATAAATAACTTATATAAAACTCACAAATAGTAGAAAAAAATAAAATAAAATAAGCTAGCTTACAAAGACATCCTAAGCGGACACTTACTTTTAGCTAAAGTTTGCAATTGCAACTCAACAGGTGCAATTGCGTTTTGTCAGTTTTTTTTTTTTTTTTTTGGAGGGAGCTGGTTCTTTTCTTTTGACATGATTTAGAAAAGAGTTAAGAGCACGAATGATAATGATAAAATATAAGAGTATGTTTGGTAACTGTTTTTTCTCCTTATTTTCTGTTTTCAAAAACAATTTTTTATTTTTGAGACTAAAAACTTTGTTTGGCAACTTAAAATGGGCAGAAAACAAAAACTGTTTTCAAAATTCAATTTATGAAGAAAACTGAAAACATGCAAAATGTTGTTTTCAGTTTCTAATTTTCAAAAGTCAATGAAAACATGCATTTAATTTAATGAATATGTCTTATTTAATGAGTTAGCATTAAATTTCAAATCCTAGTTACAACATATTTTAGTATTTTCTATTTTTTTTTCAAAAAGCTATCTTTTTAATTTCAACCAACCAAACATGTTTTTGATTTCAAAAATACAAGAAAATTGTTTTTTCTTTATATTCCCAAAAACAAGTTTTTGAAATTAGAAAACAAAAACTGTTACCAAACATAACCTAAAAGTTTCCCGACCAAAAAAGAAAATATACGGAACCTTATAATACGGCACCCTTTTTTAAGAGATGGTGGCTTTGAGGCTGAGGTTAGATTTTAGAGTAGAGGAAATATCAAGCGAATCAACATAGAAGAGGATGGCAACGCAAACTAACTTGCTTCAAATGGATAACATAGTAATTTGCTTTCTTTGAATGATTAGGGTATGTTTGGTAACTGTTTTTTCCCCTTATTTTCTGTTTTCAAAAACAATTTTCTATTTTTGAAACTAAAAAACTTGTTTGGCAACTCAAAACGGGCAAAAAATAAAAACTGTTTTCAAAACTTAATTTGTGAAGAAAACGGAAAACATACAAAAGACTGTTTTTAGTTTCTAATTTTCAAAAGTCCATGAAAACACGCATTTAATTTAATGAATCTATCTCATTTAATGAGTTAACATTAAAGTTCAAATCTTAATAACAACATATTTTAGTATTTTCTATTTCTTTCTTAAAAAACCATCTTTTTTAATTTCAACTAACCAAACATGTTTTTGATTTCAAAAATACAAGAAAATTGTTTTTTCTTTATATTCCCCAAAACAAGTTTTTAAAAATAGAAAATAAAAACTATTACCAAACATAACCTTAGTATTCTTGAAATGTGAATGGTAGATTTCTAACATAGCAATGTCCGTTTTTATGGTTCTAGGAAATTTGTAAATTTATTGTTTTTTTTTCTCTCTTAAGAAAAAAACCAAAAATCAATATGATCATGGAATTTACTATACTTACCAGATAATGCAGGAGTAGTTAGGAATAAGTGTCATTTATTTTCCAATAAACGAAATAGAATTTTAATCAATTTATTTTGTTGGAGAGATACTACTAATTACTAATTTAGGGAGACCATAATGAAGGGATTTGGTTTACATCCAATATTTTTTTAATTAGAATCTCTTTTTATTTTAATGAGAAATTGACACGTCACCCACTAATTAAATAAAAAGTGAAAATTAAAATCTACTACCACTTGTCATTGTATATTTAAAATAAAATGAGACTTCTAGTTAAAAAAGTACTTGAGGTACGTCAAATCCCTAATTATGACCTTAATTAATAAAATACATTAGTTCTATCGTTCTTTCATTTATCTTCCATTTAAGAGTGCTACTCACAAATACATACCTAATATATAGTGAATCTGCCACTTAGCCCAAAAATTAAAAGATTATTAAAAGAAATAAAGATATCTTGCTAAGATTGAACAACGTATCTAACAAAACAGAAGAGGTAACAAACTCATTAAAAAATAAGTGCAATTCTTTGAATAGATTTAATAGTAGCTAGTATCAAATTTCAAAACTTGGGACAGTGACATTTTGAAGCATCATCATAGAATGCCGTAAAGAAAAAGAAAATCCTTGCTGACTAATATGAATATCCCCATGTGTCCCTTCAAATACAATGCGTTCTCTCTTTCCATTTCCGAATGAATTACAATACGGCCGTTTAATACGCCGTTTTCAATCAGACTCCTATTGAGTATTGTTTTTTTTCACCTTAAACTTTCTTTTGAAACTTTTGACTTGGGTACTTTTATAACTTCTCAGAAAGTGTAGGCCAACTGTCCCACTCTCCTATATAAAGCCCCAAAAGATTACAGCATCAGATACAGCTATTACAGACCAGAAAAAAAGCTCTAAAAACCATTTCTATACCTCAATTCCTCACAAAGAGTCTCAGAAAAACAAGGCAGCAGCAGAGGAAATGGATATCAACAACAACAACAACAACAATCATTCTACTGTTCAAGAAGGGTTAGTACCCATTACAAATTTCTTTGATTTTTAGTTTTCTGTTTTACATTTTTCTATTTGGCCAAGAGTTTTACGCTTCTACTAGTACTGGTTCAAGTCCATCATGATGTATCATTTATGTACTAGTTTTTCCTTTTGGGGACACAGTTCGTTTTGCCTCCTCAACTAAACTGGCAATATCTTAGTCATAAATGACAACTTGCTCTTTTTAGCGTTGTAGTACTAAATAAAGCACTGATTATGTGTGACTTCAATTACTGTCCCCATTGAACTTCTTGTTATATATATAGGTGACAGTTTGTGTGCGTGTGAGTGTGTTGGACTTCAAGAAATTGGAATCACTGGTTGATTGAATATTAATTTAGAAACTTTTGTTTATGGGTTTTCACTTGAATTCCAGTAAGTTGGGAACTTATTCAAATTCATGTAACCTGGGAACCAATTTGACTTGGGTTATTCAGTTATCCGGTTTAGCATTCGGATTGTCCGTACAACCCGACCCAGACACAATAACATAATTGTAAATAAATAATATTTTTTTGGGTAATTTATATATGTAAAATAGGCTGCCACATGGCAACACGAGATAAACATAAACAACCACATCGCAGTTTTATTATTTGTTTCACTCTGTCTCTCTCGGTCACAGACTCACAGGGTCTCACCCATTCCTTTTTGTTCAGATTTTTGTAATTATTATTATTTTTCTGAAATTCGAGTGTTTAGTTTATGATTGTCAGAATGAAGATTAATCTCTTAATATTCTAAATTTTTGGTAAACCTTTTTTCTTTTATACTTTTTTTTTATTTGAAATTTATTCTTTTATTTATTTATTTTGACCTTAGAAGTTAGATCTGGGTCATCTTTTGATATTTGCACCTCTGAAAAAGCCCCCATTTTTTTTTAATCAAACAAAGCCCCTTCTATTAATATTGATTGACTACTACTTGTTAGTATTAGATTATGGAGATTCTTAGGAATTGAAGGCTTGAGTGGTAGTTGATTTTTTTTTTTTTTTTTCCATTTTTCTGTTTAGATGTATTTAATTCTCATAATTTTTTATATTGTCCATCCACAAAATGTTAGATTTTATCCCAGAACATTTTCTAGGTTGATTTTTTTTTTTTTTTTTTTTTGAAGGGTTGTTTTTTCTACTTGAAAATTTTAAAACTTTTAAAAGAATATTAAAATTAATAAAAATAATTATACCTCAGATAAATACATATATTAATTTAGCTTTTACAAGCTTGTTCATAACTCTCTGTTTTTTTTTTTTTTTTTCGTTAAAACATCGATTTTTTATTTCATGGGAGGAGGAAGGAGTGGTTATTTGACCATTGACCATAACACAATGTAAATATGCACATTTTCTCTACACGCTTTTGGGATGTTTATGTAAAAGTGATATATTCTTTTTTTTGGGGATATTCTTGCTTCATTTACCCAATAAGAATACTTTTTGCATTACTATTTTTTTTTTTTTATATTGAGTGCTGGTTTAGGAACAATTTATTTAATTTTTTGTTAAAAATATAAAAGCTAAATAAAATAAATAGATAGCTCATGTGAAATCTCAAATAATAGAAAAAATAAATAATAAACTGACTTATAATTAAGATCCAAACGCACACTGAAGTTGCGTTTGACAATCGATTATAAGCTAATTTTTTGCTTAAATTATCCACTATTTGCAAATCTCATATTACTTTTTGTCTCGGTTTTATTTTAAATAATATAAGTTTTAACTTTTAAAAAATAAGCTAATTTTTAACTTTTTATTTAATATTATTAAATAAACTACCTAAAATAAATAATTACTAAATGGACAAGATATAAACACGAAATGAAATAAGCTTTAGATGTTTTTGGGACCCATGTAGGACCTTTAAACAATAAATAATAAATGTGCCTTTAGATTGGGTGTTTTGTTGCGTTTAGCATTTTGGAGCTTGGGTCCCATGCACTATTCATAGACCAGCCACCCACCGAAAATTGAAGCAAAAGTGTTAGTGTTTTCAACTTTAAAAAATATTTTACTACAGCGTTTTCAGTAATAAATTTTCAATTTTCAGCAAAATAAACAGTATCCAAACCTAAGTCTGGCAAAATGTGGACGTCAAACTGGAACACGTGTATGTGCAATTCCAACACTAGCTTAATTTTTACGTTTACCTTCCTTTTTTTTTTTTTTTGGCTAAATTTTTTTTGTTTTAATTTATTTATATATAGAGTTTATTTACAATAAAGAATTTGTTGGTAGTAATTTATTTACAATATAAAATGAATAGCTTTATAGTTGTGTAAGTTCCAACGAACTTCAAAAAAAAAAAAAATTTGAGATCAAACTAATTTAGGTACGTACGTATTATTAGCTTATATTGAAATGCACAGCATAGAGATAGTGAATTTACATCATTTAAAATAAAGTTCTTGTTTAGGTCTGTCACTATGAGAGATTTAGGAGACCATAAATGTCAACATCAAAAAACATTAGGAATTTTCTTTTAGTAGTAAGGATTAAAGAGATCAAATTGTTGGATTCTATTTAACTCAAATAATAAATTTTTTTATTGTTAAATAAGAGACCTGAGAATTGAATACAACATACACCAAAAACAAATTTATATTTTGACCTGATGAGAAAGTGCAATAATTATAGAGTGAACAAATAAATTGAAATATTATTGTACTTTTTTATAATTAAAAAAAATAGATTAAAATGCCCAAAGAAGTTTCAACATGATATATAAATATACATCTACGTGACACCGTGATCAAATCCCGGTCCAACTTATGGCACCTCTACTAATTCAACCCAATTCGTAAGATAGGTCATTGCATTGAGGTTTTTTTTTTTTTTTTTTTTTTTTAAAGATTAAAAATATTGGATTTTATTCAACTATTTAAATTCATTTTTTTTATAAATGATTGCAATTTACATAATTAGGCTTGAGAATGAGATATGGGAAATAAAAAATTAGGATTAGAACTTAAGGTGTCACATATGTTGTGTGTGTAGCCGCTGTAACGTAAATAAATAAATAAAAATATTTTTAAAAAACATATAATTTCTTGTCTTAGTATTATCAATAGCATAGACCAGTCTATAAAGCCATTTTTCTATTTTTTTTATTTTGGGTCCTTTTAATGCCTAGGAAAATTGTAAATAAACAATTTTATGAATGTTTTAACATTATTTTTATGAAAAATATTAAAAAATACTTTTAAAAAAAAACTTAATTGCTTTTCTGTTTCCAAAAAAAGTTTCAAAAAATATTTCCTAAATTAATATTCTTATGAAATTTAACTTTTCTCTTTTCTCTTTCATTCTTTTTAAAAACACCCTCAACAAACTCTCCTTCTCTATAGTAAAAAATATAATTTCTTGTCTTAGTATTATCAATAGCATAGACCAGTCTATAAAGCCATTTTTTTATTTTTTTTATTTTGGGTCCTTTTAATGCCTAGGAAAATTGTAAATAAACAATTTTATGAATGTTTTAACATTATTTTTATGAAAAATATTAAAAAATATTTTTTTTAAAAAAACTTAATTGCTTTTCTGTTTCCAAAAAAAGTTTCAAAAAATATTTCCTAAATTAATATTCTTATGAAATTTAACTTTTCTCTTTTCTCTTTCATTCTTTTTAAAAACACCCTCAACAAACTCTCCTTCTCTATAGTAAAAAATATATTTTTTCAGTGTTTCTTTATTTTTTATCAAAGAGTCACACTCACAACTCACAACCCAACACAAACCCATCAATCTAGAACGAACTCATCAAACCCAGCAAACCAAGAACGAAACTAGCAAACACTTCGGCCCAAGTACAAACCCATTGAATTGAAAATGTACCCAGCAACTTTACACCCCAAATCAACACAAACCCAACCACAACTCAAATCGGCCTAAATCCACAATACAAATCAGCAGAAACCCAACCCAACAAATCTGCAAACCTACCCAAATCACAAATCCAAACCCCAACCCAAATTTCTTAAAAGAAAAAAAAGAGGACCTAACCTTTTTTTTCTTTTCTTTTTTTTTTTTTTGAGGGAGAAAAGAGGACCTAACCTGACCCATCAATTCACAAAATTTTGTATACATATATCTATAACTTTGTGAGAGCTTGTAATTTTAAAGATAAAATCCTTTTTCTTATAGTGTTTTCTTCCCATGAGAAGCATTATATTATATATATATTCAATTCACGATACAAGGTAAAATTACCCCAATTATTTAGGAGTATAAGATTAAATTAAAGTTAATGTCCTGTAATGTATTGTTTATACCCCAATTATTTAGGTCTTTTTTATAGAATTATTTAATAGGTCTTTTGGCGCACCATCAAAAGATTTTACCCAATTAGTTAGTTGACATCTTCAAATATATGACAAATTTTCTACAACCCTTGTCCTACTTTATTTACGGTCTAGGTTGTCTTCACACTGACATGGCATGTTACACAATTTAATATTATGTGATTGATATTCTTTTAATTCTATGTCTTAAATTGTATATTTCATGTAACTGACGCAAAATTATGGTTTTTTTTTTTTTTTTTTTTTTTTTTTTTTTTTTTTTTTTTTTTAAATATAGGAATGAGCGAGAACTCCATTTCTTCACTTGGTTTCTTGAAGCTTTCGGCCCTCTCTTTGGATTTTTGCTTACCCTTCTGGGATGGAAGTATCAAAATGTCTCTATATTCCAAACACATGGTGCGACAATGATTCTCTTAATAATAAGCGTATGTATCTGCATTTTGGCATTGGTAGGGACAACACTATCTACTTCCAACCAGAGTTACCGCCATTTCTTCGAGGCCGTGTGTCTCATCTCTGGAGTTTTTGCTTGCAATTTGTTGTTGTTGGTCATTGTCCCTCCCTTTGGGTGGTTCATCCTTGTTGTATTTGTATCAATACTTATGTGGTTACTTTACAGTTCATACTCTCAAATTCTCTAGTGTTGTCAAGAAATTCTCCTATCAGTTTCGAGCTACGCTTCTCAGGAATTCCTCAATTTTCGTGACTGATTTCGACATGGTATCAAGTTGGTCTGGCAAAGGCTTTTCATTCCTACTGCATCAATGGATCTCCCCTGCTAACTATAAATGTGATGGAAAAACAAGTGACGAAATTGGCAACTACTATCTAGGTGGATGGAGATTAATGGTCTATTTGGATTAAGGGAGTGGGAGGAGGAGTAGAGTAGATTTAGCACAAAATTAGCTTATTTTTAGCCAACTCTACTCTACTCCCCTCCACTCCACCTCCTTCCCCCCTCTATCCAAACAGGCCATAAGTTCTTGTTATATAGAAATTAATATGACTTGAAAATTTTTCACCCATATTTGTTTGTGGACTAAAAAGTAAAAATGCATGTTACAAACTACATATTGATATGTAAAACCCAAATTGTATAACATTGTCTATTAAACAATAAAAGTTGTTTTATTTCACGAGATTACTTTAGCATGAATAATATTTGGACATTGTATGAGATGCACTGTATATGATTTAGTTATGAGGATAAGATTTGTAAACAGAAGATCCAAATTACAAGTTCTTTGTAAACTCAAAAACTTTGGCTCATATTTGGTGATAAAATTGGGCATTTCATCTGTGAAGTCCATAACGTATCAATTAAGATGATTTATTTTGATCATTGAGTTAAAGACTTCTAATTGATATATTAGTGTGTTTTAAGTATGTAAGATACATGGAATTGGACTGATGTGATATTTATTATTCTATTAACTACTATCATATAAATAACAAATCTCAAGACTTACATATAGTTTCATTAACTCTCAATCCTAAGAGGATTGTTAACCCAAACATCAAATGTTGGTTGCTTTTGTGTATACATGAGTGAGATCTTATTAATGGTCAAAACCTCATACGTTGGGCAATCACATGTAGTGCCAAGGGAACACATATTCTCAAGATAGAATTCATAATTTTTTTTTAGAGATTTGAAACATTCCCTTGAAATAAGTTTAACGAAAATTGGTTACTCAAAGTATTGAGCACAATCACTTTAGTAAAGAGTTAAATATAAGAATTAAGAATAACTAAAAGATTAAAATGAGAAGTCAAGTAATAAAAAATGGTGATTTGTAAAGTGTCAATATTTTTTATGACTTTGTTTCACTATGGGTGTTTTCATGAAGGGATCAAATGATAATGTAATAGAGTCTCAAGATTGAATTTAATTAATAAATTTTATGGCGCAATTACATTTTTATAGTATCATTAAATATAATTAATGACAACTTTGGACTTTTGAAGAGTTGACAAAAGGCCTAAAGTCCGTTAAAACTATTTTTTTGAGAGATCATTTGGTCCCATCTTAAGACACATACTAAAACCCAAAAAACTAGTCATTTTTTATTTTTTATTTTTAGGAAAAAGACTAGTCCATTTATTAAAGGGATTAATTATTTTTTCAATAATGTTTTAGTAACAATTATTTTATTATTAAAAAGAAAAAATGCTACTATAGTTTTAATGTAAGTTTCAGAATAGAAAGTTACCTAAAAAAAAAAGAGAAATAAGCAAACATTCTGAAAACAAAAACAACAACAAATACGATTTGAGAAAAAGTATTGAGCAAATCCGTGAGTGTGGCATCGGCCCTTGGCCCATTCCCAAAGCGGACAATTCCTTCTTGGGAAAGACTAAGTTTCCTCCCACAAATACAAATCATCTGTATCACATTTTGTATTTTATTTTATGTTCCACCAATCACAGTTTATCATGTGTTTATTTTTTTCCATTTTAAAATTTGGCTGTTTTATAAGGAATGTTAAATAAATACATGGCAAGTTGTGATTGATGGAACCCAAAAAATGGTACAGAGGATTTGTATTCCACTCTCACTTCCCACATCTCTCTCTACCACTCCCACACTGTCTCTCTTCCTCCACTCCTAAATTTGAACATCATAGCCTCTGATCCTAAACAAATGTGATTTAATCCTTGAAATACCCCCAGCAAAATCATTTTCATGGTTTTGAAACCCGGACCGTTCATTGAACCATAAAAAGGAAAGGTTCAAGGTTTTTAAGGTCGAACCAAGGTCAAACCGTGATGACGTCATAATTAAATTATTAATTATTTTAAATATAAATAAATGTATAAAATTATTACAAATAGAATATTTTATTAAAATAGTACAAATGAATATAGAGATGCAACACTTTCAAGTTTAAAATATTACTTTAAAGTTTATCTTAATATATTTGTGGGGCCAGAAGGTTCTAGAGGCTTCGGCCCATTCCATTTCAAGCCCAAGGCCCCACGCCGAGGAGGAAGAAGTGCTCGGGGACGAATGAAGGGAATCCAGACTGCCAGAATGTACTGTCGAGGACAACCCTGTCCTCGGCAGGCCAAAATCATGGGAAAGAAAAACGCCAAGTCACCCGAGGCAACCCACTCGAGGATCGCAAAAGAGATTCCAAATGATCCCAGGAGGAGCCGTCACCTCCGTATTAAATGCCTACAGCTAACACCCTGACTGCATTGATGTGGATGTGACCCTTGGACAGGGCGATGGGGGCCACAACAGCTCATAGAGCGCCAGAGAGAATGGCCGATGAAACGTGCACTTGAGGATAGCCATGGATGATTAATAAGTGTAGGAGGAGGATGAACGGAAGAGAGGAGTGTATAATAAGAGAGATCACCCAAAAAGAAAGGAGAGGGGGGGACGGCCAGGAGGAGGGAGGCTCAAAGATGGGGGAGAGGCTCCAAGGACGCAAGAGGAGTTGGGGATTCTAGTCCTTGGGCGAGATGGTCCCCCCTCCCTAGACCCTTTGGGCCGTCCAATCCTGTACATTTTTCCTTTCCCCCCTTTCAGAACGAGCCGTCGCCTTATCAGAGCCCAACTTCTGGACCCATTCTCTACAAATTCATTGTAATGGGGTCGGTCCGAAAACCGTGACCCTACAATATTAAATTAAAAAGTTTAATGTTTAAAAAGTTTAACATTTAAAATTAAATATAAAAATAATTGCATTAAAGAAAATGTCCACTCATGCA
Organism: Quercus parvula; assembly: GCA_030820535.1. Taxonomy (NCBI): domain Eukaryota; kingdom Viridiplantae; phylum Streptophyta; class Magnoliopsida; order Fagales; family Fagaceae; genus Quercus; species Quercus parvula. The sequence continues at coordinate 51,844,876 of JAUAME010000003.1, forward strand.
TTTAATTTACTCTTTCCCCAAACAAACTCTCTTCCCCATGCGTCAGTGTTCCCTTTCATAAAACCATCAAACCCCTGCCCACTAGTACACTACCACTAGGCTAGTCTTTTCTTTCTTTCCCTCACACGCTTCTTGTTTTCTTTCTCTCTCACCTCTCTCTCTTCCAGAACTGATCTGAGCAAACTCTTCTCCTTACTTCCAAAACAGATCCAAGCAAAATCTCCCCCAAAACATCAATTTAGGGAACAAGATTTGCTACTTTCGACTTCTAGCAAACAAGATGACGCTCTCGACAATGAAAGATTCAAAACTTCCGGCAAGTTTTCAATGAATATTTTCAAACAAAAAGCCCAGGTCTGACCTAAAAACTCATGCACGGTCTATAATGTCCATTTCGTTGCCTTTTTTTTTTTTTTTGGTTCAGATTCAAAGGGAAGTAGGGAACCGTGAGAAGCGGTCTGGTCACGGTTCTCAGAACCATGAGGTCCAACCGCGATTCACACGGGTCCCTTCTTTTTTCCCACAGCAGTTCTTAAGGCTAAAAGAACCGCAAAAATGAGCGGTTCGAGGTTTTCCCGGTCGAACCATACGGTCCAATCCGAGTTTCAAAATCACGATCATTTTTACAAAATTTACATAAAAAACAACCAATTTTCAAATCCTTTGCATATTCCCAAAATGAATCTCTCTTTCTAACCATGTATCCTACATGAAATAAACTATAAACCACATTTAAAATGAAGCCAAATCCAAACTATTTAAACAAGGAACGCAAGGTGAAATCAACCATGAGCAAGACAAATTATCCATCATCTCTAGGCTCTAGAGTCTTTATATGCATAATATATATGGCCATAGAAGAGTGCACTAACAATGTACCCATAAATCGAGTGTGTTAGCAACATGTTAATTCACTCATGGAGTTGCCTTGCGGTAGCCTGGTAAGAAGCCCTTGCAGTCCATAACCTTGCGAGTCTGAGGTTTTGGGTTTGACCAGTGGTAAGCTCCACTATTACACAGATGGTTCCACATTATTCATATATAGAATTTAAGTGAGCCAGGGTATTAGTGACTACATTTGCAAGCTCCCTTTTTCATTTAGGCAAAAAAGCTTCATACTTGATTGCATAACTTCTTAAGTTGTACTTTCAATAGATTTTTTAAGCTAAATAAACCAATGAAAATAAGCTACGCTACTTGATCAAGTACTCCATGAGCTTGATCTATTTATCCAGGTTTGGTTCACTAGATTCAAATAATGCAGTAGTAGGCCGATAAAACTTGCACACTTAGCTCAATCTTAGTTTTATTCTATGAGATTAGATTTGGATCAAATTCATATTAAAATTTAAATCACTGACCGGCAGTTCTTAATCTGTATCTGTATGGGGGCCAAGATTTAAACCTCTAACATATGAGGATATGACTTATAAACAGCAAAGAAAACATAAGATTCATCCTAAATCCTAATGAATATATGTAGAATAGATTCTTAATCTTAGAGAAGGAGAGGCTGAGCGAGAGAGACATGCCAAGATTTGAGCACTTGCCTTTTCCTTGTTCGATCTGTTCACGGGTGCTAGCAGAAATGGAAGTTAGAGTAACTGATTCTACGTAGAATCAGTTACATGTACAAACTAGCTAGTTTAGGACACTATAAATACTTTACATGGTCTCTCGTCTCTCACCTCTCATTAGCTTTGTTGGTGTTAGAATCAGCTCTATCCTCACTAACCTCCTCCTGGACCCTCAAAGTCACAAATCAGGTTCAAAAGTCAACAATTTACTAGGCTTTGTTGGTATTAGGATAACCATGCATGGTTGCAATGCAGTGATATTAACCAAAAAACGAAAAGAAGAAGTTCAAGATATAATGTTTTGCATATTTACTTTTAGGATGGGAAGAAGTTAATATAATTAAACGAATCAATATATAATAAGCTATTTTCAAGGTGAAATTAAGTTTATAGATGAGGAAGGTAAAACTAAGGCAAGATGTATATATTGTAGCAAGGTGTACATGGTTGATAGCAAATTTATGAGACATCTAATTTAAAATCTCATTCACCCGTTTGTCTTGAATATCTTTTTAATGAATTGCATGATAGACAAAACCTATTGTCCAAAGGATGTAAAGAAGGGAAATCTAGTGCCTAGAACTTTTACAAATGCTATGGGTAGAAAAGTTCTTATTGCGATGATAATATTGGATAAGTCTATTTAGGTTTGTAGAAAATTAAGGATTCAGAAGGTTTTGTAATGTCGTCCAACCTAAAATTTATGGAATTGATACCTTATTTTTATGCTTGTGTAAAATTTAGAATGTTTTATAGGTCTCTACCATGGTTGTGGAGTGCTACAATTTAATGTTTCCTTAATCACAAAAATTAATTGGACTTTCTCAATCTTCATATGACTGAAATTTAAAAGAGTTACATTATTATTACTGTATTCCACAAATGTTGCTATCAAAAGGAAAAAACCCCTTTAAGTAGTCAATTGTATGGACAGATTTGTGGAAGCAAGCATAAGATCATTAGGAAATGGTATTGTTACAATCTAAGTATGTGTTTAGTTATTATTATTAAGTAATGGTTCAGTAGCATCAATCTATGTTTGGAACTTCTTTTTGGCTTTTCTATATAATTCTTCTTATCAACAACTTGTTATTGCTTTTTATGCAGCAAGCCACTAGTGGCTCTTTGTCAAACTTCTATCATAGCTGCTGCCAAAGCCATGTTTTGTACCTGATGCCAAAGCCATGTTTATTAATTATGTTTACATGGCTATAAATATATGTAGTTAACAGAGTCTGTATATTGTCTTCCTTTATTTTGGCAAAAACCTTAGCAAATTAACAACCATGATGAATGGAGAAAAATTCATAGATATTGTGTGGGCCGTGGATGTCAATAAAGGAGAGTTGGAAAGTTGTTAACATTCCTAGTTTTTTGTTTATTTATTTATTATTATACAAATGCTTCATATATGCATTTTCATGGCACCTTGCATGATTAATGTGCCTTTTGCATGGTTAATGTGTCTTTCTCTGATGAAAAGGTCAGTTGGGTATGGCTAATTTAAGGAATGAATCTAGATTCCACAAAAAATACACCAAAACAAACATGGGAGGAAAAATTCCAAAAAGAGGCCCAAAAGGTTTGCTAATTTATGGAGTGAATCCAAGTTGTACAAAAAAATACACCAAAACAAAAATAGGCCCAAAAGGTTGGCTAATTTAAGGAATGAATCCAAGCTGTATAAAAAAAGACACCAAAACAAAAATAGGGCAAAGGAAAAATCCCAAAAAGAGGCCCCAAACAACTTTTTTTTTTTTTTTTAAGTCCAACCCAAAACCTGACCCGATTATAGACCCAAATTCTTGGGTTGGGTCAGGTTTCAGATATGCAAACACAATTTTTATCGGGTCGGGTTGTGGGTCACATTGAACCCAACTCGACCCAATATCACTCCTAGTTCACTCCTGGGAAAGGGTTTTCCCACCAAACTGATCCCTCCATCTTGCTGAGTAAGGTATTCAACCTTTGGCATTGGTACTTTGCCATGATTCTCTTCTTCTCTCACTGGTTTAGTTACTTTAGTTGATTAGGGCCTAATTGAGGTTTCTCTTTATCCACACAGTGCCCATCAAGTTGCAGCGATTCGTGATTGTTTGGAAATGGTCAAAGTATGTGTTGCCATTTCATCTCCTCTATGAAATTTTACTCACCAACACAGGAACTTCAACTTAAACATAGCCCTTGTTTAATGGAATTAACCTGCAAAAAAAGGTTTCCACTTCTTTTTTCTTTTTCTTTTTTTTCTTTCTTAAAAGTTAAAACTAATGCAAGATATCAATCCACGAACCGCTACCATCACCACGAGTGGCATTTTCCTTGTTGTGCTTACAACTTGTGCTTCACTTTGTTAATTCGTGCTTGATATCTTTACCGACATAATTGTTCTTGCCAGATATGGACTGGAATCACCCATCAAGCAATGTCACCTGTTTACTTGGGCAAAATGTGAAGAATGTAGATTGGGTAGTCCTGGGCTGAGTTATTAAGCAGCGGTGCACCTAGTATTTATTTTATTTTACTTTATTTTTCCAGGGACCAAGTTAAATATGTTAAAATAAAAATATTAATCCAAAAAAAATCCTATTACACACATAGATAGTAGAAATGTTAAGTAGGCCAATTTCTTTTTAAAAGGGTTTTTTTCTTTGTTTTAAACTACCCGTAAACTTGTTTCATAATTTTCACTTCTACCCATTTGGAAAAGCTTATTTAACTAAAATTAAAATAAATAAAAAAATTGCTGAAAGTGTAGTATTATGAGACTTATGAATAGTATTAAAAAGTGCAGTGGGACTTATGAATAATAGCAAAAGTAAGTTAAAGGTAGAGATAAGCTGAAAAATTCAGCTCATCCCAAACGTACACTCTTGGTCTTTTTTAATTTCCCTTCTTTTCTAAATTTGTCTCTTTCTTAACAACACTCATAGATTTTTTTTCTTCAGTAGGTCAAGATTTGAGGTGAGTTTGGTTTAATTTTTTGAAACTGTGTTTTTTTTTTTTTTTTTTTTTTAAGTGATGGTTTAAAACGTGCAATATGAAATTGGACATTTTTAAGTGTTGTTTTTTAAGTTCACCTCTTAAAATTCTGTCATGCAGATTTCTTTTCATGGGATTGACGTGTATTTTTTAAATCAAAATAGTCACATGGCAGAATCTTAAAAAATGAACTTAAGGAATAGCACCTAAGGTACTGTACCTAAATTTTGTCCTTCTAAAAAAGCAAGGCGTTTTGTAAAAGCGAAGAAAATGGATATTTGTCCCTAATTTATAAACTATGCAACAAAATGCCACTGTTTGAAACTATTTAACAAAATGTCCATGTTTTTCAAATTTGATTTTAACAAAGTTGAGTTACAAGTAGATCTTGACTTAGAAATGTTGAATCTATGCATATTTTACCACTTAAATTTTTTTTTAAATTTAAGTGGAACTCAACATTGCTAATGTCGAGTTATATTTAAAAATATACACAAAACTCAATTTTGAGGATATCTAGTTTTACACATAACTCAATTTTATTAAAATCGAGTTTTTAAAAAAGAGGTATTTTGCTAAATAGTTTCAAAATATGGATATTTTACTGCATAGTTTTAAAATTATGGGCAAATGCCCATTTCCCCTAGTAAAAGCTATTAAAATGCTAAGTATTTAGTTAGCACTTGTAAAAGTTGCAGTTTAATATCTAAACTACCAAAAATGATAAAATATATATAAGAAAATATAATTTGTACTTCTAGTTTCACCTTCTTATTAATAATAATAATAAATAAATATATTATTATTGGTGTTACTATTTGTGGGAGGAACGAGTCTTTCCCTAATCAAATATTGTCCTCTTTGGAAATGGCGTTGAACCTTAGTCCTCAAGAATTTGCTCAATCCCACATCGGGGAGAGACGCCTCTCACTCATGCCTTATAAGCCTTTGGCCTAAGGATGAGTGGGAGGCGTCTCTCCCCGATGTGGGATTGAGCAAATTCTTAAGGACTAAGCCTCAACGCTATTTTCAAAGAGGACAATACCTGACTGGGGAAAGACTCGTTCCTCCCACACTATTGTTATTATACAGTAATATTTTTTTTCTTAGTTTTTTTTTTTAGTGTCACCAAGTGTGCTCTTGCCTTTGACAATATGGAGGGGTGAGCTGTCAAACTCAGATGTGAGATGTGCTGAAATTAAAGTGTGTTTTGTCAATAAAATATAAAGGGGTAAAGTTGGGTTTTACATTAAAAATTAAGGGTTCATTTGGTTGGAGCGGTGGAAAAATGAGAGGATAAAAAATTGTAAAAGGGTAAAAAAAAATTTAATTTTTCTCCTTTTTATTTGGTTGGGAGTAAAAAAGTAAAGGGATAGAAAAAAATGAGTTTATATAAATTTACTCATATATCCTTGTTAAAAATGATGCCCAATTAAAAAAAAAAAAAAAAGACAAACAACCAAGAAAAATAAAATCACCCAAATTTATTAAAAAAAATAAAAATCATGTCCAGAAAAAGAAATCACGTCTAAACCAAAAAAAAGAACAAAAGAAAGAAAGAAAGAAAGAAGAGGCAACCTGCAACGTCCAGTGGAAAGCAAAAGAAAAAAAATGAGAACAAAAAATTTTCACTTGTTATAATTGGAATTGAAAAAAAAAAAAAAAAAAAAAACAACAACAACAACAACAACAACAACAACATAAGAGAAACCCATGTGCAACTTGCACATGGGCATTTTTGTCATTCAGCCATTAGATTTTTCTCTGCCAAGTTTTCTCTCCATTTTAGGAAGAAAACTTTTTGGTGGACTCGGAAAGAAAACACCATCATTTTCCCATCTCTCCCTTCCAACCAAACACTCTTCAAAAAGTTTTCCCTCTTCATTTTCTCTCATTTTTTTTCATCCTCCCTAAAATCCACTCTACCAAACACACTCTCTAAGAGAAATTTTAGAAAAAGTTTACATTTTTGTTTCGGTAATATTTAGTATGTGTTTTGAAATAACTTATCTAACATTTTTATTGAAAGTATTATAAATAAAAAGTAAAAGATAAATAAAATAAATAAATGACTTATAAAAAACCCACAAATAATAAAAAAAATAAAAAAATAATAAGCTAGCTTACAAAGACATCCTAAACGGACACTTACATTTAGCTAAAGTATGCAATTACAATCAAGGGAGTCAATACCGTACCGAAGGCTGTACCGATTTGGCCAACAGTACGATATATTTCGGATACCGGTCAATACCGGTGTACCGTTTCGGGTTTACCGCTATTTTTTATATTTATCAATAAATATATATATATATATATATATATATATATATATATATATATGTATGTATGTATGTATGTATGTATGTATGTGTGTGTGTGTGTGTGGTGTGTGTGTGTGTGTATTAATAAATATAAAAGTTTATCATAAAACATTTCCTCAATTCAGAATTAATTATTCATGGTTTTAAACTTTAATATTGTTGAGGACAAATTTTTTCACACCACATGGCTTCATTTCATTAGCAACTCGCACCACATCAATATTATGGATTTTGGGAGAATCTATTTTAAAGCCCAAAAGAGTCTTTATTCACAAAAATGATGCCGAAACTCATGGTCCAAAACTCATGGCGATATAATCTCATCAAGGCCCATAGTTCGAGCTCATGGCACAACATCTCATTTTTTGCTCATGATCCAAGCTCATGAGTTTCATCGGAGGAATTTTGGGAGTCGTGGTTTGGAGGGCCAAGAAGTATGTTCAATAAAACTCTAGTGGTTCAAAGTTGATAAAGGAAAGCATATTGCTTGGCATGTCTTCCCCAATTCCTTGAACTCTAACGGGTCAGTGTGCAAAATGTAACATTTGGGTAACCCTCTCATATTACATAAGCACTTAAAATGATAAAACTCTCCATGCTCTTTACATAAAAATTAATGTCCATCATATAATATAAGTTTTAAAATATAATCATATCATTCCATATTAATTATTTTATTATTTTCATATAAATCAATTCCAAGCACATGGCTAAATATATTTTAACATCTCATATCTAGCATTAAATGCTATCTTTACTCTCCAAGATTTGGTTAAAATATAAAAAGATCATATTTACATCTCTAAAACTTCATCAAATATCAACCAACTAGTCTATTACTTACCAAAATTATATATAGACTAAACATATAATTTTTCCAAGAGAGGAAACTTAGTCGAAAACACCAAAAACGGCTCTACCAGTAGCTACAACAGCTTTTGCACAAGCTGTAACAACTCCAGTGGAAACTGCAACAGCTTCTGCAACTCCAGTTTGCAGCTTCTGCAGAAGCTGTAATAACTCCAATAGATCTGTAGCAGCTCCAGCAGGTTAACACATGTCCTAAAATGATGTCATTTGCCCATAAATGCCCAATTCCAGCAGTTGTGGTACCAGAAACAAGAGAATCCCTTAAAGATTATCTCACAATATTTAGTTAAATCATGAATTTAATGCTAAGTATTTTTTCTCCAAGCAAAGGATGCCATCCACATGACATCATCCAGCTGTGTCAACAACATTTAAGTCTCAAAATTTCTTCTTTTGGTTAAAAAACAAAAGACCACTTACTTTATCAAAGATTTTCCCTTATTTTGCTAATTTTCCTTCAACTAAATTCTGATCAAGTTACAGAGTTTGGCTCTATATAAAGAGGACCAAGCTACACACTAAGGAAACCCTCTCTCTGATCTCCCTCTCCGATCTCTGCCCTCTCTAATCCCCTCTCTTATCTTCCATTTTCTGAAACTCTATTCATTTTGCTGCCATATCTCTAAAGATCTCTAAACTCTTTTATACTTCCCCATCTCCCTTACAAAAATATATCTTTTTAGATAGCACCATTACACACTATCAATCTCTCCCACACTTCAATACTCTGAAATTTTACTCATTTTTCTCCATCTCATTCTTTATTTCCCATACAAAATCTCCCTTCTTAGAAAGCAACATAATCCATAACACAAATCATCTCATGTATTTACTATATTTAACTTTCATATTATCTATCTCACACTTCCATATATTTTACAAACACCTTCCTCACAAAATACCCATACATACTCATCATATATCTTTAAACTCCATGCCTCACATAGCATACAAGATTCATGTCCAACAAAGTATCTACATATAATTCCTATACATATTACAAATATCATATCTCACAATATATATATTTCTTACCATCTCTACACGTCTTAAAACATATCAAAATATTCTTCCAAGAACACATCACAAAAACCCTTTCTCATGGAAGACATATATTTATAATGTTAAAAGCCCTTCTTATGGAATACAAAAACTTATAAAAATTAAAAGCCCTTCTTATGGAAGGCAATATCACCCATGCTTGACTAAAAAACTAAAAGTGCATTGCATGGAGAAAGTCATTTAAATGCACGATAAAGATGATGAACTTAACCAACCTATGCACACGGCTAGACATATTATCTCTCCCTCCAGTTACACCCATTTTTCCCTTTCAAACATGAAGTCACCATAAAATGATTCACCTCACCATGCTGCTGAAGCGTTATGTCCACTGGTGTTGTACTGCTAGAGCTGCAAAGTTTGAAATTTGTTGAAATGCTAAGTCCACTGATGCTACAGTTGGAGCTGCAAAATATGAAGATAAGTCATTATATTTTCCCTTCAAACTTATATTATTAAGTATATTTTATTCATTGTAATCATACCACCCGACTAATGTTATTTTGCTGCTGGACTCCTTTTCTCATGTTGCTGAAATGCTAAGTTCACTGATGTTACGACTGGAGCTGCAAAATATGAAGATAAGTCATTATATTTTATTTTCAAATTTACATTATTAAATATATTTCATTCATTATATTTTACCACTGGATGCAAGTTATTTTACCATTATCTTACCATTTAATAAACATGGTCTCGCTAATAATAAACATACATATTAATAAATTGATATACCACCAATGGACATATATTATTTGGACATAAACCATTATTAGACTTGTACCATTTAGACATATACCACCAATGGATATATATTATTTGGACATGGACCATTACTAGACATACCTTATTATGATGAACATGAACCATGAACCGCAACTAGTCATGGACTATTGGACTCATCCTATTGTTGGACATTTGACACCTAATTAATTATTTTCTAATATTGGACATCACTCAATATATATAATAATAATGTATCAACTCACCATTTAATCAAAACTATCATGCTAAGCATATTATTTATTTCAACCATTATTATGATTCTAAGACTTTGGGTTTTATCTATTTTGTAGGCTTAAAAATACACCGGTAGCCATTAGTCTATGCGACCCAATGTCGAGTTCCGAGTTTGACTTCCTAAAACAAATCCGGGCTTAGCAAAATCACACCTTCAATGGCACGTGACTACATGCAAAAAACCGTCCCCGACAAATATCAATTAAAAGAAAAAAAAAACACAATATAAAAAATAGAAAGTTTAAAAGTTACCATTGCATACTAAGAAAACAAATAATACTAATAAGTTAATGCAAATAAGTTATCATTCTACCCTAACAAAAATTCAAAAATTACAAAACTTAAAAAAAAAACTTTTTTTTTGTACCGGCCGGTATTTTTTTCGGTATGAAATAAGGGGGTTATATGTACCGTTTTGCTTGCCGGTACGGTATATTCCGGCCGTATCGGCCGGTACGGTACGGAATTGACTCCCTTGATTGCAACTCAACAGGTGCAATTGCGTTTTGTCATTTTTTCTTTTTTCTTTTTTGGAGGGAGCTGATTCTTTTCTTTTGACATGATTTAGAAAAGAGTTAAGAGCACGAATGATAATAATAAAATATAAAAGTTTCCCGACCAAAAAAGAAAATATTCGGAACATTGAGCATCCGTAGCAGATGTTGCAAAAAAAAGTCATTTTGACACACTAAAAACCTACTTTATTATTTTATCACATCATTTTACAATATCTTATTTATCAGATGTTCTATCATTTAATTTTATACATTAAAATAATATTTACTACACATTAAAATAATATATTATCTCCTCTCTCTCATCACCATCAACAACATCAACCACAAACTATGAATAAAAAACTATTTTTTTTTTGCCACATATGAATAGTATCGTTGCATTTTTGCAACGGTACTGTTCATATGTGACAAAAGAACATCTAATAAAGGAGTTTTTTGGTGTTTGATGTGCCAAATGTGCCAAATATTTGGCATTTGGCACATTTATCACATCTAGTGTGGATGCTCGTAGGCACCTTTTTTTAAGAGATGGTGGCTATGAGGCTGAGGTTAGATTTTAGAGAGAGGAAACATCAAGCGAATCAACATAGAAGAGGATGGCTACGCAAGCTGACTTGCTTCAAATGGATAACATAGTAATTTGCTTCTTTGAATGATTAGAATTCTTGAAATGTGAATGGTGGATTTCTAACATAGCAAAGTCCCTTTTTATGGTTCTAGGAAATTTGTATATTTATTGTTTTTTTTTTCTCTCTAAAAAAAAAAACCAAAAATCAATATGATCAAGGAATTTATTGTAATTTCCAGATAATGCAGGAGTAGTTAGGAATAAGTGTCATTTATTTTCCATTAAACGAAATAGTAGAATTAATCAATTTATTTTGTTGGAGAGATACTACTAATTACTAATTTAGGGAGATCATAATTAAGGGATTTAGCTTACATCCAGTACTTTTTTAATTGAAATCTTCTTTTATTTTAGTGAAAAATTGACACGTCACTCACTAACTAAATAAAAAGTGAAAATTAAAACCAACTACTACTCGTCATTGTATATTTAAAATAAAATGATACCTCTAGTTAAAAAAAATATTGAAGATACATCAAACCCCAAATTAAGACCTTAATTAATAAAATACATTAGTTCTAACGTTCTTTCATTTATCTTTCACTTAAGAATGCTACTCACAAATACATACCTAATATAAAGTGAATCTGCCACTTAGCCCAAAAATTAAAAGATTATTAAAAGAAATAAAGAAATCTTGCAAAGATTCAACAACGTATCTAACAAAAGAGAAGAGGTAACAAACTCATTAAAAAATAAGTGCAGTTCTTTGAATAGATTTAATAGTAGCTAGTATCAAATTTCAAAACTTGGGACAGTGACATTTTGAAGCATCATCATAGAATGCCGTAAAGAAAAAGAAAATCCTTGCTGACTAAATATGAATATCCCCATCCCATGTGTCCCTTCTTTTAGTACGTTCTCTCTTTCCATTTCCCGAATGAATTAAAATACGGCCGTTTAATACGCCGTTTTTAATCAGATTCCTATAGAGTATTGTTTTCTTTCTCCTTAACTTTCTTTTGGAACTTTTGACTTGGGTACTTTCATAACTTCTTAGAAAGTGTAGGCCAACTGTCCCACTCTCCTATATAAAGCCCCATTAGATTACAGCATCAGATACAGCCATTACACAGACCAGAAAAAAAAAGCTCTAAAAACCATTTCTATACCTCAATTCCTCAAAAAGAGTCTCAGAAACACAAGGCAGCAGCAGAGGAAATGGATAGCAACAACAACAACAACAATCATTCTAGTCTTCAAGAAGGGTTAGTACCCATTACAAATTTCTTTGATTTTTAGTTTCTGTTTTTACATTTTTCTATTTGGCCAAGAGTTTTACACTTCTACTAGCTAGCTAGTACTAGTTCAAGTCCATCATGATGTATCATTTATATTTATATATGTACTAGTTTTTCTTTTTGGAGACAAAGTTCCTCGTCTAAACTGGCAATATCTTAGTCATAAATGATAACCTGCTCTTATTAGTGTTGTGGTACTAAATAAAGCATTGATTATATGTGTGACTTCAATTACTGTCCCCATTGAACTTGTTATATATAGGTGACAGTTTGTGTGCGTGTGAGTGTGTGGACTTCAAGGCGTGCTGTGTAATTGGAATCACTGTAATTTAAAACTTTTGTTTATGGGTTTTCACTTGAATTCCAGAAAGTAGGGAATTGATTCAAATTCAGGTAACCCGGCAACCAATTTGATTCGGGTTATTCACTTATCCGGTTTAGCATTTAGATTGCCCGTACAACCCGACCTAGATACAATAACATAATTGTAAATAAATAATTTGTTTTCTTTTTTTTGGGTAATATATATGTAAAATAAGCTGCCATATGGCAACTTCTAGTTTAAGATGCAGTTTAAGATGATGGACAATAGCTACACAAGATAAACATAAACTCACCCATTCCTTTTTATTCAGATTTTTGTAATTATTATTATTTTTCTGAAATTCGAGTGTTTAGTTTATGATTGTGAGATTGAAAACTGAAAATGTTGTTTGAAAACATTTGTGAAAATACGTAGGTGAAAAAATGTGTGAAAATGCGTGAAATATTGTTTAAAAACTAAAAATTGTTGTTTGAAAATACAAACCAAACACCCCCTTAATCTCTTAATATTCAAATTTTGTGGTAAACCTTTTTTTTTTTTTTTTACTTTTTTTTTGAAATTTATTCTTGGGATGTTTTATTTATTTATTTATTTACTTTGACCCTAGATCTGTGTCATCTTTCACTATGGCCTTCAAATCTACATCTTCTTCTTTTTTGGCTACAATCTGGGTCATCTTTTGCTATTTGCACCTCTGAAAAAGCCTCTATATATTTTTTGTAATCAAATAAAACCTATTCTATTAATATTGATTTACTACTACTTATTATATTATATTATGGAGATTCTATGGAATTGAAGGCTTGAGTGGTATTTGATTTTTTTTTTCTTTCCATTTTTCTGTTGAGATGTATTTAATTCTTATAATTTTTTATATTGTTCATCCACAAAATGTTAGACTTTATCCAGAACATTTTCTAGGTTGAATATATATATATATATATATATATATATTTTAAAGGGTTCTTGTAACTCCACTCTACTTAAAAATTTTGAAAATTTTAAAAGAATAATAGAATTAATAAAAATATTTATACATCAGATAAATACATATATTAATTTAGCTTTTACAAACTTGTTCGTAACTCTCTGTTTTTTTTTTTTTTCGTTGAAACATCATTTTTTTCATGGGAAGAGGAAGGAGTGGTTATTTGACCATTGACCCACAATGTAAATATGCACATTTTCTCTACACGCTTTTGGGATGTTTATGTAAAAGTGATATACGTATATGAGAGAGAGAGAGAGAGAGAGAGAGAGAGGTATTCTTGCTCCATTTACCCAGTAACTAGAATGCATTTTGCATTACTATTATTTTTCTATGTTAAGTGTCTTTTTTTTTTCTTTTTTCTTTTTTCTTTTTTCTTTTTTGAGAGTGTTTCAACATATGTGTCCGCTCTTGATTATAACTCTTTATTATCAAACCAAAACACAAATCGATTTTTGGTGTAGACAGAGATTGAACATCAAATCTCTCTTTTTGCTAAAAGTATAAAAATTAAATAAAATAAGTAAATGACTTACTTGAGACCCAAATAGTAAAAAAAATAAACAATAAGTTAACTTATAAATAAGATCTAAACGCACACTGAGATTGCATTTGAATATCGATTATAAGCCATTTTTTTACTTAAATTATCCACTATTTGTAAATCCAATACTTTTTTTTGTCTCAGTTTTATTTCAAATAATATAAGTTTCAATTTTTTAAAAATAAACTAGTTTTTAACTTTTTATTTCACATTATTTAAATAAACTACATAATTTCTAGATGGACACGTAAACACGAAATGAAATGTGCTTAGATGTTTTTGGAACCCACGTGGGACCTACAAACAATAAATAATAAGATTTAGCAAAATGTGGATGCCAAACTGGCACACGTGTCTGTGCAATTCCAATACTAGCTTAATTTTTACGTTTACCTTCCAGTTTTTTTTAAAAAAAAAATTATTTATATATAGAGTTTATTTACAATAAAGAATTTGTTGATAGTAATTTATTTACAATATAAAATGAAAAGCTTAATATGTGTATAAGTTCCAACGTACTTCAAAAAAAAAAAAAAAAAAAATTGAGATTAAACTAATTTAGGAACGCATTATTAGCTTATATTGAAATGCACAACATAGACAGTGAATTTACATCATTCAAAATGTTTCTCAAAAAAAAAAAAAAATCATTCAAAATAAAGTTCTTGTTTAAGTCTGTCACTATGAGAGATTTGGGAGACCATAAATTTCAACATCAGATATCCGGAATTTCCTTTTAGCAGTAAGGATTAAAGAGATCAAATTGTTGGGTTCTATTTAACTTAAAATGATAAAATAAAATAAAAATTATTGTTAAATAAGAGTCCTGAAAATTGAATTTTGCATACGCTAAAAAAATATTTATGTTTTGACGAGATAAAAAGATGCAATAATTATAAAATAAACATCAAAAGTTGAAATTCTATTATATTTATATATATATATATATACACACACACTTCTACGTGACGTCGTGACCAAGTCCAATCAAATTGAGAAATCCCTGTCCAACTTATGGCACCTCTGCTCTACCGATCCACAACCCAATTCATAAGATAGGTCATTGCATTGAGGGTTTTTTTTTTTGGTCAAGATTAAAAAAAATTAGATTTTTATTCAACTATTTTTTTTTTTAATAAATGATTGCAATTTACATAATTGGCTTGAGAATGAGATATGGGAAATAAAAAATTAGGATTAGGACTTAAGGTGTCCCGTATGGTGTGTGTAGCGTAGGTAAAAAAAAGGAAAAAAAAAAAACATATAATTTCTTATATTAATATTATCAATAGCATAGATCAGTCTATAAAGCCATTTTTCTTTTTTTCTTTTTATATTTATTTTGTGTCCTCTTGGGTGTGCTTAGGAAAATTGTAAATAAACTATTTTTAAAAAGTTTTGACATCTTCTCAAAAAAAAAAAAAAAATTTTGACATTATTTTTATGGAAGATCTAAAAAGTCATTATTAAAAAAAAATTTTTAAAAAAAAACTTAATTGCTTTTCTGTTTACATAAAAAATTTCTAAAAATATTTTCTAAATCAATTATGACATTTAACTTCTCTCAACAAAAAAAAAACAAAAAAAATTATGACATTTAACTTTTCTCTTTCATTCTTTTTAAATACACTCTCAACAAACTCTACTTCTATATAGTAATGTTTGTTCTAATAACGTTATATAAATATTGTGAAAATACGTATAGGTAAAAAAACTGTTATGAAAATATATATTATGTTGTTTAAATAACAAAAATTGTTGTTTAAACAACACAATCAGGTCCATATTTTTTCATTATTTTCATCAAACAGTCACAACTCACAACCTAACACAAACCCATCAACCTAGAACAAACTCATCAAACCCAGCATACCAAGAACGAAACTAGCAAACACGTCGGCCCGAGTACAAACCCATTGAATTGAGAATGAACCCAGCAACTTTACACCCCAAATCAACACAAACCCAACCCCAACTCAAATCGGCCCAAATCCGCAACACAAATCAGCATAAACCCAGCCCAACAAATCTGCAAACCTACCAAAATCACAAATCCAACACCCAACCCAAATTTCCAAAAAAGAAAAAAAAAAGGAATTTTGTATACATATTTCTATAACTTTGTGAGAGCTTGTAATTTTAAAGATAAAATCCTTTTCTTATAGTGTTTTCTTCCCCCTAAAAGAATTACCCCAATTTTAATAGTGCAAGATTAAACTAAAGCTAAAGGCCCTGTAATGTACTGTTTATACCCCAATTATTTAGGATTTTTTTAATAGAATTATTTATTTAGGTCTTTTGGCACACCGTCAAAAGATTTTACACAATATGTTAGTTGACATCTTTAACTATATGACAAATTTTCTACTACCCTTGTCCAACTTTATTTACATGACGTGTTACACACTGGTTAGAAACCCAACACCACAAAATGAAAATGTAATATGACTGATATTCTTTTTAATTCTATGTTTGCACTCGTTTAGCAAAAAAAAAAAATTCTATGTTTGCACTCTTTAATTGTATATTTCATGTAACTGAAGCAAATTTTTTTTTTTTTTAAGGAATGAGCAAGAACTCCATTTCTTCACTGGGTTTCTTGCAGCTTTCAGCCTTCTCTTTGGATTTTTGCTTACCCTTCTTGGATGGAAGTATCAAAGTGTCTCTATATTCCACACGCATGGTGCAATAATGTTTCTCTTAATAATAAACGTATGTGTTTGCATTTTGGCATTGGTAGTGACAACACTACCAACTTCCAACCAAAACTACCGCCATTTCTTCGAGGCCGTGTGTCTCGTCTCTGGAGCTTTTGCCTGTGATTTGCTGTTGTTGATCCTTGTCCCTCCTTTTGGGTGGTTCATCCTCATTGTATGTGTATCCATACTTATGTGGTTACTTTATGCCTCGTACCATCGGATTCTAAAATGCTGTCAAGGAATTCTTCTATCAGTTTCAAACTTCGCTTCTCGGGAATTCCTTAATTTTCGTGACTGGTTTCGACATGGTGTTGAGTTGGTCCGGCAAAGGCTTTTCATTCCTAATGCATCAATGGATCTCCCGTGCTAACTATAAATGTGATGGAGCAACAAGTGATGAAATTGGCAGCTACTTTCTAGTTGGATGGAGATTAAGTTCTTGTTACTTAGAAATGTGTCTTGAAAATTCACCTATATTTGTTTGTGGACTAAAAATGCATGTTATGAACTACATATAGATATGCAAAACCCAATTGTATAACATTTTCTATTAAACAATAAAAGTTGTTTTCTTTTTTGAGTTTACTTTAATATGAATATTTGGACATTATATGGGATGCATTATATATGATTTAGTTATTAGAATAAGATTTGTAAACGGAAGATCTAAATTACAAGTTCTTTGTAAACTCAAAAACTTTAGTTAATAGTCAATGGTGAAATTGGGTATTTTATCTATAAAGACTATATGATGATTTATAGTCAATGTATCAATTATGAAGATTTATTTTGATCATTGGGGAGAAGATTTCTAATTGATATATTAGTGTGTCTTAACTATATAAGATACATTGTTGGACTAATGTGGTATTTTTTATTCTATTTGTTAGGACATATGTGAATCATGTTAGGAACATATGTAAATTTAGAATTGGCTAATCCTTTGACAAAACGCATTTTACTTGTAATTTGGTAGATTTAAGATGTGTTTAATACTTCAAGGAACAAGGTTTTAAGTTCAAGTGTTAAAGCCATGCAAATCTGTCCAAGAATCAAGTGAAGAAATGTTGGATTTTAAAGTTTGACAGCTAGTATTTATCAAGGTTTAAAACGCTATTTAAGCCTGATGCTCGACAGCTCTTAATAGATAACCTATCTATCGAGGTTTATGAAACTTAGTTTTTCAAATTTGATTTCACTCCAATCCGTGAATAGATGTTTAGGCTTTCTTTTCTCACAACCCCAAACATATATAAGGATTGTTTTAAGGGTTGTCATAGCTTATGCAACTTAATGCAAAGTTTTTTCACAAGCATATTATGAACCAAAGACATATGCCCTAGTTTATCTTTCTCTTCAAGAAGCTGCTGTGTTTGTACGCCGTAGGGTTTTGTAACCAAGGGGCTTCGTAATCTTCATCGTGTGATGAATTGATGAACTTTACAGCCAACATCCTTCTCAAGTTGGTGGTTAGTCACATACTTGGATCCATGCATCGAATTGGTTAGTCACGTACTAGAAGCCGTGCATTAAAAGAAGAGATTGTCATTACAGAACAAGCCCAATTGGGTATTAGGATAAGGGTTCAACTATAGGTTGGTAGAAGGTACTGTGATTTCTTTATTTGTAACCGCTTGTTGTGATAATAGTGGATTCTCAGGAATTGTGACCTTTAAATTCACCCGATGGAGTTTTTGTCTTGGAGGTTTTCCCCATTCGTAAACAAATCACCGTATCAACTTTATTTTCCGCTGCATATTAACTTAGTTAGTGATTTGTTTGTGCTACCACGCGTATTGCATGTTAATCAAATTAATTAATTAACTTGGCTAATTAATTGGTTAATTCATCACAATGGGTCAATACATTCTTGGCCTATCACTATTAACTACTATCATATAAATAATAAATCTCAAGACTTACATTTTCATAAATTCTCAATCCCGAGAGGATTGTGAACTTGAACATGAAATGTTTGTTTCTTTTGTGTATAAGAGAGTGAGATCTTATTAATGGTCAAAACTTTATATGTTGAGCAATCACATATAGTGTCGAGAGAACACACATTCTTAAGATAGAATTCTTAATTTCTTTTTAGAGAAACGAAACATTCCCTTGAAATAAATTTAATGGAAATTTATTGTTCTAAGTATTGAGTCTAATCATTTTAGTAAAGAGTTAAATATAAGAATTAAGAATAACTAAAATATTATCTGAGAACTCAAGTAATAAAAAATAGTGATGTATAAAGTGACAGTATTTTGTATAACTTTATTTCACTATGACTGTTTTCATGAAGGAGTCATGATAACGTAATAGAGTTTTGAGATTTAATTTAATTAATAAAATTTATGGTGCAATTACATTTTTACAGTATCATTGAATATAATTAATGACAACATTGAACATTGTGAAGAGTTGACAAAAGGCCTAAAGTGACTAAAGTTTTATTTTATCATTTGGTCCCATCTTAAGCCACATACTAAAACCCAAAAGACTGATACTTTTTTTTTTTTTTTAATAGGAAAATGACTAGTCCATTTATTGAAGGGATTAATTATTTTGTCAATAATGTTTCAATAACAATTATTTTATTATTAAAAATAAAAACTAATACTATAGTTTTAACGAAAGTTCTCAGAAGAAAAAAGTTTTAGCTCATGCCCTTGCGCGTCGAGCAATTGTATCTACAGATACTGATGTGTGGTTGGAGGACCTTCCACGTGATTTGGATGATGTTTTATTGTTTGATTTAACTTAATAAAATTTCTTTACCAGTTTCTCAAAAAAAAAGAAAAAAAAGAAAAGAAAGAAATAACCGTACGTTCTTAAAAAAAAAAAAAATTTCTCCTTCAAGATTACTAACTGACAAGAATCTTGCCCACCTTCTTGGGTTCTTTTGGAATTGAGGTGAAGATTTGGGTGTCCTCAAGGTCAAGTAATTTTTTTATTTTTTTTGGTTTTATAATTCACTGTATCAAGGTATGTATCATGCAAATTGTTAGTAATTTGTGCCAATTATTTGAAATTAGTAATAAAAATGGACTCTCGCACTAAGCAACGCACGCTCTCAAGGGAAGAGGAAGCTGAACTCTCAAGGAGCAAGAAGAAGGTAAAGGATGTCCACCACGCCGATTTCAGTGAAGGTATCAGCGAGAATGGGTTCTCTCCACGAAGCAATAATGCTTGGGTTTCACCCAGCAAATCCTTCAAGGAAAAACTGATAAGGGAAATTCTAGGAGCTTATGCTCAAGCCTTCGTTTTCAATGACCAAATGGAAGACGATGTTGAATCGGACGATGAGGTTACTGGTCTACGCGAAGGGTTAGCGGCAATAAAGTTATCTAAGGAAACTAAATTGCGTATAAGAGGGTCATGGTCAAATGCTTTGATTGTTAAACTTTACAGAAGGAAGATGGGTTTTACTTTCATCCAGAGCAAACTCCAATAACTATGGAAACCCAGTGGGAGGCTTGACTGTGTGGACCTCGGGAATGAGTTTTTCTTAACCAAGTTCTCATTGAAGGAGGATTTAGAAGCTATCCTGAGAAGAGGACCATGGTTCATTGAAGAGCATTATCTCTCTATAAGGCCGTGGGAACCCTTTTTCAAATCGGAAGTAGCTAATGTTTCATCAATTGCGGTGTGGGTTAGATTACATGCACTGTCTATTGAGCTATACGAGGCAGAAGTTCTCAAACATGCTGGGGAAGCCATTGGGAAAGTTTTGAGAATCGATACCCATACTGCCATGGAAGCTCGGGGTAAGTATGCCAGGCTATGTGTACAGGTCGATGTGAATAAACCGCTGATTAACATGGTTCTCATTGGGAAATTTAAGCAAGCTATTGTGTATAAGGGCATTAACAAGCTCTGCTATGCATGCGGTCGAATCGACCACAAGAAGGAAATGTGCCCACATACCATCCATTGTGATGTGCCACTGCCAGAGAAGGAGATGGCCAGTACTAATTCGTAAGGTACAAGCCCACGTAGAATGCATGAAGCAAGTCGATGTGAGGTTGGTAGTGGCATAGTTGGCAGTGGCATAGCTGGAGGTAGTGGAACGGATCATGAGGAGGACAGGTACGGGCTGTGGATGGTGATTACACGTAAGAGAGGAGGACAAAAGGGGACCATGAAGGGTGTGCAACAGTTGGACCCCACACAATCAGCCCCGCGCTCCAAAGTAAGAGATTCATTGGTAAGGAATAATCCCAACAATGGTGATGAGCTTTACACCTGAAACTAATTTGGAGAAGGCTG
This sequence comes from Quercus parvula, assembly GCA_030820535.1. Classification (NCBI taxonomy): domain Eukaryota; kingdom Viridiplantae; phylum Streptophyta; class Magnoliopsida; order Fagales; family Fagaceae; genus Quercus; species Quercus parvula. Next base: position 51,865,917 of record JAUAME010000003.1, read on the forward strand.
GAAAGGGTGGTTTGGTTTTGGGCCTGAATTTGAAGTTAGGGGGATTAATGGACGAGCCTAGTGTTCAAGACAAAGCCCACATTAGCCCATCAGTTAAGGGTAAAAAGGTCATGGCTAGAAATAGGGTCTTAATTCAACTAAACAAAAAAGCCTGTGATAACAACATGTCTCATTTCACCTCAGCCACACAACCTTTTTCCTTCCTTGATAATAATGGCATTGATGCAAACTTCCATTTTTAATCAGCACCAAGTGCCGAACTGGATAAGCAAGGTCAAGGGAGAGACCGTGGAGATCTTGGGGGAGGTGATAGCAAGAATCAAAGTGTGGTCGTTGCTTGTGAGAGTGTGGTTCGCTCAAAATCTGAAGGAAGATCGGAAAAGGAGGCCGGATCCGAGGTGAGTGTGGGGTTAACTTTCAGTGTTGGTCCTAACTTGGAAAAGAATGTCGAAACCGAGGTGGGTGATGGGTATGGTGGTGATAAAGCTTCGCCTGACACCGAGTCCAGAGAGAAGAGGGACAGCGGAAACGATGGAGAAGATAGGATGGAGTTCGAGGAGGGTGGTGGCTCTGCTATCTCCTTATGATGTGTTCCCTTCTCCTAATCTTTCTTTATCCATGAATATTATAGTTTGGAATAGTAGGGGCGTTCTGAAGCTCAATTTTCAGAATCATGTGAGAGAGTTGGCTAGGTTTCACAATCCGGCAATCTTAGTAATTATGGAGACTAGGCTTGGTGGAGCTCGTGCAAAGGAAATAACGGACAGACTTCCATTTGATGGCGCCATTCACACTAAAACAGTTGGGTTCACAGGAGGCCTCTGACTGCTTTGGAATTCTGATCTTATGGAGGTAGTGCATTTGGCAAATACTGAGCAAGAAATCCACGTGGAAGTGAAGGTACTTGCTACTAATCTCTCTTGGATTTTCTCTACTGTTTATGCTAGTCCTAGGAGTGTAGAAAGATGTATTCTGTGGGAAAATTTGATTAAAGTTGTAGATCTTCATAATAAACCTTGGGTGATAGCCGGGGATTTTAATGAACCCCTATTGGGTGAGGATAAATTTGGAGGAAAGCCAGTCAACATCTCTAGATCCCTTTTATTCAAAGATTGTCTAGATAAGTGTTATATGGTGGATTTGGGTTTTTCGGGGCCTAGGTACACGTGGACTAATAGGAGGGAGATTAAAAACCTCATTCAAGAGAGAATAGATAGGTATTTCATGAATCCGAGCTGATGCCTCTTATATCTGGATGCTAGAGTTTCTCACCTCACTCGATGTCATTCGGATCATTGTCCAGTTCTTCTGGAGACTGTTCCTAGGCAAACCACCTTCCTAAAGAGGCCTTTTAGATTCCAGAGCTTCTGGTTGTCTGACCCTTCTTTTCCTCAAGTTGTGACTAAGGCCTGGAGTCGGGATGGAAACCTTTCTGCCTCTATAGTAAGCTTCATGAATGAAGCGACTCACTGGAATAAAAATCAATTTGGGAACATATTTGGGAAGAAAAGGAGATTGATGGCTAAACTTAATGGAATCCAATGGGTTTTAGCTTCCAATCCCTCCTCCTCCCTTATTGCCCTGAAGAATCAGCTTCAAAACGAGTTGGAATTAGTGCTGAGTCAAGAGTCGGAGTTGTGGGCATTAAAATCCAGAATTAATTGGATGGTGATGGGAGACCGAAATACCTCTTTTTACCACGTTTCTGCTCTTGCAAGGAGAAAAAGGAATACAATTACTATGGTAAAAAATGAGGTAGGGGATTGGTTATCGGGGAAAATAGAAGTCATGACTCATTTTAGAGGGGGTTTATTAGGTTGTATTCTACCACCCAAGTAAAGGCTGATTGGAGACATAATCTTCGGCATGGATGGCAAGTTAGTCTCACAGAGGAGGAGAAAAACAACTTAGATCAACCGGTTTCAGATGAAGAAATTTCCTCTGCCTTGTGGTCTCTTAAGGCTTTTAAAGCCCCAGGTCCCAATGGTCTACATGCTAGTATTTTTCAGAGATTTTGGCTCATAGTGAGGGATTCAGTAAAAGAAAAAATTAGGAATGTGTTCCTATGTAGGAAAATTCTGAATTATCTAAATAGCACCAATATTGTCCTTATTCCCAAGGTTCAAAGCCCGGAGTCCATTAGTAGTTACAGACCTATTAGTTTGTGCAACTCGGTGTACAAAATCATCACTAAAATTATAGTAGGAAGGTTGAGACCGTATTTGGATAAATTAATTAGTCCTTGCCAAGCGGCTTTTGTGCCAAGAAGAAGAGGAATGGATAACACAATTATTGTTCAAGAATTAATTCACACCATGGGTAAAACCAAGGGTAGAGGAGGTTACATGGCCTTGAAGATTGATTTAGAAAAAGCCTATGATAAGCTGAAGTGGAGCTTTATTAAGGATATGTTGATCCGATTCAATCTCCCGAGGAAGTTAATTGATCTTATTATGAGCTGCATATCTTCAGTATCTACCTCTTTACTCTTTAATGGAGGGGCTCTAGAACCTTTTCTGCCCACTAGAGGGATAAGGCAGGGTGACCCTCTGTCTTCGTACATCTTTATAATGTGCATGGACTATTTGGGGCAACTAATCCAGGAAAGGTGTGAAGATAAGTTTTAGATTCCTGTTAAAGCTTCTTGGAGAGGGTCGGCCTTCTCACATCTGTTTTTTGCAGATGATCTTGTTCTTTTTGCCAAGGCAAACATGGAAAATTGCCTAGTTATTAGAGAAGTGTTGGATGAATTTTGCAGCCAGTCGAGGCAGACCATAAGTGAAGCAAAATCCTGGGTGTTCTTTTCTCCAAATGTGGACCAAAGTGACAGAGAAGCTTTGAGTGACATTCTTGGTTTCCAGTCTACTCCTAATTTGGGAAAATACCTTAGCTTCCCCATTAAACACTATGATGCTTCAAATCAGGATTTAACTTTGTGTTGGACAAGGTTAAAAAGAAACTTGTAGGTTGGAAAGCAAACCTCCTTTCTTTGGCTAGGAGGTCAGTTTTAATTCAAGCATCCACTTCAACCATCCCAGCTTATGTAATGCAGTGTAGCCAGCTCCCAGGGAAAATTCTTGATGGCATAGATCAAGTTAACCAGAATTTCTTGTGGAATTCTTCAACTAACAAGAAAAGCATGCATTGGGTGGGTTGGAAGAAGGTCACTACCCCTAAGGATGTAGGTAGGATGGGCATCCAAGCTGCCAAGGGCAGAAATACGGCATTACTTGCTAAATTAAATTGAAGATTTCACACGGAGAGAGAATCTCAATGGGCTAAAGTGTTGAGATTGAAGTACTGCACAAATCAGCATTTAAACTCCAGGAATGAAGTAAGTTTACCTTGTTCTCGCACTTGGAGAAGCATGAAGAAAGGAGAAACTATTTTTAAAAAAGGAATCACTTGGGTTTCGGGGTATGAAAGTAGTCTTAGTTTTTGGCATGACAGGTGGTCCAAGGTAGGAATTTTAAGAAGTATCATCCAAGGACCACTTACCACCAAATCAAATGGGCTGAAAATTAAGGATGTAGTTAGTATGGATGGGTGGAATTGGAATTTGTTGCAGATGGAGGTTCCTGAAGAAGTTAGAAGAAAGATCTAAGCTACCCCTTTCCCATATGTAGCAAGGAATGAGGATAAACTAGCCTAGAATCCTTCGCCCAAGGGTTCATTTGATCTTAGAAGTGCTTACCTCCTTGCTAGTGAGCCTCTCCTTGATCCGGCTTTCCAAGGGAAGTGGATTTGGAAGCTAGATACCTTGCCGAGGATTCAAACCTTCATTTGAAAATGCATGCACAAGAGTATTGGGGTTAGAGATTGTTTACAAGCTAGGGGGATACAAGTTGATAATATTTGCCCCCACTATCACAATAGCCCTGAGTCCATCCTACATACCCTTCGGGACTGCTATGTGCTCAAGAGAATATGGCACCAGCTAGGCATCAGTTACCAGGACACAGATTTCTTTTCGGCCAACCTCTAGGATTAGATTATGACTAATTGTAGAGATAAAGGGATCCGAAATTCAGGGCAAGCACCTTGGAACCAAACCTTTATGTTTGCTATATGGATAATTTGGAAGGGAAGGAATCGATTGGTTTTTGAGAACAAGGAATTAAAATCAAGCCTTGCCTTGGACATCAACCACCGTGCTCTAGAATACTTCCATTGTGCTGGTAAGCCGTTGGGGATGAAACGCAAAATTGTGAAACAAGTGTGATGGGAGAAACCTTGTACTGGCTGGTTGAAATTAAACATGGATGGCGCATCCATGGGGAATACGGGTTTGGCTGGTGGTGGAGGTCTTCTTCGAGATGAGAATGGCAGCTAGGTTGGAGGTTTTGCTAGGAAGATTGGAGTAGCAAGCAACTTCACTGCCGAGCTATGGGCTCTGAGAGATGGTCTCCTGTTATGTCATCAAAGGAATGCTCAAGCTGTTGCTGTTGAAGTAGATGCTAGCACCATTGCTGATGCCTTCAATCATCAAGCAAATTCCAACACTATTGTATCTGCTATTATGGATGACTGTAGGCTGTTGTTGAATCAGATTCCCCAAGTGAGCATTAGACACATCTATGGGGAAGCTAATAGAAGTGCAGATTGGCTTGCCAATTTTGGTCTGAATCTTGATTCTGAGTTTGAGTCTTTTGCTGGTCTGCCTATGGACCTTATTCTTGTTTTAGAGGCAGATAGCCGTGGGTTGTATTATAACAGGCAATGTACTGAGCCTGTGTTTGCTGTTTAGCTTTAATGATATTCCTTTTTCTACCCAAAAAAAAAAAAAATCATGCAAATTGTTTTCTCTTAGATCTAAAGATTATATGTTTTCACGTACCTTTTGTCTTTTGCTTTATACGAATTTGTATGTGATGCAAATGAGTTTTACAATAAGGCCTACCCAAAAAAATTCCACAACCTAGTTAAATTTATAAATTAATTTAAATACACTAGAGAAACCAATATAACATAATAGGCTGGAGACATTATAATTGAACAAAATACACCATTTACAACAAAGTGACAAAAAGTATTGGCAAAATTACAAAGGGAAAGAAGAACAATTTTATTTTAGTTTTTATAAACAAAAAACTAAAAAAGAAAAAATGAAAATGTTCTTGATTTTGACAGACTGATTCACTTAAGCAGGCCAGTTATCCAACCATGAACAAGTTGCATCGTTAATCATGTCCTCAACATGACTCTCTGTCAAATCAAATAATAGGTACTCAATGTCTCCATCATCCCATTCTTCATAATCGGTATGTTGATAATTAACAGTATCAGAAAGTTCATCAATCTTGTCAAGATTGATTGCCTCTAACATTTGTGTTTCCAGCACTTTATGCCTTTCCATTATCATTGTATTCAGCATAAATGCATGATCATCCCCATATTTGGGTCGTAATTGATATCGCTTACATATTGAAGAACCACAAGGTTGACTTAAAATCCGAATGGCATATTTTTGTAATATGGGGAGATGATCGCCACACAATTCCCACCATATATCTGCAAAATTCAAAAAAAAAAAAAAAAAAAACATAATTATATAAGAAGTTCTTATAAAGATAAATAGAGGTGATTGACTCACGCGGATGTGATGTTTTAAGCATTGTAATGGCTTGATCTGTGAACAAGTTTGAGTCCTTCTTGTGGTATAGTTGTGCTTGGTTAATAAAAGCTTCTTTCTCTTCTTCATCAACCAAATGCTTTAGAGCAAACCTTAAGCCATTAGCCAATTCAACATTCTCTTTAAATTTCTCACGATACATATAGGCAGGATTTAAAAAGGAAGCGACTGCATGTATTGGATGAATACTATCACTTCGCCTTTTATGAAAAATATCCCATATATGATCATAAGGGAAGTTAGTGTTGTCATGACACTGCATAATTGCATCTTTTACCCTTTCCATCATCTCATACAAGTATCCTGATGTTGCGCCATCACCATCAACTAGACAAAGAGCTTGCAACATTGGCCGCAAAACTTGTGCTATTTTTTTCCACGAATCCAGAATTCTTTGCAATGAATAGCATGTCTTTGGTTGATCTAATCTCATCACTATCATTATTAATGATAAATTGTACGACATGTCTAGGCCCAATTTCTTCAACTATGGAAGACATGGCTTTTTCAAATAAAAAAAGTTCTTCAATTGGGCCTTCAGATGGATCCATGCATGCCTACCCTCTTGGTGTATAAGCAAAAATATTCTTATAGGTGGAAAATGTTTTAATGCACGATTTCCTACTAGGCCATATATTGTACATTAAGGTACAACCTGTTTTGACTGAATATTTTTTGACATTATGAATGTATTCCTCAACTTCCTTCTTGATACCAGGCATTATCAGTGATTTAAGGGTTAATGAACTTGGTAACTCGTAACCAGGCCCATATTCAGCAACACCTTTCACAAAATCATTGAAGAAGGGTGATTGAATAGCATCAAAACAAATGCTATCTGAGATCACGAGCTTAGCAAATTTTCGATCCACTATACTCTTATCCTTCTCCTCACATATATTTGGCATTTGTGCAGATGAGGAAGTTGAAATACTTTTCCCCTCCAAAGTATTATTTGATGCAGCCACACTTTTAGCTTTCTTACTAGGAGTGTCAATTGCTTGTACTACAGCTAATTGAACATCTACAGGTACTTGCAGACAAATTTCAACACCACGGCCTTTAAACCCAGACAAATGCGATTTAATCCTTGAAATACCCCCAGCAAAGTCCTTCTGACAAAACTTACATAAAAAACGACCATTTTTCAGATCCTCTGCATTCTCCCAGAATGAATCTCTCTTCCTAACCATGTCAAACTTTTATCCTACATGAAATAAATTGCATGATGATTCTTGAATTTAATATGAAGCCAAATGGAAAAAATTTAAACAAGAAAAGAACAAAGGCCAAATCAACCATGACCAAGGCAGAACACCCATCATCTCTGGAGGCTTGATACACCTAATATGAGTGCGTATGGCTATAGAAGGGTGTGCAATCAATTTATGTATAAATTGTCTGTGTTAGCAACATGCTAATTCAAGCCTTCCTAGTTTGTTTGGTATTCTGCTTATTACTTAATATTCGTTTGAGAATAATTTATTTGACTTTTTCCTGAAAAATATTTGTTGAAAGTATGTGCTAAAGTATATATACTTGTATTTTAAAGAAATGAGATTTTTTTTTTTTTTGAGGTTTTATAAAGCTGTTCATAAAAGCTAAAAAGGAAAATGCTGGCATATAATAGGAGTAAGAGTAGAAATCCATTATTAATCAAATATGGCTTCCACTGTTCTCTGCCCTTAATAACATCAAGACCCCTGTATTAGAAGAATTACTCTTTTGTTGAAGATTGAAAAAGGAAAAAAGTAAAAAATAACATATATATTCAAGTTAGTGAAGTCCCCCAAGGCCCGGCCAAAAACATTTGGGGACAGTAATAATTTAACAGTTGAGTAAAGGAAATATAAGAACATATATGCTAATGAATATGGATTCATAAAGAGGTTGCCAGGTTGAGACTGAGATAGGCGTACCAAGAATTGAGCTGTCTCCTTTTTCTTGTTCTGTTCACTGGTGACAGAAATGGAAGTTGGAGAAACTGTAGAATCAGGTACAAACCTTCGATGAGCTTTGCGGGTGTTAGAATCAGGTCTCTCCTTAATCCCCTCCACCAAGACTCTCAAAGTCACAAATCAGGTTCAGAAAGTCAACAATATAGCAGGCTTTGTTGGTGTTAGAATAACCATTAAGCGAATGTCAACAATGACTTTTATTTTTGGTTAATAATGAAAGTCCAACTAGTCCAGTTAGCAGAACAATCTGTCTGTCTCTCCTATATTCAAATTCCAACTAGTTCCTTCTTTTCTGCTAATTTGTTTACTACACAGCTCCCATTGACTTTACAAATGAGTTGTGACTTGATGTTGGAGCAATTAAATAAGATCAATTGCTTGTGTTAAGTGTAGACCAATCTCTTCCATATATTAGGTGAATTACAATGCAATGGGCAGCATTGATGTTAAACAATTATGCCATTATAGAAACTTATGAAACCAACTCACGATAAAAAATAATAATAATAATAAAAAGAAGTTCAAGATACTGTAATGTTTTGCATATTGCTTTTGAGATGTGAAGAAGTGAATAGAATTAAAGGAATGATTATAATATATAATATGATATTTTCAAGGTGGAATATAAATGATCAAGGGTTCCTAGCTTTGCATAGAAATGAATGATCAGAGATAAAAGTGAAAATCTGAATTTAACCTCTTTTTTTTTATTTTAGTCAAAATTTAGATACAAAATTAGTTGTAACTTTGGTTACAACCTTACTCAATAAAATAAAAATTACTATATATTTTGAAAATCTAACAATTGAATTGCATATTTTTTACGCTCTTAATACACATATCAAATTTTGTGTCAATCAGATATTATTTACTATATGATCTATAAGTTTATATTTTATGCATAATTTTAATTACAAAAACTTGCAATTTAAATAATTTATTGATAACATAACTATTAATATTTAATTTTCTAGAAATTTTGCAAGAATTGAGAATATAAGAAGAAAATGTCATCTAATAGTGGATTTGTTAAAATTCACTTCAAATTAAAAGATATTGAGTAAGGTTATAGTTTTAGTCTACAACCAATTTTGTAGTTAAACTTTACCATTTTTTTATTCTATAAATTAAATAGCTCTTCTATTTTAACTCATACATGCATTACTCTCCATATGTCAATTCCAAGAAAAAATGTTAATCATCTAGTTTTATCATGAATAAATTTAGTTCAACATTTTTAATAGACATGTATTTTTTATGCAGCTAATGAAATATAAAAGATCCCCTAACATAATCTACATTTTTACCATCATCTGAAAAAGAAATCTAAATTTTTACCCATTAAGCTAATCAAAACCCATGTAAGGTTTTGGTTAAGATACAACACTCAAGTAATTTATGTCTCACTTGACCTTCAATTTAGATAGTAGGAGGCACATTCATATAGGTTTTTTTTTTTTTTTTTTAATTGGAGTCTCAATCAAATAAATAAATAGTATCGGGATCTATTGTAAGTCGATTGAAAGTTTAGAGAGAAAAAGTATAAAAATGACCTAAAAAAAAGTAAAGACCCATCGAGCCGAATCTGAACACCCTAAAGAAAACCCACTTTCAACAACCTGCATCTTCCTCACAGTTTATCCCTTGAATATCCTCTCTCTCATGCTGTCTACAACTACAACTTCAACTTCAACCTGCAAAGCTAAATAATATCTAAACCAAATTCAAATCCAATCCAAATTGTAATTCTAAACCTTCACTCACAAACTCGCTCATGACTTAGAACCAACTCATCGAGTCGCTCACCTCCCATAAACTCTCTCTACCACTCCCACTCTATCTCTCTTCCTCCACTCCCAAATTTGAACATCACAGCCTCTAATCCTAGATAAATGTGATTTAACCCTTGAAATACCCCCAACAAAATCATTTTTACAGAACTTTAAAAAAAAAAAAGACCATTTTCAGATCCTTTGCATACTCCCAAATTGAATCAATCTTTCTAACCATGTATCCTGCATGAAATAAACTAAAACCACATTTAAAATGAAGCTAAATCCAAACTATTTAAACAAGGAACGATAGGTGAAATCAATCATAACCAGAAAAAATTACCCATCATCTCTAGTCTTTATATGCATAATATATATGGCCATAGAAGAGTGTGCTAAAAATGTACCCATAAATCGATTGTGTTAGCTGGTAAGAAGCCCTTGCAACCCATCATCTTGCGTGTCTAAAGTTGTGGGTTTGAGTAGTAGTAAGCCCCACTATTACACAGATGGTTCCACGCCATTCATGAATAAAGTTTAAGTGGACCAGGGCAATGACTACATTTGCAAGCTCCCTTTGTCATTTAGAAAAAAAAAAAAAAAAAACCTTTATACCTGATTGCATAACTTCTTAAAGTTGTACTTTCAATATACAGTATTTTTTAAGCCAAATAAACCTATGAAAATAAGCTATGCTACTTGATCAAGTCCGCTATGAGCTTGATCTATTTATCATGGTTTGGTTCACTAGATTCAAATAATGCAATAGTAGATCGATAAAACTTGCACACTTATCTTAGTTTTATACTATGAGAATAGATTTGGATCGAATTCATATTAAAATTTAAATCATTGACCGGTAGTTCTTAATATGTATATGTATGAGTATGAGGGCCAACATTTAAACCTTTAACATATGACTTTATAAAACTCTTTATACCTAAATAATACATCAAAGATAAAATGATAACAGAGTAATGGAAACATAAGAACGTAAGATTCATCCTAAATCCTAATGAATATAGATTCTTAGAGAAGGAGGGACCGAGAGAGACATACCAAGATTTGAGCAGTCGCCCATTTTCTAATTTGTCTCTAAAGAAGCAAAATTATTCTGCCCAATTGTTTACTACACAGCTCTTATTGACTTTGATAATAAATTGTGACGATGGAGGAGCAATTAAGATCAATTACTCTTGAAGTGTAGATCAATATGTGCCATTAGATGAACAATGCCCCAAGCAGCAAAATTACCATGCACTGGACAACATCGATTTTTAACAAGAGTCTAGTTAATGTGTGCCCATAGGGCACACATTAAGCTTTCTATTTTTAGAAACATTTTCTCAGAAATTGAAAAAACTGTTATTACTTTTTTAATTCTCGAGAAATTTTTTTCCAAAAATGGAAATTAATGTGTGCCCTAAGGGCACACATTAGTAAAATCCTTTTAACAATTATGACATTATAGAAACTTATGATTCATGAAACCAGAAAACGAAAAGAAGAAGTTCAAGATATAATGTTTTGCATATTTGCTTTTAGAATGTGAGGAAGTTAATAGAATTAAACGAATCATTATATAATAGGCTATTTTCAAGGCGAAATTTAGTAACAATTTAGAATATTATTAATGATCAAGGGTTCTTAACTTTTTTAATATAAATGAATGAAAAATTATCAAAGTGAAAATTGGAATTAAACACTTTCTTTTTCTATGAAATAAATAGTTGTTCTATTTTTACTCATACAGGCATTACTCTCTATTCTCCATAAGTCAATTCTGAGCAAAAATGTTAATCATCTAGTTTTTGCATGAACATTTTCAATAGATGTGTATTTTTAATGCAGATAACATTATAAATAAGATACCCTAAAGTAATCAGAAGCTACATCTGTAACTTGCAGCTAATATAATAAATAAGACCCCTAACGTAATTATTTAGGAAAAAAAAAAATCCCCTAACATAATCAAAAGATACATATAAGTGTTTCTGGGGTGTAAGGGACAAGGGTTATGGTTCAACTCTCCAAAAGGAAATTTTACACATATATATACTTAAATTAGGTTATAGTAGAATTTATATTTTGTATTAAAAAATAAAAATAAAAAAACATATCTCTTAGTGTGTGTTTAGCTCTAAATTAAAAAGTCAGTTTATTTTACTATTCACTTATTTTTGCTACTATTCATTAGTCTCACTGCATTTTTTGGTACTATTCATAGGTTCTACTATATTATTTTAGTTAACTTTTACCTTTATCTACAATATTTTTAGCAAAAAGTTTTCAGTTTCAGCAAAATAAATGAATCTCAAACAGACCCTAAGTCTAACCATTATCGAAATAAAGAGAGAGAAAAAAAAGGGTACATATGTAACTTAATAAAAATATTTAAAAAAATAGTAAATTACATTTAAAAAAAAAAAAAAAAAACTTACTTTGGCATCATTTTCAATGAGTCCAAAAGAACCAAAACTTCTACTTGCTAGACTCACACCTCAATTTAAAAGAATTGTATCAAAATACCCCTTAAACTAGTTGTAAGGACTAGATTTGGGTCCCTAGCCTAGACGATGGATGGACCTAGGTCCAAAAAGCCCAAAACAATGAATTTGTAAAGAGTGGGTTGAAAAACTGGGTTAAAATGAGTTGGACAACAAATAAAGTGAACTTAATTGACAAGAACAGGAAAGTAGATTGAATTAATCCAAAGAAAATCGTCCTTGGTATAATTCGAGAGAGTTAGTTCTTATCTATTTCTTACGAGTTTGATTACAAAGTTGGTTCCTGATTGCTACAGTATTTCTTTCTTGATTTTTCGATCTCCTCTCCATGAAGAGTCTCTTTTATTATATAGTTCTCTTTAGACAATCTTGGCCCTTCACTTGTTGATCATCCAAGCCATCACTTAAGTGTTTGTCCCATCGAACACTCTCTTAGTTCCTTTGTGCGTTGCGGTAGCTAATGCAACACTGTTCAGGGGTCTTCTCCACATTAATGCAGCCAAAAAGTTAATTGCAGTGCATTCAATACGATAGTAGCAACTTTCTCCCTAGATATTTTAGGACTCCTCTATGTCCTATGTTCCCATAGTACTTATCCGTATCAACGGAATGTTCTTGGGACATTCTCCCGGACGATAGACCACCTCTACGGACCTCGGCCTTGGTTAGCTGAGGAGGCAGTCATCCTTGGCACAACCCCCTGGACTGTTATGATCAAATTTGACTTCTTCATTTGCTAACATGGGCTCTTTTGGCAATGTTTACCCTCTTCGGACGCCTTCTAGTCCTAGCTTGGGCCTTAGGCCCATTATATATGTATATAATGAGCTCCTGGGCCCAATACTCCTACACTAGTTATTATATAAGATAGAATTTGTCTTTTTCCATTGAATCACTAAGTGTAATCTCAGTATTGTACCTAATTTATGTCTCACTTTTTTTTTTTGGGAGAAAATTTATGTCTCACTTAATACCCAATTTAGTCTGAAAGACTCACATTGGTATACTAATTATTTAAAATTGGGATTGTCAATTGATAGTTGTGGGAGAAATGTGATATTATAACATTTTCATAATACTTTTATAATAAATTTTAAGTTGTAGGTTATTATTTGTTGTTACGTATAAGTAAAAAAGTAATTTAAATTATAAATTCAAATTAGAACAAATAATAATTTACTATTTATAATTTATTGTAAAAATATTGAATAATATTATAGATGTAGCACTTCTAATTACAGGAGATAAAAATATTGCATTGAAAAATATTATCCTGAAAAATCAACAATGTTAGGACCATAATAATTTACTTTCACCATCCTCACAATTTGTCGCTAGCGAATTATGGCAAAAGTTTTATTCTGCCAAAGAGTTAAAAGTAAAAGTTGTTTGATTCTTAAAAAAAGAAAAAAAAAGAGCAAAAGTTGTACTATAAAATTCTACCATTTTTTCTAAAAGGTTATCAAATTTTCTCTTTTTAAGGACCCACCGGGCCGAATCTGGACCCCCCAAAAAAAAACCCGCTTTGAACGACCCGCATCTCCCTCACATTTCTTCTCTCCCGAGTATCCACTCTCTCTCTCTGTCTGTCTCATGCTCTCTGCAGCAACACCTACAACTTGTCAACTTCAGCCACCAAACCAAGCCCAATAAAATGTCGAAACCAAAATCAAAATCAAAATCAAAACCAAACTCAAATCGTTGTAATTCCAAACCTTCACTCGCCAACTCGGCCATGACTCAGAGCCAACTCATCGACTCGCTCACCGCCCACATCTCTCTCTACCACTCCCACACCACCGCAGACTCAGATCTTCCTCCGCCCCCAAACTCAAACCCTAGGTCCTCAATCCTCAAATGGTTCTCGTCTCTCACCGTCCACCAGCGCCAAGCTCACATCACCGCCGTCGATTCCAGGTTCGTCCGAGTCCTCGTCAACATGCTCGGCAAGGTCCGAACCCACGGCCATGGCTGCTTCATAGTCCTCCCCGATATTCCTTCCCGCGACGACCTCCCCAGCTTCTGCTTCAAGAAGTCGCGCGGCCTTCTCTCTCGCGTCGCCGAGTCGAACCGCTCCGAGAGACTCGTCGCCGAGTCGGTTCGGCTCTTCTCCTCGACCGAAGGGGAAAGCGTCGGCCAATGCTCGTGCTCGGTTCGGAGCCTCGATACGGCGACGGTGAGCGAGGAGTTTGTGGAGGATTTGGAGAAGTTTGTGGAGACCATGGATGAGGTTTCGAATGGAGGGTTTTTGAGAGGGGAGGAGAGCGAGTTGGGGTCGGATTGGGTGGAATTGGAGTGGTTGAAGGCCAAAGGGTACTATACAATGGAGGCTTTTGTGGTGAATAGGTTGGAGGTGGCGCTGAGATTGGCGTGGTTGAACTGTTATAATGGGAGGAAAAGAGGGGTGAAGTTGAAGGAGAAGGCGAGTGTGGCCGCGGGTGTGGCGGCTAATGTGTATTGGAGGAAGAGGGGATGCGTGGATTGGTGGAGGAATTTGGATGCTACCGCGAGGCGGAAAATCCTGACCGTGGTGTTAGGGAAATCCGCAAAATCTTTGGTACTTTATTCCATGTTTGGTCATTTGTTTATTTTTATTTTTTTTCTGGTTTTGGTGATAGATTGTATAATGTGGCATTTTATGTGTAGTTAAGAATGCAATTTTGTATTTTAGGAATACGAGTGGATTTGTTGTAGTAGCAAAATATAGATGCACTGAACAAACCAAAACCAAAATATGGATATACTGAATGCAGTAGAATTAGTAAAAAATGACAGAGTATGATTTTTGCCTAGGCTAGAATGGTAGTGAAATCCATTGCTGACTCCAAAATTTTGGTATTAAGGCTTTGTTATTGTGGAAGTTAAATGTTTGGGTAATATATGCATTGATAGAGAAGTGGTTTTAAGTAGAAATAGTACATATTTTGAGGGTGAAGTGTAATTCATTTATAGAAAGTTTGTGAGTAAAAGGTTAACGTATGGAATAGTCTTTGTATGAAATGGGTGAATCATATTTCTTTGTGGTTAGACTTATGCATAATTTTTGGATATTTAAAGACATTGCAGCTTTATGAGCCATACCTTATACAGTAACTTGGCTGATTTGGTTATCTGGCAATGATGCGATGCTTGATAAGTGGACTAGATCATACCTCATGCAATTCTTTAGAAGGTTTACAAAACTGTTAACCCCACGTGTGATTTTGATTTTGATAAGTTAGGGAAGTTTTCTAAAGAAATCCCCTTGAACTCGCCTATAGTCTGGTAAAACCCATGGGCAACTAACCCCACCTTCCAAAGCAAGTTGCTGGGTAATCCAGGGGCATTCACCTTTGATGGGCTAAGCAGTTTATTCTCATGCCTAGGAGCAACCCCGTGTGTGATTTGTAGGGTAAACATCAGAATTTGTGTAACATACAGTATGTAAGGATCTTGTGCCACGAAGACGTGCTTTCTTTGTTTCTTATTTTATTTCTCCTTTTATTTAGAAGGATCTGTTGCATCGTTTGTGCAAATTTGTGTAACATACAGAATATTTCCTTTTGAGAGAGAGAGAGAGAGAGAGAGATTGCCTTTCATATTAAATAACACATGATTGAACCATGATGGTTCTACAATTGACTAATTGCTGGTTCTAGTATTTTTTTTTTTTATTACACTTTGTCCTAAATTTTTGGTCACTATTAAATTTTCAGACTCATGAGATTCTGAAGGAGGCAAGTACGGTTTTGGAGGATGAGATGTGGCTTTTTAGAGCAGGAGCAGAACATCCAGTGAGATACAATCATACCATGGAAATGCAGAGGACTGTCCCCAGTGTTGCTCCCAAGGCAGAGTTTGGCTTGATCAGTACCTCTGCTTCTCTTCCTGGAAAACCAACTTCCTTAGCAAATGCGTTTAATAGTTTGCTTGTGCTTCATGATATTATCATGATGATATCATCATGTCACCATGGTGAGTATGATAAAGGGGAACTGTTTTTTAGTAAATTGGGATCTGTTTGTACCATTTCTGATTGTATTTTGAGGAAACTGCGAGGATTTCTCAAGGTTGTTTCACTTGATTGTACGAAACTTGAACTTCTGGAAGAGAGAATTGAGAAGTCCTTACCTTATAAATCCAAAGAAAAGCCTGGTGCTTGTAGCCGTAGAAAAAAAGGGAGAACCCGTAATATGAAAAGAGGAAATCCTATTCCAAGGTCTCATCTAGATGATTTTCCATGTGAAAAATCTCTCATGGTAATATTTTATGCTATAAAGCATTTGCTGAAGTCCTTTTACAAACACATACACACATTGAGATATTTAGTGATAAATGTTCCAAATAATATTCCAGGATCTTGATTGTGCGAATGCATGTAAAGAGAAGGCAGATTTGATGGAGTCCCAAAAGATTTTTGATATACCTCGGGGGAAGGAGACTTGCAGAGAGACATCAACTGTACAAATGGTGACAATAATTATTACTATCACATTTTCATTTGAAATCATTTATCTTTTTATTGGTTTATTGGTATGATATTAATTGTTTGGATGGTTTATAACTGGTAGTTGTTATCAGGAACATGCCCAAGGAATGGTTGTTGGAAAAGTTCAAAATCCTGCAAGGAAGGGTAGGAAAGATAAAAACAAAATGAAAAAATCTGGGTTAAATAATCTCATGGAAGTGAGGAAGTATGAGAATTCAGTCATGGAAGATTCCTCATTGTCTGCTGTTTCTCAAAATGAGGCACCAGATTCTGGTCGAGCATCTGACAATTCAACCACCCTGAATGCCACAGATGATAATAAAATTGGTAATGATATCCTTGCATCAAATTCCAGTCTTCCTTGTTCCGTTAATGGGCCTACTGGGGAGGACAATGCCACCCAAAGCATTCAAGGAGATTATGTTAATGGTTCTAGTGAAAGTTTCTGTAACATAGGTTCAGAGTGTTATAATTTATCAAATGATATGATTGAAAAGCAAACTATATCTTTAAGATTAGAGACCTTAAATTGTAATGTACCTTCTGCTGTGCCTGCATTGGGGCTTGATAATGTTTTGAGCAATGAAGATAGCAATTTCCAGAATTGTGAAAATAGAAGTGAATGTGATGTAAAATCAACTTTCCCTGACAAACCAATCCAAGCTTTTGACATAAAAGATGAATCTGTTCTGGTTAGGGAGCAAGAGAGTGTAAATACATTTGATACAGGACCCTCCAATTCTTCAGAGCACCCACCGAACGAGTGGCCCAATGTTACTCCTGTTTATTTTCCATCTGTTAGTTCACATCTCCCAGCTGCCACTGATCGATTGCATCTGGATGTTGGTCGGAACTGGCATAATCACTTCCAGCAATCCTTCATACCCACAATGCATCATGCAAGAAACTCTCCAATTGAAGGCGGGTGTAACCCAATTCTGTCTCGACCATTGTCAATGAGTTTAGATTGGCCTCCAGTGGTACGAAGTACTTGTGGACTGGCTCCCTCGGTAACCTATAATTATGATTCTGGATTTATCTCAAGGCGGCAGTCTACTTTCCCACAAAGTTTAAATGCTCACAGTGTGCAGCTTAATGCTCCGACCACTGATGATGAAAGGAAGTATTCTGGGGACTTCACAGATTCACCTGATCTAACAAATGCACAGGAACTAGCGGATGAATGTGACAGCCACTGGATATCAGAGGAAGAAGTTGAGGTGCATGCTGTTTCCGGGATAGATTATAATCAATACTTTGGTGGTGGTGTGATGTACTGGAATCCTTCTGATCTCCCAGGGACGGGTTTTTCTCGACCTCCTTCCCTTAGTTCTGATGATAGCTCATGGGCTTGGCGTGATGCTGACATGATTAGGGCTGTTGATGACATGGTTGCATATTCTTCTTCATACAGTACAAATGGTTTGACTTCACCTACTGCTGCTTCATTC
The DNA here is from genome assembly GCA_030820535.1 of Quercus parvula. Taxonomy (NCBI): domain Eukaryota; kingdom Viridiplantae; phylum Streptophyta; class Magnoliopsida; order Fagales; family Fagaceae; genus Quercus; species Quercus parvula. The sequence continues at coordinate 51,883,705 of JAUAME010000003.1, forward strand.
AGTTCTTTTGATCCTTTGGGGCCTGGACACCAGCCTCTTGGTTATGTAATTCCAGGAAATGAAATACCTGGCAAGATGTTGCATTCCTCATCAACATTGGCAGATGCGGGGGCTGAAGAGGACAGTTCTGGATCTTTGCCAAATTTACCTAGTGATGTTGAAGGGAAGACAGGAGATTCCCTTCCTTATCCTATTTTGCCACCAATCGTCGTTCCAAATTGGTCAAGGGGATCAAGAGATTTTAAGCGTAGTCATGATCACAAAAGCCCCTGTGTTCCTTCTACGAGGCGGGAGCACCCTCGGATAAAGCGGCCACCGTCACCTGTAGTGCTTTGTGTTCCAAGGGCTCCACGTCCACCACCGCCTTCCCCTGTGAGTGACTCCAGAAAACTAAGGGGTTTTCCAACTGTTAGATCTGGCAGTTCCAGCCCTAGGCAATGGGGTGTGAGAGGTTGGTACAATGATGGAAATAACTTGGAGGATGCTTGTTTGCGTATGGATGGTGCTGAAGTTGTTTGGCCTTCTTGGAGAAACAATAATCTGTCAGCTCGTCCAATGATTCAGCCTCTACCTGCAGCTTTGCTGCAGGATCGGTTGATTGCAATGTCCCAGCTAGCTCGTGATCAGGAACATGTAAGTATGGCACCTATTTTATATTGTTCTAAAGTTTCTCTGGTGTTTTGCAATGTATTTATTAGATGAAAATATCATTACACAGCCAGATGTTGCAATCCCTTTGCAACCACCAGAGTTACAGAGCTGTCCTTCATGGAAGACCTCAATTTCTTTGATGCACAGCCTCCTCCGTGATGAGATTGACTCATTCTGCAAGCAGGTACAAGGCTTTTTTCCATTATCATGATCACCATCATCATCTGTCATTATGGCCATCATCATTATTCTAGGGTTTTTTTCTCCACTCAAAATTTGCATTGAGAATTTGTAGCTTTGCCCTTATTGACTCCAATAATCCATTTGACGTTACAAATATGATGGTGTCCAAGGTTGCTGCAGCAAATATGGCCAGGAAGCCCTACATAAATTGGGCAGTCAAGCGAGTTACACGATCTCTCCAAGTCCTATGGCCCAGGTCTCAAACACACATATTTGGTTCAAATTCAACAGGTTTGTCCCTTCCAACAAGTGATGTGGACCTTGTGGTTTGTCTCCCTCCAGTGAGAAACCTGGTAAAATTCTTGGTTCAGTAACTACTTTACCCTGTGCTAGTACTTTTATGGCAAACACCTTATCTGCAAGACATATGCTATAGGAACCCATTAAAGAAGCTGGGATATTGGAGGGTCGTAATGGTATCAAAGAAACATGTCTTCAGGTATGTTGCCAATTATGTACTTCGGTATTGCAGTAGTAAGGCAGTTGTGGCAAAACAGCTGTTTGTGTGAGTTATATATTTCTTGATGTTCTTTATCGTGTAGTTTGAAACTCTTTGGGTTCTCAATAAAATCCAATAAAATTGTAAATGTTATACCTAAGATTGTAACTGTTTAAAATATGCTGGGATATTCTATACAATCAGATTAAGGGAAATCTCATTGATGTCACATTGAATTACCTGAGAATCAGTGATGCTCACAACAGCAGTTTTATTGGTGCTTTTAGGAGTTGAAAATAAGCCAATATTTTGCACCTTCTCAACCATTTTCCTTGATTACTGTCCTTTTACAAACATTTCTAATTACTGCCAGAAAACTCAGAAATAATTGGAGCTGATAAGGAATGACAAATGTGTTTGGAGCCTTTTGGCAGTGGGTGCAACTTGGTGTAGTGTGCGTTAATGTTATTTATTTCTCTTTTTTAAGAGCAGACGAATTCATCAGTACTAATATCATCAAACATACTTCAAATTATTATTTCTTTTCGTTGAGAAGTATAGGAGTGCTTTAGGTAGGAGTTATCTAATTTAATATATATCCCTCAAGTCCTTTACATAGTTAAAAAAATTGGTCTGATATAATTAGCAAAAAAGAAAAAGAAAAGATCAGATATAATAAAACTGTGAATGATTACTGGCCTTGTGAATTCAAGCCAAGCTTATTGGTTAATTTTTTTCCCTTTCCTTTATGTAAGTACTTTTAGTGTCTATCATTGGTGTTCAAGGTTGTTGATCAACGACTCGTTTGGCCTTTCTATACACATGCAGTCAACCTTAGCTGGTAGCTAAGCATGGATTTCTTGGTTATTTAGCCAAAGTTTCATTGCACATTGTGGATTTCTGGTATTGGGTGGAACTTGATGTTGGAATTAAGAGATGGATTAGAGGTTACACAATTTTAGGTCAAACAACAACATTATTTTCTAGACCTGCATGTTACCATGCTTAATTGGACTTCCATTACCGATTTCTTTTACACTAATGATCATCAGGGTTTTGGAAAGGGGTCTTGAGGGCCCCGATTTAGCATGCTGATAGTAGAAGAATGTTGATGCATGGCCTACTGTATTGGTCCTAATCTGATGCAGAATTTTTCCATTTAGTTCTGACCACTGCCATTAGATTTCTTTAAGTGTTCCTCACTCTCCCTCTTTTCATTTTAAACTATTTTTATTATTACTCTTATAAAAAAGTATAAAATAATAGTAATAATCATAATAATTTATTGGTAAGTAATTGCAATTATTATTATTATTATTATTATTACCTATCTAAAAAGAATTTAATACCTCTGTGAAGGCCAATCTTGATACCAAGACTTTATTTGATGAAGTGTGAATTTTAGCATTTAATCAAGCTAATGATGGTTAGCTGCCATGGAAGTTAATGACAAATGAGATTTGCATGACCAAGCACCTTTTAATAAAAAATCTTGAAATGTATACATCAATTACAAACTGAAATTCCAAAGCAAGGAGTAAGGGAGCTTTTGAAGTGACAGCAAAGTCTGTAATCTTTACTTTTTAATGGTGTGACTTTTTTTTTTTGAATGAGATGTTAATTTTTGCAGGTGAATGATTAGATACACAATCTTGTTTTCAACAGCTTATGTTTTCAATATATATATTTTTTCTAAACTTAGTTCTTCTAAATATTTTGTTTGTGGTGCATGGCATTTGTATCTATTTCAAAATGGTAAATTTTTTCTCACCATTAGTGTAAACATAAACTAAATTAGATTCCTAGAAGAGGGTGCATAAACTTGTTGATACTGATTATTGTGGTTCTGTTCATGATTTTTTTTTTTTTTTTTCTATTTTATGTGTAATTTTTAGTGTTGTTATTATAACCTTCCAATTTTGTATTTGAGCATGCCATGCTTCTCACATGAATCTCATCCTCCCTTCCCCCGCGCTGCCCCCCCCCCCCCCACCCCAACAAAAAAAAAAAAAAAGGCATTTGAGCTGGAAATGTTCTCTAATTTTTGGTCAAGCTCTGTTAAATTGCTTTTGTTGTTGTTCTTTGCCGGTTAAAAGATTGAGATTTTGTTGTATTGGTATTTCAGCATGCAGCTAGGTATCTTGCCAACCAGGAGTGGGTAAAAAATGATTCCCTTAAGACTGTGGAAAATACAGCTGTAATGCCTCTTCTTTTAAACTCTGTTAATTTTGCTTCTCTTTAATCTTATATGTTTCTTCTTATACTGTTCCCCTTTGCTCTTAGATACCTATTATTAAGCTTGTGGTGGAAGTACCTCATGATCTCATTACCTCTTCTGCCTCTAATGTACAATCACCTAAGGAGGAGACAATTCACATGAATGGTGGACAAGGCAATAATGTTTATTCTGATACGGTTGTTCTAGAAGATTCTGCTCTGCCAAAATGTGCACAGATAGATTGTGATACTACCAATGATTCAAAATCAGTTTGTCTTGACATCAGTTTTAAGTCACCTTCACATACAGGATTGCAAACTACAAAGCTGGTAATTTTGTCTGGAATATAGTACTTTTAGCTGTAAGATCCTTACCTTTTAGATAGTTATTAGAATATCTACTTCAAGTTCTACCCATGATTCACTCAATTTTGATAAAAGGTTAATTTAAGTTTTTGAGGTTAATGCCCCTGGATTACCCGATAGCTGGTTTTGGCAGGTGGGGTCAGTTTCCCATAGGTTTTATTGGCTAGAGGCGAGTCCAATGTTCTCTTCTTTAGAAAGGTCCCGACATATAAATAAAAAAATTAAAAAAAAGAAGTATTTTCATAGATTTGATCAACTATGCACTTTTGTTGCAAGATATTAGACATGGTAATGTGGGTTCTAGTTAGCTCAATTGGTAGAATCCCTTGTCTTCTACTTATCAAAAAAAAAAAAAAAAAAATCCCTTGTCTTCAAATAAAAGATCTAGGGTTCAAACCCTAGCTATACCAAAAACCAATTGGTATCATGGCTTGATAAAGAACAATCATCATGGAGCAGATGCCATAGTGTGAATTCTATCATACCTATATAAAAAAATATATAATACAGATGGTAACAAGGGTTTGCTTAACTGCAATTAATCATTGCTGATGATGTACTTTAGCTTAATTGTGATAGTGTAAGAAGAATACTAGGTTAAGGGTTTCTTGGTTTCACTTATCAAAGGGTCTTACTGTTGAGCAGTTTCTATGTTTCTTAGTCTTGGACTAGAGCTTGTAATCCATTTCTTGAAACCAACTTTAGAGGAACATCAGGGTGTGCATGCCAAAGATTGATGTTTCAGTTGAAGACTATTATGGCCTGTTTGGATTGAGGGGAGGGAGGGGGAATGGAGGGGAGTAGAGTAGAGTTGGTTAGACCATTAAGGGCTGTTTGATACATGGAATCCTGTGTTCTCATGAAAGTTTACATTCTTGAGTTCTTGGATTCCTGGGGTTTGCCCTCTTCTTTAAGAAGCAAAATTGACTTGTGGGTTCTTATTGTACTTGAGGTTTTGAAAGTATGGTACATCTATTGTCTTAGCTCAAAAAAAGAAAGTATGGTACATTAATATGTGTCTGTCAGTGTTCTTGTGAGGAAGACTTATTTAGATCACTTAATTGCAATTTGATGAGTTGGTTTGGAAATGTTATATGAAAATTAGTTTGAACAGAATCCCACCCTAACACCCCCCCCCCCTCTCCCTCTCCCTCTCCTTCTCCTACACAGTAATCCAAAAAGAAAAAGAGAAACTGTCCAATAAAATGTTACTTTGAAAGGCCAAAGTTTTCTGTTAAGTTGCAGAAACTGGCCACATGGATTTGACTTCAAATTAGGATGCCACCACAATCTTGGTGGTCTTTACCTTTCTGTGTTTTCTGCCTTAGCTTTGGACACATTTTCCCAATTAGTCTTTCTGAGGGTTTTTTTTTTTTTTTTTTTTTAAAGTATAAAATTCCAAATCATATTTCAAGTTCAACATATTTTTTTTGTTTTTGAACAGGTTAAGGAGCTGACTGAACAATTTCTAGCGGCTACACCCCTTGCTTTGGTACTGAAACAGTTCTTGGCAGATCGTAGCCTGGACCAGTCATATTCTGGTGGTTTAAGTTCCCACTGTTTGGTTAGTAATGCTGCATTAGTCATATTCTTTGAACTGGCTTGTTCTGTGACTAAAGAAGCTGCATGAACATTTTTAAAATTCTTTGAAACAAGATGCACACTTTGTTTTGGTTGTTCTTTTGAGCTTTTACATTTTCTCATTGAGGATAAAAGAGAATAAGTCAATGGTGATTCTGCATGTGCTAACTTTTATACTGTGACTTCTTTTACAGGTGTTACTTATTACACGTTTTCTTCAGCATGAGCATCATCTTGGCCGGCCTATTAACCAAGTTAGTATCAGTCTTTCAACTTCGCATGTTGTTTTATATAGTGTGGATTTTTCCCTTATTAATGACATATTACACTTGTTTTATGTCTTATAATTATTATAAATACTCTTTTTCCCTGGGTTTTTAATTTTATTTTTAATTTTTTATTTTAAAGATTCTGTTGAGCTTGAAGTTTGTATCATCGTTGCTGTTTCTTCTTGTATATAAAACATTACTAGCGCTATTCCTTTTATAAAAAAAGGTTGTATTTAATGTACAAAGCTTCCACTTTTGGTAGGGGCCTTAGTTTGTTTATGGAGATGTTGTTTCCTTGATTTGAACCTGCAACCTATTGCTTTTTTAATAGATTTCATTATTTATTGAAAAAGTGTCATTTTTTTTATTGTTAAGGTACATGTGCATTCAATGAAGCTTTTTCCTTTTAGTAATAAGAATTTTATTAAAAAGAAAGAGGGCAAGAACCTAGTACACGGGTAGTCTAGAGCATCCAAAGAACTAACATCTGAAGTTTTGAAAATCTAAAACATCCATAAAAGAATTATGCATATCTAGTGGGTTTTTTCTTTTGTTAAGTAAATAATTCTTTAAAATGCAAAGGGGTGCTACCCAAGTACATGAGGTGTATACAAGGAACAAAGAAAAAAGAAAGAAGAAAACGAAAACGAAAAAAAAAAAAAAAAAACCATAAAAGTGCAACAAAGAATTAATGAAAGTTCAAGTAATCTAGGAAACCCAGAAAGTCTATGGCAGAAGATGTAGGAGATGTGGAAGTCCATTCATATAAGGTCTTTAAATTAAGTATTTCAGCTTCAACATGCTCAACTCTTTCCCTGCAAAGCAACAAGAATCTCTCTCCAAAGACACTTCAAGGCACAAAGGTACAACTTTCCAAACCCCTCATTACTCTTGCCAAAATGCCCCGTCCAACGTGGTAACATCTCCATCACAAAAAATGGCATTACCCTGGAAACACCAAACAAGCAGAGGGATCATAGACCACAGTTTCCAAACCACTGCACAATGTAAGAAAATATGATTCGTTATTCTTTTCATGGATTTTACTCATAAAAAATCAATCCATGATAATTATCCCCCATTTCCTTTAATTATCTGCTGTCAAAGTGGGTTTTAAACCCACGTTCTCACTCTACACGTCGTTCTGAGTGCCATTTAAAATAGAGTTCATTGGCCTTATGGTTCCCCCATATATTTTATTTTAGGAGTAAACAAAAATTGTCTTCTATATTCTTGTTCATGTTCTATAATTATGTCAACATTAGACCTCAATTACCAAAGTGGTTTGTGGTAAGTCTAGGAAATATTTTACTCGTAGATACTTCATCCTTCTTGGAAATCTAAATTGACTGGAGAATATTTTGTTATATGTATTTGAGGGTGTACAATAGATGCTTGTATGAAATTAGAACACTAGGGGCTCATCAGTTGTGGAGTTTCGTGTATAGTATTTTTGGGCTGGAAAGCACTGACATGGCATTTTGCCTGCCATGCCCGTGTTGGACATGGGGAACTCATGGGACACGGCTGCACGTGTGTCCCAGCCTTTTTTTAAATAAAAAAATAAAAAATTACTGGATACGGCTGGGACACGGCGAGGGGAGAAATTAAAAAAAAGAAAAAAAGAAAAAAAGAAAAAGAAAAAAAGAGGAAGTAAAAATCACCCAAAATCAGATAATTTCTTTCCTTTCTCACTCTCTCAGTCTCACTTCGATCTCCCACTTCTTCTTCTTCTTCTTTTTCTTACGTAGCTCCAGCAGCCCAGATTCTTAGATCTATTTCTCTTCTGCATTTCGTCCTCTCCTCTGGTTCTTCACTTCTTCTCCTTTTTATTTTTATTTCTTGTTGTCCGCTGCTTCTTCTACTTGATTTTGTGTTGTTTCTTTTTACTTTCTTAGTTTTGTGAGCCTTTCATGTGATAACATTTAATAGGGGAACAGAAAGTTTCAGCTTTACTGACTTTTAAAAATTGAACCTCCTCCACTCATATTTCAACATAATTACCAATTGGTTTTGTTTTGTTTTATTTATATATATATATATATATATAATTCATTTATACGCATATCCCAGCGGTACACCTTTCCTAGTTTTTCAAAATTTGCCATGTCACTGTATTGTACTCATGTCCATATCTGTGTCCATGCTTCCTAGCGGTTGGATATACAGGGTTCTACTAGAGAGAGTGATTGATCTTTTGTTTGGTTGGAGGAACTGGATGGGAAAACATTCATCAGACATTTAGAATTTGGGTTTGTTTTGTTTGTTGTGGATTATAAGGTGGGAGTGCAATAGGCTAGGAAGCATGGGTGCGGGTGCGGGACACGGGTGCAGATGCGGATACGGGACTCAGCAATTTTTGAAAAAGGCGGGTGCGGGTGCGGCGGGACTCGGCGATTAAAAAATTATAAAAAAAATTTTTATTTATATTTTTAATATATTGCTAAACATATTTTTTCACATTATATACACATATACCAAATTTAAGAGCAATAGTAGATAATAACTAAAACATGATGATCATAAATTAAATAATACCCACAAGATTAATCTTTTTCTTTTTATTCTCTCCATTCACCTGCCACTCCAGTGCCAACAAGTCAACAACACATCACATTTGGTCTCATCAGAATATCAACTTTACCTTTTTTTTATTTTTTATTTTATTTCCCCAAGGCTTCCATTTTCCAAAGCTTAATCTACACCACACCTTTTAAAAAAAATCTCTACACCAAGTCAGCCTATCACTTCTACATATTTTTTCTTCTTTCGTCTTCTACCTTAACCTTCGTTTCTTCCGTCACTCCCCTTCCCAGTTCATACCTTTTCTTTTTTTAACCTTTCTTTAGTTTTCTTAAACCAGTTTACACAACATCTAGACTGAGTAGAGGCAGGAAAACAAGACAGAGAGAGAAAGGGAAGAAGATTTTGCACTGTTTTTTTTTTTTTTTTTTGAATTTCGGCGTTTCAGCAGGACGCGGCCCGATGCAGCACCGACATGCGGTCAGTGGCGTCCCTCGTGCGTTGCCGTGTTGCGCCGCGTCGGATGCCGGTGTGGCTCCTCTAGCGCCGCTTCCGTGCATCCTAGGCAATAGGCGTACTTCTGAGGATAAGGAGTGTACGGGGGATCAGCTCCTCTCCCTATTTGCAGGAACCTTGTTTGATTGGTCTTGTACTTGGGGACTCACAACTAGAGATTCCATTTCAATATTCATAGTCCCCATCTTTTTGTAATTATTTTGGCTACTTTGTGAACTCTTTGTATGAAGTAGTCTTCTTTCAATAAAATCATTCTTACCTATATAAAAAAAGAAAGAAATTAGTTCATTAATCTGCATCTAATGCCTTCCTTATTCTCATGGTGGCTTTTTAAGTTTCTTAAGTGGATAGTAGATGAGCAAAAGTGTCCACCTTTTTTGAAATTAGGTAACTAATAACACTTGGGACTTGACATGTTGAATAGCCAACCACATCATACTGGAAGGTATTCATGTAGGAGGCATCATCCTCTACAAGCATGAAATGTACTGCCTTTTTTTGCTGCTATTGTCCTTAAGTTCTTTGCTCATGAATACTAACAATATTTCTGAAGTTTACCTTGGAATGCCAGGGCTGGAAACCTTGTGGGGGATGTCAAATTTATCCCCCTGTAAAGACATTTTAGGAATTTCAATACTCTGAAATGATAGTATTAGTTTAATGGGTGGCCAATGGACTTTAGGCCAAATTTTGATCTCCTCTTCTCCTGAGGAGGAGTGGTGTCATTGGTGGGTAAGGTCATGGGATCAAGTCCCACCGGATATCGTGTCATATACCAGGTAAAAGAAGAAGAAGCGATTTTATAGTTTCTTACAACCAAACTAATAGGTTTTTCAAGTGGACAGAGTAGTGACAAATCTCTTGTAAAGATCCAACGAAATGCTAGAAACGTCAACCATCACAGTGATTTGGACACCATTTCCCCCTTAAGCACTTTGGCATGTTTTTTTTTTTTTTTTAAGATTAACATTGAGTAGTGCATAACAAACTTCAGCACATTTCTTGAGTTGTAAGATTATTGATGTTTTGTTGGCTTCTTGACAAAGCTGGCAGAAAGGAGGAAACAAAATTCTTATTTTGCATTATTTGGTTCCCAACATATAAAAACCTCACGTTAAGGAAGCCAAACAGCTACATTTTAAGTCCCACCTGCCCCATTCATAACCAAAATAACTGAACTAATAAATAAATCTAAAACACTTACCCTACCTACTTCCAACAATCAATCAGGAAACCATGTTGTTAAGGTTTTCAATTCTCTAATTTGAATATTCAAATTTCTTACTTATCAAATATATATATATATATATATATAGTGTCAAATTTCTTGTGGCTTGGTTACAAGCAAGGTTTGCAATTTTATGCTTTTGTTCTCTTTCTTCTGTTTCCAATTTCTGCTGATAGTTGTTAAGTGAATGCCTTTGGCTAATTACTGCTTTAATGTTCTTCCAGAACTTTGGAAGCCTTCTGATGGATTTTCTGTATTTCTTTGGGTAAGTAAAATGCTGATATCAAATTTTCTCTTTCCTTTTTGAAAGTTGTTATTGAATTGAAATTTCACTTTGAATAAAAAGTTATTTAGTATATACAACACAATATTTATAGATTTATTACTGTTTATCAATCAACCTCTGATTTTCCAGGAATGTATTTGATCCTCGCCAGATGCGTATTTCAGTACAGGGAAGTGGAGTTTATATGAAAAGAGAAAGAGGTTGTAGGTAATAGCAACAACCGCTTGCTTTCTATGTTGAAATCTTTGAATGATAAGTGATTTCGTGATTTCCCTAACATATCTCCATTTGTGTAATGTATTGACAATCTTCTGCTTGTAGTATTGATCCAATTCACATTGATGATCCTCTATATCCAACAAATAATGTGGGGAGAAATTGCTTTAGGATTCATCAGTGTATCAAGGTAAGCTAGTGAACCTTGTTGCAGTTATTACTTTGATATGATAAATTTTTCCATGGCATGATGATTGAAGAAAGGGATTAAACTCTAAATTGACCTGTGTGATAATATGGTGCTTCATAGATAGCTGCTTAACATTATTAGGTAACTTTCATGGTTGTTGATCATGCTTTTCTGAAATTGTAGGAAGAGTTTCACTTAACAAAAACAAATCTTTAATAGAGTTTCATTATTATTAAGTTGTATTTTAGCCAATGAACTCTAGCTCAAATGATACCTCCTCTTATATGAGGAAGCTGGAGAGTGAGTTCATGGGCTTAAGACCCTCCGAGTGCATGCGTAATTACCAATAAAATAATTCTTAATTTGTATGTTGGCATGCACACAATTGTGGCAACATATCATGTATGCTTAAAAAAAGTGCCTCCAATTCCACAATGGCACATTAGCGCACAATCTCTTCATCTTAAGTGATGCCCAAATTACTGACAAGCTAATTAATTGTAATTTTAAATATTTTCTGCTACCCATTTGTAAGCTTCAACTGCCTGCTAACATAATTTTACTTTTTAAAAAAATATCTTTCTTTTGTATTAGAACTTTCCGTGCATGTTGGTGGAATGAATTTTGTGATTTCTTTTTGGTTTTATTATATCTCATACTCAAATGTATTATGTTTCAGGCATTTTCAGAAGCCTATTCTGTTTTGGAGAATGAGCTTATGTGCATTCCTGATTATGGTGATACTTGTTCAAGGCCACCATATAGACTGCTTCCAAAAATCATCCCAAGTATTGATGTATTATAGTGGTTCTTACAAGCTGAAGAGTTTATATGTGTTTGCAAGGTATTCTTCAAGTCACTAGTTATCAAAATACCAATTTTGATGTTTGGACTAATCCTTTCTTATTTCTGTTTTGGTTTCTTTGGGCCTCATCTTTTAAGTATTGAAGAATGTAAGAGCATCAAAACAGTATGAAAGGCAGTCAAGATGGAACACTGAAGTTATGATAGTTTATTAACCTTATTAAAAAAAAATTTCAACATAGGATAGATTAGGAAATTTGTACACCTGCCTGTAAGTGGGCTTAGGAATTATAGATGGATATGTTTAGGGTTCTAGACTTTCAAACTAAAAGTTTTAGTTTGAATATGGCTTGGAAGATTGAATTTAATGCTATGTTTGTTTGGAGTGAAAATAGGAAGGATGGAAAATGGGGGAGAGAAATAGGAGAGATTTTGGGTTGGAGGGGTGTTTGGTTGGAGTGATTTTGGAGGAGAGAAAATGGTGGGGCCCAACTGTTTTTTCCTTGGGCCCACCATTTTTCAACCCCCCAAATTGGAGAGAAAATTGGGAGAAGTGGTTGGATATAAATTACTTATCTAACCCTTCCCCTCTCCAGTAAATTCAAGTTAAAGGTTTTTATTTTTATTTTTTTTTCTGGTTCTTTGCAACGTTAAGCACATAAACTCTGTTTTTGCTTTGCAATGTTAAACACGTAAACTCTTTTTTTTTTTTTTTTTTTTTTTTTCTCCTTTTTCTAGGTTCATTGCAACGTTCAACTCTTTTTTTTTTTTTTTTCTAGATTCTTTTCTCCTCATGTTAAACTCCTTTTTTTCTGGGTTCTTTGCTCTGGGTTGCTTATTTTATTAAAAAAAATACTTTATTTTCCTTTATAAAATATTTATATAAAAAAAGTTATGTAACAGGGGTATGAGAGTAAATTTGTACAAACTCTATTTTCTGTCCCTCCATTTTTTCACCCTCTAACCAAACACAATTGAGGGAAATAAAATCTTTTCTATCTCCCCATATTTTCATTCTCTCCCCATTTTCTATCCTCTCACTTTTCCATCCCCCTAACCAAACGGACCCCAAGGGTTGAAAGTGGCCTAAAATAGAGGATGAAAGGTTGCGTGAATTTTGGACTATAGACGTATGTGTTAAGGGTTTTACTTTTTCATGGCTTGTTTCAATGGGTGTTTTGGTGGCTAATGAGTAGGGAAATATAGGGGTTCCAGGGTTTTGCTAAGAGGGAAGAAAAGAGGTTTGTGACTGTATCAGTGTGCAACAAAGAGAGAGAGAGCTCTAGCCATGCGTGTTCAGTAACCAAGTACTCAATGTTTCATTCTCAGAATTTCTGAATTTTTGAGCATAATAAAAGCTTATTTATATAAATCATTGACTCTTACTTAACTTATTAGCGCTAGGATTCATAATTTGACTACTAAACTTACAACCTAATAAAGTCCAATAACAGATTAACTTGGACTTGAAGAAAAAAAACCCAAAATATTTGGAAACTTCTAGACAATTTAAGACTCAACTACTTATTAAAAAAAGTTAATACTCAACTCAAATACCAAATTATATAACTTAGACTCAACCTATTTACGCAAGTCTCACATCTGGCAGGCATCACATGAGAGGCCCCTCCCAACAAAAACTCTGTAGTACCAAAATTGAGACATCCAAACAGTGAGTAAACCTCTTTTTTCATTGCTGAATCATTATCTTTAAACAGAGTGGTTTTGTTTTTATAAATTATTGATTCTCCCATTAGATGAAGCTGATAGAAATGGTGAATTTAATCACATAACCAATTTTCTTACACTCTCCACATGTGGGCCAACACATTTTAAATGGGAGATAGAGTGGAAATAGGGTTCAAATTCATGACCATTTGCTCTAATACCATGATAAACTACCGATTCTCCTAAAAGCTGAAGTTAATTGGAAAAGTTGTGAATTTAATCACTTAATATTCTAATAGTTTTAAAATTTGAAAATATCAGTGAACAAAAAGATTTTTTTTTTTTATTTATTTTTTTAAGCTTATTAGTTCATATATTTTGCCAAGCATTGCTGGAGTTTGGGATTGTCATGATATCAGACTCCTAAGTTCTGTTATGGTTGTGATCAAGATGGTGCACCATACTTCAATGAAAAGCGCTCCCTTCCCTTCCCTCCCCCACAACTTTTGACCAGTGAATGCTTGACTTCCTTGTTTATCCTTTTGATTTAGGAGTGTATTGTTTTGCATCTAGATTCTTGTATCTGGGATTTATTGCTGTCTTACCATTCTTTGACATTGACATAATTGGTGGGGTGTTCTCATATATTCTAAAGTAATTATATCTGATTTTTCTGGAAATGTCTGTTGCTCTATATCTTATCTTAGTACAAAGGCTTTGAGAAGTTTAGTTTTTAAGGGACACTTTTGCACTTGTGCATGAGCATGAAAATTTCTAGTGGTTATGATAAACTCCCATGCTGTCACATGTGAATGTTACAAGAAATTCCGAAATCTATTTGCCTCTCTAAGGACTTAAAAGTGCATGGGCTAAGTACTTGGTGCTAACCACCCTTGGATAGGCAGGAAAGGCTGATTCACATGGAGGGATAATGAGAGTCTTGTGCAAATAGCATCCCCAGGATTCAAACCAATAGCAGTGTCTTTTTGACTTAGTTGTTTGAAAAAGTGTTTTTAAAATAACGATTTTAAAACCTGCATTTTGAAAAAACACTTTTTTAAATCACATTTAAGTGTTTGGCAAAACTAATGAAAAGGTGCTATTTCTATCAATCAAACATTTGGATAACATTGGTATAAAATTGATGTTTCCGTTTTGAATTACCAAAAAGCCCTAACTATGCTATTAAGGTTATCATATATATTAACTTATTTTTTAATTTAGACCAGAAAGCCAAGAATGGGAAGCTAATGGGAAGCTATAAAAAAAGGGAAGGGTTTGGGTTAACCTGTTTGTCTTTAATAAAACAAAATAACATACAATCAAAAACAGGAAAATATACAATAGAATATAGAGAAGAATGCACATTAATCCAAAAAGGTATATATAAAAAAAAAAAGAATAGAGAGAGTTGATAAGAAAAGTGGGAGAATCTCATCAAAAGTAGTATATTGGTTTTTGGGCTGGAGTCTGTTTCTGTCATCAATTAGAGATGAATTTAATGCATAATGGAAAGATCAGAGAAAGAAGATGATAAATTACTTGAATTTGACAGTAGGCATGGTAGATGAACAACTGTGAGGGCAACAGTGATGTGAGAGACCAGAGGACATGGTAAGGAAGGGGAAGTTTCTTTGTCAGATATTTTGGTCATTAAAAAATTATGAGGGTGATTTGGCTATTGAAAATCCAATAAAGTGCTAAGCGCAAAACATGATTTGGGGATTGAATTTGATGTTTCCAAAAAGCTATGGTTCATGTGCAATTGTGCAGTTTCTAAATGCATTTTTTTCTTTTAGTGGATTTCAACACACTGTTCTTTTAAAATCACAAAACCAAACAATTAGGCTTTTCGCGTTTCAGTAAAAAAAAAAAGCGTGTTTGCCTTGTGAAATTGTTGGGCCAAATGACCCTTAAAAAAAAAAAAAAAAAAAAAACAATCACACACACAAAGAGCACAAGAATTTACATGGTTTGGCAATTTGCCTACATCCACAGGTGGCGATAGAGAGAGTTTCACTATAAAATAGGGAGATTACAACAGTGGCACAAGGACTCTCTCAAGAAACCCATACCCAAAATACACTAGCCTCACTTTCACAAAAGGCACAAAACAAGGAATCCCTTTGGTTTTTGACTCTAATATATGCAACTGCTAGGTTTCTCTCCCATCACAACACACTTGATTTGCCGCAACACATAAAAGATGTAGAATCAAGAGATCAAGCCCTCTATTAATACTAGGTATAAGTTTGCATGAGTTTATGCCTTTATTTGAGTGGGTCATGGCACTATTCCACAATCATCAAGGAGTAAAAAGAAAATTTATTACTAGCAACCAAGTGGGAAACTTTTGATGGTTTTAATCCCACATAATGCCACAAGAGTGCAATCCACGCACCCTACTCAAATACAAGCTGCGTTTCATAAGAGAGGGCTTAGCCTGTCTGTTGACTGAGTGGTTGCAATGTTCTTTTCCCATCATCAATAACTGTTCAATTATATATGAAAAGATGAATTTGGTTAGAATCTTATTTTAAAGGCACTCTGATTTGATATGAAGCACCTGTCACCCAAACGTATCTGTTTCAAACCTTTGCACTTCATAGTTTTCTTATTTAAGACATAGATGATTGAAATATTTGAAGATAAGCTGATGTTTTTTTCTAATTTCCTCAATTCATTTACTCACTTCTCCTTTCTGCAATTAACTCTTTTTCAAAGAATTCTTTCTAGCAGTGCCCTACATTAGTAATTTTTTGGCTAATAGGTTTATGCAGCTGTAATCAAATGTTTTATATTCTTTTTTTGGTTTGTAAATGGTTTCTACTCTCGTAATAAAATTTTTCATGTTTGATTATTTTATATGCTCAGCATAGGATTAGATATTTTAGATTCAATTTGCAGCTTGATCTTTTAAAGTGAAGATACTCCAGGAAGTCCAATGTGCAACTGTCAGCATTTCCTCCCAAGTTGAACCTGGTTGATACTAAAACAGAAATTTTAAACGTGTAAGTGGAAGTAGTAATCCTGAAAGCATATTTATATTTTTATTGATTTCCTTTTCTATGCCATTGGACTTTTATACATATTTGTATCCTCAATTTCTTGTGCTGCTTGAAAAGTAAGAAAATTTTCAGTATCAGGTTTTCTTGCATAGTCCAGAAATTAAGTATCTGCTCTGTCTTGTTGAGTGTTAGTGAATGACTGTAAATTCATTGAATATTATGTGTTGCTACCTTTTCTACTTTTTAGTGTCCTTTTGAAAAACTGTAAAATGCATTGAACATTATAGGCAATTGAGATGAAACTATCATGTCTTCAGTTATCGGCATCATTAGAATTTCTTCATGAGTTTTTTTTAAAATTGATTCCTGTAGTCTACTTCCTGCATTCTCGTAGGATCCTGCCATGCATCAGACTGTCAGTTTCTGTACTTTGGTATCATTTCTTCAGTATTGTCTTTGTCTTTATTTAAAAAGTATTGACTGTTCTTCAAGGCTGGACCATAAGGTTGGAGGCTGATTATGCTAGGCATTTTGTGAAGTGTTTCAATTTTGTGTCTAGGTTTGTTTTCAACTAGGAACTTGAGTTGCTCTTGTTTGTTAATTATTATCTTGGGTCTATCAGATAAATTATACACAGAAATTTGGGTTATTTATGTTTTGAAGTTGGTTAAAAAGGAGAAAGCATCTTCTTTCTTTGACAATTTTGCCTTGATCTAGGAAGCATAGACTCGGACATGGGTACTGGTATGACTGGTACGACATGACGACACAAGCAATTTCCAAAAAATTATAACGTGATACAGCGGGTATGACACGAGTATGACACGGGTACAACACCCCAAATGAAGTGTCCGTGCTTCCTAGGCCTTGATCGCTGATCTGTTTATGGTGTTCTTGATTTAATAAATCATGGTCAGTTGGGGTTTGCTTATATGGATGGTAGAATGCATGTTAAATAAATTTTATTCATCTGGCTATATTCTGCATTTAGGTTGGTTTGATTCCATAGATCCTGTGGTTCTTTAATCTCTTAACTCATGATTATAACCATCTGTTTCTCAGTTTATTTTGACTTTTATCAAATGCAATTTTTTTATTTCTTTTTTAATATAAATTGCACTTGGAAATGTTATACTGACGCATTTAGCATCTGTGTAAATACGAAAATAATAATGCAACACATTATGTTGTACTGGCCAACTTTTCTGGGATCCACCACCCATGTCATAGATAGTGGCTCCACCTAAGATCCTTCTCTCTATCTTGTTTGGGAGAAAAGGAGGATCCAGACAAAATTCATGAGATGGAAGACATCTGAATGAATGGAAAGTAAAAAAAAAAAGAAAAAAAAAAAAGAGGATGAATTTCACTTTGAGGCTGAAAGATACTTTGTATACAGACTTATAAAATTCCTTAAGTGTTCAGGCAATCAATTTATAGGTCTTCAAATCGTTCATTTGAAAAAAACCTGAAATCCTTCAATTTTTTCAAATTAACAGGTGTTTTCTGTAAAAGCCATGGAGAGAATATGGCTCATCTATTCTTACATTGTGCAGTGGCTAAGGGGTTGTAATGGTTGGTTTTCTGCTTGTTTGGTGTCTTCATGGTTGTCAGAATTATGGTTAAGTGATTAACTTTACCATTTCCTAACAACTTAGCTTTTGGGACAATCAATAGTTTAACATGGTACCTGAATAGGAAGTCCTAGGTTCGATCTTGTATCCACTCTACTTCCTATTTAAAATGTTAAAAATCCCATGTGATGTCCCCTCTTATTAAAGGGGAGTATGGGCCTACACGTGAGGGGGAGTGTTAGAATTATGGTTAAGTGATTCAATTCACCATTTCCTAATAGCTTAATCGGTAGTTTAACTAGGGTAATGCCTTATTTTGTGATGGAGGTGTTATAATATTGGAAGGGACTTATTAATAAGAGGAGTATAATGCCTAATGGGGTGATTTGGAAAGTTGTTTCTTCGCGTTTAATATGGTGTCTTCAGGGGAAAAAAATGATACTTTGGAGAGAAAGGAATGGTCATTGCTTTGAGGGGAAAGTGTTAAATTTGTGGTGAAGTTGAAGTTATTGTTGAACCCTTATATGAATGTACTTTGGCCTCTCATACTTATTTTACTGCAGACTTTCTAGAGTTCCTAGATACCATAAGCTTACGTTGGTTTTTATTGTGTGTGTATTAAATTCTCTATTTTGGATTCACCTTGTTTACTCCCCATGTACTTGGTTTGCACCCTTAGCATATTCTTTTAATGATAACTTTTGCTCGTAAAAAAAATTTGAATCCCGTCTTAGTTGGATGATCATGATACTTTCTAGAAATAGAAAATTTTGATTTAACGGAGAAAATATCCCCATGTTTGTTCAATAAGATACCAGAGTGGGGGATGATTGACTCATTCTATACCATATGGTTATTTTGGCTAGGTGAAAGCCCTCTTATTTAATCATAGTTTGGTACTGAGATTTTCCTTAATTGCTTGTTTAATGGATATGGTTACGATTTCCTGCTTGTTCTTTTAAAACCTGTAACATTTAGCCGTTCAATGCCTTTGCCAGTGTTGTCATAAACCATTTGTGCATGTGACCGAAGCTTCTTAATCAGTCATGCAAATCTACTTTGTCATCTATGGGTTCTTTTATTATGCACTGCCTTTTTGATGGTCCTATGACCACTTAAATAGCTTTCCTTCTGCATGTGTTCTGAAATCAGTATACTTCTCATAACTACAAACATGTAGGTTAATAATAATATAGCAACCATGTAGGTTAATAATAATATTTTACTTATAATATAATTATTAGTTAGGAGCATCTTGTTTTTTGGTTGGAAAAGGGCTGTGTTCTAAATATGTGGATTATTTGACCTTTTGATTTACATTTTTTGTCATTTATTTTCAGGTGAAATGTGGAGGTAGCTGACAGAGGACTATGCTTCCATGTTTAGGAAGCTTTGACTTATCAAACTTGGGGCAGCCTTCATTCCCACGGCTGGAGAAGTCATTATGGTAATTCCGAAAGATACCTCTAATGTTATTACACAGCCTATGTTCGTTTTTAGAGTTCATATTCCTAACACTCTAATATGTAGCTCAACTGACATGTCATCATTGGTAATAGTATAGGATTGTGAGTTTGATCTTGTTTGGTTGTGTGACTTACTTTGCATAAGCACCAAAAAAACCTACTACCCAGTGTGTACCTACGGTTTTCCCTTTTTTTATTAACAAATTCTTATCAATAATTAATTTCCAATTTTATTACTATAATCTGCATGTTGTTCTTTTGTAGAAAATTTTAGCAATGGCAAACTCACACGCCTTTTTATGGGTGGGTTGGTAAATAAATTTCTCTTGTTTGCTTGAATAACCATGTAAATTATTAAATGTGCTTTCTTGACAATGGTCAAAGACTTAAAGTTTATGTTTTGTTACTTTGCAACATGTAGTTTGTCATTACTAATTACTTGATTCCCTAAACTTTAATTACAACTAAAAAAATAGTTACTTTATATATCTATTTATTAGCTGTAGTGTCACCATGTGATATTGCAATGTTAGTTTGCAACTTACTCCTCTAGTATGATGCAGCCCAGGGTTTGTAAAAGTAATATTGTTGGAATTTAGGAAGAAAAACAGAACTAAACTCTAAGCTTCACCACCTAGAACTTGCTTGGAATCCACCACTGGGCTTAAGGAAAATTTTCTAATGTACTTTTATTCATCAAATTCAACATAACAATAATGTTTCCTCTGGGTTGATAAATAGGTTCCCAAATTTCATCAAATAAGGGAAGATAATTAAATCATAATTAGAATAGCAATTAAATCCCTTAAAACCCTTAAAATAAATTATAATAGATTCAAATCCCATAATTTGGATAAATGGAACTGATGCAGGATGAGCACTAAAATTGATTTTCTGTTGAGTTCTTGAATGGTTCTTGAATAAGGATCAATGTTTACGGTTTTTAGGTTAGTAGAAAAATATTGAATCTTGATGGCTGTTTTGGGGCTGAAACAGGGGATAAACATAAGACAAGATAAATAAACACTAGGTAATCATAGCTAGGTCTTCCTAAACAATCACACTTAGGTAGGAGAAGGCAATCACACCCTCAAGGCTTAAAATAAGCTGCTAGAATTTTATTAATCAATCACTCTATTATTGGCTACAATAAAGCCTTTATATAGAGACTATTATTATAAACTTTCCTAGAAGGACTTGAACTCAAAATATTCTATTCCTAGAATGACTAGGAATACTGACAACAAATAATAATAAAAAATTACTTAATAACTCCTAAAACAAATAGGAGGACTCAAAACATAAAATAAGACTCATGGGCCTTTGGTACAGCCCATTCCAGAAAATCTAGGAATTACCAAGTTTCCTTATTTCTTATTCTGGTAGAGCTTAATTGAAACTAGTAGATCTTAATTAAAACTGATCTAGCAGCAATAAAACAATAAAATAAGACTAAGCAAGGTCCCATGAGAGCCCTCCATCATCCGAAACATCCCAAATGGCTTGAGCACTAGAGCCAGCTTTCCCTCACCTCTTGTAGGTCTTTAAGGTGGGCTGCCACTTGTGTTTCCCATCAAGAATCAATTAGCATTAATCTGATGTCTACACCATAGAACCTATCTAATAAGCCTTCGAGTTTACCACTGCTATATACTTCATGCACAACATTTATAATTTTGTTAGTTTGCTGGTTTATTGTACTGAATACTGATTAGCTAAATAGGGTTACGGTCTTATTTAAAATGTTGATGATGGTCCTGCATTCACTTTGTAGGTAAATGAAATTTATATTCCTTGGTGTGATTCATTGATTTTCAGTTAAATTTGGGGTCCTATATTTAAGGAAATGAGGTATGCCATCTGCCAAAATAAGACTGATACAGTTCAATGGAAGTAACTTTTTTCATAGGACTATTCATCTCTCTCTCTTTGGGGGTGCTCTTTTATATAATTTCTGGTAAACTTGATTTGTCCACACTTTGGCACCAGGATTATTTTTTAGATTGCGCATGAAGGGGGTTGACTGGTGTAATTATGTGAATTTTACTGGGTTTCTACTTAAATATTGGTAAATACCAGTTGGCACACTTTTACTTGTCCCCATTAATCTTGCCAGTATATAGGGTGATTTACATTCAGTTTATTGTGATTTGTGATTGTCAGTATGCTTTGACGGAGTATATATTCCCTCAAAATAGGTTTGCAATTTAAAATACTAGTGTATTTATTTATTTACTTTATTTATTTATTTATTATTTTTTAAATATGTTGGTTTTGAATGATTGCATTTTCTTTCAATATGATTTTGTTTTTCCTTGTCATGTCAGCAACCAAATGGAGCATAATTGAACTATGTTCTGCCTATGCTAATAACCCATAAAATCATTTCATTGCTTCCTTCTTACATGAGTTTTGATTCTAGCAACATCACTGTTTACTTTTCAAAGCAACTTAAATACATATATACATGATATGAGCTGCCGAAGCATACAGACAGCCTTCCCCAACTCATTTTTCAAATATGATTTCACTGGTTTGGTAACAAGTGCATTTTTTGTCTCTGCTGATATTTCTGAATTTTCCCTTCTTTCAGGACTCTGATATGAAACCAGAACTGTAATTTGCGCTATGCCTCCAAATTCTTTGTGCAGTTCTGGACTGAGCTGATGATTGTGCCGCTGCCATGGCTGCTACATATGAAAGGTTAAGCCATGTGCACAAGCAATGCAAGGTTTTTCACTTCATCCTACTAATACTCTACCTTTTATATTTACTTCTGATCACGGTATTTAACTAGATTAATTTTTTTTCCCAATCCTAGCTCTTTGCTTGGTCTTTTTGGCTACAGGTTAGGTGCTGTTGTTAAAGATAAGACAGCTTTGACTTCCATGTAGATCAAAGAGAAGGGCTGGAACCCATTTATACGGTTGAAGACTGTAGAACAAGTTGGATGAATTAGCAGGACTTCTCATTTGGGAGATTTTGCAATATACTAATTGTTGGTTACAATTTATTATGCCAACAGTTGTGAAAAAATATTTGTCCCAAGACTTGGTATTTGTAAAGGGTTCCAAGTTCTAACCAACAAGATGTTTCAAAACAGCCAATTGTCTTGTAGCGCAGCGGTATTGTATTGATTGGTTTCCTTCAAGGCTCAAATCCCTTCCGTGTAATAATTGAATTATAAAAAAAAAAGGGTTTCAAAATCAATTGAAATATTATTATTAATTAATCTCATTAAAATTCTATTAGTTTACCTCTTCATTATAAATGATTCCACTTTTTTTTTTCTTTTTTTTTTTTAAATGAATAGATTCTCTCATAGTACTTATTAGTTATTAATAAAGTACATAAAAATATTATCGTTCAATATATAAATGTGATTACAATGTATATGTACACACGTGAAGCTTGAAATTTTATTAAGTACTCTGCAAAATGTATTACATCATTGGCAAGAACTACCTCTATCCTTGGGTAGTTTTTTATCCAATTTTCATAATTCAAAATGTTTTTTTAGTATGTTAGGCTAAGATACGTGTTAATCCATTTCCTTGTTGCTTGATAATTGTAAAACACACTAACTTGGGCTATGTTTTCATAATTCAAAACCTGGGTAGTCTTCTATCGAATTTTCATAATTCAAAGTTTTTTTTTTTTTTTTTTCATCTCTTAATGGCCATATAAGAGCATCTCTAATAGCATCGGCAAATGCAAAATCCTCTGTATTTTAGAGTCTAATAATAAATGGTGCTTTAACAACCTTTCTAAACTGGAAAAAGTTATTTGTTAATGAACAGTCACTTTCTTTGCCTAAAGTGATATTATTTATTATCAAATGAATAAAACAAAATAAAATATTAACACAATCGATTATAAAATTCAACTTCTATCCCAACGGCTACAAATCAACCAACCTCTTTCCTCTCTCAAACGTCTCTAAACTCAAGAGGGAGACAAAATCAAAACAATGAGAAAACACAATCCTTCATATAGAATAAAACTAATCAAATCAAAACAACAAAGAAAAAGAATAATAAAAAGACAAAGATGGAGAACGTCGATCTAACTCATATGAGCAACTGGGATTGGGATACATGTTCTTAAAGGTGGGAGAGGAGAATGAGAGGTAGTGGAGTAGACAAGGCGGAGTACGTGAACTCTGATTTAACATGCCAACTCTTTCTAGCCTTTGTTCTTTGCCGGTGATTTGTGTGAGGGAGAGATCTATGTGTGTGTGAGAGAAGGAGATGTTCTAGTACAAAGAGGTAGAAAAACATAAACAAAAATGAAGATAAAGAGAAGAGAGGGGATGCGTGTGTGGAAGATTGTGTTTTGAAAAGAGAGAGAGAGCTAGAGATATATGTTCTGGTACAAAGAGGTGGAAAAACAAAAACAAAATTGAAGATAGAGAGGAGTTGTGATACGTGTGTGGAAGACTGTGTTTTGAAAATGAGATTAGTTTAAGATGCTCCTAATTTTACCAATACGTTATCACATTAGTTTGCTTTTCTAAGCACATGGTGAATTGATTTATGGCTAGACAGTAGCATTATGATTAGCAGCAAACCAATTAAGCATTTTGTATCCACTGCCAACAATAGACCTCTTTAGGAGAGCACAAAGCTCGGACTTTTTGGCAGGGCAGAATCTCACGAATACTGGGCCCATAATTCACCAAATGGGCCCAAAAAATATTTAACAAAAAAACAAACGAGCCTATAAAAATAAAATAAAATATCAGTCAGAATATCATAGAAACAAAATCTAAAACCCAGCAGTCTCTCGTAGCGGTGTCTCTGTGTGTCCAATCTTTCGTTGAAAAATGTCACAAACGAGAGAACCACAGATCCTCCGACGAAGGAAGAATGATCTCCCACACGACATTGTACTCAACGTCCTGACAAGGCTGCCTGCCAAATCAGTCATAAGATTCAGTTGCGTTTGCAAAACCTGGTACTCCTCAATCACCAGCTCCTATTTCATCTCAACTCACCTCAATAACTTAGCTCTTGATCATGATAATGATAATGATAATGGTGATGGTTATATCATACACATGCCATGGGATACAAACTCTTCTAACAGAGTAGTCTGTACGGTCGCTTTCGACTGCACCTTTGATAGGATATCCGAGGTTGAAATTCCCTTTGATTTAACTCCTGGGCGAGCCCAAATAGTCGGTTCCTGCAATGGGTTATTGTGTCTTGCTGATATTGGAAAACTTAGCATTTCCAAAGATTTTATATATTTGTGGAACCCCAGCATTAAAAAATTCAAGAGGTTGCCTGATTCTTGCTTAGGACAGTTGGATTTTGTTACACTCGGATTTGCATATCATCCGGAGAACAATGACTACAAGGTTTTGAGGATTTCGAGTTATCCTGGGATGGAACCCCATCTCGCTGATCAGATTGAGGTGTACACATTAAGTTCGGATTCATGGAGAAAGGTTGGAATGTCATTGAGAGCCAATGTTGTGGTATATTTTAATAATTTTCCTTTGCCAGTCCCATTGGTTAGTGGAGCTTTGCACTGGATGGCACGTGTAATAGAAGACAAGTGCAAGAGTGATATGATTGTGTCATTTGATGTCAACAGTGAGAACTTTAGTCTGTTAGGAATGCCTGATGGTTCTAAGTCAATAGTGAGATTTCAGACTTGTCTTGCATCACTCAAGGGGAAACTGGCTTTCCTTACTATTGGACAAAGTGAACATGACTACCACTGCTTCATGTGGGTGATGAGGGAGTATGGGGTGCTTGAGTCTTGGAATAAACTTTTTGTTGTACCACTTGAGAGAGTATCTGCTTGCATTGGCTTCACCATGTATGGTACACTTTTGCTTCGCTGTCTCCAGCCCAATAATCAAACAGACAAGTTTGTTTTAGTTGACACAAAAACTCTACATGAAAAGGATACTGATATCCAAAATCTTTCATGTGTAGCTACTTTCATGGAGAGCCTTGCTTTACTTGATGGAGCAAACACTGTGTCTTACTAAGCAAGTGGTGGCATGCATATTAGAAGTGAAGTCCTTAGTGGTATGGATGAAGTGAAACCCTTCCCCTGTTATTCCTTTTCCTTTAGCAGTAGGCATGTTAGTATTGCTAACATCTTGAATTTTGTCCCAGGTTTACAATATCCTTTTGTGGCTATTATCTAGTAGTATATGATATTTCTCTGTGGATGTTTGTGGTGCACAAGCCTAGATTTGGCAATGTCAACAGAAAACAATACTTGGCCAACGTAATCCTTATTTGCTTATGCGTTCCTCTGGTAGTGTTAAAAAGATCTAGATTATTGCTCTCTTGACTACAATTTAAAAGAAGAAATGACCAAAAAAAGAGGAGATAATAAAATCAGCTCTAAAACTAAGAATTTTGAAAAGAAGTAGCCAAGTGCTTTTTTAGTGAGCTTGTTGCCATTCCAAGGACTTGTTCTTACTTCCCTGTATCAAGCTACATGGTCTTTTCTTTGTTTCAGTTGTACATTTAACCTTAATATTGACAATAATAAGCTAATTTATATGAAAGAGAGTTTGTCCCTAGATATGTAATCCTGCTATATTATTCCAAGTTCTTGTTCTTACTTCCCTGGCTCAAGCGGCATTGTCTTTTCTTTGTTTTTGTAGTATATTTACCCTTAGTATTGACAATAAGAAGCTAATTTATATGACAGCGAGTCTGTTTGTATCAAGATATGTGATCCTGTTATATTATCATATCTTTAGCCTCTCAGAGATTTATCTAGATAAGGAATGGTATTTTCTCATGCTTAGATGGGTTCAATCACATGTCTTTTGTTCATTGGATGTGGATCAACTAGTTTAGCTGCCTAAATGTTGTGTTTCTGTTAATACTTTTGTGTTCTTTATCCTTAAGAAACATGCTATGGTTTCATGACTAAACTTGTTTGGTTAAAGAGAAAAAATTTAAAGGCATATTTAGCTGTTAGGTTGTGAGCTAAATCAAATGTGTTTCCTGAAATTTCGTTTCGTTGGACAAGAAGAATTTAGGGGCGTGTACAATTGTTAGCTTCTCAAATACCTTGGCATTCAGACAGGCAGCAGTGGGAGTTTAAATTAACTTATAAGTTTTTTTAATGATGCATGCAAGTATCTCTGTTTTAAGTTAAGATCCATGAAATAGAATACTTATGGTACTATATTTGACCTCTTGCATGGATTTCGAATAGTCATTTCTTTTCTTGCACATGCTTCAAAATTGGTTCTATCTATGTGTCCTTGCTTTCACCATCTTGATTCTTGAACTTGATACAATACGTGTGATTCTTAAACTCTCCATCTCTAATCTCTATCAGATACTACTATTAACTATTGCACTTCTTCAAATTGTTTTTGATCGAATATACGTCTGGATCTATGCAAGTGTGCATTGCACCAAAAACTGAGTTTGTATTGTTTCCTTTATGGCCAACTAAAGCAGAAAAGAGCACTTATGAGTGAAAAATTATATATCGGCTCCTATTTATGTTATTGGTTATATTTTATTTCCTACAAGAGTAAAATTGGACTTTCCTTAAGCTTTACTCTTTTAGCCTTTCTGTAATCCCCATAAGTAACGATGTGGCAAATTGAGCTAGTTGGCGGAATTCCTTAACAAGCGATGCTAGTTTTATGAACTTATACTCTCAAAAAATTGACTAATCCTATGCTTACCATGTATTTTGATTTTCATGTGTCAATTGGACAACTATGATGTTAAGAACAATAGAGGTGGGTTGTTTTTGAATTGTTTATGGCCAGCGGAAGCATGAAATAGCTCCTGGTAAGTGGTAACTAGCTTCTATGTAGGCATTTTTGAGTAAGTACTTTGATAGGATAAGAAACACAAAATATTTGTTCTTGACCTTTTATCCTTTTGTAATTCCCTTTATAGAGTGGTGCGTTAAGTCTACTTAGTCTAGTTGATGGTTTTTAAGTGCAGAAAAAACTTTAGCAACAAAATCAACATGCTTGCTTAGAATGATGTCATTTGATGCCAATGGAGAGAAATTCAGAAATATAGCACTCCCTGCAGAAATTATTCAGTCACCCCATTGGATCACACTACTGCTTGCCGTCGGAGATGACTTACAAGTAGGACATCTTGAATTGTATGAGGAAAATTTGGCTTTGATTGCATATGGTCACTTTGACCACTGAGGATTGTTTGGGTGAGCTATGCATTTTTTGGGTGATGAGAGAGTATGGTTTGCATGAATCATAGTCACAGAGTAAACATCGTTTTTTGTGCAATTAGAATATGTTCTAGCCTTTTTTTGGTTGCACCAGGCATGGTGTAACTTTTGGTTCAAAAAGGTTCATGCTTAGGCTGGCGAGAAAAATACAAATTTATCACTCTTTCATGTATTTACCACATAACACAAATGGAATGGAGCATTTGTGAAAAATTGGATAATTATTGTGTGTGTGTGTGTGTATAGTCTTATTGGATCCTAAAATTCTACATGAGAAGGTTCTTGGTATTCTAGCTTTTCTAACTATGCCTGCTACTTTTGTGGAGAGGATTGCATTACTGGATTTAGAAAATATTCTATTTGGATAAGAAGTGTAATTATCTGCAACTCAAGCTGTGATTGAGGAAGGCTGAATGCTCCTTTTCTTTTCCAAAAGGAATGAAAGTAATGGTCTGATGTGGAAGGGTAAAATTATCTATGACTTATATAATTTTTTAATGCTTGTGGTTTTTTGTTTTTTGTTTTCAAATATGATAGGATTTAAACCTATTCTAGTTGAGTGAAATGGAACCCACATGACTATTGTTATGTTATTACTTAAAAAAAAAAATTTTGAAAAATTTTGAGAACCAATTATCTGCTAAAGCTTGTTTGTATCTTAGTTTTTCATTATCCTTTTGTGGTTATTTTATATTAGTTTTTTGTTATTTCTTTGTGGAGTTTTTGATATTTCTTTGTGGATGGCTGTCGTGTGCTAATCCAGATTTGGAAATGTCAACATAAACCTTATTTGCATATATGTCCCCCTGGTAGTGTCAAAAAGATCTAGATTATAGCTCTATTGTTTCCAAAAAAAAGAAGAGAACTGAATAAAAGAAGCTCTAAAACTGAGAACGTGGAAAAGGAGTAGTCAAGTGCTTGTTTAGTGAGCATGTTACCATTCCAAGGTCATGTTAATACTTCCTTGGCTCAAGCTACTTGGTTTATCAGTTTATCATCAACATAAGCACGTGTTTTTTTTTGAATTAGACTCAATAATTATGTATCCGGTATTTATGTACTGAAGTGAACTAATACAAATGGTTTTGAGCGAGGCATCACTAGGCATGGTACTTCAAACAAAGTGTTATTGGCTTACAAGGGTAGGCTTACAATTTTCTACCATTTTTTTCCAATATTTTCCTATAATTTTATAATATAACAAATTCAATCCTGAATCTTTTACTTCGTCAATAGTTGCAGAGCTCCCTATATTGATATGAAAGTTGCAAAGACCCCTATATGGATATGGAAATAGCGTTCTTCCCTTAAATATGGTAATTGTCCCCCTAACGCAACTTATTGATATTCACTGTCAAACAAAAGACAATGTCATAAAAGAGTCTTGGTTCCTCTGAGCTTTTGAAGTACCAGGATCTCTTCAACAATTTTTTTTTTCTACTATATCCTACTCTTAACCTTTTCCTTTTAGCTTGTATCTCGTATAGGACCTATAGGTGACAAGTGAAAAGCCTAAATCCACAGCTCTGCTGTGTTTTGCCTTTAGCAATAACAAAAGTTTTGCACAATTGCTCATCTTACGACACTTTACTGATTCCTATTCTCTGAACCTAAAGGAATTTATTATGCTGATTCCACTACCAATTTGAACAAATGAAAAACATATTGTGTTTTAATATAGTCTTGAACATATCCATCTTTAATTATTAAGAAAGGGGAAACAAGATATCATTCTCACACTTGCTTATTTCACAAAAAAGCTACCAACTATCACCAATTTACCCCGAGGAAAAAAAATCAACAATTTTTTCTACTCTATCCCACCCTTAACCTCTTCCTTTTTGTTTGAATCTCCAAATAGCCAACCCATCTTTAGATTGTGTGGGTAATTTGGATTTCTTAGTGTCGCCGATTTGAGGGTTATGAGTTCATTTGAATGGATTTTTGTGATAACTCAATGAAGGGATTTAGAAATGGTAGTTTGGATGTGGGAGTTCTACCTATGACAGATTGTGTATATTATTGTGTTGATAGAACACTAACAAAACAATTTTGTTTATTTATTTATTTTTTATTTATTAATAGTTTGATAGTGTAAAGAGGAAATTTGAACCCTAGACATCTCCATTATTAATTAATGATTAATTAATAATGTTCAACCTATACTTCTATATATTTTTAATGGAGATGTCTAGGGTTCTATTAGTTCTATTATCATTAATTAATCTCGATAAAGTTCTATTAGTTTATCTCTTCATTATAAATTATTCCATTTTTTTAAAATGAATTGATTCTCTCATAGTACTTATTCATTATTAATAAAGTACATTAAAATATTACCACATTCAATATCTAAATGTGAAGCTTGAAATTTTATTAAGCACTAGCGAAATGTATTACCTCATTGGCAAGAACTACCTCCATCATTGGGTAGTTTTCTATCCAATTTTCATAATAAAAAATGTTTTTAGTATGTTGGGCTAAGAAACGTGTTAGCCCAACATTTATATATATATATATATATATTGGGTAGTTTTCTATCCAATTTTCATAATCAAAAATGTTTTTAGTATGTTGGGCTAAGAAACGTGTTAGCCCAACATTTATATATATATATATATATATATATATATATATATATATATATATATATTTAATGTGAAGCTTGAAATTTTATTGAGCACTAGCGAAATGTATTACATCATTGACAAGAATTGGCTCCATCATTGGGTAGTCTTCTATCCAATTTTCATAATTTAAAATGTTTTTAGTATGTCGGGCTAAGATACGTGTTAGTCAATTTACTTGTCACTTGTTAATATCATAATAGAAAAACACACTAACTTGTACTATATGCCTACTTAATATAATCTAAGGAAGTTATTTTTTCATTTTTCACTCTTTTAATGGCCATATTAGAACATCTCTAACAAAATCGGGAATTGCAAAATCAATTGTATTTTAAAGAGTATAACCACAAATGATGCTCCAACGACCCCTCTAAATCAAAACAAAGAGAAAACACAATCTTTTATATAAAATAAAACTAATCAAATCAGAACAACAACAAAAAATGAAAAAGAAAAAGATTATAGGTGACTAGGTTGCATGTTCTTAAAGGTGGAGAGGAGAACAAGCGACGGTGGAGCAAATGAGGCGGCATATGTGAACGCCGATTTAAAAGGCAAACTCTCTCTAGCCTTTTTTCTCCGTTGGTGGAGAGAGAGAGAGAGAGAGAGAGAGAGATATGTTACGGAACGAAGAGGTTGAAAAACAAAAATAAAAATGAAGATAAAAAGAATAGTGGAGATACGTTTGTGGAAGATTGTGCTTTGAAAATGAGATTAGTTTAGGTTGCTCCCAATTTTTCCAATGGATCAACATATTGGTCTGCTTCTCTAAACACATAGTGAGGTGATTTGTGCTCGAATTGGAAGAGAAGTTTCCTACAATCTTGTTATTAGACCGCAAACGAATTAAGCATTTTGCATCCAATGTCAACAAGATACCTCTTTGGAGCTCTCGCCTCCACCTGTAGGTAGATGGTCTTAGTTTTACTTTGTTTTATTTCTACGAAAAATGAACATTGCAGTTTAACCAAAAACAAAAAAACAAAAAAACCTCATCGGAGAATCTTATGCATAGTGGGCCCATAATTCACAAAATTGGCCCAAAAAATCTTTAACAAAAAACCTAACGAATGAGCCTATAAATAAAATAAAAGAAGAAGATTTGTTTGCAGTCTCTCTAAGCGGCGTGTGTGTGTGTCTACTCTTTCGTTGAAAAATGTCACAAATGACAGAACCACCGATCCTCCAACAAAGGAAGAATCATCTCCCAGAAGACATCGTACTCAGCATCCTAACAAGGTTACCTCCCAAATCAGTCATAAGATTCAGGTGCGTTTGCAAAGCCTGGGACTCCTCAATCACCACCCCAAAATTCATCTCAACTCACCTTAATAACTTTGCTTATGATAATGATAATGGTGATGGTTATATCATACACATTCCATGGTATACACGTGCCATGGATTCTTCTAAAAGACGCGTTTGTACGGTCACTTTGGACCGCACCTTTGATAGGATTTCTGAGATTGATGTTCCCTTTGATTTTCCTTCTGGGTCTGTCCAAATAGCAGGTTCCTGCAATGGGTTATTGTGTCTTGCTTATAAAGGAAAGTTCAACATTTTTGATAATGTTATATATTTGTGGAACCCCAGCATTAGAAAATTCAAGAGGTTGCCCGATTCTTACATGGAACGGTTGGCTTGTTATGGACTTAGACTCGGATTTGTATATGATTCGGAGAACAATGACTACAAGGTTGTGAAAATTTCGAGTTATCTTCCAAAGGGATTGCTACCGTTCAAGCCTATGCCTGACGAGATTGAGGTGTACACGTTAAGTTCGGATTCATGGAGAAGGGTTGGGATGCCATTGAGAGCCAATGTTGAGGTATTTGATAATAATTTTCAAATCCCATTGGTTAGTGGAGCTTTGCACTGGATCTCACTTGTCTTAGAAGGAGAAGAGGAGCACAAGGGTGAAGTGATTATGTCATTTGATGTCAATAGTGAGGAATTTAGAATGTTAGTAATGCCTGATGGTTCCTTGTCAACAAGGAGATCTCAGAGAAGTCTTGCATTATTCAAGGGGAAATTGGCTTTCATTACATTTGGGATAAGTGACCAACATGGCTACCACTACTCCATGTGGGTGATGAGGGAGTATGGCGTGCTTGAGTCTTGGAATCAACTTTTTGTTGTACCACTTGAGAGATCAGCTGTTTGCATTGCCTTCACCATACATGGTTCACTTTTGATTCGCTACCTCAACATCAACAATCAAGAACAGAAGTGTGTTTTAGTTGACACCGAAACTCTACATGAGAAGGATTTAGATATCCAACAACCTTCATGTGTAGCTACTTTCATGGAGAGCCTTGCTTTACTTGATGGAGCAAACATGGTGTCTTACTAAGCAGATGGTGGCATGCATATTAGAAGTGAAGTCCTTAGTAAGCATATTGCCATTCCAAGGTCTTGTTCTTCTTACTTCCCTGTCTCAACCTACATGGCCTTTTGTTTGTTTCAGTAGTACATTTAACCTTAATATTGACAATAATAAAAGAAAGTCTGTCCCTAGATATGTGATCCTGCTATATTTATCCCTTCCCGTTTTCTCTATCGGATGCTACTATTAACAGTTGCACCTTTTCCAATTGTTTTCGATAGAATATACATCTGGATCTATTCAATTGTGCGTTGCACCAAAAACCATGTTTTCGTTGTCTCATTTGTGGCCAACTAAAGCAGAAAAGCGTACTTTGGGGCAAAAAAATCTATGTCGGCTCCTATTTGTGTTATTTGTTATGTTATTTCCTACAAGAGTAAAATTGGACTTTCCTTATGCTTTGCTCTTTTAACCTTTCTGTAATCCCCATAACAATGTGGCAGATTATGCTAGTTGGTGTAGTTCTTTAACACGGGATGCTAGTTTTATGAACTTGTTCTCTCAAAAAATTGACTAATCTTATCCTCACTAGTTATTTTGATTTTCAAGTATCAATTGGACAACTATGATGTTAAGAACACCAACCCTTGTATTTGATTTGTACACCCCTGTATACTCCCTGGGCACTTGGGTCTCTTTTTTTATATCAATAAATCTTTATTACTTGGCCAACATAATCCTTATTTGCTTATGCTTCCCTCTGGTAGTGTCAAACAGATCTAGAGTATTGCTCTCCTAACTACATTTTAAAAGAAGAGAACATAATATTAAGAAGCTCTAAAACTGAGAATGTTGAAAAGGAGTAGCCAAGTGCTTGTTTATTGAGTGTGTTACCAGTCCAAGGTCATATTAATACTTCCTTGGCTCAAGCAGAGCAGTTTATGGTCATTGTAAGCACATTTTTTTGAATTAGACTCAATAATTACATATCCAGCTTTTATGTACTTAAGTGAACTAATACAAATGGTTCTGAGCTAGGCGTCATTAAGCATAGTACTTTCAAACAAAGTGTTATTGGCTTACAGGGTAGGTTTCCAATTTTCTACCATTTTTTTTCCCCAATCTTCTCCTACAAATATGTAATATAGCAAATCATTTAACAAATTCAATCATGAATCTTTTACTTCATCAATAGTTGCAGTGGCCGCTATATTGATATGATAGTTGCAAAGACTCCCCTATATGAATATGGAAAGAGCGATCTCGCATTAAAATATGGTAATTGTCCCTCTTACTTCTAAACCCAATAACGTGACCTGGTGATAAGGCAATGTCATGGTATAATTTCTTTGTTTGATAGGAAAATAAATAAATTAAGTCATAATAGAGTTGTTTAGGTTGAAAGAATCAAGCTCTATTTTACTAGGCCTTTCCTTAAATTCTGTGGATTGAGATCATGTGCAATATCTAGGGTATTCCACCTAGTGCAATAGCTTTGAATGTTTGAGATCGAGAGTTGAAAAAGGTAACTTTCAATCTCACCACTGAATGGTAAAAATTTTGTGAGAGAAATGGGGGATAATTGATTCAAATCTAAATTTTGCTGGTTATTTGGTAACAATAAAAGAGTCTTGGGTTGTTCCTTTGGGCTTTTGAGGTACCAGGATCTCTTTAACAATTTGTTTTCTACTCCATTCCACTCTTAACATTTTCTATTTAGTTTTTATCTCGTATGAGTGACAAGTGAAAAGCCTAAACCCACACTCTGCTGTGTTTTGCCTATAGCAATAACAAAAGTCTTGCACAATTGCTGTGTTTTACTGATTCTTATTCTCTAAACCTAAGGGATTTATTGTGCTTTAATATAGGCTTGAACGTATTCGTC
The DNA here is from genome assembly GCA_030820535.1 of Quercus parvula. Lineage (NCBI taxonomy): Eukaryota > Viridiplantae > Streptophyta > Magnoliopsida > Fagales > Fagaceae > Quercus > Quercus parvula. Next base: position 51,917,993 of record JAUAME010000003.1, read on the forward strand.
TTTTTTTTTTGATGGGGTATTCTTCTTTAATTATTGAGAAAGAAAGATATCATTCTCACACTTGCTTATATCACAAAAATGTTACCAAAAATCACCAATTTACCCATAGAAAAAAAAAAAAAAATCAACACTTTTTTTCTACTCTACACTTCCCTTAACCTCTTCTTTTCTATTTGAATCCTCAAATAGCCAAACCATCTCTAGATGGTGTGGTAATTTGGATTTCTTAGTGTCACTGTTTTGAGGGTTAGGGGTTCATTTGAATGGATTTTTGTAATTGTTCAGTGAAGAGATTCTGAAATGGATTTAACGGTAGCTTGGATGGGGAAGTTCTAGCTATGATAGTGGGAGATTAGGTATATTATTGTGTTAATTTGGAGAGAAAAATTGAATCTTAGACATTTTCATTAAAAATACCTATAAGTATAGGCTGAATTATAAGACCTTGTCTAGAATGGCCAATTTGGTATACCATCAGCACTAGCTTCTAGAAAATTTTCATAACATTTATAAAATTGGTAATACCAATTTGGTATATATAATCCTCTCTCTCTCTCTCTCAAAGATTTTGTCTCCTTATTTTTTGTCCATCACATCACTCAATCTCTCATTACTATTTTTCTCTCTCTCGGTTAGTGCACTCTGTTATTAAATCTTACTTAATAATTTTATATAAATAGCCATAACTTCAAACTAATACTTTGAAATATTTCTTTTTGATAGACAAATCGAACCGTCACCAAAACACAATCAATAACTTTGATATTAACATGATGCAAAAAAAGAAGTTATCATGGAATAGATGTCTCAACTTTTAACAGGGAAAAAAAAAAAAAAACCCTAAACAAACTATCAATGAGAGGTAGAATAACTAATTTCAACAATCCTTTGGACACATTTAATTTCATACCCAGTTGAGTAGTCAATTTGTGATAGCCTGATAGGAGCAACATCAATTTCACATGGATACGCCACTATGTTCACTAACACTATATTTATTACTAGCCACACCACATGCGCTTTGCGTTGTGATGAGGCATTTTTTTTGGGTTTGGTGTTAAAATTTTCCAGAAAAATAAAAGAGAAAGAAGCAACTATAAATCGTATACAACAATCAAAATTAAATGAGCAATTTCTATAAAAAAATCATATGAGCAATAAAACAATAAACAAAAAAAAAGTACCGAAAAAGATGATAATGTGGCGTATTGAAATTTGAGGGGTAAAACATGAGTTTTACACCACATCCTTATTGAATTTAAGTTTTTTTTAAAGATTAAACATAGGAAAAAATACATTTATTTCTGTTTCATTTTAGTAACTGACTTGCCTTTTAGAAGGAATAAGGAGAAATGAAAGTGCTGAATTTTAAGGGATATGGATAAGGGGTTATGATTTAATTAAAATAAGTTAGCTAAATTTTTTTTTACTTGAGAGAGAGCTAGAGTGAAAAAACTACTTTTTTAAATTTATCTAAAATTTTGGAGTATTTAAATTAATAATTTTACATATTTAACCCTATTTTTTAAATTTTTTAAACATATGAATTTGAGGGTATTTTGGTACATAAAATTATTAAATCAAAACAAGGAATCCTGTTATCTATATTACTAATAATAGGATTCCTCTATTTGGGTTTCATCACTTTGCATATCAAAATATCCTTATACAAATTAATGAATTCTCTAAAATACCACTATCATCACAGTCGTTTGCATATCAAAATATCAGCAAACAACTATGAAGTAACGACTATGAAGCAAGGTTTTCAGACCCGGACCGTTCATTGAACCGTAAAAGGGAGAGGTTCAAGGTTTTTAAGGTCGAACCGAGGTCGAACTGGGATCGAACCGTGATGACGTCATAATTAATTCAATAATTAATTAAAGCCTAAATATAGATATTAAATTTATAAAACTAGCAAAATTGACAATATATCTATATATGCGAGGGAAATTTAGTGATTTTCAAGCATATATTTAATAATTAAATAAGAAAGTTAATAAAATAAAATAATAACCATGAAAACATTAAAATTTATGATTAATTTTTGAAATAAAGTTGAATATCTTTGAAGGATTTTAATTATAATTTTTTTTATTCCTTGTAAGAGATAGATAATTTAATTAAGTAGAATAAAATTGTGTTAAGTTGTTTTTTTTTTTTTAAAAAAAAAAATTTGCTAAGGGGTTGGACCGCACGGTTCTCACCGGTTCTTGCGGTCCAACCCCGGTTTTAACGGTTCACAGAATTAACAAAAAATCCGGTTCTTTAGGCTTAAAAAACCGGTTTTCATCCCGGTTCCCGGTTTTCACGGTCCGACCTCCCGGTCCGGTCCGGTTCTGAAAACCATGCTATGAAGTTTGTAACGTTCAGTTACAAGCAAGTGTTGCCACAAAACTTCGTTGGAGTGCATTCACCATTAAATTTGGTGTTTTAGTGGGAATTTGTGTTTCTTTAATATTAAATTTTCTGCTTGCTTAGAGTAAAACTCATAGGAAAACGAACTTATCACATGAATTGTATCATTTCATAATACATCATTATGCTATTCAATGGGTTAATCTCATGTTCATCCAAAAAAAAAAAGGGTTAATCTCATGTCGACTTAGTCAAAGACCAGAACCTACTCTCTTATAATAACACCCCTAAAACTTTTTGTGGTTGGAAAATGCATCAACCCCTAATTATGATGAATGAAACTTAAAATAAAAAAGCCTCTGAGCATGCATTGCGTGTGTGAGAAGGCTAATTAGTAGTATAGATAGAGACTAATCATAATTTTATTTTTTATTTATAAAAGGATAGAAATATATCCAAAAGGAGAAACTATGATTTTGGTCTCAAATTCACCTTGCAAGTGCGATTGATCCCTCAAGTGAGTGCAATTGGTCCCTTAGGTTTTCAAAATAAGTGATATAAGTCCTTTTGTTAACTTCCGTTAGTGATGTTGCTTATGTGACTATCGGAATAATGACCTAACATTTTTTAATGATGCATCATTTCTTTTTATTAAAAAATTACAAAATTAAATTTTCACATAAGAAACAAAGAAGTCCTGTTCCAAATTCAAATCCTAATCCTAACCCGGTTTCCAAATCAAAACTAAATCTGCAATTTGCAATTTGACGTCAGATTCACAAACCCAAGAAGATGAGAGAAGACACAAATAAACGCAAGTACATTTATAAGTTGCATTCCAAAATTTTAAGCATCTTACTGATTTTCTTTTATGCTTATTATTCGTAGACTCACCTTATTGGTAGTTGCGTGAAAGAGATTCATGGATCGCAAGAAATTCAGGGATCAAAAGGCAGTGTTGCTAATCTTCACACTTAGACACTGATTGTCTTATTATACTACTTCCATCACTTCTAAATAAGTATTGAAATTGTAGAATAACTTTTTTATAAATAATTCTGCCCTTTGCTATGTCTTTTTTTAATGGTGAATTTCTTGCTCTTGTTGTAGGGATGGACGACTTTGACTTTACAATCGGCCTTTACTATTGGGGAAGATTAGGAATAATCTATACAGACACGAAGGAGGGGAGGTAAAGATACATGAAGATAATAATTCTGATAAAATGTCACTTGTTGAGATATGGCTGTTGCAAGTGAGACATCCATAAGAATTACAAAGTTTTATAAGAATGCTTAAGTGCAGAAGTGACTGAAATTTCTTGTGGTTAAATGTGTAGAAGTGAAGGCGCTTGTGGAGATAATTGTGTATTTGAAGTGGATTGAATGTTTAGATATTTTTTGTTATTGTTTGAAACTATACAAGGGAATTTAAACATGTGGAACGGTTGAATTTAATATGATGTTTATTGGAAACCTTTATACAGTTGGCTAGTCTCTTGCTCACCATGATTTCCTTGTCTTGTAACCTTTGGCTAGATATTTACTACTCAATAATACTTATCTAATTTTATCAGTTGGTGTGTAATTAGCATGAAATGTGGACCTTGGCTGGTGTCCATCAGATATGTAGTGGCTTCATCAAAACCTTCTAAAAGCGGATGTTACAGTATGTATACATGACTTTTAGAGTGACTATATGATATAGGACAACCTAGGCTCTCCACCTAGATTAGTCCTACCGTAGAACCTTAGGCTTCCCACCTAAGGTGTTTGGAATCACCACCAAACAAATACTATGTAATCTCTGCAAATAATCTCAATAATAATAATAATAGTTTGTGTATACAAAAGAAATCATCTGGAGCTTTATATGCAGCTTCCAGGAATCACAAAGATAAGGATAAACTCTCTTAAACAAATCCTAAACAATCTCAAATACTAATCCAATAATCCTAAACAAATGATAATGATAAACAACTAATCCTAACCAAACTCAAATACCAATCCAAACTAAACAAGTAACTACGTTACAATCTAAAATTATCCATTGAAAATCTAAAATGAAATATTGAAATAACTTTTGGTTATACTTTTGCATTATACTCCCCTAGTTTAAGAAAACTAGACCTCGAGTTTTGTAGTGATGAAGAATTAAGGCTTTGGTGCTTAATACTTCCTTCAGATCAGAAATCACCCTAATAAGCACTGAGAGTAGAATAACCTTCAATTCCACGACACCATAGAACTCCTCTAGAAACACAAAATCAATGTGTTGAGCAGGCACAATTTTATCTTGAACCATAGTATTAACCTTTTGGACTTCATCAACTTGTAGATCTTTGTAGGGGCCTTTTTTGTATCGTGCGTTGGGCTGGGCTGCCTTCTGCAGTAATAGGCCCGAGTATTCTGAGTAATGGAGTTGAACCAGTCCACCTGCAGCTCAACTTAGGCTGGCTTGTGCACAAATTATGCATCGTCTGCCAGGAGTGTGCGTATGGTAGGCAGAGCTGTTTCAGAGAAGTTATGGCAGACAAATATAATAATAACAAAAAAAAACAGAGTCCTCCATCTTTTTTAATAGAAAATGATCAAATAATCCCTACTTATGAAACATAATTACAATGATGATGATGACTTTTACAAGGAAGATAGAAGAGTGAGTAATAATAAGAGTTAGTCAAGAAGAAAATATAAAACAAGTCAAATTTGGTCCACAGGAGTAGGGAAGAAACCAAAGAGGAAGAACGCTTCCTCTCAATGCAGTTAATCTCCCAGGAAAAAAGATCCTACCGTGGGGATTAATGACTTTGAAGGAATCAGACCTGAATAGTCAATGCCCTGACAAAAAAACTTTCTTTTTCTTTTCAGAAGAGAGTAAGATTTTGAAGGGGAGAGAGGGAAATCAACCTACTGGTGCATGCCCATCGTATTATCTTTCTTTTATTTTTTCGTTTTCTTTCTTATCTTTTTCCTTTTCCTTGCTTTCCTACTTTCTTTCTATTCTATTTTTCCTTTCGTGTTCTTCCCCTATTTTTCCCCCTTGTTCTGGGCACAGTAGAGGTCTTCTTATAGCGCCTGTCGTGACCAGATTTTACTATTTTGCCCTTTAATCACCTTTGTTTGGTCTGGGTGTACTTGCCGACTACCATTGGTTCGTCTGCATCACCCTCCCCAGCTCCAGACAAAGAAAAGCTATTTTATTTATTGGCCTGCCGTGGTGCCTTTTCCTGCCACGATGTAGGTGTTTTCTCTCTCTATTCCTCATGGCATGCACCTAACAGTTCATCCCTCAACCTTACCTCTTTTGGGTGGTCTGTCATCCCAGCAGGACGTACCTCCCAAAAGAGTTTGGGCAGGAGTTGCAAAATAGGTCTTTTCCCCTCTCCCCACCACCAAACCATACCCCCTTACCTCTGACCTATGACCTCACCACGTCCCATATTGGCTGGGTACAGGCTGGTGGTGTCTAGGCTTCACGCATGCTTTCCCTTCATGTATGTCCAAGATCTGCCTGCCGCTTATGCGTTTGCCGCGGCCTGGAGGCTTGCTCACACGGTTTGCCGCTTTTTTTCGTCCTTTTATGTGGGCAGTTTTATAATTCTCTACTCACTTTAGGGGCTGGGCTCCCTTTGATACTGGGCTTTACATTTCTTCCAGCCCATTTCTTGATTATCATCATGTCTTGCCATATTACCCTGTCATTCTTACTGTAATGACTTGATCCTGCTGAGTCCTTTTGGGCCTGCCGTGTATTCTTTTCCCAATGGCTTAACACGACCATGAGCTTTCTTACCTATGGGCTCCTGTGTCCCTTTTGTTTTCCCTTGGGCATCCTTGGCCCATTTGCTTGCCTTGGGCTTTCTCGGCCCTTTTACTAACTTTGTATTCTCATGAGCTTTTACTGACTTCATTGGGCTTCCCCGGCCCAATTACTTCATACTCATCCTTAGGGTTTATGGGCTTGCCATCAATCCCCTACTCTCTTTGCTTGCATTGCTTTGGGCCTGCCGCGGCCTATTCTTACTTTTTTCACATCACACACTGCCCATTAGTTTGCTACTCACTATTTCTCTTTTTCCGAGCTCTTTTGAGCCCATTTGCTTTCTCAAAGCCCATTTACTTATTTCATGGACCCGTGATCCATTATTCTTGCCGCTTGGACTTAGTGGTTTTTGTTCTCTATCTTTTGCCAACTTCTCTATGTTGCTGGGTTGGGCTTCCTTTCTTACATTTGGGCTTCACAAAAAAGACCTCAACAATCTTCATGGATCATGAAGGGCTTAAAGTAGCACTTTCATCAGAATCAACTTTCACATCAAATGCATCCTCAAGCTTGCTGAGTAGTTTTTGAGTGGGTGTCATTATCTTTTCTAGCTAGGCATTAATCCTAATGATTATTTGCTTCCCAAATTTCCACAAAGTAGGTGAAACATTCTAACTTTTCCTTCTTATACTAGCAAAAAGTGAACTGAGAAAATCTAAGGAAATGTCTTCACTTTCATCCATGACCAAATTCATAATTGTCTCCATGGCTGAAAATACAACAGGTGGATGATTGGACCTAATTATCTTCAAAAAACTTTGAAACATCTTAACAACCAATGCATCACACTCAAGATCCAGCATTACCAAGCATAACTTGACCTTAGCAATGGTATCAAGAATTGAAGCCACCTTCTTATAAGAACGAGGAGACACATGAGACATATTTTCAAATGTTGCCATAATCAATTGAAATATTTCCTTCATTTGCTCATCCTTATATGGGGCATTTGGTACTGTTATCCTTATAATCTGAATAATGCAAGATACAACTAAAACCTTCACATCCATTTCATCATGTCTCAAAAGTTTATTATTAATCAGTGCCTTCACTGAAGGTAAAAGTGCACCTCGCATTGATTTGGATGGTGCTTACTCCACATATGCTAACAAATTTTCAACTTCATCAAGAAGAGTGAGGAGGTCATCAATGGAGGAAGGAGGGTTAAGGAGTCTATCCACAGCCTCCTTAAGCTGCTTCTCGAGTTCTCTATCAAAGGAAGTCATATTTTAGCTCAGACTTAGGGGCACAAAACACCGAATTGGAACATTCTTGGGTTGACATAACAACATGTGCCTCACTGGACAGTGGGTCATGCTACTAAAAATGATGAAATTGGGCTAGTGGTTCCTCACGTGTAGTGGAAGTGGAACCTTCTTGAGACTTCTGCTTGCTTTTGGACCTGACTTGACCCCATTTTTTTATTTTTTGAAATACAAGAAAGAAAGAACTACAATATAAAACTAAAATTTGCCAAGGTATCAAACAGTAGCACATCAAACATTAAACACCGAAACTAACGAAACTAGAAGCAGAGGAAACTAAAAGAGAAAAAGCGACGAAGCAATCATAAAACATTGTTGGAGTCGACGACAAAGAAGCGGCATGGGGTCGTCGGCGATGACTGTCAGCGGCACTCGAAGGTGGAGATCGGAGTTAGGGAGTTAGATCTCAGTGTTTCGTGAAGTGGCATGGCAATGTTGACAATAGTTGTTGGTGATGATTTCGGCGGTGATTTCGATGATGGGTTGTGCGATGGTTTCATTCCGTTGGTGGGATCGACGGCTTGGTGTTGGCTTTCAACTCTTTTGTTCTTAATCTGGTAGGTTAAAGTTGTGGATCCTTTTTTTTTTTTTTTTTATCTTCTGATGGTAGTCCTAGAGTCGGGCATGAATGGGGGTCACAAGCTTGGAGGGAGTAATGGGTTTCTCTATTGGTTTTGGGATGAAGAATTTGTGTGGCCAAAGGGGGTATATGGTACAGATTGGTTCTGGTTTTGGTTTGTAGATCTCGTGAGGTAAGAAATTGGGTTTCTTTGGTTTGAAAATCTCGTGGGGTAAGTATTTGAGTAATGGTATGTCTGGTGGTTGATTTGTTTTTTGACGGTGAATGTGGCTATGGGTTGTCAGTCGTGATTTTGGGTTGCTAAAAGGGGTGATTGGGTTGGGCTTTGATACCAAATTGATGTAGGACAACCTAGGCTTCCCACATAGATTAGTCCTACCGTAGAACCTTAGGCTTCCCACCTAAGATGTTTGGAATCACCACCAAACAAACCAATGCAATCCCTGCAAATAATCTCAATAATAATAATAATAGTTTGTGTGTAGAAAAGAAATTATCCAAAGCTTTATATGCAGCTTCCAGGAATCACAAAGATAAGGATAAACTCTCCAAAACAAATCCTAAACAATTTCAAATACTAATTTGATAATCCTAAACAATCTCAAATACTAATCCAATAATCCTAAACAAATGATAATGATAAACAACTAATCCTAACCAAACTCAAATACCCATCCAAACTAAACAAATAACTACGTTACAATTTGAAATTATCCACTAAAAATCTAAAATGAAATATTGAAATAACTTTTGGTTATGCTCTTGCATTACTATAACTTTGTATACATACTTTTGGATAGATTTTTATTTGTTTCCATATTATCTGTTGGTGACGAACTTTTAACAATCATGATGGCTTCTATATTGAATTAAGCTTTAATAAGTTTCTCATTCCATAAATTGTTAACACCAAATGCCACACATATTGATGGTACACGTATGACTATGATAACAAATAGAAGCTAGAGTTAATTCAAGATGCTGAAAAAAGGTCCATTATCAGTTTACTTGAGATTATGATGCTCTACTCTTACTATGTCTACAGTATATCAGAAACTGCACGAGTTAGAGAAACGTCTGTGTTGACATCCCATTTTGCAACCTGCATTTAACCTCACATGGAGAGTAAAAGGGTAATTTTGCCTTGGAAATATGCATCTTGATTCTGACCATTAGATCCTTAATCTCATTTCACCAAAATGATCTTGATGTCGTAACGATCAAATCGACTGGTCATAAGCCCTAATCGAACCACCAGATGGAAAGTTATCATCAAATCAAGTTTTAATGGCTGAGATGCACTATCACAAATTAAGTCCGACTATATGTGATTATGAACAATTGATTTCAATTGATTATAAGTGTAATCAATTTGAGATCAATGATATGTCATAATTTGATTGGTTAGAACTACATTTTATGGTGAGGTTGCATACACCTAATTAATTAGATAGTTAAACATTAATTATTCAATGAGTAATTTGTGCAATTATCTTTTAATTAGAGTAAATTTAGAACCAATTAAGTCTGAAATGGGAGTTATTGGAGCCATTTAATGTTAATTAAGAGCTAATTTTGGACCTATTAATGTTAATTGTGCTGAAATCATTTTCTAACAAATGACCTTTGCTCACCATTTCATCAATATCTCTCAGAATATTTTGAATCTGTTAATGAAGTTAATTTTCCCAGAAACTAGATATCCGGGGCTTCAATTTGAACACAAGAATGAGACAATTCCAATCAGAATTGAGTCAGATATGATTTTTCGAAGTTAGCTCTACAGGCTGTTACAGCAGCTATGGGAAAACCGAACTTGACTTGCTCCTCACTCCCACAAATCTTTTCATTTAATGCACCGGATTTCCCCCAAGGCTAAAATGAGGTCTAGGTTCATGATTCTTTGTCAACCTTCATTAAATGGCATTCCATTCATATTTTCTCCACCACTACTATATAAACCCCTCTTCTCCTTCGTTCCAAAGAACACAAAAAACCCCCTCTCTTCTCTTCTCTTGAGTTTTAGTGAAGTTGAGTAGTTTTGTCATATCTTGGTCTTCCTGAGACTCAAGGTATTGAGTGAGACTCACTCTCCCTCTCCTAGCTCTTCCTTTCCTCCATTCTTAGGACCTCCATTAAGAGTCCCCTTCTCTACCATATGGATTTTGCATGAAGGTATAATCCATTTCCCTAACTATTTGTTTATGTTACCATGATGAGAATCTAAGATTAAAGCATGATAATTTCATTGAATATGTTTGAATGTTCTTAATTGTTCTTATGTGTTCTTCACATGTTATTAGTTATTCATCACATGTTCATGCATATCACTAGATTTAATCTTAATTCCACATCAAAAATATGAAAAACATGTTTATTTAATAATTCTTTCAAATCCTTAAATCTAGGTTATCATTATACACACACATTCACAAGAATTTATTTTTCAATCCAAATGCAATGCTTAATAAATTGAATTAGGATTTATCACATGCACACACATTAAATTCAACATGTAAATTGATTGACATATTGGATGATATGATATGAATGTTAGCCACCATAGTCTAGAAGACCAGTTTTACCAAGTAAGGTGGGTGCCTAACACCTTCCCACCTTGTAACATAGCCTCTGAACTTAGATCAAGGGTTAGTAGATCAATGCTTATCCATGTAATTTTTCAATTTCTAGATTGTAACTAGGAAACAAAGCCATGTACTTTATCTTAGATTGTATCTAGAACCAAAGCCATGTAATTTTCCTATGACCAATGTAAATTCAATTTCAAATTAATAAAATGAGGAATCTTTCAATTATGGTTTTCTTATTTTTCCAATAATTAAATAAGTGGCGACTTCATTGTAAAACCCCTAATCTAAGGGGAAAAATGTAATCAGTCGAACCTCCATTTTAAGAGGCAATAACATGACTCCACCCATTCACGTGGATTTGACCCAATATCTTATAAGAACGGGCCGGGGGCGCGGTCTCTCACAGTCTGATAAGCTTGAACTTTGGTGACAAGAATGCAGTCAAAACAGCAATTGAAGTTACTCCATATGTCAGCTCCATATCAAGAACATTATATAATTTAAGTGTTTCAGTTTGTCGCCTCACACTTTTCCATCCACAATAAGAATTTTCCATCCACACTAAGAATCTTTTTATATAGTATAACAAAATTATTTTGCTATTGCTTTATTTATTGAACTCTAGAGTTAGAGAAGGACCAAAATAATCCTTGAAAAAAAATTCAAGCAAAAAATACATAATTGCTTTGAGATGGACCAAATAAATGTGAGAAATTTTTTTTAGAAGACATTATTATTACAACTTCTCGCTTGTAAAATTCCTTGAAGAAGAACAACTTTAAAAACCCATCTCTTCAAGCCTCGTAATCTACTCCAGAATAGTCTTTTTTCACCTTATTTTTTTATAGACATCTTCCTCCATAGCCGACATCTCTAAACAATGCTTGGTTTATGTCTTTAGAACTTATATTTGGTTTATGTCTTCAAAACTTACAAACATTTGTTGCTCTGCTCCCTAACACCATTATAAGGAAATATATATAAAAAATATTAAACTGTAAGGTCATGGAAGCATAATTGTCAAAACTTGAAGACTCTCTCTACATAAAACTCTCAGATTTTATTGAATGAAAGAGAGATTACAAGTTCTAAGAATAGATTACAAAGACTAACTATTTATATACAATCTAATCGAAGAAGATGAAGCAAAATAATTAAAATTCAATTTAAGAACTGAGTAATATATAGGTTTTAATGGATAATAAAGTGCAGGTTCAACCCATATATCGGATCGGTTGCAAGTCACATTTTTTATAATCCAACTTAGTCGGGTCAAGTCCAAGTCAGGCCCAAACCCAATCCGACACGTGGACAACCTAGAGCCCAGACTTTTTGGCAGTGCAGAATCTCACGGATACTGGGCCCATAATTCACAAAATGGGCCCAAAAAATATTTAACAAAAAAAAAAAACGAGCCAATAAAATAAAATATCAGTCAGAATATTATTTTTATTATTATTATTATTATTATTTTTGGTAAAGTCAGTCAGAATATCATAGTAACAAAAGCTAAAACCCAGCAGTCTCTCATAGCGGTGTCTCTCTGTGTCCAATCTTCCGTTGAAAAATGTCACAAACGAGAGAAGCACCGATCCTCCGACGAAGGAAGAATGATCTCCCACACGAAATTGTATTCAACATCCTGACAAGGCTTCCTGCCAAATCAATCATAAGATTCAGGTGCGTTTCCAAAACCTGGGACTCTTCAATCACCACCCCCTATTTCATCTCTACTCACCTCAATAACTTTGCTCATGATCATGATAATGATAATGGTGATGGTTACATCATACACATGCCGCGTAATACACGCGCCATGAATTCTTCTAACAGACCCGTCTGTACGGTCGCTTTGGACCGCACCTTTGATAGGATTTTCGAGATTGAAATTCCCTTTGATTTTCCTTCTGGGTTTTCTAAAATAGTCGGTTCCTGCAATGGGTTGTTGTGTCTCGCCACTTCGACTAATGTTATATATTTGTGGAACCCCAGCATTAGAAAATTCAAGAGGTTGCCTGATTCTTGCTTCGGAAAGTTGGGTTTTGTTGCACTCGGATTTGCGTATCATTCGGAGAACAACGACTACAAGGTTTTGAGGATTTCGAGTAATCCTGCGGCGGGACAGCCTATTCCTGATAAGATTGAGGTGTACACATTAAGTTCGGATTCATGGAGAAGGGTTGAGATGTCATTGAGAGCCAATGTTAAGGTATTTGATAATAATTTTCTTTTGCCAATCCCATTGGTTAGTGGAGCTTTGCATTGGATCTCACGTGTCACAGAAGGAGAAGAGGAGCGCAAGAGTGAAGTGATTATGTCATTTGATGTCAATAGTGAGAAATTTAGAATGTTAAGAATGCCTGATGGTTCTATATCAATAGTGAGTTTTCAGATATGTCTTGCTTCATTCAAGGGGAAACTGGCTTTCCTTACATTTGGAAAAAGTGAACAACATGACTACCACTACTCCATCTGGATGATGAGGGAGTATGGCATGCTTGAGTCTTGGAATAAAATTTTTGTTGTACCATTTCAGAGATTATCTCTTTGCATTGCCTTCACCATGCATGGTTCACTTTTGATTCGCTGCCTCTATATACCCAATCAAGGACAGAAGTTTGTTTTAGTTGACACTGAAACTCTACATGAGAAGGATTTTGATATCCAACAACCTTTATGTGTAGCTACCTTCATGGAGAGCCTTGCTTTACTTGATGGAGCAAACATGGTGTCTTACTAAGTGGATGTTGGCATGCATATTATAAGTGAAGTCCCTAGTGGTATGGACTATGGATGAAGTTTCCTTTAGTAGTAGGCACAATAGTATTGTGAAAAGCTTCATTTCTGTCCCAGGTTTACAATATATCCTTTTGTTTCTATTATCATATTATATATTAGTATATGATATTTCTCTGTGGATGTTTGTTGTGCACAAAATATAGATTTGGCAATGTCAATAGAAAACAATACTTGGCCAACATAATCCTTATTTGCTTACGTGTCCCATTGGTAGTGTTAAAAAGATCTAGATTATGGCTTTCTTGACTACAATTTAAAAGAAATGACCAAAAAAAGAGGAGAGAATAAAAGCAGCTCTAAAATTGAGAATCTTAAGAAGAAGTAGCCAAGTTCTTTTTTAGTGAGCATGTTTCCATTCCAAGGTCTTGTTCTTACTTCCCTTTTTCAAGCTACATGGTCTTTTGTTTGTTTCGGTAGAGTACGTTTAACCATAATATTGACATAATAAGCTATTTTATATGAAAGAGAGTTTGTCCCTAGATATGTGGTCCTGCTATATTATTACAAGGTCTTGTTCTTACATCCTGGCTCAATCGGCATGGTCTTTTGTTTGTTTTTGTAGTATATTTACCCTTAATATTGACAATAAGAAGCTAATTTATATGACAGAGAGTCTGTCTGTCTCAAGATATGTGATCCTGCTATTTTATCATTTTTTTTTTTTAGTCTAAGAGATTTATATATATAAGGAATGCTATTATCTCTTGCTTAGGTGGGTTCAATCACATGCTTTTTGTGTTAGTACAGTTGTTGCCTAAATGTTGTGTTTCTGTTAGTACTTTTGTGTTCTTTATCCTAAAGAAGCATGCTATGGTTTCACTAAACTTGTTTGGTTGAAGAAGGAAGAATTTAAAGGTTAATACAGTTGTTAGGTTGTGAGCTACATGAAGCGTATTTCCTGAACTTTTGTTTGGTTGGGCAGGAAGAATTTAGGGGCATGTACAGTTGCTAGCTTGTCGAATACCTTGGCATTGGGACAGCCATCAGAGGGAGTTCAATTTAACTAATTAGTATTTTTAAAGATGCATGCAAATATCTCTGTTTTAACTTTTAATTTAACATCCATGAAATAGAATACTTATAGTTATGGTACTATATTTGACCTCTTGCATGGACATCGTAAAGTCATCCTTTATCTTGCACGCACTTTAAAATTGGTTCTATCTACCTGTTCTTTCTTTCACCATCTTGATTCTTGAACTTGATTCAATACTTCATATTCTTAAACTTTGCATCTCTAATCTCTATCTACTACTATTAACTGTTGCAATTTTCCCAATTATTTTCGATGGAATATACATCTGGATCTATGCAAATGTGCATTGCACCAAAAACTGAGTTTGCATTGTCTCCTTTATCGCCAACTTAAGCAGAAAAGAGTACTTTTCAGCCAAAATATTCTGTGTTGGCTCTTATTTATATGTTATTGGTTATATTATTTTCTACAAGTTTCAAATTGGATTTTCCTTTTGCTTTCTCCTTTTAGCCTTTCTGTAATCCCCATAACAATATGGCAGATTGTGCTAGTTGGAAGAGTTCTGTAACACAGGATGCTAGTTTTATGAACTTATTCTCTCAAAAAATTGACTAATCCCATCCTCACAATTTATTTTGATTTTCAAGTATCAATTGGACAACTATGATGTTAAGAACAATAGAGGTGGGTTGTTTTTGAATTGCTTATAGCCAGCCAAAGCACAAAATAGTCTGGTAAGTGGTAACTAGCTTCTATGTAGGCATGTTCCTGTAAGTACTTTGATATGATAAAAAACTCAAAATATTTGTGCTTGACCTTTTATCCTTTTGTAATCCCCTTGATAGAGTGGTGTGTTAAGTCTACTTAGTCTAGTTGACAGGTTTTAAGTTTAGAAAGAACTTTAGCAACAAAATTAACTTGCTTGCCTAGAATGATGTCATTTGATGACAATGGAGAGAAATTCGGATCACACTACCACTTGCTGTTGGAGATGGCTGGCGAGTGGAACATCTTGAATTGTACAAGGAAAATTTGGCTTTGATTGCATATGGTCACTTCGACCACTGAGGATTGTTTGGGTGATGCAATAGTATGGTCTGCATGAATCATAATCATAGAGTAGACTTCTTGTTTTGTGCAATTGGAAAATATTCTAGTCTTTTTACAGTTGCACCAGGCATGGTGTACTTTTGGTTCAGAAAGGCCCCTGCTTAGGTTGTAGAAAAGTTCAAATTTATCACACTCTCATGTATTTACCTGACTTGGCCCATCATAACACAAATGAAGAGGAGAATTTGTGAAAAATTAGATAACTATTCTGTGTGTATGGACTTATTGGATTTTGAAACTATACATGAGAAGGTCTTGGTATTCTAGCTTTTCCGACTTTGCATGCTACTTTTGTGGAGAGGATTGCATTAATGGATGTAGAAAATATGCTATTTGGATAAGTAGTGTCATTATTTACAACTCAAGCTGTGATTGAGTGATGCTGAATGCTCCTTTTCTTTTCCAAAAGGCATGAAAGTAATGGTCTGAAGGGGAAGGGTAAAATTATTCGTGACTTATATAACTTTTAATGTTTGTGCTTTTTTTTTTTTTTCGTCAAATATAATATGATTCAAACCTATTATAGTTGAGTGAAATGGTACCCACATGACATGACTATTATTATGTTATTACTTATTACTTCAAAAAAAAAATTTGTTAAAATTTTGTGAACTATTTTTCTGCTTAAAGCTTGATTTGTATCCTAGGTTTACATTATCCTTTTGTGGTTATTTTATATTAGTTTTGTATATTTCTATGTGGATGATTGTCTTGCACAAACCTAGATTTGGCAATGTCAACAAAAAAACAATACTTGGCCAACATAATCCTTTATTTGCTTATGCTTCTCTCTGGTAGTATAAAGAAGATCTAGATTATTGCTCTCCTGGCTACAATTTAAAAGAAGAGAACAAAACGTTTAAGAAGCTCTAAAACTGAGAATGTTGAAAAAGAGTAGCCAAGTGCTTGTTTAGTGAGCATGTTACCATTCCAAGGTCATGTTAATACTTCCTTGGCTCAAGCAGAGCCACATGGTTTATCAGTTTATGGTCAACGTAAACACTTTTTTTTGAATTAGACTCAATAATTATATATCCAGCTTTTATGTGCTGAAGTGAACTAATACAATTGGTTCTGAGTTAGGCATCATTAAGAACAGTATTTCAAACAAAGTGTTATTGGCTTTTACAAGGGTAGGTTTCGAATTTTCTACCAATTTTTTTTCCCAATCTTCTCCTACAATTTTATAATATAACAAATCATTTTACAAATTCAGTTTTGATTCCTGAATCTTTTACTTCTTCAATAGTTGCAAACCCCCTTTATTGATATGATAGTTTTAAAGATCTCTCTATATGGATATGGAAATAGTGTTTTCCCCTAAGAATTGGTAATTTCCTCTAACTTCTAAACTCAATAATGTAACTTGGTAATATTCGATGTCAAACAAAAGGCAATGTCATAATATATATATTTCTGTGAAGACAATTTCATGACATAATTTCTTTTATTGATAGCTAAATAAATAAATAATGGTTTTTTTGACTAATGGCTTGTTAAGTTTGAAAGAATCGAACTCTACTTTACGCTTGTATTAAATTCCGCTGGTTATTTGGTAGCCATAAACGAGTCTTGGCTGGTTCCTTTGGGCTTTTGAATTTCCAGAATCTCTTCTACAATTTTTTTCCCTACTCTATCCCACTATTATAATTCCCATATCTAAAATAGTCAAAGGTACATCTAATTTGGCCTAATAGAAAATATATTGTGTTCTTACCAATGTACTAGTTGTGCAACTTTTCATCACTTTGTTTATTTTACAAAAATTTTACCAAGAGGAAACAAGATATGATTCTCAAACTTGCTTACTTCACAAAAATGTTACCAAATATCACCAATTTACGCCCCCCACCACAAACTGAAAATAAATGTTCTACTCTATCGCACCCATCTCATTCTTTTTTTTGTTTGAATCTTCAAATATCCAAAACTTCTTTAGAAATGGTGTGGGTAATTTGGATTTCCTAGAGTCACCATTTTGTGGATTAGGGGTTCATTTGAATAGATTTTTGTAATCGCTCAAGGAAGGGATTTAGAAATGGATTTAATGGTAGTTTGGATGGGGGAGTTCTAGTTATGTTAGTAGGAGATTTTGGGTATATTATTGTGTTGATGGAACACTAATAGAGCAAATTTTTTTTTTTTGTAGATAATTTGATGTTCAAAATGAAATTTGAACCCTATACGTCTCCATTAAAAATACCTAAATACAGAAATGGTTCCAAGATTTCAAGCTAAAGGGGGTTGGTATATATATATATATATATATATATATATATATAAAAGTACTGTGTCCACAATGTTTTCACAACACTTTTATAACAAATCCTAAGTGGTTAGTTGTTATTATTTCTAATTTGATTGAACACACTAGTAAAATTATTTTTTTACCCACTAATAACAGCCAATAACAATTTGCTACTTAAGATTTGTTGCAAAAGTATTATGAATATTGCATTTCTAAAAAAAAAAAAATCCAATTAAGCATCCATATGTTTTGAGTTGAGGATTTACATGACTTTGGGCTAATGGTTTTGGAGGGGAGAGGTCAAAGGCACCAAGCTACATGAATGCCTTGTTTGGGTCTTTTTAAACAATGAAGGATTTGAAATTAATTGTTTGGATACCTAAATTTGAAAGTGTTATGAACATAGCATTTCTAAAAATAAAATAAAATAATCCAATTAAGCATCCGTATGTTTTGAGTTGATGATTTACATGAGTTTGGGCTAATGGTTTTGGAGGGGAGAGGTCAAAGGCGCCAAGCTACATGAAATGTCTTGTTTGGGTCTTTTTAAACAATGAAGGATTTGAAATTAATTGTTTGGATACCAAAATTTGGATTTGGATTTGAGATCAATACAATATATTTTTTTAATAATTATTTTTCTTAATCCTTCTACATTTTAGTTTTAAATACTTGAGGTAGTATTGAAAATCCAATTGCAAGATGATGACTAAATATCTTTAGTCATAGCCAACTAAAAAAAAAACTCAGTTTTTATGGATTTAGATTAAGTAGAAAAAGAGAAACAGAGAGGTTAAAGGGAAAGATAAGAGTTGAGAGAGACAAACCTGGAGTTGTCACGAGAAAGAGAGAGAAGAAGAAGCTTGTTGTGTCATGAGAAAGAGAAAGAAGCACGAGCCTAAGTAGAGAGAAAGAGGAGGGTGCGTGAAAGATTTCAAAAAATTCACTATATTTGAGAGTATTTGAAATCCATGAATTTTGACCTATCAAATTCTGGTTGGATTTTAGGTCAAATCCAAATCCATTTCTTTTAACTTAACCAAACAAAGAATTTAGATTTCGTGTCCCTCAAATCTAAATCCATAGCCAAATTCATAAAATCCAAATAGATCATTAGCATATTGGACCAAGATATGAGGGGTCAATTTTATTTGTCCCTTCATATGCCGAAAACACACTCAAGCGACCTCGGGGCAAAAAGCTTTGGGCCTCCAAGCACAAAAATGGGCCCAGAAAATATTAAACATAAACTAAAAAATAAAATAACAAGTTCAAAGGTAAAAAACCAAAGCTAACCCGCAGCAGTAACCAAAAAAAAAGAACCCCGAGTCTCTCTGAGCTTGTCTCCGTGTATCAACTCTTCCGTTGAAAAATGTCACAAACGACAGAACCACCGATCCTCCGACGAAGGAAGAATGATCTCCCAGATGACATCGTACTCAACATCCTGACAAGGCTGCCTGCCAAATCAGTCATAAGATTCAGGTGCGTTTGCAAACCCTGGAACTCCTCAATCACCACCTCCTATTTCTTCTCAACTCACCTTAATAACTTCGCTCATGCTCATGATACTGATAATGATAACGATAATGGTGATGGTTATATCATACACATGCCGCGTCATACACGCGCCATGAATTCTTCGAACAGACCCGTCTGTACGGTCGCTTTGGACCGAACCTTTGATAGGATTTTCGAGATTGAAATTCCCTTTGATTTTCCTTCTGGGTTTTCCAAAATAGTCGGTTCTTGCAATGGGTTGTTGTGTCTCGCCACTTCGACTAATGTTATATATTTGTGGAACCCCAGCATTAGAAAATTCAAGAGGTTGCCTGATTCTTGCTTAGGAAATTTGGGTGTTGTTACACTCGGATTTGCTTATCATTCGGAGAACAATGACTACAGGGTTTTGAGGGTTTCGTGTTGTCCTTGGATAAGACCGAATGTGCCTGATGACATTGAGGTGTACTCATTAAGTTCGGATTCATGGAGAAGGGTTGGGATGTCATTGAGAGCCAATGTTAAGGTATTTGATAATAGTTTTCTTTTGCCAACTCCACTGGTTAGTGGAGCTTTGCACTGGATCTCACGTGTTGTAGAAGGAGAAGAGGAGTGTAAGGTTGAAGTGATTATGTCATTTGATGTCAATAGTGAGGAATTTAGAATGTTAAGAATGCCTGATGGTGCTATGTCAATAGTGAGATTTCAGACATGTCTTGCATTATTTAAGGGGAATCTGGCTTTCCTTACATTTGGTCAAAGTGAACAACGTGGTGGCTACCAATTCTCCATCTGGGTGATGAGGGAGTATGGCGTGCTTGAGTCTTGGAATAAACTTTTTGTTGTACCACTTGAGAGATTAGCTGTTTGCATTGCCTTCACTATGTGTGGTTCACTTTTGACTCACTGCCTTGAGACCGGCAATCAAGAACAGAAGTTTGTTTTAGTTGACACTGAAACTCTACACGAGAAGGATTTTGATATCCAACAACCTTTATGTGTAGCTACCTTCATGGAGAGCCTTGCTTTACTTGATGGAGCAAACATGGTGTCTTACTAAGTGGATGGTGGCATGCATATTATAAGTGAAGTCCCTAGTGGTATGGACTATGGATGAAGTTTCCTTTAGTAGTAGGCACAATAGCATTGTGAAAAGCTTCATTTCTGTCCCAGGTTTATAATGTCCTTTTGTGGCTATTATCATTATATATTAGTATATGATATTTCTCTGCAGATGTTTGTTGTGCAAAAATCTAGATTTGGCAATGTAAGTAGAAAACAATGCTTGGCGAACATAATCCTTATTTGCTTACATGTCCCTTTGGTAGTGTTAAAAAGATCTAGATTATGGCTCTTGAGTACACTTTAAAAGAAGAAATGACCAAAAAAAGAGGAGAGAATAAAGACAGCTCTCAAACTGAGAATTATGAAAAGAAGTAGCCAAGTGCTTTTTTAGTGAGCATGTTACCATTCCAAGGTCTTGTTCTTACTTCCCTGTCTCAAGCTACAAGGTCTTTTGTTTGTTTCAGTAGTACATTTAACCATAATATTGGCAGTAATAAGCTAATTTATATGAAAGAGAATCTGTCCCTAGATATGTGATCCTGCTATATTATTACAAGGTCTTGTTCTTACTTCCCTGGCTCAGGCGGCATTGTCTTTTGTTTGTTTCTGCAGTATATTTACCCTTAATATTGACAATAAGAAGCTAATTTATATGACAGAGAGTCTGTCTGTCCCAAGATATGTGATCATGCTATTTTATCATATCTTTAGAGTCTGAGAGATTTATATAGATAAGGAATGCTATTATCTCATGCTTAGATGGGTTCAATCACATCTTTTTTCGTTCATTGGATGTGGATCAACTAGTTTAGCTGCCTAAATGTTGTGTTTCTATTAGTACTTTTGTGTTCTTTATCCTAAACAAATATGCTATGGTTTCACTAAACTTGTTTGGCTGAAGCGAAAGAATTTAAAGGCATATATAGCTGTTAGTTTGTGAGCAACATCAAATGTGTTTCCTGAACTTTCGTTTGGTTGGACAAGAAGAATTTAGGGGTGTGTACAGTTGTTAGCTTGTCAAATACATTCGCATTGAGACAAGCATCAGTGGGAGTTTAAATTAACTTACAAGTATTTTTAATGATGCATGCAAACATCTCTGTTTTAGGTTAAAAATCCATGAAATAGAATGCTTATGGTACTATTTTGACCTCTTGCATGGAAATCCAATAGTCATCCTTGTTCTTGCACACACTTTAAAATTGGTTCTAACTACACGTTCTTGCTTTCACCATCTTGATTTTTTGAACTTGATACAGTACTTCCGATTCTTAAACTCTCCATCTCTAATCTCTATCAGATACTACTGTCAACTGTTGCACTTTTCCCAATTGTTTCGATAGATATATATATATATATATATATATATCTGGATATATTCAAATGTGCATTTCACCAAAACTGAGTTTACATTGTCTGCTTTATTTATATATCGGCTCCTATTTATGTTATTGGTTATATTTTATTTCCTACACGATTAAAATTGGACTATCTATAATCCCCATAACAATATGGCAAATTTAGCTAGTTGGCAGAATTCTGTAACACAGGATGCTAGTTTATGAACTTATTCTCTCAAAAAATTGACTAATCCCATCCTCACAATTTATTTTGATTTTCAAGTACAATTGGACAACTATGATGTTAAGAACAATAGAGGTGAGTTGTTTTTGAATTGCTTGTGGCCAGCCAAAGCACAAAATAGCGTCTGGTAAGTGGTAACTAGCTTCTATGTAGGCATGTTCCAGTAAGTACTTTGATATGATGGGAAACACAAAATACTTGTGCTTGACCTTTTATCCTTTTGTAATCCCCTTGATAGAGTGGTGTGTTAAGTCTACTTAGTCTAGTTGACAGGTTTTAAGTTTAGAAAGAACTTTAGCAACAAAATTAACTTGCTTGCCTAGAATGATGTCATTTGATGCCAATGGAGAGAAATTCGGATCACACTACCACTTGCTGTTGGAGATGGTTTGCGAGTGGAACATCTTGAATTGTACAAGGAAAATTTGGCTTTGATTGCATATGGTCACTTCGACCACTGAGGATTGTTTGGGTGATGCAATAGTATGGTCTGCATGAATCATAATCATAGAGTAGACTTCTTGTTTTTTGCAATTGGAAAATG
This sequence comes from Quercus parvula, assembly GCA_030820535.1. Lineage (NCBI taxonomy): Eukaryota > Viridiplantae > Streptophyta > Magnoliopsida > Fagales > Fagaceae > Quercus > Quercus parvula. Next base: position 51,940,441 of record JAUAME010000003.1, read on the forward strand.
TTCTAGTCTTTTTACAGTTGCACCAGGCATGGTGTACTTTTGGTTCAGAAAGGTCCCTGCTTAGCTTGCAGAAAAGTTCAAATTTATCACACTCTCATGTATTTACCTGACTTGGCCCATCATAACACAAATGAAAAGGAGAATTTGTGAAAAACTAGATAACTATTCTATGTGTATGGTTAATCAAGCCTTGCTTGGAAAATGGTTATGGCAGTTTGGATGTGAAACCGATCGTTTATGGCGTCAAGTTATAGCTACCAAGTATGGAGACACTAGTGACACTAGTGGAGGCTGGTGCACTGGAGTTGGTAGAGGTTCGTAGGGGTGTGGAATGTGGAAGAATATTAGGGAAGGTGCAGAGAGTTTCTTTGGTCATGTGTTGCATGTGGTGGGAGAGGGTCTTCGTATTCGATTCTGGTTTGACCTTTGGTGTGGACACATTCCCTTAAAAGATCTTTACCCTAATCTTTTCTCTCGTGCTTTGAGTAAGGCACCTGGATTTCTGAGTTGATTACTATTACATCAAACGGTGGTAGTAGGAGTTGGAATATTCAATTCCACCGGGCTCCTGATGATTGGGAGGTGGAGAGAGTAGATGCTTTTTATGAGCATATTTATTCCAAAATGCCAAGAGGCATGGGGGTTGATAGTTTTTTTTGGAAGTTAAGCCCAAATGGTGTCTTTGATGTGCGCTCGTTTTATAATTCCTTGTCTGCTCCTTCTACCATTTCTTTCCCTTGGAAGTGTATTTGGAGTTCTAAGGTACCTAGAAGAGTTTCTTTCTTTTTATGGACAGCAGCTCGAGATAGTACTCTTACCATTAATAACCTTGTAAAAAGGTACCTGCCCTTGGTTAATCGGTGTTGTTTGTGCCGCTATGATGGAGAAACAGTGGATCATCTTTTACCTCATTGTAAGTTCATAAATGCCTTATGGAGTGAAGTTTTTTTGATGTTTGGTATACAGTGGGTGATGCCAAGGACGATTGTTTCTCATCTTTGTGCATGGGAGAATGATTTAGGGATACACTCTTCTTCAATTTTGAATATGGTGCCAGCTTGTTTGATGTGGCTAATTTGGAGGGAACGAAATACCCGCACTTTTGAGGATGTTGAGAAATCTGTGGATCTTTTGAAGTCTCCGCTAGTTGGGACATTGTTTGGGTTTTTGTATTTGTATTTGTTTCAAGTACAGTCTGTTCATCATCGTGAACATGATGTACTATTTTATTAATGAAATATCTATTACCTAAAAAAAAAAAAACTATTATGTGTGTGACTTATTGGATCCTGAAACTCTACATGTGAAGGTCTTGGTATTCTAGCTTTTCCAACTATGCCTGCTACTTTTGTGGAGAGGATTGCATTCTTGGATGTAGAAAATATGCTATTTGGATAAGAAGGGTCATTATTTACAACTCAAGCTGTGATTGAGTAATGTTGAATGCTCCTTTTCTTTTCCAAAAGGCATGAAAGTAATGGTCTGATGGGGAAGGGTAAAATTATCCATGACTTGTATAATTTTTTAATGCTTGTGGGGGTTTTTTTTTTTTTTTTTTTCCAAATATAATAGGATTTAAACCTATTATAGTTGAGTGAAATGGCACCCACATGACATGACTATTGTTATGTTATTACTTATTACTTTTAACGAAAAATTTGGTAAAATTTTGTGAACTAATTTTCTGCTTAAAGCTTGATTTGTATCCTAGGTTAACATTATCCTTTTGTGGTTATTATATATTTCTGTGTGGATGGTTCTTGCACAAACCTAGATTTGGCAATGTCAACAAAAAAACGATACTTGGGCCAACATAATCCTTATTTGCTTATTTAGCTTGAAAGAATCAAACTCTACTTTATCCTCGTACTAAATTCTGCTGTTTAAACGAGTCTTGGTTGGTTCCTTTGGGCTTTTGAATTTCCGGGATCTTTTCAACAATATTTTTTCCTACTCTATTACACTCTTAACTTTTTAGCTTTTAGTTTGTATCTCGTATATGTTTTAAGTCGAAAGCCTAAATCTACAATGTTCTATTTTGTTTTGCCTTTAGCAATAACAATAGTCTTGCAGAATTGATATCTTACGTCACGTTACTGATTCCTATCTCTAAACCTAAGGAATTTATTGTACTTTTTATCTTATTATTATATTGATCTGTAAAATATGAATTCCCATATCTAATATCATCAAATATACGACTAATTTGGCCAAATGGATAATATATTGTGTTCTTACCAATGTACTAGTTGTGCGACATTTCCTCACTTTGTATATTTCACAAAAAGGTTACCAAGAGGAAACAACATATGATTCTCACACTTTCTTATTTCACAAAAATGTTACCAAATATCACTAATTTACCCCACAAAAGAAAAATATATGTTCAACTCTATCCCACCCATCTCTTCCTGCTTCTTTTTTGAATCTTCAATAGCCAAACCATCTTTAGAGATGGTGTGAGTAATTTGGATTTCCTAGTGTTGCCATTTTGTGAATTAGGGGTTCATTTGAATAGATTTAACATTAGTTTGGATGGGGGAGTTCCAATTATGTTAGTACGAGATTTTGGGTATATTATTGTGTTGATGGAACACTAATTGAACAATTTTGTTTTATTGATAATTTGATGTTCGAAAATGAAATTTGAACCCTATATGTCTCCATTAAAAATACCTAAATATAGGAATGGACCTAGGATTTCAAGCTAAGGGAGGCCGGTGTATAAACATTAAAAAAAAAAAAAAGGGTATTGTGTCCACAATGTTTTCACAACACTTTTACAACAAATCATTTTTTTTTTTTTTTTTTGGTAATCAGGAAAATTTCATTAACTAAGAAATAGAAACAAAGGAGTAGTAGCGCTCATACATAGTTCTCACAGCATCAAGGCTAGCCAAGAGCACCACAACAGTTGGGGGGGATTGAAGAATTACAAAATCTTGAGAAAGCATAGCACCTCTCCTAGCAAGGGTGTTGGCGCACTTGTTTGCCTTCCTATAACAGTGTTGAATTTAGACTCTTAGAATTTTCTACAATCACTCTTTGCAATCAGCCAGGATGACATCATAACTGGTAATCAAGAAAATTTCATTAACTAAGAAATAGAAACAAAGGAGCAATACTCATACATAGTTCCCATAACATCAAGACTAGCCAAGAGCGCCACAACAGCCGGGGGGACTGAAGAATTACAAAATCTTGAGAAAGCATAACACCTTTCCTAGCAAGGGCGTTGGCGCACTTGTTTGCCTCCCTATAATAGTGTTGAATTTAGACTCTTGGAATTTTCTGCAATCCCTCTTTGCAATCAGCTAGGATGACATCATTACTGTTCAAATTACCTTTATTTTTCTTTAGCATGTCAACTACAATCGTCGCATCTAGCTCAATCAAAACATTAGTTAGACTTAATTCAATGTAAAGATTAATCACATCCCGAAGGGCCCATAGCTCTACTGCCACACTAGTGGTGTATCCAATTGTTATGGCATAATCACTTACCCAATCCCCATGAGAGTTTTCAGATGATACCGCCTCCACCGGCTCTGCCTAGATTGCCCAAGGAGGAGCCATCAGAATTCAATTTGAACCAGCTTTTTGGAGGAGGAGACCATCATACCTGAATAGAGATTACGGAGGGCCTCACCCTATCATTCAATCTAAGGTAAGCAAACTCAAAGGCTTTGGCTAGCATCTCTGTCATTAAGGAGCTGTGAGTGATATGATCTCTAAAAATCACCCAATTCTGCTGAAGCCAAACTTCACTATCAAATGAGAAGACAATACCCCATCTGATGCCAGAGGTGGATGTCTGATGTGAGATGCTATTAAGACGAAGCCAGTTCGAGAAAGTTGCTCCATAAAATAAGTTTGGGTGGAGGGGAGGGGAAAGGAATCTCAAAAAACTTGAGCTTATGGACAGTCCCTCAAGGTATGAATGATTGATTCCAATGGAGCACCACATAAAGGGTAGGAGTGGGGAATACTTAAGCCTCTGACGACAAGCACCTCTCTAACTGGTATACTTCTATGGAGACACTGCCAAAGAAGCACCTGATTTTAGGCAGAGTGACTGATTTCCAGACCCAATTACCAGTAAAAGTCTCATGGTGGTGAGAGTCATTATCCATAGACGCTAGCTTGTAAGCCTCTTTAAGATCAAAATCACCATTAGGCGGAGAAGCCCAAGAAATATGATCCATACTAGCTACTGCCATAGGGAAGAAGGTGACTTTAATTTTTTGACTAAGAGTAAAGGGAGAGGGTATGACAAAACTTCGAGGTTCCAATAACCTGATTGAAAAACATCTTTAAGAAGAAGAGATTCCTCTCCTCTTTGGAAGCACTTGCAATGAGGCCTTTCAAAGCCCCATCACTCAACCATTTATCATGCCAAAAGGAAAGGCTGTTGTCTGTGCTTGCTATCCACTTAATTCCTCTCTTGAAGAGTAATTCTCCTTTCTAAAGAGTTGTCCAAGTGGGTGAGCAAGACCTGGGTTTGAAGAGATTCTGTCTTCTTCTATTATAGAGTACTTGTGAGAGAGAACGCGGGCCCATAAAGAATCTCTTTCCTTATGGAAACGCCAATTGAGTTTGGCAAGCAGTGCAATGTTCTTTTCCTTGGCTGACTGAAGCTTAAAATATTATTAAGCACTAGCAAAATGTAAACATCATTTACAAGAGCTGCCTCAATCATACATGGGTAATGTTCTATCTAATTTTCATAATTCAAAATGTCTTTAGGTTGTGTTTAGATGACAACATTTGGATTTAGATTTAAAATTCATTGATTTAAAATGCCTTGATTTGAAATGCCTTGATTTGTGTCTTTTTAAACAATGTAGGAGTTGAAATTAATTGTTTGAAATTCCATTGTTTGGATACCTAAATTTCGAATTAGATTTGAGATCAATACTATTTATTTTTTAATTATTATTATTTTTAATCCTTCTACATTTTAATTTTAAATACATGAGGTAATATTTATAATCAAATTTACAAGATGATGAGTAAATATCTTTAGTCATAGCCAACTAAAAAAAAACCCACAGTTTTTGTGAATTTAGATTTAGTAAAAAGAGAGAAATAGAGAGGTTAAAGAGAAAGATAAGGGTTAAGAGAGACAGACTATAAGTTGTCACGAAAGAGAGAGAAGAAGAAGCTTGTTGCATTGTGAGGAAGAGAGAGAAGCACAAGCGAGAGAGAAGAAGAAGCTTGTTGCATTGTGAGGAAGAGAGAGAAGCACAGGCCTAAGTAGAGAGAAAGAGGAAAGTGTGTGAAGGATTTCAGAAATTCTACCGTATTTAAGGGTATTTGAAATCTATGAATTTTAGCCAATCAAATTCTAGTTGGATTTGGAGCCAAATCTAAATCCAACTCTTTTAACTTATTTGAACAAAGAATTTGGATTTCGAGCTCTTCAAATCCAAATACATTACCAAATTCATGGCATTCAAATAGACCATTAGTATATTTAGCTAAAATATGTGCTAATCAATTTTCTTTGTCGCTTGATATGTGAAAAACACACTCAAGTGACCTCGGAGCATAAAGCTTTGGGCCTTGGAGCACAAAAATGGGCCCAAAAAATACTAAACATAAAACGAACGTGTCTAAAAAATAAAATAACAAGTTCAAAAGGAAAAAAAAACAAAAGCTAACCCGCAGCAGTAAAAAAAAAAAAAAAAAAACCCCTCAATCTCTCTGAGCTCGTCTCTGTGTATCAACTCTACCGTTGAAAAATGTCACAGGCGACAGAACCACCGATCCTCCGACGAAGGAAGAATGATCTCCCAGATGACATCGTACTCAACATCCTGACAAGGCTGCCTGCCAAATCTGTCATAAGATTCAGGTGCGTTTGCAAACCCTGGAACTCCTCAATCACCACCTCCTATTTCATCTCAACTCATCTTAATAGCTTCGCTCATGCTCATGCTCATGATATTGATAATGATAATGGTGATGATTATATCATACACATGCCGCGTAATACACGTGCCATGAATTCTTCTAACAGACCCGTCTGTACGGTCGCTTTGGACCGCACCTTTGATAGGATTTCCGAGGTTGAAATTCCCTTTGATTTTCCTTCTGGGTCTGCCCGTATAGTCGGTTCCTGCAATGGGTTATTATGTCTTGCTGGTATTGGGGGTCGAAACATTTCTGATTATGCTATATATTTGTGGAACCCCAGCATTAGAAAATTCAAGAGGTTGCCTGATTCTTGCTTAGGAAAGTTGGATTCTGTTGCACTCGGATTTGCGTATCATTCGGAGAACAACGACTACAAGGTTTTGAGGATTTCGAGTAATCGTGCGGCGGGACAGCCTATTCCTGCTAAGATTGAGGTGTACACATTAAGTTCGGATTCATGGAGAAGGGTTGGGATGTCATTGAGAGCCAATGTTATGGTAGTTGATAATAATTTTCTGTTACCATTCCCATTGGTTAGTGGAGCTTTGCACTGGATCTCACGTGTCATAGAAGGAGAAGAGGAGCGCAAGAGTGAAGTGATTATGTCATTTAATGTCAATAGTGAGAAATTTAGAATGTTAAGAATGCCTGATGGTTCTATGTCAATAGTGAGTTTTCAGAAATGTCTTGCCTCATTCAAGGGGAAACTGGCTTTCCTTACATTTGGAAAAAGTGAACAACATGGCTACCACTACTCCATCTGGGTGATGAGGGAGTATGGCATGCTTGAGTCTTGGAATAAAATTTTTGTTGTACCATTTCAGAGATTATCTCTTTGCATTGCCTTCACCATGCATGGTTCACTTTTGATTCACTGCCTGGATGTACCCAATCAAGAACAGGATTTTGTTTTAGTTGACACTGAAACTCTACATGAGAAGGTTTTTGATATCCAACAACCTTTATATGTAGCTACCTTCATGGAGAGCCTTGCTTTACTTGATGGAGCAAACATGGTGTCTTACTAAGTGGATGTTGGCATGCATATTATAAGTGAAGTCCCTAGTGGTATGGACTATGGATGAAGTTTCCTTTAGTAGTAGGCACAATAGTATTGTGAAAAGCTTAATTTCTGTCCCAGGTTTACAATATATCCTTTTGTGGCTATTATCATATTATATATTAGTATATGATATTTCTCTGTGGATGTTTGTCGTGCACAAATCTAGATTTGGCAATGTAAGTAGAAAACAATACTTGGCCAACATAATCCTTATTTGCTTACATGTCCCTTTGGTAGTGTTAAAAAGATTAAAAAGATCTAGATTATGGCTCTCTTGAGTGCACTTTAAAAGAAGAAATGACCAAAAAAAGAGGAGAGAATAAAAGCAGCTCTAAAATTGAGAATCTTAAGAAGAAGTAGCCAAGTTCTTTTTTAGTGAGCATGTTTCCATTCCAAGGTCTTGTTCTTACTTCCCTTTTTCAAGCTACATGGTCTTTTGTTTGTTTCGGTAGAGTACGTTTAACCATAATATTGACATAATAAGCTATTTTATATGAAAGAGAGTTTGTCCCTAGATATGTGGTCCTGCTATATTATTACAAGGTCTTGTTCTTACATCCCGGCTCAATCAGCATGGTCTTTTGTTTGTTTTTGTAGTATATTTACCCTTAATATTGACAATAAGAAGCTAATTTATATGACAGAGAGTCTGTCTGTCTCAAGATATGTGATCCTGCTATTTTATCATTTTTTTTTAGTCTAAGAGATTTATATATATAAGGAATGCTATTATCTCTTGCTTAGGTGGGTTCAATCACATGCTTTTTGTGTTAGTACAGTTGTTGCCTAAATGTTGTGTTTCTGTTAGTACTTTTGTGTTCTTTATCCTAAAGAAGCATGCTATGGTTTCACTAAACTTGTTTGGTTGAAGAAGGAAGAATTTAAAGGTTAATACAGTTGTTAGGTTGTGAGCTACATGAAGCGTATTTCCTGAACTTTTGTTTGGTTGGGCAAGAAGAATTTAGGGGCATGTACAGTTGCTAGCTTGTCGAATACCTTGGCATTGGGACAGCCATCAGAGGGAGTTCAATTTAACTAATTAGTATTTTTAAAGATGCATGCAAATATCTCTGTTTTAACTTTTAATTTAACATCCATGAAATAGAATACTTATAGTTATGGTACTATATTTGACCTCTTGCATGGACATCGTAAAGTCATCCTTTATCTTGCACACACTTTAATATTGTTTCTATCTACATGTTCTTTCTTTCACCATCTTGATTCTTGAACTTGGTTCAATACTTCATATTCTTAAACTCTGCGTCTCTAATCTCTATCTACTACTATTAACTGTTGCAATTTTCCCAATTATTTTCGATAGAATATACATCAGGATCTATGCAAATGTGCATTGCACCAAAAATTGAGTTTGCATTGTCTCCTTTATGTCCAACTTAAGCAGAAATGAGTACTTTTCAGCAAAAATATTCTGTGTTGGCTCTTATTTATGTTATTGGTTATATTATTTTCTACAAGTTTAAAATTGGATTTTCCTTTTGCCTTCCCCTTTTAGCCTTTCTATAATCCCCATAACAATATGGTAGATTGTGCTAGTTGGCAGAGGATGCGAGTTTTATGAACTTATTCTCTCAAAAAATTGACTAATCCCATCCTCACAATTTATTTTGATTTTCAATTATCAACTGGACAACTATGATGTTAAGAACAATAGAGGTGGATTGTTTTTGAATTGCTTATTGCCAGCCAGAGCACGAAATAGCATCTGGTAAGTGGTAACTAGCTTCTATGTAGGCATGTTCCAGTAAGTACTTTGATATGATAGGAAACTCAAAATATTTGTGCTTGACCTTTTATCCTTTTGTAATCCCCTTGATAGAGTGGTGTGTTAAGTCTACTTAGTCTAGTTGACCGTTTTTAAGTTCAGAAAGAACTTTAGAACCAAAATCAACTTGCTTGCCTAGAATGATGTCATTTGATGCCAATGGAGAGAAATTCGGATCACACTATCACTTGCTGTTGGAGATGGCTTGCAAGTGGAACATCTTGAATTGTACAAGGAAAATTTGGCTTTGATTGCATATGGTCACTTCGACCACTGGGGATGTTTGGGTAATGAGATAGTATGGTCTGCAAGAATCATAATCATAGAGTAAACTTCTTTTTTTGTGCAATTGGAAAATGTTCAAGTCTTTTTTTGGTTGCACCAGGCATGGTGTACTTTTGGTTTAGAAAGGTCCCTGCTTAGGTTGCAGAAAAGTTCAAATTTATCACACTCTTTCGTATTTACCTGACTTGGCCCTTCATAACACAAATGAAAAGGAGAATTTGTGAAAAATTAGGTAACTATTCTGTGTGTATAGACTTATTGGATCCTGAAACTCTACATGAGATGGTCTTGGTATTTTAGCTTTCCCAACTATCCTGCTACTTTTGTGGAGAGGATTGCATTAATGGATGTAGAAAATACACTATTTGGATAAGAAGTGTCATTATTTACGACTCAAGCTGTGATTGAGTAATGCTGAATGCTCCTTTTCTTTTCCAAAACGCATGAAATTAATGGTCTGATGGGGAAGGGTAAAATTATCCATGAGTTATATAATTTTTTAATGCTTGTGTGTTTTTTTTTTTTTCAAATATAATAGGATTTAAACCTATTATAGTTGAGTGAAATGGTACCCACATGAGATGACTATTGTTATGTTATTACTTCAAAAAAAAAGAAAAAAGAAAAAAAAAAGGGTAAAACTTTGTGAACTAATTTTCTGCTTAAAGCTTGATTTGTATCCTAGGTTTACATTATCCTTTTGTGGTTATTTTATGTTAGTTTTTTATATTTCTATGTGGATGATTGTCTTGCACAAACCTAGATTTGGCAATGTCAACAAAAAAACAATACTCGGCCAACATAATTCTTTATTTGCTTATGCTTCTCTCTGGTAGTATAAAAAAGATCTAGATTATAGCTCTCATGGCTACAATTTAAAAGAAGAGAACAAAACGTTTAAGAAGCTCTAAAACTGAGAATGTTGAAAAAGAGTAGCCAAGTGCTTGTTTGGTGAGCATATTTACCATTCCAAGGTCACGTTAATACTTCCTTGGCTCAAGCAGAGCTACATGGTTTATCAGTTTATGGTCAACGTAAACACTTTTTTTTTTTTTTTTTTTAATTAGACTCAATAATTATATATCCAACTTTTATGTGCTAAAGTGAACTAATACAATTGGTTCTGAGGTAGGCATAATTAAGAATAGTATTACAAACAAAGTGTTATTTGCTTTTACAGGTGTTGGATTCCAATTTTCTACCATTTTTATTCCCAATCTTCTCCTACGATTTTATAATATAACAAATCATTTAACAAATTCAATTCTGATTCCTGAATCTTTTACTTCTTCAATAGTTGCAATCCCCCTTTATTGATATGATAGTTGCAAAGATCTCTATATGGATTTGGAAAGTGTTTTCCCCTTAGAATATGGTAATTTCCCCCCGAACTTCTAAACCCAATTATGTAACTTGGTAATATTCAATGTCAAGCAAAAGGCAATGTCATAATATATATATTTCTGTGAAGACAATGTCATAACATAATTTCTTTTATCGATAGCTAAGTTAAAAAATAATGGCTTCTTGACTAATGGTTTGTTTAGGTTGATAAAATCAAACTTTACTTTACGCTTGTATTAAATTCTGCTGGTTATTTGGTAGCCATAAATGAGTCTTGGCTGGTTCATTTGGGCTTTTGAAGTTCCAGAATCTCTTCTACAATTTTTTTCCCTACTCTATCCCATTCTTATAATTCCCATATCTAAAATCGTCAAAGGTACAACTAATTTGGCCAAATAGAAAATATATATATTGTGTTCTTACCAATGTACTAGTTGTGCAACTTTTATCACTTTGTTTATTTCACAAATGTTACCAAGAGGGAACAAGATATGATTCTCACACTTGCTTACTTCATAAAAATGTTACCAAATATCACCAATTTAAGCGCCCCCTCTTCCCCCCCAACCCCACCCCCCCCCCCCCCCCCCCAACAAAAGGAAAATATATGTTCTACTCTATCCCACCCATCTCATTCTTTTTTTGTTTGAATCTTCAAATAGCCAAAACTTCTTTAGAAATGGTGTGGGTAATTTGAATAGATTTCTGTAATCACTCAGTGAAGGGATTTAGAAAATGGCTTTAATGATAGTTTGGATGGGGGAGTTCTAGTCATGTTAGTAGGAGATGTTGGATAATTATTGTGTTGATGGAACACTAATAGAACAATTTTGTTTTTTTTCTTTTGTTGATAATTTGATGTTCAAAATGAAATTTGAACCCTATATGTCTTCAATTAAAACACCTAAATACAAAAAATGGACCCAAGATTTCAAGCTAAAGAGGGTTGGTATATAACATAAAAAAAGTACTGTGTCCACAATATTTTCACAACACTTTTACAACAAATCCTAGGTGGTTAGTTGTTATTGTTTCTAATTTGAACTCATTAGTAAAATTATTATTTTTATCCATTAATAATAGCGAATAACAACTTAGTTGGTTAGTTGTTATTGTTTCTAATTTGAACTCACTAGTAAAATTATTTTTTTACCCATTAATAACAGCCAATAACAATTTGACACTTAAGATTTGTTGTGAAAGTGTTATGAATATTGCATTTCTAAAATAAAAAATAAAAAATTCCAATTAAGCATCCATATGTTTTTAGTTGAGAACTTACATGAGTTTGGGCTAATGGTTTTGGAGGGGAGAGGTCAAAGGCGCCAAGCTACATGAATGCCTTGTTTGTGGCTTTTTAAATAATGAAGGATTTGAAATTAATTGTTTGGATACCTAAATTTGAAAGTGTTATGAACATAACATTTTTAAAAATAAATAATAATAAAAAAATCCAATTAAGCATCCATATGTTTTAAACTGAGGATTTACATGAGTTTGGGTTAATGGTTTTGGAGGGGAGAGGTCAAAGGCACCAAGCTACATGAAATGTTTTGTTTGGGTCTTTTTAAACAATGAAGGATTTGAAATTAATTGTTTGGATACCTAAATTTGAATTTGGATTCAGATTTGGATTTGAGATCAATAGAATATATTTTTAATTATTATTTTTCTTAATCCTTCTATATTTTAATTTTAAATACATGAGGTAGTATTGAAAATCCAATTGCAAGATGACGACTAAATATCTTTAGTCCTAGCCAACTATAAAAAAAAATCCCACAGTCTTTGTGGATTTAGATTTAGTAGAAACAAAGAAACAGAGAGGTTAAAGAGAAATATAAGAGTCGAGAGAGACAAACTTGGAGTTGTCGCGAGAAAGAGAAAGAAGAAGAAGCTTGTTGCATCATGAGGAAGAGAGAGAAGCACGAGCCTAAGTAGAGAGAAAGAAAGATATGCGTGAAAGATTTCAGAAATTTTGGCCTATCAAATTTTGGTTAGATTTTGGGTCAAATCCAAATCCATTTCTTTTAACATACCTAAACAAAGAATTTGGATTTAGTGTCCCTTAAATCCAAATTTATAGCCAAATTCATGAAATCCAAACAGACCATTGGCATATTGGACTAGGATCTGAGAGGGTCGATTTTATTTGCCGCTTGATATGCCAAAAACACACTCAAGCGACCTCGGAGCAAAAAGCTTTGGGCCTCGAAGCACAAAAATGGGCCCAAAAAATATTAAACATAAAACGAACGTGTTCAAAAGAAACAAAAGCTAACCCGCAGCAGTAAAATAAAAAAAACAGCAACCACGAATCTCTCTGAGCTTGTCTCTGTTTTTCGACTCTTCCGTTGAAAAATGTCTCAAACGACAGAACCACCGATCCTCCTCCGACGAAGGAAGAATGATCTCCCAAACGACATCGTACTCAACATCCTGACAAGGCTGCCTACTAAATCAGTCATAAGATTCACGTGCGTTTGCAAACCCTGGAACTCCTCAATCACCAGCTCCCATTTCATCTCAACTCACCTTAATAATTTTGCTCATAATCATGATACTGATGATGGTAATGATAATGGTGATGGTTATATCATACACATGCCGCGACATACACGCGCCATGAATTCTTCTAACAGACCCGTTTGTACGGTCGCATTGGACCGCACCTTTGATAGGATTTTCGAGATTGAAATTCCCTTTGATTTTCCTTCTGGGTTTTCTAAAATAGTCGGTTCCTGCAATGGGTTGTTGTGTCTCGCCACTTCGACTAATGTTATATATTTGTGGAACCCCAGCATTAGAAAATTCAAGAGGTTGCCTGATTCTTGCTTAGGAAATTTGGGTGTTGTTACACTCGGATTTGCTTATCATTCGGAGAACAATGACTACAAGGTTTTGAGGGTTTCGTGTTGTCCTTGGATAAGAACGAATGTGCCTGATGACATTGAGGTGTACTCATTAAGTTCGGATTCATGGAGAAGGGTTGGGATGTCATTTAGAGCCAATGTTAAAGTAGTTGATAATAGTTTTCTTTTGCCAACTCCATTGGTTAGTGGAGCTTTGCACTGGATCTCACGTGTCGTAGAAGGAGAAGAGGAGTGTAAGGTTGAAGTGATTATGTCATTTGATGTCAATAGTGAGGAATTTAGAATGTTAAGAATGCCTGATGGTGCTATGTCAATATGGAGATTTCAGACATGTCTTGCATTATTCAAGGGAAATCTGGCTTTCCTTACATTTGGTCAAAGTGAACAACGTGGTGGCTACCAATACTCCATCTGGGTGATGAGGGAGTATGGCGTGCTTGAGACTTGGAATAAACTTTTTGTTGTACCACTTGAGAGATTAGCTGTTTGCATTGCCTTCACTATGTGTGGTTCACTTTTGACTCACTGCCTTGAGACCGGCAATCACGAACAGAAGTTTGTTTTGGTTGACACCGAAACTCTACACGAGAAGGATTTTGATATCCAACAACCTTTATGTGTAGCTGCCTTCTTGGAGAGCCTTGCTTTACTTGATGGAGCAAACATGGTGTCTTACTAAGTGGATGGTGGCATGCATATTATAAGTGAAGTCCCTAGTGGTATGGACTATGGATGAAGTTTCCTTTAGTAGTAGGCACAATAGCATTGTGAAAAGCTTCATTTCTGTCCCAGGTTTACAATATCCTTTTGTGGCTATTATCATTATATATTAGTATATGATATTTCTCTGCAGATGTTTGTTGTGCACAAATCTATATTTGGCAATGTAAGTAGAAAACAATACTTGGCCAACATAATCCTTATTTGCTTACATATCCCTTTGGTAGTGTTAAAAAGATCTAGATTATGGCTCTTGACTACACTTTAAAAGAAGAAATGACCAAAAAAAGAGGAGAGAATAAAGACAGCTCTCAAACTGAGAATTATGAAAAGAAGTAGCCAAGTGCTTTTTTAGTGAGCATGTTACCATTCCAAGGTCTTGTTCTTACTTCCCTGTCTCAAGCTACAAGGTCTTTTGTTTGTTTCAGTAGTACATTTAACCATAATATTGGCAGTAATAAGCTAATTTATATGAAAGAGAATCTGTCCCTAGATATGTGATCCTGCTATATTATTACAAGGTCTTGTTCTTACTTCCCTGGCTCAGGCGGCATTGTCTTTTGTTTGTTTCTGTAGTATATATACCCTTAATATTGACAATAAGAAGTTAATTTATACAACAGAGAGTCTGTCTGTCCCATGATATGTGATAGTGCTATTTTATCATATCTTTAGAGTCTAAGAGATTTATATAGATAAGGAATGCTATTATCTCATGCTTAGATGGGTTCAATCACATGTTTTTTGTTCATTGGATGTGGATCAACTAGTTTAGCTGCCTAAATGTTGTGTTTCTGTTAGTACTTTTGTGTTCTTTATCCTAAAGAAATATGCTATGGTTTCACTAAACTTGTTTGGTTGAAGCGGAAGAATTTAAAGGCATATATAGCTGTTAGGCATCAAATGTGTTTCCTAAACTTTCGTTTGGTTGGACAAGAAGAATTTAGGGGCGTGTACAGTTGTTAGCTTGTCAAATACAATTGCATTGAGACAGGCATCAGTGGGAGTTTAAATTAACTTACAAGTATTTTTAATGATGCATGCAAACATCTCTGTTTTAAGTTAACAATCCATGAAATAGAATGCTTATGGTACTATATTTGACCTCTTGCATGGAAATCCAATAGTCATCCTTGTTCTTGCACAGACTTTAAAATTGGTTCTATCTACACGTTCTTGCTTTCACCATCTTGATTTTTTGAACTTGATACAGTACTTCCGATTCTTAAACTCTCCATCCCTAATCTCTATCAGATACTACCATCAACTGTTGCACTTTTCCCAATTGTTTCGATAGAATATATATTTGGATCTATTCAAATGTGCATTTCACCAAAACTGAGTTTACGTTGTCTGCTTTGTGGCCAACTAAAGCAGAAAAATGTACTTTTGAGTGAAAAATTCTATGTCAGCTTCTATTTATGTTATTGGTTATATTTATTTCCTACAAGATTAAAATTGGACTTTCTGTAATCCCCATAGCAAGGTGGCAGATTTAGCTAGTTGGCAGAGTTTTGTAACACAGGATGCTAGTTTATGAACTTATTGTCTCAAAAAATTGACTAATCCCATCCTCACAATTTATTTTGATTTTCAAGTATCAGTTGGACAACTATGATGTTAAGAACAATAGAGGTGGGTTGTTTTTGAATTGCTTATGGCCAGCCAAAGCACAAAATAGCGTCTGGTAAGTGGTAACTAGCTTCTATGTTCTAGTCTTTGATATGATAGGAAACACAAAATATTTGTGCTTGACCTTTTATCCTTTTGTAATCCCCTTGATAGAGTGGTGTGTTAAGTCTACTTAGTCTAGTTGACGGTTTTTAAGTTTAGAAAGAACTTTAGCTACAAAATCAACTTGCTTGCCTAGAATGATGTCATTGATGCCAATGGAGAGAAATTTGGATCACACTACAATTGCTGTTGGAGATGGCTTGCAAGTGGAACATCTTGAATTGTACAAGGAAAATTTGGCTTTGATTGCATATGGTCACTTCGACCACTGAGGATTGTCTGGGTAATGAGATAGTATGGTCTGCATGAATCATAATCTTAGAGTAAACTTCTTTTTTTGCATAATTGGAAAATGTTCTAGTCTTTTTTCGGTTGCACCAGGCATGGTGTACTTTTGGTTCAGAAAGGTCCCTGCTTAGGTTGCAGAAAAGTTCAAATTTATCACACTCATGTATTTACCTGACTTGGCCCATCATAACACAAATGAAAAGGAGAATTTGTGAAAAGCTAGATAACTATTCTATATGTATAGTTAATCAAGCCTTGCTTGGAAAATGGTTATGGCGGTTTGGATGTGAAACCAATCATTTATGGCGTCAGGTTATAGCTACCAAGTATGGAGAGACTAGTGGAAGCTGGTGCACTAAAGTTGGTAGAGGTTTGCAGGGGTGTGGAATGTGGAAGAATATTAGAGAAGGCACTGAGAGTTTCTTTGGTCATGTGTTGTATGTGGTGGGAGAGGGTCTTTGTATTCTATTCTGGTATGACCTTTGGTGTGGACACATTCCCTTAAAAGATCTTTACCCTGATCTTTTCTCTTGTGCTTTGAGTAAAGATGCTTGGATTTCTGAGTTGATTATTGTTACATCAAACGGTGGTAGTAGGAGTTGGAATATTCAATTCCACTGGGCTCCTGATGATTGGGAGGTGAAGAGAGTGAATGCTTTTTACGAGCATATTTATTCCAAAATGCCAAGGGGTGTGGGGGTTGATAGTTTGTTTTGGATGTTAAGCCCAAATGGTGTTTTTGACGTGTGCTCATTTTATAATTCCTTATCTGCTCCTCCTACCATTTCTTTCCCTTAGAAGTGAATTTGGTTTTCTAAGGTACCTAGAAGAGTTTCTTTCTTTTTATGGACAGCAGCTCGAGATAGTATTCTTACCATCGATAACCTTGTAAAAAGGAACCTGCCCTTGGTTAATTGGTGTTGTTTGTGCCGCTATGATGGAGAAATAGTGGATCATCTTTTATTTCATTGTAAGTTCTCAAATGCCTTATGGGGTGAAGTTTTTTTTTTTATGTTTGGTATACAATGGGTGTTGCCAAGGACGGTTGTTTCTCTTCTTTGTGCATGGTAGAATTATTTAGGGATACAATTTTCTTCGATTTGGAATATGGTGTCAGCTTGTTTGATGTGGCTAATTTGAAGGGAACGAAATACCTGCACTTTTGAGGATGTTGAGAAATTTGTGGATCTTTTGAAGTCTCTACGAGTTGGGACATTGTTTGGGTGGTCTCAAGTATTTGGGGTTTTACGCAATGTATTTCCGTATTTGATTTCCTGCAATTGTTTCTGTTTCTTTGTGATTTTGTTTTTTGTATTTGTTTCAAATACAGTCTGTTCATCATCATGAACATGATGTACTATTTTATTAATAAAATATCTATTACCTATCCAAAAAAAAAAAACCTATTCTGTGTGTATTGACTTATTGGATCCAGAAACTATACATGAGAAGGTCTTGGTATTCTAGCTTTTCCAACTATGCCTGCTACTTTTGTGGAGAGGATTGCATTATTGGATGTAGAAATTATGCTATTTGGATAAGAAGTGTCATTATTTACAACTCAAGCTGTGATTGAGTAATGCTGAATGCTCCTTTTCTTTTCCAAAAGGCATGAAAGTAATGGTCTGATGGGTAAGGGTAAAATTATCCATGACTTATATAATTTTTTAATGCTTGTGGGTTTTTTTTTTCCTAAATATAGTAGGATTTAAACCTATTATAGTTGAGTGACATGGTACCCACATGACATGACTATTGTTATGTTATTACTTATTACTTTAAAAGAAAATTTTGGTAAAATTTTGTGAACTAATTTTCTGCTTAAAGCATGATTTGTATCCTAGGTTAACATTATCCTTTTGTGGTTGTTATATATTTCTATGTGGATGTTTGTCTTGCACAATCCTAGATTTCGCAATGTCAACAAAAAAACGATAGTTGGCCAACATAATCCTTATTTGCTTATTTAGCTTGAAAGAATCAAACTCTAATTTACCCTTGTATTAAATTCTGCTGTTTAAACGAGTCTTGGTTGGTTCCTTTGGGCTTTTGAAGTTCCAGGATCTTTTCAACAATTTTTTTTCCTACTCTATCACACTCTTAACCTTTTTGCTTTTAGTTTGTATCTCGTATATGTTTTAAGTCATACGCCTAAATCTACAATGTTCTATTGTGTTTTGCCTTTAGCAATAACAAAAGTCTTGCAGAATTGATATCTTACGTCACGTTACTGATTCCTATCTCTAAACCTAAGGAATTTATTATACTTTTTATCTTATTATTATGTTGATCAGTAAAATATGAATTCCCATATCTAAAATAATCAAATATATGACTAATTTGGCCAAATGGATAATATATTGTGTTCTTACCAATGTACTAGTTGAGTGACTTTTCCTCACTTTGTATATTTCACAATAAGGTTACCAAGAGGAAACAACATATGATTCTCACACTTGCTTATTAGTTATTTCACAAAAATGTTACCAAATATTACTAATTTACCCCCACAAAAGAAATATATATGTTCTACTCTATCCACCCATCTCTTCCTTCTTTTTTGAATCTTCAATAGCCAAACCATCTTTAGAGATGGTGTGAGTAATTTGGATTTCCTAGTGTTGCCATTCTGTGAATTAGGGGTTCATTTGAATAGATTTAACATTAATTTGGATGGGGGAGTTCCAATTATGTCAGTAAGAGATTTTGGGTATATTATTGTGTTGATGGAACATTAATTGAACAATTTTGTTTTATTGATAATTTGATGTTCGAAAATGAAATTTGAACCCTATATGTCTTTATTAAAAATACCTAAATACAGGAATGGCTTGTTATTGTTTCTAATTTGAACCCACTACTGAAATTATTTTTCTACCCACTAATAACAGCCAATAACAACTTGTCACTTAAGATTTGTTGTGAAAGTTTTTGTAAAAATGTTACGAACATAGTATTTCTTTAAAAAAAAAAAAAAAAAAAATCCAAATAAGCATCCTTATGTTTTGAGTTGAGGATTTACATGAGTTTGGGCTAATAGTTTTGGAGAGGAGAGGTCAAAGGTGCCAAGCTACTTCGAAGAGGGTCTATATATATATATATATACTCATCAATTTAACTAGTCATAATCAGATCAGCCAGTTCCCCCAGATCATTCAATAGGTGGTCACACAGATCAATAGTCCATTTGTATCTATCAAGTGCTGGAGCACAATCCCACAGTGGGACAATAACAACTGGATGATTGTTCAACCTACTCAACATCTTATCCTTATCAATGGATATACTCACAACGGCCCCTAGTATGAAGGAGACTCCTACTTATCTTATAGAGATCCATATGCTCTTACAGATTGTTGGAGGAACCACTTCAATAATGAAATTCTTGAAGTCACTAGTGAACTATGGAAAAATTATCAAAATAATTGATAACTATGGGGTCTTGTAACCAAATGTTTCAATCTTTGATCAAGGAAATTGTGATAAACTCTAAGGATTGTTAATTCCTGCTTTAGGGATCTAACCTTAAACTTGGTTTCCTTGATTTCTTTTTGAAGGTCGTTGACTGTAACTTCCTTCTTTGACTTGGTAAACCTATTGTAGATTTTTTCCAAATCAACTTTGGGTTCCTGGATCCTTAGTTCAGGTTTACAGGTTTCCCTAACTAAGGTTTTATGGAATTTACTAAGCCTTTGAGCTTTGATGACTTGGTCTTCAATCTGTTATATATATATATATATATATATATCCAGTCGAAATATAACTAATATACTTTTTTTTTTTTTTTTCATATGACCCTCTTGTGTTTATTCCTACTTGGAAGTATAAGTTGAACTATAAGGCCTAGTACAGAATGGCCTATTTGGTACACCATCAAAGTCCATGAATTATTGTTGTTATTAATTTATCATGAATTAATCTCATTAAAGTAATATTAGTTTATTTCTTAATTATAAATGATTCCACATGTTTTTTTTTTAATTTTAATTTTTTTATATTAAACGAGTTGATTCTCTTGTAATACTTATTGGTTATTAATAAAGCACATAAAAATATTATCTTTCAAAAAATATATATTAATGTGAAGCTTAAAATATTATTAAGCACTAGCAAAATGTAAACATCATTTACAAGAGCTGCCTCAATCATGCATGGGTAATCTTCTATCTAATTTTCATAATTCAAAATGTCTTTAGATTGTGTTTGGATGACAAAATTTAGATTTAAATTTGAAATTCATTGATTTAAATGCCTTGTTTTTGTCTTTTTAAACAATTTGGGATTTGAAATTAATTGTTTGGATACCTAAATTTGGATTTAGATTTGAGATCAATACAATTTATTTTTTAATTATTATTATTTTTAATCCTTCTACATTTTAATTTTAAATACACAAGGTAGTATTGATAATCCAATTAACAAGATGATGACTAAATATCTTTAGTCATAGGCTCATAGCCAACTAAAAAAATACCCTCAGTTTTTGTGGATTTAGATTTAGTAGAACGAGAGAAATAGATAAGTTAAAGAGAAAGATGAGAGTTAAGGGAGATAAACTATAAGTTGTCGCGAGAAAGAGAGAGAAGAAGAAGCTTGTTGCATTGTGAGGAAGAGAGAGAAGCACGAGCCTAAGCAGAAAGAAAGAGGAGAGTGCGTGAGAGATTTCAAAAATTCTACCGTATTTAAAGGTATTTGAAATGCATGAATTTTAGCCTATCAAATTTTAGTTGGATTTGGAGCCAAATCCAATTCTTTTAACTTATTTAAACAAAAAATTTGGATTTCAAGCCCCTCAAATCCAAATACATCACCGAATTCATAGCATTCAAACATTCCATTAGCATATTGAACTAAAATATGTGATAGTCGATTTTCTTTGTCTCTTGACATGAGAAAAACACACTCAAGCGGCCTTGGAACATAAGGCTTTGGGCCTCGTATCACAAAAATGGGCCCAAAAAATACTAAACATAAACTAAAAAATAAAATAACAAGTTCAAAAGAAAAAAAACCAAAGCTAACCCGCAGCAGTGAAAAAAAAGAAAAAAAAAGAACCCCGAATCTCTCTGAGCTTGTCTCCGTGTATCAACTCTTCCGTTGAAAAATGTCACAGGCGACAGAACCACCGATCCTCCGACGAAGGAAGAATGATCTCCCAGATGACATCGTACTCAACATCCTGACAAGGCTGCCTGCCAAATCAGTCATAAGATTCAGGTGCGTTTGCAAACCCTGGAACTCCTCAATCACCACCTCCTATTTCTTCTCAACTCACCTTAATAACTTCGCTCATGCTCATGATACTGATACTGATAATGATAATGGTGATGGTTATATCATACACATGCCGCGTCATACACGCGCCATGAATTCTTCTTACAGACCCGTCTGTACGGTCGCATTGGACCGCACCTTTGATAGGATTTTCGAGATTGAAATTCCCTTTGATTTACCTTCTGGGTTGTCCAAAATAGTCGGTTCTTGCAATGGGTTGTTGTGTCTCGCCACTTCGACTAATGTTATATATTTGTGGAACCCCAGCGTTAGAAAATTCAAGAGGTTGCCTGATCCTTGCTTAGGAAATTTGGGTATTGTTACACTTGGATTTGCTTATCATTCGGAAAACAATGACTACAAGGTTTTGAGGGTTTTGTGTCATCCTTGGATGAGACCGAATGTGCCTGATGACATTGAGGTGTACACATTAAGTTCGGATTCATGGAGAAGGGTTGGGATGTCACTGAGAGCCAATGTTAAGGTACTTGATAGTAGTTTTCTTTTGCCAGCTCCATTGGTTAGTGGAGCTTTGCACTGGATCTCACGTGTCGTAGAAGGAGAAGAGGAGCACAAGTTTGAATTGATTATGTCATTTGATGTCAATAGAGAGGAATCTAGAATGTTAAGAATGCCTGATGGTGCTATGTCAATAATGAGAATTCAGACATTTCTTGCATCATTCAAGGGGAAACTGGCTTTCCTTACATTTGGACAAAGTGAACAACGTGGTGGCTACCAATACTCCATCTGGGTGATGAGGGAGTATGGCGTGCTTGAGTCTTGGAATAAACTTTTTGTTGTACCACTTGAGAGATTAGCTGTTTGCATTGCCTTCACTATGTGTGGTTCACTTTTGACTCACTGCCTCAGGACCAACAATCAAGAACAGAAGCTTGTTTTAATTGACACTGAAACTCTACATGAGAAGGATTTTGATATCCAACAACCTTTATGTGTAGCTAACTTCATGGAGAGCCTTGCTTTACTTGATGGAGCAAACATGGTGTCTTACTAAGTGGATGGTGGCATGCATATTATAAGTGAAGTCCCTAGTGGTATGGACTATGGATGAAGTTTCCTTTAGTAGTGGGCACAATAAAGCTTCATTTCTGTCCCAGGTTTACAATATCCTTTTGTGGCTATTATCATTATATATTAGTATATAATATTTCTCTGCAGATGTTTGTTGTGCACAAATCTAGATTTGGCAATGTAAGTAGAAAACAATACTTGGCCAACATAATCCTTATTTGCTTACATGTCCCTTTGGTAGTTTTAAAAAGATCTAGATTATGGCTCTCTTGAGTACACTTTAAAAGAAGAAATGACCAAAAAAAGAGGAGAGAATAAACACAACTCTCAAACTGAGAATTATGAAAAGAAGTAGCCAAGTGCTTTTTTAGTGAGCATGTTACCATTCCAAGGTCTTGTTCTTACTTCCCTGTCTCAAGCTACAAGGTCTTTTGTTTGTTTCAGTAGTACATTTAACCATAATATTGGCAGTAATAAGGTAATTTATATGAAAGAGAATCTGTCCCTAGATATGTGATCCCGCTATATTATTCCAAGGTCATGTTCTTACTTCCTTGGCTCAGGCGGCATTGTCTTTTGTTTGTTTCTGCAATATATTTACCCTTAATATTGACAATAAGAAGCTAATTTATTTGACAGAGAGTCTGTCCCAAGATATTTGATCCTGCTATTTTATCATATCTTTAGAGTCTCAGAGATTTATATATATATAAAAGGAATGCTATTATCTCATGCTTAGATGGGTTCAATCACATGTTTTTTGTTCATTGGATGTGGATCAACTAGTTTAGCTGCCTAAATGTTGTGTTTCTGTTAGTACTTTTGTGTTCATTTTCCTAAAGAAATATGCTATGGTTCCACTAAACTTGTTTGGTTGAAGCGGAAGAATTTAAAGGCATATATAGTTGTTAGGTTGTGAGCTACATCAAATGTGTTTCCTGAACTTTCGTTTGGTTGGACAAGAAGAATTTAGTGGTGTGTACAGTTGTTAGCTTGTCGCATGCAAACATCTTTGTTTAAGTTAACAATCCATGAAATAGAGTACTTATGGTAATATATTTGACCTCTTACACGGAAATCCAATCATCATCCTTTTTCTTGCACACACTCTAAAATTGGTTCTATCTACACGTTCTTGTTTTCACCATCTTGATTTTTTGAACTTGTACAGTACTTCTGATTCTTAAACTCTCCATCTCTAATCTCTATTGGATACTGCTATCAACTGTTGCACTTTTCCCAATTGTTTTGATAGAATATATATCTGGATCTATTCAAATGTGCACTTCACCAAAACTGAGTTTACATTGTCTGCTTTATGGCTAACTAAAGCAGAAAAGTGTACTTTTGAGTGAACAATTCTATATCGGCTCCTATTTATGTTATTGGTTATATTTTATTTCCTACTAGATTAAAATTGGACTTTCTGTAATCCCCATAACAATGTGGCAGATTGTGCTAATTGGTGGAGTTCTTGAACACAGGATGCTACTTTTATGAACTTATTCTCTCAAAAAATTGTCTAATCCCATCCTCACCACTTATTTTGATTTTCAAGTATCAATTGGACAACTATGATATTTAAAACAATAGAGGTGGGTTGTTTTTTGAGTTGTTTATGGCAAGCCAAAGCATGAAATAGTGTCTGGGAAGTGGTAACTAGGTTCTATGTAGGCATTTTTGAGTAAGTACTTTGATATGATATGAAACTCTAAATATTTGTTCTTGAACTTTTATCCTTTTGTAATCCCCTTGATAGAGTGGTGCATTAGTCTAGTTGATGGTGTTTAGGTTACTTTAGCAACAAAATCAACTTACTTGCCTAGAATGATGTTATTTGATGCCAATGGAAAGAAATTCAGAGAGATAGCACTCCCTGCAGAAATTATTCTGGCATCCCATTGGATCACACCACCTCTTGCTGTTGTAGATGACTTGCAAGTGGAACATCTTGAATTGTATAAGGAAAATTTGGCTTTGATTGTTTGGGTGAGCTATGCATTGTTTGGGTGATGAGATAGTTTGGTCTGCATGAATCATAATCATAGAGTAAGCATCTTTTTTTGTGCAATTGGAAATGTTCTAGACTTTTTCCGGTTGCATCAGGCTTGGTGTACTTTTGGTTCAAAGAGCAGGTCCCTGCATAGGTTGGCGAGAAAAATTTAAATTTATCACTCTCTCATGTATCTTCCTGACTAATTGGGCTGATCATAACACAATGAAAAGGAGAATTTGCGAAAATTTGGATAATTATTCTATGTATGAACTTATTGGATCCTGAAACTCTACATGAGAAGGATCTTGGTATTCTAGCTTTTCCAGCTTTGCCTGCTACTTTTGTGGAGAGGATTGCGTTACTTGATGTAGAAAATATGCTATTTGGAAAAGAATTGTCATTATTTGCAACTCAAGCTGTGATTGAGGAATACTGAATGCTCCTTTTCTTTTGCAGAAGGCATGAAAGTAATGGCCTAATGTGGAAGGGAAAAATTATCCATGGCTTAATATGAGATTTAAGAATTGTGATCTTGCATGTCAATGTGCTGCTTATAAATTTGTTTTAAAAATGGTCTTAATTTAGATTAAAATACATTTTTTTTACAAGTATGAATAATTTTAATTTAGATTTAAATACTTTCTACTTGAAGGATCACTAATCTCAACTTTTTGTTTATGCTTGTTTATGTACTATTATTTTTCTTTTGAACTTATTAAAATCATGAAAATTATTGAGAAAATTGGTCAAATTTCTTTAGATATCTTTTAACCAATTTTGTTTGTTTTTAGAAATTTATTTGTTATTTTTAATAAATATAAAATCAATTATAACATTATCATGGTTCTACTTTGGTTAAAAGCCCAGTTTGGCCCTAAAACCTTGAATCTCTTCTTTTCTCTCTCTCTCTCTCTCTCTCTCTCTCTCTCTCTCTCTCTCTCTCTCTCTCTCTCTCTCTCCTAAACAGTTTGGTTTTTTAAACATTGGTTGCAATTTTGCATAAACACAGATTTAGCAAACGTTTTACCTTGGGTGTATGCAGTTGCCTTGGAAAATAGGAAAATTATTTAATTTCAATGGAGTTCATGAATTTTTGTAGACGATAAATCATTGAAATATTTCAAGAATCAAAGACACCTCAATAAGATGCTTACATGGTATGCTTCTTATATGGAATAGACCTGCTGTGTTGTTAAACATAACTCTCGTGCTTCTAATGGAGTAGCTAATTCTCTATTTCGTAGGACTACTTTACTAGTTACCGTAAGAAATGAAGTTGTTGGTATTAAATGTTTGAAGAAATTAAATGAAGCTAACAAATCTGGTGCTTCTAATCAAGTTACTAATGGCAACTAGTGGTGTTGAAGATCGAGTTTGGATTGGGTTTACTAGGATGAAGACTGAAACAACCAAATGGGATGAATAAAGAATTTTAAAGGTTAAAAAAAAAAATCTGATTATGCACATAAGAAATCTGATTATGCACATAAGGCATGTGATAAGGCTAGGGATACTATATAATTATCCTCTATGTTTATAGGTCATCTTGCTCTTGGTATTTTACTTTTTAATTTTTAGTCATTAATAGTTGGGCTGAGGTATTTGAACTTGAATATCTCAATTAAAAACTTTAAAGCGATGTCATTTGAACTATAAAACTCTTTTTTTGAATAATAAAAAAAAAATGCAAGCTCTAGCTCTATAATTGACACGATGAAATTTTTGCTAAAAAGATACATAATTTTTTTAGGGTATCTTGCTTTGACAGAAGACTAAAAAGCCAAGCTTGGTGTAGAAGTTTGTTCTTACCATGAATCTTTTTTTGATGAATATAAGGTGTCGTCTTTAAAGTTACAAATATCTTAAACTCCTTACCAGATCAAACACTTTCAGAGCACAACTCTTTATAAAGATCTTAAGATCCTTATTACTTTACCCTCTCTTTTCTTTTCTTCCGCCTGAAAAATGTTCCAAAAGAGAGAACTTCCGATCCTCCATCAGAAAAACTGTTCCACATGACATTGTACTCAACATCTTGACTAGGCTACCAGTCAAATCACTCTTAAGATTTAGATGCACTTGCAAATCCTACTACTCATCAATCAACACACCCAATTTCATCTCTTCCCACCTTTATAAAACCAATAACAACAAAGATCATGGATATCTCATACACATGTCGTGGATTACAGTTCTGAGGCAAATCTGTATGGTCACTTTCGATGGAACGTTTGATAGAATTTTTGATATAGGAATTCCCTTTGATTTTCCTTCTGAGTGTGCCAAAATAGTTGGTTACTACAATGGCTTATTGTGTCTTGCTGATTTTGAAAGTACTACCACTTCTGGTAATGTTATATATTTGTGGAATCCCAGCATTAGAAAATTCAAGAGGTTGCCCAAACTTTGCTTAGGACAATTAGATTCTGTTACACTTGGATTTGCATATCATTCAGAGAATAATGACTACAAGGTTGTGAGGATTTCAATTTCTCATTCTATGCCTCCATCTGAAATTGAGGTGTACACATTAAGTTCAGATTCATGGAGAAGGATTGAAATGCTGTTGAGAAGCAATATTAAATTCTATGATAATAATTATTTTTTGCCAATACCATTGGTTAGTGGAGCTTTGCACTGGATGGCAGGTTTCATAGAAGAAGAAGAAAAGCACTGTAGTGAAATGATTATGTGCTTTGATGTCAATTGTGAGAAATTCAGGAATCTGGAAATGCCTGATGGTTCTATGACCGTATCCTCCTTTCAAATATGTCTTGCATCATTCAAGGGGAAACTAGCTGTCATTACATATGGGGAGAGTGAACAATACTACCAGTACACCATATGGGTTATGAGGGAGTATGGTGTGCATGAGTCTTCGCATATACTTTTTGTTCTACCATTTGGAAGAAGAGTAGCTATTTGCATTGGCTTCACTGAGAATGGTTCTCTTCTGATTTGCAGAAGAAATGATCATTTGGAGAACAAGAAGTATAAGTTTGTGTTAGTTGACGCTAAAATTCTACTCGAGAAGGATTCTGATATTCAACATGCTTCATGTGTAGGAACTTTCATGGAGAGCCTTGCTTTGCTTGATGGAGCAAACATGGTGTCTTATTAATGGGATGGTGGCGTGCATATTTGAAGTAAAGTCATTAGAGGTATGGATGAAGTGAAACCCTTGTTATTCCTTTTCCTTTAGCCGTGGGCATGATAGTACTACAAAATGCTTGATTTTTATACTAAGTTTAATTATCCTTTTGTGGCTATTATAAATTAATATTTGATTTTTCTATGCGGATGGCTGTTGTGCACTTACCTAGATCTGGCAATGTCAACAAAAACAATATTTGGCCAACATAATCCTTTTTTTACTTGTATCCTTCTGGTAGTGTTAAAGAGCTAGATTAGAGCTCTCCTCACCACAATATAAAATAAGAAATGAACAAAACAAGAGGAGAATAAAAGAAGCTGTAAAACTAAGAATGTTGAAAAGGAAAAGCAAAGTACTTGTATAGTGAGCATGTTACCATTCTGAGGGCATGTTCCTACTTCCATGATTCAAGCTACATGGTCTTTTTTTTTGTTTCTGGAGTATGTTTAACCTTAATATTGGCAGTTAGAAGCTAATTTATTAAAGGTAGTTGCAAAAGTTCCTATCTTGATGTTAAAAATACCATCCTCTCATTAACTTATGAACTCTATAACATCACTTCAGTAGTAGCATTCTTCTTCCTGCAATCAGCTTATGCCAGATATCTCGATCATAAATCAAATACAGTTACTAACTGTTGCACTTTTCCCAATTTTTTGATGGAATATACCTCTGGATCTATTCAAATGTGCATTGCACCAAAAATTGAGTTTTCATTGTCTTTTTTATGGCCAACCAAGCACAAAATAGTATTTGGTTCAACTTTTGAGAAAAAATATTCTTGTCAGTTCCTATTTATATTATTGATTATCTTATTTCCTACAAGAGTAAAATTGGATGTTCCTTGTGCTTTACCCTTTTATTCTTTCTGAAATTCCCATTACAATGTGGCAGATTGTGTTAGTTGGTAGAGTTTTATAACACAGGATGCTAATTTATAAACTGATTCTCTTACAAAATTCACTAATCCCATCCTCACCATTATTTTGATAGTCAAGTATCAGTTGGACAACTATGATGTTAAGAACAATAGAGGTTGTTTTTCATTTTTTTATGGCTAGCCGAAGCACAACAAAGTGTCTGGTCAGTGGTAACTAGCTCCTATGTAGGCATGTTTGAATAAGTAATTTAATACAATAATGAATTCAAAATTATTTGTGCTTTTCCTTTTGTAATCCTCTTGATAGAGTGTTGGGTTAAGTCTACCAAGTCTAGTTGATGGTTTGTAAGTTTAGAAAAAAATGATGACATCAACCTACTTGAATAAATGATGTCATTTGATGTCAATATAGAGAAATTCTGAGAGATAGCACTCCCTGCAAAAATTAATCAGTGAACCTATTGGATCACATCACACTACCACTTGCTGTTGGAGATGAATCGCAGTTGGAACATCTTGAAGTGTACAAGGGAAATTTGGGTTTGATTGCATACTGTCACTTCAAACACTCAGGAATTTTTGGGTGATGAGGTAGTATAGTCTGCATGAATCATGCAGTAAACATTTTTATTTTTTTGGTGCAATTGGAAAATGTTCTAGCTTTTTTTGGGTTACACCGGGCATGGAACTTTTGGTTCAAAAGGTCACTGCTTAGGCTGGCGAGAAAAATTTGAATTTTTAATTTTCTTTCATGTATTCACCTCACTTGGGCTATTATAATACAATTGAAACAGAGAATTTGTGCAAAAAAAAAGGGTAAATTTTTCTGTGTATAAACTTATTGGATCCTGAAACTCTACATAGTAAGTATCTTGGTATGCTAGGTTTTCCAACTATGCCTGCTACTTTTATGGAGAAAATATGCTTTTGAATAAGTGGCATAATTGGTGAAAGTATAGGATTTTGCAATGCAAGCAGTAATTGAAAAATGTTGAATGCTTGACCGGGGTGGGAGTCTAGTGGTCAAGCACTTTGTCCGTCTTGCCTTAATGCTTGGGTTCAAGTTGTGTGAGACACATTAGTGCCTAGGTGGTGGGGTATCTAGCTTAAGGGTTTAACCTGTCACGGTAAAAAGTGACTTACTCCTAGGATTCCACCTTTTTCATCCAATCAAAAGAAAAAAGAAAAAAAAAAAAAGCTACTTTTCTTTTGCAAAAGGCATGAATGTAATGGTAGGGTGAAATTACTGTTGATTTATTTGCTTGTGTTGTTTGTTTGTTTTTATTTAATACGATAGGATTTAAACTTATACTAGTTAATATTGAGTTAATACCCACAAGATCATTTTTTTTCTATCTTCATATTGGTGTTCAAAGTGTGGTTTCTCCTTTTTTGGAAAATTTTGAGAACCAATTTTCTGGCTAACATGGTGACAAACTAACCATTAAGGCAAGTGACTTTGTTGTACTAACTATTATATTTATTTTTTTTTTTCTAAAAAAAATATTATATCTACATTTTGTTCTATTGGATTTATTTTATTTTATCACCTCTCTTTTCATAAATTTTTATTCTTATATAAATTTGCATATGATTTAAGAATTGTGATTCTGCATGTTAATGTGCCACTTATGATTTTGTTTTAAAAATGGTTTTATTTTAGATTAAAATACTTTCAACCTGAAAGATTACTAAACCCCAATATTTTTTTTGGCAGTAAATTTAAAATTATTTGTGATTGACCTTATATAGACAGAAATCCTCTCTCTCTCTCTCATGAATTGTAGCTCATCTCCTTCATGAACTACTAACTATAAAAAATTGCTTGTTCCAATGACCGATCTTTTCATTTAAAAGTTGTGTCAAACTTTTATTTACAGAAGAGAAGAATTATTTTCTATAATAGTAGATATTCACTACTTTTTGGGCCCAAAATTTTTAACATGTACATATTTTTATAATTGTATAAAAATTGATGTGTTTGTTTAAAAAGTGATTGAAAAATATCATAGGCCAAGAATCTTGTAACTCAGCTAGCAATTCCAAGTTACTTTGAGCCCAAAATTTTCATAGATGTATACCTATCACATATATGTTTCTTTAGAAAGTGTTAATGAAAATATCAAGTGCAAGAGTCTTATAGCTCAACTAGCACTTTCTTGGTGTTTTAGTTAAATTAAGCCCTCTTTCTAAGTGGTTGCATTTTGTTCAACCCATCATCAATAATTTGTTCAATATGACTTCAATTAGGACAATGTTAAAAATATTATTATAATGATTGGTATGAAGCACCCGTCACTAGTACGTGAAGATAAGTAGATGTTTCGTCTTTGTCGTTGTTTCCTCGGTTTATTTACCCACTTTCCCTTTCTGTAATTAGCTCAATTTCAAAGAAATATTTTCTGACAGCAGTGGATTACATTTGTTATCTTTTGGTTTGTAAAAGTGTTGCGGTTTACGCTGCTGTAAATGTATAATGGATTACAACTTTGAGTGCATAAGTAGGATCAAATTGGACCAATGGTAAACTTTTAATCCAATGTCAATGGGTACCAGTTGTGACAAGAATAAACTTTGTGAAAAGAATTACCAATTGAAAATCACTGCCTGCCTCTGCTGGTTTGATTTTTTACAATTATATTTTCTACTACTTTCTACTCTGTGCTACTTGTGTTACAATGGCGAGCATAATGTACTTGAATGAATCTGGAACCGAGTACCCAAAAAAAATTGTCAACTCTCAAATTCTTCAGGAAAGATATCAATGTCTCTAGGTGGACCTGTTTTGAGTTTTTCTTGTAAATCCAAATTCTTGGGCAGTACAAGTTCAGTTTCATGGCCTGCCAAGGAAAAATATCTCTCCAGTACCATCTGCAGGCACAAAAGGTAAAAAAGGAATGGGGGCAAAATAACACACTTCATTGTGAGTAGAAAAGAGTAGATGATTAAAAACCGAAAGGAACCAAATATAAAAAATTTTTCCATACCATGGCAGCATATGCATCAATTTTGCTTTGCCTAGTAGACCTGCTGAGGCCCCCGAAAATGAATTATATCACATATATGCAGTATTAATTAGTACAGGAATTTTCACCTTCTTTTTAATGATATAATTATAACCTATGCCATAGACATTGAGTGTTATAAAATTAGACAATGATCCATATAACTAGGCATATCAACCGAATATACTTCAGACAAGACAAAACAATGCATCTTTCATCAAGTGTAAAGCACAAAAACAAGAAAATACGCACATTGAATTTGACAATGGTTGTGACAGTGCCATCCTATTACAAAAATGTCAAACTTCCCATTCTTCTAAATGCATTGCTTAAAATCAAACAAAACATAGAAAATTCTTAAAACAATGAGGATAATTAAAACTTTTATTCAATTTTTTTTAACCAAATAGCTCAATGAATGAGGAATTATATGGCTTTTTGGGTCCAGAGAAACGAATTCATCCCTTGTCTTCCATATAGGACATGAAAGGGATCCAGAATGTCATAAAATTGAATTATTTGTAGTCTTTCACATGGTTTGTATCAATTTCATATCAGTGAATATGGTTATGCCTCTACATCACACTCACAAATTTAAGTGCTCAAATGCCATGAAGAACATAATACACCAATTGCAAGCTGTACAACTCCCAAAAAATAAAAAGGAGGACAAATGGCAAGGCTATTTAACAACACTAGCGTCTAGGCAAAGATACGCAAACATAACCAAAGCAGAAGAATCAAATAGAAGAGTAACTACAGCCAACAATAACCAGAATCCAATCTAAAAAGCCGGGGGGGGGGGGGGGGGGGGAGATTTTGAGAAATTATTACTTGCAAATCATGCGATCTGTCACTTCTGTTGTTGTCCCATGTTCATCTTGCAGGTATACTCTCCAGCCCCTGAATATTAATTTTGGGATCACCAATCCATATTTAAAGTCCAGAACTCTTGTGAAGTAGTAATTGAAAAATGAAAGTTCTAAGCAAAACTAAAGAGTTTCTGAATTTGACAAAATTCAGAAAAATGACAACCTGGTCTTGTATTCACAGGGATAATACTATTCTTTTACGTAACAAGTCCTTAAATACTGTTACAATAGGTGAGAAGATCTTATCTATAACAAAACATTCAAAGAATCAACAGACAAATATCAGATAATATAATAGGATACAGAGAATCTTTTGGTGGTACATCGTCTTTGTGATTCTTCTTGCCATTCAGTGTTTTTGATTTGTTGTCAACAATATTTGGGTTATCCTTAATAAAAACATCCCTAAGAAAGTAATAAGTACACAAACTACACCTATTTATCCAGAAAAATTGAAATTTGCACAAGTATTAGTAATTAGAAGAAATAAACCAAGGCAGATAGAGAGTTGATAAATCATTCAGAAATCTAGTTTCCTATGCAAGAGACATCGGTCAATTACCAACTAAGGCAGAATACACAGAATCATAGATCCATCCATACAGATTTTGACCTGGCCATGATCATTATCACTCTCACTCTCACATGGATTTTATTACAGTATTAAACAACATAAACATTACACTACCTCAGTGTGTGTGTATATATATTTATATTTATGTATGTATGAATGAATGTTTACCTCTCGGCAGCTCGAGCTGCAAATCTTCCAGCAACACTGCGAACTTTGTTTGACTGAGGTGTCTCCTTTCCATCACTTGATTTGGGAAGCCCAATTATAAATTCATCAGCTTCCTACATTTTTTTTTTCCTCAAACCATAAATAAATATAAACACATACATATTATCTAGGAAACATAGACACGGGTAAGAGTAAGGATATGACACGGTGACACGAGCAATTTTTTTAAAATTATAACATGACAAGGGTACAATACCAGTATATCACCTCAAATGAAGCGTCATTTAGTAGTAGTATGTTATATATATACCTCCTGTTATGCAATCTGAAAAAGCTCAAGCTCAAGCTTTTGTCCATTGCCCTTAGTCTGGGAGTATAATTACAGGTTTTGGTAGAGGACAGTGGCAGAGAAGCAGGGTTATTTACGGGTTTATGAGCGGTTGGATTTGGAGAGAGAAAGTGTGGTTGTAAAGGTCCTACTCCTACTCCTAATTGCTGCTGCCAACCCATCTCCGCTCTGTGCAGAGCCTGTAGTGTGTTATCTGAGAGGCTGATGGTAGAGAGATTATGAAGCTGCCAAATGCATCATTTGGGTTTTATTTATTTCCTAGTCGCTAACCCAAGCGATGCACGGGCTAATTAAATAAAACGATAATTAATCAACCTTATGGTAAAAAAAATAAAAAATAAAGCTAAAAGAACCAATAAGAGACTAATTTGTTCATCAAGTAATCAACCTAAGTGGCATCATAGCTCATGTGCAGAAGTCGCTGTTGCATTTCATGGCTGCATTCTTGCTAATAATGGGAATTACCTATATAAAATTTGAAAATGGTCAAATGACAATATGGAAAACATTTCATAAATAACTTATTGTTAACAGGAATAGGGAGGGGGGAGTTCTGTAAGTTGTCAATGGAATTGGAGTCAGCATCTCATTGCAAACGGAATATAGCTCTATGTTAAAACTAAAAGTAAAGTTTCAATCATTCTCTTTCTATAAAACATTATCAAAACTATAAGTAGTTTACCCCAGTTTCAAATAGAAATTACTTGAAGCAAAAACTACTTTGAATCATTATCCGGAAGAGGAGCAACATAAAAAAACTAAAATAAGATGAAGTTCCTTGACCATATTTCAGCATCAATGTCCAAGTTCACTCCGGTTGAAAGCACAATGTTTGAAAGAATTTGCCAAGTATCTTAGTCACTTAAAATTTCCATCCACCTCCCTAGATCACTAAACTATACATCTACCTACCTTAACTTCAATATTGAATACAAAGATAGAGCCAAAATGTCTCATAAGAAAATGCATACAATAAAGAGCCTTGAAGCCAATAATATGAACAGTCTGATTTATTCTAAAAAAGAAAAAACCATTGAATATTCTTTCCTAGTCCATTAGCAACAGAAAACTATTGAAGCTGTTATTATTAACCATAAAAAATATGAAAAAATAAAACTATTGAATGTGTTAAAAAAATTAGCCTACATATTAATATAGTTTTATACCTTAGCTTTCCTAGTCCATTAGTACTTGGCTGACGAACACAATCCAAACCAAACTCGAACTATGCTTAATGTCAAAAGACTATCTTTATAAGCCATGCGTCCAAACCCAGAGTCTTTATCAAAAGGAAAAAAAGAAAAAAGGCTTCTTGGGTTTGAAAGATTTGAGGTGAAGAAGGTTTATAAGACCTTTTATTCTAGACTTCTAGTTGCTTTGGTTGTTAATGGCCACTGTTGAGACAACCATTATTCTTCTTTGAGTTGTTGGTATAAGCAAAAGTTTTAATTTTCGAAATCTCCCAAAATTTCCAAAATAGAAGAAATTGTATGATTTACCCACAAAAACCCATAAAATCTAAAAATATATAGGGAAAAAAAATAAGAGAGAGATATGGAATCCGATTAAGTAACAAACCTCGAAAAATTCTGAACCATTATCGTCTTCATCTTCACCACAAATATTTCAGTGAAAAGAATGTCTGTCTGATTCAGACAAAGAGAGAGTTAACGGTTCCAGTTTCCAAACCAAACGTAAACGCCGTTAGTAATCTTCCTTGAGTTAGTTGGTCACGTGCAATGCACATGACTTAGAGACACCTGTCACATTCACAGCTTGCCACCTAACTATGTTTGCAGCCAGCACTGTAATAGAGCCTGCAACAAGTCCTTTTTCCCGTCTGTTTATATTTTATGTGAAATAGTCAGTAGATTTTGAAAATTAGTAGAGCGAAAAGTATAATTGTACGGTATTTTAAAAGTTAAATGTGACAAATTTACGAAGTCACATACACAAGAAGAAGTGGTCAACTAAAAGTTAAATAAAAAAAATTTATAGATTTATTTTAATTTTGATAGGTGCCTACCTTTCATATTATATATAGATCTCTATTTTCATTTTGATAGTAGCAGCGATTGGATTCGTTACTAAAACAAAGGAAAATTCTTGTTTAATATTATGTAAATCTTACATTGTAGAGGTATTTACCAAACTGCTCAATTGCATTACTGCCCCAAAATTGACTAAAACCACTAATGTAATCCCACCCCACTTATCTATAAATTTATTTTATGCAAAAGTTGCAACTCCAAAAAAAAAAAAAAAAAAAAGTGAGATACAAGAGAGATTCTATGAAAAGACCATTGGTGAATATATATAAATTTTAAAATTTTGATAATAGATTTAGTTGGATTAGAATTTAAATTTACGAAGTTTGGATGCATGTTGCATGTTTTGTTAAAACACTTATTGCTACTTTATGTAAAGAAATTGATAAGAACAAATAAGTTATTGTTTCTATCAACTGAAACTTAGATGCATGTTACATGATTTATTAAAACAATTATTGTTACTTTATTTAATGAAATTGATAAGAACAAATAAGTTGTTATCTCTATTAAGTATAAAAAAACTTAGATACTAGTTGCATGTGTTTTTAAAATAGTTATTGTTACTTTATCTAAAGAAATTGATAAAAATAAATAAGTTGTTGTCTCTATCAATTAAAACTTAGATGCATGTTTCATGTTTGATAAAACAATTATTGTTATTTTATATAAAGAAATTGATAAGAACAAATAGATTGTTGTCTCTATTAACTAAAATTTAGATGCATGTTACATGTTTTGGTAAAAACAATCATTATTATTTTATTTAAAGAAAATAAGTTGTTGTCTCTATCAACTGGAAATGTTTTGTTAAAACATTTATTATTACTTTATCTAAAAAATTGATAAGAACAAATAAATTGTTGTTTCTATCAACTGAAACTTAGATGCATGTTGCATGTTTTGGTAAAACACTTATTGATATTTTATCTAAAGAAATTGATAAGAAATAAGTTGTTGTTTCTATCAATTGAAACTTAAATGCATGTTGCATGTTTTGGTAAAACCCTTTATTGTTATTTTATTTAAAAAAATTATTTGTATCCAAAATATTGTTGTAATTTGGTGAAGCCACTTAGCACAATCATTGTTTCTAAGCCTAACTTTTATTATCTATACTACTATTTAAGGGGTTTCTCTGTTTGGATTCCTCATTTTTAATAACTAAAATACTCTCATTATATCCACTCACAAGTTTTTAACTACCGGGGATAAATATGTAAATTAAAACTCTTACACTTTAAGACCCACAAACTCACATTCGCTTTACAATTTCTATCTCACTTAAAAGAGAGGTGAAAGTGCCTAATATTAAGGGATATGGATAACATGAGATAAAGAGAGGAAAAAAAAAAAACTATTTTATTATTATTATTATTATTATTATTATTTTGATAAGAAAAACTATTTTATTATTATTTACAAAAAAATGTAAAGGTGGGACCACTCTCCTATGTTTAAGTAGAAACAAAATTAAAGTACAATTCGGTAAAAATGCAATTTTAACTCCTACGAAATCATTGCCTAAAAAATAGGACCACTCTCTTATTAATTTTCAAATTGATTTATTCACTTATAAATTAAATTTTCAAAATAAAAATTATATATTTAAAATAAAAAAACATCGTTTTTTGTTTTACAAAATAGGACCACTAACAAAAAAAAAAAAAAAAAAAGACTCATTGCACGCGCAAAGCGCGTGTGATGAGATTAGTAGATAATGACTAAAGTAATTGTATTGTTAATATGTGGTCTTAGGATAATGATTGAGAATTATAGATCAAGGAATACTAATTGTAGGATACTAGCCTCATTGTATAGATCAAGGAATACTAATATTTCAATTATAGGATACTAGCCTCATCACACGTACTTCGCGCGTGCAATGAGACTTTTTTTTTTTAGAAAAAAAAAACTCTGTGTTTTTATTATATATATATATATATATATATATATATATATATATATATATATATATATATATATATATATATATATGTAGGGTCACAAATTGTAGCCCACACCCATATAGAAACAGGAGATGGGCCCAATAAGCCCAATACAATAAATTTGTAAGAGAGTGGGCGAAAGAATTTGGCTAATAACGGGTCTTACAACAGTTAATGAAGGTTAGGGGTTTGGTCGAGGAGAATAAAACACAAAAACAGGTGATGATCTCAGGTCCGAGGAGCAAGTTTTGGATGAAATGGTTGCTTCAAGTAATGTCCGAGGGGTAAGTTCTTAGATAAAATGTTTTTCTTTAGGTCGTGTTCTTCCAGATGGTACAATAACTCTTCCTTCTGGTTCTTTCTTTTTTCTCTCGTGTCCCCTTCTTCTGGAGGTTTCACTCCATTATATAGTCCTTCATTGTTCGATCTTATCGTCCACTTGTCTGCCATCTAGCCTGGTACTTGAGTTTCTGTTTCTTCTCTTACAGCTTTTTGATTTTCTGGGGGTAAAGGTGATCTAAAACACTGTTCAGAGGTCTTCTCCACATAAATGCGGCCAGGAAAGCTGCTGTAATGCATTTAATGCGGTGGTAGCAGCTTTTTCCCAAGATATTTCTGCATCTTTATCTCTTCCGTGTACGTTGGTAATCTATCTTCACCTCTGAAACTTCTTGGAAGGTGGACTAAGGGGAAGCCGAGGCCCACCTCGCCGACATATGCCAGACCCGAGGAGGGTATTCCTCTCGGATCAATATCCCTGGACACTTACGCGCTCTACTGTTAGTTACGAGGTTTCCCTATGATTTCTTCTCCTCGGACGTATTGTTGGTAAATTGTGGTACTTAAGCCCATTGCAAGGGCCCAAGTTTTGCTCCCCCACAATAGCCCCTCAAAATTCTAATTTTTCTTTCTTACCCGAGGAGAAAAATTAGGATTTTGATGTACATCCGTAATTACGATGTAGTCCCTAACAATATTTAAATTTAGGCGCGTGTAAGGGTCATTTTTGCCATTTCGCGAGGGCTTCTGACGCTTGGGAACTTGCACAATCATCATTAAACGCTTAGAATTGCGTTTCGCTCCAGACATCCAATGGTGGAATACAAATCCAACGGTCCAGATCTCATCTTCAATATTTGGGCGGGATTGTATCTTTTCCTTCTTCCGTCCCCATTATAAAAACCTTCAGACGTTACTTTTTGTTTCTTATCAGAGCTTGCAACTTCAGAGCGTTCATATTTAGGCATCCGTTATACCTTCACAAGAAAGAGAGCTTAACGATCTTCCAGAGACAAAATGAACAATCCGTACTCATTCTCACGTAAGTTTCGCACTCCGAACCTCCACTGTATCCTCGGCTAACCTCCTCGGCTAACCACTCCACATTCCAGAGACTAACAATGGGTAGATTCGAGCGTTTAGTAAACACTCCGGCCCTAATAGAGTTATTCAAAGAAAAGTACCACATTCCCCAAGAGGTGGTGGTACGTCACTGCACCACAGAGGGAGTGGAGTTTGACCGGAAAGTAGGAGAAGTGGTAATCCCTATGATTGCCTTCATAGAAGGGGGAATGACCATCCCCATGGGTAGGATTACACGGGACTATCTTCGTGCCCATAGGCTCTGTCCTCACCAGTGTGCCCCCAACTTCTTTAGAGTCCTAGGATCAATCGACGCTTTGGACCGGCATCTGGGGCTAGGATTGACTTGGCACGACGTCGCCCACCTATATGAAGGCCATATATAGTCTCGGGCAGGCTTTTACCTTAAGTCCCGTAACAATGTGGTCAAACTGATATCCTGCCTCCCCAAGTCTAATAAGGGGATGAAAGACGACTATCTAATCCTGTCGGGGCCTTGGAGTGACGGCCTAGCCTGCCCAACCAAGGCTGGGAAACCAGGTGGAGCAACCTAGATTTAGGATTTCTAACTTTAGCATTGAGGAGTATTCTAATGCATTTACATTTATCTATTTAGTTGTTTTATATTATTATTATTATTATTTATATTTTTTGTAGCCGAGGCTTAACTGTGTGATTTGCTTGCTTGACAGATAAGTTTTTTACCAACCCTAAGCTTAGCCTGATCAATGTTCCAGCACTGAACTACCTGCTGAGATCAGAGATTTTTGTGAACGACGACGGGCAGTTACGGGCGGTTCATCTTATTTTGGACTTTGAGCCAATTTAGAGGTCGTTTTTAGACGTCGGCAACTCCATCCGAGCGGGAGACCATCGTTTGGCGCGCATAGACGTGTCTCGGCCAAACTTCCTTGCCAACTACGATCTTCCTCCAGTTGACCATCCCATCCCACAGGGGATTCCCCTTGTTGCTGAACCATTGCGTGAAGTACCACTTGGGGAGGCTATCCTCCGAGAAAGCACAGCTTCTTCTTCCTCCCTCGAACAAGAGATTGACAAGTTTAGGTTTGAAGAAGAAACAGTCCTTATATCAGAGGCCGAAGAAGGAGCGGACGAGCAGTCGTGTGTGCAAACTCCGGCTCAGGCGATAACCTATATTGCCGATACATCTGACGAGGAGGAAGACATGGCTCCTAAGACTGGTCCTACTCTGAAGGAGCTGATGCGGAACAGGAACAAGGTGCCATCTCCTCATGATAAAGGCAAGTCAAAACAAACTGCAAACCCTCCCCCTCCTCCACCCCAGGTGCCTGCCGACCTCGGGCTAAAACCCAACCCAACCCGGATTTGAGGAGGAAAAGGCCAGTAGAGCCTATTGAGGAGAGGGAGTTAGGCCCATCAAGGGGCAATAAGCAGGCCAGACCAACACAAGAACGTCGGGGTAGGAGGGCCCATTCCGTGGAGAGCCGCGAGGAGCAACCAGTGGCCCAGGTTCGTCGGTCACCACAAACTTGGTCGCCAGTACTGGAGGTTGATGGTGCTCCCATCGCGATGGATGCCTCACTTAGGCACTTTCGTGGTGGTCATGCAGGCCGAATGGCTGATGCTCTGCTTCAGCCCCTCTTCCTACCTACAGACTTGGCAGCCTACAGGACTTTTTCGACCATCCTGATCTATTCCTTTCCATAAAAAGGGACTTGGCTATGGTAAGTAAATTTTTTTTTTTTTTTTTTTGTTTACTCACATATTATTTCTTAGATCTAAGTCACTTCTTCACTGTGCATAACAGGTCACGCAACAAGTTTACGTGGCTGAGGAGTGGGGGAAGAGCTTTCGTGATGAGACGAGGGCTGCCCACGAGGCCCGAGAGACTGCAGAGGCTCATCTAAATGTGTTGAAAGACCAACAAAAACAGATGGCCGAGCAGGTGAAGAAAGCTCTCTAGGATAGGGCCAGTGCTGAGGCTGGCTTAAAGACGACTGAGAAGCAGGCTGAGACTCTTCGTGGCGAATTACACCTTTGCGAAATCAACCTAGCAACAAAGAGGCAGATGGTGAAAGATTTGCGCGAAGAGCTTCGTAAGGCTAAGGAAGCTGCACAGCTACTGAAGGAGGCAGCCGAGGCCGAGAAGCAGGCCTCGTATGCTCTGGGGGTGCAAGAGACTCAGAGCAGGCTGACTGAAGAATTTTTTTCTGTCGCCAGGGACTACTGCGACATTACTTGGGAAAAAGCCCTTGATGCCGCTGGAGTCTCTGCTGATTCCAGCCTTAGGAGGCCTGAGAGCATATATTATGATCCTGATATTCAGGCGCTCCCAGGTTCCGACTCTCCTCCCCCAGAGCAGCCAGCCTCAGCATCTGAAGCTCCTGCAACAAGCCAAGCTCTTCCATTTTCTGTGGAAGTCCCAGCAGATTTCCATCAAGACGCTGGTCGAGGAGAGAGGGTTGAGGCTCCCTAGGATAAGACTTTAGATGCTGCCCCTTCTCAGTCAGAACAAGTTGCTGACCCCCAGGCTCCCAAGACAAAGACTTAGGATGTTTATTTTAGTATTGTTTTTCTTTTATGTTTACCGTTTTAGATACTTGTACTACGTTCTAATTATTAATGAAGACATGCTCATTTTGTTTTACGTGTTATGGCAAGTAATGACGAATTATTCTTCTGTTATTTCATTTTTTTTTTTTTGTGTTATATGAATGACTAACTTGATTAAGAAGCTCTGGAAATTAGGTTGACATATGAACCGGATAAATAAATCAAACATAACAGGAAATTCGAATAATACCCTTATATCTAAGTTTGAATACTTAAAAGGAAGTTGTAACAAGTGTTAACTAACCCGAATCATCTGGTCAGAGGTCTCCAGTCACGATTGGATCTAAGTTTAAACACCTCGTAGAACAGT
Organism: Quercus parvula; assembly: GCA_030820535.1. Taxonomy (NCBI): domain Eukaryota; kingdom Viridiplantae; phylum Streptophyta; class Magnoliopsida; order Fagales; family Fagaceae; genus Quercus; species Quercus parvula. The sequence goes on from JAUAME010000003.1 coordinate 51,982,024, forward strand.
GAGAGTGAGAGTGCTAACTAATCCAAGTCATTTGGTCCGAGGACTCATGCATGATTGGATTTAAGTTTAAACACCTCATAGAACAGTGAGAGTGAGAGTGCTAACTAATCCAAGTCATCTGGTCCGAGGACTCATGCATGATTGGATTTAAGTTTAAACACCTCATAGAACAGTGAAAGATAGTGTTAACTAATCCAAGTCATCTAGTTCGAGGACTCATGCATGATTGGATTTAAGTTTAAACACTTCATAGAACAGTGAGAGTGAGAGTGCTAACTAATCCAAGTCATCTGGTCCGAGGACTCATGCATGATTGGATTTAAGTTTAAACACCTCATAGAACAGTGAGAGTGAGAGTGCTAACTAATCCAAGTCATCTGGTCCGAGGACTCATGCATGATTGGATTTAAGTTTAAACACCTCATAGAACAGTGAGAGTGAGAGTCCTAACTAATCCAAGTCATCTGGTCCGAGGACTCATGCATGATTGGATTTAAGTTTAAACACCTCATAGAACAGTGAAAGATAGTGTTAACTAATCTAAGTCATCTGGTCCGAGGACTCATGCATGATTGGATTTAAGTTTAAACACCTCATAGAACAAAGAAAGATATAGAAAGAGGCATACATACTTAACATAAAGAACGAATATTGATCAAATACAAGTTTATTAATAATAATACCTTTTTAAGTTATTGACATTCCAAGGGCGGGGTACTACAAGTCCGTCCAGGTCTTCCAAGAAATATGCTCCAATACCAGCGTTAGAGGTGATACGATATGGTCCTTCCCAATTTGGCCCTAGTTTTCCCCACGCTGAGTTCTTTGTCAAGCCCACAACTTTACGCAGCACCAGGTCACCCGGGGCCAAAGGTCTTGTCTTTACATGGGCGTCATAACCTCGCTTCAGCTTCTGTTGGTAATGAGCTAATTGAACCATTGCGTTTTCCCTTTTTTCATCAATCAAGTCTAGACCTCTTGCCAAGTTTTCGTCGTTGTCTTTTGAATTGAATGAGCTTGTTCTCGTCGTCGGGAACCCAGATTCTAGGGGAATGACTGCCTCAGCTCCATAAGTCATTGAAAAAGGGGTCTCTCCGGTGGACCTACGAGGCGTGGTCCTGTACGTGTAGAGTACGTGCGGAAGCTCTTCTACCCATCTGCCTTTTGCATCATCCAATCTCTTCTTCAATCCACTCAGTATAACTTTATTCACAGCTTCAGCTTGTCCATTCCCTTGAGGGTAAGCCGGAGTAGAATATCTGTTAGCAATCCCCAGCTCGCTACAATAATTTCTGAACATCTTACTATCAAACTGGAGTCTATTATCTGAGATGAGTACATGAGGGACGCCGAACCGAGTAACAATGCTTTTCCAGACAAATCTTTTTGCATCCACGTCTCGGATATTGGCTAAAGGCTCTACTTCGACCCACTTTGTAAAATAATCAGTGCCAACTATGAGATATTTCTTGTTTCCCACAGCCTTAGGAAATGGTCCGACGATATCTAAGCCTCATTGAGCGAATGGCCATGGACTAGATAATGGATTGAGGACTCCCCCTGGCTGGTGTATACTCGGTGAGTACCGTTGGCATTGATCACACTTTTTGACATATTCCAAGGCTTCTCTTTGCATGTTCGGCCACCAATAACCCTGTGTAATGGCCATATGCGCTAAGGACCTGCCTCCAGTATGGCTTCCACAGATTCCTTCATGCATCTCTTCCAAGAGCAATTCAGTTTGATCAGGATGAATACATAGCAAATAAGGCCCAGAAAAGGAACGCCTATATAGCTTGCTATCCTCCGACAGCCAATAACTAGTAGCTTTCTTTCTTATTTTGTCAGCTTCAATTTTCTCTTCGGGTAGAATATCTTCCTTTAAGAATTGCATGACAGGATCCATCAAACTTGGCTCTATTCTAACTTGATTGATCTGAACTACGTTTGCTATTGTCGAGGGTCGATGCAGGTCCTCAACGAGGATTATGTGAGGCAAGTTCTGTGCCGAGGAAGTTGCAAGCGTGGCCAAAGAGTCCGCATGCGCGTTGCTGCTTCTTGGGACATGTAGCAAGCTAAAGAATTCGAATTCCATCTGCATAATTTTTACTCGGCTAAGATAACCTCGCATTCTCTCGTCCTTGGCTTCGAATTCACTTTTGACTTGACCAACAACTAGCCTTGAATCCGAGAAGAGTTTGATGGACTTTCCTCCCATCCTTAGGACCATAGCCATTCCTTCTAATAAAGCTTCATACTCTGCTTCGTTATTCGTGGCAGGAAAGCCTAACCTCAGAGACTTTTCAATGGTAACCATCTCGGAAGATGTCAACACTAATCCAACCCCTGCGCCTTTTTGATTTGATGCTCCATCTACATGCACTTCCCACGTCGGAGGGAAACGTTGGGAGATATTACCGACCAGTTTTTTATCCTTTTCCCCTTGTGCTAGTAATCCATCCGCTTCAGGTTCGGTGAATTCTGCCACCAAATCGGCGAGTACCTGTCCCTTTACTGAGGTGCGAGGCATGTACTTGATATTGAAAGCTCCCAGAATTGTACCCCACTTGGCTACCCTTCCCGTGTAATCTGCACTTTTAAGTACGGCCTTTAGTGGGAGTTGTGTAAGAACAATCACCGTGTGTGCCTGGAAATAGTGAGGATGTTTGCGTGTGCCAAGCACCACTGCCAGGATGGCCTTTTCCAGTGGAAGGTAGCGCACCTCTGCCTCGTGCAACGATTTACTCACGTAGTACACTGGCCGCTGTACGCCGTTATCAACTCTTATCAACACTAAACTTACTGCGTAGGAGGCCACTGCAATATAAGCAAAAAGATCTGGTTCAGGACTTGACATGACCGGCGGCCGAGCAAGATAGTCTTTGAGTTGCTGAAAGGCCGCGTCACATTCCGTCGACCATTCAAAGCCTTTCCATTTATTGATCAATAGGAAAAAAGGTCGGCACCTGTCTGCCGATCGAGATATGAATCTATTCAGAGCAGCGGCCATTCCAGTTAGTTTTTGCACCTCTTTTGGGTTCCGAGGAGTTCGCATATTGGTGATGGCCTTAATCTGGTCGGGATTGACTTCAATTCCCCTATGAATAACCATGTAACCCAAGAATTTGCCCGACCCCACACCAAATAAAAATTTTGAGGCGTTCAAACGTAGTTTGTGGCTTCTGAGAATTTCGAAGACAACTTGAAGATCTTCTAGGTGTTCGGATGCCTTTTTTCTTTTCACCACCATGTCATCTATGTAAATCTCCATATTTTTTCCTAATAACGATTCAAACATCCTCGTCATCATTCTCTGATAAGTGGAACCTGCATTCTTCAAACCAAAAGGCATCACCTTGTAGTGGTAGTTCCCTACTGGCGTAACAAAAGCAGTTTTTTCTTGATCGTCCAATGCTAAGGGTATCTGATGATAACCCTGAAACGCGTCCAAGAAACTCATCCGAGGATGGCCGACTGTGGCGTCTACCAGCTGATCAATTTTGGGCATGGGGAATGGATCTTTAGGGCAGACTTTATTTAGATCTGTGAAATCAACACATACTCGCCACTTCCCAGTCTTTTTCTTGACCACTACAGTGTTCGCCAGCCACTCGGGATAGAAGACCTCCTTGATAGCCCCTGCCTTTTTGAGCTTCGTCACTTCCTGACGGACTGCTTCTGCATGCTCTTTAGATGGCCGACGAGGGAGCTGCTTTTTGGGGGTCATCACCGGATTAACATTCAAATGGTGACAAATGAAGTCTGGGTTCACCCCTGGAGCCTCATAAGCACTCCATGCAAAGACATCGATGTTTCGTTTAAGGAACTCTACCAATTCCTCCTTCTCTGACTGGGGTAGTTGAGATCCGACTTGAAAGAATTTCTCAGGGTCATTTCCTATTGTGACTTTTATAAGATCTTCACACTTCACTTCCTCGGATAACCCATCATTGGATGACACTGGGGGTTTTAATTGCTATAACTCCTCTTTATGAGTCTCAGATTCTGCTTCAGGCTTGTGTCGGATGGCTGCTATCATGCACTGTCGCGCCATGGCTTGATCACCCAGTATTTCTTCTATCTGGCCTCCGGATGGGTATTTGATCTTCTGATACAGGGTGGAAGAGACTGCTCCTAAAGTATGAAGCCAAGGCCTAGCAACAATTGCCGTATAAGGGGAGTAGGCATCCACCACTATAAAATCGACCTCCACTATCTCCGCTCCGGCTTGCACTGGCAATCTGACTTGTCCCTTCGGGATAATAATCTTCCCTTCAAAACTTACTAAAGGGGAATTATAAGGCGTCAGGTCTTCAGTTCTTAAATTCAGCCCCTTGAAGAGGTCAGGATACATGATTTCGGCTGCACTGCCTTGATCCACCATCACTCTTTTTACATCATAGCCTCCGATTCGGAGGGTAATTACTAGAGCATCATCATAAGGTTGAACAGTTCCGATCTTGTCCTCGTCCGAGAATCCCATGACTAGGGACCGGTTTAACTTAGCTCTCTTCGGCTCGTGGGAATCATCCTCAGGGTACAGACGAGCCACCGACATTACTCTGGAGGGGCATGACCCTGTTCTGCCAGGCGTTGCAAAGATAACGTTAATAGTTCCAAGAGGTGGTCTTGAAGGATTCTCCCTTTCTGGTCGAGTATCAGTCTGACTGCCCAAATTGCTGGAATGATGCAACAGCTGTTTCAATTTACCTTCTCGGACAAGTTGGTCAAGGTGATCCCATAAACTTCTACAGTCCTCGGTAGTGTGACCGTGGTCTCTATGATATTGACAATAGAGGTTTCGGTTTCTCTTTTCAGGGTTTCCCATCATCTTGTTGGGCCACTTGAAGAAGGGCTCATTTTTAACTTTTTCTAGGACTTGGTGCACGGGCTCTCGGAATACAGCTCCGACTACTTGGCTGTTACCGGATATCTGCTGCTCAGCATAATCCCTTCTCGGCCGGTTATTATTGTACCTGTCCGGCCTAAATTCTCTCCTTTCTTGAGGGACGATCATCTTCAATCCTTTTATACTTATCCACTCTATCCATTAGTTGTTGTAACCTGGTGACCGGTTTCCCTGTCAAGGATTTTCTCAGACCATGCTCGGAAGGAAGCCCAACCTTGAAGGTTCTGACAGCGACCTCATCAAAATCCCCATCAATCTCGTTAAACATCTCCCAATACCTCTCGGCATACGACCTCACAGACTCTCCTTCCCTCATTGTCATTGACAACAGAGAATCCAGGGGTTGAGGAACTCTGTTGCAGGTGATAAACCGGGAGCAGAATGATTGAGTGAGCTTCTTAAAGGAACTGATGGAATTGGTTCTCAACCCGTCGAACCATCTCATTGGCATCGGTCCTAAGCTGGAGGGAAACACTCTACACAACAAAGCTTCGTCCTGAGAGTAGACCGCCATCTTTTGTTTGAATTGGCTTACGTGTTCTACAGGATCGGTACGTCCGTTGTACATGGAAAACGTAGGCTGATGAAAACGTCTGGGAAGCTTCGCCCTTTCTATTCCCCGCGTAAAGGGGGACTTAGAAATTTGGCTCAGAGCCTTTTTCATGACCCTAGTTCCTACTCCCTTTCTAGACGAACCTTTTCTCCTCCTTTTATGAGAGTGTTTATCTTCATAGGAATAGGATTCACTGGGCGAAGTTTCTGAGCATTCCCTGTAGCTGTCCTCTCCTTCATCGTTGGAGGAGACATCAGAACTTGAAGGGGTGTGATTTCGTTGTGCTCGACGAAGCTTCTTTTTCAAATCTTCTATTTCACGTTGCAAGTCCTTTTCATCAGCGTGCTCTTGCACCAAATGGCTCCTTCGTCGATGGCCGCTTTTCCCAGCATGGATCGTCCGCGAGCTGCCCTCTCGTTGGTTATCTACGTGATTTTCCCGTTCAAGATTATGGAGTTCATCTTGTTGACTGACGTTCACTGATTCTGCATGAGGTGGACTGGCCTGTTGTGGTCCTGAACTTGCCATAACTGTCGTAAACTTCTACTAGCGCTAACTCTTCCCACAGACGGCGCCAATTGTAGGGTCACAAATTGTAGCCCACAACTAGATGGAAACAGGAGATGGGCCCAATAAGCCCAATACAATAAATTTGTAAGAGAGTGGGCGAAAGAATTGGGCTAATAACGGGTCTTACAACAGTTAATGAAGGTTAGGGGTTTGGCCGAGGAGAATAAAACACAAAAACAGGTGATGATCTCAGGTCCGAGGAGCAAGTTTTGGATGAAATGGTTGCTTCAAGTAATGTCCGAGGGGTAAGTTCTTAGATAAAATGTTTTTCTTTAGGTCGTGTTCTTCCAGATGGTATAGTAATTCTTCCTTCTGGTTCTTTCTTTTTTCTCTCGTGTCCCCTTCTTCCGGAGGTTTCACTCCATTATATAGTCCTTCATTGTTCGATCTTATCGTCCACTTGTCTGCCATCTAGCCTGGTACTTGAGTTTCTATTTCTTCTCTTACAGCTTTTTGATTTTCTGGGGGTAAAGGTGATCTAAAACACTGTTCAGAGGTCTTCTCCACATAAATGCGGCCAGGAAAGCTGCTGTAATGCATTTAATGCGATGGTAGCAGCTTTTTCCCAAGATATTTCTGCATCTTTATCTCTTCCGTGTACGTTGGTAATCTATCTTCACCTCTGAAACTTCCTGGAAGGTGGACTAAGGGGGAGCCGAGGCCCACCTCGCCGACATATGCCAGACCCAAGGAGGGTATTCCTCTCGGATCAATATCCCTGGACACTTACGCGCTCTACTGTTAGTTACGAGGTTTCCCTATGATTTCTTCTCCTCGGACGTATTGTTGGTAAATTGTGGTACTTAAGCCTATTGCAAGGGCCCAAGTTTTGCTCCCCCACAATATATATATATATATATATATATATATATATATATATATAATTTTTATTTTGACAATATAATTTATAAGTGGATAAAGCAATTTGAAAATTAACAGGAAACTTTGTCCTATTTTTTAAACAATATTTTAGTGGGAGTTAGAGTTGCATTTTTACCAAATTGTCCTTTAATTTTGTCTCTACTTAAACATGGGGTGTATGTGCATTTTTGAACTAAAAAATTAGGAATCCAAACAGGGTAGTACTAATATTATTCCCATGTGATGCACACGGCTTGATAAAGATTCATATGTAATCTAAAAAAAATTAAAATAATTAAAACTAAATTAGTAAATAAATAGTAATAATAAATTATAAAATAAGAAAATAATTTTAATAAAAAATTTATTTTATCTTTCATTTATGCCTTAGCCATCACAAAAAATAATAAACAAGATAATTCCTCAATACCGATTTTTTCATAGTGATAATCTAATTGAAAAAATTAGCACACTTACAAATTAAATACAATAACCAAAACCAAAAATAAAAACAGACACAAAAGAGTTCAAAAATTGATAATATAAAAAAATAAATAAAAATAAAAACTTACATAAGAGAACCAAGAAAACTTAAATGGGTATCCATTATTTTACTTTTTTTTAAAATTATTGTAAACTTCATTTAGCATAATATCAGGCACGTAAATTCAAAAGCAGAGAGCAATAAGTAAGATGAGTTTAAGTTTTTAGATTAAACATAAGAGTAATTGCATTTTGAAAAATAAAATACAACAAAGTGGGGTGTATTGTGTGGGATTTAGTTATAGGGATGACTTATTAGTTAAGAGAGATTATATTGAACAACCATGGCTGAATATATATTGTGGGGGGACAAGGATCCCAAAAACGATTTAAATAGGCAGCCAAGGTTATTTCGGAGAAGCTAAAATTCGACAATTGATCTAGGGTGGTGATCTCATGCTTCAAAAAGAGATTGGGGCAACACACTTGATGAAGGTTCCGAGGACATAACTCAGACCTCGGGGGACGAGCACTAGTTTTATGAGGGACACAAGGTTAAACCATAAAAAAGGAAAGACAGCAGACTTGGCACGAAACATGAGATTGATGAAGAAAGAAGAGTATAGAAGTCCCCTCTACATTAAATATAAGTCAACCACTCCTTTTGCCACATTAATGAGGAAATGACCATGAACAGTGATGACACAGTTAAGATTTTAGTGTAAAGCTTGCTGGTTTTTTAGTGTAGCTGGATATAAAAGCAAGAAGAAGATCCAGATGGGAGAGGGGGGAAAAAGAAAAGAATAAAAAAAAAGAAAGAAAGAAAGAGTTCATCCATTTTTGTAACCTCATCCTCAGACTAGACCGAAGGACTAACACTTGTGTTTTTTCTTAATCAGCTTTCAAACTATGAATTAGAGAAATAAATACCATTTCTCATTCAATTCTATGATATATGCTTTCTTAGACTTTGCATTGGATATCATAAAACAAATTTGACTTACCATCTCTAAAGAAATTTATTGTGACAGCAAACAGTAAAGTCATCATTTAAGACAATAGGGTGGTTTATTGTTTTTTCACTGTTACATTTATCAATTATGAAATTTTTTATAATAGATTCTTAGTTGGTGTAGAATTTAAATTTTTGAAATTTAGATGATATAGTTTTATCTAAATTGAATTTGGAAAAAGTTTAGCTATAAAATTATACCTAAAAAAAAAAATGAATATCTATTTATTGGAGGTGAATTTTGATAAATCTATCATTGGATTACATTTTTTTTCTTATATCCTCCATGCTTGCAAAATTTCTAGAAAATTAAAGATCAATAGCTATATTATCAATAAATTGTTTAAATTACAAGTTTTTGTAATTTAAAATTATGCATAAAATATAAGATTATAGATCATATAGTAAAAATATCCGATTGACACAAAATTTGACATGTGTATCAAGAGTATAAAGAACATGCAGAGTTTGTTTGAGATCCACTTATTTTGCTGAAACTGAAAACTTTTTACCTGAAAGTACTGTAGATAAAGGTAAAAGTTAACTGAAATAGTACAATAAGACCCATGAATAGTACCAAAAATAAGTTGAATAGTAAAATAAGTTGGCAAAAATAATTTTTGCCAAACACACGCAATCTAACGGTTTGATTTTCAAAATATATAGTAATTTTTAAAGAAGTTTTAGTTTTAGGTTATAACCAATTTTGTATCTAAACTTTGACCATTAAATTATTAATAAATCTTATCCCTTAGTTAAACGATTTGTAGCTTAATATCCTAATAAAATATTAATTTAATAAGATATAACTTGAGGAAAAAAAATAAAAACAAAACCATGGGTTGTATGAGATTTAAGTTTAGAAATGTTTTATAATAGACTTTTAGTTAGAATAAAATTTTAATTTGTTTTAAATTATTGTTAAGTCATGCAACTTGAGGGAGAAAAACATGATTATTGTTAAATTTTATCCCTTAGTCAAAATGTGAGTTTTTTTTTTTTTTAATAATAATTTTTTATAATTTTATAATTTTTATTTTTATAGAAAGATAACATGGGTGTTTGTGTGGGATTTAAGTTTATAATTTTTTTATAAAAGACTTTTAGTTTAGATAGAATTTAAATTTGTTGAAATTTAAATGATATAATTTTACCTAATTTAAACAGTTGTTAAATATTATCTCTTAATTGAGGAAATATTTACTAACAAAAAATATATAATTAATTTACTAATTAGTGAGAGTGGCCACTTGATGCAACTATGAAAAACCATGGTTGAATATATATATAAGTTCTAAAAAATTTGATAATATACTTTTAGTTGGAGTAGAATTTAAATTTCTAAAACTTAGATGATACAACTTTATCTATTAAATTATTGTTAAATCTTATCCTTAGTCAAGAGCTCTGCAGCTTAATATTATAATAAAATATTAATTTAATATAATACAACTTGAGGAAAAAACAAAGGCAAAAGCGTGGGTTGTGTGAGATTTAGGTTTATAAATTTTTTATAATAGACTTTTAGTTTGAATAGAATTCAAATTTTTTTTAAATTATTGTTAAATCATGCAACTTGAGAGAAAAAAACAAAATAAAAAACGTGATTATTGTTAGCTCTTATCCCATTGTCAAAGTGTGGGTTGTTTTTATATATTTTAATAAAATTAATTTACTAATTAGAACAGCCACTTGACCCAATCACGACTTCTAAGTCCAACTTTTATTTTACTAGAGGAAAAAAGAAAAAGAAAAAGTGAGTTGTGTAGGATTTAAGTTTAGAATATTTTTCTAATAGACTTTTCGTATGAATAGAATTTAAATTTGTTTTAAATTATTGTTAAATATTATCCTTTAGTCAAAATGTGGGTTGTTGTTTTTAAAAAAAAAAAAATTTATTTATAACATTTAATTTCTAATTAATGAGAGTAGCCACTTAGCCAAATCACAATTTCTAAACCCAAATCTTATTACACTTAAGGAAAAACAATGACAAAAACAAAAATGTCGATTGTATGGATTTATGTTTAGAAAGTTTTAATAATAGACTTTTGGTTTGAATATAATATAATTTTTTTATAAATTATTGTTAAATCTTATAACTTAGTCAAAATGTGAGTTTATTTATTTATAAAATTAACCTACTAAATCAATATAAAAAAAAAAAAATTAACCTACTAATTAGTGAGAATAGCCACTTGACACAATGTTATGATCTTAATGTCCCACATGAATTAAGTATAAGTTTAAATATGTATTTATAACCTTTTAGGCACCCTACTCTTGTAAGCTGATTTTTAAGAGTAAGTTTTACCCCTGAGTTTGTAGCTAAGAGACCAAAAAATAAAATGTTACTATCGGGCTAGCGTCATTAGAATGAGCACAATAAACAGATCATTATTGTAATGGGAGCAATGAATAAAATATGGGACCTGCCTTGGGGAGCATTAGAGATAGAAGCTAAAGCAGTTGCAAAATGGGTACAGCTTGCGTCGGACCTCGGCCTAAAACAGATCATTATTGAAAGTGACTCACAAACAGTGGTCAGCTCGTTTTGCGATCAAAGTTTGGTACCTAGCAGTATCCAAAAAGTCATAGAAGGCATAAAGATGGAACTCCGTTGTTTTGACGCGTGGAATGTATGTCACATTAGCAGAGGGTCAAACTCTGTGGCTCACATTTTGGCAAGACATGCCAACTGCCAAGTCAGTAATTGATAGGGTCATATGGGTGGAAGATACCCCACCTATAGTTGTTGCACTGATCTGTATGAAGTCCAATTCAGTTTAATGAAGTTTAAGTTGAGAATCAAAATAGAAAAAGAAAAGAATGAGCACAATAAACGACAAAAACATCGTATGATATAATTGCTACTGCTTGCTTATTTTCAGAAAAAAACCACAAAAACAAATCTGCTGACCAAGAGAAAGAGTGAAAGACCATACTCCTCCAAGGACTGAGTTTGGATCCGAACAACACACAGACCTTGAATCAGCTCTCTCTGTCTCTCTGTCCTTTCGTTGAAAAATGTCTTCAATGAGAGAACCACCGATTCTCAGAAACCATCTCCCACACGACTTGGTACTGAATATTCTGGCGAACCTACCCGTTAAATCAGTATTAAGATTCAGGTGCGTTCACAAATCCTGGAACTCCTCCATTACCAGTCCAAGTTTCGTTTCCAGCCACCTTGAACTCAATAGTTCTCGTCGTCTCTTATTCATGAAATGTTATAGGATTCTACATGATAGACAATTATGTACAGTCATTTGCGAACACACCTCTGATAGGATTTCTGAATTCGATATTCCGTTCACTTGGCCCAAACTTGTGGGATCCTGCAATGGTCTACTTTGTTGAAACTGGATTTTGTTATCATTCTGAAACCAATGACTACAAAATTGTTAAGATTTCTTATTACATAGGAGGGACTCCGCCTCAGGCAGAGATTTACTCAATAAATTCGGGTTCATGGAAAAGGCTTCATCCCCCGTTCGCACCCGATATTCTCCTCTTCAATATCCATACTGATTTGTTCCTCGCTCCATTTGTTAGTGGAGCTTTGCATTGGATGGTCTATGTACGTAAAGGAGAGGAACCAGCGAGGCCTTTTATTTTGACATTTGATGTCAATGAAGAGAAGTTCGGAATGATGGAAACGCCTTTTGCTGTCATACGCTCTAATTTGTGTCCTCGAGTGTTCAAAGGAAAACTGGCTTTGAGAGAAAAAGGAGACCCTTTATTATTGAAGGAGTATGGTGTCCATCAATCTTGGACTAAACTTTCTGTTGTTCCTTTCCACAGAGTCATAAGATTCAATGGCTATTCCGACAACGGTTTACTTATAGTTGAAAAAAGTTATGACATCTTCTCTGCCAATGGTGAAGTAGAATGGATGGATCTTAAGCGTATCTCGATTGACATCAAGACTCTACATGAAAAGGATGTGGGTGTTGGTGTTGGTGGTATCGAAGATTTTCGAAGTGGGACTAATTTCATGGAGAGCCTTGTTTTGCTTGACAGAGCAGATATGGTACCTGTACGGTTGTAACAGAGAAACTGTGACGCTTTTATTAGTAAACGGTGGTTTCTAGATAAGAAGTCATAGTATATTGGTATGGTAGAAGTAAAACTGTGACGCTTTGCTAAAAAGGCTTATTTGTGTAACTTTAATTCCTACGGCTATATTTTAAAAGAGTTTTTGATATATGTTTTTGAATTTTGTTGGAAACATAAACATGCTTGGGAAACATTCTTCGCTTGTATTAGGTATTAATCTTTTTTGTTGCTACATATTTAATTCAGTTGGTAACGTGGCTTTCTAAAGGTTGAAGTCCTTAGTTGTTGCCAAGTCTTAGTGGTTGGTTTGTTTCAAACTATATTATTTGGTTCCACAATATTAGAGATAAGGAGCTGGGTTTAACTGCTGCATGAATTTTCAATACAATAGTCTCTGTTCTTCCTTTTGCATTCAAAATAGGTAACGGTAATCCATTGTACACACCTGCTTGTTACAAAGAACTAGATTAGAACTCCCTAGCCTCAAACTAGAAAGAGAAATGGAAAGAAGCTCACAATGGGAGAACATTCAAAAAAGATTTGCTAAGTGCTGATTTCCACAGTATCTAAATCAATGTTGGTGATGAAAGCTAATTAATTTTGGGTTGCATTGGGCATGGAACTTTTGGTTCAAAAGGTCCCTGCTTAGGCTGGCCAGAAAATTCGAATTTTTCATTTTCTTTCATGTATTCACCTCACTTGGCCCATTATAATACAATTGAAACAGAGAATTTGTTAAAAAAAAATTGGTGAATTTTCTGTGTATAGACTTATTGGATCCTGAAATTCTACATGGGAAGGATCTTGGTATTCTAGGTTTTCCAACTATGCCAGCTACTTTTGTCGAGAGGATTGTGTTAATTGATGGAGAAAATATGCTTTTGAATAAGAAATTCTTTTGAATAGAAGTGGCATGATTGGTGGAATTATAGGATTTTGCAATACAAGAAATGATTGAGAAATATTTAATGCTTGACCTTGAGGTGGGAGTCTAGTGGTCAAGCATTTCGTTCACCTCGCCTTATAACTTGGGTTCAAGTCGTGCTAACAGATTAATACCAAGGTGGCAGGGCTATCTAGCATGAGGGTTTAACTTGTCACGGTAAAAAGTGACTTGCTCCAAGGATTCCACCTTTTTCATGCAATAAAAAAATAATTTTTTTTAAAAAAACTCATTTTCTTTTGCAACAAGCATAAAGTAATGGTTTAATGTAGTAAAATTATTGTTGATTTATTTCATCCTTGGTGCTTGTGTTGTTGTTTTTATAGTATTGGTATTTTTTTTGTTTAAAAAATGAATGAAAAATGTCATAGGCTAATAACCTTGTAACTTAACTAGCAATTTCCTAGTTATTTTGAGCCCAAATCATACGCTATGAGCCTTGTAGCTCAACTCACGCTTTTCTAGTGTTTTTGGTTGAGTTAGAACCTCTTTTTGATCACGGAAATTATTGCATTTTTTAACACATCAATCATCAATAATTTGTTCAATATGACTTCAATTAGGACCATGTTAAAAATATATTATAATGATTGATATGAAGCACCCGTCACCCAAAAGATATTCATTGAAGACGTACACTAGTACGTGAAAGATAAGTAGCTGTTTCTTTCTTTGTTGGTTTTTCCTTGGTTTATTCAAGGTTCTTAACCCGGACCGGACTGGACCGGGATGTCGGACCGTGAAAACTGAGAATCGGGATGAAAACTAGTTTTTTAAGCCTAAAGAACCGGATTTTTTGTTAATTCTGTGAACCCCTAAAACGGAGTTGGACCGTACGAACCGGTGAGAACCGTGCGGTCCAACCCCTTAGCAATTTTTTTTTTTTAAAACAACTTAACACAATTTTATTTTACTTAATTAAATTATCCATCTCTTACAATGAATAAAAAAAAAATTATAATTAAAATCTTTCAAAGATATTCAACTTTACTTCAAAAATTAATTATAAATTTTAATGTTTTCATGATTATTATTTTATTTTATTAACTTTCTTATTTAATTATTAAATATATGCTTGAAAATCATTAAATTTCCCTCACATATATAGATATATTGTCAATTTTGCTAGTTTTATAAATTTAATATCTATATTTAGGCTTTAATTAATTATTAAATTAATTATAATGTCATCACGGTTTGACCTCAAAAACCTTAAACTTCTCCCTTTTACGGTTCAATGAACGGTCTGGGTTTGAAAACCTTGGGTTTATTTACTCACTTCCTGCAATTAACTCATTTTCTAAGAAATCTTTTCTGACAGCAGTGCAATACATTTGTGATCGTTCGGTTTGTAAAAGTTTTATGGTATAAAACAACTTATAAAGATTACGACTTTGGGTGCATAATGTAGAATCAAATTATAAAAAGAAACCAATGGTACACTCATCATATATGGGTACTTTGTGAAAATATTACCAATTGAAAAACACTGCCAGCTTCTGCTGGTTTGATTTTTTACAATTATATTTTCTACCACTTTCTACTACTCTATGCTACTTGTGTTACAAAGGAGAGCATAATGAAATTGAATGAATCTGAATCAAACTGTGAGAACCAAAAGAAAATTGTCAACCCTCAAATTCTTCAGGAAAGAAATCAATATCTCTAGGTGGACCTGTCTTAAGTTTTTCTTGTAAATCCAAATTCTTGGGCAGTACAAGTTCAGTTTCCTGGCCTGCCAAGGAAAAATATCTCTCCAGTACCATCTGCAGCCACAAAAGGTAGAAAAGGAATGGGGACAAAATAACACACTTCGTTAAGTAGAAAAGAGTAGATGATTAAAAACTGAAAGGAACCAAATATAAATTTTGTTCCATACCATGGCAGCATATGCATCAATTTTGCTTTGCCGAGTAGACCTGCTGAGGCCCCTGAAAATAAGTTATATCACAGATATACAGTATTCATTAGTACAGGCATTTTCACCATCTTTTTCAATGATATAATTATAACCTATGATATTGAGTATTATGCCTTCAAAAGTGGACAATGATCCAAATAACTAGGCATATCAACCAATATACTTGAGGCAAGACATTATATCTTTCATCAGGTGTAAAGCACAGAACCAAGAAAATAAGCATATTGAATTTGGAAACAGCTGCAACAATGCCAATCTTTTATATATATATATATATATATATCAAACTTCCCTTTCTTCTAAATATATTGCTTCAAATCAAACGAAACATAGCAAATCCTTAAAACATCAAGGATGATTACTACTTTTGTTCAATGTATTTCACCAAATAGCTCATGATGCAAGTTTAACAAGAAATTATATGGTATTTGGGGTCTAGAGAAATGAATTCATCCATTGTGTTCCATATGGCTTATGAAAAAGGATTCATAATGTTATAAAACTTAAACAATTCAACAGTTTTTCACAAAGTATGACCTTGTATATTCATTTCAGTGAATGTGGTTATGCCTCTACATTACACTCACAAATGCCAAGAAGAACATAATAAACCAATAGCTGTACAACTCACAAAAGAAAAGAAAAGAAAAGATAAATGATAAGGCTATTTAACAACTCTAGCTTCTTGGCAAAGAGATGCTAATATAACCAAAGCAGAAGAATCAAATAAAGAGCAACCACAATTGCCTATAACTGGTATCCAATCCTTAAAGCATGAAAAAAGGAAAAAGAGAAAAAAATATTACATGCAAATCATGCGATCTGTCGCTTCTGTTGTTGTCCCATGTTCATCTTGCAGGTATACTCTCCAACCCCTGAATATTAAATTTGGGATCACCAATCCACATCTAAAGTTCAAAACTCTAGTGAAGTAGTAATTGAAAAATGAAAGTTCTAAGTAAAACTAAAGAGTTTCTGAAGTTGAAGACAAAATTCAGAAAAATGACAACCTGGTCTTGTATTCACAGGGATAATACTATTCTTTAACATTACAAGTCCTTAAATACTGTTACAATAGGTGAGAAGCTCTAATCTATAACAAGACATTCAAAGAATCAACAGACAAATATCAGATAACATATTACGATCGTTATCATTGTTACTCTCACATGGATTTTATTACATTATTAAACTACATAAACATGTATGAATGAATGTTTACCTCTCCGCAGCTCGAGCAGCAAATCTTCCGGCAACACTACGAACTTTGTTTGACTGAGGAGTCTCCTTTCCATCACTTGATTTAGGAAGCCCAATTATAAATTCATCAGCTTCCTACATTTTTTTCCCCTCAAACCATAAATAAAAATATAAACACATACATATTATCTAGCAAACACGGACACGGACACGGGAAAGAGTACGGTATGACATGGTAACACGAGCAATTTTTAAAAAATTATCACATAACACGGTTACGTTACTAATACGGCACTCCAAATGAAGTGTCTATTTAGTAGAAGACTGGCAATACCTCCTGTTGTGCAATCTGAAGAAGCTGAAGCTCAAGTTTTTGTCCTCGTAATTCCAGAACCTAAGATTCAAAAATATTGTTCATTTCTTAGTTTCATTATCCTTAACAATAAAAGAGAAAAAAGAAAAGAAAAGAAGGTATCTGAAGAGAAATACAAAACATTACAGTTAGAGGACGAATTGAGAAGCCTTTGCTGAGTGCGAGGCCAGTGCGGGACATCCCCAAATCTACCCCTAGGCTGAACCCACCTCTCCAATTGGGGTCTCTTTTCCGGCGGAGGGCATTAGGGGGAAGTTGCTGTAGAGAAATCGCCCTTAGTGTGGAAGTATAATTACGGGTTTTGGTAGAGGATAGTGGCAGAGAAGCAGGGGTATTTACGGGTTTATGAGTGGTTGGATTTGGAGAGAGAAAGTGTGGTTGTAAAGGTCCTACTCCTACTCATAATTGCTGCTGCCAACCCATCTCCGCGCTGTGTAGAGTCTGTAGTGTGTTATCTGAGTGACTGGTGAGAGAGAGAGAGAGAGATTACGAAGATGCCAAACGCATCGTTTGGATTTTTTTTTTTTTTTTTTTTTTTTTAATTTGCTATTGAAGCATAGTTTGGAATTTTTTTGGGTGAGAATAGTAAGACTATGTTTGACATATTGTAATAGACGCTATAATATAATAGTTATTCCTATGATTTAACTATACAGTTATTTGGTTATGTTTATATATATATATATATATAAAATAAAAGTTAGGCTTAGACGTCGTGGTTGCGCCATGTGGCTTCACCAAATTGCAGAAATTTTATTAAATTTTTTTATTTTTAAAGAATTAAAAAGGAATAATATACTACCAGAACTCTAATTTATTCTTATCATTAAATAAAATTAGATTAACATTATTTTTTTGTTTGTTATGATATATTTCTTAAATTAAGGGATAATATTTAACATACAAAATTTAATTTAGATAATATATATCATCTAATTAACATTATTATTTTTTATTTGTTAGGATATATTTCTTAAATTAAGGGATAATATTTAACATACAAAAATTTAATTAAAATAATATTTATCATCTAAATTTTCAAAATTTTAATTCTACTCTAATTAAAAGTCTATTTAAAAAAAATTCTAAATTTAAATCTCATTCCACGTTTTTGTTGTTTCTATTTTCCTCAAGTTGCAACTTAAATTATATTATTATTATTATTAAATTATTATTATTTTATCAAAATATCAAGTTACAAAACTTGATTATTAAGGAATAAACAAAATCCAAATTCTTCAAGAGGTGATTAATATAAATTTATCCCAAGAAATAGTATATATCTCCATTAATTTTATAATATTTATCTATGCCAAAAAACAGTATATATCTCCATTAATTTGATAATTTCTACGTTGATGACATTTAAAAAAAAAAAAAATCTATTAGAATAAGAAGTTTGAGAAACAGCCTCCAAAGCAGTGGCGGAGCTAGAATTTCAAGTTAGGGGGGGCAAGATTAAAAGACAAGATTGAAGGTAGAATTAATTTAAGATAAATTTCATTCTAAAAAAAAAAATCTAAAATAAATTAATCCATTACTAAATACAATTTAAACATGTAATTTGGATCTTTAAAATAAATTGGAAAAATAAAGCAATGTAAAAATATTAAGAATATAGAAATATGCTTATAAAGTTCTATTTGGTTATACGCAACTCAATGCCATGAATGTTTCTAAAATTTCATTTAGACATTTTTACTTTTTTATGTCATTAAAATTTGAATTTATAGCAAAAGCTCAAGTTTGATATTGAAAATGTTGATAACTAGAGAAAAAATTGTAAGCTGGAAACCAACTGGTGAGGCGCTAAAGTAGGCACATTACACATAAACATAGATTTTTTCTTTCAAAGTCCAATTCAGTATATTTTTTGTTTCAGTCTAAGTTGGCAAAGTAATGTGCAAAAAAAAAGTACTATTAGATGGGTCCATTATGTAAAAAAAGTGTTGCCATGTGAATGTAAAATTTTCTGACAATTGTTGACAAGCTAATAAATATAAATAACAAGAAAAAGTAAATTGTCTTTTGTATCAACTGTCAAGTGGGGACTTTTACTGCATTTTACACTACTAATGCTTGAGAAATTTTGAGAAGGCCAGAGGGGGCAAGTGCCCCCTCTCGACCCCCCCTTCCTCCGCCCCTGCTCCAAAGGAACACAAGAGGTTCGACTTGAAGAAGCTTTCATATGAGGAAAGGAAGGCCAAATTGATTGAGAGATTGAATGCTTTTAGCTCCATAGCCGATGATGAGTGAAAGTAGTATTAGATTCAGTGCTTAATATTTGTTGATTATCTATGATACATTTTGCTTTTTTGTCAGCGCAACTAAGAACCTAGCCGTGTTTTTCTTTTTGTTAAAATTTTCATTTTTGCAAGTTGTCTTTCATCATCTAGATGTTTATATATATATCAACCACGTTCTCTTTCTCTCTCTTTTATTATTATTATTATTTGTTTATATTTATTAGCATTACATTGATTCTTCATCTCAAAGATGAGGCTTTCATTGCTACTACGGACAAGTACGTATCTCATGCAAACATATATGAAGTTAAATTGCCTTTCAATATTTTGAATGTTTTATTATTTTGCTAGATGTGATTAGGCTCAAAAATATATGCTTCATTATTTTTCTAGATCATTTAAATACACTAAAACTAAGTTAATAGGACTTATTTTATGTAATTTATCAAACAAAATGAAATAAATTTTGTCAAGTATGAATTATTCATGTTGTTCACTTTTTATTTTTATTTTTATTTTGAATATCAGCATTTATTTATGTAAAGTGTGCATAGAATTATGTATCCGTTTGCAACATTAATTAATATTTTTTTGCTAATTATTAGTATAATTTTCTATTCCCAACAAATTCTTCATTAATCTTTTTATATTTTTGGTTTTAAATTGCAAAATTTTGGACCATCATTATAAAATAGGTTTTTTTTTTTTTTTTTTCCTTGCGATTATGGAACTATTTGACTAAAGTAGTAAAATCAAAGTGGAAATGATAGCTCTTTATAGAAAAAATTTTATTTTAAAGCTTGGTATTAAATGGTCATAGACTCATATGCAATTTTACAATCTATATGGTTCAATTTATTTATTATTTATTTTTTTAAACTCGGTTTAATTTTTTTTTCTTGCTTTTGTTTTCCAGGTTTGTCATAAAAGATTCCAATCCAATTTTTTTTTTTTTTTTTTTTTTTTTTTCATTTTCACGTAGTGTCTCTCTAACAATTCAAACTATTCATTTTATTTTTGTTTCTCAAATAAATTTCATATTATATGAATTTATGTATAAAATCGTGCAATGTACATGAAGCAAAAATTATGATAGGTTCTATAATTAGAACAAACTAAAGGTTATTATTTTTCGAATAGTTCTATCTCTTAAAAGTGGCCAATTTTTATAATACTATGTCTAAAGATTTTAATAAAGAACACTCTAAAAACATAGTGTACAAATAAGTATTCAAAGATTTTCCAAAGGAAAAAAAATACTTCTAACATTTTTTAATCATTGATATTATTTTTAACAATACTTCAAGTCACTAACAAATTAGTACTTATTTTATTATAATAATTATTAAAATATATAATTATTTATACATATATTTTATAAGTTTTTTCATAAAACCGTGCAACGCACGGACCTATAACTAGTATATATATAAAACCGAAACCTCTGAAGCTCTCACAATTTTCCACGTCACCACTATTTTCATTTTCTTTTTATTTGCCACATCTTTTTTATTTTTTTGCTCCAATTCCAATTAGAACACGTCTTTATTTCTCTCTTTTTGTAACCCTTCTTTGCCAAAGCCCACACTTCATCATTGACTCAAATAAAAGCTGCCTCCATAAACCTTAAACCTTCAACAACCCTAAACGTTGTAGCAATCGTCTCCCTCTGCCTCCGAGAAAGTTGCTATAACTTTCAGAGGCTTTATTCTCTCTGTGGCTACAATCTCTCCAAGTATATAATCGACTATATACATATATTTTTAATGTTTGCAATAGAGACTAAGGTACGAGCACAAGCAAAGGATACAGTCGTAGAGAAAAGTGAGGCTATGAAAGACACTGTAATAGAGAAGGGAACACAAGTAAAGGACACTATTGTAAGCACAACTAAGACAACTGCGGATTACACAACATCGACCACAAAGAAAGCAAAGTTGCTCAACGTTTATCCATATTGGGTTTTCAATTGTACATCTAATCTTCCTTAGGAGTAGAGTATTCAAGTCATGTAGCTACAGAACTTATAGTCAAGCTGCTAAGGATCCTATTGTAGCGACAAGAGAGAGTGCAAAAGAATAAACAACTAGGAAGAAAGAAGAAGCTGAGAGAGAATTGGAGGCTAGAAGATCAGCTGAAAGAAAGGTATGCGTGTACCAAAATTATATCTTTACTATTGCATAGACCTTCAATTATATGACTTTTTAAACATGAAATTCTACATGTTTACCTTCACAGCTTCACAACACTAAATCGATGTTTGTAAAAGTAGATCACTAATTTAAAGTTGCCACAAGACAGTATACATTTATTTAGAATTGCCAAAGACTAAGGTAGTATTAACTGTATAGATGCATAATATGGATTATGAAAACATGTAGCATGGTAAGAGGAGTCTTGACAATAATTTAGATTGAATTTAGTAGTAGTAGCCAAAATTAGGCTACAGTTAATTATTGAAGCATTCATTGGTTTGTTGTAGTTCAGCCTTCAATAGTGTACAAATAAACATTCTTTTTCTTTGTGTTCGTGACTAATCTAATGTTAGAGACTTTTTATTTGAGCTATTTTTCCTTTGTTATTTTCTGCTCTACATTTATTCTTCAAACATATTTATTCCTTTGTTATATTTTGCTCTATGGGTATTAATTATAAAAACTTTTTTATTTAGTTAAAATTTTGTATTTTGTTATTGTGATTTTCATGTTTTGATACTTTTGTTGTAAGTGAATGGACAAGCGCTTGCATTGCGAGTGTCCTAGCCAACGTATTCAAATAATTTTTATTTCTTTGGTTACATCTTCATAGTTTATGAATTATGTTTGTTTTAATAATTTGAATTAAGCTCTTCTTAATTGAAGGCTTGGAGTGACTAAACTTATTGGGAATTTTTATTGAGACCTTGCATTAAAGATAAGAACGTTGGCCTGATCCCTTAGTGACATTCAAGGTTTGGTCTTATCAAAATGAAAATTTTTCTAAGCAAGGTATGCTTTAGTTTCCCCACCTATCAACTAAATTCCAACTGAATTTAATTAAGTCTTTTACTATCTTTGATGTTAGGGTGTGTTGACAATTAGAGGTTTCATTGTACATTTTTTTTCTTTTTTTGCAAACTGATTATTAATGTACCTTCAAGAAAATTAAATATATATCATTATTATTGAATTATCCTGTGCATCGCATGGGTTAGTGACTAGTTACATGTAATAA
Organism: Quercus parvula; assembly: GCA_030820535.1. NCBI lineage: Eukaryota > Viridiplantae > Streptophyta > Magnoliopsida > Fagales > Fagaceae > Quercus > Quercus parvula. Next base: position 52,004,367 of record JAUAME010000003.1, read on the forward strand.
TCATTCCATATAAATCCCCATTCTTTAAAATGAGGAATAGACCTTCTTTATTATATTCCCTTGCTAATACGCTCTGCTTAACAAAATTCCCAAAATCCCCTGCTACCTAGGTCTTCTCCAAAATTTCTTTCTGCTTGCTCTGTTAACAAAAATCTCAAAATCTCCCACTACCCGTATTTTCTCCAAAATTCCTTCTCCTTGCTCTGTTAACAAAATTCCTAAAATCCCTCACTACTTGCATCTTCTCCAAAAAGGCCTAACATAGTTTGGATTTGATACAAAACAAAGGAAAATCTTGTTTAACATTGTGTAAATCTTGCATTGTAGTATAGACAAGGGTGTTCACCAAAACTACTCAAGTCGCATCACCACACCTAAATCGACAAAAACCACTATTGTAATCGCACAACACATAATAAATAAGTTTATTTATTTTATACTAAATTATTAATATTATATGAAGATTAGTAATTTCATACTTAAAAACTTTTTAAGCTACTCTTAATCAACCCAAAATAAAGAAAAATTAGTCCAACATTTTAAAAATTGGTCCAAAACAAAAGAAAAACTAGCTTTGGGTTAGGCTAATCTAGCCCAAAATTTTGAAAAATTCCCCAATCCAAAACCCACCAAACTGCACCATGATATATCATATCGAATTGCATAATGCAGTGCCGTGATAAAAATGGACTAAAACCACACCAAACTGCACCGTGTAATGCAACGATAAAAATGAACTAAAACTGCACCAAACCACACTATGAACACCCCAATGTAGACACACAAAATATGAATAATAATATATAAAATTATATATATATATATATATATATATATATATATATATATATATATATATATATATATATATATATATATATATATATATATATATATATATATATATATATATTACATCTTTGAGTTGGGTCGAGTTCTTCCTTGGAAATTTCGGGTCAGGTTGCAGGTGGTTGGGATTTTTTTTTTTTTTTTGACATCCCAAAAGAAGTGCATACACTTCAACCCTTCAAAATAACATAGTTCAACAAAAATATAATATCCTCAGGATTTGTAAAGTTTCAATTTCCAATTATATCCCCTGTAAGTTTTTGTAATTATTCACTTTTCTTTTTAAATTTAAAATATAGGTTGGATATAAAAGGTATTTGACAAATCTAAAATAAAATGAATATTTATTTTTTATACGAGTTAAATGAGTTATGTTTTAAATGAGTAATTTCAAATTGACCTAAATAAATTGACATGTCAAACGTGTCTATTGTGGATTACGCGGGTTGACCTGTTTATGACACGTTTCTTATCGTGTCACTTTTAGGTTGACCCATTTATGACCCAAACCCGCTAAGGCCCAACCCTAACCCGCAAAAACCCGTATTGGTTTCGTATTGTGTTCGCGAGTTGGGTCGAACATTGACACCTATAGTTTAGTTTAGTTTAGTTTAGTTTAGTTTATTTTTATTTTTATTTTATATATATATATATTTATATATATAAATATTTAGTATTACCTATAGTTTAATCCTTTGAACTAAGAAAATAGAAAATTGTTTGGACATATTATTAAGTTCAGAAAGACGATGAGGCAAAATTGAAAGTGAAAGGGTATGGAAAGAAGTAGTAGCCATATCATCTATATAATAATAATAATAATAATAGGTAAAGTAGAGAGAAAATATAATTAAATTTCAAATTGAAATTCAATTAGAGTTTAATTTTGTGCCACGTGTCTCATCTAATCGAAATTTTAAAATTTTGTGCCAAGTGAGTTAATTTAGTGTAAAAATTGAATTTCAATTAGAGTTTAATTTTGCGCCACGTGTCTCATCTAATCTAAATTTTTAAATTTTTGTACCAAATTAGTTAATTTAGTTTAGAAAACAAAAAGTCCGATATAATAAACCATAAAAAACATAATCATATAACTAAAAAAAATTCAAATTTACAAGTCATCTATATATATATATATATTAATAGGTAAAACTTAGAGAAAGTTGAATTAGAATTTTGAGGCAAAATTGAAAGTGAAAGGGTATGGAAAGAAGTAGTAGCCATATCATCTATATAATAATAATAATAATAATAATAATAATAATAATAATAATAATAGGTAAAGCAGAGAGAAAATCTAATTAAATTTCAAATTGAAATTCAATTAGAGTCTAATTTTGTGCCACGTGTCTCGTCTAATCTAAATTTTAAAATTTTGTGCCAAGTGAGTTAATTTAGTGTAAAAATTGAATTTCAATTAGAGTTTAATTTTGCGCCACGTGTCTCATCTAATCTAAAATTTTAAATTTTTGTGCCAAATTAGTTAATTTAGTTTAGAAAACGAGAAGTCCAATATAATAAACCATAAAAAACATAATCATATAACTAAAAAAAATTCAAATTTACAAGTCATCTATATATATATTAATAGGTAAAACTTAGAGAAAGTTGAATTAGAATTTTGAAATTATAATCCACTTTTGCATGTCTAAATTTATGTGGGGGCTATACCATAATTATCCACTTAAGCATGTGCCATGTGTCTACTTAAGTTTTTTAATCTTTGTGTCAAGTGAGTTAATGAGTACAAAATACTAAGAATCTAATATTAATGAACTATAAAATTAAAAAAAAAAATTACATATACTCAATAAAAATCATCATATGTTTCTCAAAAAATAAATAAAATGAAAATCACCACACGTTCTATCCTATTAAAAATTAGAAAAAAAAATTATTATAAGTAGTACTAAATTTAGGTAAGAATTTTAATATGTGACTAATTATATTTATCTTAAAAAAATAATTTGACTAATTATCTATATTTTATGATAAAAATTGTGTTTAATTTTAACTGTATCTATACGTATACATGAATGCATGTGTTACATGTTTTTAAAAAAAAAAAAAAAAAATAATTTGACTAATTATTTATATTTTTATAATAAAAATTTTGTTTAATTTTAAATGCATCCATGTTTGCATGGAGTTACATGCTAGTTAACTTAAAAATCAATTAAAATAAGGATAACAAGATGCATAATCAACACTAGAAGTTTCCTCATAAGTTTCCTAGCTATTGATTTTCTACTATTTTTAAAATTTTCATTTTTCAAAATAATTATAACCATTTGTAATATAACTAATTTAGTGAATAAAGAAATTAATTCTTAGGATAGTATTATTCAAATAGGAATTTTTACTTTTAAAAGTATAAACATTTTTAATTATGTTGCTTGTTGTTTAAGTAATGCTTTCGGTGGTTAACATATAATTTCATCAAAGGTCAAGTGTATTCATAAGTGTAAAATTACTTTGAGTTGAACTTTGAGAATTTATGATCAAAGAGACACAATATAGTTGGTCAAACATCCATTTTTTAATTCTTTTAATATAACATATTTGTTTAGAACGAAGATACACGAGTAATATTAGTGTATATGGAATTCAAAATATCATACTATTCCATAATTTAAAGACAACAAATTGATCAAATTATCTGCTGAAGTTATTATTCATAATATACAAGTCATATTAGTGTATTGGAAAAAAAAATTCTTGCAGATTGTGATATAGCTTTATTTTAAATCCAATAAAATAAACTAACTTGATCATATTAAAATATTTGACCACAAATAGTAGTATTGCATTTAATGAATGCTTAAGAACTGCATAAAGCTCTATGGTACAAACACAACCATATGACGATCTTCTTTAAAAGACATATTTAATTGGAAATATGTTAAAATTATATAATTTTTTTTTTCATAAAATCCTGTCCATTGTTTACTATTACGACATATAAGTTTGCAAAACAATTACTATAAAATTAATAAATAACTGCGGAAAAAATCATCTATACTGTGAGATCATTTGCAATACTTATAATGAACTATAAATTTTTGTAAACATCTGAATTCATGACTAATTTTAAACGATTACGCATCATCCTAAAATTTCTTAAAATTAAATGGATAATTGAACCGATTGATTTAAGTTTAAAATTGATTGGGGAAAATATTTACACTATATTATAGTACATATTTCTTTCTCAAAAAATATTATAGTACATATCCCAAAACATAATTTTATTTAAATAGGGAGAAATTATATGGTGCTTTTAGATAGAGAGGTGTTATAAGTAAGTTTCTTTACTAAAGTAATATTTCTTGGTCAGTGCCATGAACTTCTAGAACAATTATTTTTTGAGGGGTAGATAACTAGTAGAAAAGAGTTGCTCTCCAAAAGTCACAATATCTTATTTTTATTGTCATTGTCACGTGTTCCCTAAAAACATTTCTTTGATCAAGTACAAAAACAATAATTACTCAAATCTAAGTTGGAAGATCAAGTGGGTGCACCAAAACAAGGTCATTTGCCCCCTATCGATGAAAATTGGTTAAGCTTGGTGAAAACAAAAGATTTTATTGCAAATACGAGCGAGGTATATAGACAATTTTGACAAATACTTATTCTTCCTTTCATCAAAGAAAGTTTGAGCAATGCACAGAAAATTATATATTGAATAATAATAAAAAGATATTGAAAAAGTTTGGGTAGTACTTGATTTTAGTCTAATGGAGTGAAGCGTTGTAAAAAAAGTTAAAGAGTAACAGGAAAAGACTTTGAGGAAAAAAGCCGAGAATTATGAGAACAATTAACAATAAAACCATAAGTTTCTCAAAAAAAAAAAAAAAAAACAATAAAACCATAAAATATTAAGCGCAAATTGACACCCAAGTTGGAAATTATGTGAAGTTATTCCAGGCACTTGTGAGCGCCTAATCTCGGGCCTCCCCCTCAATTTTATCGAGGGTTGACCACCATGAAGAGGGTCGGGATGGCTGTTGTCTACTTATTCTAGACATGGGTGCAAGAATACACCACAAGACTCATGGGCTAGGGCAAAGAGAAAGATGTAGACAACCCATTTAGAAACCCTTATGACTTAAGCTCTCGCAACCCAATAATGAGATCCTAAGGTATCTATTTCTGATAGTTTAGAGTTAAAGGGGACTATTTGTAGACACTTCAGTTTGCAACTCCCATTTAACCCCGCTTGCATTACATTGCATATTGTGTGTGCGCCAAAGGAGAGGCTAATGGGCCAACCCTCACTTGGGCTCACAATCTATTTGTAACGTGGGCTTTGGATTTCCTACCCTGGGTAGTTCCTTGTACAGAGACCCAACAAAGCAGCCCCTCCCTATGAATTCCTCAGCTCTCATTGCTACTACTATTCTATTGCTTTCTGACCTCCTCTATCTTTATTTTCCTCCTCCCAATTTCTTCCTCAGCTTCTCATATTTATAGCCCAAAATTAGTGGAAGAGTTATGATTACCCTAAGTCATTAGTGGGCAGGGGGCTCCAATTCTATTGCTTCAAAGTGGGTGTTTAGGTGAGAGTGGGGGAAGTGGCATTGGAACTGCTTCCCACCTCAGCGGATATGCTTGGCAGCGACACTCCCTAGGTATTGCCGAGCAACCGAGAGACAGAACAACCGAGCAATTACTTCCTTGTTTGGGAAGTAGTTGACCGGGTGTGATCCAGGAGGCGTGGTGTGGTATGAACTGATGTAGATCTTTTTTCTAATGGACTTAAGGGTGGCCTGAGGCTTGGGCTTGGGGACAGTATGGGCCAAATTATCGGGTTGAAGCCCAAGGGCCAAATGGGCCTAGATATCACAGGGCCGTACACATATCATCTCCATCTCATGTATCTTAGGCAAAAATGTAATTTTTGCTGTTTGATCTCAAAATACATTTTATGAAATAAATTTTGAGGTCATAATGAGAAAAAAGATAGTTTATAAGCTTTAGTCAGACAATTGGATTAAAAAGATATCAAAGTATTAATTATAAACGGTAAAGTGCACTTGCATAAATTAGAACCCGACCATAAGTGATTATAATCATGGTTTTGATACTCAGACCATTTAATGAACTGTGAAAGGGAGACTCTTGAGGTTGGATTGAGGTTGAGCCAAGGTTGAATTGTGATGACATCATAATTAATTTAATATTGTTCAGGATAAGTAATAAACTTTTAACTATGCAACATTGGTTTAAAAAAAAACATGATATCTTTTGTAATAGTATATAGCATCATAGGCTATAGAATAAGTAAAAAAATAAATAAGAGATAAATACATATAATTCAAAATAAAAAGCAACCCCCACATGACATCAATTTTGGGTTCAAAATGCCCCAATGAACATGATGATGTGTTGAAATCGTCAATGAGCTGTAGGCTCCAAATCACAACAATGGTACTTATGGAACAAGAGCAAAAGGGCCAAATAGAAGGCACTAGTGTGGTATCGGCCAAAAACCCTTCGAATGTCAAGTTAGTGAATGAGAAATCTCTAAGAACTCTATAGTGAGAGAGTTAAGGATTTCATGCATACTTGAGAAAAGAGGAGGTCTGGTGCTTATATAGTGGTAAGTAGTGAACTGAGATCCCTTGAGAATGGGGATTTTCCTTGTAGGGAAGATCTAGTATTAGGGTTTTTGAGATTTTATGGTGTCTTTCCGTAAGAGTGAGATATAGGTAGTTAGTAGGATTTTTGTGCGTGATAAGCAAGAGGTTTCCATATATGAGTATTCATGAGGACCAAGCAAGGCCACATAGGATCCGTCAGCTTTCCCCCTCTGTTGGTCTATGGTCATCCGTTGCTCAAGGATCTCCTATCGTTTCATGAAGGAGATGCGTCTGTCGACTTTTATGGTGGAATTGTCTTTCGAAAGCTCTATCAGTTCTTAGGGGCACATCGCCCCCATTGTCGTCGTTTTGGAGCCTTTGTTAGTTTCTGTAAAGCTAATGGCCTTATAGGTGTCGTCAGCTTCCTTAGTCATTAGTTTACAAGTCTCAATTTCTTTGTCAGAAATTCCATTATTAGCTGCCCTTACTTTGTAGTTCCGTCAGCTGTAGCTGATAGGCCTTGGAGTAATAAGGGTGTTTATAGTCATTAATGTTTTATTGAAGACTGTACCATTAAATGGCATAGGTAGTTCTTGGTTTAAATGCTAGGTGACACGTGGCACTTGTTGGTTGGCCTTGTTTCTAATTAGAAGCGTTGCTTCGTATACCACGCTCCTTTGCTCTATAAATAGTTCCTCCTCCTCTAATTATTCTCTTTACTTTGTTTTTCATCTCTTGAGAGCTTTGAGGTCAGAGCTATTATGTCGCGCCGTTGTTTACAAGCAGCTCATCGTTGCATCACTCCGTCATCTTCACGGAATCCGTCGCTTCGAGCCATCGTCCACTCTTTGTAAGTTTCCTTCCTTCATCTTGTCTTTATCTTTTTTGGAGCCTTTGTCAGTTTCTGTAAAGATAATGGCCCTATAGGTGTCATCAGCTTCCTTAGTCATTAGTTTACAAGTCTCAATTTATTTGTCAGAAATACCATTATTAGCTGCCCCTACTTTGTAGTTCCGTCAGCTGTAGCTGATAGGCCTTGGAGTAATAAGGGTGTTTATGGTCATTAATGTTTTATTGAAGAGTGTTCCATTAAATGGCATAGGTAATTCTTGGTTTAAATGCTAGGTGACACATGGCACTTGTTGGTTGGCCTTGTTTCTAATTAGAAGCGTTGCTTCGTATACCACGCCCCTTTGCTCTATAAATAGTTCCTCCTCCTCTAATTATTCTCTTTACTTTGTTTTTCATCTCTTGAGAGCTTTGAGGTCAGAGCTATTATGTCGCGTTGTTGTTTACAAGCAGCTCATCGTTGCGTCACTCCGTCATCTTCACGGAATTCGTCGCTTCGAGCCATCTTCCACTCTTTGTAAGTTTCCTTCCTTCATCTTGTCTTTATCTTTTTTTATTTATTTATTATTTTCCTAGTTGGTTGTCACTTGTTTAGAGACCCGTTAAATAGGCTCTTAGAATACCTCTATCGCTTATAGGTGAATAGATGTCAGGTGATAGAGAAGCGACAAGTGAATGGTCGTCGTCAGTCTGTGAGGGTGCAGGCTATGACGAGGTCTATCCGTTAGGGCAAGAGCCCGAGGAGGATGTAACCTGGTCTCCAGAAAGGGAACCATCTGCTCACTCCCCTGCCGAGGAGGAAGAGGAGGAGTATGAAGAAGATGAGGAAGGAGAGGAAGAGGGAGACAAGGGGGAGGAAGAAGATGAAAAGGGAGAGGGGGAAGAGGAGGAAGATGATGAGGAAGGTGACAAGGAAGGCTTACACGAGGTAGTAGGCCAAGTAGATGGAGATGGCCCTAGGCCCTTCATCCTTTCTTTGATATGGACGGTGAATTATTTTTACTCGATCATGTCCCAGAAGGACTGTGACAAACTCCGCGACCGTTTCCAAATCCCTGAGAACATCCCCCTCCATTTGCCATGGAAGTTTGAGAGGTGTTACTCGAGAAAAACAATGGACGTCGGCATGTATGATGCCATGTTTGCCGTGGGACTAAGATTGCCGCTAACGGAGCTGCACCGTTAGCTCGCCAATTATCCAGGTTTATCTGTTAGCCAAATCACCCTTAATGTGTGGAGGATATTCCTTGGGGCTGAAGTGATATGGGATCAGCTAAGTGGTGGTAATCGTCGCCATACCCTTGACGAGTTCTTCTACTATTACGAGCCTCAGTAGATTTCCTTGTCGAAGGGCATCTATCATTTCTTAGTGAGGAAGACATTGCTTAGGCTGGTGTTAGATATGCCTAACTTAAATAGGAACTGGAAGAACATATACTTTTTCATTCAAGGGACGGATTGGGTGTGTAAACCCGAGGAGTGGGATAGCATGCTCGACGGGTTTGATAATACCTGGGGCATTGGGAGGGAGTTGGGCGTGTTGTTTGTATTCATTTTTCACCACCTTGTCTATTTTAGTTATACGTCTAACACTTCTTTTTTGTTTCTAGCTCAAGTCCATCCGCAGATTAACGAAAAACAGGAGAGCTTCATTAGACATGTTTTGGAGATCCCCTTTGAGTAGGGGTGTGAAGAAAACCTATCAACTCGCTAAAACCGACCCGACCCGACCCAACCCACTGGGTTGGGTTGGGTTACAATTTTTTTTTTTTATTTAAAATTTTTAACTTTAATAGCGGGTTGGGTTGGGTTTGGGTCATAAAATTACAAACCCGCCAAACTCGATCCGATCCACCCATATTTTAATATATATTTAAAATATATTATATATTTAATAATTAAAAAAAAAAAAAACCAGCTGTCCAACACTTCCTCGATTCCTACTATCATATATAATATAAAATCCTATTAGTTCTTTTAATATATATTTAAATATATTATATAATTAATAATTTAAAAAAAAAAAAAACCAGTTGTCTAACACTTCCTCAGATTCCTCCTATCATATATAAAATCCTATTAGTTCACAATCACACAAACCCTAACCCTCCCTTCTCTTAATGTGCCGCCTCCCTATCCCCCTCCTTTCTTAGTTTCTCACACTTCACTCCCTTTTGAACTCTAACACTCTCTCCCTCTGCTGAGCGACTACTGTCCATTGGCTATCATCACCGCCTCAGCGATGGTTCTATCTTTCTGGTGGTAGCCCTCTCTTGCGGTGTTAGGTAAAGTTTCTTAACTCTCTCTCTCTCTCTCTCTCTGTGTCTCTGTTTATCTCTCTTGCCATGGTGGATCAATGTTTAACTTTTGCTTTGTTGGTTTCTTAGTTTTCTTTTGGCTGATTTTTAAACGTTTTTGCTTTGTCTCAACCTACAGGTGTATTTCTTACTCTACAATATTTTCTCTTGCCGACTTGTTGTGTCCCTTTCTCTCTATCTTGCTTTAAAGGTTTGTCTCTATCTGGCCCCCTCCCTATTATTTTTACTATTGTTGTTTAGTCATTAGTGTTGTTTACCTTTAAGGAGTTACATTGATAATAATCTTTGGTTTTTTTTTTTTTAATTTTTTTTAAAATATTTATATTTATAGATGGCATCTGAAACTCAATGCGGCACAAATGAGGTTCCTGTGGCACCCACTCCCACAAATGAGGCTCCTCAAATGGCAGAAACAGATACTTGTGCTGCTACCTAAAATCTCCCTCCCATAGAAGGCATAAAAAAACCTAACCAAACATCATATGTATGGGGTCACTACATCTTATTAGAAGGTGAGAGAGCCGAATGTAAGTATTGTGGCAAAACTTATGCTGCTGGGTCAAAAACTTATGGCACTACTAACTTAAGAACTCATTTGGAAGCTCGGTGTAAAAAATATCCTTATGGTGGGAATAAGAAGGAGGATAAGACTCAAATGACTTTAGCCTTTAGACCTAAAAAGAGTGATGATGCGAAGGGTGCTAATTGTAATAGTCTTATTGCTATAAGCTACAATGAGAGCATGTGTAGGTAAGCACTTGCTAGGATGATTATTGTGGATGAATTGCCATTTAAATTTGTTGAGCATGAAGGGTTTAGGAACTATAGTAGTGTGTTGCAGCCTAAGTTCACTGTCCCAACTCGCACTATTATTGCAAGAGATTGCATAAGACTTTATTCAATAGAGAGGGAGACGTTGAAAATATTTTTGGAAAATCTACTCAAAGGATTTCCCTCACCACTGATACTTGGACTTCAATCCAAAATATTAATTACATGTGCCTTACTACTCATTTCATTGATGATGATTGGCAATATCACAAAAGGATTTTAAATTTTTGTCAAGTTCTTAATCATAAAGGTAAAACCATTGGAAAGGTGGTGGAGTCATTGTTGCTTAGTTAGGGCATTGATAAAATTTTCACCCTCACAGTTGACAATGCAGCCTCTAACAGTGGGACTGTAACCTACTTGTATAGGATAACTAAAGAGTGGGGTGGTTCTATCTTGGGTGGTGAGTTTATGCACATGAGATGTTGTGCACACATTGTGAACCTTATTGTGATGGAAGGTTTGAAAAGCCTTCATGAGTCAGTTGTCAAAGTTCGTAATGTGGTAAGGTATGTGAAGTCCTCTCCATCTTGGTACGATAAGTTTAAAGCATGTGTGGAAAAAGTAAAGATTGCTAGCAAGGGTTGTGTATGTCTTGATGTTCCAACTAGATGGAACTTGACCTACATGATGCTAGAGAATGCATAAAATTTTAAAAGGGCATTTGAAAGATTACATGTTAATGATACACAATATATTCGTTACTTCTTGGATGATGGAAGTGGGAAAAAAAATATTAGAACCTGATTTTGAGGATTGGGATAATGTGAAGGTGTTTGTGAAATTTTTGAAGTTGTTTTATGAAGTTACATTACGATTTTCTAGTTCTCTATATGTCACATCTAATGTATTTTTTCATGAACTTTGTGTGATGAAGATTGAATCGACAAACTTGTGTGAAAGTGAAGATCCTCTTTTGAGTATGATTGCAAGGGATATGCGAGAAATTTGATAAGTATTGGGGGGACATTGAGAAGCTTAATTTGATGATGTTTGTTGCTATTGTACTAGACCCAAGGTACCAGTTGAGGTTTGTAAATTTTGGGTTTACCAAATGGAATCCGGGAGTAGTGGCAAAGAACATGACAAAAAAAGCTGAAAAGGGCTCTTATTCATATGTATGAGCCCTATTGTGACTGTGATGGGTATTCAAATAGGCAAGGTCAAGATGGCTCTTCTTCAAACAATGTTGAGACTAGACCTGTGCAAGATCCCTATGCATTGATGAAATCTATTTATAAGGTGCATTTGGTAGCGAATAGTTTGGAAAGCAAATCAGAGGTGGAAAGATATTTGGCTGATTGTGTGGAAGAAGATTCTCCAATTTTTTGTATTTTGAATTGGTGGAAGGTGAATTCCTTAAAATATCGGCTTCTCTCAAAATTAGCTCGTGATGTGTTAGCCATTCCTCTCTCTATAGTTGCCTCTAAGTCCACATTTAGTATTGGGGGTCATGTGTTGGATCCATTTTGAAGCTCTTTGTTGCCTAACACAGTTGAACTGTTGATTTGTGCTCGGAATTGGTTAAAAGCTACTAATATAATTGATCTCAAAGAATCAAGGGAAGAAGTTGAATCCTATAAGGGTCTTGAGTCAGGTAATTTTTCAACAAAGTAATTTTTTAATTGTTATATAAGCCTTTTGGGTTTTGAAATTCCACTGTATATTTTTTTTTTTTTTGTTTTTTGATTTGTTTCAGAGTTTGCATCTCAAAGCACCATTATTAGGATACCTCCATTCTTTTTAGTCTCGAAATCAATTTGCAATCTATAAGAGTTGGTCTAGTGATTTAACATAAATGGTGACAGATTTAAGAGTAAACTTATGGAGGTAATTCTTTCTTTATAATTTTTGTAATATACTTTTTGGGAGAGGTGGTTGTGTTCCGTGAGCCATGATTTAACCTACATTGTGAATCTAGACTTGAGAGATTTGGGAGGGGGAGTATGTCACATAATCAATCCTCAACCTATGGAATTCACGAGCATTGGATGTGGCCTTGGAGATAATGGGGTACTACATAAATGTCTCATGAGAGTCCCACTGTTGCCTAACCTTTGAGAGTTCTTATTGTTTCTTCTTCTTATCTTTTCTATTAGTTATCTTTATTTGAGTAGTCCTAGTTATCTAGGTATCTTATCTCTATTTGAATATTTGAATAGTTATCTAGTAATTATATGTAGTTATCTTAGGAGATTGTTTCTCTTTAAATAAACGTTTATGGCATTAGGCCAGGTGTTGAGGAATTTGCTATTGTACAATCGCTTGTATTCCACCCAAAGGAAGTCTTTTATTAATTTTCATCTCTGATCCTACAAACTTGGTATCAGAGCATGGCCACCAACAAGGATAGAATTGAGAAATTAGAGAGTGAAATGCAGGAGCTGAAAGAGAGCATGCAAAAGATGACCATAGAATCCCAATCTCTTGGTTCATCTATGCGTGAAATTAAAGAGATGCTGTCTAAATCCCATGACAAATCAGATTTTCTCTCAACCCCAAAATTAGATGGGTAGGGGACCTCATCACACACTAAAGAGAAATCAGATTAGTCAACTGGATTTAGAACTACAACACACGATTAACCACGACCCACCAAGCTGGATTTTCCAAAGTACTCGGGTGAAAATTCAATGGTTTGGCTTAACCGTGTAATGCAATATTTTGATTGCCAAGGGACATCTGAAGATCGTAAAGTCACGTTGGCAACCTTTCATTTGGAAAGGGAAGTGAACCAATGGTGGCAATGGATGAAGAAGGTGTATTGCAAGGAGAAGATTGCAGTCACTTGGGAAAAATTTTAAAAGGAGTTATTAGTTTGATTTGGGCCAACTGAGGCAGAGGATTATTACGAGGCTTTGTCTCGAATATGTCAAAGTGAGACACTTAAGGAGTACCAACGGGAGTTTGAGAAACTTGCTAATCAGGTTGATGGTTGGCCTCAAAAGGCATTGATGGGAGCATTCATGGGTAGGCTAAAGGATGACATTGCTTCAGAAATTCGGATGTTCAAACCACAAACACTCTCAGAAGCTATTGAGTTAGCTAGAATTAGGGATGAGAATGTGGATAGACAACAAAAACAAAATAAGGCAGATCAGTCACAAACAAATATGGCCGCCTTGTCAGAATAGAGTGCCAATCCAACCATCACACTTGGACCAATGAATCAAACAAATGGAATTGGAAGTACCAAAAAAATTTCTTAGGAGGAAATGCAAAGGCGGAGGGAGAAAGGGCTACACTTCAATTGCAATGAGAAGTTCACACCAGGACAATCGTTATGCAACTTCACAAGCCTTTTTCATTGAAGTTTGTCCATATCAAGAATTCTTAGAAGGAGGTCGAGACGCGGCTTAGGATGACGACCCTTGTGGACAAGGTTCAACTTGAATTGGGAGTATGTCACATAATCAGTCCTCAACCTATGTAGGTCACGAGCATTGGATGTGGCTTTGCTTTCCAACTAGAATCACCATGCATGGCACAACCATAGAAAGAGACAACTACAATTGCTCTGCCAGTTAGTTCTTTAGCATATTCCATTCCCACTCGAGCAGGAAGCCAAATCGGAAACCTAAATACAAGGGCTGGCTCGAGTGCAATATGATTGAAGAGGAAGGGGACTACAACGATGGTTTTGAGTTAAACAATTTGGATATTTTGATCTTAAACTTCACATATTATTTGTATAAATTTGTTTGTTTGCAAAATTTTAAAATGATATAAATAGTGAAAACTTGATAGAAAATATGTAATAAATTATAAGAAAAATATAGAAATGGTTGAATTTTTGTAGAGAAATTAGAAAAAACTGTCAATATAAGCTATGTTTTTTTTCTTTTTAATTTTTTCTTCACAAAAATTATTTGATCAAAAATAAAAATTGAAGAGATCTATGGACAACATTTTCAAGACTACACAGGCCAAGCAACTATTCAAACAAAGCCTCTTGCTATACCATTCCCATTAAAAATAGGAAAATAAAGATAATACTGTTTGACTAAAGATATTTTTTTGTTTAATTAAAAAATAAAAGTTAACGTTTTTAACACTATACCAGCTCTCTCTTCTCTTCTGTCCCCTCTTCCACCTGAAAAAATGTCCCAAACAAGAGAACCTCCAATCCTCCAGAAAAAGAACCATATCCTGGAAGACATTTTACTGAACATCTTGGCAAAGCTACCAGTCAAATCAGTCATAAGATTCAGGTGTGTATCCAAAACCTGGGACTCCTCAATCACAACCACCAATTTCGTGTCCACCCACCATAACAACAATAACAAAGGTTATATCATTCACATGCCATGGAATACACATGATATGAATTCTTCTTCTTCTTCTAACATGCTAGTTTGTACAGTTGCTTTCGAGCACACATTTGATAGGGTTTTTGAAGTTTGAATTCCTTTTGATTTTCCTTCTGGGCGTGCCTAAATAGTTGGTTATTGCAATGGCTTATTGTGTGTCTCTAATTATAGAGATGAAAAGTACACATATTTTCTTGAAATATATTTGTGGAACCGCAGCATTAGAAAATTCAAGAGGTTGCCCAAATTCTCACAACTTCTCTTGTTACACTAAGATTTGTGTATCATTCTGAGAATAATGACTATGAAGTTGTAAAGATTTCAGCTTTAGCTCTTCCTCTGCATGAGGTTGAGGTGTACACATTAAGTTCAGATTCATGGAGAACAATTGAAATCTCAAAGACAACTTTTCCTGCCATTTACTTTAATAAAAACTAGTAAGTTACCAATGTGATGCACGAATAATGTTGTAATGTTTTATGTAAGATGGTTTTGGAGAATGTCATATATGCATTATAGCATAATCTATATATCTATATCTATATATATATATAAAAGTAGAAGCCTCAACGAGGTGCTGCCACATTAGGAAAAAAGCCTATCTAAAAAAATGACACGTATAAAGTTTAAACTTAAAAAGCCGGTGCGTTTGGAGACATTTTTTTTCAGACAGCCACCCGCTTATAAAAAAAAAAGGGGATACATTATATTGTTTGGCAAGGAAAACACCGTTTGACTGTGGTTGGGTATGTAAAAAAAAAAAAAAAAAACGGTTAAAAAAAAAAACGTAGCCTCTAAGAAATCCCTAGCGATCTCTTCTCATCAGACGTCGCTTAACGTTTTCTCTCTCTAAAAAAAACCCATAGCAATACTGCGATACAGAGAACGGCCGGCCATCGTCATCTGATCTGCTGCTATGCCTCATCTCTCCTCTGCAAGAAAATTTTTCTAAAGGTCAGCGCACTCTTTTCTTCTTCAAATACTATTTTGGTTTTCTGAAACTTTTCACCATTGCTTTTCCTTTTTGAATTAGCATATTAAATCTCCAATATGCATATGTTTTTAGTTTAAAACTAGATGTTTATACTACAAGAATTACCATCTTCCTTTTCAATATATCTGTATTTCAAAATTTTCTCCATACCGAATTGTCTAGGGTTCTTCTTTGACTCCTTTTGAAATATAGATGGGTTTATTTCTCTTTCTATGGAAAAATTATAATTTCCGGTTTTAAGTACTGGTAACATAAGGGATTTTGCCCTTGATTTTAGTGGCCAAATTTCAACTTGGATGGTTATAAGTCTGAAAGTTTAGAGTGTGTAATGATGGGTTTATTCTCTCTCTATGGATGATTTGGTCTGAAATACTTTTTTTTTGGTTTTAACTTTTAGCAACATTAGGGATTTCGCCCTTGATTTTAATACTTGGATGGTTTAAAAGCTGAAAGTTTAGAGTGTATAGTAATTTATAATTTTTTTCTAAGTGAAATTATGGGTTTTTTGGATTAATTACTGAATATTTGAAAAATAAATAAATAAATTAATAACCAACTGATTACTATACACCTTCCGACATTTTGTTAGACAGTGTTATTGAAATTATAAAAAACCTTCTTACCCTGTCATTTTGTTGAAATTCAGATTTGCTGCAGTTCTCTGTCAAGTACATATCTTGAGTAATTTGCAAGTAGAGTTGCTGGAACAAACTGATAGGTTAGGAAAGCCTAATTTTTCCTTTGTTTATTTTATAATTTTGTCCATTATGTATTCGTTATTTGAATTTCCTCTGTTTTTGGATATTTTATACAGCTTTTTCTATATATATATATATAAAAAAAAGAATTCCATGATTCTTTTTCAACTAACCTGTAAAATTGTTTTGTTTTTTTTTTAGTTGGTGTCATGCTTTGTGATCAACTTCCTTATAATGATTACTTCAGCTTCTTTTTGTAGACTTTGTTTCACCTTAGGATGGCCTTACTATCCCTTTATTTATCTGATATTTTGAATTACATTTTGTTTATTGATGAATTTGGGATAGTTCTAAGCAAAATTAGATTGTTAGAGTTCTATTTGGTTTATTTTTTGAAAATAAAAATCCATTTTTTATGGTTTACATTTCAGTCTACCTCACAAATTAATTTTTTTTGATTCTGAGGGATTTCAGTTGCTGTTTGTGATGATTCTGTGAATGGAACTTTCAATTTCAAATAGAGCTCTTATATATGGTTTGTGATCTCTAGCATTTTTCCCCACCCATGTTTGTAAGATTTGAGTTGCGATAGTAGCAGATTATTTATTACAAGTTAGGGTATCTTATATTATTATCTATTTAATTTTTAGCCTCTATCTTTCATACTGTTGAATACATTGTTTTGTTGAGTTATTTTGGAACTTTGTGCATCCATCTTAATTTCAGTAATTTTTGCATATAGGCTCTGGCTGTTGTTTTTCCTATTAAATAAGTAGTGTTGTTCTCAAAGTTGTTGGTTTGAAAGTGAATGGTTTGATTCAAGTGCTAATTTGAAGATTTTATCGATTAAGGTAGATCAAGATCTTTTTTCATATTTAGGTGTGGGTAGACTCATTACATGAATTTGAGTGTCCATGTGCTGAATTAGCAACATGTGTGCACCTTAAGGCAATATCTTTACATGAGATAACATAGAAGAAGAAGACTAAGACTTGGTGACATTTGCTGGCTGTATTAATGGTGTGGAGGATTTTTTATATTATTTTTAAAATGTATTTGAACAATGATAATTTGTACCATCTGTTTAGTGCACATATTTTATAGCCTGGAATTTTTTTTTTTTCCCTTCTTACATGCTTGCTTTTTGTTTCCTTTGATGGAATGCCATGTTGTCTTCTTTGTTTTTTTGTTTTTTTTTTTGTTTTTTAATGGAATGCCATGTTTTCTTTGGCAAGATGCTATATGGTAGAGACCACTTTCAATTCTTAAGACTCAATTTGGTTAGTGACTATGTTTTGATTAGGAAAAAAGTTTTGGCTTCCCATCAGTCACTTATCTTTTAAATTTTTTAATACATTTCTAGGAGTCATTATGCCAAAAAAATTATTGAATCAAGGTTAAAGGTAACCTGATTTCCCATTTTATTTTTCCAATTTTTTGGGTTCTGTTTTGTCTATTATTGTTATTTGGTTAGAATGTTTTTCCCTGTTTGGTAGATAATTGAAAGATAAAACCATTTTACAATTTAATATAGTTTGCTTGAATGCTGATTTTATTTTTACTTATCTCATACTTCGTATTAGATTTTGTTCGTTTACTATATTCCTGTTTCAATTATCTTCAGCCAATTCTCCCTTCTACTTATTTCACGTCCTCACCGCTACTTTTTGTTATTTGACTTAGAATTAAAATCCGGATGTTTATTCTCTCTCTTTCAATGTTTTGGCCTCAGATTACAATATTTGTTTTTCCTGCTTAAACATGTTTTTCGTTAAATAATGGTTGATTTCTTAGCATCTTATTTTTTTCAATGTTTGTAGGTTTTGGTGTTTTGGGTTGCTTTGAATAAGTATATGATTCATAAAGTGTTTCATGTTCACATAATTTTTCATATGTGCGTGCATCCACCCTTTGGTGTTAGTTCTTGAGTTTTTATTGAAAATTTAGCTTCGCAACCCAATGAAGAGATAAATAGAAGGTAGTGGGTTGATTTTTTATTGATGAGTAATGGAATCTTAGGGATGTGCTTTAGCAATACAACATTTTGAATCAAAAGAAGGGGTCACATATTAGGTTTTACTTTCTCTGCTAACAGAGGTTATATTTATTATATGTGCCCATTAAGTGTTGATTTTCTTAATAGGTTGTACCTTTCTTCTAAGACTTTGTTAAATACTGTTTTGTTGCATTACTCAATCAAGGATTAAGGTTTGGCTACCTTTTTCCCTAATTACCTTTTTCTTTTCTTTTTTTCAAATTTCTTGAGTTCTTTTTTGTTTAGTTTTCTTGAACTAATTATGTTTTGTCGATGACTATTGACTGCATGCTAAGAGATTACTAAGTCAAAGTCTTTTTCAGTTTATCTAAAGTCTTTAACTTCTCATTCCCAACTACTTAATGCTACAAAGGGTCCTCTCACTGATAAGACCATTTATTATACTACAAAGAACTTGCAGAGATGCAAGAAGAGCTAATTTCATATATAAATATCAACCCCATATCTTTACTATCTGAAAATTGAAGTTTTAATACTTTCTTACCAATGTTGTATAGACACACACACACACACACACACACACCCCTATACACGCGCTGTTTTCTGTTTTTTAAAACAATTACAAAAAAAATAATTTCACAAGACATGACACATGTATGTGTACTTATTTTGCTAATTGTATGATACTTTGTTCAAACAGATTTTGAAATTAGATGAGAAACCAAAAGAGACTCAGAAAATAATTGGCAATGAATATTTGTTCCAACTGCATCTCGATGAATATAATTTGAAGTATGGAAAAGAAAATTACACAGTTTTGAAGATTTTGGAGACGAAAATTGCACATAAGCAAAATGACTTACGTAAAGTTGAAGAACATTAGGTAATTGAAGCACACTTACTTCACTTTTTCTTACTATATGATTTAAACATTAGTCTACACATAACTTACTATACATATCTAACTGATACATAAGAATGAAAATTATTGCAGGGCACAATGGAGGAAATTGTAAGAAAATCAAGGAAGGACAAGTACATAGCCAGTCAAAAAATAGAAATAGGAGAAACATCTTTTGAAAGACCTGAATTAACTGCTCCTATAACTACTGAAGATGGAAGACCTGGTCATAAAAGAATGCTGCTCCAAATGCTTCAAAAATGTCAAAACGGTACTAAGCAAATTGAATCAAAGAAGAAAAAAAATCTGAAGTCTAATGCATTTCAATCTATTTTATAAATAACATACTCTTACAAGCAAGACAAACAAATGGATATACTACCTTACTCTATGAATCTTTATATATTTCTTTATATTGTTTAATTTTATTTTATTTTATTAAAGGAGTATTTGCTGTTCTGCCTCAAAGATCACCATACTCTTTCATTACTTCAAATAGTTTTTTTTTCCTTAAACTTTTCACCACTGCATTTCCTTTACGAATTATCGTCTTAAATCTCCAATAAACATATGTTTTTGTTTTAAACTGTCTAAAATCTGAAAGTTTAGTAATTTTAACAAACCTTTTTACCCTGTCATTTCGTTTAAATTTAGATTTGCTGCAGTTCTTTGTCAAGATTATATCCATTATGCATTTATTGGTTGAATTACCTTTGTTTAGACAGATTTATAACATTCACTAGGTGTTCTCAAGAAACATTGCTGGATAAAGCTGACAGGTTAGGACAGCCTAACTATCATTCTTATCCATTTGACTTCTACTCTTTTTAATTCCATATTAATCTGATAAGATTTTTTAATGTTCCAAACCATAAACTCAGATTGAATGTAGGTCTGCCAATAATGTAGTTACGTTTCCCAATTCTTGAACTAATGTAAATGACTGCTGTTTTTGTTATCTTTGGTGCTGGAAAATTATGCTTTGCAAAATCTGGGGCTAGGAGTTTAGCTGTTGTAGATGATAACGGTTTTGAGTATAATGATATTACTGTATGTAAGGGCCAATTCTATGTAAGATAGTACACTTCCAAAGTTTCTTATTGAGTTAAAATAAAGGAAGACATTATGAAATTGAGAAAGTGGAAAATCTAGAATAAATTTTAATTTAATGCTATATTCTAATTCTATTGAACCATCTTAGCAAAAAAAAAAAAAAAACTATTGATGTAGATATGGGGTTTGTTGTATATCATGTTTTGTGTCGAAGTAATGCTAGGATATTTGAGGCCAACTCAAGAATGAGGAAGGTGAAATACAAGCTATTGAGGTCAAGTCTCAATTGGTAACCAAAGTACCATGTTGTTATTCAAAGATGCCTCTATTTGTACTTGGCAAGTAAACTGAAATCTTTATTCATTAAGGAAGCGGTTTTTTCCTTTTTAACTTGGCAAGTAAACTAAAATCTTGACTGTTTCTGCAGAAGTTTTCACTGTGGCATGCCACTTAGTACTTACCACACGTAGGATATGTACTCTCACTTTTGCTGATTGGTATAACTTTGAGTGTTATCTCATGAAGCTGGTGCAACACAGGTGTTGTGATCCAAGCTGATGCAAGAATAGCAGTGATGCTAGCTGCTGTAATTTAACAGGAGCATAGCTAATGTATGATCTATTAGTGTAGGTCTATTAGCTAATGTATGAGCATCGCTAATGTATGGGCATAGTTAATGTTTTAAAAGTGTATCTCGAAATGTGAATGTAATTGCTATTAAATTGACAGAAATTGCATGTAATTCAATTAGTAGATCATGTAATTGCTATTAATTAGTAGTGTTTTATAAGTAATAGTAATCTTTAAAGTTTGCAAAATGAACCAATTTGATTGCCATGCCAATTACTTTGTGGACATTTGCAAGTCCTAAGAATTTTTAGATACAAATATATTACTGCTTTTTAAAATAATAATAATAATAATAATAACTTAAAAAAAATTCAAAGATAATACATATAAAAGAGATAAAGAGAGAGAAATCTTAAGATTTAAAAATAATTAAACCCCTGATGTTAAATTAGTTTTAAATTCTGATTTTGGTTTTGACATTTTGAGTGCTATTTTAAAAATTTTAATTTAAAAAATTTTAATTTCTAATACATTAGTTACATACTTATTTAATTAAATTTATTTAACTAAAACTTTTAATAAAAAATATTCACTTCAAATATTTATCTTAAATTATTTGAATATATTTACTTTCTCATATACTAATTATTTTTTGAGTAGACATTTATCTTTGAGCTACAAAGATAGGGTAGCAACAAATTGGTAATTGACTTAAAAATTTGCATCCTAAAATATATTAGAAAATCGTTAGATTTAACAGATGGCTTGGTCAATTAGGAATCACACCAAAGCTCTAGATGGAGCTAAATATGTGTTACAATGAGAGAATATTATGCATATCGATTGTGTTTCTGCGATGTGGCTTTTTTTTCATTGATGGAAGTGTACTTAAGTTAAATAACCACATGACAAAATCTTAAGAAGGTAACCTAAGAAACAGTACTTACTGTACATAAGTTTTGTCCATAGTTAAAAATGTCATTTTTTAAACTATGTTTCTGTTTAAAATAATATTGTTTGATAGTTATAAATGAGTTTTTTTTTTTCCTACAACATTTAACTTTTAATATATGTTTTAAATTATATTTCATCTTCTTATGAACAATTCTTTCCCTATTTCACCATCATAAAATGATCCCGCGCATTGCGCGGGTTAAACACTAGTATTAATAATAGATGAAGTTGAGAGAAACTCAAATTAAAATTCCAAATTAGAGTTCCAATTGTGTGCCATTTGTCTCTGCCACCTGTCTTCAATTATTCCTTAATTTCAGTGCTATGTGGGGACTTTTTTTTTTTAAAATATATTAATTTAGGTGTCATTAACTCATAAATTTCATATGGACTTACTTTTGTATCAAAAACAAAAAAAAGGATTTTCTTTGACAGATTCTCTAATTTTTACTCTTTAAAGTTTAAAGACTCTCTCTCTCTTCTTTCTCGGCTCTTCCCCTTTTCAATTGCACGACTCTTCCTTTCTCCAATTCTTCATGCCCCGGTTCAGTTGCCTCTATCCCTAAAAAATCAAAGAGCCACGATTATTAAATGAAAGAAAGAGGTCTTTGCCCTTGGAACAAGACCCACACTCCCATTGGAGCCATTCTCTTCCCTGGCAACAGTATTAGCCCCTACCCAGAGCGAAGAGTCTCTCCAAAAAGGTTGCTCTTTCTCTAACTCTTCGACTCTATTTATTTTAGTACGAAGAAATGGAGTATTATAGTTTCTTAAACCTTTAGTGCATTAGACATTTGTGAATCGTTTTAACTTTATTTACTTTTACTGATCTGTTAATGTTGATAATTGTTTTAGTTTGAGTGTTGTTGGTTTTGAAATTCAATTTGGATTACAAGAGTTTGAATTGCTCCTAATTAAGAATTTATGAATTTGATTGGGTTTCGATCTTTTTCCTTTCTTTTAGTGAAATTTTTGTTCTTGATTAATTTTAATATTATTTTTTCTAATGTTGCATGTTTGTTTTCTGTTTGATAACAAGATAGCAACTTTTTTTTTAATCTTTTTTTTTTTTTATAAATCTTTTGTGGCTTGAGAACAAGTTAGTATCTTTATTTGATTTATATATATATATATATATATATATATATAATTTTTTTTTCGCAACAAAAGATATATAGTGGTACTTCATGTTGGTGCTTTCACTCCTAAGATTGGCCTTTTGATATAATCGAAAGGCACTCTTTAAGAAGTTTGCTCTTCTAATAATTTTTCTATTGTGTGACATATTCTTGCTAAGAAAATGGCCCTATTATATTCCTTTCATACTTGGAATGTCAGCTGTGTTACCAATATGTTAATGTTGCTATTAAGAAGTTGGCTCAGTTTGCAATTCATCTGAGTTAAACTTCTCCTAAAGGAAAGTAAGTGTTGTTGTCTCCAAGTTTCCAATCGTAAGTCAAACCAAAGTCCTTTTGTTTTTGGTTTTGTTTGCAAATGGGAATTAGGGGTTTCCTTTGGTGTTGGGATAATTTTAGAATTCAGAGATTTTAAAGATTGGTTCATTTAGGAAATTTTAGGGACTTTATTTTTATTTTTATTTTGTTCATTTAGGATAATTTTCACAATTTAGGTCCATCATAGAGAGCTTTGACTGTTAATTAAATTCAAGGTTATGTTAAGCTTTGCTTTTAAAAAAATATTTCTAGATATCAAATGTAGTTGGGTAGAGAAGATAGTCCCATGGCAAAGGGTTCTTAGAAGCAAAAAAGACGATCCCTAGAGAGTCCTTGAATTCTACAATGGGAATACTTTGTATACATCCATAATCATTATTTTCGCTTCTCTCATTTGTCTCTTTATTTGTGTGTGTAATTTTCTTTGTTTTATTGTTGTTGTTGTTGTTGTGTTTTTTTTTTTTTTTTTTTGCTTGATGTAAAATTTAGAGGTACTCAGTAATGAAGGCAAAGTGTAAATGTGAAAGAATTGGAAGCATTTGTAAAGTTGTGATTTTCAACTAGCCTTTATTGGCTTTAATTCCATGCCAAATTTGGTTGTAATTCAGTCAATCATTTCCCTGTATTTATGTGGGTTTAATTGTAAAGGATGAGTGTAAGAGATTGATGAATAATCAAGTATGCAATGAAGTTCGGTACAGTTTTGTGACTAGCTCGTGAGTAAAGGTTCCCGCAAAAAGGCCATGTGTGAAGCACATGATTAGAAGCTGAAGAGTCATGCCAACCTGTCATTTCATGAGTACTTTGTGAGAAAGACCATCTTGCAAGGTACTTGCGAAATGCTTTGTTTGGAAAAAATAAATATTGCATTTCTAAATTCTTTAAACATGCTATACATACCCTCATTACCCATAAAATTGTAAGGAGTCCTTTTCAAAGAGAAAACCCTAGCATAACACTTGAGAGTTAGAGATTGTCATACCCACAATCATTTACACAAATTCTCTTGGTTTTCCTCTACTCCTACCTCTCCATCTTCATATCCTTGAGAGGTTCTTAGCCCAAACACTTACCTCACCCATCTTGAGTGTTGAGAGAAGTTTTGGCTCCTTTGGGAAGCATTGGAAGAAGCCATTGAGTGGCAAATGCAATCGGGCGGAATTGTGGGATCCGGATAACTAGTGAGGACAAAACTCTGAGAAGTCCATTGGTAGTAGGAGTTTGGAGGGTTCAAGTACATTAGGTAGATTAGGCTTGGAGAGTCTTTTTGATATTCGTGTACTCCAACTTATTCACTAGTTGATCGATTTCGACTTGGAGGGCTGCGAAGAGGTTTTTCGCCGAGTACTTCTGTTTCCTCTTCGATAACACGTCTCGATGTTATCTTGTATTTGCATCTCTCTTCCCTACTCTTTAAGCTTTACATTTATTGCTCATTGTACTTGCTTATGGCTTAGAGTAGTGTTATCGGTTTATTGCGCGTGTTTTACTCTTGTTCCGCACTTAGATAAGTTAAAGTAAAAGCAATTAAGTCTTAATTTAAAATTAGGGGTCTAAACAAGCATTAGTGTTTTCACATAGCTTTCAGCATTGATATAAATAACAAAGTAAATAATGTTTACAAGCATAATTTTGATCAACGTCCCTAACAGGTTTGTCTTTTCCTGTTTTTCTATAGAAAATACTAGTTCTGCCTTTTATTTTGTTTTCAAAAATACAACTTATCAACATAATAGGCACTATAGAATATTGTACTTGCACTTTTACTATTTTCGTAGCATTTTTGAAGTTAAATTGTCTTATTAATTGGATTTAGTTTTTTCTCTTTGAATTTGTTTGTTGTCTAACTTCAACATGCATTTGGATTTGTGTATTATATTTGGCGAGGTAAGAAAATTTATGCTTTTGGTTATGAAAAAGTGGTGGTGTTGGTTTTTGCAAATACAAGAACCAATCCAAGTTGCCAAAAATTATGTCATTGGTATAAGAACACAAATGAAGAAAAAAAAAAAAAAAAAAAACATGATTAAGAACATAACAGTAACTTTTGAAATAGCTTTATTTTGGTGTTGTGCTAGAATGCCTTTCCAATTTTAAATTTGTCTAGTTGCGTCTTAAACTATCTCAATTTGTTATATAAATATATTAAGAAGAAAATAGACCAACCGATTCAATTCCAATTAGACATCTAGAGATGACTACAAAATCTTTTTGGACTCTATATTCCCTGTCAACTCTATTTTAGTAAAGAATGATTATTAGCAATCAAAGGTGGCTCTACTCATATTTTTCTCTTCAGATTCGAAGAAGTGTGGAATATCAACTTGTTTTGGTTGCAAACTATGCAGGTGAGAACAATTTACGTAGTAGTAATCTATGGGGCTTATTTGATTGACTTTTTTTTTTTTTTTCATTTGATGAATGGATTCAAAGTTATAGGTTTGGGGTTTTATTTAATTAATCACTAAAGCACCATAAGGCTTTGCAATACATGTGCCCCACCCAAGTCAATCTCTGTTATCTTTTCTTGGCTGCACCAGAGACTTCCTTGGTCCTTCTTGCTTTGCTTCTTTGTTTTCTTCCTTCTTTGTTCTTATTGGCTGCACCTTATCTTTTCTTTGACTTTCTCAAACAACTAGAAGACTCAAGAAGCTCTCTTGAGTCCCCTTTCTCATACCCACGGGTCCAACACCAAAAGAAAGAAAAACTCTCAATACTCCTCTCCCTCTCACACCTACAGGTCCAGCAGTAACAAGAGTTTCTTTCAAATCTTCTCAAGCTCTTGTTCCCAACTTGAAGCTAGAGTGATTCTAGCTCTTATTACTCCAAGAATCCACGTCTAGGGTAAGGGGAAAATCTATTTCTTTTATCTATTTATCCATTTAAACCTAAGTGATGGTTATATGATTTTGTATATGGGTTGGATTCTAGAGATTGTTGATTAATTCGAATTGAATCATTGTTATGCTTGCATGTGCTCCGAGATGATATACTAAGATAAAATCTGTTTTGGGTAAGTGTTAAAATGAGTAAAATAGCTAGATAAACTTTATGGAATTGCTAATTGAGGTGCTGAATGTGTAGTTGATTCAGTAATTGAAGCTTGTTGAGAGTTAGTTCATGAACTTGTTAAGAGTTGCACTCATTGGTAAACCTGTTTGGTCATCATAAATCCTGTATTTTTCTAGGACAGCTATGGGTAAAAGGTTTATTGGAGATTATTATATGATATGTCTAGTAGGTGTGTATTAAATTTCATATGAAAATACCATCGTTTGATATTTGTTTGTGAATTTACAAGAAAATGTTACAAAACTGTCACTGTGACAGATTCTGTGTTTACGCATGATAAATTATGTATTAAATTTTATAAAGTGAATTGGGATTCTAGGTATATTTCCTATGAAATATAAGACACATATGGTTGTAATAAAAGTGGTCTCACAGTATTTGGATTAATATAAAAATAATGGTTCAATTTCTAAGTTGCATGAAATTCTGTCAGGACAGAGTTGAGTATTCTGTATTGTATGATTTTTAGTAAATTATTTGTTTATAATTTGAATCCGAAATTGATATGGTATTTACTAGACATCCAGAGAAGTTGCTCGGTAAAATTTCATGAAGTTTGGATGTGAATTGGTAGCCCATTTGTATTTTATAAGTGAAGTATATGCTGCTGGAATAAAACAGTGAACAGTAAGGGACATGCCTAACTTTGAGGATTTAATTCTAAAGTTAGGGTGAATGATTTGAGCTATAATTTATTATGCTCGTCATTTGGTATGTCTGGATCATAGCTAAATTTTATATACCTTGGTTCAAGGTATAGCACTCAAAGGAGGGGTTCTAAACCATTCTACTGCTTTTTCATGTTGCCATATGAGTGTATATGGTTATATGACCATGCTTAAAAGGGTTTATGTTTATGCATGCATTATTGCCTTAATCTCAAGCATATTTTGAAATGAAGTTGGCACCTCTAGAGATATGATATAAATATGAGAATGATGACTTTCTTTAGTTTGGTACATCATTTGTTGATGTGTGCATAATATGTTTGTGGGAACCTCGTTAAGGTGGGATTAGGATTTCCATAATTATAAGAGATAGGCTTTGAGATAAATGTGTAAGTTTATGATAAGGAATAATTGATAGTAATAAGTTTTGATATTTGATTTAGGTGTTACCAGTTCCCAAGTCAAAGCTCATTCAACTATAGGCTATTGGTTCCTCTGCTTTCAGGTAAGGGATAAGTTATATGTGCATTTGGTAGGTCATGAGGTTATTTTAAAGCGTAGTATGCATTAAAAGGTTTTTGATTAGAGATTTGACATATAAGCATGTTTCAAACAAAGATATGTTTGTGAGCTTTTGAAACCTTATGTATATGATTTAAGCATATTGATGCTATTACTAATTTCCACGAACATGATGTTCAAAGAAAATAAAGGAAATGCTATTATTGTGAAATGTTATGCAAACTATGAATTTCAGTATGATGTATAAGTATGAAATGTTTTCGGGTTATGTCCTCTGGTAATCTGAACTCGGCCAGCAGGGGTAAAATTACTGGCTTTCCATTGAAAATGTTATCTGTTTGGCCATTTAAAGTAGAGGAAATAGGGCTGCCCGTAACTCTAATATGAACAAGGCCTTCTCCCCAATGTGTACAGACGGCGGGGAGGAACAAAACCTTGATGGGATGTGCCATTAGGCCTCCCAAAGAGGACAATATTATGCACACGAGGACACCTAAATGTGATGAGGCCTTCTCTGTACAGACTTATTAGATATGGACTAACCAATATGTTATAAACAGCTATATTATGTTATTGATCATGAGAGAATGATTTTGTTTAAATGCATTATAAAAAGTTAAAAGCTCTTATGAAAAGAAGTTTTTGAGGAAAAGAAAAGCTGTTCTTTAAAGATAAAAGTTTCTGAAATTATGTTGTGCTTTAAAGATAAAGAGTCTGATGAAAAGGTTTTACTGTTCAGTAAAGATAAAGCTTCTGATGAAAGTACAAGTTTATATTAAAAAGTTATCATATGCCTGTTCTTTATAAAACATTAAGTTTTATGACCATGAAAGTTATAATATTTTATGAAAAGAAGTTTATAAAGAAAAGTTTTCTTATTCGGCAAGATGTTTCTAGTTTAAAGACAAAGTTACCAATTATCTTATTTAAGTTAAAATGATTATTTTGTAATGAGAATACATTTATATATATATATATATATATATATATATATATATATATATTTTATATTGATTTTAAAAAATCAATATTATATTTGGTGACTTTGTAAGAAGTGAAAGAAATTTGTTGGTTTTTAGACTCCTAAAAACCACAATTGGATTAACCTAGGAAATTAGCCAAGTTGTTACTTAGTCAAATTAAACAGATCTAGGTTATCACAAAAAAACAATCATATCATGTAAAGTAGCAGAAATATAAAAGACACAAGATATGATCACCCAAGAAACCAAATCGGTAAAAGCCTGGGGAGGATTTAACCTAGTTATCCTCAAGGTAAACTTGAATCCACTATCTTGAAAGAATTGAAGTTCATACAATAAGACTTACAAGCCCCCACGCTCGACTTCTTATTGTTACCCACCAGTAGAACTTACTGACACAACCATGATGCATGTGCTAAAGCAGTGAATTAAGTTCAATTTAAGTTCAAATTCACAAAATTGGCTTGAGCATAGAGTTTCTAACCAAAACCCCAAAAACAATTAAAACCACTTGAAAGTTTTTTAAAGAAATTGACCAATTGACCATCACACAAGTTAGAAAACAGTTTAGAAGGATCAATTACATCAAATCAATAAGCCAATTTCATCAATTTTAACCCAATTGAACAAAATCCCCAAATTGGGTTCAATACAAGCCCTAGAATTTTCAATTTCTCACAAAGCCCCAAATCAAATTAACCAACATATATCATGAATATAACAATATAGGAGTAAAACCCAATGATCAATTTCAGAAAAAAGAGGATTGATTCAACAAAAATCCCAAATGTGAAAAGTTCCGAAAATCCCATTAAAATGCATGAGATTACGCATGAAATCATGAAAATAAAAGCGCATGAAATCATGAAAATAAAAGCAAAAGGAGGAGTATAAAGGTCTTACCGGCCTTGGGAGAGAAAAACCTTGCAAAGAATTTGGTTGAAAACGACAAAAAATCCTTAGTGGAGCCTTGCCAAGTCAGAGAGAGAGAGAGGAAAGTTTGAAAAAGTTTTGAAAAAGTGTTTTGAATGAGTCAAACACTGTGTTTAAAAAAAAAATGATTCACGATGTTCGGTTAATCGAAAAAACAGGTTTGATCAATTGAACCAGGCAGAGGCTCACTGAAATTTTTAAACGCAATTTCAATTGATCGAAAAACAGACTCGATCGATCGAAATTGTAAAAAAAGTGAATTTTGGAAAATCAACAGAATTTGAAGCAACCTCTCCTCAAAGCATTGAAGAATTAAAAAAAATGCATGAGTATGAGATGAAATGATTTTCACAAACTCAAGATTTAAAACCCAATTCTCCCAAAATTTAGATTTTAAACAATCTCCTTTTTTATTAAGCAACAAATCAGTTTTGCGTAAAACTCAAATTATTTTTCAAACTTGGTTGGTCAGACCAAAAACACACACAATTACGTGTACAATGTTTAGCAAAGATGAAATGATTTTCACAAACTCAAGATTTAAAACCCAATTCTCCCAAAATTTAGATTTTAAACAATCTCCTTTTTTATTAAGCAACAAATCAGTTTTACATACTCAAATTATTTTTCAAACTTGGTTGGTCAGACCAAAAACACACATAATTACATGTACAATGTTTAGCAAAGAGTAACTTGTGTTGTGTGTGCAACTAGCAAAAGTTTGAGATACATGTGACGTGATATGTGAATAGTAATCAACCACAAAGTTTACAAAATTTATCACATAAAATTCAAAAGAGACTATTACCTAAAGAGTTACATCATAGAACTCCCACATCTCCTAGAATATAAGCTTGCAATCATGTAAGTTTCTTGAAGTTTGCCTCATAATATACACACCAATTTTTTAATTATGTGATTTGACATTAAGCCTAATAGTATACACCAATTTTAAGCAATTATCAATTAAACTGAGGCTTCACATTATGTTCTTTTGTGCATGTGCTACACTTTCTCGAGCACAAAATCTTATGATATGTACTAAGGTGTTCATGATTGGCTAGTGCACAGTGGTGAGATGGTTATTTATGCCTTTCTCAAAGGATCAAGTCTGACAGTCAAACAACATGTGACTTCAAGATTAAGACAAAGTGATAAACACCATAAACATCTTTCCCACACAACATGCACTACAAAGTTTCAACTAGTCAAGTGCAATAAATAAGCTCATCAACGCTAAACAAAGTACAAGAGACATGTCATGTGAAAATAAATTGACCAACCTTGTTTTAAAAAACAAAAAGAATAGTGCAAGAACACAATGTGCTTCCTTTTCCTTCCTTCCTCCTTTTTTTTTTTTTTTTTTTTTTTAATTTTTTAATTTTTTTTATATAGAATAAAAAAACACCTAGAATGAAATGCATGAATGTAATGCAATGCAACTCCTAGAGACAAAAGAGAAAAACACAAAAATCAAAGAACAAAGAACAATAGTCACAAAGGAAAAACAATGAAGCACAAGGACCATGCCAGAAAGACTTAGTTAGTTTAAGTCTTTTGCATCCAAAAATTTTTAGATGCATCTCGAGCATTGGAGTTTGTATTCACATTAGAGTGATTTCCAACTTCAAGATTGGAATAAAGGTTGAGCGCCTTTACCAATTCACTAATAAGTGTTATAGGATCTTGTGCTTGAGGCACTGACACTTTTGGTTTGTTTGCTCTCTTAGCAGCTTGCAACTTGTAACAATTAGGACGAATGTGTCCAGACTTCCCATAAAAATGACACACCCAAGCAGGCTTACCATGCATCTTGTCCTTAGAAAGGGTAGACTACTTAAGTTTAGACTCTTTCAGATCAACCCTAATCTTCCTAGATGGTGAAACTTCTATGGGTTTGACAACCTCACTCACAAGGGGTTTGACAGTTTCACTCACAGCTTCACTCACAGAAGGTTCAGAAGAAGATGAAGGAACAAAGTGTGTGGAATGGGGAGCAGACACAGAGATGTTTTTAACAAAACCTAATCCAGATTTATCAGAAGGAGACTTTTGAACACTCAACAGTTAATCAAGTTTAGAACTAGCAGATCTAGCAACAGATAAATCAAGTTCTAAAGATTTGACTTTATCAAGCAATAACATATTCTCAGTTTTCACATTGTTCAAAAGTTCATTAGCATCAAATAGTATAACAAGCAGATTTTTCTTATCAAGCTCAAGAGATTCAATTTTCTTCAGGCCAAGTTCAACATTCATAGTATACTTTGTAGCAACTTTGCAAAGTTTATTGTAGGCCTCTTGAAGATCTACATCCTTAGAGAGTTCCCCATCGGAAGGGTTCTCTTCAGCAGCTATGCTTTCATTCACTATAGCAGTAGCTGTGAAAGTAATGAAGTTTCCATTCTCGTCACATTCTGACTCATCATCAGAAACTTCACCATCACTAAGGGTTACAGTCGTAGCCTTACCCTTAGACTTCAAGTAGAACACTCAGATTTCATGTGACCATACCCTTGACATCCAAAACACTGAGGACCCATAGAATTATTAGAAGATTGACCTACTTTTTCTCTAGGTTTGTCATTATTGTTCACCTTAGTGGGATCATTCTTCCTAAAATTTCTAGTTTCAGCAGTGTTCGCACTTCTTGCCTTTCTATTATTCTTTTTGAGAAAATTTCTAAAGTTCTTGGCAAGGTAAGCAATCTCTGTAGCAGAGAGCTCATCATCAAATCCACCAGCCTCAACATCATCAACTGACTTAAGAGCCATTGATTTGGATTTGCTAGTCTTGGGTAGGTCCAACTTATAAGATTGAAGTGAGCTTACAAGTTCATCAACAGGGATGGAGTCCACATCCTTGCTCTCAGTTATGGCAGTCACCTTGGGTCTAAAATTCTCAGTTAATGGGTCTAAAATTCTCAGTTAAGGATCTAAGAATCTTCCTAACAATTTTAGGTTGATCATAGATTTTACCCAAGTTATAAGCAGAATTAACAATATCATTAAGTTTAGCATAGAATTCATCAAAAGATTCATCATCAAACATCCTAATGCTTTCAAATTTAGAAGTTAATTGCTGCAATTTGTTGATTTTGACAGCCTTTGTGCCTTCATGCACAGTCTGGAGGATATTCCAAGTAGTATGAGCAACCTCAACATTAGAGATTCTCTTAAATTCCTCCATAGAAACAGCGTTAAAGATAGCATTCATAGCCTTACTATTGAACGCAGCTGCTTCTTTTTGAGAAGTTTGCCACTCACTAATAGGAGTAATGGGCTTCTCCCATCTGTATTCAATGGAGTTCCAGACTCTCTCATCAATTGATTTCAAGAATGCTTTCATCCTTACTTTCCAATAAGCATAATTATTCCCATCAAAATGAGGAAGAATAACCAGAAAGTGTCCGTGTTCCATGACAACAGGGGTCAAGGATCAGCTCAATGATCAAATGATCAACAACAAGAGAGCAACTTGATCTGATACCACTTGTTGGTTTTTAGACCCTTTAAAACCACAATTGGATTAACCTAAAAAATTAGCCAAGTTGTTACTTAGTCAAATTAAATAGATCTAGGTTATCACAAACAAAAAATCATATTATGTAAAGCAGCGGAAATATAAAAGACACAATATATGATCACCCAAGAAACCAAACCGGTAAAAACCTAGGGAGATTTAACCTAGCTATCCTCAAGGTAAACTTGAATCCACTATCTTGAAAGAATCGAAGTTCATATAATAAAGCTTACAAGCCCCTCGCTCGACTTCTTATTGCTACCCACTAGTAGAACTTACTGACACGACTACGTGTAAGCTCCGAATCCACAGACTCCTTCTTTCTTGGATTCTCCACCAAATACAAGCACACCCGCTTGTGTTTCTTTCAGCTTCAATGGCAGCAACTGGATTGATCATCAAGGTGTAGAAATCTTCTTCTCTTTGAAAACCCTAAGTTTATTTGAAGGAAAACTCCTCAAAGATCTCACAAGAGATTCACATAAACCGCAATATGAGCAACACTAAAACGTGGCTAGGGTTTGCCTTTTAAACCTAGGGCAAATTAGAAACCCAAAACATTTTAAATCACTTAGGGCTGAGTTGGAAATTCTACAAAAAAAACGTCAGACCCGATTTTCGATTGATCGAAAAAGGCTGAAACAGTTTTTTCATTCATTCAATAACTTATTCCAACTTTACAACAATAAACTAACTTTGAGCAAGTCTAAAACAACCTAAATACATTGTTTTGCTCATGGTTTGCCAACAATACAAATTAGAGTTCTAAATACATAAAAACCTAAGTCTTTAGAACCTAACAAAATTAAATCCGAAAGGTTTTGGTAATATTATTCTGATAAGAAAAGGGAGAACAATTATTTTCCTATGAAGAGTGTATAAGTTATTATTATGAAATAGATTATGATTTTGACAATGATATGGATGATTATAATTATAACTATAATATATACCTATTGCTTGTATTAAGTGTAGGAAATATAGAGAGGAAGGTCTGTAAATTCTCCATCTTGAAAAATGAGATCAGTGCGGAGCACTTCTTGTAGAATTTCACTTTTTTCACAACATGAATACATTGCGTTTGCTAGCAACATATCCTGAAGGGATATTGTCTCTATCGAGACGCCTTCATGCCTATCCGAAATCCTTACATAA
Organism: Quercus parvula; assembly: GCA_030820535.1. Classification (NCBI taxonomy): domain Eukaryota; kingdom Viridiplantae; phylum Streptophyta; class Magnoliopsida; order Fagales; family Fagaceae; genus Quercus; species Quercus parvula. Next base: position 52,038,581 of record JAUAME010000003.1, read on the forward strand.
GGCTTTCGGGATTGTTTGGGTTGCACCGCTGGTGTCTTACCCTTTCCTTTCATGTCTGGGGGGTTCTTTTACTCATGGTAGTCTGCAATTGGGTTTTGGGAAAAAGATTATGTATTGAAATATTATTTTGAGAATAAAATTTTTCATGCAAAGCTTCTTTCAAATTCATTTTTAAAATCCTTTCACCAATGTCTTTCTGTGACGTTTCTTTAAAATGCGTTATAAGAAAATCATTTTTAAAATTTAAAGCATATATTAATTTTTAAAAAATTTAAAGCTTTTTTGCAATTTAGTACAGCCACTTGGTGTAACTATGACTTTTAAGCCCAACTTTTATTATATAGTACTAGCATTATGCCCGTGCGATGCACGACTTAATCAAAATTCATATTTAAATAATTTTTTTATTAATTTACTTAAAATAAATAATAAAAATAAATGAATATTTTACTTTTAAGTTACATAATGAATGCATGTTGTGTGAAATTGAGGTATCATAAAATGCATATATATATATATATATATATATATATATATATATATATATATATATATATATATATATATATATAATTGAATGGAAGATGGTAAAGGTACCTAAAATATATATATAATGATTTTCAATAATACATTGAAATTTAAGGCTCAATTAATCACACATATTTAAATGGAAAACCCCTGAATTTAATAATTAAAAACTATCCAAAACAATAATTGAAATCATGTTTAAGTGAAACCTCAATTCAATAATTAAGAATAATCTAAATTATTAAACATATAAACATTTAAAGTTTAAGTCTTGTGCGTTGCATGCTACATGTGTGTGTATATGTATGAAAAATGATCTAAATTTAATATTTATTGTAGAAAAGAGGTGGTGTAGTCTTACCCTTGTCTAGCTAATTCTTATTATAATTCCTTTGTGTAGCGTGTGAATATGCATGAAAAATGATCTGAATTTAACATATATTATAGAAAAGAGATGGTGTAGTCTTACGTCTACCTAGCTAATTCTTATTATAATTCCTTCGTGTAGTGTGTGAATATGCATGAAAAATGATATGAATTTAACGTATATTGTAAAAAAGAGGCGGTGTAGTCTTATCCCTGTTAAGCTAATTCTTGTTATAGTCGATTTGTTTTGCAGGGAGGTAGAAAACCCCTCTTATATATATATATAAGTCAGTGTTAATATATAATAGCTAAGTTATTAATCTTAGGAAGTGGTATCTCATGCGGATAAGTATTTCAATTGTGGGTTTTAGTAGTTAGAAGTTAGCGCATAGTAGTTAATAATTAGAAAATTACATTTCAATTTCTTTAAATTGATCCCTTAAAAAAGTTTATAAGAGTTTAAATCACGTTAATAAATTATCTCTCTATTCAAATTTTTTTTTTAAATCATGTTAAAAAAATTTACTAATAAAATTATTATTAGTAAACATTTCTTAGCCTTATCTATTTAGCTCTGTTGCCAAATTTATATAAACTCTATTATTTTATTTTATTTCTTTTTTTTCCCCCGAAGAATATTACACAACCAAAAACCTATAAACAATAATTTACATTCAATATAAAAAATATAATCAAATTATTCATAAATTAAAATTAAGAAATTAACAAAATTATAAATTTAGAAAAACAACAAAGAATAAACCTGTTTGTTTTCTTTTATCACTTTGAGATCGTGTTTTTGTTTTATACGTAGTAATATAATTTAAATGAAAAAAAGATTAGATGAAGAGTTTGAATTGTGATCAAATTAAAAATTTTTATCAACTTATAAATTATAATAATAAAAGGATTAGATGAAGAGTTTGGATTGTAATTAAATTAAGATTTTTATCAATTTAGAAATTATAGGAGAAGAAGATAAGTACAAAAAAATTATATTAATTTTTTTTAAAAATTATATTAATTTTTTTTAAAAATTATATTAATTTTTTTAAAAAAATTATAAAATATTTCTGCAATTCAGTACAGCCACTTGGCATAACCACGGCTTCTAAACTCAACTTTTATTAGATAGAACTAGCATTATGCCCGTGCAATGCACGACATAATCAAAATTCATATGTAAATAATTTTTTTATTAATTTAATTAAAATAAATAATAAAAATAAATGAATATTTTACTTTTAAGTTACATAATGAATGCATGTTGTGTGAAACTAAGGTATCATAAAATGCATATATATATATATATATATAAAATAGAATGGAAGATGGTAGAGGTACCTAATATATATATATATATATATATATATATAATGATTTTGAATAATACATTGAAATTTAAGGCTCAATTAATCACATATATTTAAATGGAAAACCCTTGAATTTAATAATTAAAAACTATCTGAAACAATAATTGAAATCATGTTTAAGTGAAACCTCAATTCAATAATTAAGAACAATCTAAATTATTAAACATTTAAAGTTTAAGTCTTGTGCGTTGCATGCTACATGCATGTGTATATGCATGAAAAATGATTTAAATTTAATATTTATTGTAGAAAAGAGGTGGTGTAGTCTTACCCCTGTTTAGCTAATTTTTATTATAATTCCTTTGTGCAACGTGTGAATATGCATGAATAATGATTTGAATTTAACATATATTGTAGAAAAGAGATAGTATAGTCTTACCTCTACCTAGCTAATTCTTATTATAATTCCTTCGTGTAGTATGTGAATATGTATGAAAAATTATCTGAATTTAACATATATTATAAAAAAGAGGCAGTGTAGTATCCCTGTGTAGCTAATTCTTGTTATAGTCCATTTGTTTTGCAGTGAGGTAGAAAACTACTACGCGCTAACTTCTAACTACTAAAACCCACAATTGAAATACTAATCCATATGAGATACCACTTCCAAAGATTAATATCTTTGCTATTATATATTAATGCTAACTTATATATAATTAGAAAATTACTTTGCAATTTTTTTTAAACCAATCTCTTAAAAAAGTTCATAAGAGTTTAAATCACATTCATAAATTATCTCTCTATTCAATTTTTTTTTTTATAAATCATGTTAAAAAAATTTACTAATAAAATTATTATTAGTAAACATTTCTTAGCCTTATCTATTTAGCTCTGTTGCCAAATTTATATAAACTGTTTTATTTTATTTTATTTCTTTTTTTCTCGAAGAATATAACACAACCAAAAACCTATAAACAATATTTTACATTCAATATAAAGAATATAATCAAAATTATTCATAATTTAAAATTAAGACAAATTATAAATTAAGATATAAATTTAGAAAAACAATAAAGAATAAGCCAGTTTGTTTTCTTTATCACTTTGAGAGCGCATTTTTTTTTTATTTTTTTATTTTTTTTTAAATGTAGTAATATAATGTAAATAAAAAAAGGATTAGATGAAGAGTTTGGATTGTAATCAAATTAAGATTTTTATCAATTTAGAAATTATAGGAGAAGAAGATAAGTACAAAAAAATTATATTAATTTTTTTAAAATTCTAAAAAAAATTACAGTCACTTGGCACAATTACGGCTTCTATGCCCAACTTTTATTATATAGTATATGATATGATATAGATATAAATATAGATATAGATGATATCTACTATTAATTAACTTTTCTTTCTCCATGTCTCACAAAAACACAAACATTTTGTGTGTACACGAAAGAGAGAGAGAAATATATATATATATATATATATATATATATATATATATATATATTTTTACAGGATAGAGATTATACTATAATCTAATCTAAGTGTATATATGTGTGAAGCTTCATCCTAGAGATTTGAATCCCGGTCCTTGCCGTCCCCACCCTACAAGCACTTATGAAGTGATTATCGCATCAAGAGTGTGCGGTGGTGAGAGAGAAATATGTTAAAGGTCCCGTGCAATATGTTGAATGAGCAAATCCGAGTGATAACCCAATGTGGGTTTATGGGCCGCGGGTCCATTTTGACATGTAGGCACCAGAGAAATGCCGTCGTCTTAGGCTCTGGTTTTGGTTCTTTGAACGAAGGTCCAATTATGGCTGTGGTGTCGAACCGGATAGTTGGATCTGGGACAGGGTCAGGATCAGGGACTCTGGCGGATCAGTTGACTGAAGATGGGTTGTCGTATAAGGAGAGATTCGTAGTGAGATGCTATGAAGTTGGGATTAACAAAACTGCCACTATTGAAACCGTTGCTAATCTCTTGCAGGAGGTTGGATGCAACCATGCACAGAGTTTAGGATTTTCAACAGATGGCTTTGGAACCACCCCCACCATGAGGAAATTACATCTCATATGGGTTATCGCTCGCATGCACATTGAAATCTACAAATACCCAGCTTGGAATGATGTGGTTGAAATTGAAACTTGGTTCCAAGGGGAGGGAAGAATTGGAACCAGACGAGATTGGATACTCAAGGACTATGCTACTGATCAAGTTATTGGAAGAGCAACAAGCAAGTGGGTGATGATGAACCAAGACACCAGACGACTTCAGAAAGTTAGCGATGATGTACGGGATGATTATTTAGTATATTGTCCCCGAGAACCCAGATTAGCAATTCCTGAGGAGAACAGCAATAGTTTGAGAAGAATACCAAAACTGGAAGATCCTGCCGAGAATTTCAAGCGGGGACTTGTGCCCAGAAGAGCTGATCTGGACATGAACCAACATGTTAATAATGTCATTAACATTGGATGGGTTCTGGAGAGCTTGCCTCAAGAAGTCATTGATAGCCATGAGCTGCAAGCTATTACTTTAGATTACAGACGGGAGTGCCATCACAATGACATAGTTGATTCACTTAACAGTGTGGATGCCAAAGCAGTTTCTAAGATTCAAGGAACTAATTATGGGTCTACAGCTGCAACAGAAAACAAAGAAGATTTACGTCAATTTCTACATTTATTGAGAGTATCAGGTGATGGGCTTGAAATCAATCGAGGATGCACTGAGTGGAGAAAGAAACATGCAAGATGATACATAGTTTAGTTGACTTTACTTTTCTATAGCTTTTAATTTTAATCTCTCTTCTCATGTATTAATTTTTACTTTTCAGCTCAATGGATTTGCTTCAAAATTATCTTTAGAGAGAGAGAGAGAGAGAGAGAATCTTATGCATCCATTGCACACAACAGTGGAAAATTGTGGAATCTCATCTATTGTAAGACATTAGTTGCCTGCAATGGATGCACAAGATACTACCTCCTTTGTATCATGCATACATATTGCTTTGAGAGACTCCATGAATCATTTGATGTATTTTATTTTTAGTTTTTCTTTGATATCTATAAATTCACTTTTCTCATTTTTTTTTTTTTTTAATTTCTCTCCTGCAGATTCTATTATCTTTAGAAAATTATTACAATACCTATTTTTGGTACCGAGTGCATTAGAGATCGAGTTCAGTTATTTAGAATCTTTCACATGATGCTACAATAGAGAACACAATGTCTAAGAGGTCAACTCTTCATTGTAAAATGTAGTGGCAACTGTAGAAATTGTTTTTAGGCTAGTAACTAAAAAAATTAAATTATATAAAATTTAAAAAAGAGATAAATTGAATGTATCAACATCAAAAAAATAAAAATACACACGCACAAATACATGAAGTACTACAATTTATTTCTACTAATAAAGAGAAAAAGATAATAGACTGATAAGTGATAAAGTGAGAATTGAGAATTGTTGAGATGAGCATAATAAAGTGCGAGGAGAAGAGAAAGAAAAATGAGTGATACTTGCTACAACTACGAGTTGAGTTGCTAAAAAAAGCAAAATTACTACCTATGCAAAGCCAAAAAGAGTAAAATTGTCGATACTGTCAAGAAGAACTCATGACTATAATATTTTTCTTAATTCCATTTTTCAAGGAATGATTTTTTGAATGATTTGAATGAAAGAGTTAAAAATTTGAATGATTTTTTTTTCCCTTTATAAATAGGCTTTTTGTTAAATAATTTATTTGGGCAAATTTGAATGATTTTTTATAATTAATTTTTTTGCTATTTGGGCAAATTTTTATTGTTGTTATTTAAAAGCTTTTTTGTTTTATTTGAGGGGCCAAAATTATTTTTAGAATAATGCTATGTCTACATTTTAAAAACAAATTTTATGCAATAATTTGTTATTAGTGAGTTAAAAAATGATGTCAATATATGTTGGGCTCATATTAGAATTAGTAGCTGCTAATTACATAAGATTTAATATGAAAATTTTGTGAACATAGTATTCAAATTTTTTTTGAACCCAAATTCTTGGGATTCAAGTTAAAGACAATTATTTGTTGTTACTTATTTGCTACTCCTAACAATGTTTATCTATTACACATTCTTAATAACTTTTGGGACTTTTTTAAAATTTCACTAGACTTAAATCTATGTTTGTATGAATACACTACCCAAAAAAAAAAAAAAACTAGGTTTAGGCGGTGTTTGTAAAACCTCACTAAAAACCAAAAAAATGTCGTTGTAGACACAAATGGTTTATACATTTTTGAAAACGTCGCCAAATATAAGTCTTTAATGGCGTTAAAAATTCTTTGGTGAACTAAATAATATTACATTTTTGTATTTTATGTAGGAAAATACATTTAGCAATGTTCCTAAAATGCTGCAAATAATCAATCATGTAGCAACATTTTAATGTAATATCTTGATTATGTGGACAGTACTTGAATTTTTTTTAATGTAATAACTTGATTATGTGGTTAAATGTCGGGTGGCGGAACTTGTTGTTTACTTAAAAACAAAATTTCCAAAAAAAAAAAAATATATTATATATATATAATATTTTTCTATTAGTTTATCTTACTCTTAAAAATATTTGTGTACATCCTGATCACAGATTAGCCTAAAACCAAACAACAATTAGTTACTTAGTGTATTATTTATGTAAGTGATTCAAGAAAAAAAAAAAAAGTAAAGTTAGTGATTATTCAAGTACTTGATTAGTTAAGTAGACACTTAGTGTAATATTTATGCATGAATGAGTAATACCAATGAGTTGTGTTAGGATATATGTGATTCATTTGTTAGGAACATATGTCACTACTTTATGTAATTGGCTAATCCTTTGACAAAATACACTTTATTTGTATTTGGGTAGATCCAGGATATTTTTAATACTTCAAGAAACTTTGTTTCAAGATCAAGTATTAAAGCCATGCAAGTCTGTCCAAGAAATAAGTTGAAGAAGTGTCTGTCATTAAAGCTCGACAGCTAGCATCTATCTAGCATCTATTGAGCTTAAGAAGCTGTTCCAGTCCTGTGACTCAACAGCTACTCGATAGATGCTATTCGTTGAGGTTTAAGAAACTCAAATTTTCTAAATTGATTTTCTTCCAATCTAGGATTATGTGTTTGGGATTTCTTTTCTCACAACCCTAGACATATAAAAGGATTATTTTAAGGGCTGTCAAAGTGGACACAAGTTGCACAAGTGTTGAAAAAGTTAGTTTAAGCAAATTGTGATCGGAGACAAAGTTTTGCCCTAGTTCATCGTTCTTGTGAAGAAAATGTTGTGTTTGTGCACCGTAGGATTTTGTGACCAAGCATCTTCTTGATCTTCATTGTCTAGATGAACTGAAGAACTTTGCAGCCAACAACCTTCTCTAGTTGGTGTTTGAAGTCGCGTACTAGGATCCGCGCAATTGGTTAGTCATGTACTAGGAGCCGTGCATTACAAGGAGAGATTGTCACTACAGAACAAGTCCAATTGGGTATTGGGGTAAGGGTTCAACTGTAGGTTGGTATAAGGTACTGGGATTCCTTTACTTGTAACCACTTATTGTGATAATGGTGGATTCTCAAGAGTGGTGATCTTAAAAGCACACAATACGATTTTTGCCGTGTTGGTTTTCCCAATTCGTAAACAAATCATCATGTCGATTTATTTTTCGCTGCATACTTAGTTTATTGGTGATTGTTTGTGCTACCATGTGTTTGCATGTTAATTTAATTAATTAATAAACTTGGCTAATTAATTAATTAATTTATCACAATAGGTCAATTAGTTTTTGGCCTATCAAGTGGTATCAAAGTAGGCACACTCTGATTAGGTTTTAATCTTTGTTGTGTGATCCATTGACCCCTGTTTGTCATGGAGAGAGGACAGTCTCTTATCGTACCTCCTTTATTTGATGGCATTAAATATGTATACTAGAAAGTATGCATAAGAGCTTTCTTGCAGTCTCTAGATAAGAAGGTGTGGCAAGCTGTTGAGATAGGCTAGACCAAGCCAAAGGAGTTCAAGAAGATATCCTCTATTGAAACTGCTAAGGAGGCATGGACCATTCTCCAGACAGCTTATGAGGGAACCAAGGCTGTCAAAGATTCAAAGCTTTAGAGGCTCACTACAAGCTTTTAAGAAATCAAGATGAAGGATGATGAGTCGTTTGATGAGTTCTATCCTAAGCTCAAGGACATAGTGAACTTAGTTTTCAATCTTAAGGAAACCATTCCTGAACCCAAGATTATGAGAAAGGTGCTCAGGTCTCTACTCGAGAGATTCCATGCCAAGATCACTGCGATTGAGGAATCAAAGGATATTGACAAGATTCCTTTGACAGAGATGGTTGGTAATTTGCAGACCTACGAGCTAGGGTTAACAAGAATTGGGAAGTCGGATGAGAGCAAGAGCCTGGCTTTGAATGCTAAGAGCAGTGACACGGATGAGTCTTTAAACGATGAAGATTCTAAGATGAAGTCCTACATCACCAAGCTATTCAAGAAATTCATGAAGAATGCCAATGGGAAGGACTTCGACAAGGACTGTAGGCAATCTAGTTCTTCTCAGTTCAAGAGCCAAGATAAAGGGAACAACGATGCTAGGGATGGTGGTCAGTACACTGTTCCCTCAAGACCGAAGTGCTTTAGGTGTCAAGGTTTCAGTCATATGAAACAAGAGTGCCCTACATATCTCAAGACCACTGGGAAGAGCAAGGCATTCGCTGCTACCTTGAGCGACATTGAGCCTGAGGATGATTCTGACAATGACGATGATAGAATCCTAAATGTCTTCACTGCTACTGTCAATCCTAATGAGGGGATTGTTGAAGATGTGGATAAAGAAGAGGAATTGGTGGAGTCCAAGTTTGAGAAGATGGATGAACAAGATAACATCCACATAGCCTGTGCAAAGTTATACAAAGTCTCAGAGAAACATGAGAAGATGTATAAGTTGGCCTCCAAGAAGCTTAGTGATGTGGAGCTCGAGCAAGAAGAGCTTTCCACAAAGGTTGATGAAGCCAATTAGACTATTGGAGCTTTGAGATTTGAAAATAATTTCTTGGCTGAGAGGACCAAAAAGCTTAAAGCGGAGTTGTTCCAAGTCAGAGCTCAATTGGAGAGGACTTCAAGTGTAAAGCTTGGTGAGATGCTTAGTCTTCAGAAATCTGCTTCTGATCGAACCGGTTTAGGGTATGATTTCTCTTCTTCTAGTATTGCTTCTACTAGTTCTACTGTTTTTGTTCCTCCGGCTAATAATGTTAAAATTGAAAACAATAATGTCAAAACTGATTTAGCTAGTGAGAACACAGATAAGGGTAAATCTATCCTAGGAGCACCCCCTAAGCAGGATAAGAAAGAAGTTAAAAACCTTAGGACTAAGAAGGCTAACTCTCAAAAGTCTAAACAGAAGAAGCAGCATCTTTGTCATCATTGTGGTGTTGCCGGTCATACTCAACCAAAGTGCTATAAGTGGTTAGCCACTCAACAGAGCAACGACATAATAGCATCTGGAAGCCAAAATCAACTTCAATCCTCTCTTGCTCCCCTTGGAGATCTTCTCAAAGCCCTCATGTCCTTTCAAACTTGAACAGTTCTAATTCTTCCCCCTCATCACCAGTTTAAGGGTTTAATCAAAGGAAAGATTCTTCCAAGGTGTGAAAGGAAAAAGGGCTTCAAGTGATTCTATCACTATTTCTCTCTCTCCCTTCTTGTTTTTGTTTGCATAACTTGTGTGTTTTGCTTTCATTTTGAGTCAGTCTAGTTTTATGCTTTGATTTGCTTAACATGTTTTTGTTTGTTTATTTTTTTTTTCCATATAAAATAAAAAAAATTGAAAAATTGAAAAATACAAAAACAGTGTATGTTTGTGTACATTGGTACTTGTGTGCCTTGGATGGCCATTGAAACAAAGTTTTCTAAACTTTGTAACTCTTGTAACTTAGATGAGTATCTCTATGCACAACTAAACAAGTGAGCTTTATGACTCTTGTTTGTGATGAGTAAGATTAATTTATCTCTTGTACCTAACACTTGTATCACTCTTTTTGATGGGAAGGACTAGAAAATCCTAAGAGAAAGGCATAAATAACCATCTCACCACTGTTGCCTGCCAATCGTAAAATTACATTTGTATGTTTCAGCATAGCAAAAGTTCAATGTCAATGACATCTGTGTGCTTTGGCATAGCAAAAGTTCAATGTCAAAAGCTTAACATCATTGGATATTTCTTTTCTATCTCTTATATGCCCATGCATGATTTGCTTAAAAAGAAAATATGCAAAGAAAATAAAAGTAAAAAGAATCAAAATGCTTTAAATATGATTGCAAGCATGTCTTCTAGGAGATGTGAGAGTTATAGGATGTACCTTGAAGGTGATAGTCCCCATCAAATAGTTATGATTGTGTGTGAGTTAAAGTGATTTTCTCATATCTCAAATCGTTATAACATATAGACACTTATGTAATCTTGCGATGTTTTTCACACACAACACGTAATATTCTTTGCTACTCTTGATACATGTGCAGGTACAATGTGATTTGACCATCACAAGGTTTACATGTGTTAATGTATGCTCACTAAACTGTCTTGATTTGTTTTTGAAATATAAAATTGGTTAGACTTGTTGTGTGTGTGTGTGTGTTTGGGATCTTTGTGCTTAAAATTGTTGTTGAGAGATGATTTTGAGAGCTTAAAATGTTGATTGGATCTTTGGTTGAGTTGCATTCATATCTGTGTTTTTCCCCTCTTGAAAAACTATTTTTAAGCAATCTTGACACCTTCTCGACACCTAGCTATTTGTCGAGATCTTAAGCTGTTTCTTATCGCAATCTCGACACCTTCTCGATAGTTAGGCGGATCGATTGAGATTTCTTCTAGATCCACGATAGCTTCTTGACAGCTAGGTGGATCGATCGAGATTTCTTCTAGATCCTCAATAGCTTCTTAACAGCTAGTGGATTGATCGAGCTTCTTTTTAGCCTTTTGTTGAATTGTCCCTCTACAGATCCACGACAGCTGAATCTGTCGTAGCCTTTTTGCTTGGCATTTGTCTCGACATCTCTTGACACCTAAATCTGTCGAGATTTACTAGGCTCCTATTTAAGCACGAATCGCGATTTCCTTCTCATTTTTCTCGATCTCTCTCTTTACAGACTTGTCTTCTCACCTCCCAAAACACTCTCTCTCACTCCAAACCTCAATTCCAAGTGTTTTTCAAGCCTTTACAAGTTTTTCTCTTCACTTGGTAAGTTTCTTTTCTCTCATTTTCATGCATTTCATGTTTTGAAACCTAGGTTTTGGAGTTTTTGAAAAATTTTGGGGTTTTTCAAAATTGATGACTTTTTGTTGAAATTTTGGGGTGGGTTTTTGCTTAAATGAGTTTAAAATCTCATGCATTGCATGACATTAGCATTATAATAGTATTATCATGCATTTAGATGTGTGCAAATTGATTGTATGCTGGTAATATTGGCTTGGGCTGAGCCCATGATGCTTTTTATATTGCATGTCACATGTTCATGCATTCCCATGCATACATACTCTGAATTCAATTTATTTTGATATATTTGAACTGCTTGGGGCTCTTGGTGGGTTTCCAGTTGGCATAATTGGTAAATGCTTTGATGGTTGAATAAATGATTTGAAGTTCAATCCCTGCCTATATCAAAAACCGATTGGTGTCTTAGTCTAATGATAAAGAACTATTATCAGGAGCGAATGTCATAGGTTGAAACTCTCTCTAAAAAAAGGGGGTCTTGAAATTAATGTAATGTCAATTAAAAATATTTTTTGTAAGATTCAACCAAAATTTTAAATTTTTGAAAGATTTTTTAATTATTTGTGTATTATAAGTCTAGGGTAAATGACAACTTACCCACATATGGTTTGAAATTCCTTGATACAAGTGTTCCGCTAAATTCCTTTTTATCTTATTTGATCTTATATTTTTATGTTTTTGGAGGAAAAAGACATAAAAATTGAGCAAAATTACATATTTAGCCATGTTTTTAACAGATTTAGGTTACAGAATTCTAATTGAACTAACCTCAGATGGATAAAGTGTTAAAATTTAACTGACCTACCAAAACACAGGTAAGCAAGTTAAATTTCGGTCAAACCACAAGTAGGCAATTTGTAATTTGCCCATAAGTCTATAATGCTTATGGATCTCTCAAGCAATGTCGCCATGAATCATAGAGTACCTTAGGATACATATCACCTAACTTTTTTTTCTCCCCAATCCTAGAAATCCGTATCAAAGAATAGCCACAATTTTGTAGAGAATTCATAAAACTCAGACACTCAAACACAAATATCATCTAAACAAAATATATTGCGCACAGTCGAATAAGCAATAGCTATAATGAAGCCCACAGACTTGTAGGTAGCTTATAGATCACTTTCTGAAGCTACTTTCTAAGACAAATAAAATCTAAACAAAATAGTCTAATACATACTGGTAATACTTATCAGCAATAACAAAAGTAGCTGTTAGTTTTAGCTTTCTACTGAGTGGAAATTTAAACCACATTTATCAATGACAAAAGATCCTCGAACACAAAAGTGGTATCTTAATAGGCAATAAATTCAAGAGAAAGACCACTCAAAACTAAATTATAACCTGATAATAATAACTGTTGGAGCATCCTCCTCAAATGGAACATTTGGGAGTGGTTAGGCTCAGGGCTTAGGAAAATTTGGCAATTTTTTCAATTGGAAAATTGGGCTATATTATAGAAATTGAAGAAAAAAAAATTTATTATGAAAATTCCGTTTTGGTTGTGTATGTAACTAAAGTTAGGCTTATGCCTAAATTTCTATAAAGTGAAATGGACTATCAAAGAAGTCCAATTCTGTCGTTTAAACTTTAAATAAATAAAAAAGAAGTCCAATTATTCCACTTTGATCAAGTAGGCTTTAAAGTCCTTCACTTATCCATTTTGGTTGTATATGTAACTAAAGTTGGGCTTATGTGAAAGTTTTCTTAAAGGATTGTAAAGTACAATCTCAGTGTTCAAATGTGATTGAACTAAAGATTAAGATCTGTTTGTGTGAAGAGAAAATTTGAAAGAAAAGAACAGAGCAACGAGAGAGAGAGAGAAAGAAAGAGAAAGAGAGAGAGAGAGAGAGAGAGAGAGAGAGAGAAATGATTTCCTTAATATAAATATCCCAGTTTTTTTAAATCCTCAAACAAAGTTTTGAAAAATTGAAATTAATAAAGTTGATATTTGTTCATTAGAGCATGATCGAAGTTGTGTCCAAAAGTATGGGATTATCATATTAGTCAACATGATAAAATCAACATATTCTTTCAAAGTACCCAATAAATGGACTATTAAGCCATCTTTCTTTTTTCTCTTTTAATAGAAGCCTAGAATATTATTACATAGCTTTCAATTTTTTCTTTTCATGTTGTTTCCTTTGTGACTTAAAATTCATGAATAAAATGCAATTTTTTGTCTACCATGATTTTTAATTTAATAAACCACCATGTCATCAAAAAACATTTTGGTGCAAGTATTAGAAAAGATTTTATTGCTTCTGTTCATATCATTAACAAATAAAAATTTAAAAAAAAAAAGAGAATATTTTTTATTGATAATTTAATTTAGAAATATTATATATAAGGACAAATATACAAAATTATGCATTTTATAAGCAATTTATTACCTGATATGATAATAATAGTAATAATAATTTATTTAATTAGATTTGAATTCTAAAATTATATAAAAATAACTTATTTAATTATTGTTTTTCAATATATATATATATTTATCATGTGTTAACAATTAATGCTTTGGGATGTCATTTAAACTTCAAACTGATTTTTTATTTTTTGGTTTATGAATATTGATATAGGGGAAATTTTTTTTGACAATGAATAAGGGAGAGCAAGGCAAAGGTGACGTAGTAAGAGTTGAGGCTTTGTAGCTTGCAAAGTCAGTTTGTGGATCATGGACTCATGGAGTGGCTAATGTAACAGATATAATATGAAAACATGGAATAATTTACGATATTTAAAACAGTGAGACTTATAAGTGGAAGAAAATTACAGCATTATGAAATAAAATAATATCAAATGGAGACAAACTACTCATAAGAATTAGGAATATTAGAAAGCATAGAATAATGCTGTGTGAGATTGTGGCATATCGTTTGTGAAATATGACATTCATAAGTGCCATAGCTAATTCTATGTTGCATTGTAAAATTATCACCATTAGTTTTGAGTTTGAACAATTTGCTTTTACTGTGTTTTAACTTAGTTTTATTTTCAGATAATATTCGTCTCATATATTTATTTTTTTATTGTTTAGGACTGTATTTGGTTGTAAAGTGATGGTTTCACTCTCTAATATTCGATGAAATTTGTTTTTTTTTTTTTTTAATTTAATTTTTTATTGTGGTCTCATACTTTTTTTCTCATTGTCCAATAAAAATGCAAAATTTCAGTTTCAGGGTCATCAAAGTTGTTGGTCAACATACTATACTCATGGGTCTATCCTTTGGGAACTAGATTGCTTTAAGGGATGAAACGGTAAGTGTTTTTTCTTGAATCATCTTTTTGGGTTTGGTTTGAATTAACTTATTCTTTAGGTCTTCTTTTGGTGTTGCATGACACATGTTTGATGAAATTCCTTTTAAATTTGATATGAGATCTTTTCATTCAACTTTTTCTTTTTCTTTTTTCCATCCCCATGTTGTGATATCTGAGTAGCTATAACATGGTTGTAAAAAAGTTAAATTTTTAATGGAATTTATTAATTTGGTTATAATAGAAAATTTTCTTATAAATTTTTTTTTTTTAAAATCTAAAATTTAATGTTCTTTTGGTGTTACATGAATTATGTTCGATGAAATTCCTTTGGAATTTGATATATAGTCTTCTCATTATATCCCCCCCCCCCCCATCATGTTGTTAAAAATCTGAGTAATTTATACTACAGCTGTTTAAAATCAAATTTTTACGGAAATGAATAATTTGGTTATAAATATGGAGTAACCCAAATATTCAAAAAGAAAACTAATTCTATACAAAACATAAGAAAAAGAAGAAGATTAAACCAATTCTAGACAGAACATAATTTTTTTGAGGATTATTTGTTTTGGTAGAAGAGATTGAAACAGTGTTGCATCACAGTAAACTCTTCATCTTCTCCTACACGATAATGGGTTCCTTACAAATACGATTTCTCTGTTTTTAGTCAACTAAAATATTTGAATGGCTAAATTTTTTATACTGAAGTAAGAGATTATATTAAGTTTTTAGAGTTAGTGCATCAAGTTAAATATATAATGTAATTGTTTTAATAAAATAATTCGTAAATGGGTAGGGTAGCAATTTAAAATGTGAATGTTTGATGTGAGATTTAATTTTGATGTATATTTGTGTTGTTAGTTCTATTATGTGTTTAATTTTTGGTTTTTTGGTTATGTAATGGACTCTGTTTCAAGATTTGCTTTTGTTATTGTTGGCTCTTTTATGGTTTTGGACCTTTAAATTTGTTGTTTTTGGTCCTTTAAATCAGATGAGAACACTTTGGCTTTGTGCCTCTTGATTTGAATGCATTGTTAGAGTTTTGATCTCATGATGGGTTAAAGTTATATGAAAAACTTAACCAGTGTTCTTAAAAAGTTCTAGGATATGAAAAATGAACACTACAATTGAGATAAACAAAGTAAAGCTGCCTGTGGGTAGAACTCATCGTTTTCCTTTTGGCACATGATTAAATCCTCTTAGGCTGTTAAGATTTCTGACCAATTATAGCCAAATTTCAATCTGAATAATTGCAATTGTTAACTTATTGTATGCAATTTTTATCTATTCAAGATAATTACATCAAACTTAGGCATCTACATCTCATTGTGGATTTCCATAGCAGGTATGTAAGCGATTTTGCTGCTAACTTTGAGCTTTAATATTTTTGGACTTCAATGGGGACTGCTAGATGGAATCTAACATAAGTTTTCATTTTTAATGTTTTGAGGCGTGAGGAGTACTTTTAGAATTGTGATCATGCACTTGAATTTATTGTCTATATGAAGAGGCAATTTGCCCAATTCAATTTCTTAGTGCTTTAGAATTTATGAAAAAGAAAATCTTAATGCTTTAATACTTTTGCCTTTTGTTGGATTCACAAAATCCTATTGATCACAGGCGTTGAATTTTTGTGTATAAGGTTTTCGTTGTAATCAATTTCGTGGCTTAGTTGGTTTGCAGTAATTTTGTTGCTTTTGGGATTTATGCAAAACCAATCTTTTCTATCCTGGTTTTCACAGCTTCCTTAAAATATGTAGTGTCATTATATGCTATTCTATTTATTTGTTTCTGCTAATCTAGGCAGTGGCAACAGAACGGCTGGAGGTGAATGTGGTGACAGATTACATTCTAAAGGTAATAACAGCAAATTGTTGAATTGATTATGAAATTGTTTAGAAATTATCGTTATAGTTCACTTTTATTCATTTTCCACATTGTTTTCAGGTTTTGGGATTGGACGTCTGTGCAGATACCTTAGTTGGGAATCAAATGTTAAGGGGAATATCTGAAGGGCAAAGGAAACGAGTTACAACTTGTAAAGTCAAATTTGTAGTTCATATATACAGAATATTCTCTCTACATCTGTATCAATAATATCTAATACTAAAATTATAGGTTAGATGTTGGTTGGACCATCTAAAGTGTTATTCATGGATGAAATATCTACTGGTTTGGATAGCTCAACAACTTTTCAGATTGTGAATTCAATCAAGCAATATGTTCACATTTTCAATGGAACTGCTGTCATCTCCCTCCTCCAGCCAGCACCAGAGACTTATAATCTTTTCGATGACATTATTCTCATCTCTGATGGCCAGATTGTATACCAGGGTTCCCGTGAACAAGTGCTTGAAGTTTTTGAATCAATGGGCTTTAAATGTCCTGAGAGGAAAGGGGTGGCAGACTTCCTGCAAGAAGTGAGTTTGAATAAAGGTTTTTTTTTTTTGGTCTCATATATGCTAGTAGTATTATTATCTTCTAAAGAGGTAAGCATTACAAGTAGAATCTCATATTTGGATTCATGTATAACCAATTTATAGGTGACTTCAAGGAAAGATCAGGAGCAGTACTGGGCACAAAAAGACTAGCCCTACAATTTTGTAACAGTCAAGGAATTTGCTGAGGCATTCCAATCTTTCCATGTGGGACGGAAACTCAGAGATGAACTTGCAACTCAATTCGACAAGGCTAAAAGCCATCCAGCTACTTTGACAACAAGAAAGTATGGTGTCAAAAAGGCAGAGCTGCTGAAAGCTTGCTTGTCAAGAGAATTCTTGCTCATGAATAGGAATTCGTTTGTCTACATCTTCAAGTTCATTCAAGTAAGATGAGCTTTATAGTATTTTTTAAAACTTTCTTTTCTAAATCAAATTTCATTATACCCAAGTAAGACAAGGTTTTACTAGAGTTATTGGTGTATTAGTGGCTTTTGCTGTATTAGTTGATTGTGGCGTTGAGACTGAACAGGGTGTTGGTACAATGATAATTTTTAGTCTGTTTCAGTTGAGGGGTAGGGTGGGGGGATGAACCGAGTTAATTTATAAACTTACCATTAGATATCAAAGTTGGTGTATCAGGGGCATATTCAATTGAAAAATAACTTGCATTCAATAGCTTTCCCATGCATTGCACGGATTAGTGACTAGTTAAATACAATAACCAAAACCAAAAATCAAAACATACACGGAAGAGTTCAAAATTTGAGGGGAAAAAAAAGAAAAAAAAGAAAAAAAAAAAAAAACTTGCTTAAGAGAACCAAGAACTTAAATGGGAGTCTACTATTTTACTTTTTTATAGTAAACTTCCTTTAACACAATATCTGGCACGCATATTCTGAAGCAGAGAACAATAAGTAAAATGAATTTATTAGATTGAAACATAAGAGTAATTGCATTTTGAAAAATAAAATACAATAAAGTGAAGTGTATAATGTGGGTTTTAGTTATAGGGATGACTTATTAGTTAAAAGAGATTGTATTGAAAAACCATGGCTGAATATATATAAATTTTGAAAATTTTAATAATAGATTTTTAGTTGGAGTAGAATTTAAATTTCTAAAACTTAAATGATAAAGTTTTTTTCTAAATTAAATTTTAAAAAAGTTTAGCTACAAAATTATACCTTAAAAAAAAATGAATATATTTTTATTGGAGGTGAATTTTGATAAATCCACCATTAGATAACATTTTTTTTCCCTATATCCTCCGTGCTTACAAAATTTCTAGAAAATTAAAGATTAATAGATTTGTTATCAATAAATTGTTTAAATTACAAGCTTTTGTAGTTTATAGCTATGCCTAAAATATAGTATTATAGACCATATGGTAAATAATATCTGATTGGTTTAAAATTTGACATGTGTACCAAGAGCACAAAACACATGCAATCTAACAGTTTGATTTTCAAAATATGCAGTAATTTTTTAAAGGAAGTTGTAGCCTTAGGTTTCAACTAGTTTTGTATCTAAACTTTGACCATTAAATTATTGTTAAATCTTAACCCTTAGTCAAGAGTTTTGTAGCTTAATATCCTAATAAAATATTAATTAAATAAGATACAACTTTAAGGGGAGGGAAAAAAAAGCATGGATTGTCTGAGATTTAAGTTTAGAAATTTTTTATAATAGATTTTTACTTTGAATATAATTTAAATTTGTTTTATATTATTGTTAAATCATGCAAATTGAGGGTAAAAAAAAAAATCCAAGACATGATTGCTATTAAATTTTTATCCCTTAGTCAAAATGTGAGTTTCTTTTTCAAATTTTTTTAAATAGAAAGAAAATGTGGGTTTTTGTGTGGGATTTAAGTTCATAAATTTTTTATAAAAGACTTTTAGTTGGGATAGAATTTAAATTTGTTGAAATTTAAATGATAAAATTTTACCTAATTTAAATAGTTGTTAAATATTATCTCTTAATTGAGAAAATATTTATTAACAAAAAAGATACAATTAATTTACTAATTAGTGAGAGTAGCCAACCTTGAAGAGCAATGGATGAATATATATATATATATATATATATATATATATATAAGTTCTAAAAATTTTGATAATAGACTTTTAGTTAGAGTATAATTTAAATTTTTAAAACTTAGATGATAAAGTTTTATCTGAATTAAATTATTGTTAAATCTTATCCTTAGTCAGGAGCTTTGTAGCTTAATATCCTATCCTAATAAAATATTAATTTAATAAGACACAACTTGAGTAAAAGAACAAAAGAAATTTTTTATAATAGACTTTTAGTTTGAATAGAATTTAAATTTGTTTTAAATTATTGTTAAATCATGCAACTTAAGGGGAAAAAACAAAATAAAAAACGTGATTATTGTTAAATCTTATCCCCTAGTCAAAACGTGGTTTTGTTTTTTTTTTTTTTAGAAAGAAAATGTGGGTTTTGTGTGGGATTTAAGTCTATAAATTTTTTATGAAGGATTTTTACTTTGAATAGAATTTGTTGAAATTTCAATGATAAAATTTTACCTAATTTAAGCAGTTGTTAATTATTGTCCCTTAATTGAGGAAATATATCCTAACAAAAAATATATAATTAATTTATTAATTAGTGAGAGTAGCCACCTATCCCCACCATGAAAAGTTACTGTTGAATATATATAATTTCTAAAACCATGGCTGAATATATATAAATTCTGAAAATTTTAATAATAGATTTTTAGTTGGAGTAGAATTTAAATCTCTAAAACTTAGATGATAAAGTTTTATCTAAATTAAATTATTGTTAAATCTTATCCTTAGTCAAGAGATTTGAAGCTTAATGTACTAATAAAATATTGATTTAATGTGATGCAACTTGAGGAAAAAAAAAAGTGTGGGTTCTGTGGGATTTAAACTTAGAAATATTTTTTATAATAGACCTTTAGTTTCAATAAAATTTAAATATGTTTTAAATTAGTATTAAATCATGCAACTTGAGAAAATAATAAGAAAAAACGTGGGTTGTGTAGGATTAAGTTGTAGAAATTTTTGATAATAGACTTATACTTTGAATAGAATTTAAATTTATTTTAAATTATTGTTAAATCTTATCTCATAGTCAAAATGTGGGTTGTTTTATTTTATTTTTTTAATAAAATTTATTCACTAATTAGTGAGAGTAGTCACTTGACCGAACCCTGATTTCTAAGCCTAACTTTTATTATACTTAAGTTAAAAAACAAAAACGTGGGTTGTGTAGAATTTAAGTTCAGAAATTTTTGCTAATAGACTTTTAGTTTGAATAGAATTTAAATTTATTTTAAATTATTGTTAAATTTTATCCTTTAGTTAAAACGTGGGTTGTACCACCACACACCCATGATGCGATTATCACTTCACAAGTATAATTGTTTGTAGGGTGCGGGGGATTAAGGCCGGAGTTCAAGCCTCTAGGAGGGAGTTTCGCACACATATACACTTAAATTAGGTTATAATAGAATTTCAAAAACGCGGGTTTCTTTTTTTTTTTAAATCAATTTACTTGTTAGTGAGAGTAGCCACTTGATCCAACCGCAGCTTCTTAACCCAAATATTATTATACTTCAGGAAAAAAACAAAAACAAAAACTAATAATTTTATTATATAATAATATATAGTATATGATATGATGATATGATATAACGTGCACAACATTGTACACATTTATGTAGCTTGACTTGAAAATTTCAAACGCACCATTTGTTAAAGAGTTTAAAATTGGAAAATAAATTTCCTTAAAAAAAAAAAAAGGATAATAAACAATAAAAACATCGTATGCTATTGCTTGCTTATTTTCAGAAAAAAATGGAGCATATGAATGACACACAGACCTTGACTTAGCTGTGTCTCTCTCTCTCTGTCCTTTCATTGAAAAATGTCTTCAATGAGAGAACCACCGATTCTCAGAAACCATCTCCCACACGACTTGGTACTGAATAGTCTGGCGAACCTACCCGTTAAATCAGTCCAAAGATTCAGGTGCGTTCGCAAATCCTGGAACTCCTCCATTACTAGTCCAAGTTTCATAACCAGCCACCTTGAACTCAATAGTTCTCGTCGTCTCTTATTCATGAAACGTGATACGATTCCATATGATAGACAATTATGTACGGTCATTTGTGAACACACTTCTGATAGGATTTCTGAATTCGATATTCCATTCACTTAGCCCCAACTTGTGGGATCCTGCAATGGTCTACTTTGTTTTTCTGCCAAAGACTGGGTATATTTGTTGAACCCCAGCATTGGAAAACTTAAGACGGTTTCTCTCTTATCCTCAAGCTCATCAGCTGGCTTTTCTCTTGTTGAAACTGGATTTTGTTATCATTCTGAAACCAATGACTACAAAATTGTTAAGATTTCTTATCGTAACTGGTCATTCAACATAGGAGGGACTCCGCCTCAGGCAGAGATTTACTCAATGAATTCGGGTTCATGGAAAAGGCTTCATCCCCATTTCGCACCCTATATTCTCCTCTTTAATATCCATACTGATTTGTTCGTCGTTCCATTTTTTAGTGGAGCTTTGCATTGGATGGTCTATGTAAGTAAAGGAGAAGAGGAACCAGCGAGGCCTTTTATTTTGACATTTGATGTCAATGAAGAGAAGTTCGGAATGATGGAAACGCCTTTTGCTGTCATACGCTCTTATTTGTGTCCTCTTGTGTTCAAAGGAAAACTGACTTTGACAGAAAAGGAAGGAGACCCTTTATTATTGAATGTGTGGCTGATGGAGGAGTATGGTGTCCACCAATCTTGGACTAAACTTTTTGTTGTTCCTTTCCACAGAGTCATAAGATTCAATGGCTATTCCGACAACGGTTTACTTATAGTTGAAAAAAGTTATGACATCTTCTCTGCCAATGGTGAAGTAGAATGGATGGATCTTAAGCGTATCTCGATTGACATCGAGACTCTACATGAAAAGGATGTTGGTGTTGGTGGTATCGAAGATTTTCGAAGTGGGACTAATTTCATGGAGAGCCTTGTTTTACTTGACAGAGCAGATATGGTACCTGTACGGTTGTAACAGAGAAACTGTGACAATTTTATTAGTAAACGGTGGTTTCTAGATAAGAAGTCATAGTATATTGGTATGGTAGAAGTAAAACTATTGTTATTTTGTTTACTTTCCTCATAGTGGACATTATTGTTTTGCTAAAAAGGCTTATTGTGTAACTTTAATTCCTACGGCTATATTTTAATTGAGTTTTTGATATATGTTTTTGACTTTTGTTGGAAACAACATGCTTGGGAAACATATTCTTCTTTTTCTTCTTCGCTTGTATTAGGTATTAATCATTGTTACATATTTGATTTAGTTGGTAACGTGGCTTGCTAAAGGTTGAAGTTCTTAGTTGTTGCCGAGTCTTAGTGGTTGGCTTGTTTCAAATTATATTATTTGGTTCCACAATATTAGAGATAAGGAGCTGGGTTTAACTGCTGCATGAATTTTCAATACAATAGTCTCTGTTCTTCCTCTTGCATTCAAAATAGGTAACGGTAATCTATTGTACACACCTGCTTGTTACAAGGAACTAGATTAGAACTCCCTGGCCTCAAACCAGAAAGAGAAATGGAAAGAAGCTCACAATGGGAGAACATTTAAAAAAGATGTGCTAAGTGCTGATTTCCACAGTATCTAAATCAATGTTGGTGATGAAAGCTAATTAATTTTCGGTTGCATTGGGCATGGAACTTTTGGTTCAAAAGGTCCCTGCTTAGGCTGGCCAGAAAATTGGAATTTTTCATTTTCTTTCATGTATTCACCTCACTTGGCCCATTATAATACAATTGAAACAGAGAATTTGTGAAAAAAACGGTGATTTTTCTGTGTATAGACTTATTGGATCCTGAAATTCTACATGGGAAGGATCTTGGTATTCTAGGTTTTCCAACTCTGCCAGCTACTTTTGTGGAGAGGATTGTGTTAATTGATGGAGAAAATATGCTTTTGAATAAGAAATGCTTTTGAATAAGAAGTGGCATAATTGGTGGAATTATAGGATTTTGCAATGCAAGCAATGATTGAGAAATGTTTAATGCTTGACCTTGAGGTGGGAGTCTAGTAGTCAAGCATTTCATCCACCTCACCTTAGAACTTGGGTTCAAGTCATGCTAACAGATTAATACCAAGGTGGTAGGGCTATCTAGCATGAGGGTTTAACTTGTCACAGTGAAAGGTGATTTGCTGCAAGGATTTCACCTTTTTCATGCAATAATAAATAAATAAATAAATAACTCATTTTCTTTTGCAACAAGCATGAAAGTAATGGTCCGATGTAGTAGAGTAAAATTATTGTTGATTTATCTCATTCTGGTGCTTGTGTTGTTGTTTGTATAGTATTGGTATTTTTTTTATTTAAAAAATGAATGAAAAATGTCATAGGCTTATAATTTTGTAACTTAACTAGCATTTTCTAGTTATTTTGACCTCAAATCATACGTTATGAGCCTTGTAGCTCAACTCACACTTTTCTAGTGTTTTGGTTGAATTAGAACCTCTTTTTGATCATGGAAGTTATTGCATTTTTTTTTAACCCATCGAGCATCAATAATTTGTTCAATATGACTTCAATTAGGACCATGTTGAAAATATATTATAATGATTTATGTGAAGCACCCGTCACCCAAAAGATATTCATTGAAGACATACGCTAGTACGTGAAAGGTAAGTAGCTGTTTATTTCTTTGTCGGTTTTTCCTTGGTTTATTTACTCACTTCTTGCATTTAACTCATTTTCAGCGAAATCTTTTCTGACAGCAGTGCAATACATTTGTAATGGTTTGGTTTGTAAAAGTTTTATGGTATAAAATAACTTATAAAGATAACAACTTTGGGTGCATAAAATCAATGGTACACTCATCATATATGGGTACTTTGTGAAAATATTACCAATTGAAAAACACTGCCAGCTTCTGCTGGTTTGATTTTTTACAATTATATTTTCTACTACTTTCTACTACTCTATGCTACTTGTGTTTCAAAGGAGAGCATAATGTAATTGAATGAATCTGAATCAAACTGTGAGAACCAAAAGAAAATTGTCAACCCTCAAATTCTTCAGGAAAGAAATCAATGTCTCTAGGTGGACCTGTCTTAAGTTTTTCTTGTAAATCCAAAATCTTGGGCAGTACAAGTTCAGTTTCCTGGCCTGCCAAGGAAAAATATCTCTCTAGTACCATCTGCAGCCACAAAAGGTAGAAAAGGAATGGGGCAAAATAACACACTTCGTTAAGTAGAAAAGAGTGGATGATTAAAAACTGAAAGGAACCAAATATAAATTTTGTTCCATACCATGGCAGCATATGCATCAGTTTTGCTTTGCCGAGTAGACCTACTGAGGCCCCTGAAAATAAGTTATATCGCAGATATACAGTATTCATTAGTACAGGCATTTTCACCATCTTTTTCAATGATATAATTATAACCTATGCCATAGACATTGAGTATTATGCCTTCAAAATTAGACAATGATCCAAATAACTAGGCATATCAACCAATATACTTGAGACAAGACTTTGTATCTTTCATCAGGTGTAAAGCACAGAACCAAGAAAATAAGCATATTGAATCTGGAAACAGCTACAACAATGCCAATCTTTTATATATATATATATATATATATATATATATATCAAACTTCCCTTTCTTCTAAATATATTGCTTCAAATCAAACGAAACATAGCAAATCCTTAAAACATCAAGGATAATTACTACTTTTGTTCAATGTATTTCACCAAATAGCTCATGATGCAAGTTTAACAAGAAATTATATGGTATTTGGGGTCTAGAGAAATGAATTCATCCATTGTGTTCCATATGGCTTATGAAAAAGGATTCATAATGTTATAAAACTTAAACAATTCAACAGTTTTTCACAAAGTATGACCTTGTATATTCATTTTGGTTAATGTGGTTATGCCTCTACATCACACTCACAAATGCCATGAAGAACATAAGAAACCAATAGCTGTACAACTCCAAAAAAAAGAAAGAAAAAAAAAAGATAAATGATAAGGCTATTTAACAACTCTAGCTTCTTGGCAAAGACATGCTAATATAACTGAAGCAGAAGAATCAAATAAAAGAGCAACCACAATTGCATATAACCGGTATCCAATCCTAAAAGCATGAAAAAAGGAAAAAGAGAAAAAATCTTACATGCAAATCATGCGATCTGTCGCTTCTGTTGTTGTCCCCTGTTCATCTTGCAGGTATACTCTCCAACCCCTGAATATTAAATTTGG
Source organism: Quercus parvula (assembly GCA_030820535.1). Lineage (NCBI taxonomy): Eukaryota > Viridiplantae > Streptophyta > Magnoliopsida > Fagales > Fagaceae > Quercus > Quercus parvula. Next base: position 52,064,071 of record JAUAME010000003.1, read on the forward strand.
GATCACCAATCCACATCTAAAGTTCAAAATTCTAGTGAAGTAGTAATTGAAAAATGAAAGAAAGCAAAAACTAAAGAGTTTTGAAGTGGAAGAAAAAATTCAGATAATTGACAACCTGTTCTTGTATTCACAGGGATAATATGATTCTTTTACATTACAAGTCCTTAAATACTATTACAACAGTTGAGGGGCTCTTATCTATAACAAAACATTCAAAGAATCAACAGACAAATATCAGATAACATAATAAGATACAGAGAATCTTTTGGTGGTACATTATCTTCGGGATTCTTCTTGCCATTCAGTGTTTTTGATTCCTTGTCAACAATATGTGAGTTATCCTTAATAAAAACATCCCTAAGAAAGTAATAAGTACACAAACTACACCTATTTATCCAGAAAAAGTGAAATTTGCACAAGTAATAGTAATTAGAAGAAATAAACCAAGGCAGATAGAGAGTTGATAAATCATTCAGAAATCTAGTTTCCAATGCAAGAGACATCAGTCAATTACCAACTAAGGCTGAATACACAGAATCATAGATCCATTTATCCGGATTTTGACCCGACCACGATCATTATCATTGTTACTCTCACATGGATTTTATTACATTATTAAACAACATAAACATGTATGAATGAATGTATACCTCTCCGCAGCTCGAGCAGCAAATCTTCCGGCAACACTACGAACTTTGTTTGACTGAGGAGTCTCCTTTCCATCACTTGATTTAGGAAGCCCAATTATAAATTCATCAGCTTCCTACATTTTTTCCCCTCAAACCATAAATAAAAATATAAACACATACATATTATCTAGGAAATACAGACACGGACACGGGAAAGAGTACAGTATGACATGGCAATACGAGCAGTTTTTAAAAAATTATAACATAACACGGGTTTGTCACTAATGCGGCACTCCAAATGAAGTGTCTATTTTGTAGCAGACTGGCAGTACCTCCTGTTGTGCAATCTGAAGAAGCTGAAGCTCAAGTTTTTCCATTTCTTAGTTTCATTATCCTTAACCCAAAAAAGAAAAAAGAAAAGACAAGGTATCTGAAGAGAAGAGGTTTTGTGCAGAACAGATGTATTCAGTTATTCAAAATCGTAAGTTAGGAACGGTTTGAAAGAATTAAGAAAAGTAACATCTCGAGTTTTTAAAACTCGAGATTCAAGTTAAAAAGCGAGTGTTAAAAACTCGCTTTGATGTTGTTGTGAAGTGCTGTGCTGGCAAAATGTGCCACGCAGATCTCGAGTCTTTAAGACTCGAGATCTGTTTATTAAATCTCGAGTCTCAAAGACTCGAGATTCAATTAGATGAAATCACCTTATAATATCAGGTAACTCTCACCTATGCAGTTCATTATTTTTAAGTCACTATCTCAAGCTCACTAACCTCTCACCCAAAAACAGAGCATCCTCAACTCTCACCCATACACTATCCTCACTAACTCTCACACCTCTCACTCTCACTCACCACATTGCCTCTCTCACTGCTCTTCCCTCTCAACAATTTCATATTTCAGGTAAGGGTTTTTTGATTTGATTGTTATTGTAGTTGGGTATTAGTTGTGTATGGGTTTTGCCACTAAGAGAACTTTCCAATGGTTGTTAGTGTCTTTAAATCTTTTTATTGACTTCTTATCACAATTCATGTTCCCATTCTCTGCTGCCAAATGCTGTGTTAATTTATTTGTTTTGAGTTTTGTTATCTGATTTATTCTGAGCTGTAACAAAATTTATTTATTTGTAAGGATTTTAGGCTTTTGACTTACCAACATATGTAAGATATATAAGCTCATATTACACCTGGTGTAACTTTTTTCAATGTTGCACTATTAAATTAATAACTTTCATTGGATTTCCATGCTTGCAAAATTCGCAGATGAGTAGATATGTATGTAAATTTCAAAAGTGTTATTTATTTATTTATTTATTTTTTTGTGCTTTAAAAATGTTCGGAAAAATATGAGTTTATGGATTGGAATTAAATAATGGTTGAGTAAAAGTGTTTGATTAAATTGAGAAAACTTTCCAATGGTTCTCAGTGTCTTTCGGTCCATGGGTATTAGTTGTAGTTTTCTACCAGATGGTTCTTTGTATTTGATTAATGGGTTAAACATGCTGCTAGCCTTAGCGTATTGGAAATTCCTCTTAAGATCAACTTTTAACCTGCTTTCAAGCATGTAAGAAGTAAATATTTGTCCAATAGCAAGGTTAGAAATTTAAGGTAATCAAGGTTCTGGTATCTTCCGTTTTGTTCAATTATAAGCTCTCTCTACTTCTTTTTGATAAAAGGTTAGAAAATATGCTATCTACTTCTAGTACAGGTTAATATAGATGTGTATGTGTGAAAAAAATATTATGGACTTTAATCTTGTAACGACTTTTCATGGAATCATTACCAAAGTGGTCTATACAGAATAGCAGAGGTTCTCTTATTCATTTTTGAAGGGGCTTTTGTTGAGAACAGTCACAATCTTGATGCAGATTTAATTTGTAATGAGTGTGTATCGTGTGTTCATTAGGCTAAAAGGTCCACTCTGATGTGGTTATTAAAGGTAGTCTTGGAATCTAATAAAATGGTTGACTGGTACAATCATTTGATACTAATGTCTTAAGCATGAAATATGTTGGAAATACTGAAAAGGTCTCGATTCTTTTTTGTTGGGGGGGGGGGGGGGTTGTATGTGTTACCAAAAAATGTGGCTGTGTTTGTGTTACAAAATTATATGATATATCTTTTGCAATTATTTAGTTCCCCATTATCTAGTGCTCTGTTTTTGTGTGTTACAAAAAATCACCTTTGCAATTATCTTTTGCTTTACATGTGTTTGCCTCTCATACCATCCTGCTGTAATTAGCCTCTTGTATATAGGAAGGACAGATGGATTTGTATATGTCCAATTGTTAAATATAGTTGTACTACAGCTGAAATTGTAGAAAAAAATGTTCAGTTTGTACGTATCATGAAAAGCAAATTAAAAAAATTTCTAGGCCGCATCTTTTTATTAGAAAGTTAAAGACCTGCTTCAAGTTTCTTTTAGATCAGGGAACTTGAAAATGTTTGTCAACTAACATAGTAACTTGACTTTAACAGGTTCACAATGCCTAAAATTGATATAATCATATACCACGGTGGTCCGTTGAAGAAGATGTAGCGATGGCCATAGCAATAGTTGCTGTGGCAATAATGGTAATGATGGTGTAGTAACAGTTGCAATAGTCTTAGCTGTAGAGGATATACAAAATCAATGGTGGTAGTGGTGGGGGGTGTGATTCATAACATTTGGAATTCGGTTGGCTTCAACCTTCACCCAAGACTTTCTCATCAATGGACTATTCACATATGAGAAGGAGTGGGATTTTTTATGTATTCTTTATCTCTATGAAGTTTATGGACATGCAAAGAGAAACCGTATTCTTCATTTGGTTCTAAAAATTTAAGGAACTTCACTTAAGAAGACAAGAATCGATTCAATCAGTCATCCCAAATGAAGTCCAAGTGAAACGAGAGAGAAAGAGAGTCATAGAAAATGCATTTTATGTACAATATTCATAATGCAAAACAACACCCTTATTTTTTTCTTTAGAGCAGAGCTTAATATACAGTTTGATTTAAGTATTCATCAATTCGCCTATGGTCTACTTCAAATTAGATCATGTTAGAGCAAGGATAAAATCCAGGCACAGACAACCTTAGTTCTTCAATTCTGAAACTAGCCTGGCATGCCTATATACTCTAAACAGAAACACATATTTAACATATTAGGACTACGAATATTAAGGTAATTGGACATTTTATTTCTAAAATATTTTACCGTGACAAGTGGGGATCAGTTAGGTGAAATCTTAACTAAAAGAAACTTCCTGTTTTTCTATTCAGCATAGACTAAGCAAAAGCTGAACAGGTGAGATATGCATGCACCAACTAAAAGTTGTAAGATTTTACTCATCTGTTGGAAACTATATAAACGTTTACGGTCATATGTATATATGTTTAAGACTAAAATAGAATTTTGGATATTGCTATTTCCTTTTCCTCATCTCCTCTCAGTTCTTCATTTGACTTGTTAAAACCCTAGTATAGAACATCTGATCCCCAAATAGAAGCTGAAATTTAGGTAGAAGATCTGGTCCCCATTAGATGTATTGACGTACTTATACTAATTTCAAAGAGAGGAAGGAGGCTGGTAATGACACACATGCAGGCACACACTCTTTGTCATGCTGGCAGAGGCAGATGTGGAATGAAAGAATTTCCCAATATTAAAGTGACCAAAATGTGGATAAAACAGAATTGGTCCACATAAAAATGTTTTATTCAGTCCACATTGGTCCACATAAAAATAATGATATGTGGCCTTCATCACAGATCTTGCATTTAGCATTGAAAAATAATGGTCCCCTTCAAAAATAAAAAAGGCTTAATAGTCTTTTTCGTTACATATCATTAAAAAAAAAAGGCTTATTAGTTGCACTCAGCCAAAGAAGGGAACTATCAAAGTATTGAACTCTGAGAGTCTTGTATCACATAGATATAATCTGAAGTATAAACTCACTTCTCTGCATGACAGAAATGTCCTCATCATGAAGAGATACTTTAGTATTAAAACCACTAGCCAATATCCATTGCAATGCCCAGTGCATTTTGAAATGTTTTGTAAGAAATTATCTTATGTTACATGTATATTTAGGAAATCAACTTCAATTATATTACATTACACATCATATTATTAGAAAGAGGAAACACAAATTATTAACATTGAAATAATTAAAATTTTGAACCTGTTGCTTGAGCGATTAGACAAATAATTAATTATTCTCCTCTAGTTTAAGCATAGAGTTATTTTTATTTTTTATATGCTTGATTTCATGTTATTAAATTTGCTTTTTTTTCATAAAGAAATTGCTTTTCATAAAAAGATCTGAAAAACCCTAGGTTAAATCATGAAATTACAAAATCTAAAATTGGACAAAGAGAGACAGAGGAATCTAAGAAGCAAAAACGATAAAGCATTCAGAAGAAAGAGAGAATACCTTCGGCACGGTGGCTACGAATGGCATTGAGAATGAGCTCCGATTGCTTGAGAGACTACCTTCTTGACAGTGGCTAAGAATTTGCTTCAGATTAGGGCCACCAATTTGACTTATGAATGAATGAGTGAGGAGTGAGAGTGACTGAGTTTGAGAGGGCGAAGAGAAAGGGTGTGACCTGTGTTTGAAATTTTCTGGTTTGTGTGTTTGTAATGACCATTGTGTGTTTGTGTGTTTAACTGTGTGTGAGCTAAATGAGCCGTGGATATCGAGTCTTATAAACTCGATATCCACGTGGCTCCACCTGGCATTTTTGTCCAGCTAAGATTTGCAAAAACCCCTTAACTCGGGTTTCTAAAACTCGAGTTCTACTTGAATCTCGAGTTTTAGAAACTCGAGATGCTATTAATATATGTTGTTTTAAAATCGGCCAACTAACAATATTGTTACATACCCTTTGTTATTTGGCAAGGGGGTTCGGCGGAGAGAAAGGGTGTGACCTGTGTTTGAAATTTTCTGGTTTGTGTGTTTGTAATGACCGTTGTGTGTTTGTGTGTTTGACTGTGTGTGAGCTAAATGAGCCGTGGATATCGAGTCTTATAAACTCGATATCCACGTGGCTCCACCTGGCATTTTTGTCCAGCTAAGATTTGCAAAAACCCCTTAACTCGAGTTTCTAAAACTCGAGTTCTACTTGAATCTCGAGTTTTAGAAACTCGAGATGCTATTAATATATATTGTTTTAAAATCGGTCAACTAACAATATTGTTACATACCCTTTGTTATTTGGCAAGGGGGTTCCTGAAGAGAAATACAAAACATTACAGTTAGAGGACGAATTGAGAAGCCTTTGCTGAGTGCGAGACCAGTGCGGGACATTCCCAAATCTACCCCTAGACTGAACCCACCTCTCCAATTGGGGTCTCTTTTCCGGCAGAGGGCATTAGGGGGAAGTTGCTGTAGAGAAATCGCCCTTAGTGTGGGAGTATAATTATGGGTTTTGGTAGAGGATAGTGGCAGAGAAGCAGGGGTATTTATGGCTTTATGAGTGGTTGGATTTGGTGAGAGAAAGTGGTTGTAAAGGTCCTACTCCTACTCCTAATTGCTGCTGCCACCCCATCTCCGCGGTGTGTAGAGTCTATAGTGTGTTATCTGAGTGACTGATGAGAGAGAGAGAGAGATTACGAAGATGCCAAACGCATCGTTTGGATTTTTATTTTTTATTTTTTTAATTTTTTATTGAAGCATAGTTTGGATTTTTTTTGGGTGAGAATAGTAAGACTATATTTGACAGACTGTAATAGACACTATAATGTAATAGTTATTCCTATTCCTATGATTTAACTATACAGTTATTTGGTTATGTTTATATATATATATATACACACACATACATATATATATAAAACCAAAACCTCTGGAGCTCCCATAATTTTTCACGTCACCACTATTTTCTTTTTCTTTTTATTTGCCACATCATTTTTATTTTTTTGCTCCAATTCCAATTAGAACACGTCTTTATTTCTCTCTTTTTGTAACCCTTCTTTGCCAAAACCCACACTTCATCATTGACTCAAATAAAAGCTGCCTCCATAAACCTTAAACCTTCAACAACCCTAAACGTTGTAGCAAGCGTCTCCCTCTGCCTCCAAGAAAGCTGCTATAACTTCCAGAGGCTTTATTCTCTCTCTGGCTACAATCTCTCCAAGTATATAATCCACTATATACATATATTTTTAATGTTTGCAATAGAGACTAAGGTACCAGCACAAGCAAAGGATACAGTCATAGAGAAAAGTGAGGCCATGAAAGACACTGTAATAAAGAAGGGAACACAAGTAAAGGACACTATTGTAAGCACAACTAAGACAACTGCGGATTACACAACATCGACCACAAAAAAAGCAAAGTTGCTCAACGTTTATCCATATTGGGTTTTCAATTGTACATCTAATCTTCCTTAGGAGTAGAGTATTCAAGTCATGTAGCTACAGAGCTTATAGTCAAGCTGCTAAGGATCCTATTGTAGCGACAAGAGAGAGTGCAAAAGAATAAACAACTAGGAAGAAAGAAGAAGCTAAGAGAGAATTAGAGGCTAGAAGATCAGCCGAAAGAAAGGTATGCGTGTACCAAAATTATATCTTTACTATTGCATAGACCTTCAATTACATGAATTTTTGAACATGAAATTCTACATGTTTGCCTTCACAGCTTCACAACACTAAATCGATGTTTGTAAAAGTAGATCACTAATTTAAAGTTGCCACAAGACAGTATACATTTATTTAGAATTGTCAAAGACTAAGGTAGTATTAACTGTATAGATGAATAATATGGATTATGAAAACATGTAGCATGGTAAGAGGAGTCTTGGCAATAATTTAGATTGAATTTAGTAGTAGTAGCCAAAATTAGGCTACAGTTAATTACTGAAGCATTCATTGGTTTGTTGTAGTTCAACCTTCAATAGCGTACAAATAAACATTCTCTTTCTTTGTGTTCATGACTAATCTGATGTTAGAGACTTTTTATTTGAGCTATTTTTCCTTTGTTATTTTCTGCTCTACATTTATTCTTCAAACATATTTATTCCTTTGTTATATTTTGCTCTATGGGTATTAATTATAAAAACTTTTTTATTTAGTTAAAATTTTGTATTTTGTTATTGTGATTTTCATGTTTTGATACTTTTGCTGTAAGTGAATGGACAAGTGCTTGCATTGCGAGTGTCCTAAACAATGTATTCAAATAATTTTTATTTCTTTGGTTACATCTTCATAGTTTATGAATTATGTTTGTTTTAATAATTTGAATTAAGCTCTTCTTAATTGAAGGCTTGGAGTGACTAAACTTATTGGGAATTTCTATTGAGACCTTGCATTGAAGATAAGAACGTTGGCCTGATCCCTTAGTGACATTCATGGTTTGGTCTTATCAAACTGAAAATTTTTCTAAGCAAGGTATGCTTTAGTTTCCCCGCCTATCAACTAAATTCCAACTGAATTTAATTAAGTCTTTTACTATCTTTGATGTTAGGGTGTGCTGTCAATTAGAGGTTTCATTGTACATTTTTTTCTTTTTTTGCAAACTGATTATTAATGTACCTTCAAGAAAATTAAATATATATCATTATTATTGAATTATCCTGTGCATCGCATGGGTTAGTGACTAGTTACATGTAATAATCATTCCATATAAATCGCCATTCATTAAAATGAGGAATAGACCTTCTTTATTAAAAGTAATGAATCCCTATTCCCTTGCTAAACGTAATACGCTTTGCTTAACAAAATTCCCAAAATCCCCCGCTACCCGGGTCTTCTCCAAAATTTCTTTCTGCTTGCTCTGTTAACAAAAATCTCAAAATCCCCCACTACACGTATTTTCTCCAAAATTCCTTCTCCTTGCTCTGTTAACAAAATTCCTAAAATCCCTCACTACTTGCATCTTCTCCAAAAAGGCCTAACATAGTTTGGATTTGATACAAAACAAAGGAAAATCTTGTTTAACATTGTGTAAATCTTGCATTGTAGTATAGACAGGGGTGTTCACAAAAACTACTCAAGTCGCATCACCACACCTAAATCGACAAAAACTACTATTGTAATCGCACAACACATAATAAATAAGTTTATTTATTTTATACTAAATTATTAATATTATATGAAGATGAGTAATTTCATACTTAAAAACTTTTTAAGCTACTCTTAATCAACCCAAAATAAAGAAAAATTAGTCCAACAATTTAAAAATTGGTCCAAAACAAAAGAAAAACTAGCTTTGGGTTAGGCTAATCTAGCCCAAAATTTTGAAAAATTTCCCAATCCAAAACCCACTAAACCGCACCATGATATATCATATCAAATTGCATAATGCAGTGCCGTGATAAAAATGGACTAAAACCACACCAAATTGCACCGTGCAATGCGGTGATAAAAATGAACTAAAACTGCACCAAACCACACTATGAACACCCCAATGTAGACACACAATATATGAATAATAATATATAAAATTTTATATATATATATATATATATATATATTACATCTTTGAGTTGGGTCGAGTTCTTCCTTGGAAAATTCGGGTCAGGTTGCAGGTGGTTGAGATTTTTTTTTTTTTTTTTTTTTGACATCCCAAAAGAAGTGCATACACTTCAACCCTTCAAAATAACATAGTTCAACAAAAATATAATATCCTCAGGATTTGTAAAGTTTCAATTTCCAATTATATCCCCTGTAAGTTTTTGTAACATTTTTCTTTTTAAATTTAAAATATGGTTGGATATAAAAGGTATTTGACAAATCTAAAATAAAATGAATATTTATTTGTTATACAAGTTATGTTTTAAATGGGTAATTTCAAATTGACACAAATAAATTGACGTGTCAAACGTGTCTATTATGGATTACGCGGGTTGACCTGTTTATGACATGTTTCTTATCGTGTCACTTTTGGGTTGACCCATTTATAACCCAAACCTGCTAAGGCCTAGCCCTAACCCGCAAAAACCCGTATCGGGTTCATATCGTGTTCGCGAGTTGGGTCGAACATTGACACCTATAGTTTAGTTTAGTTTAGTTTTTTTTTTTTTTTTTTTTTTTTTAAAATATTTAGTATTACCTATAGTTTAATCCTTTGAACTAAGAAAATAGAAAATTGTTTGGACATATTATTAAGTTTAGAAAGACGATGAGTCAAAATTGAAAGTGAAAGGGTATGGAAAGAAGTAGTAGCCATATCATCTATATAATAATAATAATAATAATAATAATAATCTATATATATAATAATAGGTGAAGCAGAGAGAGTGTGAAATTGAATTCCAAATTAGAACTCTAATTTTGTGCCATGTGTCTAGAACCCGCAAAAACCCGTATCGGGTTCGTATCGTGTTCGCGAGTTGGGTCAAACATTGACACCTATAGTTTTTTTTTTTTTTTTTTAAATATTTAGTATTACCTATAGTTTAATCCTTTGAACTAAGAAAATAGAAAATTGTTTGGACATATTATTAAGTTCAGAAAGACGATGAGTCAAAATTGAAAGTGAAAGGGTATGGAAAGAAGTAGTAGCCATATCATAATAATAATAATAATAATAATAATCTACATATATAATAATAGGTGAAGCAGAGAGAGTGTGAAATTGAATTCCAAATTAGGACTCTAATTTTGTGCCATGTGTCTAGAATCTGAAATTGAAGTTGAATTTTGCATCATGTGGCTAAATGTATGTGGCATCATTCTCATTAAAACCACTTCTATGTATCGGGTCAAGTGAGTTACTGTGCTAATTAAGTTTTTTCTTGATTTTCAGTCAAACGTGAAAATCAAAGAGATTAATATCGGTGATAAGAACTTGGTTTGGGTACATTGCATAATTTCCGAAAAGATAGCAAAGCCAGAGTTTGCATCTTTGTTATAAATTGCTTACAAAGTTTGCATCTTTACATTTGCACTGAGTTTTGGATTAAAGTGTTTTCTTCTTGGTTCTGACACTGAGTGTTGTTTACTATTCACTTACAAAGTATGCATCTTTGCATTTGTTATAAAATGCTAATATGTGATTAGATGCACATTATGCCTAAAATTCACTATCCTTATATTTGGCTTTTTGTTCAGGTTTGGCACCTATAACAATGAAGAAAGCACTGCTGTGGACAGATGGATGATACTTTTTGCAGGCTGCAAAGGAACTTAGTGATCAATGGAATCTCACGCGAATTGGAGAGGACCCGGCTGTAGATGTCTGGATGGCAAATGTGAGTCACTATGTTTTTAAAATTTTCAGTGAAGGTAAAGGTTATGAACAATGTAAATTTTCCAGAGAGAGATTTATTATTCTATATTTATGCAAGTTTGGTCGCCTTCTTGGAGTGGATCACTCCACCCTGTCTTTCTACTGGAATTTTTTATTTAGATTGTTACAATTTAATCCGAAATTTTATTTGAATTTTCCTATTGTTGTTACTATCATATATTATCATTCCATTTTTTCAATTAGAATCTGAAATTGGAGTCCAATTTTACTATACACATGTACAATCTAATTATTTTTAATTTTGCTGTTATGTGCAGAAGCCAATGAGATGAAATTAATAACACATTAAACACTCATGCTTTGGGAATCGGTAGTACCAATCTAAATTCATTGGACCTGCTTCGTGATAATACAACTATGAAGGATGTATAAAAACATGCACAAACCCATCTCTCTATAAAAAGAGATTGGAGAGAATTTATTTTATCAGCCATGGAACTTCAGAGATTTTTTCTTCACACAAATGCTCATCATGTTACAAAATGACCCATCGTAAAACTACAAAATGAGTACAATTCTGAGGGTTTTTTTTTTTTTTTTAATTTTTTAAGCTATAAAAATTTCAATCACGAATAGAGATTGAAGATTCAAAAGCGTGAATGGATCATTTGGATAAACATTGTCACCAAGGTTCATCTTTCTGTGTAAAATATATATACTGCTAAGTTTTTGTTAATGAAATTTTCTGGTTAATAATATGAATTTAGACTTAACTGCGCCTTTTAAACATGAATAAACTCATGATTAATAATATATCCATTCCCGTGCGGTAGCACGAGACTACATACTAGTAATAATAATAGGTAAAGCAGAGAGAAAATCTAATTAAATTTCAAATTGAAATTCAATTAGAGTCTAATTTTGTATCACGTGTCTCATCTAATCTAAATTTTAAAATTTTTTGCCAAGTGAGTTAATTTAGTGTAAAAATTGAATTTCAATTAGAGTTTAATTATGCACCACGTGTCTTATCTAATTTAAATTTTTAAATTTTTGTGCCAAATTAGTTAACTTAGTTTAGAAAACGAGAAGTCCAATATAATAAACCATAAAAAACATAATCATATAACTAAAAAAAATTCAAATTTACAATTCATCTATATATATATATATATATATATATATATATATATATATATATATATATATATATATATATATATATATTAATAGGTAAAACTTAGAGAAAGTTGAATTAGAATTTGAAATTATAATCCAATTTTGCATGTCTAAATTTATGTGGGGATTACACCATAATTATCCACTTAAGCATGTGCCATGTGTCTACTTAAGTTTTTTAATCTTTGTGTCAAGTGAGTTAATGAGTACAAAATACTAAGAATCTAATATTAATGAACTATAAAATTGAAAAAAAAAAAAAAACAATTACATATACTCAATAAAAATCATCACATGTTTCTCAATAAATAAATAAAATAAAAATCACCACACGTTCTATCTTATTAAAAATTAGAAAAAAAAAATTATCATAAGTAGTATTAAATTTAGGTAAGAATATATTTACCTTAAAAAAATAATTTGACTAATTATCTATATTTTATGATAAAAATTGTGTTTAATTTTAAATGTATCTATACGTATACATGAATGCATGTGTTACATGTTTTTTTAAAAAAAAATAATTGACTAATTATTTATATTTTTATAATAAAAATTTTGTTTAAATTTAAATGCATCCATGTTTGCATGGAGTTACATGCTAGTTAACTTAAAAATCAATTAAAATAAGGATAACAAGATGCATAATCAACACTAGAAGTTTCCTCATAAGTTTCCTAGCTATTGATTTTCTACTACTTTTAAAATTTTCATTTTTCAAAATAATTATAACCATTTGTAATATAACTAATTTAGTGAATATATAAATTAATTCTTAGGATAGTATTATTCAAATAGGAATTTTTACTTTTAAAAGTATAAACATTTTTAATTATGTTGCTTGTTGTTTAAGTAATGCTTTCGGTGGTTAACATATAATTTCATCAAAGGTCAAGTGTATTCATAAGTGTGAAATTACTTTGAGTTGAACTTTGAGAATTTATGATCAAAGAGACACAATATAGTTGGTTAAACATCCATTTTTAATTCTTTTAATATAACATATTTGTTTAGAACGAAGATACACATGAGTAATATTAGTGTATATGGAATTCAAAATATCATACTATTCCATAATTTAAAGACAACAAATTGATCAAATTATCTGCTGAAGTTATTATTCATAATATACAAGTCATATTAGTGTATTGGAAAAAAAAATTCTTGCAGATTGTGATATAGCTTTATTTTAAATCCAATAAAATAAACTAACTTGATCATATTACAATATTTGACCACAAATAGTAGTATTGCATTTAATGAATGCTTAAGAACTGCATAAAGCTCTATGGTACAAACACAACCATATGACGATCTTCTTTAAAAGACAAATTTAATTGGAAATATGTTAAAATTATATAATCTTTTTTTTTCATAAAATCCTGTCCATTGCTTACTATTACGACTTATGAGTTTGCAAAACAATTACTATAAAATTAATAAATAACTGCGAAAAAAATCATCTATACTGTGACATCATTTGCAATACTTATAATAAACTATAAATTTTTGTAAACATCTGAATTCATGACTAATTTTAAACGATTACGCATCATCCTAAAATTTCTTAAAATTAAATGGATAATTGAACCGATTGATTTAAGTTTAAAATTGATTGGGAAAAATAGTTACACTATATTATAGTACATATTTCTTTCTCAAAAAATATTATAGTACATATCCCAAAACATAATTTTATTTAAATAGGGAGAAGTTATATGGTGCTTTTAGATAGAGAGGTGTTATAAGTAACTTTCTTTACTAAAGTAATATTTCTTGGTCAGTGCCATGAACTTCTAGAACAATTATTTTTTGAGGGGTAGATAACTAGTAGAAAAGAGTTGCTCTCCAAAAGTCACAATATCTTAATTTTTATTGTCATTGTCACGTGTTCCCTAAAAACATTTCTTTGATCAAGTACAAAAACAATAATTACTCAAATCTAAGTTGGAAGATCAAGTGGGTGCACCAAAACAAGGTCATTTGCCCCCTATCGATGAAAATTGGTTAAGCTTGGTGAAAACAAAAGATTTTATTGCAAATACGAGCGAGGTATATAGACAATTTTGACAAATACTTATTCTTCCTTTCATCAAAGAAAGTTTGAGCAATGCACAAAAAATTATATATTGAATAATAATAAAAAGATATCGAAAAAGTTTGGGTAGTACTTGATTTTAGTCTAATGGAGTGAAGCGTTGTAAAAAAAGTTAAAGAGTAACAGGAAGAGACTTTGAGGAAAAAAGCCGAGAATTATGAGAACAATAAAACCATAAAATATTAAGCGCAAATTGACACCCAAATTGGAAATTATGTGAAGTTATTCCAGGCACTTGTGAGCGCCTAATCTCGGGCCGCCCCCTCAATTTTATCGAGGGTTGACCACCATGAAGAGGGTCGGGATGGCTGTTGTCTACTTATTCTAGACATGGGTGCAAGAATACACCACAAGACTCATGGGCTAGGGCAAAGAGAAAGATGTAGACAACCCATTTAGAAACCCTTATGACTTAAGCTCCCGCAACCCAATAATGAGATCCTAAGGTATCTATTTCTGATAGTTTAGAGTTAAATGGGACTATTTGTAGACACTTCAGTTTGCAACTCCCATTTAACCCCGCTTGCATTGCATTGCATATTGTGTGTGCGCCAAAGGAGAGGCTAATGGGCCAACCCTCACTTGGGCTCACAATCTATTTGTAACATGGGCTTTGGATTTCCTACCCTGGGTAGTTCCTTGTACAGAGACCCAACAAAGTAGCCCCTCCATATGAATTCCTCAGCTTTCATTGCTACTACTATTCTATTGCTTTCTGACCTCCTCTATCTTTAGTTTCCTCCCCCTAATTTCTTCCTCAGCTTCTCATATTTATAGCCCAAAATTAGTGGAAGAGTTATGATTACCCTAAGTCATTAGTGGGCAGTGGGGTCCAATTCTATTGCTTCAAAGTGGGTGTTTAGGTGAGAGTGGGAAGAGTGGCATTGGAACTGCTTCCCACCTTAGCGGATATGCTTGGCATCGATACTCCCTAGGTATTGTCGAGCAACCAAGAGACAAAACAACCAAGCAATCGCTTCCTTGTTCGAGAAGCAGTTGACCGGGTGTGATCCAGGAGGCGTAGTGTGGTATGAACTGATGTAGATCTTTTTTCTAATGGACTTAAGGATGGACTGAGGCTTGGGCTTGGGGACGGTATGGGCCAAATTATCGGGTTGAAGCCTAAGGCCCAAATGGGCCTAGATATCACAAGGCCGTACACATATCATCTCCATCTCATGTATCTTAGGCAAAAATGTAATTTTTGCTGTTTGATCTCAAAATACATTTTATGAAATAAATTTTGAGGTCATAATGAGAAAAAAGATAGTTTATAAGCTTTAGTCAGACAATTGGATTAAAAAGATATCAAAGTATTAATTATAAACGGTAAAGTGCACTTGCATAAATTAGAACCCGAACATAAGTGATTATAATCATGGTTTTGATACTCAGACCATTTAATGAACTGTGAAAGGGAGACTCTTGAGGTTGGATTGAGGTTGAGCCAAGGTTGAATTGTGATGACGTCATAATTAATTTAATATTGTTCAGGATAAGTAATAAACTTTTAACAATGCAACATTGGTTTAAAACAAAACATGATATCTTTTGTAATAGTATATAGCATCATAGGCTATAGAATAAGTAAAAAAATAAATAAAAGATAAATACATATAATTCAAAATAAAAAGCAACCCCCACATGATATCAATTTTGGGTTCAAAATGCCCTAATGAACATGATGATGTGCTGAAATCGTCAATGAGCTGTAGGCTCCAAATCACACCAATGGTACTTATGGAACAAGAGCGAAAGGGCCAAATAGAAGGCACTGGTGTGGTACTGGCCAAAAATCCTCCAAATGTCAAGCCAGTGAATGAAAAATCTCTAAGAACTCTATAGTGAGAGAGTTAAGGATTTCATGCATACTTGAGAAAAGAGGAGGTCTGGTGCTTATATAGTGGTAAGTAGTGAACCGAGATCCCTTGAGAACGGGGATTTTCCTTGTAGGGAAGATCTAGTATTAGGGTTTTTGAGATTTTATGGTGTCTTTCCATACGAGTAAGATATAGGTAGTTAGTAGGATTTTTGTGTGTGATACACAAGAGGTTTCCATATATGAGTATTCATGAGGACCAAGCAAGGCCACATAGGATCCGTCAGCTTTCCCCCTCTGTTGGTCTGTGGTCATCCGTTGCTCAAGGATCTCCTATCGTTTCATGAAGGAGATGCGTTCGTCGACTTTTATGGTGGAATTGTCTTTCGAAAGCTCTATCAGTTCTTAGGGGCACATCGCCCCCATTGTCGTCGTTTTGGAGCCTCTGTCAGTTTTTGTAAAGCTAATGGCCCTATAGGTTCCATCAGCTTCCTTAGTCATTACTTTAGAAGTCTCAATTTCTTTGTCAAAAATACCCTAATTAGCTGCCCCTACTTCGTAGTTCCATTAGCTGTAGCTGATAGGCCTCGGAGTAATAAGGGTGTTTATGGTCATTAATGTTTTATTGAAGAGTGTACCATTAAATGGCATAGGTAGTCCTTGGTTTAAATACTAGGTGACACATGGCACCTATTGGTTGGCCTTGTTTCTAATTAGAAGCGTTGCTTTGTATACCACGTCCCTTTGCTCTATAAATAGTTCCTCCTCCTCTAATTATTCTCTTTAATTTGTTTTTCATCTCTTGAGAGCTTTGAGGTCAGAGCTATTATGTCGCGCCGTTGTTTACAAGCAGCCCATCGTTGCGTCACTTCGTCATCTTCACGGAATCCGTCGCTTCGAGCCATTGTCCACTCTTTGTAAGTTTCCTTCCTTCATCTTGTCTTTATCTTTTTTTATTTATTTATTATTTTCCTAGTTGGTTGTCACTTGTTTAGAGACCCGTTAAATAGGCTCTTAGAATACCTCTATCGCTTATAGGTGAATAGATGTCAGGTGATAGAGAAGTGATGAGTGAATAGTCGTCGTCAGTCCATGAGGGTGCAGGCTATGACGAGGTCTATCCGTTAAGGCGTGAGCCCGAGGAAAATGTAACCTGGTCTCCAGAAAGGGAACCATCTGCTCACTCCCCTGCCGAGGAGGAAGAGGAGGAGTATGAAGAAGATGAGGAAGAAGAGGAAGAGGGAGACGAGGAGGAGGAAGAAGATGAAGAGGGAGAAGGGGAAGAGGAGTAAGATGACGAGGAAGGTGACAAGGAAGGCTTAGACGAGGTAGTAGGCCAAGTAGATGGAGATGGCCCTAGGCCCTTCATCCTTTCTTTGATATGGACGGTGAATTATTTTTACTCGATCATGTCCTGGAAGGTCTGTGACAAACTTTACGACTGTTTCCAAATCCCTGAGAACATCCCCCTCCATTTGGCATGGAAGCTTGAGAGGTGTTACTCGAGAAAAACAGCGGACGTCGGCATGTATGATGCCATGTTTGCCGCGGGACTAAGATTGTCGCTAACGGAGCTGCACTGTCAGCTTGCCAATTATCCAGGTTTATCTATTAGCCAAATCACCCTTAATGTGTGGAGGATATTCCTTGGGGCGGAAGTGATATGGGGTCAGCTAAGTGGTGGTAATCGTCGCCATACCCTTGACGAGTTCTTCTACTGTTACAAGCCTCAGTAGATTTCCTTGTCGAAGGGCATCTATCATTTCTTAGTGAGGAAGACGTTGCTTAGGCTGGTGTTAGATATGCCTAACTTGAATAGGAACTGGAAGAACATATACTTTTTCATTCAAGGGACGGATTGGGTGTGTAAACCCGAGGAGTGGGATAGCATGCTCGACGGGTTTGATAATACTTGGGGCATTGTGAGGGAGTTAGGTGTGTTGTTTGTATTCATTTTTCACCACCTTGTCTGTTTTAGTTATACGTCTAACACTTCTTTTTTGTTTCCAGCTCAAGTCCATCCGCAGATTAACGACAAATAGGAGAGCTTCATTAGACGTGTTTCGGAGATCCCTTTTGAGTAGGGGTGTGCAGAAAACCCATTAACCCGCTAAAACCGACCCGACCCAACCCAACCCACTGGGTTGGGTTGGTTTTTAGGGCTTGGTGGGTTGGGTTGGGTTACAATTTTTTTTTTTAAACTTTAATAGCAGGTCGGGTTGGGTTTGGGTCATAAAATTACAAACCCGTCAAACTCGATCCGACCCACCCATATTTTAATATATATTTAAAATATATTATATATTTAATAAATTTTTTTTTTAAGAAAAAAACCAGCAGTCCAGCATTTCCTCGGTTCCTACTATCATATATAATATAAAATTCTATTAGTTCTTTTAATATATATTTAAATATATTATATAATTAATAATTTTTTTTAAAAAAAACCAGTTGTCTAGCACTTCCTCAAATTCCTCCTATCATATATAAAATCCTATTAGTTCACAATCACACAAACCCTAACCCTCCCTTCTCTTAATGTGCCACCTCCCTATCCCCCTCCCCTCTTAGTTTCTCACACTTCATTCCCTTTTGAACTCTAACACTCTCTCCCTCTGCTGAGCGACTGCCGTCCATTAGCTATCATCACCACCTCGGTGGTGGTTCTATCTTTCTGGTGGTAGCCCTCTCTTCCGGTGTTAGGTAAAGTTTCTTAATTTTCTCTCTCTCTCTCTCTCTCTCTCTCTCTCTCTCTCTCTCTCTCTCTCTCTCTTGCCATGGTTGATCAATGTTTAACTTTTGCTTTGTTGATTTCTTAGTTTTCTTTTGGCTGATTTTTAAATGTTTTTGCTTTGTCCCAACCTACAGGTGTATTTCTTACTCTACAATATTTTCTCTTGCCGACTTACTGTGTCCCTTTCTCTCTATCTTGCTTTAAAGGTTTGTCTCTATCTGGCCCCCTCCCTATTATTTTACTATTGTTGTTTAGTCATTAGTGTTGTTTGCCTTTAAGGAGTTACACTGATAATAATCTTTGGGTTTTTTTTTATTTATTTATTAATATTTATATTTATAGATGGCATCTGAAACTCAATGCGGCACAAATGAGGTTCCTGTGGCACCCACTCCCTTAAATGGCGGAAACAGATACTTGTGCTGCTACCTAAAATCTCCCTCCTATAGAAGGCATAAAAAAACCTAACCGAACATCATATGTATGGAGTCACTGCATCTTATTAGAAGGTGAGAGAGCCGAATGTAAGTATTGTGGCAAAACTTATGTTGCTGGGTCAAAAACTTATGGCACTACTAACTTAAGAACTCATTTGGAAGCTTGGTGTAAAAAATATCCTTATGGTGGGAATAATAAGGAGGATAAGACTCAAATGACTTAGCCTTTAGACCTAAAAAGAGTGATGATGCGAAGGGTGCTAATAGTAATAGTCTTATTGCTATAAGCTACAATGAGAGCATGTGTAGGGAAGCACTTGCTAGGATGATTATTGTGGATGAATTTCCATTTAAATTTGTTGAGCATGAAGGGTTTAGGAACTATAGTATTGTGTTGCAGCCTAAGTTCACTATCCCAACTCGCACTATTATTGCAAGAGATTGCATAAGACTTTATTCAATAGAAAGGGAGAGGTTGAAAATATTTTTGGAAAATCTACTCAAAGGATTTCCCTCACCAGTGATACTTGGACTTCAATCCAAAATATTAATTACATGTGCCTTACTACTCATTTCATTGATGATGATTGGCAATATCACAAAAGGATTTTAAATTTTTGTCAAGTTCTTAATCATAAAGGTGAAACCATTGGAAAGGTGGTGGAGTCATTGTTGCTTAGTTGGGGCATTGATAAAATTTTCACCCTCACAGTTGACAATGCAGCCTCTAACAGTGGGACTGTAACCTACTTGTATAGGATAACTAAAGAGTGGAGTGGTTCTATCTTGGGTGGTGAGTTTATGCACATGAGATGTTGTGCACACATTGTGAACCTTATTGTGATGGAAGGTTTGAAAAGCCTTCATGAGTCAATTGCCAAAGTCCGTAATGTGGTAAGGTATGTGAAGTCCTCTCCACCTAGGTACTATAAGTTTAAAGCATGTGTGGAAAAAGTAAAGATTGCTAGCAAGGGTTGTGTATGTCTTGATGTTCCAACTAGATGGAACTCGATCTACATGATGCTAGAGAATGCATAAAATTTTAAAAGGGCATTTGAAAGATTACATGTTAATGATGCACAATATATTCGTTACTTCTTGGATGATGGAAGTGGATAAAAAATATTAGAACCTGATTTTGAGGATTGGGATAATGTGAAGGGGTTTGTGAAATTTTTGAAGTTGTTTTATGAAGTTACATTACGATTTTCTAGTTCTCTATATGTCACATCTAATGTTTTTTTTCATGAACTTTGTGTGATGAAGACTGAATTGACAAACTTGTGTGAAAGTGAAGATCCTCTTTTGAGTATGATTGCAAGGGATATGCAAGAGAAATTTGATAAGTATTGGGGAGACATTGAGAAGATTAATTTGATGATGTTTGTTGCTATTGTACTCAACCCAAGGTACCAGTTAAGGTTTGTAAATTTTGGGTTTACCAAATGGAATCCGGGAGTAGTGGCAGAGAACATGACAAAAAAAGGTGAAAAGGGCTCTTATTCATATGTATGAGCACTATTGTGACTGTGATGGGTATTCAAATAGGCAAGGTCAAGATGGCTTTTATTTAAAATGTTGAGACTAGACCTGTGCAAGATCCCCATGCATTGGTGAAATCTATTTATAAGGTGCATTTGGTAGCGAATAGTTTGGAAAGCAAATCAGAGGTGGAAAGATATTTGGCTGATTGTGTGGAAGAAGATTCTCCAATTTTTTGTATTTTGAATTGGTGGAAGGTGAATTCCTCAAAATATCGGCTTCTCTCAAAATTAGCTCGTGATGTGTTAGCCATTCCTCTCTCTACAGTTGCCTCTAAGTCCACATTTAGTGCTGGGGTTCATGTGTTGGATCCATTTCGAAGCTCTTTGTTGCCTAACATAGTTGAACTATTGATTTGTGCTCAGAATTGGTTAAGAGCTACTAATATAATTGATCTTAAAGAATCAATGGAAGAAGTTGAATCCTAGAAGGGTCTTGAGTCAGGTAATTCTTCTACAAAGTAATTTTTTAATTGTTATATAAGCCTTTTGGGTTTTGAAATTCCACTGTATAATTTTTTTTTTTTTTTTTTTTGATTTGTCTCTGAGTTTGCATCTCAAAGCACCATTATTAGGATACCTCCATTCTTTTTAGTCTCGAAATCAATTTGCAATCTATAAGAGTTGGTCTAGTGATTTCACATAAATGGTGACAGATTTAAGAGTAAACTTATGCAGGTAATTCTTTCTTTATAATTTTTGTAATATACTTTTTGGGAGAGGTGGTTGTGTACCATGAGCCATGATTTAACCTACATTGTGAATCTAGACTTGAGAGATTTGGGAGGGGGAGTATGTCACATAATCATTCCTCAACCTATGGAATTCACGAGCATTGGATGTGGCCTTGACGATAATGGGGTACTACATAAATGTCTCATGAGAGTCCCACTGTTGCCCAACCTTTAAGAGTCCTTATTGTTTCTTCTTCTTATCTTTTCTATTAGTTATCTTTATTTGAGTAGTCCTAGTTATCTAGGTATCTTATCTCTATTTGAATATTTGAATAGTTATCTAGTAATTATATGTAGTTATCTTAGGAGATTGTTTCTCTTTAAATAAACGTTTATGGCATTAGGCCATGTGTTGAGGAATTTGCTATTGTATAGTGGTTTGTCTTCCACCCAAAGGAAGTCTTTTATCAATTTTCATCTCTGATCCTACCAACTTGGTATTAGAGCATGGCCACCAACAAGGATAGAATTGAGAAATTAGAGAGTGAAATGCAGGAGCTGAAAGAGAGCATGCAAAAGATGACCATAGAATCCCAATCTCTTGGTTCATCTATGCGTGAAATTAAAGAGATGCTGTCCAAATCCCATGACAAATCAAATTTTCTCTCAACCCCAAAATTAGATGAGTAGGGGACCTTATCACACACTAAAGAGAAATCAGATTAGTCAACTGGATTTAGAACTACAACACACGATTAACCACGACCCACCAAGCTGGATTTTCCAAAGTACTCGGGTAAAAATTCAACGGTTTGGCTTAACCATGTAATGCAATATTTTGACTGCCAAGGGACATCTGAAGATTGTAAAGTCATGTTGGCAACCTTTCATTTGGAAAGGGAAGTGAACCAATGGTGGCAATGGATGAAGAAGGTGTATTGCAAGGAGAATATTGCAGTCACTTGGGAAAAATTTTAAAAGGAGTTATTAGTTCGATTTGGGCCAACTGAGGCAGAGGATTATTACGAGGCTTTGTCTCGAATATGTCAAAGTGAGACACTTAGGGAGTACCAATGGGAGTTTGAGAAACTTGCTAATCAAGTCGATGGTTGGCCTCAAAAGGCATTGGTGGGAGCATTCATGGGTAGGCTAAAGGATGACATTGCTTCAGAAATTCGGATGTTCAAACACAAACACTCTCAGAGGCTATTGAGTTGGCTAGAATTAGGGATGAGAGTGTGGATAGACAACAACAAAATAAGACAGATCAGCCACAAACAAATATGGCCACCTTGTCAGAATAGAGTGCCAATCCAACCAACACACTTGGACCAATGAATCAAACAAATGGAATTGGAAGTACCAAAAAAATTTCTTGGGAGGAAATGCAAAGGCGGAGGGAGAAAGGGCTACACTTTAATTGCAATGAGAAGTTCACACCAGGACAATCGCTATGCAACTTCACAAGCCTTTTTCATTGAAGTTTGTCCATATCAAGAATTCCTAGAAGGAGGTGGAGACGTGGCTTGGGATGACGACCCTTGTGGACAAGCAGGGCCGGCTGAATGGTGGAGCAAAAAATGCAATCACCTAAGGCCCCAAGTAAAAAAAAGGCTCCCAAATTTTAACCAATAGAGTTATTTATAATCAATAAATAAAATAATTTTGTTTTACTAGATGAAAAACAAATAAAAAATAAATAAAAATGCAACATCCACAATATTTTTCACAATACTTTTAACCAATAAGTAAAAAAAAGGCCCCCAAATTTTAACCAATAGGGTTATTTATAATCAATAAATAAAATAATTTTGTTTTACTAGATGAAAAACAAATAAAAAATAAAGAAAAATGCAATATTCACAATATTTTTCACAATACTTTTACAACTAATGCTAAGTACCAGATTGTTACAGCCTATTGTTGATGGCAAAAAAAATAATTATAGTGATATTTTCAAATAGAAAACAAAAAGTAACTTAAAATTTAGGATTTGTTGTAAAAAATATTGTGAATGTTGCACTTCTAAAAAAAATAAGAATAATAATAAGAGTTTAGTTAGCAAATTTTTACTAGTTTTCATCTAAGTCTACCACTAACACCATTGTTTTACTTACTACTATCAATTTACCACATCAACAAGTATGAAAAATTTTGTCAAATTTTTTCTGTCTATAAAATTTTTTAAAAAAGAAAAAATTCTACGTAGTTCATGTTAATTAGTAGTAATTTTGCATCTCAAACAAGATGATTAATTTTCGCCTTAGGCCCCCAAATACATCAAGCCACCCCTGTGGACAAGGTTCAACTTGAATTGGGAGTATGTCACATAATCAGTCCTCAACCTATGTAGGTCACGAGCATTGGATGTGGCTTTGCTTTCCAACTAGAAGCACCATGCATGGCACAGCCATAGAAAGAGACAACTACAACTGCTCTGCCAGTTAGTTCTTTAGCATATTCCATTCCCACTCGAGCAGGAAGGGGACTACAACGATGGTTTTGAGTTAAACAATTTGGATATTTTGATCTTAAACTTCATATATTATTTGTATAAATTTGTTTGTTTGCAAATTTTTAAAATGATATAAATTGTGAAAAATTGATAGAAAATATGTAATAAATTATAAGAAAAATATAGAAATGGTTGAATTTTTGTAGAGAAATTAGAAAAAACTGTCAATATAAGCTATGTTTTTTTTCTTTTTAATTTTTTATTCACAAAAATTATTTGATCAAAAATAAAAATTGAAGAGATCTATGGACGACATTTTCAAGACTACACAGGTCAAGCAACTATTCAAACAAAGCCTCTTGCTATACCATTCCCATTAAAAATAGGAAAATAAAGATAATACTGTTTGGCTAAAGATATTTTTTTGTTTAATTAAAAAATAAAAGTTAACGTTTTTAACACTATACCAGCTCTCTCTTCTCTTCTGTCCCCTCTTCCACCTGAAAAAATGTCCCAAACAAGAGAACCTCCAATCCTCCAGAAAAAGAACCATATCCCGGACAACATTTTACTGAACATCTTGGCAAAGCTACTGGTCAAATCAGTCATAAGATTCAGGTGTGTATCCAAAACCTGGGACTCCTCAATCACAACCACCAATTTTGTGTCCACCCACCATAACAACGATAACAAAGGTTATATCATTCACATGCCATGGAATACACATGATATGAATTCTTCTTCTTCTTCTAACATGCTAGTTTGTACAGTTGCTTTTGAGCACACGTTTGATAGGGTTTTTGAAGTTTGAATTCCTTTTGATTTTCCTTCTGGGCGTGCCTAAATAGTTGGTAATTGCAATGGCTTATTGTGTGTCTCTAATTATAGAGATGGAAAGTACACATATTTTCTTGAAATATATTTGTGGAACCGCAGCATTAGAAAATTCAAGAGGTTGCCCAAAATTCTCACAACTTCTCCTGTTACACTCAGATTTGTGTATCATTCCGAGAACAATGACTACGAAGTTGTGAAGATTTCAGCTTTAGCTCTTCCTCTGCATGAGGTTGAGATGTACACATTAAGTTCAAATTCATGGAGAACAATTGAAATCTCAAAGACTTCTTTTCCTACCATTTACTTTAATAAAAACTAGTAAGTTACTAATGCGATGCACGAATAATGTTGTAATGTTTTATGTAATATGGTTTTGGAGAATGTCATATATGCATTATAGCATAATCTATATATATATATATATATATATATATATATATATATTAATAATAGATGAAGTTGAGAGAAACTCAAATTAAAATTTCAAATTAGAGTTCCAATTGTGTGCCATTTGTCTTTGCCACCTGTCTTCAATTATTCCTTAATTTCGGTGCTATGTGGGGACATTTTTTTTTTTAATATATTAATTTAGGTGTCATTAACTCATAAATTTCATATGGACTTACTTTTATATCAAAAAAAAAAAAAAAAGGATTTTCTTTGACAGATTCTATAATTTTTACTCTTTAAAGTTTAAAGACTCTCTCTCTCTTCTTTCTCGGCTCTTCCCCTTCTCAATTGCACGACTCTTCCTTTCTCCAATTCTTCATGCCCCGGTTCAGTTGCCTCTATCCCTAAAAAATCAAAGAGCCACCATTATTAAATGAAAGAAAGAGGTCTTTGTCCTTGGAACAAGACCCACACTCCCATTGGAGCCATTCTCTTCCCTGGCAACAGTATTAGCCCCTACCCAGAGCGAAGAGTCTCTCCAAAAAGGTTGCTCTTTCTCTAACTCTTCGACTCTATTTATTTTAGTACGAAGAAATGGAGTATTATAGTTTCTTAAACCTTCAGTGCATCAGACATTTGTGAATTTTTTTAACTTTATTTACTTTTACTGATCTGTTAATCTTGATAATTGTTTTAGTTTGAGTGTTGTTGGTTTTGAAATTCAATTTGGATTACAAGAGTCTGAATTGCTCCTAATTAAGAATTTATGAATTTGATTGGGTTTCGATCTTTTTCCTTTCTTTTAGTGAAATTTTTGTTCTTGAATAATTTTAATATTATTTTTTCTAATGTTGCATGTTTGTTTTCTGTTTGATAACAAGATAGCAACTTTTTTTTTAATCTTTTTTTTTTTTTTTAAATCTTTTTTGGCTTGAGAACAAGTTAGTATCTTTATTTGATATATATATATATATATATATATATATATATATATTTTTTTTTTTTTTTTTCGCAACAAAAGATATATAGTGGTACTTCATGTTGGTGCTTTCACTCCTAAGATTGGCCTTTTGATATAATCGAAAGGCACTCTTTAGGGAGTTTGCTCTTCTAATGATTTTTCTATTGTGTGACATATTCTTGCTAAGAAAATGGCCCTATTATATTCCTTTCATACTTGGGATGTTAGCTGTGTTACCAATATGTTAATGTTGCTATTAAGAAGTTGGCTCAGTTTGCAATTCATCTGAGTTAAACTTCTCCTAAAGGAAAGTAAGTGTTGTTGTCTCCAAGTTTCCAATCGTAAGTCAAACCAAAGTCCTTTTGTTTTTGGTTTTGTTTGCAAATGGGAATTAGGGGTTTCCTTTGGTGTTGGGATAATTTTAGAATTCAGAGATTTTAAAGATTGGTTCATTTAGGAAATTTTAGGGACTTCCTTTTTTTTTTTTGTTTGTTCATTTAGGATAATTTTCACAATTTAGGTCCATCATAGAGAGCTTTGACTGTTAATTAAATTCAAGGTTATGTTAAGCTTTGCTTTTTAAAAAATATTTCTAGATATCAAATGTAGTTGGGTAGAGAAGATAGTCCCATGGCAAAGGGTTCTTAGAAGCAAAAAAGACGATCCCTAGAGAGTCCTTGAATTCTACAATGGGAATACTTTGTATACATCCATAATCATTATTTTCGCTTCTCTCATTTGTCTCTTTATTTGTATGTGTAATTTTCTTTGTTTTGTTGTTGTTGTTGTTGTTGTTGTTGTTGTTTTTTTTTTTTTTTGCTTGATGTAAAATTTAGAGGTACTCAGTAATGAAGGCAAAGTGTAAATGTGAAAGAATTGGAAGCATTTGTAAAGTTGTGATTTCCAACTAGCCTTTATTGGCTTTAATTCCGTGCCAAATTTGGTTGTAATTCAGTCAATCATTTCCCTGTATTTATGTGGGTTTAATTGTAAAGGATGAGTGTAAGAGATTGATGAATAATCAAGTATGCAGTGAAGATCGGTACAGTTTTGTGACTAGCTCGTGAGTAAAGGTTCCCGCAAAAAGGCCATGTGTGAAGCACATGATTAGAAGCTGAAGAGTCATGCCAACCTGTCATTTCATGAGTACTTAGCGAGAAAGACCATCTCGCAAGGTACTTGCGAAACGCTCTGTTTGGCAAAAATAAATATTGCATTTCTAAATTCTTTAAACATGCTATACATACCCTCATTACCCATAAAATTGTAAGGAGTCCTTTTCAAAGAGAAAACCCTAGCATAACACTTGAGAGTTAGAGATTGTCATACCCATAATCATTTACACAAATTTTCTTGGTGTTTCTCGACTCCTACCTCTCCATCTTCATATCCTTGAGAGGTTCTTAGCCCAAACACTTACCTCACCCATCTTGAGTGTTGAGAGAAGTTTTGGCACCTTTGGGAAGCATTGAAAGAAGCCATTGAGTGGCAAATGCAATCGGGCAGAATTGTGGGATCCGGATAACTAGTGAGGACAAAACTCTGAGAAGTCCATTGGTAGCAGGAGTTTGAAGGGTTCAAGTACATTAGGTAGATTAGGCTTGGAGAGTCTTTTTGATATTCGTGTACTCCAACTTATTCACTAGTTGATCGATTTCGGCTTGGAGGGTTGCGAAGAGGTTTTTCGCCGAGTGCTTCTGTTTCCTCTTCGATAACACGTCTCGATGTTATCTTGTATTTGCATCTCTCTTTCCTACTCTTTAAGTTTTACATTTATTTCCCATTGTACTTGCTTATGGCTTAGAGTAGTGTTATAGGTTTATTGCGCGTGTTTTACTCTTGTTCCGCACTTAGATAAGTTAAAGTAAAAGCAATTAAGTCGTAATTTAAAATTGGGGGTCTAAACAAGCATTAGTGTTTTCACATAGCTTTCAGCATTGATATAAATAACAAAGTAAATAATGTTTACAAGCATAATTTTGATCAACGTCCCTAACGGTTTGTCTTTTCCTGTTTTTCTATAGAAAATACTAGTTCTGCCTTTTATTTTGTTTTCAAAAATACAACTTATCAACATAATAGGCATTATAAAATATTGTACTTGCACTTTTACTATTTTTGTAGCATTTTTGAAGTTAAATTGTCTTCCTAATTGGATTTAGTTTTTTCTCTTTGAATTTGTTTGTTGTCTAACTTCAACATGCATTTGGATTTGTGTATTATATTTGGCGAGGTAAGAAAATTTATGCTTTTGGTTATGAAAAAGTGGTGGTGTTGGTTTTTGCAAATACAAGAACCAATCCAAGTTGCCAAAAATTATGTCATTGGTATAAGAACACAAATGAAGATTAAAAAAAAAAAAAAAAATTAAAAAAAAAAAAAAAAAACATGATTAAGAACATAACAGTAACTTTTGAAATAGCTTTATTTTGGTGTTGTGCTAGAATGCCTTTCCAATTTTAAATTTGTCCAGTTGCGTCTTACACTATCTCAATTTGTTATATAAATATATTAAGAAGAAAATAGACCAACCGATTCAATTCCAATTAGACATCTAGAGATGACTACAAAATCTTTATGGACTCTATATTCCCTGTCAACTTTATTTTAGTAAAGAATGATTATTAGCAATCTAAGGTGGCTCTACTCATATTTTTCTCTTCAGATTCGAAGAAGTGTGGAATATCAACTTGTTTTGGTTGCAAACTATGCAGGTGAGCACAATTTACGTAGTAGTAATCTATGGGGCTTATTTGATTGAGTTTTTTTTTTTTTTTTTTTTTTTTTTCATTTGATGAATGGATTCAAAGTTATAGGTTTGGGGTTTTATTTAATTAATCACTAAAGCACCATAAGGCTTTGCAATACATGTGCCCCACCCAAGTCAATCTCTGTTATCTTTTCTTGGCTGCACCAGAAACTTCCTTGGTCCTTCTTGCTTTGCTTCTTTGTTTTCTTCCTTCTTTGTTCTTATTGGCTGCACCTTATCTTTTCTTTGACTTTCTCAAACAACTAGAAGACTCAAGAAGCTCTCTTGAGTCCCCTTTCTCATACCCACGGGTCCAACACCAAAAGAAAGAAAAACTCTCAATTCTCCTCTCCCTCTCACACCTACAGGTCCAGCAGCAACAAGAGTTTCTTTCAAATCTTCTCAAGCTCTTGTTCCCAACTTTAAGCTAGAGTGATTCTAGCTCTTATCACTCCAAGAATCCATGTCTAGGGTAAGGGGAAAATCTATTTCTTTTATCTATTTATCCATTTAAACCTAAGTGATGGTTATATGATTTTGTATATGGGTTGGATTCTAGAGATTGTTGATTAATTCGAATTGAATCATTGTTATGCTTGCATGTGCTCCGAGATGATATACTAAGATAAAATCTGTTTTGGGTAAGTGTTAAAATGAGTAAAATAGCTAGATAAACTTTATGGAATTGCTAATTGAGGTGCTGAATGTGTAGTTGATTCAGTAATTGAAGTTTGTTGAGAGTTAGTTCATGAACTTGTTAAGAGTTGCACTCATTGGTAAACCTGTTTGGTCATCATAAATCCTGTATTTTTCTAGGACAGCTATGTGTAAAAGGTTTATTGGAGGTTATTATATGATATGTCTAGTAGGTGTGTATTAAATTTCATATGAAAATACCATCGTTTGATATTTGTTTGTGAATTTACAAGAAAATGTTACAAAGCTGTCACTGTGACAGATTCTGTGTTTACGCATGATAAATTATGTATTAAATTTTATACAGTGAATTGGGATGCTAGGGATATTTCCTATGAAATATAAGACACATATGGTTGTAATAAAAGTGGTCTCACAGTATTTGGATTAATATAAAAATAATGGTTCAATTTCTAAGTTGCATGAAATTCTGTCAGGACAGAGTTGAGTATGCTGTATTGTATGATTTTTAGTAAATTATTTGTTTATAATTTGAATCCGAAATTGGTATGGTATTTACTAGACATCCAGAGAAGTTTCTTGGTAACATTTCATGAAGTTTGGATGTGAATTGATAGCCCATTTGTATTTTATAAGTGAAGTATATGCTGCTGGAATAAAACAGTGAACAGTAAGGGACATGCCTAACTTTGAGGATTTAATTCTAAAGTTAGGGTGAATGATTTGAGCTATAATTTATTATGCTCGTCATTTGGTATGCCTGGATTATAGCTAAATTTTATATACCTTGGTTCAAGGTTTAGCACTCAAAGGAGGGGTTCTAAACCATTCTACTGCTTTTTCATGTTGCAATATGAGTGTATATGGTTATATGACCATGCTTAAAAGAGTTTATGTTTATGCATGCATTATTGCCTTAATCTCAAGCACATTTTGAAATGAAGTTGGCACCTCTAAAGATATGATATAAATATGAGAATGATGACTTTCTTTAGTTTGGTACATCATTTGTTGATGTGTGCATAATATGTTTGTGGGAACCTCGTTAAGGTGGGATTAGGATTTCCATAATTATAAGAGATAGGCTTTGAGATAAATGTGTAAGTTTATGATAAGGAAAAATTGATAGTAATAAGCTTTGATATTTGATTTAGGTGTTACAAGTTCCCAAGTCAAAGCTCATTCGACTGTAGGCTATTGGTTCCTCTGCTTTCAGGTAAGGGATAAGTTATATGTGCATTTGGTAAGTCATAAGGTTATTTTAAAACGTAGTATGCATTAAAAGGTTTTTTATTATATATTTGACATATAAGCATGTTTTAGACAAAGATATGTTTGTGAGCTTTCGAAACCTTATGTATATGATTTAAGCATATTAATGCTATTACTAATTTCCACGAACATGATGTTCAAAGAAAATAATGGAAATGCTATTATTGTGAAATGTTATGCAAACTATGAATTTTAGTATGATGTATAAGTATGAAATGTTTTCGGGTTATGTCCTTTGATAATCTGAACTCGGCCAGCAAGGGTAAAATTACTGGCTCTCCATGGAAAATGTTATCTGTTTGGCCATTTAAAGTATAGAAAATGGGGCTGCCCATAACTCTAATATGAACAAGGCCTTCTCCCCAATGTGTACAGACGGCGAGGAGGAACAAAACCTTGATGGGATGTGCCATCAGGCCTCCCAAAGAGGACAATATTATGCACACGAGGGCACCTAAATGTGATGAGGCCTTCTCTGTACAGACTTATCAGATATGGACTAACCAATATGTTATGAACAATTATATTATGTTATTGATCATGAGAGAATGATTTTGTTTAAATGCATTATGAAAAGTTAAAAGCTCTTACGAAAAGAAGTTTTTGAGGAAAAGAAAAGCTGTTCTTTAAAGATAAAAAAGTTTCCGAAATTATGTTGTGCTTTAAAGATAAAGAATTTGATGAAAAGGTTTTAGTATTCTGTAAAGATAAAGCTTCTGATGAAAGTACAAGTTTATGTTAAAAAGTTATCATATGTCTATTCTTTATGAAACATTAAGTTTTATGTCCATGAAAGTTATAATATTTTATGAGAAGAAGTTTATAAAGAAAAGTTTTCTTATTCGGCAAGATGTTTTTAGTTTAAAGACAAAGTTACCAATTATCTTATTTAAGTTAAAATGATTATTTTGTAATGAGAATACATATATATTATATATTAATTTTAAAAAATCAATATTATATTTGGTGACTTTGTAAGAAATGAAAGAAATTTGTTGGTTTTTAAACCCCTTAAAACCACAATTGGATTAACCTAGGAAATTAGCCAAGTTGTTACTTAGTCAAATTAAAAAAATCTAGGTTATCACAAACAAACAATCATATCATGTAAAGTAGCGGAAATATAAAAGACACAAGATATGATCACCCAGGAAACCAAACCGGTAAAAACCTAGGGAGGATTTAACCTAGCTATCCTCAAGGTAAACTTGAATCCACTATCTTGAAAGAATCGAAGTTCATACAATAAGACTTACAAGCCCCTCGACTTCTTATTGCTACCCACCAGTAGAACTTACTAACACGACCACGTGCAAGCTCCGAATCCACGGACTCCTTCTTTCTTGGATTCTCCACCAAATACAAGCACACCCGCTTGTGTTTCTTTAAACTTCAATGGCAACAACTGGATTGATCATCAAGGTGTACAAATCTTCTTCTCCTTGAAAACCCTAAATTTATGTGAAGGAAAGCTCCTCAAAGATCTCATAAGAGATTCACATAAACCACAATATAAGCAACACTAAAATGTGGCTAGGGTTTGCCTTTTATACCTAGGGCAAATTAGAAACCTAAAACGTTTTAAATCACTTAGGGCTGAGTTGGAAATTCTGTAGAAAAATGTCAGACCCGATTTTCGATTGATCAAGCCTAAGCTTCGATCGATCGAAAAAGGCTGAAACAGTTTTTTCATTCCTTCAATAACTTATTCCAACTTTACAACAATAAACTAACTTTGAGCAAGTCTAAAACAACCTAAATACATTGTTTTGATCATGGTTTGTCAACAATACAAATTAGAGTTCTAAATACATAAAAACCTAAGTCTTTAGAACCTAACAAACTCCCCCTTTAGCAATCTATGACAAAACACAACTTAATAGCTCAAAGTTTACAAATAAAAGCCCTTTACAAAATAATGCTCACAAAACACAAATTCAATCCTAACTACTATCCATCAGTTGCAAGAGTAGATAGCAGCTTAATTGAATCAACTTGTATATTTTCTGAAACACTTAAACAAAATGCATAACCGCATGTGTGGAAAAAATACAAGCAAATAAAATAAAATCTTGATTTCAAACAACACACAATAAAGACATATATCAATGAAAAACTCATAAACATAAGTCAATAAGTAGTTTGAAACAAGAAACATAAAAAATATACTCCCCCTAACATGAATATCCCAACAAGGTAAAACAAATGTGGCAAGCGCTAAAAAAGTAAAATACAAAGTGAAGCACCTAGATACAATCTAAACAACTCCACAAGCTCCAACCAACAAAAAAAACTCTCCGCCTGAAAACAAAAACAAGTACAAGTGCAAAAACTCATATGCACTCCCCCTTTTTGTGACGGAATGCCAAAGGGCAATCAAAATCCATCATCAAAAGGAGGTGGCGATGAGGAACTCCGAAACCATGCCAAATTTGCTCGCAAACCACGAATCTCATCAAGAATGTCCACCAAAATCTGTCCCTGAGCCACCTGAACGGTCAAGACATGATCCAACGTACGTCGAATGTCTGAATCATCCGAAGTAGTCGGTGGAGGAACGTCAGCAGCAACACCAACAGCAGCACCAGAAGTCTCAACAGCATCAACACTTGTAAAAGAGGGAGGAGGGAGAACATCACCAGAAGATGCACCTCTAGGACCCGAAAGATCAACTCTCAAGTGAGCAGCCCTCTGTCTAAGAAAGGTAGCACCTAAAGGATCGACAACATAAAAATAGGATGAATAAGTGCATGCCCTATGGTAGAACTCCTATGAACTTCGTTCAAAGAATGAAGAAACAAGTGAGGAAAGTTAATAGACGCACCAGACATGAAAGCGTATAAAAACACATATCGCTCAAGAGGGATGGTGTGGAGATGAGAAATAGGCCACAAAGAATGACATGCAACTCTAAGAAACAAATAGGCAGTCTCAGACAGCGTAGAAGACGTGATCCAAGGATTAGAACCCCACCGGATAGATGATCTAGTGATGTGTGACATAACAACATTTATAGGAGGAGACTCAACATAAGGATAGACAGGATCGGTAATGACCGGAACCCCAAGAGCCTCAGCCACTACCCTAGGGGTAATGGTGAACTCAACACCTTGTATCCAACTCCTAACAAGGGTGTTGGAATCATAGATGTGACAAGAGAGGTTAGAGAAGAACTCTCTAATTAGGGCGGTCGGGAGTGGATGGTCTATCTCTAACAAGTACAACCAACCTCTAGACTCTAGATTAGCCCTAATGGCTGGATCAACCTCATCTAAGATCACAGAACGCTCAACCCAAAATTTTACGCTTACTGTTCAGTTTCTCAAAAGCCTCACGATAACGGTCGTTCTTAAAAAGCTGAACCCTAGAGGGAGACACAGAAAGAGTAGAGGGAACCCTAATAGCTCTAGTCTTCCTAGGCATGGTGCTAGAATAAGGACCAAAAGCACACAACAAAAAAAGAGAGAAAGAAAAAAAAAACAAAACCAAGGGCAGACTGCAATTTAGCACAAAAAAATATAGAACAAAAGCTATATGATGTATGAACAGATTAAATGACATGATGCATGTGCTAAAGTAGTGAATTAAGTTCAATTTAAGTTCAAATTCACAAAATTGGTTTGAGCATAGAGTTTCTAACCAAAACCCCAAAAAAAATTAAAACCACTTGAAAGTTTTTTAAAGAAATTAACCAATTGACCTTCACACAAGTTAGAAAACAGTTTAGAATGATCAATTACATCAAATCAACAAGCCAATTTCATCAATTTTAACCCAATTGAACAAAATCCCAAAATCGGTTTCAATACAAGCCCTAGAATTTTCAATTTCTCACAAAGCCCCAAATTGATCAAATTAACCAACATATATCATGAATATAACAATATAGGAGTAAAACCCAATGATCAATTTCAGAAAAAAGAGGATTAATTCAACAAAAATCATAAATGTGAAAAGTTCTGAAATCCCATTAAAATGCATGAGATTATGCATGAAATCATGAAAATAAAAGTAAAAGGAGGGGTATAAAGGTCTTACCGGCCTTGGGAGAGAAAAACCTTGCAAAGAATTTGGTTGAAAATGACAAAAAATTCTCAGTGGAGCCTTGCCAAGTCGGAGAGAGAGAGGAAAGTTTGAAAAAGTTTTGAAAAAGTGTTTTGAATGAGTCAAACACTGTGTTAAAAAAAAAAACTCGATTCACGATGTTCGATTAATCGAAAAAATAGGTTCGATCAATCGAACCAGACAGAGGCTCACTGAAATTTTTAAATGCAATTTCAATTTATTGAAAAATAGACTTGATCGATCGAAATTGTAAAAAAAATGAATTTTGGAAAATCAACAGAATTTGAAGCAACCTCTCCTCAAAGCATTGAAGAATTAAAAAAATGCATGAGTATGAGATGAAATAATTTTCACAAACTCAAGATTTAAAACCCAATTCTCCCAAAATTTAGATTTTAAACAATCTCCTTTTTTTTTTTTAAGCAACAAATCAGTTTTGCATAAAACTCAAATTATTTTTCAAACTTGGTTAGTCAGACCAAAAACACACACAATTACATGTACAATGTTTAGCAAAGAGTAACTTGTGTTGTGTGTGCAACTAGCAAAAGCTTGAGATACATGTGAGGTGAGATGTGAATAGCAATCAACCACAAAGTCTACAAAATTGATCACATAGAATTCAAAAGAGACTATCACCTAAAGAGTTACATCATATAACTCTCACATCTCCTAGAACATAAGCTTGCAATCATGTAAGTTTCTTGAAGTTTACCTCATAATATACACACAAATTTTAAGCAATTATTAATTAAACCGAGGCTTCACCTTATGCTCTTTTGTGCATGTGCTACACTTTCTCGAGCACAAAATCTTATGATATGCACTAAGGTGTTCATGATTGGCTAGTGCACAATGGTGAGATGGTTATTTATGCCTTTCTCAAAGGATCAAATCCGACAGTCAAACAACATGTGACTTCAAGATTAAGACAAAGTGATAAACACCATAAACATCTTTCCCACACAACATGCACTACAAAGTTTCAACTAGTCAAGTGCGATAAATAAGCTCATCAACACTAAACAAAGTACAAGAGACATGTCATGTGAAAATAAATTGACCAACTTTGTTTTCAAAAATAAAGAGAATAGTGCAAGAACACAATGTGCTTCCTTTTCCTTCCTTCATTTTTTATTTTATTTTTTATTTTTTTATTTTTTTTATATAGAATAAAAAAACACCTAGAATGAAATGCATGAATGTAATGCAATGCAACTCCTAGAGACAAAAAAGAAAAACACAAAAACAAAAGAACAAAGAACAATGGTCACAAAGGAAAAGCAATGAAGCATAAGGACCATGTCAGAAAGACTTAGTTAGTTTGAGTCTTTTGCATCCAAAACTTTTTAGATGCACCTCGAGCATTGGAGTTTGTATTCACATTAGAGTGATTTCCAACTCCAAGATTGGAATAAAGGTTGAGCACCTTTACCAATTCACCAATAAGTGCTATAGGATCTTGTGCTTGAGGCACTGGCACTTTTGATTTGTTTGCTCTCTTAGCAGCTTGCAACTTATAACAATTAGGACAAATGTGTCCAGACTTCTCACAAAAATGACACACCCAAGCAGGCTTACCATGCATCTCTTCCTTAGAAAGGGTAGACTCCTTAAGTTTAGACTCTTTTAGATCAACCCTAATCTTCCTAGATGGTGAAACTTCTATGGGTTTGACAACCTCACTCACAGGGAATTTAACAGTTTCACTCACAGCCTCACTCATAGAAGGTTCAGAAGAAGATGAAGAAACAAAGTGTGTGGAATGGGGAGCAGACATAGAGATGCTTTCAACAAAACCTAATCCAGATTTATCAAAAGGAGACTTTTGAACACCCAACAGTTGATGAAGTTTAGAACTAGCAGATCTAGCAACAGATAAATCAAGTTCCAAAGATTTAACTTTATCAAGCAATAACATATTCTCAGTTTTCACATTGTTCAAAAGTTCATTAGCATTAAAATGTTTAACGAGCAGATTTTTCTTATCAAGCTTAAGAGATTCAATTTTCTTCAGGCCAAGTTCAACATTCATAGCATCCTTTGCAGCAACTTTGCAAAGTTTATTGTAGGCCTTTTGAAGATCTGCGTCCTCAGAGAGTTCCCCATCAAAAGGGTTCTCTTTAGCAGATATGCTTTCATTCACTACAGCAGTAGCTGTGAAAGCAATGAAGTTTCCATCCTCGTCACATTCTGACTTATCATCAGAAACTTCACCTTCACTAAGGGTTACAGCCATAGCCTTACCCTTAGACTTCAAGTAAGTAGAACACTCAGATTTCATGTGACCATACCCTTGACATCCAAAATACTGAGGACCCATAGAATTATTAGAAGATTGACCTACTTTTTCTCTAGGTTTGTCATTATTGTTCACCTTAGTGGGATCATTCTTCCTTAAATTTCTAGATTCAGCAGTGTTCGCACTTCTTGCCTTTCTATTGTTATTTCTGAGAAAATTTCTAAAGTTCTTGACAAGGTAAGCAATCTCTGTAGCAGAGAGTTCATCATTAAATCCACCAACCTCAACATCATCAACTGACTTAAGAGTCATTGATTTGGATTTGCTAGTTTTGGGTAGGTCCAACTCATAAGATTGAAATGATCCTACAAGTTCATCAACAGGGATGAAGTCCACATCCTTGCTCTCAGTTATGGCAGTCACCTTGGGTATAAATTCTCAATTAAGGATCTAAGAATCTTCCTAACAATTTTCGATTGATCATAGATTTCACCCAAGTTATAAGCATAATTAACAATATCATTAAGTTTAGCATAGAATTCATTAAAAGATTCATTATCAGACATCCTCATGCTTTCAAACTTAGAAGTTAATTGTTGCAATTTGTTGATTTTGACAGCCTTTGTGTCTTTATGCACAGTCTGGAGGATATTCCAAGTAGTATGAGCAACCTCAACAATAGAGATTCTCTTAAATTCCTCCATAGAAACAGCGTTAAAGATAGCATTCATAGTCTTGCTATTGAACGCAGCTGCTTCTTTTTGAGAAGTTTGCCACTCACTAACAGGAGTAGTGGGCTTCTCCCATCTGTATTCAACGGAGTTCCAGACTCTCTCATCAATTGATTTCAGGAATGCTTTCATCCTTACTTTCCAATAAGCATAATTATTCCCATCAAAATGAGGAGGAATAACCAGAGGGTGTCCGTGTTCCATGACAACAGGGGTCAAGGATCAGCTCAATGATCAAAGGATCAACAACAAGAGAGCAACTTGCTCTGATACCACTTATTGGTTTTTAGACCCCTTAAAACCACAATTGGATTTACCTAGGAAATTAGCCAAGTTGTTACTTAGTCAAATTAAAAAAATCTAGGTTATCACAAACAAACAATCATATCATGTAAAGCAGTGGAAATATAAAAGACCCAATATATGATCACCCAGGAAACCAAACCGGTAAAAACTTAGGGAGGATTTAACCTAGCTATCCTCAGGGTAAACTTGAATCCACTATCTTGAAAGAATCGAAGTTCATACAATAAGACTTACAAGTCCCCACGCTTGACTTCTTATTACTACCCACCAGTAGAACTTACTGACACGACCACGTGCAAGCTTCGAATCCACGGACTTCTTCTTTCTTGGATTCTCCACCAAATACAAGCACACCCGCTTGTGTTTCTTTAAGCTTCAATGGCAGCAACTAGATTGATCATCAAGGTGTACAAATCTTCTTCTCCTTGAAAACCCTAAGTTTATGTGAAGGAAAACTCCTCAAAGATCTCACAAGAGATTCACATAAATCGCAATATGAGCAACACTAAAACGTGGCTATGGTTTGCCTTTTATACCTAGGGTAAATTAGAAACCCAAAACGTTTTAAATCACTTAGGGCTGAGTTGGAAATTCTGTAGAAAAAACGTCAGACCCGATTTTCGATTGATCGAGCCTAAGCTTCGATCGATCGAAAAAGGCTGAAACAGTTTTTTCATTCCTTCAATAACTTATTCCAACTTTACAACAATAAACTAACTTTGAGCAAGTCTAAAACAACCTAAATACATTGTTTTGATCAATGTTTGCCAACAATACAAATTAGAGTTCTAAATACATAAAAACCTAAGTCTTTAGAACCTAACAAAATTAAATCCGAAAGGTTTTGGTAATATTATTCTGATAAGAAAAGGGAGAACAATTATTTTCCTATGAAGAGTGTATAAGTTATTATTATGAAATAGATTATGATTTTGACAGTGATATGGATGATTATAATTATAACTATAATATATACCTATTGCTTGTATTAAGTGTAGGAAATATAGAGAGGAAGGTCTGTAAATTCTCCGTCCTGAAAAATGAGATCAGTGCGGAGCACTTCTTGCAGAATTTCACTTTTTTCACAACATGAATACATTGCATTTGCTAGCAACGTATCCTGAAGGGATATTGTCTCTATCGAGACGCCTTCATGCCTATCTGAAATCCTTACATAAGGCTTTCGGGATTGTTTGGGTTGCACCGCTGGTGCCTTACCCTTTCCTTTCATGTCTGGGGGGTTCTTTTACTCATGGTAGTCTGCAATTGGGTTTTGGGAAAAAGATTATGTCTTGAAATATTATTTTGAGAATAAAAATTTTCATGCAAAGCTTCTTTCAAATTCATTTTTAAAATCCTTTCATCAATGTCTTTTTGTGACGTTTCTTTAAAATGCTTTATAAGAAAATCATTTTTAAAATTTAAAGCATATATTAATTTTAAAAAAATTTTAAAATTTTTTTGCAATTTAGTACAGCCACTTGGCATAACCACGACTTCTAAGCCCAACTTTTATTATATAGTACTAGCATTATGCCCGTGCGATGCACGACTTAATCAAAATTCATATGTAAATAATTTTTTTATTAATTTACTTAAAATAAATAATAAAAATAAATGAATATTTTACTTTTAAGTTACATAATGAATGCATGTTGTGTGAAATTGAGGTATCATAAAATGCATATATATATATATGCATTTTAATATATATATATATATATATATATATATATATATATATATATATATATATATATATATATATATATATATATATATAATTGAATGGAAGATGGTAAAGGTACCTAAAATATATATATATATATATAATGATTTTCAATAATACATTGAAATTTAAGGCTCAATTAATCACACATAATTAAATGGAAAACCCTTGAATTTAATAATTAAAAACTATCCAAAACAATAATTGAAATCATGTTTAAGTGAAACCTCAATTAAATAATTAAGAACAATCTAAATTATTAAACATTTAAACATTTAAAGTTTAAGTCTAAACTTAAAGTTTAAGTCTTGTGCGTTGCATGCTACATGTGTGTGTATATGCATAAAAAATTATCTAAATTTAATATTTATTGTAGAAAAGAGGTGGTGTAGTCTTACCCTTGTCTAGCTAATTCTTATTATAATTCCTTTGTGTAGCGTGTGAATATGCATGAAAAATGATCTGAATTTAACATATATTATAGAAAAGAGATGGTGTAGTCTTACCTCTACCTAACTAATTCTTATTATAATTCCTTCATGTAGTGTGTGAATATGCATGAAAAATGATCTGAATTTAACATATATTGTAAAAAAGAGGCGGTGAAGTCTTATCCCTGTCTAGCTAATTCTTATTATAGTCGATTTGTTTTGCAGGGAGGTAGAAAACCCCTCTTATATATATATATATATATATATATATATATAAGTCAGCGTTAATATATAATGGCTAAGTTATTAATCTTAGGAAGTGGTATCTCATGCGGATTAGTATTTCAATTGTGGGTTTCAGTAGTTAGAAGTTAGTGCATAGTAGTTAATAATTAGAAAATTACATTTCAATTTCTTTAAACTGATCCCTTAAAAAAGTTTATAAGAGTTTCAATCACGTTAATAAATTATCTCTCTATTCAATTTTTTTTTTTTTTTTAAATCATGTTAAAAAAATTTACTAATAAAATTATTATTAGTAAACATTTCTTAGCCTTATCTATTTAGCTTTGTTGCCAGATTTATATAAACTCTATTATTTTATTTTATTTCTTTTTTTTTCCCCAAAGAATATTACACAACCGAAAACCTATAAACAATAATTTACATTCAATATAAAGAATATAATCAAATTATTCATAATTTAAAATTAAGAAATTAACACAAATTATAAATTAAGATATAAATTTAGAAAAACAACAAAGAATAAACCTGTTTGTTTTCTTTATCACTTTAAGATCATGTTTTGGTTTTACACGTAGTAATATAATTTAAATGAAAAAAAGATTAGATGAAGAGTTTGAATTGTAATCAAATTAAAATTTTTTATCAACTTATAAATTATAATAATAAAAGGATTAGATGAAGAGTTTGGATTGTAATTAAATTAATATTTTTATCAATTTAGAAATTATAAGAGAAGAAGATAAGTACAAAAAAATTATATTAATTTTTTAAAAAATTTATAAAAAATTTCTGCAATTTAGTACAGCCACTTGGCATAACCACGACTTCTAATCTCAACTTTTATTAGATAGAACTAGCATTATGCCCGTGCGATGCACGACATAATCAAAATTCATATGTAAATAATTTTTTTTATTAATTTACTTAAAATAAATGAATATTTTACTTTTAAGTTACATCATGAATGCATGTTGTGTGAAACTAAGGTATCATAAAATGCATATATATATATATATATATAATTGAATGGAAGATGGTAGAGGTACCTAATATATATATATATATATATATATATATAATGATTTTGAATAATACATTGAAATTTTAGGCTCAATTAATCACATCTATTTAAATGGAAAACCCTTGAATTTAATAATTAAAAACTATCCGAAACAATAATTGAAATCATGTTTAAGTGAAACCTCAATTCAATAATTAAGAACAATCTAAATTATTAAACATTTAAACATTTAAAGTTTAAGTCTTGTGCGTTGCATGCTACATGTGTGTGTATATGCATGAAAAATGATCTAAATTTAATATTTATTGTAGAAAAGAGGTGGTGTAGTTTTACCCCTATCTAGCTAATTTTTGTTATAATTCCTTTGTGTAGCGTGTGAATATGCATGAATAATGATTTGAATTTAACATATATTGTAGAAAAGAGATAGTATAGTCTTACCTCTACCTAGCTAATTCTTATTATAATTCCTTCGTGTAGTATGTGAATATGTATGAAAAATTATCTGAATTTAACATATATTGTAGAAAAGAGGCGGTGTAGTATCCCTGTTTAGCTAATTCTTGTTATAGTCCATTTGTTTTGCAGTGAGGTAGAAAACTACTATGCGCTAACTTCTAACTACTAAAACCCACAATTGAAATACTAATCCATATGAGATACCACTTCCAAAGATTAATATCTTAGCTATTATATATTAATGCTAACTTATATATAATTAGAAAATTACTTTGCAATTTTTTTTAAACCAATCTCTTAAAAAAGTTCATAAGATTTTAAATCACGTTAATAAATTATCTCTCTATTCAATTTTTTTTTTTTTAAATCATGTTAAAAAAATTTACTAATAAAATTATTATTAGTAAACATTTCTTAGCCTTATCTATTTAGCTCTATAGCCAAATTTATATAAACTATTTTATTTCTTTTTATTTCTTTTTTTCCCAAAGAATATAACACAACCAAAAACCTATAAACAATAATTTACATTCAATATAAAGAATATAATCAAAATTATTCATAATTTAAAATGAAGACAAACTATAAATTAAGATATAAATTTAGAAAAACAACAAAGAATAAACCTGTTTGTTTTCTTTATTACTTTGAGAGCTCATTTTTTTTATTTTTTTATTTTTTTAAATGTAGTAATATAATTTAAATAAAAAAAGGATTAGATGAAGAGTTTGAATTGTAATCAAATTAAAAAATTTTATCAACTT
Source organism: Quercus parvula (assembly GCA_030820535.1). Classification (NCBI taxonomy): domain Eukaryota; kingdom Viridiplantae; phylum Streptophyta; class Magnoliopsida; order Fagales; family Fagaceae; genus Quercus; species Quercus parvula. The sequence goes on from JAUAME010000003.1 coordinate 52,106,671, forward strand.
ATAAATTATAATAATAAAAGGATTAGATAAAGAGTTTGGATTGTAATTAAATTAAGATTTTTATCAATTTAGAAATTATAGGAGAAGAAGATAAGTACAAAAAAATTATATTAATTTTTTTTTAAATTCTAAAAAAATTTGCAGTCACTTGGCACAACTACGATTTCTATGCCCAACTTTTATTATATAGTATATGATATGATATGGATATAAATATAGATATAGATGATATCTACTATTAATTAACTTTTCTTTCTCCCTGTCTCACAAAAACACAAACATTTTGTGTGTGTACACAAAAGAGAGAGAGAAATATATATATATTTACAAGATAGAAATTATACTATAATATAATCTAAGTATATATATGTGTGAAGCTTCATCCTAGAGATTTTAATCCCGGTCCTTGCTCTCCCCACCCTACAAGCACTTATACTTATGAAGTGACTATCGCATCAAGAGTGTGTGGTGGTAAGAGAGAAATATGTTAAAGGTCCCATGCAATATGTTGAATGAGCAAATCCGAGTGATAACCCAATGTGGGTTTATGGGCCGCGGGTCCATTTTGACATGTAGGCACCAGAGAAATGCCGTCGTCTTAGGCTCTGGTTTTGGTTCTTTGAACAAAGGTCCAATTATGGCTGTGGTGTCGAACGGGATAGTTGGATCTGGGACAGGGTCAGGATCAGGGACTCTGGCGGATCGGTTGACTGAAGATGGGTTGTCGTATAAGGAGAGATTCGTAGTGAGATGCTATGAAGTTGGGATTAACAAAACTGCCACTATTGAAACCGTTGCTAATCTCTTGCAGGAAGTTGGATGCAACCATGCACAGAGTTTAGGATTTTCAATAGATGGCTTTGCAACCACCCCCACCATGAGGAAATTACATCTCATATGGGTTATCGCTCGCATGCACATTGAAATCTACAAATACCCAGCTTGGAATGATGTGGTTGAAATTGAAACTTGGTTCCAAGGGGAGGGAAGAATTGGAAACAGACGAGATTGGACACTCAAGGACTATGCTACTGATCAAGTTATTGGAAGAGCAACAAGCAAGTGGGTGATGATGAACCAAGACACCAGACGACTTCAGAAAGTTAGCGATGATGTACGGGATGATTATTTAGTATATTGTCCCCGAGAACCCAGATTAGCAATTCCTGAAGAGAACAGCAATAGTTTGAGAAGAATACCAAAACTGGAAGATCCTGCCGAGAATTTCAAGCGGGGACTTGTGCCCAGAAGAGCTGATCTGGACATGAACCAACATGTTAATAATGTCACTAACATTGGATGGGTTCTGGAGAGCTTGCCTCAAGAAGTCATTGATAGCCATGAGCTGCAAGCTATTACTTTAGATTACAGACGGGAGTGCCATCACAATGACATAGTTGATTCACTTACCAGTGTGGATGCCAAAGCAGTTTCTAGGATTCAAGGAACTAATTATGGGTCTACAGCTGCAACAGAAAACAAAGAAGATTTACGTCAGTTTCTACATTTATTGAGAGTATCAGGTGATGGGCTTGAAATCAATCGAGGATGCACTGAGTGGAGAAAGAAACATGCAAGATGATACATAGTTTAGTTGACTTTACTTTTCTATTGCTTTTAATTTCAATCTCTCTTCTCATGTATTAATTTTTACTTTTCAGCCCAATGGATTTGCTTCAAAATTATCTTTAGAGAGAGAGAGAGAGAGAGAATCTTATGCATCCATTGCACACAACAGTGGAAAATTGTGGAATCTCATCTATTGTAAGACATTAGTTGCCTGCAATGGATGCACAAGATACTAACTCCTTTGTATCATGCATACATATTGCTTTGAGAGACTCCATGAATCATTTGATGTATTTTATTTTTAGTTTTTCTTTGATATTTATAAATTCACTTTTCTCATCTTTTTTTTTTTTTTTTTAATTTTAATTTTAATTTCTCTCCTGCAGATTCTATTATCTTCAGAAAATTATTACAATACCTATTTTTGGTACCGAGTGCATTAGAGATCGAGTTCAGTTATTTAGAATCTTTCACATGATGCTACAATAGAGAACACAATGTCTAAGAGGTCAACTCTTCATTGTAAAATGTAGTGGCAACTCTAGAAATTGTTTTTAGGCTAGTAACTGAAAAAATTAAATTATATAAAATTTAACAAAGAGATAAATTGAATGTATCAACATCACAAAAATAAAAATACACACACACAAATACATGAAGTACTACAATTTATTTCTACTAATAAAGAGAAAAAGATAATGGACTGATAAGTGATAAAGTGAGAATTGAGAATTGTTGAGATGAGCATAATAAAGTGCAAGGAGAAGGGAAAGAAAAATGAGTGATACTTGCTACAACTACGAGTTGAGTTGCTAAAAAAAGCAAAATTATTGCCTTTGCAAAACCAAAAAGAGTAAAATTGTCAATACTGCCAAGAAGAACTCATGACCATAATATTTTTCTTAATTCCATTTTTCAAGGAATGATTTTTTGAATGATTTGAATGAAAGAGTTAAAAATTTGAATGATTTTTTTTTCCTTTATAAATAGACTTTTTGTTAAATAATTTATTTTGGGCAAATTTGAATGATTTTTTATAATTATTTTTGTTGCTATTTGGGCAATTTTTTATTGTTGTTATTTAAAAGCTTTTTTGTTTTATTTGAGGGGCCAAAATTATTTTTAGAATAATGCTATGTCTACATTTTTAAAACAAATTTTATGCAATAATTTGTTATTAGTGAGTTAAAAAATGATGTCAATACATATTGAGCTCAGATTAGAATTAGAAGCTGCTAATTACATAACATTTAATATGAAAATTTTGTGAATATAGTATTCATATTTTTTTTTGAACCCAAATTCCTGTGATTCAAGTTAAAGACGATTATTTGTTGTTACTTATTTGCCGCTCCTAACAATGTTTATCTATTACACATTCTTAATAACTTTTGGGACTTTTTTAAAATTTCACTAGACATAAATCTATGTTTGTATGAATACACTACCCAAAAAAAAAAAAAAAAAACTGGGTTTAGGCGGTGTTTGTAAAACCTCCCAAAAAACCAAAAAAATGTCGTTGTAGACACAAATGGTTTATACATTTTAGAAAACGTCGCCAAATATAAGTATTTAATGGCGTTAAAAATTCTTTAGTGAACTAAATAATAATATTACATTTTTGTATTTTATGTAGGAAAATACATTTAGCAATGTTCCTAAAATGCTGCAAATAATCAATCATATAGCAACGTTTTAATGTAATATCTTGATTATGTGGACAGTACTTGAATTTTTTTTTAATGTAATAACTTGATTATGTGGTTAAATGCAGGGCGGCAGCACTTGTTGTTTACTTAAAAACAAAATTTCCAAAAAAAAAAAAATTATATATATATATATATATATATAATATTTTTCTATTAGTTTATTTTACTCTTAAAAATATTTTTGTACACCCCGATCATAGATCAGCCTAAAACCAAACAACAATTAGTTACTTAGTGTATTATTTATGTAAGTAATTCAAGAAAAAAAATAGTAAAGTTAGTGATTATTCAAGTACTTGATTAGTTAAGTAGACACTTAGTGTATTATTTATGCATGAATGAGTAATACCAATGAGTTGTGTTAGGATATATATGATTCACTTGTTAGGAATATATGTCACTACTTTATGTAATTGGCTAATCTTTTGACAAAACGCACTTTACTTGTATTTGGGTAGATCTAGGATATTTTTAATACTTCAAGAAACTTTGTTTCAAGATCAAGTGTTAAAGCCATGCAAGTTTATCCAAGAAATAAGTTGAAGAAGTGTTTGTCACTAAAGCTCGACAGCTAACATCTATTAAGCATCTATCGAGCTTAAGAAGCTATTCCAGCCCTGTGGCTCGACAGCTGCTCAACAGATGCTATTCGTTGAGGTTTAAGAAACTCAAATTTTCTAAATTGATTTTCTTCCAATCCATGATTATGTGTTTGAGATTTCTTTTCTCACAACTCTAGACATATAAAAGGATTATTTTAAGGGCCGTCAAAGTGGACACAAGTTGCACAAGTGTTGAAAAAGTTAGTTCAAACAAATTGTGATCAGAGGCACAGTTTTGCCCTAGTTCATCGCTCTTGTGAAGAAAATGTTGTGTTTGTGCACCGTAGGGTTTTGTGACCAAGCATCTTCTTGATCCTCATCGTCTAGATGAACTGAAGAACTTTGCAGCCAACAACCTTCTCTAATTGGTGTTTGAAGTCGCATACTGGGATCCGCGCAATTGGTTAGTCACGTACTGGGAGCCGTGCATTACAAGGAGAGATTGTCACTACAGAACAAGTCCAATTGAGTATTGGGGTAAGGTTCAACTGTAGGTTGGTATAAGGTACTGGGATTCCTTTACTTGTAACCACTTGTTGTGATAATGGTGGATTCTCAAGAGTGGTGACCTTAAAAGCACACGATGGGATTTTTGCCGTGTTGGTTTTCCCCATTCATAAACAAATCACTGTGTCAATTTATTTTTCGCTGCATACTTAATTTATTGGTGATTTTTTTGTGCTACCACGTGTTTGCATGTTAATTTGATTAATTAATAAACTTGGCTAATTAATTAATTAATTTATCACAATGGGTCAATTCGTTTTTGGCCTATCAAGTGGTATCAGAGTAGGCAAACTCTGATTAGGTTTTAATCTTTGTTGTGTGATCCATTGACCCCTGTTTGTCATGGAGAGAGGACAGTCTTTTATTGTACCTCCTTATTTGATGGCATTAACTATGTATACTAGAAAGTATGCATGAGAGCTTTCTTGTAGTCTCTAGATAAGAAGGTGTGGCAAGCTGTTGAGATAGGCTAGACCAAGCCAAAGGAGTTCAAGAAGATATCCTCTACTGAAACTACTAAGGAGGCATGGACCATTCTCCAGACAGCCTATGAGGGAACCAAGGCTGTCAAAGATTCAAAGCTTTAGAGGCTCACTACAAGCTTTAAGAAATCAAGATGAAGGATGATTAGTCATTTTATGGGTTCTATGCCAAGCTCAAGGACATAGTGAACTCAGTTTTCAATCTTAGGGAAATCATTCCTGAACCCAAGATTATGAGAAAGGTGCTCAGATCTCTACCTGAGAGATTCCATGCCAAGATCACCGCGATTGAGGAATCAAAGGATATTAACAAGATTCCTTTGACAGAGATAGTTGGTAATCTGCAGACCTACGAGCTAGGGTTAACAAGAATTGGGAAGTCGGGTGAGAGCAAGAGCATGGCTATGAAGGCTTAGAGCAGTGACACGGATGAGTCTTCAGACGATGAAGATTCTAAGATGAAGTCCTACATCACCAGGCAATTCAAGAAATTCATGAAGAATGCCAATGGGAAGGATTTCGACAAGGACCGTAGGCAATCTAGTTCTTCTCAGTTCAAGAGCCAAGATAAAGGGAACAATGATGCTAGGGATGGTTGTCAGTACACTATTCCCTCAGGACCGAAGTGCTTTAGGTGTCAAGGTTTCGGTCATATGAAACAAGAGTGCACTACATATCTCAAGACCATTGGGAAGAGCAAGGCATTCGCTGCTACCTTAAGCAACACTAAGCCTGAGGATGATTCTGACAATGACGATGACGGAATCCTAAATGCCTTCACTACCACTGTCAATCCTAATAAGGGGATTGTTGAAGATGTGGATAAAGAAGAGGAATTGGTGAAGTCCAAGTTTGGGAAGATGGATGAACAATATAACATCCACATAGCCTATGCAAAGTTATACAAAGTCTTAGAGAAACATGAGAAGATGTATAGGTTGGCCTCTAAGAAGCTTAGTGATGTGGAGCTTGAGCGAGAAGAGCTTTCCACAAAGGTTGATGAAGCCAATTAGACTATTGGAGCACTGAGATTTGAAAATAATTTATTGGCTGAGAAGACCAAAAAGCTTAAAGCGGAGTTGTTCCAAGTCAGAGCTCAATTGGAGAGGACTTCAAGTGTAAAGCTTGATGAGATGCTTAGTCTTCAGAAATCTGCTTCTGATCGAACCGGTTTAGGGTATGATTTCTCTTCTCCTAGTATCTACTGTTTTTGTTCCTCCTACTAATAATGTTAAAATTGAAAACAATAATGTCAAAACTGATTTAGCTAGTGAGAACACAGATAAGGGTAAATCTATCCTAGGAGCACCCCCTAAGCAAGATAAGAAAGAAGTTAAAAACCTTAGGACTAAGAAGGCTAACTCTCAAAAGCCTAAACAGAAAAAACAGCATCTCTGTCATCATTATGGTGTTGCCGATCATACTCAACCAAATTGCTATAAGTGGTTAGCCACTTAACAAAGCAACGACATAATAGCATCTGGAAGTCAGAATCAACTTCAATCCTCTCTTGCTCCCCTTGGAGATCTTCTCAAAACCCTCATGTTCCTTTCAAACTTAAACGGTTCTAATTCTTCCCCCTCATCACCGGTTTAAGGGTTTAATCAAAGGAAAGATTCTTCCAAGGTGTGAAAGGAAAAGGGTTTCAAGTGATTCTATCACTATTTCTCTCTCTCCCTTCTTGTTTTTGTTTGCATAACTTGTGCGTTTTGCTTTCATTTTGAGTCAGTCTAGTTTTATGCTTTGATTTGCTTAACATGTTTTTGTTTGTTTATTTTTAGTTTTGGTTTTTTTTTTCATATAAAATAAAAAAATTAAAAAATTGAAAAATACAAAAACAGTGTGTGTTTGTGTACATTGGTACTTGTGTACCTTGGATGGCCATTGAAACAAAATTTTCTAAACTTTGTATCTCTTGTAACTTAGATGAGCATCTCTACGCACAACTAAGCAAGTGAGCTTTATGACTCTTGTTTGTGATGAGTAAGATTAAGTTATCTCTTATACTTAACACTCGTATCACTCTTTTTGACGGGAAGGACTAGAAAATCTTAAGAGAAAGGCATAAATACCCATCTCACCACTGTTGCCCGCCAATCATAAAATTACATCTGTATGTTTTAGCATAGCAAAAGTTCAATGTCAATGACATCTATGTGCTTCGGCATAGGAAAAGTTCAATGTCAAAAGCTTAACATCATTGGGTATTTCTTTTCTATCTTTTATATGCCCATGCATGATTTGCCTAAAAAGAAAATGTGCAAAGAAAATAAAAGCAAAAAGAATCAAAATGCTTTAAATATGATTGCAAGCATGTCTTCTAGGAGATGTGGGAGTTATAGGATGTACCTTGAAAGTGATAGTTTCCATCAAACAGTTATGATTGTGTGTGAGTTAAAGTGATTTTCTCATATTTCAAATCGTTATAACATGTAAACACTTATGTAATCTTGCGATGTTTTTCACACACAACACATAATATTCTTTGCTACACTTGATACATGTGCAGGTACAATGTGATTTGGCCATCACAAGGTTTACATGTATTAATGTATGTTCACTAAACTGTCTTGACTTGTTTTTGAAATATAAAATTGGTTAGACTTATTTTGTGTGTGTGTGTGTGTTTGGGATCTTTGTGCTTAAAATTGTTGTTGAGAGATGATTTTGAGAGCTTAAAATGTTGATTGGATCTTTGGTTGAGTTGCATGCTTAATTGCATTCATATCTGTGTTTTTCCTCTCTTGAAAAACTGTTTTTAAGCAATCTCGACACCTTCTCAACACCTGGTTATCTGTCGAGATCTTAAGCTATTTCTTATCGCAATCTCAACACCTTCTCGATAGCTAGGTGGATCGACTAATATTTCTTCTAGATCCTCGATAGCTTCTCGACAGCTAGGTGGAGCGATCGAGATTTCTTCTGGATCCTCGATAGCTTTTCGACAGCTGGTGGATTGATCGAGCTTCTTTTTAGCCTTTTGTTGAATTGTCCCTCAACAAATCCACGACAACTGAATCTGTCGAAGCCTTTTTGCTTGACACTTGTCTCGACACCTCTTGACACCTATATCTGTCGAGATTTACTGGGCTCCTATTTAAGCACGAATCACGATTTCCTTCTCATTTTTCTCGATCTCTCTCTCGACAGACTTGTCTTCTTACCTCCCAAAACACTCTCTCTCACTCCAAACCTCAATTCCAAGTGTTTTTCAAGCCTTTTCAAGTTTTTCTCTTCACTTGGTAAGTTTCTTTTCTCTCATTTTCATGCATTTCATGTTTTGAAACCTAGGTTTTGGAGTTTTTGAATAATTTTGGGGTTTTTCAAAATTGATGAGTTTTTGTTGAAATTTTGGGATGGGTTTTTGCTTAAATGAGTTTAAAATCTCATGCATTGCATCACATTAGCATTATAACAGTATTATCATGCATTTAGATGTTTGCAAATTGATTGTATGCTGGTAGGATTGGATTAGGCTGAGCCCATGATGCTTTTTATATTGCATGTCACATGTTCATGCATTCCCATGCATACATACTCTGAATTCAATTTATTTTGATATATTTGAATTGCTTGGGGCTCTTGGTGGGTTTCTAGTTGGCATAATTGGTAAATTCTTTGATGGTTGAATAAATGATTTGAAGTTCAATCCCTGCCTATATCAAAAACCGATTGGTGTCTTAATTTAATGATAAAGAACTCTTATCAGAAGTGAATGTCATAGGTTGAAACTCTCTCTAAAAAAAATGGGTCTTTAAATTAATGTAATGTCAATTAAAAATATTTTTTGTAAGATTCAACCAAAATTTTAAATTTTTGAAAGATTTTTTAATTATTTGTGTATTATAAGTCTAAGGTAAATGACAACTTACCCACATATGGTTTGAAATCCCTTGATACAAGTGCTCTGCTAAATTCTTTTTTATCTTATTTGATCTTATATTTTTATGTTTTTTTGTGTTTTTGGAGGAAAGAGACATAAAAATTGAGCAAAATTACATATTTAGCCATGTTTTTAACAGATTTGGGTTACAGAATTCTAACTGAGCTAATCTCAAATGGATAAAGTGTTAAAATTTAACTGACCTACCAAAATACAGGTAAGTAAGTTAAATTTCAGTCAAACCACAAGCAGGTAATTTGTAATTTGCCCATAAATCTATAATGCTTATGGATCTCTCAAGCAATGTCACCATGAATCGTAGAGTACCTCAAGATACATATCACCTAACTTTTTTTTCTCCCCAATCCAAGAAATCAGTATCAAAGAATAGCCACAATTTTGTAGAGAATTCATAAAACCCAGACACTCAAACACAAATATCATCTAAACAAAATATATTGCGCACTGTGGAATAAGCAATAGCTATAATGAAGCCAACAGACTTGTAGGTAGCTTATAGATCACTTTCTGAAGCTACTTTCTAAGACGAATAAAATCTAAACAAAATAGTCTAATACATACTGGTAATACTTATCAGCAATAACAAAAGTAGCTGTTAGTTTTAGCTTTCTACTGAGTGGAAATTTAAACCACATTTATCAATGACAAAAGATCCTCGAACACAAAAGTGGTATCTTAATAGGCAATAAATTCAAGAGAAAGACCACTCAAAACTAAATTATAACCTGATAATAATAACTGTTGGAGCATCCTCCTCAAATGGAACATTTGGGAGTGGTTAGGCTCAGGGCTTAGGAAAATTTGGCAATTTTTTCAATTGGAAAATTGGGCTATATTATAGAAATTGAAGAGGAAAAAAATTATTTTGAAAATTCCGTTTTGGTTGTGTATGTAACTAAAGTTAGGCTTATGCCTAAATTTCTATCAAGTGAAATGGACTATCAAAGAAGTCCAATTCTGTCATTTAAACTTTAAATAAATAAAAAAGAAGTCCAATTATTCCACTTTGATCAAGTAGGCTTTAAAGTCCTTCACTTATCCATTTTGGTTGTATATGTAACTAAAGTTGGGCTTATGTGAAATTTTTCTTAAAGGATTGTAAAGTACAATCTCAGTGTTCAAATGTGATTGAATTAAAGATTAAGATCTGTTTGTGTGGAGAGAAAATTTGAAAGAAAAGAACAGAGTAACGAGAGAGAGAGAGAAAGAAAGAGAAAGAGAGAGAGAGAGAAAAATGATTTCCTTAATATAAATATCCCAGTTTTTTTAAATCCTCAAACAAAGTTTTGAAAAATTGAAATTAATAAAGTTGATATTTGTTCATTAGAGCATGATTGAAGTTGTGTCCAAAAGTATGGGATTATCATATTAGTCAACATGATAAAATCAACATATTCTTTCAAAGTACCCAATAAATAGATTATTAAACCATCTTTCTTTTTTCTCTTTTAATAGAAGGCTAGAATATTATTTCATAGCTTTCAATTTTTGTTTTTCATGTTATTTCCTTTGTGACTTAAAATTCACGAATAAAATGCAATTTTTTGTCTACCATGATTTTTAATTTAATAAACCACCATGTCATCAAAAAACATTTTGGTGCAAGTATTAGAAAAGATTTTATTGCTTCTGTTCATATCACACTCTTCATTAACAAATAAAAATTTATAAAAAAAAAAAGAGAGAATATTTTTTATTGATAATTTAATTTAGAAATATTATATATAAGGACAAATATACAAAATTATGCATTTTATAAGCAATTTATTACCTGATATAATAATAGTAGTAATAATAATTTATTTAATTAGATTTGAGTTCTAAAATTATATAAAAATAACTTATTTAATTATTGTTTTTCAATATATATATATATATATATATATATTTACATATAAAGAAAATTTATAACTAAAATCGTGTGACACATGGAACTGGTGGTAATATAATAAGAAGAGTTAGGTGTAGTAGTAAACAAGTTTTTAATTTTTTTTTTTGTAAGGAGTGTAGTAGTAAACAAGTGATAGACTGATAGTTGGAAACTTTCACCGGTGGTAGTATAACATGAAGGGTTAAGTGAAGCAATAAAAAGTGTTATTACTAGTCATAGTTGGTAACTTTCACCGGTCGTAGTATAATATGAAGGATTAGGTGAAGTAATTAGAGATTGTCAATGCTAGTCATGGTTGGAAACTTGGAAAGTGTGGTGTAAGTTCCTTAAATCGACTATCGCACCATCCGACCAATGGAAGGCCAGTTTCCGCATTGAGCCACACAATCCCAGTTATCGACCAATATAATATGTTCGGTCTCGTTGCTAAAGAGTCAAGGTCATCGTGGTTTCTAGGGACTCATGTAGCCCCAGTGGCTTCTTCAATTATGTGCCTTCTTTTTTCTTTTTCTTTTTTTTTCTTTTTTTTTTTTTTGGGGAAAAAATAATGTGCCTTCTTGACTAACTTTCGTTTTCACAAATAAAAATTGGATCAAACCCTTTGACGGGGTCCAATATGGTATAATAAATTATCAAATTTTAATAATTTATGTTTTAATTCATTCAAGTATAAAATACTGACAGTTGAACTGTTGATGGATACAAACAAATACTTTGAGAGAAACAAAGAATAATAAGACAAGAAAATAAGTGTAATTTTGGTTGTTCCGACTCTCGATGGGGAATCACTTTTTTTTTTTTTTTTGGAGAAATAGAGGGGGAATCACTTTGATGCAATAAGAGTTGCGGTAAAATTGTAAATTAGCGCGTAGTCATAGAACTACTCAAGAACAAAAGAAAACATGCGATGAAGTTTATATTTGACAGAAAAAAATCTCCAAGTTACAAGCCACTTATGATTTCCAAAAAACAAAACCCAAATATATACTTGTAATTTTTTATATTTATTATTTAGTTTTAATAACACTTTTTGTTTACTTTACAAAATATATATGGATTTTGTTAAATCATCCATTTTTAGAAACATTTTTTCGGAAATTGAAAAAGTATTGACAGTTTTTTTAATTTCCGAGAAAATGTTTCCAAAAATAGATGGTTTAATGTGTGCTCTTAGGGCACACATTAACTGGACCCTATATATATATTGAACATCTTTTTTTAGAATTTCAATAATTTTAGTTCAACTAAAATAGAGTAATTTTCTGCACGCAACAATTTCACAACAAATCTCTATTTTTTTATTCATTGGTAAGAACTTGTCATTTAGAATTTATTGTGAAAAATTGTGGGAGTAGCATTTCTCACAAAAATAATCTTGGCCCTCCAAACATAATTCATTACCTTTAAAAAAAAAAAAAAAAATTATGTCATACTTGTAATCTCCTCATAGTTGTTATAATCCTTTTAGTTAGTTAGTTAGTTAAGATAATGATGAGTGAGTTAGGATTTTAGTATGTCATATGCGCTCTACAAAATCAGTTCCAATCATTAGTCCTTGATGCATTAATGGGGAATACCACCCGAGAATCTAAGATGCAAGAGCCGGAATTTCATGCCGTTGGACCAAGAACCAATTCTTGATGCACCAATGGAGGCTCTCACTCAAGAGTCTACGATTCAGGAATCGGCAATCCAAGTGTCGATGATCCAAGAATCAAAGATGCAAGAACCAACAATTCTAATGGTTCTAGAATCAGATGAGGTTTTGAGGATCCAAGAACATTCCAAGGTCCAAAGAACTAATGAGACCTTGGAGATTGAAGAACCCTTAAAGGCTCAATAATTTGAGAGTTTGAAGATCTAGGAAAAAGAAACCTTCATGTACATGAGACTGCTTGTCAAAGAGAAGTGCATAAATATGGTGATTAAAATGTCACTAAGGTATTGGTCCATTGGAAGATCTCCTTTGATGAAGATGCCAACCACAACAATACCATATGGACAAGGTGTTTTAAAGGGGAAGGAAATGATAGAAACCCCAAAGTATGTCCTGTAATCTCCTGATAGTTGTTGTAACCTCTTTAGTTGGTTAGTTAATTGAGATTAGGATGAGTTAGTTAGGATTTAAGTACATGTAACTCATTTAACGCATGACTTAACTTATAAAGCACATGTTGAATTAACTAGCCAATTATCTTAAACCACGTGGGCCAAGAAAATTAGAGTTAGTCTTTTATAAATACATAATTGTAATTTAACATTAGATACCATTGAAGAATAAATCAGTTGTGAATGTTCAAATAGTGTGTGAAACACCTATGAACGTTTAGACCCCCAATTTACAAATTACCAATTCAAGCTTATTATCAAACAAGTTATGTGCGGAACATGAACATAAGCTAAAACTGAATTGATAAAACAGTCGAAACCAAATAAAATCACAACTACAGCAGAAGTTAAATGGCAAAGATTAAGGGAAGAGAGATGCAAACACAAAGACAACACAGCGATGTGTTATCGAAGAGGAAACCGAAGTCTTCGGCGTGAAACCTCTCTGCCGCCCTCTAAGCGGTCAATAATCCGCTAAAAAATGAAGTTGGGATATATGAACAGTAGAAGACCCTCCAAGCCTAATCTACCCCAGTGTACCTAAGCCCTCCAAGCTTCTTACTCCAACAAGGTTGCGCCGAACCTTTGTCTTCTTTAACTTACCGGATTCCACTATAGCCCATAGCATCAACCAATATTAATTGATCCCTTCCTAATTGCTTCCTAAGCACCAAATAGCCTCTTCACAAATATGAGTATGGTGAGAAAAGGTTTTGGCTAATGTACCTCTCAAGGATGTAAAAATGGAGAGGATGAGAGTTGAGGAATTTGGAGAATCAAAAGATGAAGATTGTGGATGAGTCAATCTTGTTTTTCTCTAGGGTTTCTTTCTCAAAATTCTCTCTGGAAGCTCTCTACATTTCGTGGGTATAAGGGGTATTTCTACTTGTGTGTGTTTGGAATCCGAAGAGTTAGTTTTTCCAAAACAGAGCTGGCTGGTGGCTTGGCGTAACGATTTGACTGAGCCGTGAGTTCCAACCGCGAGGTAACTGAACGGCCAGACAGGACTTTTTGTCTTGTAGTGCTCTAGATGGCATAACGCTTCAACTTCTTCGCATGCTTGGCACGTGTGCAACTTCTAACAGCTTGCAAACTGCGAGTTACCTGCAAGATCCAGTCACGAGTCCCTGCTTCTTTGCGCAATTTTGAGCATTTCTTCACACTCTCTCACACACTACCCTTACATGATTCCCACCTAAATACAGGGTTACTAATTGCTAAAATACAAGCAAATTTGGTACGGAATAAAGCCAACAAGATGGTTGATAACATTCAACCTTACAAATTGCTTAATACATCTCTCTTTCTCTCCCTCTCTCTCTAGAGGTTTAGGTCCCCTTGAAGTGGCCTACAACAACTACTATTCCAATTCACCATTCTTACTTTTCCACAGTTCATATTCATATTCTAGCAAGTTCTTATCATGAAGATTGAAAGTTTCCTAAGATTGATCTTCCATTTTTTATTTTTTAAGAATTACTAAATCAAGTTATGTTTTCTATTTTTTGTTTCTAAAATTCAAAAGTTTCATGTTATCTTACATGAATAGAGTAGATCAAAATACTTTTTCACTTCTTGTTTTATATGAGATGAAAAACCATGTTTTCCAACAATCTATGGAACAACTGAAAGAGAATACAAGATGTCATTAATTGGTCAAATCTATTTTTATCATAGAAATTCTTGTAATTTAGTAACTTTTGGAGTAGTTGTGAATACTAGTTTCTATATCAATAATAAGTAGCTAATTGGTATTAATCACAATGGAGTCAATTTCGTACTAGAAGTTGTTTCAATTTGGCTAGGAGAACAAAATTTCGGTATGAGTTGATATTAGTGTACCATTTCGGGATTACTGCTATTTATATATTTCTATACATAAATAAATAAATATATATATATATATATATATATATATATATATATATATATACATATTTGTATTATTTATGTAAGTATGAATTTATTAATTTTTATATTTATCAACATAAAATTTAAAGTCCACATATTTTATAAGCCTAAATATTAGTTTAAGTACATTAATCAATATATTAGATTAAATAATTTTTTTTAATTTTTAATTTTTTTTTATTGTACCGGCCGAAATGTCAATAACGGCCAGCATAGCTAAAATAGGACCATATAACCTAATAATTTTTTGGCACGTTTTGAAGGAGTACCGGTTTAATGGCCGGTATGGTATATTTCCCCAATACGGACGATACCGGTACAATATCTATAGGTTTGTGGCTATTGTCATATGCCCAATTCATATCGGTTGAACTCGGGGCATGACAATATTTGATAATATATAATATGATCTTAAAAAAAAAAAAAAAAAAAGGCACAGATTACGTTCATTCATGGGAAAAAAAAAGGGACATGTTCTAAACTGATGCATATTTTTATCCGTGTCACATACATACATGTACATAAACACAGATAATAGTTATCGAAGATGTAGGAACTCGTCTACTTTGAAATTACTACATGCATCAATTAGAGAGTCATATAGACTCTATCTCCTAAACGCTGCTCTTGATGGAAGAACTGTATCCTGTTTTGTCATCATAGTATTTCGACCACAGCATCACACCTCCATACTTGGCACTACGTTTAATGGCCGGAAGGACTTTAGAAGTTAAATCAGCAGCTGGAGTGAAGCCACTCCCAGCTGCATTAGGTGAAGCAGGAAGTCCTAAGAAAAAATTGGTGGCAGGAATAGAGGTAGTCCATTGGTTCCAATACTTTACTAGATTACCTGAGCTGTACTGGCATGGAGGGTTATTATAGAACTGTACCCATACATAATCAAATAGACCTGTCTTAAGGGCAGCTCCCATATAAGCATCAGGAAATGGGCACTGAGGAGCTGCGGTTAAGTACACTTTTTTTCCTGGTTTGCTGTATTGAGAGAGAAACCTTGCAAGCTCATCCCAATGTTGGGTTGTTCCTCCTTCAAATATCAAAGTCAATTCCATCCAAAACAGCTGCTCCTAAAGGGCGAGATGAGGATTGTCCTCCTAAGAAGTTATTCCAAAGATAGGTCGCTACTTGTCTAGCATCGTCAGTGGAAGAAAGAGAATAGCTCCCTGCACCTCCTCCAATGGATAACATCACCTTAATTCCACTTGACTGACATGATTGTATCTCAGAGCTAAACCTGGTGCACGCATTAGTTGTTGGATCACAATGGTCAGCAAGGTTAATTTGGGGTTTTTGACCGTTGCCAAAGGTTGGAAGGAAAGCTATGTTGACAAAGGCATATTTACCTGTGGCACAAGTTTGTGCCAAGGTACCCTCATTTCCATTCTGACCCCAGTAGATTGCGATTCCACCTGCATTAGTACCAACCACTAGAATCAGAATTACTGATAAGAGGAAAGGTATTGAGCTTGACAGATTTGATGCCATAGTATAGTAGGTTTGTGTGTGTTCAGATGGTCACAGTTGAACTAGATTTTTTCTTTGTGTTTGTGGTGTTCCGTGTATCACATTTTCAATCTTTTATAGGACAAAAGTTGTAATACCCGGGAAAAAAAAAAGAGGCGTATTTAAGTAAATTTGTTTATGGGGGTCAATTTTAAAATTAATATTACTAAGAGGTTTTTAGAAAATAAGGTTGAAACCCTAGCAATATATATAGTCTAATTTAAGTTAGCGTATAATGACAGATAATTTGAGAGAGGAGATTACCCAAAATACTCAAATAGAGAAGGTTTGACTGCACAATTGAGATAAGAACTTAAGAATTTTTTTTCTTTTCAAATCTAAGCTTTATTTGGAATTAGAGTTTTTTTTTTTTTTTTTTATGTGGGTATTTTGGCCAGAAGTGAAACTATTTAAATACTCAATGAATTTTATAAATACTTCTAGATTTTTTATTTTTTATTTTTAAGGAAAACTACTACTAGTAGTTAATCCCAACAAGTAGTATTATTCATGCCTTTATCTTCAATGGCAAATCCATGTTATAGTAATGTTACTCCAATTACAATAATTCATGACATCAATTGTAAAAAATATTGTATCCCTAACGTCACACAATTTCTAACTTATCAAAACAAACTCAACCATCAAAGAATAGATGTCAATGTGGAGACATTTTTACAATGGAGCATGGCCAGAAGTTTAATTTAAAATGCCAACATCATGTTTTTAATAACTATAAAATCTTATTTTGAATCAAATATCATTTTTTAATATTAATTTTGAGAAAAAAAATCAATTAATATTATAATTAATGGGAAAATATACACAACCACCAATGGTTATTTAGTAAGCGAAGAGATTAGGTTTAGTACTCTAATGCATTGGATATGTTGAGATGATGACACGGTTGGCCATGTTTTCCTATTTCAACCAGTCAAGTACACAGGAGGTACTAGACCCATGCCAAGTCCTTTTAGTAAAATTTGAAAACCAACTGAAATTTTAAGTGTAACAGTTAACATTCTTGTAATATTATTTTATGAGTAAATTCTTAAATATTTGTGAAAAAAATATTGAGTTTCTCATTTGAATTAAACATTACTAAGGAATTATCAAATTCTCCAAGATGTTAAGTAGAGCATTCACAATAAGTTCAACCAATGAGTTCCAATTAGTTAAACTGGTAAAGTCTCTTGACAATTATCAAGAGCAAACGCCATATGTTGAAACTATCTCTAAAAAAACAATAAGCTCAACCAATGTCTTCTCTTTACTTCAAATTTTGGTAACTCACCCCCAACCAATAGTTTACTAGTAAAATAATACCACTCTTTAAAAAATCAAATAATACCCCAAAATATGTTCACACACAAACTTCATTGATTCCGTTTTTTAATCTAAGTACCCAAGTACTATTCCTCACTCACTCTTTATCTCTCCTCTTTCAAAAAATTTCCAAATGAGAGAACCATGTCGACAACCACCAATCCTCTGAAAAAGTAAGAACCATCTCTCGGACGACATCGTACTGAACATCTTAGTAATGTTGGGTGTGCACATGAGTGAAGTTTCACATTGAATAATAATGAAAATAATGAGTAGTTAATATAACATAATTGAGCACATATCCATAAGGCTTAGTCCCTTTAGGTTAAAGTATGCCTCTATATGTTATATTAATGAAAAGTGCTACGTCCACAACATTTTTACAATATTTTCACAACAAATAATAGGTAGTTAGTTGTTATTGGTTCAAATTTGAATCTAACACTAAGATAACTTTTTTACTCTAACAATAACAACTAGTAACAACTTGTCACTTAGGATTTGTTGTAAAAATATTGTGAAAATGTTGTGGACATATCATTTCTCTATATTAATTACTCAAGAAAGCTCCTTAGAGTGTTTATCTCTCTTACAACTGGTATCAAAGCCTAGGCATTTGCAACACTATCAGAGGCGCACAGATAGGGGTTTGCTGATTACTCTGTTTTGTATAGCAAGATTGCCCCAACTTCGTGTTTGCTTTCGAGTCCCCTGCTCTGTTTCTAGTGATTGTCTTTGTTTGACATGGAGTCTATATTGGCAGTTAGAAGATTTGGGAAATTTGTTCAAGCCTTTGGGCTTAGGAGTCCTATAACGTATGACTGTCTGATGTGTTCCTTGCTTTGTTTCAATAAAAATAGTCTGTTAGTTTTTTTTTAAACAACTTAATCCTTTTGAAGATTTCATGAACAAACATATTTATTCAACATGTTACTTCCTTTTAGTGTGCCTCTTTGATAGTGTTGCAAAGATTTAGATTGCAGATCTTACTTCAATCCAAAATAAATAAATAAGTAAACTTGGAGGGAAACTAAAACAAAAACAAACAAAAGAAAGGGGAAAAAAAATGAAGCTTTGAAATGAGAATGTTGAAAGTGGGATGTGGAAGTGCTTATTTGGTGAGTAGGCCTTGTGCTTAATTCTTTAATTGGAAGTGCTTATTTGTTGTTATCAATTTCTTTGGAAAAAGTAACAATGAGTTTTTTAACAAAATATGCAACAAACATTTTGTTTACATCATTTTTTTTTTTTAATTTTTTTTTTTATAAGTTGGGATTAGAAATTGTGGTTGCACCAAGTAGCTTCACCAAATTGCAACAATTCTTTCCAAGCTATGATTGCGCCAAGTAGTTTCGCCAAATTACAACAATATTGTGGATAAAAGCAATTTTTTAGATAGAGCTAACAACTTATTTGTTTTTATAACTCTCATTAAATTAAGTAACAGTAAATGTTTTAGCAAATCATGCAACATAGATTTTGTTCATATCAACTTTAATATATATATATATATATATATATATATGTATAAACTTAATTGTCATTATACATATATTTTTTAAGAAGGATGAAAAATACTAGAGCCAATAAGAAAAAGAAAATTCAAAGCATAAAAATGTGTAGTTGTGAAGTAGAAGTATAGTTAATCTACGAGAGGGGGGAAAAAACCCCCACTTTCATTGGAAGGGATATACACGCTATATGGATGCATATCATTTCTCATAGATTTATCATAAATTTTTCCCTCAAGTTGCATCTTACATTTTATTAATAATTGAAAATTTCATTTTATTAATTTTTAGGATATATTTCATTGAATCAAGGGATAAAATTTAACTATAATTTAAGGGAAATGATAATGAATGTCCTATGGGCATTGTTTTCAAAACTATTTTTAGAAATTTTTTTTGAAAAGATGATAAAACCAATTAATTTTTCTGTTGGCTTTTTATATTTCCCATAAAAGTAGTACTCATATTAAAATTTTCCCAATATGGTTTATTAACAATTGCCACAAAGACACTTGTTAACATAACCCATAATTTAATCTAGCTATAACTTTATTATCTTAGTTTCAAAATTTTAAATATTAATCCAACTAAAAATCTATTATAGAATCAAAAAAAAAACTAAAAATATATTATTAAAATTTCAAAACTTATATATTTCAATTTTTAAAAAATATTTATATAGTATATATGAATTTTCATATTTTAGAGTCAGGGCCTAAATTTTTATACTTCACCTCCCCAACCCCCCCCCCCCCCCCCCCCAACCTCTCTAATATTATGTTTGGTCCCAAGAACCCAATCAAATTTCTGAAATTGGTCCAAATGACCCAAATGAAATTAATCACCTGCCCCATTCATTGGGCCCGTTGTCCCCTCAAAGTCCAATCACAATACAACAAAACACCCATCCCCAAATCACCAATATCATAACCCAAAAAAAAAAAAAAAAAAATCCTTTACGGGGTTTACAGCATTCATGTCCACTGCCCAATATTTTATTGAGGTAGTTATCATTTAGAAAGACAAAAAGAAGAACTAACTTAATGTATGTAACCAAATCGTTTGAACTTTGGTTGTCATCAGACTAAATACTAACTATTTTTTTTTTTTATTACAAATTTTAACAATAATTTTACAACAAATTATAAATAACAATTGTTAGTAATAAATAAATAAAATGATGTTAGTGATAAATTCAAATTGAATTCAGTAACAATTTACCAATTAGAATATATTGTAAAATTATTGTTGACATATCACTACTTTAATTCTTTTTAGTTAAAGAATGAATATTGCACGTACCATGAGATAATTTCTATGACTTTTAATTAATTTTAATTATAAATTCTAGGAAAGTCATTCAAATACTTCTAGAGCCAATGTTGATAATGTAGCATTCCTAACCCTTAATATTAATATCCCAGTTTTTTTAAATCCTCAAACAAAGTTTTGAAATATTGAAATTAATAAAGTTGATATTTGTTCATTAGAGCATGATCAAAGTTGCATCCAAAAGTATGAGATTATCATATTAATCAACATGATAAAATCAACATATTCTTTCAAAGTACCCAATAAATGGACTATTAAGCCATCTTTCTTTTTCTCTTTTAAAAGAAGACTAGAATATTATTTCATAACTTTCAATTTTTGTTTTTCTTGTTATTTCCTTTTTGACTTAAAATTCATGTAATAAAATGCAATTTTTTGTCTACCATGTTTTTTAATTTAATAAACCACCATGTCATCAAAAAAAAATTTTCATTCATGCTTTGGCGCCCCTAAATTGAAATCCAATTTCTATCTTTGTTTCCATAGAACCCCTTTTGCACCCCACATTTTTTTTTTTTTTTTTTCAAGTGGCAGCTTACGCATACGTACTTGTATATGATATTTTTGATTAAATAAATTCATTTTGCTTATTGTTATTTGTTTCTAAATTTGCATTTATGAATATTATGTCAAAGGAAGTCTACTATAAATAAGCAAAGCAATGGATACCCATTTAATTTCTTGGTTCCTCTTAGGAAAATTTTTTATTTTTTTAAATTATAAATTTTTGGAGTATTTTTTGTGTGTATTTAGGTTTTGGTTATTCTATATATTTAGGTTTTTTTTTTTTTTTTTTCCAATTGACTATCACTACGAAAAATCTGGTTCAAATTTCATGTATTTTATGTGCTGTAGTGCAATCTAATTCCAAGTTGCTTATACTTATTGATTGTTAAAACTATCAATTTTTATCTATTTACATGTTTTAAAATTTTATTTGTACTATGTGTTAATTTCTTAGTATGCGGAATTCCTCCCATATCCTTTTAGATCATATAATTTAAGGTCCTTGTGAGCTTTTTTATGACTGTATTTCTTTGAAAGTATAACTGAATTAAATTTAGAATTTCTCATATATCATTTCAGATCATAAAATTTAACTAAAATTCAATATGAGGACTATGATGTAATAGTATGGGATGTTTTTTCTTTGAGTAGATTATATAGCAAGTGAAATATCTATATCATTTATCTTCTCATTACATGATTTTTTGTTGTTGACAACAATATTTTCTTGTGGATTTAATTTGTTGTGGTTTTCGTTTGGTGTAGGTAGTTTATCTTCTTTAAAAGAAAAATTTGCTGTCAACATGAAATAGGATACAAGAGAAAAAGAAGGATCTAAAAGGGTTCTTACATGTGAGCTAGCATATAATATTTGGCTAAATTATATCCATTGGTCTACATTCTTGTGTAAGTTTATCTTTACTTAACTTTGTTTATTTAAATTCTGAAATTTAGATTGTTTTACTGAATTGGGATTATGGCTTAATAATTTGTTTTCAAATGTTTTAATTATTAAAGTCATTATTTTCTCATGTGTAATATTAATATATGTATTCTTAAAGGCTAAAGCACAATACGATTAGAGACATTACTCAAGCTATTTAAGTTAGGATGTTATATATATTTATTTATATATATATATATATATATTAGTAAGTTAGAATGTTACATGTGGATACTACATATGTTGGTTTTACAAATAAGACTTAAATATGAAATTTCTTTTAGGTGTGTAAATATAATTGATTTTTTAATCTTAATTTTGGAATTAATTCTTTTTGGATAATCTTATTCATGCAAGTATTAGAAATGATTTTATTACTTCAGTTCATATCACACTCTTCATTAATAAGTAAAGAATCATAGAAAATAAAAAATAAAAAAAGAGAAAAATTTTTATTGATAATTTAATTTAGAAATATTATATATAAGGACAAATATACAAAATTATGCATTTTATAAGCAATTTATTACAAGATATAATAATAATAATAATAATTTATTTAATTAGATTTGAGTTCTAAAATTATATAACAATAACTTATATTTAATTATTGTTTTTCAATATACATATATATATATATATATATAAAGAAAATTCATCACTAAAATCGTGTATCACACGGAACTGGTGGTAATATAATAAGAACGGTTAGGTGAAGTAGGTGAAAATTCATCACTAAATATATAACAAGTTTTTTTATTTTTTATTTTTTTGTAAGGAGTGTGGTAGTAAACAAGTGATAGACTGAGTTTTTTTTTTTTTTTTAGAGAAAAACTGAAATTTCATTCACTAGGAAAAGGAATACAACAGAGGCCAAACAGCTAGCAAAAATTAACTAAGGCCAGACTGAAAGAAATCAGCTAAAGGGGGGGGAATAACACCCTTCCAAAGATAAGAAAAATAATTACACTTGGCAATTTGGGCTAGCACATGAGCAGTCCTGTTGCAATCCCTTTTCACATGATGAAACAAACAGCAGGAGAAGGAAGAACTAGCAGACCGAAAACTATGGACAAAATGACCCATCGGACCAACTACATTCCCTTGAGAAACAGCTAGGATGACTGAAGAAGCATCAGATTCAAAAATAACATGAGAAAGGTTTAGCTCTTGAGCCAAAAGAATTCCCTGTTCCAGAGCAAGGAATTCAGTCCATTCCGCAGAGAAATGAGAAGGCAAAGCCTTACAAAGAGCAGCAATTACCGAGCCAAATTCATCCCGGATGATCACTCCAACACTAGAGATACCGCTGCCATCAATAGAACAAGCACCATCCACATTAACTTTAGCAAAGCCCAAAGGAGGAGCAGCCCAGCCGAGAAGAGGAGACTGCCCAATGGAAAAATCCCAAAAGGAGGCTACATTGAACTCCCCAACGATGCTTTTAGCTAAATTCTAGATCTGAATGGGGGGCAGGCCATGTTCATCATGAATGATCTTGTTCCTATTATGCCAAATTGACCAAGCAATGGCGAAGAAAAAATCAAGGTGCTTTTCAAGCAAGGGAGAGCAGAAGTGGAGCACAAGATCATTAAAATCTTTCACATTCATCAGCATCTCAATTGGGCAGTCTTGCCAAAGAGACCAGACCGAGAGAGCAAAGTCACAGGATATTAAAGCATGGGAAAGGTTTTCAGTCTCCTCATCACAAACAGGGTAGATGCAAGATGTTTTAATACCTTTTGCAGCCATTTTGGAAAGCACAGGAAGGCCATTAACACAAGCACGCCAAGAGAAGATCCTAATCTTTGGGGGGAGCTTTAGGGAACAAACTTTCTTCCAAATTTGAGCAAAGGGGTCACCGGAAGAGCATTCCCCCATATCCATTGAGCCAAGGACTTTAGCGGCGATAAAATATGCACTCTTAACTGTAAAGACGCCCCGCTTGTTTCCAATCCAAATAAGATTGTCTTCCGGCAAATTGTGGCATAGAGGAATTTTTAAGATTACTTCGGCCTCAAAAGGAAAGAAGAGAGCTCGGACCAACTCCACATTCCACCAATTAGACACCGGATCAATGAGGGAGGAGACCATTGGGTATTCCACCAAGGGTTGAGGGGGGGAGATAACCTTGTATGTTGAGGGGGTTGGGAGCCATTTGTCTTCCCAAATACGGATGAGACGCCCATTTCCAACTCTCCACCTTGTTCCACAACGAAGGACCTCAAGGCTATTGAAAATACTCCTCCAAGTGAAAGAGGGGCTGCTACCAAGTTCAGCGTGAAGGATGTCACTAAATGGGAAGTACTTTGCCTTAAGGATGCGGGCCACAAGAGTGCTCGGATTAGAGAGGATTCTCCACGCTTGTTTTGCGAGCAGAGCAAGATTAAAGGCCTGCAAGTTCCTGAACCCCATGCCCCCTTGTGACTTCGGCTTACACATTGTTTTCCATCCAACCCAGGCCATTTTGGGCTCTTGATGCTTCTACCCCCACCAAAAGCTTCTAATCAATTTTTCAAGGTCATCACAAAGACTTTTTGGAAGTTGGAAGCAACTCATCGTGTAAGTGGGCACAGCCTGGGCCACAGCTTTGATAAGAATTTCTTTTCCCCCCAAAGAGAGTAATTTACCCTTCCAGCCAGCCAGCTTCTTGCAAACTTTATCCTTGATTTCTGCAAAGACAACCTTCTTTGATCTACCGATGATAGATGGAAGGCCAAGGTACTTAGAATGACTTGAGTCTTGCATTGGCCCAAGAATGCTTAGAATCTCATTCTTGAGATCTTGGGAGGTATTTGGGCTGAAGAAAATGGAGGATTTATCAGTGTTGATTTTTTGCCCAGAAGCAGACTCATACAGGCCAAGGATTTCTTTCAGCTTGTTACCCTCATTGCTATTGGCCTTACAGAACAAAAGGCTGTCATCTGCGAAGAAGAGATGAGAAACTTTAGGAGCCCCCCTACAAATGGAAATGCCATTGAGCTGGTTGTTCCTAGCTGCATCATTGATAAGGGCAGAGAGGCCCTCTGCACACAAAAGAAATAGATATGGAGAAAGCGGGTCGCCTTGTCTGAGACCCCTACTAGGAATGATGTTACCATATGTTGTGCCATTAATAATGACGGAGTAAGACACAGATGAAATACAATTCATCACAAGCATGATCCACTTCTCATTAAACCGCATTTTCCTCATGACTTTTTCAATGAAAGCCCATTCAACTCTATCGAAAGCTTTACTCATGTCTAGCTTTGCAACCATAAAATTATCATTCCCCCTTTTTTTATGCTTTAAAAAATGCATGATCTCATACGCCACTAATACATTATCAGTGATAAGCCTATCGGCTGTGAATGCACTTTGATTTTCTGAGATAATGTGAGGAATAATGGCTTTAAGGCGATTAGCTAGAGTTTTTGAGATAAGCTTATATACAACGTTACATAAACTTATTGGCCTAAAGTCCGTCATTCTTTGGGGGTTTTTTGTTTTCGGCACAAGTGCAATATTGGTTTTATTGAAATCATGCAATGGCATACCAGAATTAAGAACATTTAAAACCATATTTGTGACATTAGCACCAACAATGTTCCAATATTTTTAAAAAAAGAGAGCGGACATACCATCGGGGCCAGGTGATTTGGAAGGATGAATCTGCTTAAGGGCAGCCGCCACTTCATCACTAGAGAAGGCTCTGGAAAGATTTTCATTCATTTCAGGAGAAACCAGAGTAGGAATGGGAGCAATAGCAGTACTGATCTGACTTGAGTGGGAGGAAGAGAATATTTCTTCAAAATAAGAAGCAACAGCCTTTGCAATGCTTTCCTGATCCCCACACCAAATTCCATTTTTATCCCAAATGCCAAGAATTGTATTCTGCTTTCACCGGTGGTAGTATAATACAAAGGGTTAGGTGTAGCAGTAAAAAGTGTTTTTTTCTTTTTTCTTTTTTTGACTGAAATGATAGAAAGTAAAAAGTGTTAGGCGTAAATACACTTTTAGTTTTTATATTTTGACTTCTTTTTTTCCATTTTAGTCCTTATATTTTAATTTTACTACTTTTAGTCCCTAAATTAATTAACACATTCCATTTTAGTCCTTCCGTCAGTCAATAGACAAAAATATCTGAGATGGCTGATGGAGGACTAAAATATTATTAAAAACTAAATATTATTAAAAATCCACATCACCCATGACACATTAGCATATAAATTTAAAAACTTAATTTATTAATTTTAACTTAATTAAAAAAAAAATCACATAAATTAAGATCTAAAAGTTTCTTGAACAAGAACACCAAAAACACCAAGCCAAATCTAAAAGTTTCTCTTATTGTTTTCTCAGCAACCAAACAGTCAAATATCAAAAAGTACCAAACAAAAGAAATGGCAGTGTGTAACCCAGATCTCTTCTTTATTTTCTTCTTCTTCCCCAGATAATTCTCAGTTTCTCCTCCTCCCATTCTTTTCATTATTTTTCCTTTTTATTATTTTGTTTGAAGATCATGCATTTGTTATGTTCTTTGTGTTCTTACCACAACTGTTCATGTTCTTCCTCACTTCCCCATAATGGTTCATGTTCTTCCTCAAATAACTCGTTGCCCAAGAAATTACAAAAATCAATATTTTTGTTTCTCTTCTTGCATTTTCTTAGCAACCAAACATGAAAAATACACAACAATCTTCAAATGAGACCAAAACCCAACAATTACAAAAATACCAAAACACTAAAACATCTCCACTGAACCCAACCAACCAAACACTAAACATCAAAACTCAACCAAAGAAAACAATACACCAAGAAAATCCTCCACCGATCCACCACCTTCAAACCTCACCAATGGTCAAAAAATCCAGATCTACCCACCACCTGTGAGCCCAGCTGACCACCGCCACCCAAATCTAAAAAATTTCATTTCACAAACCCATATTATCCCTTTTCAAATCTAAAAGATTACCTGAGCTGTACTGGCATTGAGCTAGAGGGTTATTAAAGAACTGTACCCATACATAATCAAATAGACCTGTCTTAAGGGCAGCTCCCATATAAGCATCAGGAAATGGGCACTGAGGAGCTGCAGTTAAGTACACTTTCTTTCCTGGTTTGCTGTATTGAGAGAGAAACCTTGCAAGCTCATCCCAATGTTGGGTTGTTCCTCTTATAATATCAAAGTCAATTCCATCCAAAACAGCTGCTCCAAGAGGGCGAGATGAGGATTGTCCTCCTAAGAAGTTATTCCAAAGATAGGTCGCTACTTGTCTAGCATCGTCAGTTGAAGAAAGAGAATAGCTCCCTACAGCTCCTCCAATGGATAACATCACCTTAATTCCACTTGACTGACATGATTGTATCTCAGAGCTAAACCCGGTGCACCCATTAGTTGTTGGATCACAGTGGCCAGCAAGGTTGATTTGGGGATTTTGACCGTTGCCAAAGGTTGGAAGGTAAGCTATGTTGACAAAGGCATAATTACCTGTGGCACAAGTTTGTGCCAAGGTAACCTCTCTTCCATCCTGACCCCAGTAGATTGCGATTCTACCAGCATTAGTACCAACCACTAGAATCAGAATTACTGATAAGAGGAAAGGTATTGATGCCATAGTATAGTAGGTTTGTGTGTTCAGATAGTCACAGTTGAACTAGATTTTTTCTTCGTGTTTTTGGTGTTCCGTGTATCACATTTTCAATCTTTTATAGGACAAAAGTTGTAATACCCCCCCCCCCCTCCCCCCAAAATAATTAATAAATAAATAAAAGGTGGGATATTTAAGTAAATTTGTTTATGGGGTTAATTTTATAATTAATAAATTTAAGGGGTTTTTAGAAAATAAGGTTGAAATCCTAGCAATATATATAGTCTAATTTAAGTCAGTCGTATAACCTATATATCTATATATATATATATATATATATATATATATATATATATATATATCTATAATTAATAGTCAAAATGTTTAACTTTTTGTTGACCATTCCGCCATGTAGATACATATATTTATGTCACATTCACATTTAAAAATACGAAACAGTTCTAAAAAAAAAAAAAAAAATACCAAATAGTTGTTTCTTTTCATTTTTCAATAAACACCATTTCAGTCAATAAACTCTACCATTTTAAAAAAAAAAGGGGGGGGGAAGTTACGTCTTTTATTGAATTAACCGAACCGTTTCACTACCATTTTTGTTACAGTTGGTGGCTTGATTCGGTTTATTTAAAAAACCAAACCGTCGTATATATAAAAGAATCTTACATGGGTAGTTAAAAATTTTGCAAGTACCAAATTCCTTCCCAAAAAGAAACACTCACTCTCTCTCTCTCTCTGTACTTCCCTCCATATAAATTTTGTCCTATCTGCAAAAGCACTCAAAGCAATTTTTGACCTGCAAAGTTCCAAACCGAGTCCAAAGGTTCACCGTAAGTCCAAAACTTTTTATTTTTATTTTGCAATTTTCTTATGATTGTATTTGTTTGGTGAGAAATTGAGGGAAAAGAGAAGGGAAAAAAGGGTTTTGGATCCTGGGAAAGAATGAGGAATCTGAGGGCACTACCATTAAGATATGATAAAAGCCTAAATAGAAGAAGGGTACGCCCCAGCCAATTCAGAAAACTGTATCAATCATCCTCTAGAGGAGGAAGATGAGAGAACGGTCTCACCACCCTGTTACCTTGCATTTCAGAAAACCTGTTGAGCAGTCTTCTTTTCGTCTTTCCTTTTTCACTGATTTTTTTTTTTTTTTTTTTTTGCCATTGATTTTAGGATCAGGTACCAAGTTTTTGCCCTTCTGATTGATTTGTCATAGTTCCAAAAATCCCCCTACAAAATTCTGTAAGCAGAAACCAGTGGCTGTCTAATTGGGTATGTATTTCTTATTTGAATTGTGATTGTGGGAATTATTGTTGATTGAAGAGATTGGCAGTAAAGATTGGGTTTCTAGGGTCGTTTTTGAGAAAATTCAAATATGTTTTTTGGTGTGTTTTGTTTGATTTGTTTCATGTGTTAACAATTAATGCTTTCGGATGTCATTTAAACTTTAAACTGATTTTTTATTTTTTGGTTTATGAATATTGATATAGGGGAAAAAATTTTTGACAATGAATAAGGGAGAGCAAGGCAAGGGTCACGTAGTAAGAGTTGAGGCTTTGTAGCTTGCAAAGTCAGTTTGTGGATCATGGACTCATGGAGTGCCTAATGTAACAGATATAATATGAAAACATGGAATAATATACGATATTTAAAACAGTGAGAACTATAAGTGGAAGAAAATTACAGCATTATGAAATAAAATAATATCAAATAGAGACAAACTACTCATAAGAATTAGGAATATTAGAAAGCACAGAATAATGCTGTGTGAGATTGTGGCATATCGTTTGTGAAATATGACATTCATGAGTGCCATAGCTAATTCTATGTTGCATTGTAAAATTATCATCATTAGTTTTGAGTTTGAACAATTTGTTTTTACTGTGTTTTAACTCTGTTTTATTTTCAGATAATATTTGTCTCATATATTTATTTTTATATTGTTTAGGACTGTATTTGGTTCTAAAGTGATGGTTTCAGTCCCTAATATTTGATGATTTTTTTTTTTTAATTTAATTTTTTTATCGTGGTCTCGTACTGTTTTTCTCATTGTTCAATCAAAATGCAAAATTTCAGTTTCAGGGTCATCAAAGTTGTTGGTCAACATACTGTACACATGGGTCTATCTTTTGGGAACTAGATTGCTTTAAGGGATGAAACGGTAAGTGTTTTTTCTTGAATCATCTTTTTGGGTTGCTTTGAATTAACTTATTTTTTAGGTCTTCTTTTGGTGTTGCATGACACATGTTTGATGAAATTCCTTTTAAATTTGATATGAGATCTTTTCATTCAACTTTTTTTTTTTTTTCCATCCTCATGTTGTGATATCTGAGTAGCTATACCATGGTTGTAAAAAAGTTAAATTTTTAATGGAATTTATTAATTTGGTTATAATAGAAAATTTTCTTATAAAATTTTTTTAAATCTAAAATTTAATGTTCTTTTGGTGTTACATGAATTATGTTAGATGAAATTCCTTTGGAATTTGATCTATAATCTTCTCATTTTATCCCCCCCCCCCCCCCCCGCCCCCAATCATGTTGTTAAAAATCTGAGTAATTTATACTATAGCTGTTTAAAATCAAATTTTTACGGGAATGAATAATTTGGTTATAAATATGGAGTAACCTAAATATTCAAAAAGAAAACTAATTCTAGACAAAACATAAGAAAAAGAAGAAGATTAAACCAATTCTAGACAGAACATAATTTTTTTGAGGATTATTTGTTTTGGTAGAAGAGATTGAAACAGTGTTGCATCGCAGTAAACTCTTCATCTTCTCTCACACGATAATGGGTTCCTTACAAATACGATTTCTCTGTTTTTAGTCAACTAAAATATTTGAATGGCTAAATTTTTTATACTGAAGTAAGATATTATATTAAGTTTTTAGAGTTAGTGCATCAAGTTAAATATATACTGTAATTGTTTTAATAAAATAATTTGTAAATGGGTAGGGTAGCAATTTAAAATGTGAATGTTTGATGTGAGATTTAATTTTGATGTATATTTGTGTTCTTAGTTCTATTATGTGTTTAATTTTTGGTTTTTTGGTTATGTAACGGAGTCTGTTTCAAGATTTGCTTTTGTTATTGTCGGCTCTTTTATGGTTTTGAACTGACCTTTAAATTTGTTGTTTTTGCTTCTTTAAATCAGATTAGAACACTTTGGCTTTGTGCCTCTTGATATTGCATTGTTAGAGTTTTGATCTCATGATGGGTTAAAGTTATATGAAAAACTTAACCAGTGTTCTCAAAAAGTTCTAGGATATGAAAAATAAACACTACAATTGAGATAAACAAAGTAAAGCTGCCTGTGGGTAGAACCCATGGTTTCCCTTTTGGCAAATGATTAAATCCTCTTAGGCTGTTAAGATTTCTGACCAATTATAGCCAAATTTCAATCTGAATAATTGCAATTGTTAACTTATTTTATGCAATTTTTATCTATTCAAGATAATTACATCAAACTTAGGCATCTACATCCCATTGTGGATTTCCATAGCAAGTATGTAAGCGATTTTGCTGCTAACTTTGAGCTTTAATATTTTTGGACTTCAATGGGGACTGCTAGATGGAATCTAACATAAGTTTTCATTTTTAATGTTTTGAGGCATGAGGAGTACTTTTAGAATTGTAATCATGCACTTGAATTTATTGTCTTTATGAAGAGGCAATTTACACAATTCAATTTCTTAATGCTTTAGAATTTATGAAAAAAAAAATCTTAATGCTTTAATACTTTTGCCTTTTGTTGGATTCACAAAATCCTATTGATCACAGCCGTTGAATTTTTGTGTATAAGGTTTTCGTTGTAATCAATTTCTTGGCTTAGTTGGTTTGTAGCAGTTTTGTTGCTTTTGGGATTTATGCAAAACCAATCTTTTCTATCCTGGTTTTCACAGCTTCCTTAAAATATGTAGTGTCATTATATGCTATTCTATTTATTTGTTTCTGCTAATCTAGGCAATGGCAACAGAACGGCTGCAGGTGAATGTGGTGGCAGATTACATTCTAAAGGTAATAACAGCAAATTGTTGAATTGATTATGAAATTGTTTAGAAATTATCATTATAGTTCACTTTTATTCATTTTCCACATTGTTTTCAGGTTTTGGGATTGGACGTCTGTGCAGATACCTTAGTTGGGAATCAAATGTTAAGGGGAATATCTGAAGGGCAAAGGAAACGAGTTACAACTGGTAAAGTCAAATTTGTAGTTCATATATACAGAATATTCTCTCTACATCTGTATCAGTAATATCTAATACTAAAATTATAGGTTAGATGTTGGTTGGACCATCTAAAGTGTTATTCATGGATGAAATATCTACTGGTTTGGACAGCTCAACAACTTTTCAGATTATGAATTCAATCAAGTAATATGTTCAAATTTTCAATGGAACTGCTGTCATATCCCTCCTCCAGCTAGCACCAGAGACTTATAATTTTTTCAATGACATTATTCTCATCTCTGACGGCCAGATTGTATGCCGGGGTCCCGTAAACAAGTGCTTGAAGTTTTTGAATCAATGGGCTTTAAATGTCCTGAGAGGAAAGGGGTGGTAGACTTCTTGCAAGAAGTGAGTTTGAATAAAGGTTTTTTTTTTTTGGTCTCATATATGCTAATAGTATTATTATCTTCTAAAGAGGTAAGCATTACAAGTAGAATCTCATATTTGGATTCATGTATAACCAATTTATAGGTGACTTCAAGGAAAGATCAGGAGCAGTACTAGGCACAAAAAGACAAGCCCTACAATTTTGTAACAGTCAAGGAATTTGCTGAGGCATTCCAATCTTTCCATGTGGGACAGAAACTCAGAGATGAACTTGCAACTCAGTTTGACAAGGCTAAAAGCCATCCAGCTGCTTTGACAACAAGAAAGTATGGTGTCAAAAAGGCAGAGCTGCTGAAAGCTTGCTTGTCAAGAGAATTCTTGCTCATGAATAGGAATTCGTTTGTCTACATCTTCAAGTTCATTCAAGTAAGATGAGCTTTATAGTATTTTTTAAAACTTTCTTTTCTATATCAAATTTCATTATACCCAAGATAAGGTTTTACTAGAGTTATTGGTGTATTAGTGGCTTTTGCTGTATTAGTTGATTTTGGCGTTGAGACTGAACAGGGTGTTGGTACGATGATAATTTTTAGTCTGTTTCAGTTGTGAGGTAGGGGTGGGGGATGAACCAAGTTAATTTATAAACTTATCATTAGATATCAAAGTTGGTGTACTAGGGGCATATTCAATTGAAAAATAACTTGCATTCAATAGCTTTCCCGTGCATTGCACAAGTTAACGACTAGTTAAATACAATAACCAAAACCATAAACCAAAACATACACGGAAGAGTTCAAAATTTGAGGGGAAAAAAAAAAAACTTGCATAAGAGAACCAAGAACTTAATGAGAGTCTACTATTTTACTTTCTTATAGTAAACTTTCTTTAACATAATATCTGGCACGCATATTCAGAAGCAGAGAACAATAAGTGAAATGAATTTATTAGATTGAAATATAAGAGTAATTGCATTTTGAAAAATAAAATACAATAAGGTGAAGTGTATAATGTGGGCTTTAGTTATAGGGATGACTTATTAGTTAAAAGAGATTGTATTGAAAAACCATGACTGAATATATATAAATTCTGAAAATTTTAATAATGGATTTTTAGTTAGAGTAGAATTTAAATTTCTAAAATTTAAATGATAAAGTTTTTTTCTAAATTAAATTTTAAAAAAGTTTAGCTTCAAAATTATACCTTAAAAAAAATGAATATCTTTTTATTGGAGGTGAATTTTGATAAATCCACCATTAGATTACATTTTTTTTTCTTATATCCTCCGTGCTTACAAAATTTCTAGAAAATTAAAAATTAATAGCTTTGTTATCAATAAATTGTTTAAATTACAAACTTTTGTAGTTTATAGCTATGCCTAAAATATAATATTATAGATCATATGGTAAATAATATCTGATTGGTACAAAATTTGACATGTGTACCAAGAGCATAAAACATATGCAATCTAACAGTTCGATTTTCAAAATATGTAGTAATTTTTAAAGGAAGTTGTAGCCTTAAGTTTCAACCAGTTTTGTATCTAAACTTTGACCATTAAATTATTGTTAAATCTTAACCCTTAGTCAAGAGTTTTTTGTAGCTTAATATCCTAATAAAATATTAATTTACTAAGATACAACTTTAAGGGGGGGGGAAAAAAAGCATGGGTTGTCTGAGATTTAAGTTTAAAAATTTTTTATGATAGATTTTTAGTTTGAATATAATTTAAATTTGTTTAAAATTATTGTTAAATCATGCAAATTGAGGGTAAAAAAAAATCCAAGACATGATTGCTATTAAATCTTATCCCTTAGTCAAAATGTGAGTTTTTTTTTTTTAAAATAAATAAATAGAAAGAAAATGTGGGTTTTTGTGTGGGATTTAAGTTTATAAATTTTTTATAAAAGATTGGGATAGAATTTAAATTTGTTGAAATTTAAATGATAAAATTTTACCTAATTTAAATAGTTGTTAAATATTATCTCTTAATTGAGTAAATATTTATTAACAAAAAATATACAATTAATTTACTAATTAGTGAGAGTAGCCAACCTCGAAGAGCAATGGATGAATATATATATATATATATATATATATATATATATATATATATATATGTAGAGTCACAAATTGTAGCCCACACCTAGATGGAAACAGGAGATGGGCCCAATAAGCCCAATACAATAAATTTGTGAGAGAGTGGGTCAGAGAATTGGGCTAATAACGAATCTTACAACAGTTATTGAAGGATAGGAACTTAGCCGAGGAAACTAAAACACATAAACAAGTTAAGATCTTATGTCCGAGGAGCAAGTTTTGGACTAATTGATGGATTCGAGTAAGATCCGAGGGGTAGGATCTTAGATAAAATGTTTTCCTTTAGGTTGTATTCTTCTAGATGCTACAGTAATTATTTCTTGATATTTCTTCTTTTTCTCTCGTGATCCCTTTCTTATGGAGGTCTTACTCCATTATATAGTCCTTCATTGTTCGATCCTATCGTCCACTTGTCTGCCATCTAGCCTGGTACTTGAGTTTCAACTTCTTCCATTACAGCTTTTTGATTTTCTGGGGGTAAAGGTGATTTAAAACACTGTTCAGGGGTCTTCTCCACATAAATGCGGCCAGGAAAGCTGCTGTAATGCATTTAATGCGGTGGTAGCAGCTTTTTCCCAAGATATTTCTGCATCCTTATCCCTTCCATGCGCATCGGTAATCTATCTTCACCTCCGGAACTTCCTGGAAGGTGGACTAAGGGGAAGCCGAGGCTCCTCTTACCGACATATGCTATATCTGAGGAGGGTACTACTCTCGGATCAACCTCTCTGGATACTTACACGCTCTACTGTTAGTTACGAGGGTTCCCTATGATTTCCTCTCCTCGGACGTATTGTTGATGAAACGTTGTACGTAAGCCCACCACATGGGCCCAGGTTTTGCTCCCCCACAATAGCCCCTCAAAATTCTAATTTTTCTTTCTTATCCGAGGAGGAAAATTAGGATTTTGATGCACATAAGTAATTACGATGTAGCCCTTAACAGTATTTAAATTTAGGCGCGTGTAAGGGTCATTTCTGCCATTTCGCGAGGGCTTCTGACGCTTGGGAACTCGCACAATCATCATTAAACGCTTAGAACTGCGTTTCAACCCAGACATCCTACGGTGAAATACGAATCCAACGGTCCAGATCTCAACTTCAATATTTGGGCGGGATTGTGGCTTTTCCTTTTTCCGTCCCCATTATAAAAACTTTCAGATGTTACTTTTCGTTTCTTATCAGAGCTTGCAACTTCAGAGTGTTCATATTCAGGCATCCACCATTTTTTCACTAGAAAGAGAGCTTAACGATCTTCCAGCGACAAGAGGAACAATCCGTGTTCATTCTCACGTAAGTTTCGCACTCCGACCTCCACTGTATCCTCGGCTAACCTCCTCGGCTAACCACTCCACCTTCTAGAGACTAACAATGGGTAGATTCGAGCGCTTAGTAAACACTCCGGCCCTGATAGAGTTATTCAAAGAAAAATACCACATTCCCCCGGAGGTGGTGGTACGTCACTGCACCACAGAGGGAGTGGAGTTTGACCAGAAAGTAGGAGAGGTGGTCATCCCTATGATTACCTTCATAGAAGGGGGGATGACCATTCCCATGGGTAGGATTACACGGGACTATCTTCGCGCCCATAGGCTGTGTCCCCATCAGTGTGCCCCCAACTTCTTTAGAGTCCTAGGGTCAATCGACGCTTTGGACCGGCATCTGGGGCTAGGATTGACGCGGCACGACGTCGCCCACCTATATGAAGGCCATATAGAGACTCGGGCAGGCTTTTACCTTAAGTCCCGTAACAATGTGGTTAAATTGATATCCTGCCTCCCCAAGTCTAATAAGGGGATGAAAGACGACTATCTAATCCTGTCGGGGCCTTGGAGCGACGGCTTAGCATGCCCAACCAAGGCCGGGACACCAGGTGGAGCAACCTAGACTTAGGATTTCTAACTTTAGCATTGAGGAGTATTCTGATGCCTTTACGCTTATTTGCTTAGTTGTTTTATGTTAATATTACTGTTATTATTTTTTGTAGCCGAGGCTTAACTGTGTGATTTACTTGTTTGACAGATAAATTTTTTGCCAATCCGAAGCTCAGCCTGATTAACGTTCCAGCACTGAACTACCTGTTGAGATCAGAAATTTTTGTGAACGACGACGGGCAACTACGAGCGGTTCACCTCATTTTGGATTTCGAGCCCATTTCAAGGTCATATTTAGACGACGGCAACTCCATCCGAGCAGGAGACCATTGTTTGGCGCGCATAGACGTGTCTCGGCCAAACTTCCTCGCCAACTACGATCTTCCTCCAGTTGACCATCCCATTCCACAGGGGATTCCCCTTGCTGCTGAACCGCTGCGCGAAGTACCACTTGGGGAAGCTATCCTCCGAGAAGGTACAGCTTCTTCTTCCTCCCTCGAACTAAAGATTGACAAGTTTAAGTTTGAAGAAGAAACAGACTTTATATCAGAGGCCGAGGAAGGAGCGGACGAGCAGTCGTGCGTGCAGACTCCAGCTCAGGTGATAACCTATATTGCCGATACATCTGACGAGGAGGACGACATGGCTCCCAAGACTGGCCCTACTTTGAAGGAGTTGATGAAGGGCAGGAACAAAGGGCCATCTCCTCAAGATAAGGGCAAATCCAAACAAACTGCACACCCTCCCCCTCCTCCGCCCTAGGTGCCTGCCGACCTAGGGCTCAAACCCAACCCAGATCTGAGGAGGAAGAGGCCAGTGGAGCCTGCCGAGGAGGGGGAGTTAGGCCCATCAAGGGGCAATAAGCAGGCCAGACCTACACAAGAACATCGGAGTAGGAGGGCCCACTCTGTGGAGAGCCGCGAGGAGCAACCAGCGGCCCAGGTTCGTCATCCACCACGAACTTGGTCGCCAGTGCTGGAGGTTGATGGTGGTCCCATCTCGATGGATGCCTCACTTAGGCACTTTCGAGGTGGTCATGCAGGTCGTATGGCCGATGCTTTGCTACAGCCCCTCCTCCTACCTACGGACTTGGCGGCTTACAGGAGTTTTGATTATCCTGACCTACTCCTTTCCATGAAAAGGGACTTGGCTATGGTGAGTAACTTGAATTTGATTTCTTTTTATTTGCATATTATTTCTTAAATCTAAACCACTTTTTTTTTTTTACTTTGCATAACAGGTCGCGCAACAAGTGTACGTGGCTGAGGAGTGGGCGAAGCGCTTTCGTGATGAGACAAAGGCTGCTCACGAGGCCCGAGAGACTGCGGAGGACCATCTGAATGTGCTGAGAAACCAACAGAAGCAGATGGCCGAGTAGGTGAAGAAGGCTATCCAGGACAAGGCCAGCGCTGAGGCTGGCTTAAAAACGACCGAGAAGTAGGCTGAGACTCTTCGCAGCGAACTACACCTCTGCGAAATCCACTTAGCAACGGAGAGGCAGATGGTGAAAGATCTGCACGAAGAGCTTCATAAGGCTAAGGAAGCTGCACAGCTACAGAAGGAGGCAGTCGAGGCCGAAAGGCAAGCCTCTTATGCTCTGGGGGTGGAAGAGACTCAGAGCAGATTAACTGAAGAATTTGCTTCTCTCGCCAGGGAATACTGCAACGTTACTTGGGAAAAAGCCCTTGACGCCGCTGGGGTCCCTGCTGACTCCATCCTTAGGAGGCCTGAGAGCGTGTACTATGAACCTGACATTCAGCCGCTCCCAGGTTCTGATCCTCCTCCTTCAGAGCAGCCAGCCCCAGTATCCGAACCTCCTGCGACAAGTCAAGCTCTTCCAGCTCCTGTGGAAGTCCCAACGGCCTCTCATCAAGACGCTGGTCAAGGGGAAAGAGTTGAGGCCTCCCAGGGTAGGGCTCCAGATGCTGCTCCTTCGCGGTCCGAACAAGTAGCTGACCACCAAGCTCCCAAAACAAAGGCCTAGGATGTTTGTTTTAGTTTTTTTTTTGTTTTCTATGTTTACCATTTTAAATATTTGTATTGTGTTCTAATCATTAATGAAGATATACTCCTTTTGTTTTACGTATTATGGCAAGTAATAGTAAATCCTTCTGCTGACATTTCATTCTTTTTTTTTTTGCTTGTAGTATATGAATGATTAATTTGATTAAGAAGTTCTGGAAGTTGGGTTAACATACGAGCTAAATAAATATAACTAAACTTAACAAGAAATTTGAGTCATGCATTTATATCTATATTTGAATGCTTAAAAGGGAAATAGAACAAGTGTTAACTAACCCAAATCATCTGGTCAGAAGTCTCCAGTTATGATTGGATTTAAGTTTAAACACCTGATAGAACGGCGAGAGTGTTAACTAACCCAGATCATCTGGTCCGAGGACTCATGCATGATTGGATTTAAGTTTAAACATTTTATAGAACGGTGAGGGTGTTAACTAACCCAGATCATCTGGTCCGAGGACACATACATGATTGGATTTAAGTTTAAACACTTCATAGAACGGTGAGGGTGTTAACTAACCCAGATCATCTGGTCCGAGGACTCATGCATGATTGGATTTAAGTTTAAACACTTCATAGAACGGTGAGGGTGTTAACTAACCCAGATCATCTGGTCCGAGGACTCATGCATGATTGGATTTAAGTTTAAACACTTCATAGAACGGTGAAGGTGTTAACTAACCCAAATCATCTGGTCCGAGGACTCATGCATGATTGGATTTAAGTTTAAACACTTCATAGAACGGTGAGGTTGTTAACTAACCCAGATCATCTGGTCCGAGGACTCATGCATGATTGGATTTAAGTTTAAACACTTCATAGAACGGTGAGGGTGTTAACTAACCCAGAACATCTGGTCCGAGGACTCATGCATGATTGGATTTAAGTTTAAACACTTCATAGAACGGTGAGGGTGTTAACTAACCCAGATCATCTGGTCTGAGGACTCATGCATGATTGGATTTAAGTTTAAACACTTCATAGAACGGTGAAGGTGTTAACTAACCCAAATCATCTGGTCCAAGGATTCATGCATGATTGGATTTAAGTTTAAACACTTCATAGAACATCGAAAGATACGGAAAGAGACATACATATTTAACATAAAGAACGAATATTATTCAACTACAGATTTATTAATAGTAGTACCTTTTCAAGTTATTGACATTCCAAGGTCGGGGTATTACAAGTCCGTCCAAGTCTTCCAAGAAATATGCTCCAACACCAGCGTTGGAGGTGATACGATATGGTCCTTCCCAATTTGGCCCTAGTTTTCCCCACGCAGAGTTCTTTGCCGAGCCCACAACTTTGCGCAGCACCAGGTCACCTGGGACCAAAGGTCTTGTCTTTACATGGGCATCATAACCTCGCTTCAGCTTCTGTTGGTAATGAGCCAATTGAACCATTGCGTTTTCCCTTTTTTCATCGATCAAGTCCAGACCTCTTGCCAAGTTTTCATCGTTGTCTTTTGGGTTGAATGAGCTCGTTCTCGTCGTTGGGAACCCGGATTCCAAAGGGATGACTGCTTCAGCTCCATAAGTCATTGAAAAAGGGGTCTCTCCAGTGGACCTACGAGGTGTGGTCCTGTACGTCCAGAGTACATGTGGGAGTTCTTCCACCCATCTGCCTTTCGCATCATCCAATCTTTTCTTCAATCCGCTTAATATGACTTTATTCACAGCTTCAGCTTGTCCATTCCCTTGAGGGTAAGCCGGAGTAGAATATCTGTTAGTGATCCCCAACTCGCCACAATAATTTCTGAACATCTTACTGTCAAACTGAAGTCCATTATCTGTGATGAGTACATGAGGTACACCGAACCGAGTAACAATGCTTTTCCAGACGAATCTCTTCGCATCCACATCTCGGATATTGGCTAGAGGCTCTGCTTCAACCCACTTTGTGAAATAGTCAGTGCCGACTATGAGATATTTCTTGTTTCCCACAGCCTTAGGAAATGGTCCCACGATGTCCAAGCCCCATTGAGCGAATGGCCATGGGCTAGATATTGGATTGAGGGCTCTTCCTGGCTGGTGTATACTCGGTGAATACCGTTGACATTGATCGCACTTTTTGACATATTCCAAAGCTTCTCTCTGCATATTCGGCCACCAATAACCCTGAGTAATGGCCCTATGCGCTAAGGACCTTCCTCCAGTATGGCTTCCACAGATTCCCTCATGCATCTCTTCCAAGAGCAATTCTGTTTGATCGGGATGAACACATAGCAGATAAGGCCCAGAGAAGGAACGCCTGTATAGCTTGCTATCCTGCGACAGCCAATAACTGGGAGCCTTCTTTCTTATTTTGTCGGCTTCAATTTTCTCTTCAGGTAGAATATCGTCCTTTAAGAAT
Organism: Quercus parvula; assembly: GCA_030820535.1. Taxonomy (NCBI): domain Eukaryota; kingdom Viridiplantae; phylum Streptophyta; class Magnoliopsida; order Fagales; family Fagaceae; genus Quercus; species Quercus parvula. The sequence goes on from JAUAME010000003.1 coordinate 52,146,991, forward strand.
TGCATGACAGGATCCATCCAACTTGGCCCCATTCTGACTTGATTGATCTGAACTACGTTTGCTATTGTCGAGGGTCGATGCAGGTCCTCAACGAGGATTATGCGGGGCAAGTTCTGTGCCGAGGAAGTTGCGAGGGTGGCCAAAGAGTCCGCATGAGTGTTGCCACTTCTTGGGACATGTAGCAAGCTAAAGGATTCGAACTCCATCTGCATGATTTTCACTCGGCCAAGATAACCTCGCATTCTCTCGTCCTTGGCTTCAAATTCACCTTTGACTTGACCAACAACTAGCCTTGAATCCGAGAAGAGTTTAATGGACTTTCCTCCCATCCTTAGGACCATAGCCATTCCTTCTAGTAATGCTTCGTACTCTGCTTCATTATTCGTGGCAGGAAAGCCTAACCTCAGAGACTTTTCAATGGTGATCATCTCTGAAGATGTCAACACTAACCCAACTCCCGCGCCTTTTTGATTTGATGCCCCATCTACATGCACTTCCCACGTCGGAGGGAAACATTGGGAGATATTACCGACCAGTTTTTTATCCTTTTCCCCTTGTGCTAGTAATCCATCCGCTTCAGGTTCGGTGAACTCTGCCACCAAATCGGCGAGTACCTGTCCCTTTACTGAGGTGCGAGGCATGTACTTGATATCGAAAGCTCCCAGAATTGTACCCCACTTGGCTACCCTTCCCGTGTAGTCTGCACTTTTAAGTACGGCCTTTAGTGGGAGTTGTGTGAGAACAATCACCGTATGTGCTTGGAAATAGTGAGGCAGCTTGCGTGTGCCAAGCACCACTGCTAGGATGGCCTTTTCCAGTGGAAGGTAGCGCACCTCTGCCTCGTGCAACTATTTACTCACGTAGTACACTGGCCGCTGTACGCCGTTATCAACTCTTATCAACACTAAACTTACTGCGTAGGAGGCCACCGTAATATAAGCAAAAAGAACCTCATCTGGTTCAGGACTTGACATGACCGACGGCCGAGCAAGATAGTCTTTGAGTTGCTGAAAGGCCGCGTCACATTCCGTCGACCATTCGAAGCCTTTCCATTTATTGATCAACAGGAAAAAAGGTCGGCACCTGTCTGCCGATCGAGATATGAATCTATTCAGAGCAGCGGTCATTCCGGTTAGTTTTTGCACCTCTTTTGGGTTCCGAGGAGTTCGCATATTGGTGATGGCCTTAATCTGGTCGGGATTGACTTCAATTCCCCTATGAGTAACCATGTAACCCAAGAATTTGCCCGACCCCACACCAAATGAACATTTGGAGACGTTCAAACGTAGTTTATGGCTTCTGAGAATTTCGAAGACAACTTGAAGATCTTCTAGGTGTTCGGATGCCTTTTTGCTTTTCACCACCATGTCATCTATGTAAATCTCCATATTTTTTCCTAATAACGATTCGAACATCCTCGTCATCATTCTCTGATAAGTGGAACCCGCGTTCTTCAAACCAAAAGGCATCACCTTGTAGTGGTAGTTCCCTACTGGCATAACAAAGGCAGTTTTTCTTGATCGTCCAATGCTAAAGGTATCTGATGATAACCCTGAAACGCGTCCAAGAAACTCATCCGAGGATGACCGACTGTGGCGTCTACCAGCTGATCGATTTTGGGCATGGGGAATGGATCTTTAGGGCAGGCTTTATTTAGATCTGTGAAATCAACACATACTCGCCACTTCCCAGTCTTTTTCTTGACCACTACAGTGTTCGCCAGCCACTCGGGATAGAAGACCTCCTTGATAGCCCCTGCATGTTTGAGCTTCGTCACTTCCTGACGAACTGTTTCTGCATGCTCTTTAGATGGCCGACGAGGGAGCTGCTTCTTGGGGGTTATCACCGGATTAACATTCAAATGGTGACAAATGAAGTTTGGGTCCACCCCTGGAGCCTCATAAGCATTCCATGCAAAGACATCGATGTTTCGTTTAAGGAACTCTACCAATTCCTCCTTCTCTAACTGGGGTAGTTGGGATCCGACTTGAAAGAATTTCTCAGGGTCATCTCCTATTGTGACTTTTATAAGATCTTCACACTTCACTACCTCGGATAACCCATCATTGGACGGCATTAGGGGTTTTAATTGCTATAACTCCTCTTTACGAGTCTTAGATTCTGCTTCAGGCTTGTGTCGGATGGCTGCTATCATGCACTGTCGCGCCATGGCCTGATCACCCAGTATTTCTTCTATCTGGCCTCCGGAAGGGTATTTGATCTTCTGATGCAGGGTGGAAGAGACCGCTCCTAAAGTATGAAGCCAAGGCCTAGCAACAATTGCCGTATAAGGGGAGTAGGCATCCACTACTATAAAATCGACCTCCACTATCTCTGCTCCGGCTTGCACTGGCAGTCTGACTTGTCCCTTCGGGATAATAATCTTCCCTTCAAAACTTACTAAAGGGGAATTATAAGGCGTCAGGTCTTCAGTTCTTAAATTCAGCCCCTTGAAGAGGTCAGGATACATGATTTCGGCTACACTGCCTTGATCTACCATCACTCTCTTTACATCATAGCCCCCGATTCGGAGGGTAATCACTAGAGCATCATCATGAGGTTGAACAGTTCCAATCTTGTCTTCATCCGAGAATCCCATGACCAGGGACCGGTTTAATTTAGCTCTCTTCGGCTCGTAGGGGTCTTCCTCAGGGTACAGACGAGCCATAGACATTACTCTAGAGGGGCATGACCCTGTTCTGCCAGGTGCCGCAAAGATAACGTTAATAGTTCCAAGAGGAGGTCTTGGAGGATTCTCCCTTTCTGGTCGGGTATCAGGCTGACTGCCCAAATTGCTGGAATGATGTAACAGCTGTTTCAATTTACCTTCTCGGACAAGTTGGTCAAGGTGATCCCATAAGCTTCTACAGTCCTCGGTGGTGTGACCGTGGTCTCTATGATATTGGCAATAGAGATTTTGGTTTCTCTTTTCAGGGTTTCCCATCATCTTACTGGGCCACTTGAAGAAGGGCTCGTTTTTTACCTTTTCCAGGACTTGGTGCACAGGCTCTCGGAATACTGCTCCGACTACTTGGCTGTTACTGGATATCTGCTGCTCGGCATAATCCCTTCTCGGCCGGTTATTATTATACCTGTCCGGCCTAAACTCTCTCCTTTCTTGAGGGACAAGCTTAGCTTTCCCTTTTCCTTGTTGCTGCTGTTGTTGATCATCTTCTATCCTTTTATATTTATCCACTCTATCCATTAATTGTTGCAAGCTGGTGACCGGTTTTCCTGTTAGGGACTTCCTCAGACCATGTTCGGAGGGAAGACCGACCTTGAAGGTTCTGACAGCAACCTCATCAAAATCTCTGTCAATCTCGTTAAACATCTCCCAATACCTCTCGGCATATGACCTCACAGACTCCCCTTCCCTCATTGTCATTGACAGCAGAGAATCAAGGGGTTGAGGAACTCTGCTGCATGTGATAAACCGGGAGCAGAATGATTGAGTGAGCTTCTTTAAGGAACCGATGGAGTCAGTCTTCAACCTATCGAACCATCTCATCGGCATCGGTCCTAGGCTAGAGGGAAATACTCTACACAACAAAGCCTCGTCCTGAGAGTAAACCGCCATCTTTTGTCTGAATTGGCTCACGTGTTCTACAGGATCGGTACGTCCGTTGTACATAGAGAACGTAGGCTGATGAAAACGTCTGGGAAGCTTTGCCTTTTCTATTCCCCGAGTAAAGGGAGACTTAGAAATTTGGGTCAGAGCCTTCTTCATGTCTTTAGTTCCCACTCCCCTTCTAGACGAACTTTTTCTCCTTCTTTTGTGAGAATGTTCCTCTTCATAGGAATAGGATTCACTGGGGGGAGTTTCTGAAGAATCCCCGTAACTGTCCTCCCCTTCATCGTTGGAGGAGACATCAGAACTTGAAGGGGTATGATTTCGTTGTGCTCGACGAAGCTTCTTTTTCAAATCTTCTATTTCACGTTGCAAGTCCTTTTCATCAGCGTGCCCTTGCACCAGATGGCTCTTTCGTCGATAGCCGCTTTTCCCAGCATGGATCGTTCGCGAGCTACCCTCACGTTGGTTATCTACGTGGTTTTCCCGTTCAAGATTATGGAGTTCATCTTGTTGACTGACGTTTACTGACTCTGCATGAGGCGGACTGGCTTGTTGCGGTCCTGAACCTGCCATAACTGTCGTAAATTTCTACTAGCGCTAATTCTTCCCACAGACGGCGCCAATTGTAGAGTCACAAATTGTAGCCCACACCTAGATGGAAACAGGAGATGGGCCCAATAAGCCCAATATAATAAATTTGTGAGAGAGTGGGTCAGAGAATTGGGCTAATAACGAATCTTACAACAGTTATTGAAGGATAGGAACTTAGCCGAGGAAACTAAAACACATAAACAAGTTAAGATCTTATGTCCGAGGAGCAAGTTTTGGACTAATTGATGGATTCGAGTAAGATCCGAGGGGTAGGATCTTAGATAAAATGTTTTCCTTTAGGTTGTATTCTTCCAGATGCTACAGTAATTATTTCTTGATATTTCTTCTTTTTCTCTCGTGATCCTTTTCTTATGGAGGTCTTACTCCATTATATAGTCCTTCATTGTTCGATCCTATCGTCCACTTGTCTGCCATCTAGCCTGGTACTTGAGTTTCCACTTCTTCCATTACAGCTTTTTGATTTTCTGGGGGTAAAGGTGATTTAAAACACTGTTCAGGGGTCTTCTCCACATAAATGCGGCCAGGAAAGCTGCTGTAATACATTTAATGCGGTGGTAGCAGCTTTTTTCCAAGATATTTCTGCATCCTTATCCCTTCCATGTGCATCGGTAATCTATCTTCACCTCCGGAACTTCCTGGAAGGTGGACTAAGGGGAAGCCAAGGCTCCTCTTACCGACATATGCTATATCCGAGGAGGGTACTACTCTCGAATCAACCTCTCTGGATACTTACGCGCTCTACTGTTAGTTACGAGGGTTCCCTATGATTTCCTCTCCTCGGACGTATTGTTGATGAAACGTTGTACCTAAGCCCACCACATGGGCCCAGGTTTTGCTCCCCCACAATATAAGTTCTAAAAATTTTGATAATAGACTTTTAGTTAGAGTATAATTTAAATTTTTAAAACTTAGATGATAAAGTTTTATCTGAATTAAATTATTGTTAAATCTTATCCTTAGTCAAGAGCTTTGTAGCTTAATATCCTATCCTAATAAAATATTAATTTAATAAGACACAACTTGATTAAAAAAACAAAAACAAAAGCGTGGGTTGTATTGTATTTAAGTTTAGAAATTTTTTATAATAGGCTTTTAGTTTGAATAGAATTTAAATTTTTTTAAAATTATTGTTAAATCAAGCAACTTAAGGGAAAAGAACAAAATAAAAAACATGATTATTGTTAAATCTTATCCCCTAGTCAAAATGTTTTTTTTTTTTTTTTTTTTTTTTTTTTTTTTTTTATAAGAAAGAAAACGTGGGTTTTGTGTGGGATTTAAGTCTATAAATTTTTTATGAAGGATTTTTACTTTGAATAGAATTTAAATTTGTTGAAATTTCAATGATAAAATTTTACCTAATATAAGTATTTGTTAATTATTGTCCCTTAATTGAGGAAATATATCCTAACAATAAATATATAATTAATTTATTAATTAGTGAGAGTAGCCACCTATCCCCACCACGAAAAGTTACTGTTGAATATATATAATTTCTAAAATTTTTTATAATAGATTTTTAGTTGGAGTAGAATTTAAATCTCTAAAACCTAGATGATAAAGTTTTATCTAAATTAAATTATTGTTAAATCTTATCCTTAGTCAAGAGAGTAGAAGCTTAATATACTAATAAAATATTAATTTAATGTGATGCAACTTGAGGAAAAAAAAAGTGCGGGTTCTGTGGGATTTAAGCTTAGAAATATTTTTTATAATAGACCTTTAGTTTCAATAAAATTTAAATATGTTTTAAATTAGTATTAAATCATGCAACTTGAGAAAATAATAAGTAAAAACGTGGGTTGTGTAGGATTTAAGTTGTAGAAATTGTTGATAATAGACTTATACTTTGAATAGAATTTAAATTTATTTTAAATTATTGTTAAATCTTATCTCATAGTCAAAACATGGGTTGTTTTATTTTATATTTTTAATAAAATTGATTCACTAATTAGTGAGAGTAGCCACTTGACCGAACCCTGATTTCTAAGCCTAACTTTTATTATACTTAAGGTAAAAAACAAAAACGTGGGTTGTGTAGAATTTAAGTTTACAAATTTTTGCTAATAGACTTTTAGTTTGAATAGAATTTAAATTTATTTTAAATTATTGTTAAATATAAATTATTGTTAAATTTTATCCTTTAGTCAAAACGTGGGTTGTACCACCGCACACCCATGATACGATTGTCACTCCACAAATATAAATGTTTGTAGGATGCGGGGGGTAAAAGCCGGGGTTCAAGTCTTTAGGAGGGAGTTTCCCTCACATATACACTTAGATTAGATTATAGTGGAATTTCAAAAACGCGGGTTTTTTTTTTTTTTTAAATCAATTTACTTATTAGTGAAAGTAGCCACTTGATCCAACCGCAGCTTCTTAACCCAAATATTATTATACTTAAGGAAAAAAACAAAAATAAAAACAATAACATGGATTGTATAGATTTAAGTTTAGAAAATTTTAATAATAGACTTGTAGTTTGAATAGAATTTAATTTTTTATAAATTATTATTAAATCTTATCTCTTAGTCAACATGTGAGTTTTTTTTGTTTTTTTTAATAAAATTAATTTATAAATTAGTGAGAGTAGCTAATTGGCAACACTACGGTTTCTAAGCACAAATTTTATTATATAATAATATATAGTATATGATATGATGATATGATATAATGTGCACAACATTGTACACATTTGTGTAGCTTGACTTGAAAATTTCAAATGCACCATTTGTTAAAGAGTTTAAAATTGGAAAATAAATTTCCTTAAAAAAAAAATTAAAAAAAATGGACAATAAACAATAAAAACATCGTATGCTATTACTTGCTTATTTTCAGAAAAAAAATGGAGGATATGAATGACACACAGACCTTGAATTAGCTCTGTCTCTCTCTCTCTGTCCTTTCGTTGAAAAATGTCTTCAATGAGAGAACCACCGATTCTCAGAAACCATCTCCCACACGACTTGGTACTGAATAGTCTGGCGAACCTACCCGTTAAATCAGTCCTAAGATTCAGGTGCGTTCACAAATCCTGGAACTCCTCCATTACTAGTCCAAGTTTCATAACCAGCCACCTTGAACTCAATAGTTCTCGTCGTCTCTTATTCATGAAACGTGATACAATTCCACATGATAGACAATTATGTACAGTCATTTGCAAACACACTTCTGATAGGATTTCTGAATTCGATATTCCATTCACTTAGCCCCAACTTGTGGGATCCTGCAATGGTCTACTTTGTTTTTCTGCCAAAGACGGGGTATATTTGTTGAACCCCAGCATTGGAAAACTTAAGACGGTTTCTCTGTTATCCTCAAGCTCATCAGCTGGCTTTTCTCTTGTTGAAACTGGATTTTGTTATCATTCTGAAACCAATGACTACAAAATTGTTAAGATTTCTTATTGTAACTGGTCACTCAGCTTAGGAGGGACTCCGCCTCAGGCAGAGATTTACTCAATGAATTCGGGTTCATGGAAAAGGCTTCATCCCCATTTCACACCCGATATTCTCCTCTTTAATATCCATACTGATTTGTTCCTCGTTCCATTTTTTAGTGGAGCTTTGCATTGGATGGTCTATGTAAGTAAAGGAAAAGAGGAACCAGCAAGGCCTTTTATTTTAACATTTGATGTCAATGAAGAGAAGTTCAGAATGATGGAAACGCTTTTTGCTGTCATACGCTCTTATTTGTGTCCTCTAGTGTTCAAAGGAAAACTGGCTTTGACAGAAAAGGAAGGAGACCCCTTATTTTTAAATGTGTGGGTGATGAAAGAGTATGGTGTCCATCAATCTTGGACTAAACTTTTTGTTGTTCCTTCCACAGAGTTATAAGATTCAATGGCTATTCCGACAACGGCTTATAGTTGAAAAAAGTTATGACATCTTCTCTGCCAATGGTGAATTAGAATGGACAGATCTTAAGTGTATCTCAATTGACATCGAGACTCTACAAGAAAAAGGATGTTGGTGGTATCCAAGACTTTCGAAGTGGGACTAATTTCATTGAGAGCCTTGTTTTACTTGACAGAGCAGATATGGTAACTGTACGGCTGTAACAGAGAAACTGTGACGCTTTTATTAGTAACCGTTGGTTTCTAGATAAGAAGTCATGGTATATTGGTATGGTAGAAGTAAAACTATTGTTATTTTATTTACTTTCCTTATAGTGGACATTATTGTTTTGCTAAAAAGGCTTATTTGTGTAACTTTAATTCCTATGGCTATATTTTAAAAGAGTTTTTGATATATGTTTTTGAATTTTGTTGGAAACATAAACATGCTTGGGAAACATATTCTTCTTATTCTTCTTCGCTTGTATTAGGTATTAATCATTTTTGTTGTTACATATTTGATTTAGTTGGTAACGTGGCTTGCTAAAGGTTAAAGTCCTTAGTTGTTGCTGAGTCTTAGTGGTTGGTTTGTTTCAAATTATATTATTTGGTTCCACAATATTAGAGATAAGGAGCTGGGTTTAACTGCTGCATAAATTTTCAATACAATAGCCTCTGTTCTTCCTTTTGCATTCAAAATAGGTAACAGTAATCTATTGTACACACCTGCTTGTTACAAAGAACTAGATTAGAACTCCCTAGCCTCAAACCAGAAAGAGAAATGGAAAGAAACTCACAATGGGAGAACATTCAAAAAAGATGTGCTAAGTGCTGATTTCCACAGTATCTAAATCAATGTTGGTGATGAAAGCTAATTAATTTTGGGTTGCATTGGGCATGGACCTTTTGGTTCAAAAGGTCCCTGCTTAGGCCGGCCAGAAAATTCAAAATTTTCATTTATAATTCAATTGAAACAGAGAATTTGTGAAAAAAAAAATGGTGAATTTTCTGTCTATAGACTTATTGGATCCTGAAATTCTACATGGGAAGGATCTTGGTATTCTTGGTTTTCCAACTATGCCAGCTACTTTTGTGGAGAGGATTGTGTTAATTGATGGAGAAAATATGCTTTTGAATAAGTGGCATAATTGGTGGAATTATAGGATTTTGCAATGCAAGCAATGATTGAGAAATGTTTAATGCTTGACCTTGAGGTGGGAGTCTAGTGGTCGAGCATTTTGTCCGCCTCGCCTTAGAACTTGGGTTCAAGCCGTGCTAACAGATTAATACCAATGTGGCAGGGCTATCTAGCATGAGGGTTCAATTTGTCACGGTGAAAAGTGACTTGCTCCAAGGGTTCCACCTTTTTCATGCAATAATAATAATAATAATAATAATAATAATAATAACAACACATTTTCTTTTGCAACAAGCATGAAAGTAATGGTCTGATGTGGTAGAGTAAAATTATTGTTGATTTATTTCATCCTTGGTGCTTGTGTTGTTGTTTGTATGGTATTGGTATTTTTTTGTTTAAAAAATGAATGAAAAATGTCATAGGCCAATAACCTTGTAACTTAACTAGTACTTCCTAGTTATTTTGAACCCAAAGCATACTTCATGAGCCTTGTAGCTCAACACGCGCTTTTCTAGTGTTTTGGGAGAATTTTAGAACCTCATTTTGATTGCAAAAGTTATTGCATTTTTTTAACACATCAATCATCAATAATTTGTTCAATATGACTTCAATTAGGACCATGTTAAAATATATTATAATGATTGATATGAAGCACCAGTCACCCAAAAGATATTCATTGAAGACGAATACTAGGACGTGAAAGATAAGTAGTTGTTTCTTTCTTTGTCGGTTTTTCCTTGGTTTATTTACTCACTTCCTACAATTAACTCATTTTCAAAGAAATCTTTTCTGACAGCAGTGCAATACATTTGTAATCGTTTGGTTTGTAAAAGTTTTATGGTATAAATCAACTTATAAAGATTACAACTTTGGGTGCATAATGTAGAATCAAATTAGAAAAAGAAACCAATGGTACGGTACACTCATCATATATGGGTACTTTGTGAAAATATTACCAATTGAGAAACACTGCCAGCTTCTGCTGGTTTGATTTTTTACAATTATATTTTCTATTACTTTCTACTACTCTATGCTACTTGTGTTACAAAGGAGAGCACAACGTAATTGAATGAATCTGAATCAAACTGTGAGGACCGAAAGAAAATTGTCAACCCTCAAATTCTTCAGGGAAGAAATCAATGTCTCTAGGTGGACCTGTCTTAAGTTTTTCTTGTAAATCCAAATTCTTGGGCAGTACAAGTTCAGTTTCCTGGCCTGCCAAGGAAAAATATTTCTCCAGTACCATCTGCAGCTACGAAAGGTAGAAAAGGAATAGGGGCAGAATAACACACTTCGTTAAGTGGAAAAGAGTAGATGATTAAAAACTGAAAGGAACCAAATATAAATTTTGTTCCATACCATGGCAGCATATGCATCAATTTTGCTTTGCCGAGTAGACCTGCTGAGGCTCCTGAAAATAAGTTATATCACAGATATACAGTATTCATTAGTACAGGCATTTTCACCATCTTTTTCAATGATATAATTATAACCTATGCCATAGACATTGAGTATTATGCCTTCAAAATTAGACAATGATCCAAATAACTAGGCATATCAACCAATATACTTGAGACAAGACATTGTATCTTTCATCAGGTGTAAAGCACAGAACCAAGAAAAAAAGAAATTTGCACAAGTATTAGTAATTAGAAGAAATAAACCAAGGCAGATAGAGAGTTGATAAATCATTCAGAAATCTAGTTTCCGATGCAAGAGACATCAGTCAATTACCAACTAAGGCAGAATACACAGAATCATAGATCCATCTATACAGATTTTGACCTGGCCATGATCATTATCATTGTCTCTCTCACATGGATTTTATTACATTATTAAACAACATAAACATTACACTACCTCAGTGTATATGTATGCACGTATGTATGTATGAATGAATGTATACCTCTCGGCAGCTCGACTAGCAAATCTTCCGGCAACACTACGAACTTTGTTTGACCGAGGAGTCTCCTTTCCATCACTTGATTTAGGAAGCCCAATTATAAATTCATCAGCTTCCTACATTTTTCCCCTCAAACCATAAATAAAAATATAAACACATACATATTATCTAGGAAACACAGACACGGACATAGACATATGAAAGAGTACGGTATGACATGGTAACACGAGCAATTTTTAAAAAATTATAACATAACACAGTACGTTACTAATTCGGCAACCCAAATGAAGTGTCTATTTAGTAGCAGACTGGCAGTACCTCCTGTTGTGCAATCTGAAGAAGCTGAAGCTCAAGTTTTTGTCCTCGTAATTCCAGAACCTAAGATTCAAAAATATTGTCCATTTCTTAGTTTCATTATCCTTAACAAAAAAAACACAAGGTATCTGAAGAGAAATACAAAACATTACAGTTAGAGGACGAATTGAGAAGCCTTTGCTGAGTGCGAGGCCAGTGCGGGACATTCCCAAATCTACCCCTAGACTGAACCTACCTCTCCAATTGGGGTCTCTTTTCCGGCGGAGGGCGTTAGGGGGAAGTTGCTGTAGAGAAATCGCCCTTAGTGTAGGAGTATAATTACGGGTTTTGGTAGAGGATAGTGGCAGAGAAGCAGGGGTATTTACGGCTTTATGAGTGGTTGGATTTGGAGAGAGAAAGTGTGGTTGTAAAGGTCCTACTCCTACTCCTAATTGCTGCTGCCCCCCCATCTCCGCGCTGTGTAGATTGTGCAGTGTGTTATCTGAGTGACTGATGAGAGAGAGATTATACGAAGCTGCCAAACGCATCGTTTGGATTTTTTTTTTTTTTTTTTTTTTTAATTTTTAAATTTTGATTGAAGCATAGTTTGGATTTTTTTTAATGAGAATATTATGTATTTTAACATATACGGAGGGAGTCAGGGAGAGGAGAAAGTCTTAAAAAAACCAACAGTTGTATATATCCAAAAAGACATAATATAGTTTGGATGTGGTACTAAACAAAGGAAAAATCTTGTTTAAAATTGACAAAAACTTGCTTTGTATTGTAGTATAGACAGGGGTGTTCACCAAAACCGCTTAAATTGCATCATCGCACCTAAATTGACAAAAATCACTAGTGTAATGGCACCGCACTTAATAAATAAATTTATTTATTTTATACTAAATATATTAATATTATTTAAAGATGAGTCATTTCATATTTAAAAACTTTTGAGGCTACTCTTAATCAACTTAAAATAAAGAAAAATCAGTCTAACATTTTAAAAATTGGTCTAAACAAAAGAAAAACCAACTTTGGGCTAGGCTAATCTAGCCCAAAATTTTGAAAAAATTCCCAATCCAAAACTGACCAAATCGCACCATGATATATTAGATCAAATTGCACAGTATAGTGTGGTGATAAAAATAGACTAAAACCACACCAAACTACACCGTGCAATGCAACGATAAAAATGGACTAAAACCGCATCGAACCACACTGCAAACAACCCAAGGTAAACACACAAAATATGAATAATATTGTTAATATATATATATATATATATATATTGAGAAATAATAACTAAATGAGTTATTGTTACATAATTTTAGAACTTGTTTCTAACTAAAGGAATGATTATTATTATTATATAAAATGCATAATTTTGTATATTTGTCCTTATATATAAGATCTCTAATTATAATTGTAAGAACTAGAGTTAGAAGCCCAAGCCCATTTAGAATAGTAGTGTCTTGTACTTCAACCCAAGTCCAAACAATAAAGTTGTTTATGTGTAGAGATGGGAAGGCAATCATAGTATAGTAGCTCAGTAAGCTTTAGGCTAATGAAGAGGTTCACAGTTAAGGAAGAATGAATCAAGTAACTATTGGGAAAAAAGCTCTCCTCGATTTCTTCCGAGGATGTGTTTTTATATAAGTTTTTCTCAGGTTTCTATCAGTCAATACACTATCCTTTTTTCTGTTCTTTTCTTTTCTATTTGTTTCAAAAAGTCCCCTCATTGTAGAGCTTCTTTCTTCTTATACATCTTCCTTCTTTGCATCCTGGCCCTCCACTTGTACGCCCCTAAACTCTTCCTTTGATACTTGTTCCATCAAGGCTCTGTTGAAGGTGGTAGAAGGGGTTGCTAGCTGTGAAGACACTATTCAGGGGTCATTTTTTCATTAATGCAGCTAATAAGTTTGCTACAAAGCATTCGATGCGGGGGTGGTAGGTATACCCTTTCAGGGAGCTTCCTACCACCACATTGTTCCTCTCTTAGAGTGTTATTTCTTCCCCTCGAGTGCTCATAAGACATCATGCACCTTTCCCATCCTCTTCTCGGGTAGACCACCTTCTTGGATCTAAGGCGCTTTACAAATGGATTGGTGAAGGACGTCCCATTCCTCGATCTTCTCGGTTCTCGGACACTCCACAATAATTATCAATAAAAACTTTTCTAATTTTTTTTTTTATAATTCCTTATTTATTAATGAAGATTATGATTTGAACTCAAATAGTTAAATCTTTTCTAATACTTGCATAAATAAGGTTATCCTAAAATAATTAATTCCAAACTTAAGATTAAAAAATCAATTGTTTTGTGCACCTAAAAGAAATTCATTTTTAGGTCTTATTTTGATATTTAAATCATTTGTTTTAGTGTTAATTTTATTCAAATGGTCGACGCCCTAACTTATATAACTTGAGTCATGTTTCTAATTATATTGTGTTTTAGCCTTTAAGAACACATATATATTAATATTACACATGGAAAAAAATTCAAATTCCAGAATTAAAAAAAAAAAAAAATGAAAAAGAAGTTAAGTAAAGATAGACTTATATAGGATTTTGGTTTGATAAACCTAATTTAGCAAAATATTATCTATGATCTAAAATAATATAAGAGGAATTCTAAATTAAATTAAGTTTGACTTTCAAAGAAATATGGGAGGAATTTCGCATACTAAGAAATTAACACAAAGTATAAACAAAAATTTGAAGCTAATATTCATGGCTCTTCTTTCCATGTCAAGCATAACTATTTTATGTAGCGTTTGATATGGGGTAATGTTTTACGATTCCCAAGAATGTTTAAAGATTCCCATGTTTGGTTACAAATCACATTAGGAAATCAGATGCCAAGGATATCTAGATTCCCCCTCAACCCCCTTTTTATAGGATTGTGGATTTTCTTTAAAACAAGTGAGTATCTAGATTCTCAAGCTTAAAAGGAAATTGTATTTTTTTATAAATTGACAATTTTAACTATCTTTCCTTATTATTTAAGTAATGAAGATAAAACACAACACAAATCATCAATATCTTATAAACCTAAACATTGTCAAGTTGTTTTGTTATGAATTAAGCTCTTTTTAAAATTATAGTTAAGAATTAATTTTTCCCCTTTTTATATCTCCTATTTAGGATTGGTTAGATGCTAAAGTAAAATAAATTATTTATTTTTATTAACAAGATTTTTCATAAAGAATAAGAATTTAAATAGTTATTTTTGTATTGTACTTGTCATTTTGAAATGTTAAGTAATAGTTTTAATGTATCTCTCATAATTTATAATTTACATTTTTTTGTCATTATTTATTTGGAGGAATCTTTAAAATTAGAAAAAAAAAAAAAAACTTAATATTGGATTTACAAATCTAAGGATAGAATGAGAAAAATAAATGATTCATTTAAGATTCTTAGAAATAATTTAAACATTATAATCTCACATTTTTAGGAATCTTATTAAATTCTCAATTAAACCAAAAATAGGAATAGTTATATTCCTAGGCATTCAGATTGCAAGGCATCACATTCTCAGTAATTTAGATGATGGGAATAATGTGAATTCTCTCATACCAAACACCATCTTAAAGTTTAAACCGGTTGAAACTTTACTCATTAATTCCCATCAATTAGATTTAAGATTCCAATTATGGATAAATATTAATTTTTACAAAACCCTCCATTTTCTATCTAGTTTTGTTTTCTTTTTGTATGTGTTTTTTGTTTTGAAAAGAGAAAGACATAAAAGTAGAGTAAAATTATATATTTAACCTTATTTTTAATAAAAGTAGGTTACGGTCATTGCGGAACTTTAACTGAACAAACTAGATAAAATATCAAATATCAAATTTCAATCCACAAGAAGACAACTTAAATTTCAACCAGAAAAGTGTAATTTCCAAAAAAAGAAAAAAAAAAACCATTTTAAAAGAACCTTACCAAAAAAAGAAAAGAAAAAAGAAGTGTTTTCTTTCTGCTTTCATACATAATTTCACTGTACTAAAACTCGTAATTTTCCCCCAAACAAACATCCACGGGTCTCTTTGTTTCAAAAGAATGTCTCAAGCAAGGGAACCACCGATCCTCCGACAAAGGAATAATCATCTTCCGGACGACATTGTACTCAACATCTTGGCGAGGCTACCGATCAAATCAGTCCTACGATTCAGGTGCGTTTGCAAACCCAGGAACTCCTCAATCACTAGTCCTAATTTCTTTTTCCACCCACCTTAATATCATCAACAACAACAATGGCTATCTCATACACATGCCGTGGGCTACACGTCCCATGAACCCCATCTTCAGGACAACATCGTACAACTCGCTATGGTCACTTGCGACCGCACCTTTACTAGGATTTCCAAGTTAGAAATTCCCTTAAACTCTTCAGTCTTTTTCTGTCCAAATGGTCGTTCATTCAATGGCCTCTTGTGTCTCTTTAACAGGGTCTTTCATAATGTTTCTGTTAATCTTATATATTTGTGGAACCCCAGTATTAGAAAATTGAAGAAGCTGCCTGATACTTGTCTAAGCAAGTTAGAAAATTTTATACCTGGGTCTGAGGAAAATGGGGACTCCAACTTAGGCTGAGGCTGAAGTTTACATGTTAAGCTTGGATTCGTGGCAAAGGGTTATGTTTGGACCTAATGTTTCTGTCTCCAACATTGGTTACGATTTGCCTGTACCATTTGTTAATGGGGTTTTGCATTGGATGATATGTATGAGTGAAAGTGAAGAGGAACCTGCCAAAATTTTGACATTTGATGTCAATAACTAGACATTTGGAAGCATAGAACTTCCTAGCATGTCAGTTGGCATGCATTTTCGGCATCTTGCTGTGTTCAAGGGAAATCTGGCTCTGATTGAATTTCCATTTGGTCATCGCCGATACCTCCTTGTTCAGGTGATGAGGGAGTATGGTGTGTGGGATCCACTTTTTGCTGTCATTGCAAAATGGTAAAGATTTCTTAGGTTTCACTAGGAATGGTGTACTTCTTTTTCGAACAAGTATTGCGATTATTTCATTTGACCCAGAAACTTCACAGGTGAATGATCTTGGTAATCGATGTGGGCCAGTTATAGCTGCTACTTTAATGGAAAGCCTAGTGTTGTTTGATAAAGCAAACATACCATCTAAATGAGAAGAGAAATTACTAACGGTATCATAGATTATTGTCATACAAACTGTGATTGAAATGAGGCCATGATACTGCTATTTCCTTTTACTTGTTGTAGGCATGAAAGAACTGGTCTGAATGTACAAGGGTGAATTTGTTCTTTTTTAATATTATCCTCTAATGCTTAAGCCTATGCTTGTGTTAGTGTTTTATTTTGCATCTTGTTATTGCCGTACACATTTCAAGATTTGATAATATCACAGAAAACTAAAATTTCCTTTTTGTGTCCCTATTACACAACGAATTAATAAGAAAAAGACTCTTTTTGATAAGCGGTAAGAAAGAAGCGCTAAATCTGATGATGTTTAGAAAGGATCATGGAAGAGCTTTTTTTTTTTGATAGGTAAATCATGGAAGAGCTTATTCTTTGAGCATAGGCTTATTCCAAGGTCATGTGTGTTTATTTAAATTGTCTTGTCCTTGCTGGTGACTGGTACATCTAAATACATGGTATTGATCACAAGAAGCTAATTTGTGCAACAGAAACTTCAATTTGAAGATATATATATGCATTATGAAAACACAAAACAAAGACCATTGTAGCAAGCCAAACTAATAACAGTGCCTATGTTATTTATATTTTTTTTATTAATTCCTCAGCATGTGAAAATTGGCAAATGCAGATAAGTGATATATGCAGGTAGTTTGGTCTTGACAATAGATAATGTTCTGTTTTGTTCAATACTTGTAAAAAACTTTTGAATTTTTTTTTTTTTTCATATGTTCTGATATTAATAACCTTTAAGACATTTTGTTTTTGGCATATTTATGTCCTCAAAGCTTGATCCTTCCCACAACTGCATGACCAGTGACCACATGGAAGGTATGTAGTTTTATACTTGCATGGCATCCTTTATACTTGAGCTCATACATCAGTACAGTTTTCCAATAATCTAGTAACGCTAACTGCCTCCAAATCAGTATCATTGTCTCATGTTCATCTCTCATCCTGATTCTTATTCTTAATTAATCTGTGTCCCTTTCTTGTTAGTCTTACCTTTTTCTCCTATAAAATTGTTGAATCTGAATTTTATTCTGGCTTTACTTGAATTTATTCAAGGTTTCTTTTACCTAAAAGCTCTACTCATATTTTTCTTTTTTAATTTTTTTTTTATGATATATCTTTAGGAATGATTTTGAGAGTGATAATGTGGACTGTTGAGTTTACTTGGGAGTCAATTTAGCTAATTTGGTGTCTACATTAACTCTAAAAGCTCTTAGAATTGATGATCAATATGGTTTCCTATTCAAATTTTTTTTTTTTTTTGGTCTGTATGCTTGGTCAGTTTTTTATTTGTGTATAGATAATTGTAAAATTTTTGGAGATTTTTTCTGGGAATTCTTTCACTTAGATCATTGTAATAACTCCTTGAAATTTGTGAAAATTATCTATATATAATTTTCCTGTGTAAAGTTAGCTGATTTTTATTAGATGCCTGCATTTGCAATTTACATTTGGTTATCGGTTTATGTTGAACAATAGAATTGGTGAGGGAAACTCTCTTGCTGTTCTGTTTTGTTGGTTCTTTTCTTGATGATCCCTCTGGTTACCAAGAAAGTTTAACAAAAAGAGAAGTAAAACTTTGAATTCAGTGAGAATAGAATTAGTAATACTTTATTTGTCTTTCTGGTAAAATCTTCTCCTCTTTTCTTTTGTAATTAAACTCTGTGCATTATCATATTGATTTTTGTTTTCTTTTGTCTTGGTCCTTTGTTCTAGCTCATTGAGTTTATTTGATTTGCGCCTCCAGACTGACTTAGTATCTGCAAGGGTAGTGTAGTGATTTGATGGATTAAAACTATAAGCTTGATTACCTTGCTTTCCAAGTTAGGCTTATACTTACAATAAATTTCTTTCATCAACTTGAAACTGACATATTTTTTCCAACTTTCAAACTCTATATTTCTAGCAGATACATCTTTCATTGGCACCAATTGTCTCCTATAATTTTGTAGAATTACAATTTCTTAATAGAGCTTCTTTCGTAAATCTTTTCCTATTTCTTTACAAGCACTAGTATGAGAATAACATTTTCCACTTGTCATTGTCCCATTAATTTCTGAACTCCACATCATCCCTTACATAGCAGCATTCTACATCTTGCAAGCAGCCTTTACCTATTTTCTGAATTCTCAATTAGTTACAACTATACATTTTGTAGTTGTCCATGGCATATATACTTGGATCTATTCAATTCTGGTTTTAATTAACATCTGAGAGCAAATTCTCCTTAATGGCCAACCAATACACAAGAGTAATTGGTATAGCTTTTGAGCAAGACATTGTACAGCTCCTATTGAATTGTGTTCGGTTAAGCTATCCCTACAATAGCAAAATTGGACACTTTTACTTTAATTAACCTTTTAGTCTTTCTGCAATTCCCATGAGAAAGTGGCAGGGTACTGTACTTGGTGGGGTTTTATAACACAGTCCTGCCTTCTTTTAGGAACTTCTTACAAACAGTTCACTAACCTTGTCCTAATTTTTTATCTTGAATTCAAGTATAAAGCTGTCAATTATAATATGCTAAGAAGTAAGAACTGTAGGGATGGGGTTTTTTGAATGGTTTTTGGCCATTCAAATCACAAAAAGAGTGTATGATAAAGCTAAACCAGCTCCTATGTAGTTATGTTTGGTTAAGCTGTTTCATACGATAACATATTCGTGCTTTACCTTTTATCCTTTCTGCAAACCCCTTGATAAACTGGCAGGTTAATTCTAGTTGATGTTTTTTAAATTTTTACTTTTTAGCAGCATGATGCTCTTGCTTTCCTGATTAAAGAACACAGAAAATATGCAGTTTCCAAGTAACCCATTTTTTTTCTGTTTTAAATAAGAGCTGTTGAAAAGGAGTAGCCAAGTGCTTGTTTAGTGAGCTTGTTACCATTCCAAGGTCATGCACTTACTTCCCTGGTTCAAGCTACATGGTCTTTTGTTTGTTTCTATAGTGCATTTGACCTTGATATTGACAATAAGAAGCTAATTTATATGACAGAGAGTTGGTCCAAAGATATGTGATCTTTGCTATATCATCTTATCTCTGGCCTTAAGAGATTTATCTAGATAAGGAATGTTATTATTTCATGCTTAGATGGGTTCAATCACATGTTTATTATCATTGGATGCAGATCAACAAGTTAGGTGCTTAAATGCTGTGTTTCTGTTAGTACTGTTGTGTTCTTTATCCTATAAAAATGCTATGGTTTATATTGCTATGGAATCTGTTCACTAAACTTGTTTGGTTGAAGAGAGGAAGAACTTAAAGATATATAGCTGTTAGGTTTTGAGGAGAATGAAATGTGTTTCTTTAACTTTTGTTTGGTTGGACAAGAAGAATTTAGGGGGATGTACAGTTCAGTTAGCTTGTCAAATACCTTAGCTTTGAGACAAGCTTTAGTGGGAGTTTAAATCAACTTATAAGTATTTTTAATGATGCAGGCAAATATCTTTGTTGTTTTAGGTTAACATCCATGAAATAGAATACTTTATGGGACTATGTTTGACCTCTTGAATGGACATCAACTAGTCAGCCTTTTACTTGCACACTTTACAACTGGTTCTATTTACATGGTCTTTTGTTCACATCTTGATTCTTGAACCTAATACAAGATCTCCAATTTTTAAACTCTCCATCTCTGTCAGATATAACTTTCATTAACCTGAAAGATTTTGTCCAACTTTTCTCCTATGAATTTGTAGAATAACAATTTCTTTAATAGAAATTCATTCCTAAATCTTTTACTACTTATCTACAACCTCAGGTTATAGAAGGTAGTTGCAAAAGTTCTTATCTTGTTATTAAAAATTCGCCCTCTCATTTACATGGTCACCATCTCGTTAATGTAATAGCATTCTGCATCCTGCAATCAACTATGCCAGATATTTCGATCCTATATCAAATATAACTATGAACTGCTGCACTTTTCTCAATTGTTTGATGGATGTACATCTGGATCTATTTAAATGTGCATTGCACCAAAAACTGAGTCTGCATTGTCTCCTTTATGGCCAACCAAAGCACAAAAGAGTATTTGGTACAGATTTTGGGCAAGAAATTCTGTGTAAACTCCTATTTATATTATTGGTTATATTATTTCCTACGAGAGTAATATTGGATGTTCCTTTTGGTTTACCCTTTTAGTCTCTCTGTAATTCCCAGGACAATGTGGCAGATTGTGTTTGTTGATGGAGTTTACAACACTGGATGCTACTTTTACGAATTTATTCTCTCAAAAATTCACTAATCTGATCGTCACCATTTATTTTAAAAGTCAATTGCCAAACTGCAAATTGGACAACTATGATGTTAAGAACAATAGAGGTAGGTTGTTTTTGAACTGTTTATGGCCAACCAAAGCACAAAATAGTGTCCGGTGAGTGGTAACTCACTCCTATCTAGGCATGTTCAAATAAGTATTTTCATACGATAATTTTAATTCTAAATTAT
Source organism: Quercus parvula (assembly GCA_030820535.1). NCBI lineage: Eukaryota > Viridiplantae > Streptophyta > Magnoliopsida > Fagales > Fagaceae > Quercus > Quercus parvula. The sequence goes on from JAUAME010000003.1 coordinate 52,167,975, forward strand.
TTGTGATTGACCTTTTAATCATTTTGTAATCCCCTTGATAGAGCGATGGGTTAAGTCTACTTATTCTAAATGACGGTTTGTGAGTTTAGGGGAAAAAAAAAGAAAAGAAATTTAGCAACTACATCAACCTGCTTGCATAGAATGATGTCACTTCCCCTACAGATTTCTAAATGATAATTATTTAATTCCTCAGCATGTTATTTGTAGATAGTTTGGTCTTGACATTGGATAAGGATCTGCTTTGTTTAATACTTCCTTATTGCAAAGCAAAATAAAATAATTTTGTTTTTTAGCACATTTTAAGTCCTCAAAGCTTGATCCATGCCAACAACTGCTTGACCACATGAAGGTATGCAGTTGTTATACTTGCATGCATGACATCCTTTTATGTCCAAGAAAAAGATAGTCAATAGAGTTTTTCAATAATCAATTAAAAATAACTCTATCTCTAAATTGATATCATTGTCTCCTATTCATCTCTCATCCTGATTCCTTGTTCATATTAACTTTTTCTTCTATAATGAGTCTGAATTTGATTCTGGCTGTACTTGAATTGATTCAAGGTTTCTTTTACCTAAGAGCTCTTCACACATTCTTCTTTATATATATATATATATATTCCATTATATATCTTTAGGATTAATTTTGAGTGATATAATATGGACTGTGGAGTCGATTTGGTGTCAACCAAGCTAATTTGGTGTTATACATTAACCCTAAAAGGTCTTAGTATTGATGATCAATACGGTCTCCTATTTACTTTTGCATGTCTGGTGTAAATGCTTGTTGAGTTTTTGATCTGTATATAGATAATTGTACAAGTTTTGTGATTTTTTTTTTCGGAATTTTTCACTTAGACTAGTGTAATAACTCGTTGAAATTTGTGAATATTCTCTAAATATAATTTTCACGTGTAAAGTTAGTTGATTATCATTAGATGCCAGCATTTGCAAATTACCTTTGGTTATTGATTTATGTCGAACAATAGAATCGCTGAGGGAAAATTCCTTGCTGTTTTGTTTCGTTGGTTCTTTCTTGATGATCCGTTTGGTTATCAACAAAGTTTAAGAAAAAGAGAAAACTTTGAATTCAGCGATATTAGCATTAGTAATATTATTATATGCCTTTCTGGTCATAATTTCTCTTATATTCTTTTGTATTTAAACTCTGCACAGGCTCAAATTGATTTTTGGTTTCTTTTGTCCTGGTCCTTTCTTCTAGCTCATTGAACTTAATAAGTTAATTTCTTTGAAACTACAAGCTCGTTTACTTTGCTTATCAAGTTAGTAAATTGGCAATTTCCGGCCAATTTACTCTACTCTCCCTTTTCATCCAAACTGGCTATTAATGTAGAACGGGTGGACCAAGCATTTCCTTGAATAAAGATATCATCATGATTCCCAACAAATGAGCTGCAAGCAATGAAAAGTAATAGACCAAAACCACAAGTGGTTTGAATTGCATGAAATTGGGTGAGTTGAAAGAAAATGACGTGGGGAGCAAAACTCATACACCATATGACTTACACCATATGACCAAGCCATGACTTACACCATATGACTTCGCTTAGGCTTGTAATTAACACAACTAAAGGAAGAGCAATGAAACAGAATCAATATCATCTTCGGCATTTAACAAATAGTAATCTCAAAGTGAATTTTGGAGTGATTAACAGAACCCACAAAAAAGAAAGTGGATATGAAAAAGAATTCTGGATGGATGAAAGTAAGGTAAAAAAATATATAAAGAATTTTGGATAAGGAATCAAAAGAAATTTGAAGAAACTAAAGTAGTATCCAAAGAAGTTCAAAGACAAAGCACACAGTAAAAGGGAATCCTTGTCAATGAACATGAAATTGAGAGGAAGTCAATCAAGAAACCCAACCTTGATTAAAGAACCCCATTCAGGAACTATAAATTCAGGAACTTTAAGTGTTTGTTTGGATTGAGGGGGAGGGAGAAGAAGTAGTGTAAAATTGGCCGGAAATTAAGAACAAGCCATAAGTTGACATAAGTAAATATTGTAAGAGAATTTTCCTGTGCAGACTAAAATCCCCGACAAATTCAGATTTTGTTTATCAAAAAGGGGGAAAAAATCAGATTTTGGTTCCGTCCATACTATCGACTCAGTTGTGAGTTGATGGTGTAACTTGTTCCAGATTTTGGTTCCGTCCATACTATTGACTCAGTCGTGAGTTGATGGTGTAACTTGTCCTTTTGAAACGTAAAGAACGGAATGTGGTCCAGTTTGGTAGTTTGACCAGTGTGCGTGCCTAGATCAAATTAAGCTTGAAAAATTAAGTTCGTAAGATTTTTTGAGTTGTACGATTATCATCTAGATGTCCATCTAACGGTTAGATTGGTGTTGAAGTGATATTGAATAGAAACATGATAATAGCTACACGTTTTAAACCAATGTGTAAGAAATAGACTAGTCCAAAAGTACAGAAAAAGTACAGAGAAAAAAGAAATAAATTTTGTGTTTGGATAGAAGATATTTTACTAAAACTGAAAACTGAAAACACTATAGTAAAATAATTTTTAAATATATAAATAGTACCGTAAGATTTATTTTTAATTAAAAAATTGATAAAAAATGAAATTTATGAGTTTATAAACCATACAGAATATACGGTTAAAAAAAATGATCAAAAGTTGATATTACTGTTTATATACCGTACATAAACAGTAATCGCTTGTGGGAAAACGCGTGAAAAAAATGTTTGAAGTTGCGGCTACTGTTCATATACCGTATATGAACAGTATCTGCTAGTGGGAAAACGCGTGAAAAAAAAATTCAAAAGTTGCGGTTACTACATGTACATGAACAGTAAAAAAAGTCAATAGTACAGGAAAAAAAAAAAAAGAAAGTCAATAGTCCTTGACAGGAATTTTAGAAATGCTTTTCTTCTATAACTTTATGGCAAGACAAGTTTTTCATCTCTTTCATATACCATTAATCATTATAATTCTTCTGGAATTTTTCAGTAATTACCATTTGTGTGGTTGCAAGTTAGAGATTGATGCATACCAATACTAGAAACCCCTGGCTCTTCTCTGTTTTGCTTTTAATCCTGTCTTACTATATAGCATGCTTCTCTACTGCAGGAGATACCCTTTCTGCAGCTGAGTCTCTTTCAGTGAGTGAGAGCCTAGTATCTCAAGGTAGCATTTTTGAACTCGGTTTCTTCAAACCAGGTACTTCTTCAAACATCTACCTAGGAATATGGTATAAGAAGTTTGATGTCATGGTCAAGGACATAAGCATTGTTTGGGTAGCAAATAGAGAAAACCCTTTGACAGACCCATCTTCTTCAAGACTTGAACTTTCAGAAGATGGCAATCTTGTCCTGCTTGACAGATCCTCCAAGAAACCATATTGGTCAACAAATTTGGCATTTCCAATGTCAAATTCAACTGAAGCAATAATTGGTGGTGATGGAAATTTTGTTTTAAGAGACAGATACAATTTGTCTACTATATTTTGGGAGAGTTTTGATCATCCAACTGACACATTGTTGCCGGGTGGAAAGCTTAGGATTGATAAGATTACTGGAAAATCAAAGCAGCTTATTTCATGGAAGAATTCAGAAGATCCTGCTCCGGGTATGTTCTCATTTGGGTTAGACCCAAATGGAGGCAGTCAATATGTCTTAGAGTGGAATAGATCCCTAAGTTATTGGAGTAGTGGAATTTGGAATGGAAGATTTTTCAACTTGGCTCCTGAGATGAAACAAAATAGTATCTTCAACTACACTTTTGTGTCAAATGAAAATGAAAGCTATTTTACTTATTCTCTTAATAATAGTACTTTTATCCCTTCTAGGTTTGTCATTAATATTTCAGGAATGATCCAGCAACAGATGTGGTTGGCCGGACATTGCATTTGGAATATATCTTGGTTTCAACCAAGACAAAAGTTCAATGTCTATGCTTTATGTGGAGCATTTGGCATGTCTTATGAAAATGTATTAAACCCTTGTCAATGTCTACAAGGTTTTGAACCATTTTCGGTTAAAGACACCAAACTATATGATTGGTCAGGTGGCTGTGTGAGGAAATCCTCTTTGCAATGTGAGGATAGTATGAATACAAATGGTGAAAGAGATTGGTTCTTGAAAAAATCAAATGTGAGATTGCCCGTAAATTCAAAAGTAAATCTTACAGGGAGTGCTACAACATGTGAATTGGTTTGCATGAAAAATTGTTCTTGTGCAGCTTATGCTTATAATAGCAGCAGTGGGTGTATGATATGGGAAGGGCCTCTTTTGAACTTGCAGCAACTCTCAGATGGTGGTGAGGCTGGCCAAGATATCTATCTCAGACTTTCTGCTTCTGAGCATCGAAGTACTTCCCTTCGAGGTACTGAAAGGCAGGATGAGTGCAATGACATCTACACAAACTCATGTTATCTTGTTTTCTGCAAGAATACTTCATTCTTGGTTATGGTTGAGCTAACTTTGGTTCTTTTCATCATAATCAGGCAACAAATGGAAAGTATGGGTCATTGTAAGCGTGCTGCTCCCTGCAACAGCGCTTCTGTCATGGCTCTGCATTTGGTTTTTAAGCAAGGGAAAGGTCAAACCCAAAGGTAAGCATAAGCTCTAGCCATAAATAGAAATCTATTTCCGAATGTTACAAAATTATTATTATTATTTTTAATTTGTTGGATCAGTAACAATGAAAAGAAAACCGTGATAGGTCCTTATTCTTAGTACTCAACACTCCTGGCAGGCAATGAAAAGCTTTTACCATTTTTGTCAATGGAAAATGTTTCCTAGAAAACATTTTGGATTTTCTGGTATCTGGTCTGGCAGAAAACACAAATGAATTGAAAGCATTTTCTGTGTTCAACGAAAAACATGTCCAACGGAAGGTGTTTTCTGGAACATTACATTCTTTTTTTTTTTTTGAGATAGGAACATTACATACTTAACATACCATTACAAATAAACTCCACATCACAAAAAAGTTTCTCAAGATTGTTCATTGACTATTTATCAAATCAACTTTTTTGTTCCAACCAGTTGCTTCCTCACTTTGCATAGATCCTAAAATTGGGGTTTGTTTTCCAATTTGAGACTCCCAAATGACCTAAAAAATAGAAAACCTTTTCTTAATCAGTGTATGTTTTTGTGAATGAAAGCTTTTATATATAAAATTATTTAAAATTACAGAAATTTTTTTAGTGATTTTCCATGTTAACCAAACAACATAAAATGTTTTTTGGCTCATTTTCAATGTCATGATTAAACGCAGAAAATGATTTTAGTATTCTAGAAAACGAGTTATTTTCTACAAAACGTTTTCCATCAAACAAAATAAGCATTAGTCTCATCAGTTGGCAAAGATGGTGTTCAAGCTCTTGAACGATATGAACCAGGTTTTCAGTGAACCTCATGCAGATTTTACTAAATACGCCCCTAGGAAGGGTTGACGTTTGCAGTTATTTAGTCATTTATGTGAAATGGGAATGAAATATCACATTGTTAATAGTTGTGTTTTAAAACGAGCAAAAAAGTTTCTTTACCTTTGTGTACTGACACGGCTCATGATGCTTGAACCTTGGTGAACCTTTTCCTGTCACCTTAGTAATTGATTTTATTAGACCGAGCACTGTATTTAAGTGGTGAAATCTTATCATTCTACATCAAACAGGAGAAAAGGATTCAAGCAATGATTTACGGTTATTTGATTTTAGTGCTGAAATCCATGCCATTAATGATGCATCAAACACTAAAGATTGTCTGAAGAAGAGAGGGAAGAAGGATGTGGAGTTACCACTATTCAGTTATGAGAGTGTATCAGCTACAACTAATAATTTCTCAGATGCAAATAAGCTTGGAGAAGGAGGTTTTGGACCTGTTTACAAGGTATGATCCATTCTCCTAATCAATGTGATCTACATATTATAAGACAACCAACAATGTTAAATTTTCATGAAAGTTCAAAGAGATTGTGGTTCACTTTCATAGGGAAAATTACTCAAGGGGCAGGAAATTGCAGTGAAGATGCTTTCAAAAAGATCTGGACAGGGGCTTGAAGAATTCAGAAATGAGATAACACTAATAGCAAAACTCCAGCACAGAAATCTAGTCAGACTCTTGGGTTGCTGTATTGAGCTAGATGAAAATATACTAATATATGAATACATGCCTAATAGAAGTCTGGATTTCTTCCTTTTTGGTGTGTATTTTTCCATCTTGGTATTTTTTTTTCTATATATATTTGAATATTTTGTGTTCTTGAGTACTGATTTTCTTAGCTGTTATGCCATTTGAAAAGATCCAATGAAGAAACAGACGTTAGATTGGAGGGCACGCTTTCAAATTATTGAAGGAGTCGCTCAAGGGCTTCTTTATCGTCATCATTATTCAAGGGTACGAATCATACATAGAGATCTAAAACCCAGTAACATTCTCTTGGATAATGAAATGAATCCAAAAATATCAGATTTTGGCTTGGCTCGAATGTTTGGAGCCAATGAAACACAAGCAAACACAAACCGGATTGTTGGAACTTAGTAAGTATGAAATCAACTTCCCATCTAATATATATATGCAATTGCCAAATAAATTTACTGAGCAAGCCACTAAAATAATCAAATATTGAATTTTGCAATCCAGTGGGTACATGTCTCCTGAATATGCTGTGGAGGGCCTTTTCTCTATAAAGTCTGATGTGTTTAGCTTTGGGGTACTACTTTTAGAGATTGTGAGTGGAAAGAAGAATACTGGTTTCTACAACAGTGCGTCACTCAATCTTCTTGCATACGTGTGTAGCTTTTATAACCTTTCAAGTTCTTTATGTTTTTGCACAGTTTTCTAAATTGAAAAGTTCATAGTAATGAATATACATTTATTTGAAATGAAACAGGCTTGGGAGCTGTGGAGATATGATCGAAGTTTGGAATTGATGGATCCAACAATAGGGTATCCTTCTTCCACTTCTATTATGTTGCGATTTATTAACATAGGGCTTCTCTGTGTCCAAGAAAGCCTGAGTGATAGGCCTACCATGTCTAATGTGGTCTCATGGCTTAGCAATGAACATGTTCCTCTACCTACACCCAAGCAACCTGCTTTTACCACTGGCCGGAATATGATGGACACAAATACATTAACTACCAGCGCAGCAAATTGCTCAATAAACAATATTACTGTTTCTATAATGGAAGCTCGATAACTATTTGGTGTATCAGAGTCAAAGTCATTTTGTAAAATCTAGTTTTTTGTCTAATTTTTATGCATGAGGATCTTCTACGCACTTTTGTTTTTATAACTAATATACTACACACTTATTACTGAATATTTATGCAAACTATTATTTGACATTCCTTTGTGATTAAACTTACAGAATAAATAAATTAGTGATTGGCCACAAAGTTTAAAAAACAAATATGGCCGGGAGACTAAAAAATCAGTCTTGGCTCTCTAAAGAAAAAGTGCTCTACAAAACTAAAACCCAAAGCCCTTGTGAAAAAATTGTGTGTGTGATATTTTCGTCTTAGCTTTGGACACACACTTTAACGTCTATTCTCTGCCCCAAATATCAGAGAAACCTTTCTAAGCTTCCTCTGCTTCATCTCGCTCAAGCAAGGTTTTGCTTGAGCAGGCCATTTGCAAGAAAGGAGTAAAATTTCAGGTTGATGAAGAAACAGCAGCTGACTAGCTTGTTCAAGCCAGATCTTCATGTGCCAATTCTTTGATTTTCTTCACAAATTGATCATGAAATACAACCTTGACTCAGATATTGTCACAAATATTAGCTAATTTTAATCCTAACAGATTTATTCATCCATTTTTCTTAAGGACCATGTGCTTCACTCCTTATTAGGATACCTCCATTCTTTTTAGTCTCAAAATCAATACAACCTATAAGAGTTGGTCTAGTGATTTCACATAAATGGTGACAGATTTAAGAGTAAACTTATGCAGATAATTCTTTCTTTATAACTTTTTTAATATACTTTTTGGGAGAGGTGGTTTGTGTACCGTGAGCCATGATTTAACCTACATTGTGAATCGAGACTTGAGAGATTGGGGAGGGGGAGTATGTCACATAATCAGCCCTCAATCTATGGAATTCATGAGCATTGGATGTGGCCTTGACGATAATGGGGTACTACGTAAATATCTCCTGAGAGTCCTACTGCTACCCAACTTTTGAGAGTCCTTATTGTTTTTTCCTTTTGGTTATTTAGTAAGTGAAGAGATTAGGTTTAGTACTCTAATGCATTGAATTTGTTGAGATGATGACACGTTTTGCCATTTCAACCGATCCAGTACATTGGAGGTACTAGACCCATTCCAAGTCCTTTTAGTAAAACTTGAAAACCTACTGAAGTTTTGAGTGTAACACTTAACATTCTTGTAATATTATTTTATGTGTAAATTCTTAAATATTTGTGAAAAAAAAATAGAGTTTCTCATTTGAAAACAAGTGTACATATTATTTTTAAATTGAACAGTACTAAGGAATTATCAAAATCTCCAAGATGTTAAGTAGAGTATTCACAACAAGTTCAACCAAAGGGTTCCAATTAGTTAAACTGATAAAGTCTCTTGTCAGTTATCAGGAGCAGATGTTATAGGTTGAAACTATCTCTAAAAAAACAATAAGCTCAACCAATGTCTATTGTTTACTTCAAATTTTGGTAACTCAACCCAACCAATAGTTTACTAGTAAAATAATACGACCCTTTAAAAAAATCAAATAATACCCCAAAATATGTTCACACACAAACTTCATTGATTCCGTTTTTTAATCTAAGTACCCAAGTACTATTCCTCAGTCACTCTCTATCTCTCTTCTTTCGAAAATGTCCTAAATGAGAGAACCATGTCGATAACCACCTATTCTCTGAAAAAGTAAGAACCATCTCTCGGACAACATTGTATTGAACATCTCGGCAATGATGGGTGTGCACGCCAGTGAAGTTTCACATTAAATAATGATGAGAAGAATGAGTAGTTAATATAACATAATTGAGCACTTACCAATAAAGCTTAGGCCTTTTGGATTAAAATGTGTCTCTATATGTTATATTAATTACTCAAAGAAGCTCTTTAGAGTGTTTATCTCCCCTACAACTATAACATCCCATAATTTTGATACCAATTAAATTATTATACGTAAGGAGGCCTACAATTAAATGGATTAAATTGATTTGGGCCTAAGAAATTAAAAAAAAAAAATACTATGGGATATGAAGCCCAAGTGAGGTGACATAAGTAAATATATGGGCCTTGAAAATCCTAGTCTTTTACCTCTTAAGCTACACGTGCATATACTTATGAGGCTTCCTTTTGCTTCAGTTGCATCACACTATTGAACTTTGCTTCTCTTCACTGTGGCTATAAGTAGAGATTTCAGGTATGGTTTCTATGATTATACTAATAGAAAAATGGCTCCTAGAATTGTTATTATATTTGATTAAGAATGGTAATATGACTGTATGTTAGGAAGACTTTGAATTGAACCAAATGAAGTAATAGGCTTGGACTTTGTCACCATGTTAAAGGGAAAAAAGTGTTTGTGGTTAATTTGCTTTCACACATAGCCTCAATTGTTGACCGGTTAATATGCATTCACACAAAGCCTCAATTGTTGACTAGTTGATATGCATTCACACTAGTTCAGCTGTGTACTGGATTTTGGGTCTTTGGGTTGATAATTACAATATTATGATAGGAATTGTTTATATAGCCGTATGGTCCAGGCTTTGAAATTGGTTATGTATGAATAGTATGTACAATCATATGGACCTCTATTGGCTCTAAGATTGATTTGGCAAAACTATATTATTGCACTAGCTATGTTTTAGCTATATTGAAGTTTCATGAATATCTATGATTACGTTAATAGAAAAAAAATCTGATTAGGCAGCAATATTTTTAAGTCCAAAAATCTAATCAAAGCTGAAAGTAAATTGGATAGTTAGGTGAATAAATGGAGAATTTTGGATATATCAATGTTGTCTAGGATAAAACCGTTTAAGTGTGAAAATAGATTTTTAATTGGGAAATTGTGTATTGATGAACCTATTTTTAGTGTTGCTAGGTTCTAATTTTACTGAATTTTTGTGATTAAAGGGAGGTTGATTTCCTTTATTTTTGCAACTAAAAGGTAATTGGTGTTTACTAATTTTGGAGGTTTTCCCAAAACAGCGTTGATTATTAAACTATTTATATCAAAGAAATATGTTGATATTTTATATGTAAATTGATATTTTATAAATGCTTGATGTGCACATTAAATACTCGTTTTATGAAAAACTTGTGGGACAGCCTAAATTTATTTAAAGGGATAATTGCAGTAAACCCACCTGAGCTTTGGCCCGTTTGCACTTTGCCTACCCGTGGTATAAAACTTATCACTTTGCCCCCCTGTACTTCAATCCGTTACGCCCCCGTTGCCCACCTGACCCTCAGACGTTAGTCTAACACCCTTTTATTCCAAATTAGAACATAACACGGATCAAACAGCGAAAGATTCACTCTTTTCTTCACGAGCCCTAGAACCACGAAAATCGTTGTAATTCAGCTGGTGTTTTGATTTTTCTGATCGTGCTTTCGTGTGAGGGTGAGGTTCTGACTTTGGGTTGTCTGGAGGCACTGAATATTCGAAGATAGATCATCACCAGGTACGACATTTCTGCGCTGGGGTTTCAAGTTTTGAGCTGTTTCAAGTTTTGAGCTGGGGTTTCAAGTTCTGAGCTGGGGTTTCAAGTTCTGAGCTGGGGTTTCAAGTTTAGAGTGGTAGCTTCGATAATCGATGTCTTCTTCGAGTGGAAATTACTCAGGTTCAAGTGGGCATATGTGTACATATGAGACTTGTGTGTTGAGAACAAGTCTGACAGTGGATAATTTTGGGAGAAGGTTTCTGGGTTGTAGCCGATATAAGGTAAGTATACTTCTTACCTATTCTAGTTGATTAACGTGAGATTGGAATGTGATGTGTTCAATTCAATTTATGAACAGCTTGGTCCTAAGTGCCCTTTCTTTAAATGGGTTGATAATCCCACTTGTATGCGTGGGAATGAAGCTGCCCATTTAGTGCAACAAAAGCTGGATTTACTGCGGAGTGAGCTGCAACTTGCACATGAAAGGGAAAGAGAAGCTACCCAGGCAGTAGCAGAAGCTACCCAAATGGCAGAAATTGCTCAAGACAGGGCAGCAAAAGCCACTGAGAGGGAGAGAAAGTTTCGAGCTTCCTCTGTTCAAGCCAAGGAGATAGCAGTGAGAGCTTTAGAGCAAGAGAGAAAGTGCAGAATTGCACTAATTCTGTCATGGTTTTTTTTTATTTTGGTTATGTTGTTTTCATGTTTTGGCTCAAGTGAGAATGTTGGAATGATGAGATTGAGTCTGCCTGATGGGTTGTAATATAAGCTGCTGTTGGTGTAATAGAACTATGAACCACTTAATAATATAACCTTTTTAAAGATAAAGTGTTCTTTATGTTAGATGCTGTTGTATTTTTTGTTTAAAGTGAATTGGCTACTTATGAGCTGTTGGTGTTTTGTTGGATGTGAGCTGTGTTGGTTTGTGCATAAAGTGCATTGTGTGAAGACAATTGTGTTGAAAGTGAATTTAAAGTGCATGACAATCTGTCAACTTGCAAGAAAAAGACAACACATACACCCTGCACACATAAACAATAAAAAGACAACTCATATAACAGAATAATAATTGTAAACACCTGTCATTAAGTTGGGAAATTGTATACATATTTGTTGGTGTCATTGAATAGTTTTTCATCAACCACCAGTAAATATAAGGCATTTGGTACAACAACCAAAACAGTCGCAACTGCCCAAATGTTTAAAAAACTTTAAAAAATACAAAAGTGTTTGCTGGCCATTATCTGCCCTGCCATTGTCTACAAAATACAAAAATACAGTTGCCCTGCCATTGTCTGCCCTGCCAGTATCTACGAACTACATAAAACCCTAACACTACATAACCCTAATGCATTATACATAGCAACAAAAATCTTCATTTACTGCCCCTACCGCTGCCCCTGCCTTTCCCACCACAACTGGCCTTTCCACCTCTTGTTTTACATTTCTGAGCCCTAGCTGCATCACCCCTTCCTCTCAAAGCAGCTCCTCTGGTAACAGGTGGTCTTGTAGGCTACAAAGTACAAGAATTCACATGTTAGCTACCCAGCATCACAGTTTTATGAATAAAACAATGAACCTAACACTATAGTACCTGTGATGATAGTGGTCTACTGTCCCATGTTTCTGCAGGGGTGTGTGGTGTTGGCTGGGTTGAAGAGAACCAAGGAGCTCCTCTAACTGTATACCTGAAGTCTGAAGAGTACCACTGACTTGGTTTCTGTGACCATGGAGCTGGTGGTCCTAACCATGGAGCTTGTGGCTGTGGAGCTGGAGCTTGTGGCTGTGACCCTGCTGGAGCTTGTGGCTGTGACCCTGCTGCCTGGTTGGATGAGGATGAGGCCATAGTGTAAGGCTGATGTGTTGGTGGGGGCTGAGCTGAGGATTGGGTTTGTGATGTAGAAGGCCTTCCACTTCCCTGCAACCAAATATGAGCATATTTTTACAATGTCAGTTATTGCCATTTTCCATTTGCATAAAAAAATTGCTAAAAACTTACAGATCTCCCTTTCTGCAATCTTTGCCTCCTCTCCCATGGTGTCTCACCAGTGACATTGGCCTTGCATCCCCTTGCATTGTGCCCTTCCTGTTGACACCTTCCACACCTCACTGCCCTGTTTGCTCTAGACACCTTATAAGGGTTTGGCTCATCAGCATCTCTCCTCCTCTTCATGGGTGGCCTGCCTGGTGGCCTATAGACTACAGGTGCAACAGGCTTGGGTTGGCCACTTGACACCCACTCAGACTGGCCAGGCATGGGGGGTATGGGTGTCTTGTATGTCTCCACATAAGCATCCTTGTAGTAGCATGGATGGGTGTAGTCTTCTGGCTTCTCACGATTCACAAAAATGGCTGCAACTCCATGCTTACAGGGGATTCCTGTCAAGTCCCATAATCTACAACTGCATGTCCTATTTACCAAATCCACCACATGCCTTTCTCTCTCATTGTCAACCTCATACACAAACCTCCCAGAAGGTATTGCACAGAAACTCCTACACTCTAATTTTAACTGCTCCAACTTTTTTTGTATGCTTGGACACAAGTTGCCACCATACTTTTCTATGCCAGTCTTCTTTATATACAGCCTGCTCATAAGCCTAACTCTGATCCATTCCAGCATTGATAAAATGGGCTTGTCTCTAGCCTTCAGGATCATAGAGTTAAAACTCTCACTCAGATTGTTTACCATACAATCTGTCAAAGCTCTTGGAGAAAAGTGGGATCTGGTCCACTGTGCAGGCTCTATATCAGCCAGGTACTTCCAAGCTTGTTCATCCAAACTCTTAAGATGGTCCATCCCCCTCTCAAATTCCCTGGCTGATGTTGTGCCAGCACACCTCCACAGTACACTCTTCAACTCCATGCCCTTGTGGTTAACCTTGAAGTTGTTGTATATATGCTTCACACAATATCTGTGCTCCACAGTGGGGAATAGACTTTCCATTGCAGGTAGAAGGCCCTGCAATCAAGTAAACAAGTAAACAAGTAAGCAAGTAAACAAGTTAGTAAGCATTCAATATAATGAAGGTAAGCATGTAATAAGTCATGAGCTAGATGATAATACCTTCTGCCTGTCACTGATGAATACCAGATTGAGCTCCTCTGGCCTGCCAATGTCATCTGCAAATTGCTCCAAGAACCAGGTCCAGCTATCCTTGTTCTCTTGTTCAACCACAGCCATTGCCACTGGGAATATATTGTCATTTCCATCCTTGGCAGTGGCAGATAGTAATTGCCCACCAAACCTACCCTTCAAGTGGCATCCATCCAGCCCAATAAAGGGTCTACAACCACCTAGAAAGCCAACCTTCTAAGCATTGTACCTAATGTACATCCTTTTAAACTTGGGCTCTGCATTCTCATTATCCATCTCTGTTTGCAGAATCACCCTACTTCCTACATCTGTTCTTAATATCATTTCTGCATAATCTCTAAGTAGGCCATACTGAGCCTCTTCATTTCCAGTAATCAACTCCCTAGCTGCCTTCCTTGATCTATACACCTGACTAAGACTTAAGTCAATTGAAATCTTTTGCATCACATGATGGTTAACACCTGAGACCTCCCAATTAGGATTCTTACCAAAATCCTCCAAATACCTCTTTGCCACATAGGCTGATGTAACTTGCCCATTTTTAAATGTTAGGGGGCAGGTACACTCGGGATAAAGTGTCTTGATCTCAAACGTGCACTCTCCAGTCACCATTGAGGCATAAATCCTCCATCCACAATTGTTCTTACAATGTACAGAAATCTTCTTCTTCTCATTCAACTTCCACTTAACATCAATGTGATGCTGAATCACATACTCCCTCAAAGCCTTCCTAAACACCTGGGAGTTTGAGAACTTCATCCCTTTTGCCAACCTAACATTTCCCATATCAGTCCTCTCATTGAACTCCAAATTGCCAGGCCCCTCCTCATCATCAGAGCTATCCACACTTAGAATATCATCCTCCAAAGCTGGTTCAGCCCACTCTTCATCTAAATCTATGCTTGAAGGAGGAGCATTGCTTGGGCCAGGTGCATCTGTGTTTGGTTGAGGTGTATTAGTGTTTGGATTAGGTGTATCAGTGTTTGGATTAGGTGTATCAGTGGCTGGAACTGTGTGAGGTGGAGAAGACTCACCAAAAATGTCATCAGCAAAGTCTTCTCCTTCCAGACCTTCATTCAACCAATCAAACTCCTCCAGACCATCAGCCCCTGCACCAGCCCCTGCACCAGCCCCTGCACTAGCCCCTGCACTAGCCCCTGCACCAGCCCCTGCACTACTCCCTACACCAGCCCCTGCACTAGCCCCTGCACTACTCCCTACACCAGCCCCTCCTACCCCAACCCCTCCACCATCAGGAACTTCAACTGCAAGTGGAGCATTACCACTCTCCACATACAGTATGATGGTGTCACTTGGCCCTCTCTCATTAGGCTTGCACATGTGTACCACATCTTGGTCATCTTCTATAAGCCTTAAGTCTTCTTCCAAGTTGCCCCCAGGACCTAAATAATGAACCCTACACGGTTCATCAATCCCTAATTCCTCACATATACCTTTTATTTCAAAGTAACTAAGCAAATCAGGATCCCTATACACTATTTCAACTTCCCCACCAAAGTATTCTAAACTAGGGTTCCACAAAAAAGCGCCCCCATAATGTACCTCCAATTTCACATCCTCATCAGCCATCTGCAATAACAAATTACCATTTGACACGTATACAATTAACAGTTAAAGAATGGTAAACAACAAAAGAGTAAAACAGTTGCATGTTTCTGTTTTGCTTTTGGGATGCAACACACACAGAGGGACCACATTTTCAACTTTTCTACTGATTTCGTCTTACTAAATAGCACATGCAAACACTAAAATTGAAACCCAAAACAAACTTGGGTCCACTGTGAGACCACTGTGAGACACAATGACCACGACAGACAAAATACCCATAAACAAACACAAATCCAAAAGAACAAGTGGTCACATTTTTCATAAACATGCACAAACACAACCAATATTCACAATCCATTACATGTAACATTGACCATTGATTGATTACTAAAAAAACAATAAAGCAAGTAAACAAGCGAAAGTAAAAACCCAAAGAGCGAACTGATTTCTTACCACGATTTTCGTCCCTCGAACAATAGCAGATGTCAATAGTAGATTTTAGTCCCTCCTCTGGGTTTTGCACCTGCAACGCTACGTCAATAGCAGATCCGTGTGGTTCTAGGGCTCGTGAAGAAAAGAGTGAATCTTTCGCTGTTTGATCCGTGTTATGTTCTAATTTGGAATAAAAGGGTGTTAGACTAACGTCTGAGGGTCAGGTGGGCAACGGGGGCGTAACGGATTGAAGTACAGGGGGGCAAAGTGATAAGTTTTATACCACGGGTAGGCAAAGTGCAAATGGGCCAAAGCTCAGGTGGGTTTACTGCAATTATCCCTTATTTAAATTTGTATGTGTGAATATATCTTTATATTTTCGAGAATTATGAATGGATTATTTTTGTGAGCATCTTGAATGGATTATGTATGTGAGCATCTTGTATATGTTTTGAAAACTTATGGCAAGTCGTGATTAAAAGCTCAGTGTTGTATTAGTCCTTAGTAAGGGACAATCATACTGCAGCTAGTCCTCAGCAAGGGACGGTCTCAAAAAAGGGGACAATGCACATTTGATAGCTCCTTAGCAAGGGAGTATACCATTGAGGATCCAAAAAGGAAGCTCCTTAGCAAGGGAGTGCACTTTTAGGTTCCAAAGGAGCCATCCTTAAGAAAGAGGATGAAAAAGAGGTTCCAGTCCCAGAAAAGGGGACAGCACAACCCCGTCAACGGGGCGTAAACGTTGACCACGAGCAAAGCCTAGGAAACTGTGTATGTGATGGTATTGATATATATATATATATATATATATATATATATATATATTATGATGGCTGACGATATAAAGATATTTTTTTTTTTACATGAAATATTTAATGATAAATATTGATGAGTTACAAGTTATGAAATTGCTGTAAGAATTATTTATTAAAGGTTTGTTCTCATACCCCAATGTTAGTGAATTTCACTTATTGAGTTATCTCATCCCCCTTTTATTTCCCATTATAGATACATTAGAGGGATTTTTGGAGTAGAGATTCTTGGGAGACAGCAGTTACGAACTATTTTGTGGAACTAAGGATTTTATTATTATTTTATGGCATTAAACATTGTATTGGAGAATTATTTTGAGGAAGTTTTGTATTTGGTGAATTAGAGCTCCGACTTTTGTGATGAGATTCAAGGTTGCTAGTTTCTTTTATTTAATATTTTTATGAATTATTCAGATTAAATAGACTTTTATTGCTTATGATTTTGGGGCGTTACAACAACTGGTATCAGAGCCTAGGTGTTTGCAATGCTATTAGAGGGGCATAGATAGGGGTTTTCTGATTATTCTGTTTTGTATAGCAGGATTGCCCCAACTTCATTTTTTCTTTGGAGTCCTGTGCTCTGTTTCTAGTGATTGTCTCTGTTTGACATGGAGTCTATATTGGCAGTTAGAAGATTTGCGAAATTTGCTCAAGCCTTTGGGCTTAGGAGTCCTATAACGCATGACTGTCTGATGTGTTCCTTGCTTTGTTTCAATAAAAATAGTCTGCTAGTTTTTTTTTTTTTTTAAACACCTTAATCCATTTGAAGATTTCATGAACAAACATACTTATTCAACATGTTACTTCCTTTTAGTGTGCCTCTTTGATAGTGTTGCAAAGATTTAGATTGCAGATCTTACTTCAATCCAAAATAAATAAATAAATAAGTAAACATGGAGGGAAACTAAAACAAAAACGAAAAAAAGAAGAAGAAGGAAGCTTTGAAATGAGAATGTTGAAAATGGGATGTGGAAGTGCTTATTTGGTGAGTAGGCCTTGTGCTTAATTCTTTAATTGGAAGTGCTTATTGTTATTATCAATGTATTTGGATAAAATAACTAGGGATGTTCGCGGTGCGGTGTGGTGCGGTTTTGGGCCATTTTTAGCACCGCACTTTGCGGTATGGTTTAGCTAAAATCATAACTGCACCGCTTCTAATTTTTGCGGTTATATGTGCGGTGTGGTGCAGTTTAGATTTTAACCAAAACTATAACCGCACCGCACCTCATTTTTGCGGTCACATGTGTGATACTACGTATAAGATGCGGTTTGAAGTCGGTATATTTTTCAAATTTTGGAATTTTCCTATTCAGCCCAAAACTAATTTTTCCCTTTTTTTGGGCCAAGTTTTAAATTATTGAGTTAGTTTTTCTTTATTTTGGGTTGGCTTTTCTAATCAACACTTGCTAGGATTATTAAACTTTTTTTTCTCGAAAACTAGAGTTATTAAATTATTAATAATATATTTAATATTAAAAATAAATAAATATATTAATATATAGCGAGGGTGCTGTGCGGTGCGGTTTATGCGGTTTTCTTATTATAAAACCACAAACCGCATTGTACCATGCGGTGTGGTGTGGTGCGGTGGGGTTATGCTATTTTGCGGGCGGTTTTGGTGTAGTTTTTGTGGTTTGTGTGGTTTATGCGGTTTGATGAACACCCCTAAAAATAACAATAAGTTTTTTAACAAAATATGCAACAAACATTTGTTTATATCATTTTTTTATTTTTATTTTAAGTTGGGCTTAGAAATTGTGGTTGCACCAAGTAGCTTCATCAAATTGCAACAATTCTTTCTAAGCTATGATTTTGCCAAGTAGTTTCACCAAATTACAACAATATTTTGGATAAAAGCAATTTTTTAGATAGAGATAACAACTTATTTGTTTTTATCACTTTCATTGAATTAAGTAATAATAAATGTTTTAACAACTCATGTAACATAGATTTTGTTCATATCAACTTAAAATATATATATATAGACTTAATTATCATTATACATATATTTTTTAAGAAGGTTGAAAAATACCAGAGCCAATAACAAAAAGAAAATTCAAAGCATAAAAATGTGTAGTTACGAAGTAGAAAAAAAAAAAAAAAAGTTGATAAATTTATCATAAATTTTTCCCTCAAGTTGCATCTTACATTTTATTAATAATTAAACAAATTATTTTATTAATTGTTAGGATATATTTCCTTGAACCAAGGGATAAAATTTAACTATAATTTAAGGGAAATGTTAATGAATGACCTAAGGGCATTGTTTTAAGAACTATTTTTAGAAACTTTTCAAAAAAAAAAAAACTATTTTTAGAAAAATTTTATGAAAAAATGATAAAACCAATTAATTTTTCTCTCATCTTTTTATATTTCCTATAAAAATAATATTAAAACTTTTCTAATATGGTTTATTAACAATTATCTTAAGGGCACATATTAACATGACCTATAATTTTAATCTAGCTAAAACTTTATTATCTTAGTTTCAAAATTTTAAATTTTAATCCAACTTAAAATCTATTATCAAAATTTCAAAACTTATATATTTCAATTTTTAAAATATTTATATAGAATATATGAATTTTCATATTCCCCCCCCCCCCTCCTTTTTCTCTTCTTTTCTCTAATATTTTGTTTGGTTCGAAGAACCCAATCAAATTTCTGAAATTGGTCCAAATGACCTAAATGAAATTAATCACCTGCCCCATTCATTGGGCCTGTGGTCCCGTCCAAAGTCCAAACACAATACAACAAAAACACCCATTCCCAAGTCACCAATATCATAAACCAAAAAAAAAATCCTTTACGGGGTTTAGAGCATTCATGTCCACTGCCCAATATTTTATTGAGGTAGTTGATGATGCCGAAATGTTCACCAGTGAGATGCACAGTCCTTGTACTCGAATGACCGTCGCCTGAAAGAAAATAACAACACAGAAAGACCTTCAAAGGGCACCGGTATGGAGCCGGCCAAACACCCTCCGAAGGTTAAGTCAGAAAATGCTTTGTACAACTCTAGAGTGCTAGAGAGGAGTCAGTTACACGTACCTTTTTGTGGGGGTGTTGGGGCCTTTTTATAGTGGTGAGGTCCTGCCTCCTTTCCTTGTAGAGCAAGTCCCTCAAGCTTGCTGAGCAAGACTCCCATCCTTGTAGAGCAAGCCTCTCATGCTTGCTGAGCAAGCCTCCCATCCTTGTAGAGCAAGCCTCTTGAAACGTGGTGGGCAAGTTTGGGCCTTCGTCCTGTCAGGGGCCCACGCGAAGAATGGGTTCTACCTTCTTTGGGCTTGCGGACATGGGCCCATTGGGCCTACCAGGCCTTATCACACAATTTACCCTCTTCAGCTGCCCCCTTCACCCCATTTGACCCGTCTCCGTCGTGCGGACGGTCAATTGGGGTGACGGTCAAAAACAAACAAGAGAGATGGTCCGTCTTTAAGGAGGTGACGGGTGTGCATGAGCGAACGGTAACAAAGAACTGGGGCGGCAACCATAAGTACAGATTGGTGGAAGACGGAGTAACAGAGGTGACGGCCAGAGCTCAATGGATGGTGATGAGGATCTCCGGAAAGGGGGCGACGGATAGGGGAACCGTCATGACAGTGGGGGTCTGACAGACTACAGAAGCATTTAAGACGAAGACACGTGTCATTCGTAGATTGGTCCGTATCTTGGATCGAAGTGCCGCTTCGTCTTCCGTGCACTCCACCTATAAAAACCAGCATTTCTCCTTCATTTTTCTACTTTGCGTAGAAAATTCACTGTCAGAGCGAGTCCGTCGCTTGTCAGAGTTTACCCGTTCACATCTTCCAGCAACGAGATCAATCCGTTCGCTCCTTTATTCGGTAAGTGATCCTATCCGTCCTCTTGATGTTCCTTCAGTTTTCATATTTGTCATGATAGAAACATCAGACTTCTTGCATCCGTCTATTCCCTTTTTTATTTTAGACAGTCCGTCTTAGGCTTTGTCAATCCGTTGTAGGAAATGTCTAGTGCGTCGAGTAACCAGTCCTTCGTCCGCGATGGAGCGGGTTACGAGGAACTGTACCCGTCTGGTCACAAAGATCCAGACGAATTGATCGAGAGGACTCCGTCTGCCACTTCACCGTCCTCAACAGATGAGGATACGGAGTTGGCCGAACCAGGGGAAGGTTCTGACGACGGTGGAGAACATAAAACTGTAGTCGGGGATGACGGACTTAGGGAGTTCGTCATGCTGCCTGAGTGGACGGTGCACAAATTTGTGTCGACAATTAAGGAAGTCCACTTCAAGACAATTAGGGCGATCTACCAAATACCTGATCACATCCCCATCCGTCTACCCTACAAATCCGAGAAGTGTTATTACGACGGGGTGGATGACTTGGGGGTGTACGAACAAGCGCTGAAGGCCGGACTTAGATTCCCCCTGAACAGGGTAAAACGAGAACTCCTCCACTTCTTAGGTATATCCGTCAGCCAGGTTTCCCCCAACGCCTGGAGGGTTTTTATTGCAATGGAGGTCTTGTACGGAGCCATGTCCAGTGGCACGAGGTCGTTGACTGCACGAGAGTTCCTCCATTGCTACCGTCCGGACGAGATAGACAAGTCGAGGGGCATGTACAGTTTTGTTCCTAGGAAGTCCGTCCTGAAAGTCATTTATGAGACCCCGGACTCCAACCGAGATTGGAAGAGCCGCTACTTCTTCCTGGAGGGTGACGGTTGGATGTGCCACCCGGGGGAGACGGATTTTCTGCCCGTCGACAAAACATGGGGCATCTTGGACCCGTCCGGTACAGTTCAGCCCGTCGCGTTACGTAGGTAATTTTGCTTTAACTTTTTAACAGCCGTCCTAAATTTCTCTCCGTTTTTTTCAGTGCGACGGCGTCCACAAGTTGACTTAGAGGAGTTCAGCTTTTTGGAGAAGATTTTTTCAAAGACGAAACCAGAGGAACGGACTTGGGCGAAGCTTGTCAATCTAAACACCGTCCACTGGTATTGCGACGGACCGGAGCCTACAGCCGCCGCGATAAAATACGAGGAACGCACCCGTCAGCGTAAGTCCGTCAAATCTTTTCTCTTTCGTTCATTCGTTTTGATTTTTACCCGTCTACTCTTGTTTCTACAGAGATGGACGACGCGAAGAGGAGGGCCGTCATCAGAAGCAAAGCCGCCAAGAACAAAGAGACGGACGTAGGGGTGATGGGGACGGGCTCGAGTAGGCCCCTGGCGAAGAGACCGATGCCCAGGGTCGACCGTGCGCCCAAGAAACAGAAAGTTTCCACGGAGCCCGTCATAGGCCTCATGGCGGAGGGAAAGAAAACGGTGACCCCTGTCAAGCCTGGGGCGGGGAAAGGTCTGATGGTTGCTCCCCCGGGCAGCCAGAAGAAACCGCCCGTCCTACTCCGCGAGGACCCAAAATATGCCTTGGGGAAGATCTCCTCCATCATTGGGAGCGAGGACTACGAGGATTTGGGGAACCATTCGACGGAGGCCATGGGGGAGACGGGCCTCTTCAGCATTGCCCAAGTGAGTACCCGTCACCATTCATCTTTCAATTTCTTTTGTTGTCATCTTTTTTTTTACTAAGTCCAATTTGATCGTCAGGCTATGCTCATGACGAAGGGTCTGATGGACCGGGCTCTTCGCAATGAGACGGCGTTGGAGAGGGTCCGTGACCAGGCTAGGGTGACGGAGGAGGAGCTGCTCGAGCTCAAAAACTGGAAGGTTGTGACGGAGAAAAAACTCAAGCTTGCTGAGGAGGTAAGGGACGAGCTTCAGAGGACGGTGGAGGAACTCAAAGCCGTCCTGGAAGATAAGGAGGACGAGCTCCGTCTGGCCAAGGAGAAGGCCGTCCAAGAGTACCGCGACTCGGACGCCCTCTTGACGGAGCTTGGGTCTTCGTATACCGATGGCTTTGAGGATGCCCTCCGTCAGGCCAAAGCTCTATACCCCAAGCTCGACTTTTCAGCCGTCGATATCAACGTCGCGGAAGGCATGTCCGTCCAACCAGACGCCTCTGACGACACTGCCGACCTTTTTGCCGAGGAGAAGCCTGTCTCCGTCGCCCCTGAGCCCCAAGCTGAAGAAGCGAAGACCCCAGAGCCCAAAGACCCCGTCGCCCCCAGCGTGTAGCCGTTTTCTGTTTTGTATTAATTATATCGGAAAACTCATTGAATTTTTGCCCGTCGTGTGTAGGGCTTGTTTTACATCATTTGTATTTGACATTTAAACTGATTTATTTAAATGCTTCTCTTAATATCGTATTGACAATGTTGATGTATGCTCCGTCTTGATATTAAATACCTGTTTAATTCGATCCGTTCACGTCGTGGACCTTTATGTTTCTGTGACCCAGTTGGGTCCGTTCATTTTTTGTACTCGTGTACATTTCTAGTGCATGTTGGTGTCCGTCTACTTAGTGGATCTGTATGAATTTACAAACCATGGTCGTGTCCGTCCTCTTTTTAGGAATTGTAAATTACTAACCCATGGTGGGGTCCGTCCTCCTTAGGACTTGTAAATTTTCTGACCCATGGTGGGGTCCGTCCTCTTTAGGACTTGTAAATTTTCTGACCCATGGTGGGGTCCGTCCTCTTTAGGACTTGTAAATTTTCTGACCCATGGTGGGATCCGTCCTCTTTAGGACTTGTAAATTTCCTAACCCATGGTGGGGTCCGTCCTCTTTAGGACTTGTAAATTTTCTGACCCATGGTGGGGTCCGTCCTTTTTTAGGAATTGTAAATTACTAACCCATGGTGGGGTCCGTCCTCCTTAGGACTTGTAAATTTTCTGACCCATGGTGGGGTCCGTCCTCTTTAGGACTTGTAAATTTTCTGACCCATGGTGGGGTCCGTCCTCTTTAGGACTTGTAAATTTTCTGACCCATGGTGGGGTCCGTCCTCTTTAGGACTTGTAAATTTCCTAACCCATGGTGGGGTCCGTCCTCTTTAGGACTTGTAAATTTTCTGACCCATGGTGGGGTCCGTCCTTTTTTAGGAATTGTAAATTACTAACCCATGGTGGGGTCCGTCCTCTTTAGGACTTGAAAATTTTCTAACCCATGGTGGGGTCCGTCCTCTTTAGGACTTGTAAATTTTCTGACCCATGGTGGGGTCCATCCTCTTTAGGACTTGTAAATTTTCTGACCCATGGTGGGGTCCGTCCTCTTTAGGACTTTTGATAGCAGTCGTTTAGTAGCAAGATTTACACAGCAAGGTTCTGAACGTTCCTTCATTAAATTCGATCTTGTAGAGGAGAGTACCTGCCCCTTCTTGGGCTAACAAAGGTTCCAAAATACAAAAAGTTCGAAAGTAGTTGCCCGACTGCTACAAAATAACTGAAATCTAGTAAATATACATTGGGGGATTAAAACTTGACTTCTACTGGTAGTATCTCCGAAGGTGCTCCGTGTTCCACGGATGCTGGAGTTTTCTTCCGTCCATGGTCTCAAGATGGTATGTGCCCTTCCTATGCCATGATGTGATTCTATACGGTCCTTCCCAATTTGGTCCGAGCTTTCCCTGAGTAGGGTCCTTAGTAGCACCCATGACCTTTCGGAGTACCAGGTCGCCGATCTGGAAATCTCTATGCCTCACCTTTGAGTCGTAGTTCTTTGACATGAGGTTCTGGTATCGCGCCAATCTTTGTTCAGCCACTGCCCGGACCTCGTCCACCAAGTCTAGCTGAAGGCGCATTGCTTCCTCGTTCTTGTCCTCCGTGTAGTTCTGCACGCGGTAGCTGGTGAGGCCGATTTCTGCTGGTATGACTGCATCGGCTCCGTATGCAAGTCGGAACGGGGTCTCCCCAGTTGGTGTCCTTGCGGTCGTCCGATATGCCCACAAGACGCTTGGCAGCTCGTCTGGCCAAATACCCTTTGCCCCCTCGAGCCTGGTCTTGATGATCTTTAGTAGTGTCCTGTTTGTGACTTCTACCTGTCCGTTTGCTTGCGGGTGTGCTGGTGAGGAGTAATGATTCTGAATGCCTAGCTCTGAACAGAAATTCTTGAAAGCGCTGTTATCGAACTGTTTTCCATTGTCGGAGATAAGCACCCTCGGGATCCCGAACCTGCATATGATGTTTTTCCATACGAAAGCACGGATGTTCTTCTCGGTAATAGTGGCGAGGGGTTCTGCTTCGACCCACTTCGTGAAGTAGTCGATGCCGACTACGAGGAACTTTAGCTGCCTTAGAGCCGTTGGGAAAGGGCCCATGATGTCTAATCCCCATTGCGCGAACGGCCATGGGGCCGTGATGGGTGAGAGTTCTTCTGATGGTCGTCTGATCAGGTTACTGAACCGCTGGCACTTGTCAGAGGCCTTCACATACGATTGGGCATCCGTGAGCATCGTGGGCCAGTAGTACCCGGCTCGGACAAGTTTGTGCACTAGAGACCGTGCTCCAGAGTGATTCCCGCAAATCCCCTCGTGGACTTCCCTCATCACATATTCTGCTTCGCCCTGGCTTAGACACCTTAGGTAAGGCCGAGAGAAACCTCTCTTGTACAAAGTGTCGTTGATCAGCACGAATCGTGTGGCCCGGACCTTCAGCCTCCTTGCAGCATCCTTTCCGTCTGGCAGAGAGCCCGACTGTAGGTATCCTTTTAAGGGCGTGGTCCAGTCCTCTCCAACATCTATCGCCTGTATCTTTTTTCCATCATCAATGAGTGGGTGAGTTTGAACGAAGGATAATACCTGTTTAGGCGCATTCATGAACTCCGCGGAGGCTGCTTTGGCCAAACGGTCGGCGCACTCGTTTTCCTCCCGTGGGATCTGAATGAATGTGACCTCGAGGCCTGCGATTCGACCCTTCACCTCCACCAGGTACTTCTTCATCCGTTCGTTTCTACACTCGAAATCGCCATTGATCTGACTGGTTATCACCTGGGAGTCGCAATGTATGGCCATGTTACCGGCGCCCGCGGCCTTTGCGAGATCTAATCCGGCTATCAAGGCTTCATACTCCGCTTCGTTGTTGGTTGTAGGGAAGTCTAGTCTTATCATGCACTCGATCTTGTCCCCTTCTGGTGTCCGTATGACTACGCCGGCTCCTCCTGAGTGCTGATTTGATGATCCGTCCGTGTGGATGATCCACAATTTCGGCCCTTCTGCCCCCTCGTCTTCCGGCTGAGTGTACTCGGCTATGAAATCTGCCACCGCTTGCCCCTTTATCGAAGTCCGCGGACGGTAGCGCACGTCGAATTCGCTCAGCTCAATTGCCCACAATGCCATCCTCCCTGCCGCCTCGGGGTTGCCCATTGCTCTCCTCAGAGGCTGGTCCGTCAGGACCACGATCACGTGGGCCTGGAAATACGGTTTAAGTTTCCGTGCTGCGGTCATTAGGGCAAGGGCCAATTTCTCCATCCGTGGGTACCTTTCTTCTGCTCCTCGGAACGCCCTGCTCACAAAATAGACGGGTCTTTGGGAGTGTCCGTCTTCCCGCACCAGGGCTGCACTGACTGCGGCCTGTGAGACTGCAATGTAGAGGTACAGCTCCTCCCCGGGTACGGATGGACTGAGAAGTGGCGGTGACGACAGGTACCTCTTCAAATCTTCGAATGCTCTTTGGCATTCGTCCGTCCATTCGAACGATTTCTTCAGTACTCGGAAGAAGGGCAAGCACCTATCCGTCGCTTTGGAGACGAATCTGTTCAGGGCCGCAACCTTCCCGTTCAAGCTCTGAACTGCCTTTACTGTCTTCGGGGGTTCTAACTCCATTATGGCTCGCACTTTCTCTGGGTTGACCTCTGTGCCCCTTTGGGAAACCATAAATCCCAAGAATTTCCCGGCCGTAACCCCGAACACACATTTACTTGGGTTCAGCTTCATGTTGTACGACCGAAGGGTGTCGAATGTCTCCTGAAGGTCGCTGAGATGGTTGCCCTCGCGCACGCTCTTTACCAACATGTCGTCGACATAGACTTGTACGTTCCTGCCGAGCTGGTGCGCGAACATCTTGTTCATCAGTCTTTGATACGTGGCCCCCGCGTTCTTGAGCCCGAACGGCATTACCTTGTAACAGAAAAGTCCTTGGCTGGTCACGAAAGAGGTTTTCTCCTGATCCTCCTCCCCCATTTTAATCTGGTTGTAGCCTGAGAAGGCATCCATGAAACTTAAGAGCTCGTGTCTGGCCGTCGAGTCCACCAGAGTGTCTATCCTCGGGAGTGGATAGCTGTCTTTCGGGCACGCCCGGTTCAGGTCCGTGAAGTCAACGCACATTCTCCACTTTCCGCTACTCTTTTTTACCATGACCACATTTGCTAGCCAGTCGGGGTAGTAGACTTCTCGGATGAACCCTGCTTCCAGCAGCTTTCTAACTTCTTCCGCAACCGCTTCATCCCGTTCCGGCGCGAACACCCGCTTCTTCTGCCGGACCGGGGGGGAGTCCGGGTTGACATGCAGCTTATGTACTATTACTGACGGATCGATTCCTGGCATATCTTCGTGACTCCACGCGAATATGTCCTTATTACTCTTCAGGAAGGTTGCCAGATCTTGCCTTATCGTCTGGCTGGCCATGGTGCCCATTCTTGTCGTCCGTCCGGGTCTTGATTCATCGAGAGTGATTTCTTCCAACTCTTCTACCGGCTCTGCGACGGTCCGCTGTTCGCCAATGCATAATGTCTGCTGGTGATCCTCCATTTCCAGCATGGCGACATAGCATTCCCGGGCGGCCACCTGATCTCCCCGCAACTCTCCAATCCCGTACTCGGTGGGGAACTTGACCATCAGGTGGTATGTTGAGGTTGCTGCTTTCCAAGAGTTCAGCGTCGGTCGCCCTATGATACCGTTGTACGCGGATGAGCAGTCGACCACTAAGAAGGTCACGTCTTGAGTGATCTGCTGCGGATAGTCACCGACTGTCACTGAGAGCGTGATTGCTCCTAATGGGAGTATCCTTGTTCCCCCAAAGCCAACCAAAGGGGCATTCGTCGGTGTTAGCCGTGCTCTATTTATTCCCATCTGCTGGAACGCTGGGTAGTACAGGATGTCCGCCGAGCTGCCGTTGTCGACCAGCATCCGGTGCACGTTGTACTCTCCTACCCTTAGACTGACGACGAGGGCGTCGTCGTGTGGATGGTAGAGGCGCCTCGCGTCGTTCTCCGAGAACCCAATGATAGGATCTTCTCTCCGCGCCATCTTGGGTACAGAACCCGTGGT
This sequence comes from Quercus parvula, assembly GCA_030820535.1. Taxonomy (NCBI): domain Eukaryota; kingdom Viridiplantae; phylum Streptophyta; class Magnoliopsida; order Fagales; family Fagaceae; genus Quercus; species Quercus parvula. The sequence continues at coordinate 52,195,644 of JAUAME010000003.1, forward strand.
CTGCACATGTTGGACCATCCTAAGGTAGGTCTTCCGGGCCTTCTTGGACGATCCCGTTGCTGCCGTGCCCCCTATAATCATCCTTATTTCCCCAATGGGGGGTTTCTGACGGTCATTCTCCCGCCGGGGGGCCTGTTCCCGCGCTTGGACATCCGTCCTTTCTCTGCTGACGAACTTCTGCAGTTTTCCATCTCTGATGAGGGCCTCTATCTGCTGTTTCAGATCGTAGCAATCCGCGGTGTCGTGACCGTGATCTCGGTGGAAACGGCAATACTTGTTCCTGGATCGCTTGGCTGGATCGCTCTTTAGCTTTCCCGGGAATGTCAGAGATCCCTCATCTTTGATCTGCATCAGCACCTGGTCTAGCGGAGCGTTCAGAGGGGTGAATCTCGTGAATCTCCCTCCTGGGGGTTTAGAACGCTTATCCTCGCGTCTATCTCCCGTTCTTGGTTTCTTCTTTCCGTGGTCCTGCCCGGCATCCTCCGGTCTCTCCCTTTTCCTGGGTTTGTCTTCCCTAGCCGACAGTGCGTCCTCCGCATTCATGTATTTCGTGGCCCTGTATAGAACCTCAGACATGGTCTTCGGGTCATTTTTGTACAGGGAGAATAGGAATTTTCCCTTCCGCAGGCCATTCGTGAAGGCTGCCACCAGAATCTTGTCGTCGGCCTCATCAATGGAGAGGGCTTCCTTGTTGAAGCGGGTTATGTACAACCGCAGCGTCTCGTCCTCCCGCTGCCTGATGCTCATTAGGCATGCTGTCGACCTCTTGTACCTGTGCCCCCCGATGAAGTGCGAGGTGAAAAGTGCACTCAGCTCCTTGAAAGTACTAATCGAGTTTGGCGTCAACCTGCTAAACCAGACTCTAGCCGCGCCCCTCAGTGTTGTAGGGAAGGCCCTACACATGACCTCGTCCGGGACTCCCTGCAGGTGCATCATGGTCTTGAAGGTTTCCAGATGATCTAATGGGTCCTTGACCCCGTCATAGCTTTCGACCTGTGGCATCCGGAACTTCGGTGGCAGGGGACAGGAGTTGACCGATGCGGTGAACGGCGAGTCCGTCCTATTCACTAAATCGTCAAGGTCGCTGGAGACGCGTCCCTTCAGTGCGTTCATCATGACCTCCATCTGCTCTCTCATCGCCTGCATCTCCGCGAGGATGGGCGGCGGCGTTGCATTTGTGAGGGAGGGCATGCTCGAATCGCGCCTCTCCGTTTTACTGGGCTCATTACTGTCCCCTTGCTTCTCAGTCCCTCTTCTTTCGGAGCTGTCCCCTTGGTTCTCCTCCTGACCGTTATGCCCCGCGTTCTTCTGTCGCAGCTGTTCCTCCAGGTCATGATTCTGTTTCGTGAGGCGCTCTACTGCGGCCGCGAGGGTCTGAACCTGTCTTTCTAATGCGTTGGGCCTTGGCGGCTCATCGCCTTGCACGTCGTTGGAGTTGGCCATCGAGCGCGTGAGTACCATGCAACTCTTGTGTCCGGGAGGCGACAATGGCTTAACTTGTCACGATCGTCGTTTCCCACAGACGGCGCCAACTGATGATGCCGAAATGTTCACCAGTGAGATGCACAGTCCTTGTACTCGAATGACCGTCGCCTGAAAGAAAATAACAACACAGAAAGACCTTCAAAGGGCACCGGTATGGAGCCGGCCAAACACCCTCTGAAGGTTAAGTCAGAAAATGCTTTGTACAACTCTAGAGTGCTAGAGAGGAGTCAGTTACACGTACCTTTTTGTGGGGGTGTTGGGGCCTTTTTATAGTGGTGAGGTCCTGCCTCCTTTCCTTGTAGAGCAAGTCCCTCAAGCTTGCTGAGCAAGACTCCCATCCTTGTAGAGCAAGCCTCTCATGCTTGCTGAGCAAGCCTCCCATCCTTGTAGAGCAAGCCTCTTGAAACGTGGTGGGCAAGTTTGGGCCTTCGTCCTGTCAGGGGCCCACGCGAAGAATGGGTTCTACCTTCTTTGGGCTTGCGGACATGGGCCCATTGGGCCTACCAGGCCTTATCACACAATTTACCCTCTTCAGTAGTTATCATTTAGAAAGACAAAACGAAGAACTAACTTAATGTATGTAACTAAATCGTTTGAACTTTGGGTGTCATCAGACTAAATACTAACTAATTTTTTTTTACTACAAATTTTAAAAATAATTTTACAACAAATTATAGGTGAATTGTTAGTGATAAATAAAAAAAATGATGTTAATGATGAATTCAGATTGAATTCAGTAACAATTTATCAATTAGAATATGTTGTAAAATTATTGTGGGTATATCATTACTCTAATTTTTTTTAGTTAGAGAATGAATAATGCATGTATCATGAGATAATTTCTATGACTTTTAATTAATTTTAATTTATAAATTCTAGGAAAGTCATTCAAATACTTCTAGAGTCAATGTTGATAATGTACCATTCCTAACCCTCAATATTAATATCCCAGTTTTTTTAAATCCTCAAACAAAGTTTTGAAAAATTGAAATTAATAAAGTTGATATTTGTTCATTAGAGCATGATTGAAGTTGCATCCAAAAGTATGGGATTATCATATTAGTCAACATGATAAAATCAATATATTCTTTCAAAGTACCCAATAAATGGACTATTAAGTCATCTCTCTTTTTCTCTTTTAATAGAAGGGTAGAATATTATTTCATAGCTTTCAATTTTTATTTTTCATGTTATTTCCTTTGTGACTTAAAATTCACATAATAAAATGCAATTTTTTGTCTACCATGCTTTTAATTTAATAAACCACCGTTTCATCAAAAAAAAAAAAAAAAAAGGGTTCATGCTTTGGCCCCCCTACATTGAAATCCAAATTCTATCCCTATTTCCATAGAACCCCTTTTGCACACCAGGTTTTTTTTTTTTTTTTTCAAGTTGCAACTTACGCATACGTACTTGTATATGATAATTTTGATTAAATAAATTCATCTTACTTATTGTTAATTGTTTCTAAATTTGCATTTATGAATATTATGTCAAAGGAAGTCTACTATAAATAAGCAAAACAATGGATACTCATTTAATTTCTTGGTTCCTCTTAGGAAAATTTTTTTATTTTTAAAATTTTAAATTTTTGGACTATTTTGTGTGTATTTAGGTTTTGATTATTATATATATTTAGTTTGTATGTGTGTGTGTGTGTGTGTGTGTGTGTGTGTGTGTGTTTCAACTGACTATCACTACAAAAAATTTGGTTCAAATTTCATATCTTTTATGCGCTGTAGTGCAATCTAATTCTAAGTTTTATTTGTACTTTGTGTTAATTTCTTAGTATGTGGAATTCCTCCCATATCCTTTTAGATCATATAATTTAAGGTTCTTGTGAGCTTTTTTATGACTGTATTTCTTTGAAAGTATAACTAAATTAAATTTAGAATTTCTCCTATATCATTTCAAATCATAAAATTTAACTAAAATTCAATATGAGGGCTATGATGTAATGGTATGAAATGTTTTCTCTTTGAGTAGATTATATAGCAAGTGAAATATCTATATCATTTATCTTCTCATTACATGATTGTTTGTTTTTGACAACAATAATTTGTTGTGGTTTTCATTTGTTGCAGGTAGTTTATCTTCTTTAAAAGAAAAATTTGCTGCCAACATGAAATAGGATACAAGAGAAAAAGAAGGATCTAAAAGGGTTCTTACATGTGAGCTAGCATATAATATTGGCTAAATTATATCCATCGGTCTAAATTCCTGTGTAAGTTTATCTTTACTTAACTTTTTTTATTTAAATTCTGAAAATTTGAATGTTTAACTGAATTGGGATTATGGCTTAATAATTTGTTTTCAAATGTTTTAATTATTAAAGTCATTATTTTCTCATGTGTAAAATTAATATATGTATTCTTAAAGGCTAAAGCACAATACAATTGGAGACATTACACAAGCTATTTAAGTTAGGGTGTTATATAAATATATATATATATATATATATTATTAGTAAGTTTGAATGTTACATCTAGATGCTACATATGTTGGTTTTATAAATAAGACTTAAATATGAAATTTCTTTTAGGTGTGTAAATATAATTGATTTTTTAATCTTAATTTTGGAATTAATTCTTTTTGGATAATCTTATTCATGCAAGTATTAGAAATGATTTTATTACTTCAGTTCATATCACACTCTTCATTAATAAATAAGGAATTATAAAAAGAAGAAAAAAAGAAAAAGAAAAGTTTTTATTGATAATTTAATTTAGAAATATTATATATAAGGACAAATATACAAAATTATGCATTTTATAAGAAATTTATTACAAGATATAATAATAATAAATTTCTAAAATTATTTAACCATAAATTATATTTAATTATTGTTTTTCAATATATCATATACTATATAATAAAAGTTGGGCTTAAAAGTTGTGGTTGTGCCAAGTGATTTTACCAAATTGCAGGAATTTTTGTAGATTTTTTTTTTTTTAAAAATAGATATATTTTTCTTCTTCTATAATTTCTAAGTGTATAATTTTTTTTTTTTTTTATAAAACTAGCAACATAGTAGTATTGTTCACATTTATGATTTTAACTTCTCTTATAATTTCTAAGTTGATAAAATTCATAATTTTATTACAATCCAAACTCTATCTTAATTTGATTACAATCCAAATTCTTCATCTAATCTTTTATAAAAAAAAAAAAAAAAAATCTTCATTAAAAAAAAAAAAAAAACCAGCAACATGTACACGATCAAGTTGAAAAAAAAAAATTAACTAAATTGGCTGCCCCAAATTGCAAGAAATTTATAGATAAATTAAAAAAAAAAAAAAAAATATTAAGCCCTATGTATATCACTATATCCTACTTGAATTTGATCACAATTGAAATACTAATCCGAGTCAAATACTACCTCCAAAACTAATTAGATAAAGTGTGAATACAAAAGCTTCTAATTAAAATGAATTACAAGGATCAACAAAGCTAATTTGATAAAGCCTAAGGCACCTTAGTTGCGCCAAGTCGCTTCACCAAATTACAGAAATTTTTGTAAATTTTTTTTTAAAAAATAGGTATTTATTTTCTTCTCTATAATTTCTAAATGGATAAATTTTTTATAAAACTAGCAACATAGTAGTATAGTACATGTTTATGATTTTAACTTCTCTTATAATTTCTAAGTTGATAAAATTCATAATTTGATTACAATCCAAACTCTATCTTAATTTGATTACAATCCAAATTCTTCATCAAATATTTTATAAAAAAATCTTCATTAAAAAAAAAAAAAAAAAAGGCAACATGTACACGTTCAAGTTGAAAAAAAAAAACTTAATAAAAAAAAAAAGTTGACTGCCCCAAATTGCAAGAAATTTATAGATAAAATCAAAAAATAAATAAATATTAAGCCCTATGTATATCACTATATCCTACTTCAATTTGATCACAATTGAAATACTAATTTGAGTAAAATACTACCTCCCAACTAATTAGATAAAATGTGAATACAAAAACTTCTAATTAAAATGAATTACAAGGATCAACAAAGTTGTTAGGACATATGTGAATTATGTTAAGAACATATGTCATTTAGAATTGGTTAATCCTTTGACAAAACACACTTTACTTGTAATTGGGAAGATATAGGATGTGTTTAATATTTCAAGGAACAAGAGTTCAAGTCCAACTATTGAAGTCATGCAAATCTGTCCAAGAATCAAGTAAAGAAGTGCTATGTTTTAAAGCTCGACAAATAGCTCGACAGATGTATCTATCGAGAATTACGAAAATTAGTTTTTCAGATCTGATTTCACGCATATCCATGTGTATGTGTTTAGGTTTTCCTTTCTCACAACCCTAAACATATATAAGGATTATTTTAAGGGTCGTCTCAGATGATGCAACTTGATGCAAAGGTTTTATGCAAGCATATTGTGACCAGAGACATATGCCTTAGTTTGTCTTTCTCTTGAAGAAGCAGTTGCGTTTGTATGCCATAGGGTTTTGTAACCAAGGAGTTTCTTGATCTTCATCATGTGGATGAATTGAAAAACTTTGCAGCCAATATCCTTCTCAAGTTGGTGTGTTAGTCATGTACTTGGATCCGTGCATCGATTGGTTAGTCATGTACTGAGAGTCATGCATTGAAATAAGAGATTGTGACTACATTACAAGTCTAATTGTGTATTGGAGTAAGGGTTCAACTATAGGTTGGTATAAGATACTGAGATTTCTTTACTTGTAATTGCTTGTTTTGATAATAGTGGATTCTTGGGACTGGTGACTTTAAATTCACCCAGTGGAGTTTTGCCTCGATAGTTTTCCCTATTCGTAAACAAATCACATGTGTCAAATTTATTTTCCGTTGCATTTAACTTAGTTGGTGATTTGTTTGTGCTAACACGCATTATTGTATGATAATTGACTTAATTAATTAATTTGGCTAATTAATTGGTTAATTCACCATAAAAGGGTCAATATATTCTTGGCCTATCAAGTGGTATTAGAACAGACACACTCTGATTAAGGTTAATATTTGCTGTGTGATCTATTAACTCCTGTTGTCATGGATAGAGGACAATTCTTAATTATAACTCATTTATTTGATGGCACTAACTATGCATATTGGAAAGTATGCATAAGAGTTTTCTTGTAGTCATTAGATGAAAAAGTGTGGCAAGCTGTGGAGATAGGCTGGACTAAGCCAAAGGAAATGCTGGTTGATTGGGATGATACAAAGATCAAAGCGGCTAACTTTAATAGCAGAGCATTGAATGCTTTATTCAGTGCAGTCATGAATGAGGAGTTCAAAAAGATATCCTCCACTAAAACTGCGAAGGAAGCATGGGCCATCCTCTAGACAGCCTATGAAGGAACTAAGGTTGTCAAAGATTCAAAACTTCAAAGGCTTACCACAAGTTTTGAAAAAATTAAGATAAAGAAGGATGAGTCATTCGATGAGTTCTATGCCAAGCTCAAGGACATAGTGAACTCAGTCTTTAATCTTAGGGAAATCATTCCTGAACTCAAGATTGTTAGAAAGGTGCTCAGATCTCTACTTGAGAGATTCCATGCCAAGATCACCACCATTAAGGAATCAAAAGACATTGACAAAATTCCTTTGACAGATCTGGTTGGCAATCTGCAGACCTATGAGTTGGGTTTGACCAGAATTGGGAAGTCGAGCAAGGATAAAAGCATGGCACTGAAGGCCAAAAGCAGTGACACAGATGAGTCTTCGGATGATGAAGATTCTAAAATGAAATCCTACGTCACAAGGCAGTTCAAAAAGTTCATGAAGAATGCTAATGCGAAAGGATTCGACAAAGACTGTAAGCAATCCAGCTCTTCACAATTCAAGAGCCAAGATAGAGGGAAGAAGGATGCTAGAGATGGCGGTCAGTACACTGTTTCTTCCGGACCAAAGTGGTTCAGATGTTAAGGATTTGGACATATGAAACAAGAGTGCCCAATGTATTTCAAGACCATTGGGAAAAGCAAGGCCCTTGTTGCTACCTTGAGTGACATTGAGCTTGAGGATGAGTTAGATGATAATGATGACGAGGGAATCTTAAATGCCTTCACTACTATAGTTGATCCTACTGATGGGGGTTCAGAAACAATAGATGATGAAGATGACTTGGTGGATTCTAAGTTCGAGAAAATGGACGATCAAGATGATATCCATACAGCCTATAAAAAATTGTACAAGTAAGAAGCATGAAAAACTATATAGGCTGGCCACCAAGAAGCTGAGTGATGTGGAACTTGATCGAGAAGAGCTTTCCACAAAGTTTGATGAAGCTAATTAGACTATTGGAGCACTGCAGTTTGAGAACAATTTCTTGGCTAAAAAGACCAAGAAGCTTGAAGCGGAGTTGTTTCAAGTTAGAGCTCAATTGGAGAGGACTTTTAGTGCAAAGCTTGATGAAATGCTCAGCTTTTAGAAATCTGCTTCTAATCGAACTGGTTTGGGGTATGATTTCTCTTCCTTTAATATTGCTTCTTCTAGTACTACTGTGTTTATTTCACCCGCTAATAATATTGAATCTAAGAATAATGATGTGAAAACTATTTTATCTAGTAACAACATAGACAAGAGTAAATCTATCTTAGAAGCACCCCCTAAGCTTGATAAGAAAGAGACTAAAAACCCTAGGGCTAAGAAGAGCAATAACTAAAAGTCTAAACAGAAAAAGCAACATCTCTGTCATCACTACAGAGCGACTGGACATACTAGACCTAATTGCTATAAATGGTTAGTCACTTAATAAAGCAATAGTATGATCTCATCCGGAAACCAGAATCAGTTTCCTTCCTCCTTTGCTCCTCTTGGAGATCTTCTCAAGGCCTTCATGTTCCTTTTGAACTTGGACGGTTTCAATTCTTCCCCCTCACCGCCAAATCAAGGGTTCACCAAATAGAAATGTTCTTTCAAGGTGTGGAAGGAAAAATGCTCTAAGTGATTTAGTCACTTTTTCTCTCTTTCTCGCTTTTTTTTGGTTGCATTACTTATGCGTTTTTCTTTCTTGTTTTTGAGTCAATCTAGTTTTTATGCTTTGCTTTGTTTCACTTGTTTTTTGTTTGTTTGTTTTTAGTTTTTCTTTATATTGTTTTTCATAAATATATTAAAAAAAATGAAAAATTAGAAAAATACAAAAACAGTGTGTGCTTGTGTTCATTGGTACTTGTGTACCTTGGATGGCCATTGAAATAAAGTTTTCTAAACTTTGTATCTTTTGTAGTTTAGATGAGCATCTCTATGCACAACTAAGCAAGGGAGCTTTGTAGCTCTTGTTTGTGATGAGTAAGATTAAGCAATCCTTTATACTTAACACTCGTATCACTTTTTTTAACGGGAATGACTAAAAACTTTTGAGAGAAAGGTATAAATAACTATCTCACCACTGTTGCCCACAAATCATGAAATGATATCTATATACTTTGGCATAACAAAAGTGCAATATCAAAAGTTTAACATTATTGGATATTTTTTTTTCTCTCTCTTATATGCCCATGCATGATTTGCTTAACAAAAGAAAAATATGCAAAGAAAATAAAAGCAAAAAGAATCAAAATGCTTTATATATGATTAGAAGCGTGTCTTCTAGGAGATGTGGGAGTTATAGAATGTATCTCAAAGATGATAGTCCCCATCAAGCAGTTATGATTGTGTGTAAGTTAAATTGATTTTCTCATATCTCAAATCGTCATAACATGTAGACACTTATGCAATCTTGCGATATTTTTCACACACAACACTTATGCAGTCTTGCAAGTACAATGTGATTTAGCCATCACAAGGAATACATGTGTTAATGTATACTCACTAAACTGTCTTGACTTGTTTTTGAAATGTAAAATTGGTTAGACTTGTTTTGTGTGTGTGTGTGTGTGTGTGTGTGTTTTGGATCTATATCCTTGACATTTTTTCCTTGTTGAGAGATGTTTTTGAGAGCTTAAAATGCTGATTGAATCTTTGGTTGAGTAGCATGCTTGATTGCATTCATATCTATGTTTTTCTCTTCTTTGAAAAACTGTTTTTGCACATCTCGACAGCTTTCTATAGCTAGCTATCCATCGAGCTCTTTGATCGTCATTTCTCGACAGAAGTTAATGCAATCTCGATCCATTGAAGCTTTCTTGAATTTGTCTCGATAACTTCTCGACAGATTCTCGATCTATCGAGAAACTTTCTGTTTGCTCAATAGATGCTCGATAGCTGTTTGATCCATCGAGATTTCTTTGCCATTGATAGCTCTCGATAGCACCTCGACAAATAAATCTGTCAAGAATTAGTGCTCGACAGCTCTCGATAGCTCTCGATCCATCGAGTTTTGTGTTTTCTATATATAGCCTCAGTGCGATTTTCTCTTCATTTCTTTCAACAAAAAATCTCTTTTCTCTTTCCCAAACACTTCTCACTCAACCTTTTCACATACCCCACTTGATTTTCGGCCCAAACCTTGTGTTCTTCATCTGGTATGATCTTTTTTCTCTCTTGTATCATCCATTTCATTCATTTTGACTTAGGTTTTTGGGGTTTTTGAAAATTGATGAGGTTTTTGCAAAATTTTTGGATTGGGTTTTGTTTAAATGATCACGTTTGCTCATGCATTGCATCACATTTGCATTTTCACAATATTTCATGCATTTTAGATGTGTGTTCTATATGTTGAAATGTTGTGTGCTAGTAGGTTTGGATTGGGCTGAGCCCATAATGTTTTTATTGTTGCATGTCACATGTTCATGCATTTTTCATGCATATGTACTATTCTTTTCTTCTTTTGATATTGATTCTATTTGGTACTTCTCTACGTCTCTCTCTCTCTCTCTCTCTCTCTCTCTCTCTCTCTCTCTCTCTCTCTCTTTTTCAAATGGTCTGTGCATGGCACCCATGCGCAAAACTACTCCGTCCTAGAACACTCTTCATTCTGGGGCATCTTCTTCCTTTGACTTTACCCCCCTTCACATTCAATTCTGTGATGATAAAGCCCGTAAGGACTTTTCGGAAAACTTTTCTAGACGTGACATTCATTTGGAACGCTAGGTCATTCTTTTGGACTTCTCCGATATTGATCTACCCACTGTCATTCACAGTAGGGGTTAGGAGTTCCTTTGTGACATCTCGATCAGTTGTCCTTTCATGATCATACAGGAGTTTTACTCCAATATGCGTGGATTTGATTCTTCCATACCTCGCTTTCTCATTTCTGTTCGAGGTATGTGTGCAGTATTCACTCCTGAGCTTATCTCCGATGTGCTACATGTCCCAAGGGTATCGCATCCTAATTACCCTGGCTGTCCTCATCTACGGACTGTGTCCAAAGACAAACTCTCTTGTCTCTCTTTTGTAAGACACTTTCATCTTGGGATGAACGTCAAAACATCCCTTGCTCGGGTTTTGCAAAAGGTCCGAGGTTCCTGAATATGGTGATGACATTTGTTTTACATCCCTTGTCTCACTATAATTCGATTACTAAGCTTCGTGCTCGATTTTTGTTATCCCTTCTTGAGGGGCTTACCATTGACTTTCCCTCTCACTTCATACTCTCCCTTATAGATGTCTATAAGGATACGGTAACCCGTGATAAGCTTATTTTCCCTTATGCTATCATGAGGATCCTTCGCCACGCGTCTGTCTGCTATCTAAAGTCTCCTCACTTCTCTATCATGAGTGCCATCAATGGCGCGTCCGTTAGACAGAGCGAGGCCCAGCTTCGACTGAAGCGGCCACAAACTGAGATGACAACACCTCCAGCCTCTTTCGCTCCTTCCACATCCACTCTTTCTTCTTCTGCGGGTGGTGTGACCCTCAAGGCGGTCATGGCGCAGCTTTAACACATGGATGCTCGCCTTAATACACTCACTACTAAGATGTATCAGGTGAAGACCTATGTCGGTTGTATTGCATGACGACAGGCTTGCCTTGGTAGCTTCATAGAGTCTCCCTTTCCTTCTCTAGAGGCTTCTGAGGACGAGGATGATGATGGTGACTCTGATGGTAGTGATGCTGATGAGGATAAGGATGCTAGCTCCTCCGGTGACGATGAAATGACTACTTCTTAGTGACTTGCCCTTTGTCATTCATGACAAAAAGGGAGAGTAGTTTTGTGTATGAGAGTAGTCATGTACTTAGGGGGAGAGTTAGTATAAGACATTTTTGTTAGGGGGGAGTGTTTATTTTTTTATGAGGGATGTAGTGAGGACTTTTGTATCTTTTCTTTTCCTTATCTTTTAGATACATTGTTCTTGTACATTGGTCTTATGACCACCTAGTGATAGCAAACCTTGTATTCATTTGATATATATATTTGATGAGGTTGTTATTACTTTCTTTCACCTATCTCTCAATGTGTTGTTTCTTTTCTCTCCTTATGCACATGCTTCTTATTAATTGTATGCAGTCTTTTATATTTCTGTTTGACACTAAGATGTCGTGATAAGTTTCGTTTAAAGTGTTTTAGAATTACAGGTTGTCAAAGTCTTTCATGCCATGAACTCTCTTCTTACAAAGTTTTTTCAAGAGTTTATGTTAGGGTAGATTTTATTGTATTCAATAAGTGAGTATGAGTTGAGTGATTTATGACTTCTTTAATATGTTAATTTGTTTGCTGTGGTTTTGTCACGGATTGCCAAAGAGGGAGATTGTTAGGACATATGTGAATCATGTTAAGAACAAATGTCATTTAGAGTTGGCTAATCCTTTGACAAAATGCACTTTACTTGTAATTGGGTAGATCTAGGATGTGTTTAATACTTCAAGGAACAAGAGTTCAAGTCCAAGTATTGAAACCGTGCAAATTTGTCCAAGAATCAAGTGAAGAAGTGCTGTGTTTTAAAGTTCGACAGATAGCTCGACAGATGTATCTATCGAGATTTAAAATGTGAAGCTTAACAGATAAGCTTGACAACTGTATCTATTGAGAATTACGAAAATCAGTTTTTCAAATCTGATTTCATGCATATCTATGTGTATGTGTTTAGGTTTTCTTTTCTCACAATCCCAAACATATATAAGGATTATTTTAAGGACTATCTCAGATGATGCAACTTGGTGCAAAGGTTTTATGCAAGCATATCGTGACTGGAGACATATGCCCTAGTTCATCTTTCTCTTGAAGCCTGCTGGGTTTGTACGCCGTAAGGTTTTGTAATCAAGAAGCTTTTTAATCTTCATCATGTGGATGAACTAAAGAACTTTGTAGCCAACATCCTTCTCAAGTTGGTGTGTTAGTCACGTACTTGGATCCGTGCATCGATTGACTAGTCACGTACTGAGAGCTGTGCATTGAAAGGAGAGATTATCACTACATTACAAGTTCAATTGTGTATTGGGGTAAGGGTTCAACTGTAGATTAGTATAAGGTATTGAGATTCCTTTACTTGTAACCGCTTGTTTTGATTATAGTGGATTCTCGAGGGTGGTGACCTTAAATTCATCTGGTGGGGTTTTGTCTCAATGGTTTTTCCCATTTGTAAACAAATCACTTGTGTCAAATTTATTTTCTGCTGCATTTAACTTAGTTGATGATTTGTTTGTGATACCATGCATTATTGTATGATAATTGACTTAATTAATTAACTTGGCTAATTAATTAGTTAATTCACCATAAAGGGGTCAATATATTCTTGGCCTATTAAAAGCTAATTTGATAAAGTCTAAGACACCTAAACAAAAAGGAGAATACGAATAAAAAACGAGAAGATAATTTGATTACAATTGAAACACTATTTGCACAAATACTTTATAGATAAAATAAATAAATAAATATTAAGCCCTACTATATCACTATATCCTCTTGAATTTGATCACATTTGAAATACTAATCCGAGTCAAATACTACCTCCAAAATTAATTAGATAAAGTGTGAATACAAAACTTCTAATTAAAATGAATTACAAGGATCAACGAAGCTAATTTTATAAAGCCTAAGACACCTAAACAAAAAGGAGAATATGCATAAAAAGGAAGAAGATAATTTGGGAGATGCAGCCTTGCAGGTATGATGAGAAACTAAATATTATCAAATAAAAAGCCTTCAAATTTCAAAATAACAATTTTTGCATGATTACATGTTAATTATAGTAATTATATTAAAAAAATATTATCAAAATTAATATTTTTATTTAGAAATAATTAAAAATATATTGTTTGTTCTATGTAGTTTTGTACATGTGGGGTCAAAGAACTCAACAGCCCCGGCCCACTTCATGCGTAGCCCAAGGCCCATGCCGAGGAGGAAGAAACGCTCGAGGATGAACAAAGAGAGTCCATATTGCCAAGAGACATCGCCGAGGACAATCCTATCCTCGACCAATCGAGATCATAAGAAGGAAGAGCAGCATGCCTTTAAAGATAGCCTCCCAGGGTATCCCAAGAAAAAATGACTAACACAATGGGTTAGCCATGGGAGCATGGTGGATGAGCAATTCCAGGAGAAGCTGTCACCTCCGCATTAAATGCCCACAATTAACAATCTAGCCGCATTAATAAGGAAATAACCCCTGAATAGTACTACCTTAGTTGCTGCAACTCACAGAGAGTTGGGGAAGGCGGCAGATGGGACAAGCAATTGAGTAGCAACCTGCATGATCAACAAATGGAGGGCCAAGATCAACGAAAAGGAGGTATATAATGTAAGAAATCCTCCAGGAATGAGCATAAAAAAACTAGGGAAAGAGAAGACGGTTGCTGTTGGTATCATCTTGGAAAATCTTTGCAACCAAGCACTGAAGAAATAATAAGAACAATTAGTTCCTTGGACCAAGCCCGAGGACAAAGTTTCATACTTTACCCCCACGTACTTGTTATTCAATCTACTTACAATCATGTCTAGTTGTTGTAATCCTCACTAAAGCCTAGCTCTTGAACCCACTCTCTACAAATTTATTGTATTGGGTTAGTTGGGCTTGAGTCTACTCACGTATTGTAGAAGTGCTCAAATCCCGTCCCTACAGTACACTATTGAATTTCTAAAAAGAGGATTGTCCCGTGCACATATTTTGATTTCGCTTCACCATTGATAGAAATTCCAAACAAAGATATAGATTCTGGTACATATGAAGCAGTAGCTCAATTCATGATGCAAGCATGGACCATATGGCATAGCAATTAAAAACTCATTATTCATTTCTTTATAATAATTATATATATTATAAGATTATGATAAAACCGTGTAACGCACAGGCTTTTAACTAATTGGTTTACAAAGATGTGTCCTATTATGGGTGGCATATGGACTAGGGATTAAGATCCTATTTCTAAGGAACTCTACTATGAGTTCTTTAGATCTTATTAACCAATTTTTATTTTATTTTATTTTATAGTAGTTAGTTAAGATTATACCCCATCATTAATCTACTAACATACCCATTACCCATATAAAATTATCAATAATGACTTTTAAAATTAAAAACAAAAATGAAATGAGTTGGGAAAATCAAATGAAACAAATGAAAGAACTTGAAATTTATTAAAAGGCTTTGTTTGATAGGTATTTTCGATAGTCTTCAAATATAAATATATTAAAGTGGAAGGTTAATCTAGAATTTAAATTAATTCCGAATTTGATGTCAAGTGTCTTTAGATTCTAAATCCACTCCAATTTCATGCTAAGTATTATTTCAATTATACTCTAATTTTAGCAAAAAATTACACTTGAATTTTGTGTTGATTATATTTAAATGCAAACTCATGTGTCTAAATTTAGAAAAATAGTAAGACGCAATTCAAATTTGCTATTCTTCAATAGAATATGTATGTATATATGGTTTTTAATTGCCCTTTTGCATATATAGAGATTATAAACTTATTTTGATTGGTAGATTAGATAAAAAAAAAAAAAAATTAGAAATATTGATCTCTCTCTCTCTCTCTCTCTCTCTCTCTCTCTCTCTCTCTCTCTCTCTCTCTCTCTCTCTCTCTCTCTCTCTGTGACAATTAAAAGTATTTTTTATTATAGCCATGCTAAATCTACTCCATGTAATGTGGATCTCAAACTCATTTGCAATCAAATTTATCTAAGACCCTCATTATTTGGTTCAACATATTTAAGAAGTTTGAGTAGTTTTTTAAACCATTACTCTAAGAATGTATGTTAGTCGATCGATGATATGATATAATCTTAGCTTTTTGGTTCTCAAAAAAAAAATCTTAACTTTTTATTATAAAAGAAATGTTATACTGGGTAAATAGTAAATTACACCCTTAAAGTTTAGAGGTGATTAGATTTTACACCCTGAAATTTCAAAATTTAGATTTTACTCCTTAACGTTTGGGGTGATTGAATTTTACATTTTGATGTTTCAGAATTTAGACTTTACCCCCTATATTTTAGGGGTGTTTGGATTTTACTCTCTAAAGTTTGGGGGTATTTAGATTTTACACCCTAAAATTTTAGAATTTAGGGGTGTAAAATCCAAACACTCTTAAACTTTAGAGAGTAAAATCTAAATTCTGAAACGTTATGGTGTAAAATCTAAACACCCCAAACGTCAAGGGGTAAAATTCAAATTTTGAAACTTTAGGATGTAAAATCCAAATACTACTAAACTTTAGAGGTGTAATTTACAATTAATCCTAAGATTAAATAACCTTAATAAAAGAAATGTTTAGATTAAATAACCTTACGGAATAGAAACTATAAAAACTTCAGAGAATCATAACTTTAGGTAATAGTTGTATTCCTTTTTTTTTTTTTTTTTTTTTTTTTGAGATAGTTGTATCCCTAAATTTGAAAAAGAAAATTATGGAATTATCGAAGCCTTTGACAGAATCAACCAAAAAAATCTAGGTGTTTTTTGTCTTGGGTTGAAAGAAATTGACAGCATGCTATGAATTAGATTGAGCAGCAGTTTCTCAAAAAAAAAAAAAAAGATTAAGCAGGGAGTTCATATCCTCCACATAAAAAAGTAATTGGATGGGAACTAGAACGGTAGAACTACAAGTCCATGATATCATATGGGATAGAAGTGGACAAAAGATTTCAAAACACTCGTCCACACATGATCCCATCTCACATGGTATTATCAGTGTCATCGATCTCACCTTTATCAATCAATAGTGGACCGCACTTAGCTTTTCTCATAAACCCATATCATATAAGCCATATATTATCTTTCGTCCTTTTGATCTCAGTACAGCCCCCCTGAAATTGAATAGGCAATAGAGTCAATAGATTCATAAATACAGACAAAAAAAAATCACAATCAAACCACATTGCCCTCACTTTTCCTTTTCAACGGCTGTGATTGAGCTAGAGTCCCCAGTGATTGAACCATACCTACGGAAAACGTAAGCAACAAACAAAGCAGCAGTGAGGACCACATAGTCCTTAGCCGCACACTGTTTATTTGACGCGGTGGGTGAACCGGTCTAGCCCATTGGACCAGAACAAGTAATTCAGTAACTACCCTTTCTCATTCATGAACCAGTCCGGTTTAAAACTCTCCGGTTCATCGAATATCTTTGGGTCCTTCATGACCTGCTTTTGATACCCACAAAGCAACTCGCCCTTTTTGATGTCATAGACCGAGTCATGTGAACTCAGTTGGAAATCCTTCCTAGCCCGGCCGTATTGAATTGGATCCAGCGGGTTGAGCCAAAGAGTTGCGTACACAACCGACTGAATTAGTGGCATTTCTTTAGTTGAATCAAAACTTAGAGTTTTAAAGAAAATTCATAACTAAAATTGTGTGATCCACGGAACTGGTGGGTGGTGAATGGAAGATGTCCTATCTTATATTGTTTCAATTTTACCATTGAATGTAATTGAATTACATTAATAAAATCCATCAATTCTCTTCTTAAAAAAAAAATAATAATAAGGGTTTGGTGTAGTAATAAACAAGTTTTTATTTTTATTTTTTATTTTTTGTAAGGAGTGTAGTAGTAAACAAGTGATAGACATAGTTGGAGCAGTAAAAAGGGTTATTTTATTTTATTTTTTGACTAAAATGATAGAAAGTAAAAAGTGTTAATACTAGTCATAGTTGGAAACTTTCACCAGTGGTAGTTACAAATTGTGTCAATACTAGTCATGGTTGGAAAGTGTGGTGTAAGTTCCTTACATCGATTGTCGCACCGTCCAACCAATGGAAGGCCAGTTTCGCCATTGGCCCACAATCCCAGGTCAATTCTAGTCATAGTTGGAAAGTGTGGTGTAAGTTCCTTGCATCGACCAATAATATGTTCAGCCTTCTTGACTCACTTTCGTTTTCACACATAAAAATTGGATCAAACCCTTTGACGGGTCCAATTTGGTCTAATTAGAGAAACGTTAATGAGTGTTGTATGACATTGGTTAAGAATCTAATTAAAGAAAGTTTTTATGAAAAAAGAAAAAAAAGCAATTAATGTTTTGATAGCTTTTTTTATTTCCCATAAAAGTGATATAAAAACTTTCCTGAAATGAATTCTTAACCAATACTGTACGGCACTCGTTAACATGACAAATTTTAATAATTTATGTTTGATGGATACAAACAAATACTTTGAGAGAAACAAAGAATAATAAGACAAGAAAAGAAGTATAATTTTGGTTGTTCCGACTCTCGAGAGGGAATCACTTTGATGCAATAAGAGTGGTGGTAAAATTGTAAATTAGTGCGTGGTTGTAGAATTACTCAAGAACAAAAGAAAACAAGCGATGAAGTTTATATTTGACTGAAAAAAAATCTCCAAGTTACAAGCCACTTATGATTGCCAAAAAACAAAACCCAAATATATACTTGCAATTTTTTATATTTATTATTTATTTTTAATAACACTTTTTTTTACTCTACAAATATATATATATATATATATATATATATATATATATATATATATATTGAACATCATTAAAATTGAGTAATTTTATGACCGCAACAATTTCACAACAATTTTTTTTTATTCATTGGTAACAATTTGTCATTTAGGATTTGTTGTGAAATTATTGTGAAAATTTGTGGTAGTAGCATTTCTCACAAAAATAATCTTGGCCCTATAAACATAATCCATAACCTTTTAAACCAAAAAAAAAACACCAAATTATGTCATACTTGTAATCTCCTCATAGTTGTTGTAATCCCTTTAGTTAGTTAGTTAGTTGAGATAATGATGAGTTAGTTAGGATTTGAGTATGTCATCTGTTCTTTACAAAATCGGTTTCAATCACCAATCCTTGATGCATTAATGGAGAATTCCACCCAAGAATCTAAGATGCAAGAGCCTGAATTTCATGCCGTTGGACCAAGAACCAATTCTTGATGCACCAATGGAGGCTCTCACTCAAGAGTCTACGATTCAGGAATCGGCAATCCAAGTGTCAGTGATCCAAGAATCAAAGATGCAAGCACCAATTGAAAGTTCAAAATGTGTATAAAACACCCTTGAACGTTTAGACCCCCAATTTACAAATTACCAATTCAAGCTTAATGTCAAACAATTAATGTGCGGAATATGAACACAAGCTTAACACATAATTGATAAACAATCTAAACCAAATAAAATCACATCCACAGTAGAAATTAAATGGCAAAGATTAAGGGAAGAGAGATGCAAACATAAGGATAACACACGATGTGTTATCGAAGAGGAAACCGAAACCCTCGGCGTAAAACCTCTCCACCGTCCTCCAAGTGGTAAGTAATCCACTAGAAAATGTAGTTGGGATACATGAACAACAATAGAACCTTCAAACCTAATCTACCCAGTGTACCTAAGCCCTCAAAGCTTCTTGCTTCAACAAGGTTGCGCCGAACCTATTTCTTTTCTAACTTCCTGGATTCCGCTACTTAACCATAGCATCAACCAATGTGAAATTGGTTCCTTCTTAACTGCTTCTCAAAGCACCAAACAGCCCTCTCACAGAAATGGATATGGTGAGAAAATTTTTTGGTAATAAGCCTCTCAAGGATTTAACAATGGAGAGGAAGAGAGTTGAGGAATTTGAAGAGTCTCTTAATGAAGATTGGGGATGAATCAATTTTGTTTTTCTCTAGGGTTTCTCTCTCAAAATTCTCTCTGAAAGCTCTCATTCTTTCGTGGGTAAAAGGAGTATTTATACTGGGGTGAGAATAGAATGTAAAGAGTTAGGTTTTTCAAAACAGGGTTGGCTCGCGGTTTGACTGAGTTGCGAGGTAGCTGAATGGCCAGTTATCCTATTTTGTCTTGTAGTGCTCTAACTAGCGTGACGCTTCAACTTCTGGCATGCCTAGCTCGTGAGTAGCTTATGGTGGCTTGCAGCCACGAGTCACCCGCGAGATCCAATCACGAGTCCCTGTTTTTCTTGCACATTCTTGAGCATTTCTTCATACTATCTCACTCACTACCCTTACAAGAATCCCACCTAAATACAGAGTTACTAATTGCTGAAATACAAGCAAATTTGGCGTGAAATAAAGCCAACAAGATGGTTGATAAAATTCAACCTTACACCAACAATTCTAATGTTTCTAGAATCAAATGAGGTTCTAAGGACCCAAGAACATTCCAAGGTCCAAAGAACCAATGAGACCTTGAAGATTGAAGAACCATTAAAAAGCTCAATAATTTGAGAGTTTGAAGATTGTTGATGCTCATTTTGGAAGCCCAGTAGAACGAAGAAGCCTAACAATATGAGTAGAGAAGAGTTAATGAATTGATAGGAAAAAGCCATTAAATTCGAGTGGCAGGAATAATGGATCATAGGTCCATAAAGTAAATAAATGGGCCTTGAGGAAAGCAAACGGGCCTAAAGGAGTCCGAAGAGAGAAATAGTAAACTCATGGGCAGTATGTGATGTAGAAAAGTGAGAATGAGCCACAACAAACTCGAAGTAATGCAAGTAAAAAAAGTAAAGGGTTGATGGAAAGCTCATGAGCCCCAAGGATGAAGTATAAAATAATTAGGTTAGGGAAGCCCAAAGGAGTTAGTAAAAGCTCATGGGAATGCAGAATTAGAAAATGGGCCAAGGATGCTCAAGAAGAGATAAACGGGACAAAGGAGTCTAGAAGCAATGTAATAAGAAAGCCCAAAGTAGCATGAGTATAAATCCAGTGACCACATTGTGTCATTGGGAGAGGCATACACAGCAAGCCTAAAAGAGGCCTAGCAAGCATCGGTCAAATAACACCACAACAAGAATAGCAGAATAGTGTGGTAGGAATGGTAGCAATACTACGGAAGGAACAAAGAATAGGTTGAGGAAAGAAAAGTCCACGATTAATCAAGACCCAACCTTTGAGAGAAGCAAGCCATAAGGAGTGAGAAATCAGAAAACAGTCTGCACCATAAGAGGTCAAGGATGAGCGACAGGATGCACAGACAAGCCCCTAGACCATGGCAAATGCATGAGTAGTAGACAGACTTTGGACATACACAGAAGTAAAGCACGCATAAAGCCCAAACACCACCAACCTGTACCCAACCAATATAGGAGTAGTGGGTCATGGTTCAAAGGTAAGAAAGGGTATGGTGTGGCGGTGGGGAGAAGGGAAAGCCTATTCTGGGGTTCCTGTTCAGGTTCTCTTGGGGGAAATGTCCTACTGGGATGACATACCACCTAATAGAAGCACGGAAAAATAAAAACCACTAGGTGCATGCCATGAGGGATAGTAAGGGAGAATACCCACGTCGTGGCTGATAAGAATGCCATGGTGAGTAAGCAAACAAAATAATCTTCTTTGTCTGGCAATGGCGAGTGGTGCAGCTAGCACAGTTAAGTGATGATGGCTGGACAACTGACAAAACCAGTGGTGATCGACAAGGACACCCAGACCAGACAAAGGTAGTTAAAGGCTAAAATGGTAAAAGTCAGTTACGGCAGGCAGTATATAAAGGACCTTTACCGTGCACAGTTGGGGGGGGGGGTGATGGTAATAGTTGCCATTAGGAGAGAATCACAACCTGACTATATGGGTAAGCACTGAGAAAAGAAAAGAGGGGGAAAAGAATTAGAAATAATAAAAACAGAGGGAAAAGAGAGAATCAGGAAGGGAAACGGAGAGTGTAGAATGGAAAGCATGCACCAATAGGTTAATTTCTTCTCTCCCTCTAAAGGACTACTCTCTGCTAGAGGCAAAGGATTCTTTTAGGCATAAGCCATTTAGGTCCGTTTCCCTCAAAGTGATTAATTTCTACGACAGGATCTTCCTGAGAGATTATTCACATTGAGAAAATGGTCCCTTTCTTGGTCTTGGTCCTGCAACATAGCTTAGCATGACGGATTGATCTTTTCTTTCTTTGATAATTCATTTCTTCCCTATTTACTTTTGTTTCCTGTCGTTGTGGTCTTCATTTTAATTGGGGATCCTTTATTTATTCTATCTAATGGCAAAAATACTTTCTTTTATTATTAATACATCTGCTTACCATAACTCTTCCATAGCAGCTTCGCTTACCGTGGGCATGTGACCAAAGTTTTGGCAAACAGAGTGTAGTTTGTGCACAAGCCGGACCAAAGTAAGTTACAGTTGGACTGGTCCCAACTCTCTTGTCCAAAATATTTGGGCCACCAGTACAATAGGAGGTAACCCAGCCCAACATCACAAAAAGGCCCACCATAAAAATCTACGAAAAAGAAATCTTCATGTACATAAGACTGCTTGTCAAAGAGAAGTGCATAAATATGGTGATGAAAATGTCACTAAGGTATCAGTCCATTTGAAGATCTCCTTTGATGAAGATGCCAACCACAACAATACCATGTGGACAAGGTGTTTTAAAGGGGAGGGAAATGATAGAAACCCCAAAGTATGTCTTGTAATCTCCTCATAATTGTTGTAATCTCTTTAGTTGGATAGTTAATTGAGATTAGGGTGGATTAGTTAGGATTTGAGTAAATGTAGCTCATTTAACACATGACTTAATTTATAAAGCACATGCTGAATTAACTAGCCAATTATCTTGAGTCACGTGAGCCAAGAAAATTAGAGTTAGTCTTCTATAAATACATAATTGTAATTCAACATTAGATATCATTGAAGAATAAATCAATTGCTTAATGCATCTCTCTCTCTCTCTCTCTCTATGGAGGTTTAGGTCCCCTTGAAGTGGCCTACAACAACTACTATTTCAATTCACCATTCTTACTTTTCCACAATTCATATTCATATTTTAGCAAGTTCTTATCATGAAGATTGAAAGTTTCCTAAGATTAATCTTCTATTTTTTTTTTTTTTTTTTAAGAATTACTAAATCAAGTTGTATTTTCTATTTTTTGTTTCTAAAATTTAAAAGTTTCATGTTATCTTACATGAATAGAGTAGATCAAAAAAACTTTTTCACCACTTGTTTTATATGAGATGAAAAACCATGTTTTCCAACAATTTAAGGAACAACTAAAAGACAACACAAGCCGTCATTAATTGTTCAAATCTATTTTTATCATAGAAATTCTTGTAATTTTGTAACTTTTGGAGTAGTTGTAAATACTAGTTTCTATATCAATAATAAGCAGCTAATTGGTATCAATCACAAGGGAGTCAATTTCATACTAGATGCTATTTCAATTTGGTTAGGGGGACGAAATTTCGGTATCGGTTGATACCGGTATACCGTTTCGGGATTACCGCTATTTGTATATTTCTATATATATATATATATATATATATATATGTATTATTTATGTAAGTATATATTTATGAATTTTTATATTTATCAACATAAAATTTAAAGTCCACATATTTTATAAGCCTAAATATTAGCTTAAGTACATTAACCAATATATTAGATTAAATAAAAAAAATTTAATAATTTTTTTTAATTTTTAATTTTTTTTTATTGTACCGGCCAAAATGTCAATACCGGCCAGTACAGCTAAAATAGGTCTATATAACCTGTTTTTTTGGTACGTTTTGGAGGAGTACTGGTTTAATGACCGGTATGGTATATTTCCTTAGTATGGACGATACCGGTACAGTATCTATAGATTTGTGGCTATTGTCACATGCCCAATTCATATTGGTTGAACTTGGGGCATGACAATATTTGATAACATATAATATGATCTTAAAAAAAAAAAAAAAGAAAAAAAAAAAAAGGCACATATTACATTCATTCATGGGAAAAAAAGGGACATGTTCTAAATTGATGCATATTTTTATTCGTGTCACATACATACATGTATATAAGCACGGATAATAGTTATCGTAGATGTAGGAACTCGTCTACTTATGAAATTATTACATGCATCAATTAGAGAGTCATATAGACTCTTTCTCCTAAACGCTGCTCTTGATGGAAGAACTGTATCCTGTTTGGTCATCATAGTATTTTGACCACAGCATCACACCTCCATACTTGGCACTACCTTTAATGGCCGGAAGGACTTTAGAAGTTAAATCAGCAGCTGGAATGAAGCCACTCCCAGCTGCATTAGGTGAAGCAGGAAGTCCTAAAAAAAAATTGGTGGCAGGAATAGTGGCAGTCCATTTGTTCCAAGAATTTACTAGATCTAGTAGATTACCTGAGCTGTACTGGCATTGAGCTAGAGGGTTATTATAGAACTGTACCCATACAAAATCAAATAGACCTGTCTTAAGGGCAGCTCCCATATAAGCATCAGGAAATGGGCACTGAGGAGCCGCGGTTAAGTACACTTTCTTTCCTTGTTTGCTGTATTGAGAGAGAAAGCTTGCAAGCTCATCCCAATGTTGGGTTGTTCCTCCTTCAATATCAAAGTCAATTCCATCCAAAACAGCTGCTCCAAGAGGGCGAGATGAGGATTGTCCTCCTAAGAAGTTATTCCAAAGATAGGTCGCTACTTGTCTAGCATCGTCAGTTGAAGAAAGAGAATAGCTCCCTCCATGTCCTCCAATGGATAACATCACCTTAATTCCTCTTGACTGACATGATTGTATCTCAGAGCTAAACCTGGTGCACCCATTAATTCTTGGATCACAATGGCCAGTAAGGTCGATTTGGGGTTTTTGACCGTTGCCAAAGGTTTGAAGGAAAGCTATGTTGACAAAAGCATAATTTCCTGTGGCACAAGTTTGTGCCAAGGTAACCTCATATCCATTCTGACCCCAGTAGATTGCGATTCCACCAGCATTAGTACCAACCTAGAATCAGAATTACCGATAAGACGAAAGGTATTGACGCCATAGTAAAGTAGGTTTGTGTGTGTTCAGATAGTCACAGTTGAACTAGATTTTTTCTTTTTGTTTGTGGTGTTCCGTGTATCACATTTTCAATCTTTTATAGGACAAAAGTTGTAATACCCAACAAAATAAATAAAATAAAATAAAAAAAATAAAAAAAGAGAGGTATTTAAGTAAATTTGTTTTTAATTTTATAATTAATATCATTAAGGGGTCTATTTTTTTCTTTCTATTTTAGATTTTTCTTAGGGTGGGTTTGGATTGCGCATTTAGCGTTTGGCGTTTGCCTTTTTTTTTTTTTTTTTGCACGCGTTTGTGAGACTGCGGCTACTGTCTATGTACTGTTTAATAAATAGTAACCACAAAGCTTAGTTTTTCTATTTTTTCAGTCAATAAGTGCATATCGTGCACTGTTCATAGATCCACAAATTTCACTTTTTAGCAATTTTTTCATTAAAAATGGGTCTCATGATACTATTTATATATTTAAAAATTATTTTACTACAGTATTTTTCAGTTTTCAATTTCAGTATTCAGTTTTCAGCTGTATTTCCAAACGGACCCTTATTTTAGGTTTTATTTTATTTTAATTTTTTGATATCTTAGGTTTTATTTTAAACAAAAAAAACTTGGGTCGTCTTCGTTAAGCAAAAGCACTTTGCGTTTGCGCAGACCAACAGTCCCAAAGCAAAGCAAAGACTCAGAGACATAGCGAGAGAGAGAATCCAAAGCACTGAAAATAACCCATAAAGCATCAATCAACAAAAAAGTGGCAGATGATGCGGCGGTGGAGGTCTCCGTACCCGAACGCACCACCATTCCCTCCGGCGACGACTCGATCTGGGCTGACGTGTCGCCTCTTCTTGAATCCGCATGCAAAGGTTCTTTCCTTCTTGCCCTAACTCACTTTCTCTTTCTCGCTTTCCATCTCTGTTTGTTTCCTGAGAAAGTTGTGATTTTATATGCTCTGTTATTTGTTATTTTTCTTTAAAGTGTATAACTCAAGGGGATTATTCAGTTTGCGTAATTAGAAAGATGAGGTTTTTGATTGGTTGCTGAGAAAATGGAGGATTAAGTGAGGGAATGATGAGGGAAATTGGAATTTATTTTTGGTTCAATTGGGAACTGATTGAATGAGCAAAGTTTGAGTTTTTGGTTTTGTTAGAAACTAAATAGTAAAAAATGTGTGGAAAGGTTATTAATTTGATGCTTCATTTGTTGCTGGAATTGTACTGGAAAGGAAATAAATGTGAACAATATTAAGGCTTTTACTATTTTTCTTATTTTAAATTTTATGCTTGGTGTTTGATGCAACATTTTTTTTTTTAATTCAATACTTATCTTAGGAATGCTAATCTTAGCAATTAAAGAAAGTTTACATTTTTTTCACACACAATTGCCTATGACATTCACATCAAATGGTATTTCGTCACCCATTTATCATCCGCTTCTTTCATCTATATCTACAATCTCTTTTCTCTCCCATTTTTTTGTAGATCAAGATTGTTTTATTAGCTTTCAACCCAGCAATTTAATATGCAAGGTATTTGTGAGGATAGTTTCTCTGTTTCATGGACTGAGAAACTATGGCGGCAATTTTTCTCTCATCTATATCTCCTCTACTCCTTTCTCAAACCTTAAGACACACAAAGGCTGAAACTAATCATGTATTAGAGGGCTTTAATCTCTTTTCTCTCCCTTTTTTTGCAGATCAAATATAGATCGTTTTATTAGCTTTCAACCCAGCAAATCAATATGCAGACAAGGTATTTGATGAGGATAATTTCTCTGTTTCATGGATTGAGAAACTATGGTAGCAATTTGAGAGGTAATTTTCGTTTTTGTTTTTTTTTTTGAATGCGGCTTTGGTAGTCTTAGACAGTGTTAGAAATGTCATGCACCCTTCTTCTTCTGCTGCTAAAAGCCCTGTCTGAACGGTTGTTTGTGACCACACTTTTAATAGGATTTCTAAGTGTCCAATTCCCCTTTCTTTTCAATCATACATTTTCAAAATAGTCGGTTTGTGCAATGGCCTATTGGGTCTTGCTAAACATGGATGTAGTCCCAGGTTTGCTGAAGTTTTATATTTGTGGAACCCCAGCATTAGAAAATTTAAGAGGTTTCCTAATTCTTGCTTAAGCCAATATATATGGATGGCTACTGGATTTGCTTATCAATCACAGTCCCATGACTGCAAGGTTGTAGAGATCTTTTGTTTGTGTCCATACAAAGAAATAGAGCCTGAGGTTGCAGCTGAGGTATACACGTTATGTTGGGATTAATACCCAAAGTAATAAAGGAAGAACAAGGATAACACAAAAGACAAACAGAAATAGATAACTTGGAGGCACAAAATTGTTATCTTTAAACAATATTTGCCCCCACACTATTGTTGCTAAAGGGTTATCGCAAACTTGTTCTTAGGATACAACCAAGTTATCGGGTTCTACAAATAGCAATTCTAGAGAATGACCACATGATTTCTTTTGTTTCTTTGAAATTTACTATTTCTTGTGTTTCTTATATTTCATCAAAAGGCATGTATGGAGAGTCAAAATGTTTCATAAAGCTGTTCACAATGCTTGAAACCTCTTCAAACATTCAATCGAAAATCATTTAGTTCAAATTTCACTTATGGCCTGTTTGGATGGAGGGGGGAAGGAGGGAGAGTAGAGGAGAGTAGAGTAGAGTTGGCTAAAAATAAGCTAATTTTGTACTAAATCTATTTTACTCTACTCTCCCTCCCTTCCTCTCAATCCAAACAGACCATTAGAAAATTCCAAAACTTGAATTTTCACTTTATGAAAAAATACTCTCCAAACTCAAACATTATTATTACAACTTTTTCATGTGTATACCTATATATACAGCACATTAAGCTTCGAATCATGGAGAAGGGTTGGAATGTCATTGAGACCCAATGTTGTGGTCTCCACTATCGAGCCTTATTCGTGTGCCATATTTGTTAGTGGGGCTTTGCATTGGTTGGCATGTATTAGTAAAGGTGGAGGGAAATTCCTAAATCAAAACACAATATTGTCATTTGATGTCACTAATTATAAATTTGGACAGGTAGAACTCCCTGATGGAATTGACCAGGAACGACAACATCTAGTTGTGATCAAGGGGAATCTGTCCTTCATTACATTAGTACACCCTGAAACAGCTTTGTGATATGGTATTTGCTATGCTCCATTTGGGTGATGGGGGAGTATGGTGTACCTGAATCATAAAATCAACTTTTTTCAGTGCAGTTGAAAAATGTGGAAAGCTTCACTAGTTGCACCTGGCATGGAGAACTACTTCTCAAGTCCAAATCCAATTGTCTTTGTTTTTGTTGTGGATTATGGAGGTTAAATGATTGTGTGACTGTTTCACTTGACCCTAAAACTTTTAATGAGAAAGACCTTGGTATTCTATATTTTCCAACGATAGCTACTACTTTTGTGGAAAGCCTTGTGTTAATTGATAGATTTGATAGAGCAAATGATCTATGTTGTTGAGAAGTGAAATCATTACTGGTTTAATAAAATTTTATTTTGCAAGAATAGAAATGAGACCATTATCAATTTGTTTCCTTTGATTGTTGCTGTATTTATAACATCCCAAAATTCTTGTGGAATGGGGTATCAAATACTAGAGGGGAAGAAGTTTGAATGCTGTTATGTGCAGATAAGCTTCAGGGTCTGCTGATTACTCTGTTTTGTATAGGAAGATTGCCTAGTGTTCAACCCCTGCTCTGTTCACAGTGATTGTCTCTGTTTGACATGGAGTCTATGTTGGCAGTTGGAAGATTTGGGAAATTTGGCTTAAGCCTTTGGGCTTAGGAGTCCTATAACATATGACTATCTGATGTGTTCCTTGCTTTGTTTCAATAAAAGTAGTCTGCTTTTATTTATTTATTTTTTCTTCTTAAAAAAAAAAAAAAAAAAAAAAAACCTTAATCCTTGTGAAAATTTCATGGAAAAACATGCTTACTCAACATGTTACTTCCTTTTAGTGTGTCTCACTGATAGTGTTGGCAAAGATTTAGATTGCAGATCTTCATCCAAAATAAATAAACAGGTAAACATGGAGAGAAACTAAAAGAAAAACAAACAAAAAAGAAAAAAAAAAGAAAAAAAAAATGAAGCTTTGAAACGAGAATGTTGAAAATGGGATGTGGAAGTGCATATTTGGTGAGTACGACTTGTGCTTAATTCTTTGATTGAATGATACGATTCTTGCGAGTGGTTGCAGTACATCTAATATGTCATTTTAACGACAAGAAACTCAGTCAAACAATAGATAAATGTTTCCATGAAAATTGAGCTCGATGTATTATTGTGTCACCCCCCATGGGAATTGCATTATCTCAATTGTCTAAGAGAGATTGAGATGACAAATAGTGAAAATTTTCTTTAAGGCTTTTTAAGAAATTAGTGTCACTTGACTGTTTTGGAGTTGCAATTGTTTTCCCCCTCCTGCATTGGTGGCTGAATCACATATTTATTACCAGAGATATTGAGAATCAATTAGTGTGTTTAGATTATGAGAATCAATCATTAAGATCGCTATATTACAAAGGTTAGACCCTTTTGCAGTTGTATTCTGGTTATGTAATGTATTATAAATCCAGTTTAAAATACTAATATTACTATTTTCTTGTATATTCTAATAAATATTACTGTTTACTAAAAAAAAAAAAAATCATTGAGATGACAATTAATTTTTTTCCTTATAATTTTTTTCTTGACAAAATTATTAGGTTAAAAATAAAAGTTCCTTTCCAAGTCCAAGAGGTGTTTCAAAAAAACACATGGTATTCATTGAGATACAAGAAAGTGATGAAACTAATAACATTTTCATGACAACAAAGGCCAATCAACAATTCAAACAAATTCCCAATCTATATCTATATTTTATTAAAAGCTGAAACGTAGCATTTAATGTTGCAACGCTAACATTGAACCACATCTGTAGCCATGTCATCATTTTTTGTTTCCAATTTTTCTTATATATTTTTAAAACATTTTTTCATTTAAGATGACTTAAAAACTTATTTAAAAATTAAAATATCTTTTGACCATTATTTGTATTATTAACTTTCCAAAACTCTCCCTCCCTTTTACCTCTTAATCTCCCAACTACTTTCTACTTTAATATCATTATTTCTCCATCTTTTTATCTTCCTTTATTTTGACTCTTCTTATTTTCAACATATTACTAAAAATTTGACATTTTCTTTTTCATTCTATGCATAGTTTTCTCACACAAAAAGGTTACTTCTCTCTCTCTCTCTCTCTCTCAATTTGTTTTTCACTTTTTGTTTGATTTTTTTTATTGCATCAATTCTTTAGGTTGATGAATTTTTGTGTTAATTAGAATTCTACTTTGGGTTGATGCAATTTAGTTTTGTGTTTTAAGTTGTTATCTTTTATATTCCATTTGATTAAATATTATCCTACTGCATTATACATATAGTATATAATAATATAATGTTATTATATTACATAGAATGACTTGGATAATTTGATGTGTATTGTTATATATTTTATCTTTACTATTTTTTCCTCTCATCTTATTTCATTCAACATTTAAATCCAGTCACATCCTCCATACTATTAAATTATGCAGCACAGATCAATATATTTGCGTGATAAAGGGTCATATAATTTATAATTTAGATAGCACCCTTTGAATGTGTCTAGGCCCATAGATTGAGCAATTTGTAGACTTAAAAGGCTATTGAGAATGAACTTTTTGCATCAAGTCTAAAAATATATGAACTATTATATATCATCTAGATAAAAACTTTTATCATAGATACATTAATATTTTTTTTTGCCACAAATTTAAATCACTCAAACTTAATAATTTTATACTTTGTGTTAGCATCATCTTTACTTCTTCTTCTTCTTCTAAAAAATATTATGTATCATCTTTAAAGGATGCCAACAATATTGATCTTATGGAAAAAGTTACATAAAATATTGAGAAAAAAATGTTTTATATTACTATCTACTAAAAATGTTTTTTTAAATATTTAAACCTTTCTATTTTTCATATCACTGACATGTTTTACAATTATCACATATGTTAACTTAAGTCTTAATATTCCTAACTTGTTTCATCAAAAAGAAAAGAAAAAAAAAAGTTGTCACAAAAGATGAGTTCATGTAAAGTTTTTTGCAAAATGAAATATTTGTTTTGTAGGGCCACCAAACTTGATAATTTGCAAATGATGGAACCACTTGCAACAATATTTGCATAGTTATATAGTTCTAGCTAAAGCAATTGTGTATACTTTTAATCTTCAAAAAATGCACATCTACAAGTGGTTAAACGTTTATTTTAGGTAGTTTTAACTTTTCATATAATTTTACCTTTGCATATTCATCTATTTTAATTTAGAAATTTTTTCAAAAAAAAACTTTAATTTAGATATTTATAAGCAAACAGTGAAATAATGATTCATAAATATATATATATATATATATATATTTATATATACATATTTATCTTGTGCGGTTGTAACCTTACATATAATTTTGTATTTATATATTCATCTACTTTAATGTAGATGTTTATAACTTAATAATGAAATCTATAAACAAGGTAATTAAAACAATCATATTTCTACAATTCAAAAAGTCACAATTTCTTTTTTCAAAAAAAGACCTTTTACATTTCCTTGGAATTATTTGTAATTTTTTTTATAAAACTTTTGACATACCACTAACCTGACCACTTCATACATTAAAAAAATTTAAGGCTCATTATTACTTCTGTTAATATATTATGGATATCTTAATTGATTGAGATCAAACTAGAGAAAAGCCTTTCATATTTCCTTGAAAATTTAGAAGGAAAAAAAAAAAAAAAAAACCCTTTGACGTACCACTAACGTAACTACATCTATAACTATTTAAGTCATTCATGATATCTATTTCTTATTGATAACCATAAAATTTACAACTAGCAAGGGAACATACAAAGTAATAAAGAATAAATGAAGGAAGAAAAAAATAAATGAAATCAAACGTCAATTAGTAACCATTATTTGGAAAAGAAAAAGGTGGCAAAAAGGAGTAAGAAATAAAATAGAGATGGCTATATAGACAACATTGAAAACTTTATAGTGCATTAAAATCAATCATTACATTCACTTAATTAAATAAATAATCAACAATTAAATATAATAATACAAAATTTAAACTTAAAACTAATCAAACTCTAACTAGTGAAATTATATATATGTATACATATATACACACACACACACATATATATATATATAATCATAATCATCATACACCATAACTTTAAAAAAATTAATGAATAGTTCTACCTCTTATTCAAAAATGTCTATGTTATGCAAATCATCAACCAATAAATATATGATAATGGTAAAAAAAAATGTTATAGACAAGATTATGAAAAATATGATAAAACAATTTTTTTTTTTAAAAAAAAAAAAAAAAACTCTTTATAAAGTCTAGAGACTAAAATAGTATTTTATCTAAAAAATTATCATGAACAACGCGCAGGTCTACGACTAGTTAAAAATAAAAGTTATTGATTGTGCTAGAAATAAGTCAATAAATACTTCTAGGTTTTCTATTTTTTTATTTTTAAGGAAAACTACTACTAGTAGTTAATCCCAACTAGTAGTATTATTCATGCCTTTATCTTCAATGGCAAATCCATGTTATAGTAATGTTAGGCCAATTACAATAATTCATGACATCGATTGTAAAAAATATTGTATCCCTAACGTCACTCGGTTTCTAACTTATCAAAACAAACTCAACCATCAAAGAATAGATGTCAATGTGGAGACATTTTTACAATGGTGCATGGCCAAAAGTTTAATTTAAAATGTCAACATCATGTTTTTAATAACTATAAAATCTTATTTTGAATCAAATATCATTTTTTAGTATTAGTTTTGAAAAAAAAATTAATATTATAATTAATGGGAAAATATACACAACCACCGATGGTTATTTAGTAAGCAAAGAGATTAGGTTTAGAACTCCACTGCATTGGATCGAATTTGTTGAGATGATGACACGTTTGGCCACGTTTTGCCATTTCAACTGATCAAGTACACTGGAGGTACTAGACCCATGCCAAGTCCTTTTAGTAAAATTCGAAAACCAACTGAACTTTTAAGCGTAACACTTAACATTCTTGTAATATTATTTTTTGAGTAAATTCTTAAATATTTGTGAAAAAAAAATTGAGTTTCTCATTTGAATTAAACAGTACTAAGGAATTATCAAAATCTCCAAGATGTTAAGTAGAGCATTCACAATAAGTTCAACCAATGAGTTCCAATTAGTTAAACTGATAAAGTCTTTTGACAGTTATCAAAATCAGACGCTATATGTTGAAACTATTTCTAAAAAACAGCTCAACCAATGTCTTCTCTTTACTTCAAATTTTGGTAACTCACCTCCAACCAATAGTTTACTAGTAAAATAATACCACTCTTTAAAAAATCAAATAATACCCCAAAATATGTTCACACACAAACTTCATTGATTCCGTTTTTTAATCTAAGTATCCAAGTACTATTCCTCACTCACTCTCTATCTCTCCTCTTTCAAAAATGTCCCAAATGAGAGAACTCTGTCGACTGTTGGGTTCTAAGACTTTAGGTTTAAATATTAGAACTTCAATTTGTAATGTTTGCAAACCATGATCAAAATGTTTTAGTCTTTGTTTTAGACTTGCTCAAAGTGTGTTTTTATGTAAAGTTAGAATCGAGTGTTCTGCAGGATTTATTGTGTAAATCTGCTTGGCTCGATCGATCGATCGAAGCTCATGCAGATTGTTTTTCTGTAGAATTTTCCAACTCAACATAAGCCCGTTTGACGTGTAGGGTTTTATGTTTTACCTTAAGTATAAAAGAGAAAACCCTAGCTACGTTTTAGGTGGCTTCTTATGTTGTGTGCGTGAATATTTTGTGAGATCAAGAGGTGGTTGCCTTTACACATACTTAGGGTTTCCAAGATTAAGGATTATGTCAAGAACTTGGTGATCGATTCAGTTGCTGCATTAAGAGCTTAAAGATACACAAGCGGGTGTGCTTGTGCTTGCTGGGAATTCAAGAAAGAAGTAGTCCATGGACTCGGAGCTGTCATGTGGTTATGGTAGTAAGTTTCCTATTCAAGGTAGCAATAGGATGTTAGTGGTCTAAGTCGCTATTGTGTAAACTTCAATTCTTTCATAGTGGATTTAGTTTACCTTGAGGATTGCTAGATTAAATCCTCCTCAGGTTTTTTTACCAATTTGGTTTTCCTGGGTTATCATATTGTTGTGTCCTTTATTTTCCACACTTTACAATAATATGATATATGTGTGTTAACCTAGATTTGATAATTTACCTAAGTTAATCACTTGGCTAAATAACTAGGTTAATCTGGTTGTGTTTAAGGGGTCTAAAAACAAACATCGACAACCACCGATCCTTTGAAAAAGTGAGAACATTTCTTGGACGACATCGTACTGAATGTCTTGGTAATGTTGGGTGTGCGTGTGAGTGAAGTTCCACATTGAATAATGATGAGAAGAATGAGTAGTTAATATAACATAATTGAGCACATATCCATAAGGCTTAAGCCTTTTGGGTTAAAGTATGTCTCTATATCTTATATTAATGAGAGGTGTTACATCCACAACCTTTTTACAATATTTTCACAACAAATTATGAGTGGTTAGTTGTTATTTGTTCAAATTTGAATCTAACACTAAGATTACTTTTTTACTCTAACAATAACAACCAGTAACAATTTGTCACTTAGGATTTGTTGTAAAAATGTTGTGGACATATTATTTTTCTATATTAATTACTCAAGAAAGCTCCTTAGAGTGTTTATCTCTCTTACAACTGGTATCAGAGCCTAGGCATTTGCAACACTATCAAAGGGGCACAGATAGGGGTTTGCGGATTACTCTGTTTTGTATAGCAAGATTGCCCCAACGTCATTTTTGCTTTGGAGTCCCCTGCTCTATTTCTAGTGATTGTCTCTGTTTGACATGGAGTCTATATTGGCAGTTAGAAGATTTGAGAAATTTGTTCAAGCCTTTGGGCTTAGGAGTCCTATAACGTATTACTGTCTGATGTGTTCCTTGCTTTGTTTCAAAAAAAATAGTCTGCTAGTTTCTTTCTTTGTTTTTTTGTTTTTTGTATTTTTTTTTAACACCTTAATCCTTTTGAAGATTTCATGAACAAGCATATTTATTCAACATGTTACTTCCTTTTAGTGTGCCTCTTTGATAGTGTTGCAAAGATTTAGATTGCAGATTTTACTTCAATACGAAATAAATAAATAAGTAAACATGGAGGGAGACTAAAACAAAAACAAACAAAAGAAAGATAAAAAAAAAATGAAGTATTGAAATGTGAATGTTGAAAATGGGATGTGGAAGTGCTTATTTGGTGAGGAGGCCTTGTGCTTAATTCTTTAATTGGAAATGCTTATTTATTGTTATCAAATTCTTTGGAGAAAGTAACAACGAGTTTTTTAACAAAATATGCAACAAACATTTGGTTTACATCATTTTTTTTTTTTAATTTGGCTTAGAAATTGTGGTTGCATCAAGTAATTTCACCAAATTGCAACAATTCTTTCTAAGCTATGATTGCACCAAGTAGTTTCACAAAATTACAACAATATTGTGGATAAAAGCAATTTTTTAGATAGAGATAACAATTTATTTGTTTTTATAACTCTCATTAAATTAAGTAACAATAAATTTTTTAACAAATCATGCAACATAGATTTTGTTGATATCAACTTTAATATATATATATATATATATATAACTTAATTGTCATTATACATATATTTTTTAAGAAGGATGAAAAATAGCAGAGCCAATAACAAAAAGAAAATTCAAAGCATAAAAATGTGTAGTTGTGAAGTAGAAGTACAGTTAATCTACGAGAGGGGAAAAAAAAAAAAAATTAAAACCCACTTCCATTGGAAGGATATACACGCTATATGGATGCATATCTTTTCTCATAGATTTATCATAAATTTTTCCCTCAAGTTGCATCTTACATTTTGTTAATAATTGAAAAAATTATTTTATTAATTTTTAGGATATATTTCATTGAATCAAGGGATAAAATTTAACTATAATTTAAGGGAAATGTTAATGAATGTCCTAAGGGCATTGTTTTCAGAACTATTTTTAGAAAAATTTTATGATAAGATGATAAAACCAATTAATTTTTCTGTTAGTTTTTTATATTTCCCATAAAAGTAGTACTTATATTAAAATTTTTCTAATATGGTTTATTAACAATTACCTCAAGAGCACCGGTTAACATGACCTATAATTTAATCTAGCTAAAAATGTATTATTTTAGTTTCAAAATTTTAAATATTAATCCAAATAAAAATCTATTATTAAAATTTCAAAACTTATATATTTCAATTTAAAAAAAATATTTATATAGTATATATGAATTTTTATATTTTAGAGTCTGGGCCTAAAATTTTTATAGTCTCCCCTTCCCCCCACCCCCCCCCCCCCCCCAATATTTTGTTTGTTCCCAAGAACCCAATCAAATTTTTGAAATTGGTCCAAATGACCCAAATGAAATTAATCACCTGCCCCATTCATTGGGCCCGTGGTCCCTCCAAAGTCCAAACACAATACAACAAAAACACCATTCCCCAAATCACCAATATCATAACACCCCCCCCCCCCCCCACCCCCCCCCCCCCCCCCCAAAAAAAAAAAAAAAATCCTTTACGGGGTTTACAGCATTCACGTCCACTGCCCAATATTTTTTTGAGGTAGTTATCATTTAGAAGACAAAAAGAAGAACTTAATGTATGTAACCAAATCGTTTGAACTTTGGGTTTCATCAGACTAAATACCAACAATTTTTTTTTTTACTACAAATTTTAACAATAATTTTACAACAAATTATATGTGATAATTGTTAGTGATAAATAAAAAAAATGATATTAATGATGAATTTAGATTGAATTCAGTAACAATTTATCAATTAGAATATGTTGTAAAATTATTGTAGATATAACATTACTCTAATTTTTTTTTTTAGTTAGAGAATGAATAACGCATGTATCATGAGATAATTTCTATGACTTTTAATTAATTTTAATTTATAAATTTTAGGAAAGTCATTCAAATACTTCTAAAGCCAATGTTGATAATGTAACATTCTTAACCCGTAATATTAATATCCCAGTTTTTTTAAATCCTCAAACAAAGTTTTGAAAAATTGAAATTAATAAAGTTGATATTTGTTCATTAGAGCATGATTGAAGTTGCATCCAAAAGTATGGAATTATCATATTAGTCAATGTGATAAAATCATCATATTCTTTCAAAGTACCCAATAAATGGACTATTAAGCCATCTTTCTTTTTCTCTTTTAATAGAAGGCTAGAATATTATTTCATAGCTTTCAATTTTTGTTTTTCATGTTATTTCCTTTGTGACTTAAAATTCACGTAATAAAATGCAATTTTTTTTCTACCATGCTTTTTAATTTAATAAACCACCGTGTCATAAAAAAAATTTAGTTCATGCTTTGGCCCTCCTAAATTGAAATCCAAATTCTACCCCTGTTTCCATAGAACCCTTTTTGCACTCCACGTTTTTTTTTTTTTAGTTGCAACTTATGCCTACGTACTTGTATATGATAGTTTTGATTAAATAAATTCATTCTACTTATTGTTATTCGTTTCAAAATTTGCATTTATGAATATTATGTCAAAGGAAGTCTACTATAAATAAGCAAAACAAAAAATTTCGTTCAAATTTCATGTCTTTTATGTGCTATAGTGCAATATAATTCCAAGTTACTTTTACTTGTTGATTATTAAAACTATCAATTTTTATCTATTTACATGTTTTAAAATTTTATTTGTACTTTGTGTTAATTTCTTAGTATGCGAAATTCCTCCCATATCCTTTTAGATCATATAATTTAAGGTTCTTGTGAGATTTTTTATGACTGTATTTCTTTGAGAGTATAACTAAATTCAATTTAGAATTTCTCCTATATCATTTCAGATCATAAAATTTATCTAAAATTCAATATGAGGGCTATGATGTAATGGTATGGAATGTTTTCTCTTTGAGTAGATTATATAGCAAGTGAAATATCTATATCATTTATCTTCTCATTACATGATTTTTTGTTGTTGACAACAATATTTTCTTGTGGATTTAATTTGTTGTGGTTTTTGTTTGGTGCAAGTAGTTTATCTTCTTTAAAAGAAAAATTTTGCTCCCAACATGAAATAGGATACAAAAGAAAAAGAAGGATCTAAAAGGGTTCTTACATGTGAGCTAGCATATAATATTTGGTTAAATTATATCCATCGGTCTACATTCCTATGTAAGTTTATCTTTACTTAACTTTTTTTATTTAAATTCTGAAATTTAGATTGTTTTACTGAATTGGTATTATGGCTTAATAATTTGTTTTCAAATTTTTTAATTATTAAAGTCATTATTTTCTCATGTGTAATATTAATATATGTATTCTTAAAGGGTAAAGCACAATAAGATTAGAGACGTTACTCAAGCTATTTAAGTTAGGGTGTTATATATATATATATATATATTAATAGTAAGTTAGAATATAGCTCAACTGGTAAAGTCTCTGATAGTTGTATAAGAGATTTGGAATTTAATCCCTGCCTATACCAAAAACTGATTGATGTCTTAGTTTAATAATAAAAAACTATCATTAGAAGCAGACGCAATAAGTTGAAACTCTCTCCAAAAAAAAAAAAAAAATACAAATAAGACTTAAATATGAAATTTCTTTTAGGTGTGTGAGTATAATTGATTTTTTAATCTTAATTTTGGAATTAATTCCTTTTGGATAATCTTATTCATGCAAGTATTAGAAATGATTTTATTACTTCAGTTCATATCACACTCTTCATTAATAACTAAGGAATTATAAAAAAAAAAAAAAAAAGGAGAAATTTTTTTATTGATTATTTAATTTAAAAATATTATATATAAGGACAAATATACAAAATTATGCATTTTATAAGCAATTTATTACAAGATATAATAATAATAATAATAGTAGTAGTAGTAGGGTCTCGATTTTCGGACTAAGCCCAAAAGTGAATGGGATCTAGGCCCAGTGGACCCGGTACAATGAATTTGTAGAGAGTGGGTCAAAGAGCTAAGTTTTAATGAATTTGACAACGGCTAATGTGGATGTAAAAGATGATTAAGTAAGAACTAGGAACACAGAACGAAGAGATGAACCCACCATCCGAGGTGATGAGTTTCTATATAAATTGATTAAACAGAGTACAAGGAGGATTGGGATCGCTACAGTGTTCTCCTATGAATCTCTCGGTCCCCTTCTTATGGAAGGTCTCTTACATTATATAGTTCCCTTTGAACCATCTTGGTCCTACACTTGTTAGTCATCCATGCCTATACTTGAGTGCCTGTCCCATCAACCACTCATTCTGACGTTCTATGAGTTGCGGTGACCCAAATAGCACTGTTCAGGGGTCATGTCCACATAAATGTGGCCAGGATGTTAGTTGTGGGCATTTAATGCAGAGGTGACAGTTTCTCCTTGAATTGCTCCTCCACCATACTCCCATGGCTGACTCATTGCATTTGTGCTTTTCATTGGGATGCTCTGGGAGGTTGCCTTTGGCGGCATGCCGCTTTTTCCTTCCATGATCTTGGTTTACCGAGGTAGGATTGTCCTCGGCAACGTCTCCTGGCAATTTGAACCTTCTTCATTCATCCTCGAACATTTCTTCCTCCTTGGCGTGGGCCTTAGGCTTGATATGAGATGGGCCAAGGTTGCTAAATTCTTTGGCCCCATAATAGCCCCTTAAAATCCTGCTGTCCGGCTCCTCGGACGATGAGGAGGATTTTGATGAGGCCCGACGAGTTTCAAAGCAATTAAAGATCATGCACCAGGGTCAAGAAAAGGAAGTCGCCACATGGTCCAAGCCTCAGGCTTGGCTTCTTGCCCTAATGCTCCATGGGAGCCCCTAATGAACAACGCCTCCCTTAGGGACTTCTAAAAGGGTGAAGGCATCTATGTGGCCGATGCGTTGGAGAGGTCCCTGCTACTCCCTGCCGATATGGCTGAGTTGGGGAAACTGAGGAGGTAGAAGGTCTTCCTCAGTATGAAGAGGTACCTAGGCATGGTAAGGCTTCTAACATTTGTGACTTTGTTGGTTTTTGTTCCTTGGTTTCCAACTTACCTTGTGCTTGTTTCAATTGGCAGGTTGTTCAGGCCATTTACAGATTGGAAGAGGTGGCCAACGACCAGAGCAGGGCCTTGGAGCTTAAGCGTGACAAGCACTTAGATGCTACGTGGACCCTCAAAAACTTCGAGGCCGATCTCATGAAGGCAAAAGAGGATCTGAAGGAGATGACCAGGGCTAGAGATAGCGCTGAATCAGGCCTCACCAGTGCCCAAAAACAGGCCGAGGAGCAGATGAGGCGCCTACTTGAGGCCGAGGATCAGCTGAAAATTGCCAAGGAGCAAATCACTGATCTAAAGAAGAAACTGGTCAAGGCTGAGGGGGCTAAGAATGTTGCAAAGTGGGCCAGGGATGAAGCTCTGAGAGCCAAAGAAGAGGCGGAGTTCGCCAGGGCAGAGGTTGAGGGTTCTAAAGAGGAAGCCCAGGAGGAGGCTTATGACTTAGGAGTGGCCAAGACCCAGGCCATTCTCAAGCTTAAGTTCCTAGGGTATGCAGGCTCTACTGTTCCCAGGTTTGGAATGAAGCCCTTAAACAAGCTAGGGTTGAGGCTTCATTCGACCTATGGAGGGTAGAGAATGTATACTACCTTCCTGCCATTAGGGAGACTGCCCCCTCTAGCTCCGAGGCTAGGGGTGTTCCTGAGGAGGCTGAGGCTGCTAGAATTGTGGTTGCTGCGGCTACAACTGCTCCTGATGAGCTAGCCAAGGAGAGTGAGCCATCTGGGGCGGCAGAAACAAGCGAAGGCCTGAGCCTTGAAGCGCCCCTGAGGGCTGTGGAGTCTACGGTCGAGGCTCAGGCTCCTCATGCCAAGGAGCTAGCTCTCCTTGTTGAGCCTCTCTAGGCTGTTCCCCTTGGTGAGGGCTTCAAGGACCTCGAGATCACTTCTGCTTAGCTCTCTGAGGATGGAGACAAGACCAAGCCAAAGATGTAGGCCATCTAGGCTAGCTCCCATTTTGTTTTTATTTTGGTGTTGTTGTTGTTATTGTTTTTTTTTTTTTTACCATTATTATTTTTTTGGAACATTGGGATTTGTTGTAATGAGGTTTTATTGAATGAATGAAATTTCCCTTTTTCTTTTTGCACTATGCGTTTTTTGTTATTGTTATCACTGTTTGTACGAATCCCATGTGTAAAAGTGATAATATATGTGTCGTGCTTGTTAATTTCTTCTAAGGCTATGGTCCGAGGATCCACCCCCATACTATTGATCCTTAATTTTCTAGAAGTTTCAAAATAATGGAAGGTGCAAAAAGAATATGTAATTTGATGGCGGACTTGTTAAAATTCACCTCCAAATCCTACCTACCTATCTACGTAAAGAGAATAATTTCATTTATTGGTATCTTAATTGGAGAGTAAGAACCAGATTATCATGGAGTGCATATCACT
This sequence comes from Quercus parvula, assembly GCA_030820535.1. Lineage (NCBI taxonomy): Eukaryota > Viridiplantae > Streptophyta > Magnoliopsida > Fagales > Fagaceae > Quercus > Quercus parvula. Next base: position 52,236,791 of record JAUAME010000003.1, read on the forward strand.
TATTCAGATCTCATCATAATCACAAAAGATAATAATAACGACCGCCTAGGTTCTTGCTGGAAGTAACTAGTTTCCCCATAGGTTTGAGTCCGAGGACCATGTAAGACCTTGGTTTTGTCTAGTACTTAGATTTTTCTTGGAAGTAACTAGTTTCCCCATAGGTTTAAGTCTGAAGACCATGCAAGACCTTGGTTCTATTTAGTACTTAGATTTTTCTTGGAAGTAACTAGTTTCCCCATAGGTTTGAGTTCGAGGACCATGCAAGACCTTGGTTTTGTCTAGTACTTAGGTTTTTCTTGGAAGTAACTAGTTTCCCTATAGGTTTGAGTCCGAGGACCATGCAAGACCTTTGTTTTGTCTAGTACTTAGGTTTTTCTTAGAAGTAACTAGTTTCCCCATAGGTTTGAGTACGAGGACCATCCAAGACCTTGGTTCTGTCTAGTACTTAGGTTTTTCTTGGAAGTAACTAGTTACCCCATAGGTTTGAGTCCGAGGACCATGCAAGACCTTGGTTTCATCTAGTACTTAGGTTTTTCTTGGAAGTAACTAGTTTCCCCATAAGTTTGAGTCCGAGGACTATGCAAGACCTTGGTTCTGTCTAGTACTTAGGTTTTTCTTGGAAGTAACTAGTTTCCCCATAGGTTTGAGTCTGAAGACCATGCAAGACCTTGGTTCTATTTAGTACTTAGATTTTTCTTGGAAGTAACTAGTTTCCCCATAGGTTTGAGTTCGAGGACCATGCAAGACCTTGGTTCTGCCTAGTAGTTAGGTTTTTCTTGGAAGTAACTAGTTTCCCCATAAGTTTGAGTCCGAGGACTATGCAAGACCTTGGTTCTGTCTAGTACTTAGGTTTTTCTTGGAAGTAACTAGTTTCCCCATAGGTTTGAGTCTGAAGACCATGCAAGACCTTGGTTCTATTTAGTACTTAGATTTTTCTTGGAAGTAATTAGTTTCCCCATAGGTTTGAGTTCGAGGACCATGCAAGACCTTGGTTTTGTCTAGTACTTAGGTTTTTCTTGGAAGTAACTAGTTTCCCTATAAGTTTGAGTCCGAGGACCATGCAAGACCTTTGTTTTGTCTAGTACTTAGGTTTTTCTTAGAAGTAACTAGTTTCCCCATAGGTTTGAGTACGAGGACCATCCAAGACCTTGGTTCTGTCTAGTACTTAGGTTTTTCTTGGAAGTAACTAGTTTCCCTATAGGTTTGAGTCCGAGGACCATGCAAAACCTTTGTTTTGTCTAGTACTTAGGTTTCTCTTGGAAGTAACTAGTTACCCCATAGGTTTAAGTCCGAGGACCATGCAAGACCTTGGTTCTGCCTAGTACTTAGGTTTTTCTTGGAAGTAACTAGTTTCCCCATAAGTTTGAGCCCGAGGACTATGTAAGACCTTGGTTCTGTCTAGTACTTAGGTTTTTCTTGGAAGTAACTAGTTTTCTCATAGGTTTGAGTCCGAGGACCATGCAAGATCTTGATTCTGTCTAGTACTTAGATTGTTGTCAAAAGTTATTAGTTTCTCTATAGGTTTGAATCCGAGGACCATGCAAGACCTTGGTTCTGTCTAACACTTAGATACTTGCCAATGTGTGATAATTCCTCCAAAGTAGCAGGTTCAAGGACCCGTCAAAGCTAAGGCTCTGTTTAATTGCTTCAGTAGATTAGAAGATATCAATATATACCTTTTAGAACTAGCCTCGCCGCTAAGCCCCTTTGAATCGCTCTGTGTGACTGCCCCTTCCTCTAATGGGGGTCCAGCGGACTCGGCCACTAGATTCGCGAGGATCTAACCCTTGACGGGGGTACGGGGCATGCACATGATGTAAGAAGCCCCTAGAACTTTGCACCATTTAGCAATTCTCCCCGTATAATACAGTAAACTAGTCATCGAAATGGCTCTCCCCGGGGACTCTTGCTGATGGGGGCCTGATTCTACCTTAACTAACCGTTGCATTCATTATCATACAAGCAATTCCCACAGATGGCGCCAATTGTAAGGTCTTGATTTTTGGACTAGGCCCAAAAGTGAATGGGATCTAGGCCTAGTAGACCCGGTACAATGAGTTTGTAGAGAGTGGGTCAAAGAGCTAGGCTTTAATGAATTTGACAATGACTAATGTGGATGAAAAAGATGATTAAGTAAGAACTAGGAACACAGAGCTGGATGAACTCATGATTTGAGGAGATAAACCCACCATCCGAGGCGATTAGTTTCTATATAAATTGATTAAATAGAGTACAAGGAGGATTGAGATCGCTACAGTGTTCTCCTATGACTCTCCCGGTCCCCTTTTTATGGAAGGTCTCTTACATTATATAGTTTCCTTTGAACCATCTTGGTCCTACACTTGTTTACTTGAGTGCCTGTCCCATCAGCCACTCCTTTTGACGTTCTGTGAGTTGCGGTGACCCAGATAGCACTATTCAAGGGTCATGTTCACATAAATGTGGCTAGGATGTTAGTTGTGGGCATTTACTGCGGAGGTGACAGTTTTTCCTTGAATTGCTCCTCCACCATACTCCCATGGCTGACACATTGCACTTGTGCTTTTCCTTGGGACGCTCTAGGAGGCTGCCTTTGGTGGCGTGTCGCTTTTTCCTTCCATGATCTCGGTTTATCGAGGATAGGATTGTCCTTGGAAACGTCTCCTGGCAATTTGGACCTTCTTCGTTCATCCTCAGACATTTCTTCCTCCTCGGCGTGGGCCTTGAACTTGATATGAGATGGGTTGGGGTTGCCAAATTCTTTGGCCCCACAGTAATAATAATTTATTTAATTAGATTTGAGTTTTGAAATTATATAACAATAACTTATATTTAATTATTGTTTTTCAATATATATATATATATATATATAAAGAAAATTCATAACTAAAATCGTGTGATACAAGGAGCTGGTGGTAACATAATAGGCGAAAAATCGTTTTTGCTCCTAATTAGGTGGTAACATAATTTTGGACCGATTCTCAATTGGTCCCTAAATTAATTTTGCTCCTAGGTCAGTTCCTGATTTTAGAAAGTCGTTTTTATTTTGGTTCCTGCCGTCAACCTAGTAACAGAAAAATCTGAGGTGGCAAACAGAGTGTATAGGTGGCATATTAAATGCTGACGCAATCGAAAAATAATAATAAAAAATACGATGTCAGCATCCAGGTCAGCATTTAATTTTTTTAAAAAATATCAATTTTAACAAAATTAAAAAACATAAAAATACATCAATTCAGATTTGAATAAAAATAAACAAGAACATGAACACATATCACAAGAACATGTACCCAAATCATAAGAACACAAGAACATAAACCCAGATAACAAGAATAGTACTCTAGAATTTCTATTCCAAAATTTGTATACATTCTTCCACCAAAAATCAATTAAAAATTAAATAAAAAATGGTGTTGTGTTCTTCCACAAAAATCAAAACCTAAACCATCAAACCCAATGACCACCACTACAATCTGCCACACTAACCCATATCCACCAGCACCAAACCTGAATGACCTCCAACACCACCACTGCTAGATCCATCATCACCAAACCCTACAATCAAATTTCAACCATAACTTAAACATATTTTGAACCGTCAAACAACCTAAATCCCCCACACCATCACGGATCAAAGAAAGAGGCACCGAGTGGGTGAGTCCAAGAAAAGAAGAGATAGAAGGAGAGATCAAGGAGACTACCTTGATGGTGGCTGGTGGCGGTGAATGGCGAGAAAGGAAAACCACAGCCACTACTACCTATCTGAGTTTCACAACACACACAAGGGGGAGAAGTCGTGTTACCCATCGTTTTCTTCGATCTGTGTTGCCCACCAAGCACTGAAGCCTCCATGATCAAAACCCTAAGGAGGGATAAGCAGATCTGCTCGTCGTTGGTCGACGAGGGAGAAGTCGAACCACCTCGGCCACATCTCAACCTCTCTCTCTCTAAACCCAGATCATTCTTTCTCTCTCTCTAAACTGGATTGTCTTTTTATTTTGGTCCCAAATCACTCTCCCACTCTCTAAACCCATATCGTTCTATCTTTCTCACCCTCTCAACCCATATATATCTCTATAAACATGATAAAAAATCATACTCCAAAAATATTTTTAAAGTTTTTTTTTTAAAGAATCAAAACTTGTGACCACTTTTTACCACAATTTTTGATTTAAGATTAAAAAAATTAGTTTAATTAAATTTAAAAAAAATTAGCAATTCAAAATTTTTTTTTTTCAACGTTTGTTGTTGTTGTTGTTGTTTTTTTTTTTTTTTAATATTATTAAATTATTTATTTTAATTAGATTAATGTTTATTTATTTATTTATTTTTAATTTTTTAAGCTGGATTTTTTATTAATTTAAATGCTGATGTGTCTTTTTAAAATACTGATGTGGCATTTAAAAAATGCCAAATAAAATTTTTAATATTATTTTATTAGACACATCAACATTTACTGTACACACAGTTTATTCCGTTTGCCACCTCAGATTTTTCTGTTATTGGGTTGACTGTGTTAGGATTGGATTGGTGGATTTATGGAGTAGTTGGATTCGAGGTCAGCTAGGCCTCCAAAATAGAGAGAGAGAAGATAACAGAGAAAAAGAAAAGGAAAGTTGCATTGAAAGAATACAATTTGCTTGATTGTCCACTATACAACTCACTGGTCTCTTATACAACACTAAGACAACTGTCAAGACCCATCAGTCTCTAACCAACTCTAACTGACTTGCACAGTCACTAACCAACTACACTTATGGACACTTAGGCACGTATGCTCACTGCTGCATCACAGCCTACACAGCACTACATCACAGCCTGCATAGCACTGCATCACGGCCTGCACTGCATCCCAGCACCAACACCCTCTTATTATACAATATACAAACTAGCACTGTTAGGACATATGTGTTTCTCATGTTGAGAACATATGTCATGATTTTATGTAATTGGCTTATCCTTTGACAAAACGCACTTTACTTGTATTTGGGTAGACTTAGGATGTATTTAAATACTTCAAGAAACCATGTTTCAAGATCAAGTGTTGAAGCCTTCAAGTCTATTCAAGAAATCAAGCAAAAAGTGCAATTTCATTAAAGCTCGACAGCTGGTCGATAGCTTCTTGACACCACCTATCTGTCGAGGTTTAAAAATTTCATAATTCAACTATGATTTTCTTGGGATCCGTGAATCTGTCTTTGGGCCTTCTTTCCTCCTAACCCTAGACATATAAAATGATTGTTTTAAGAGCCGTCAAACGGTACACAAGTTGCACAAGTATTGAGCAAACTATGTTCAAGCAAATTGTGACCGGAGACAAGGTTCTTAACCTAGTTCATCTCTTTCTCTTGAAGAAGTTGCTGTGTATTTGCACCGTAGGGTTTTGTGACCAAGCATCTTCTTGATCTTCATCGTGTGGATGAACTGAAGAACTTTGCAGCCAACAATCTTCTCAATTGGTGTTTTGAAGTTGCGTACTGGGATCCGCGCAACTGTTAGTCACATACTTGGGAGCCGTGCATCAGAAAGGGGAACTGCCACTACAGAACAAGTCCAATTAGGTATTGGGGTAAGGGTTCAACTGTAGGTTGGTAAGGTACTTGGGATTCCTTTACTTGTAACCGCTTGTTGTGATAATAGTGGAGTTTCAAGTGTGGTGACCTGAAAATCACCTAGTGGGGTTTTTGCCGTTAGGTTTTTTCTCATTCGTAAACAAATCACCGTGTTATTTATTTTTCGCTGCATAATTAGTTTATTGGTGATTTGTTTGTGCTACCACATGTTTGCATGATAAATTGATTAATTAATAACTTGACTAATTAATTAATTGATTTCTATCACAAGGGGTCATTCAGTTTGTGGCATATCAAGTGGTATCAGAGCAGGCATACTCTGATTATGGTTTAATCTTTGCTGTGTTGATCCATTGACACCTGTTTGTCATGGATATAGGACAGTCATTAATTATACCTCATTTATTTGATGGCACTAACTATGCATACTGGAAAGTACGCATGAGAGCTTTCTTGCAGTCCTTAGATGAGAAGGTGTGGCAAGCTGTAAAGATTGGCTGGACCAAGCCAAAGGAAGTGTCGGCCGATTGGGATGAAGCAAAGATCAAGGCGGCTAACTTCAACAGCAGAGCACTGAATGCCTTATTCAGTGCAGTCATTAATGAGAAGTTTAAGAAGATTGTAAGGAAAGTGTTCAGATCTCTACCTAAGAGATTCCATGACAAGATTACGGCGATAGAAGAATCAAAGGATATTGACAAAATTCCTTTGACAGAGCTGGTTGGTAATCTGCAGACTTACGAGCTAGTGTTATCAAGGATTTGAAAATTGGGTAAGGGCAAGAGCATGGTCTTGAAGGCAAAGAGCAGTGACATAGATGAGTCTTCCGATGATGAAGATTCCAAGATGAAGTCCTACATTACAAGGCAGTTTAAGAAGTTCATAAAGAATGCTAACGGAAGGAACTTCAACAAGGACCGCAGGCAATTCAGTTTTTCTCAAGTTAAAGGGCAAGGCAATGGGAAGAAGGATGCTAAGGAAGGTGGTCAGTACACTGTTCCCGCTAGACCTAAGTGTTTTGGGTGTCAAGGTTTTGGGCATATGAAACATGAGTGTCCTACGTATCTCAAGAGAATTGGAAAAAGTAAGGCATTTGCTGCTACCTTGAGCGACACTGAGTCTGAGGAAGATTTCGACAATGAGGATGACGGAATCTTGAATGCCTTCATTGCCACTATCAATCCTACTGATGGGATTGTTGAAGATGTGGACGAAGAAGAAGAATTGGTGGAGTCCAAATTTGAGAAGATGGATGATCAAGATGACATCCATACAGCCTATGAGAAATTGTACAAAGCTTCTGAAAAGCATGAGAAACTTTATAAGCTGACCACCAAGAAACTCAGTGATGTGGAACTTGACCTTGAAGAATTATCCACTAAGTTTGATGAGGCTAATCAGACTATTGGAGTACTGAGATTTGAAAACAATTTCTTGGCTAAGAAGACCAAGAAGCTTGAGGCGGAGTTGTTTCAAGTCAGAGCTCAATTGGAGAGGACTTCAAGCGCTAAGCTAGATGAGATACTTAGCATTCAAAAATCTGCTTTAGATCGAACAGATTTAGGGTATGGTCTTTCTTCCTCTAATACTGCTTCTACTAGTACTACTGGTTTTGTTCCTCCTGCTAGTAATACTGAAATTGAGAACACTAATGTTAAAATTAGTCTAGCTAGTGAGAACTTAGACAAGGGTAAATCTATTTTAGGAGCACCCCCTAAACTAGATAAGAAAGATGTTAAAAATCCTAAGGCTACGAAGGCTAACTTTCAAAAGTCTAAACAAAAGAAGCAACATCTCTGTCATCATTGTGGAGCTGCCGGCCATACTCGACCAAATTGCTATAAGTGGTTAGCCACTCAATAGAGCAATGGCATGATAGCATCTGGAAGTCAAAATCAGCTTCAATCATCTCTCGCTCCTCTCGGTGATCTTCTCAAGGCCCTCATGTTCCTTTCGAACTTGAACGGTTTCAATTCTTCCCCATTTTCATCAGTTCAAGGGTTTAATCAAGGAAAAAGTTCTTCCAAGGTGTGAAAGAAAAAGGACTCTAAGTGATTTTATCACTTTCTTCTATCTTCTTGAGTTTGTTTGTTGCATTACTTGTGTGTTTTGTTGAGTCATTATAGTTTTATGCTTTGCTTTGTTTAACATGTTTTTGTTTGTTTATTTTCAGTTTATTTTTATTTTTTTTTTGATATAAAAATAAAAAAAAATTGAAAAATCAGAAAAATACAAAAATAGTGTGTGTTTTGTGTACCTTGGTACTTGTGTACCTTGGATGGCCATTGAAACAAAGTTTTCTAAACTTTGTATCATTTGTAACTTAGATGAGCATCTCTATACACAACTAAGCAAGTGAGCTTTGTGGCTCTTGTTTGTGATGAGTAAGTTTGAGTTGTCTCTTATACTTAACACTCATTTCACTCTTTATGACTGGAATGACTAAAAAATCCTAAGAGAAAGACATTAATAACCATCTCACCACTGTTGCCTGCCAATCATGTATGACATCTGTATGTTTCAGCATAGCAAAAGTGTGATGTCAATGACATTTGTGTGCTTAGGCATAGCAAAATTGGAATGTCAAATATCATTGGGTATTTCTTTTCTCTCTCTAATGAGCCCATGTATGATATACTTAAAAAGAAAAATATGCGAAGAAAAATCAAAAGCAAAAAGATTAAAAATGCTTTTAAATATGATTGCAAGTGTGTATTTTAGGAGATGTGGAAGTTATAGGATGTACCTTGAAGGTGATAGTCCCCATCAAGCAGTTATGATTGTGTGTGAGTTAAAGTGATTTTCTCATACTTAAATCATCATAACATGTATACACTTATGCAATCTTGCGATGTTTTTCACACACAACACGCAATATTCTTTGCTATTCTTGATACATGTGCAGATACAATGTGATTTGGCCGTCACAAGTTTTACATGTGTTAATGTATGCTCACTAAACTGTCTTAACTTGGTTTTTGAAATATAAAATTGGTTAGACTTGTTTAGTGTGTGTGTGTGTGTGTTTTGGAGATCCTTGTGCTCAAATTTTTTAAATTGAGAGACTACTTTGAGATATTATTGTTTTGATTGGATCATTGGTTGAGTTGTATGTTGGATTGCATTCATGTTTGTGTTTTTCTCCTCTTAAAAAACTGTTTTGAAAAGCTGGCTCGACACCTCCTCGACACCTTCTCAATAGCTAGCTATCTGTCAAGCTGCCTAAGCCTTTTTCTTATCGCAATCCCAATAGCTCCTCGATACTTGGTGGATCGATCGAGAATGCTCCTGCCTCCTCGATAGCTTCTTGACACCTGACGGATTGATCGAGCTTCTATTCTTAGATCTGATTCCTTGTTGCTCGATACTTTCTCGATACCTCAGCTGTCGACGACTATTTTCTCGATACCTATCTCGATAGATTCCTTGATACCTCTCGACACCTGCATCTGTTGAGATTTACTGAGGGTCTATATATTCTCTTTTCGCGATCCATTTCTCATTTCTTCAATCTCTCTCGATCTGTCCACGCCTGTTCATCTCCCAAACACTTTCTCTTTCACTCCAAACCTCTTCCTTGAGATTTTTCAAGCCTTTTTCAAGATTTTTCTTCTCTTGGTAAGTTTCTAAACTCTCATTCTTCATGCATTTCATGTTTTGAAACTTAGGTATAGGGTTTTTTAAAAATTTTGGGGTTTTTCAAAATTGATGAGTTATTTTTGAAATTTTGGGATGGGTTTTCACTTAATGAGTTCAAAACCTCATACATTGCATCACATGAGCACTTTAACAGTATTGACATGCATTTAGATGTGTGCTATATGTTTGTGTGCTGATAGGTTTGGATTGGGCTGGGCCCATGATGCTTTTTGTTTTGCATGTCACATGTTCATGCATTTTCCATGCATACATACCTTATTTTCAATATATTTTTGATATTGCTTGGGACTTTTCTGATTGTTCTTCTCTTTTTCTCCCTCTAAATCTATTTACGTTAGTCGTGTCTATGGCACCTAAATGTAAATCCACTCTTGCTTGGAACCCTCTTCGTTTCGGTGCTTATTTATCTACTGATCCTTCTCCTTCTAACGTCCGATTCTGTGATGATGATGCCTTTAAGCCATTTTCGGAGAACTTCTCTAGATGAGGCATTCATTCGGAACGCCAAGTCATTTTGTCGGACTTTGCCAACACTGACCTCCCCTCTGTCATTCACAGTAGGGGATGTGAGTCACTATGTGACGTCCCGATCACATGTCCTCTCGTGCTTATCCAGGAGTTCTACTCCAACATGCATGGGATTAATCATTCAGTACCTCTCTTTTTCACTCACGTTCGAGGTATACGCATTCCTATCACACCGCAGTTGGTTGCGGATGTGCTTCAGGTCCCTAGGATAGAGTTTCTTGACTATCCTAGTTGTGAGCGTCTGAGGACTGTGTCTAGGGATGAGCTCATGTCTTCTTTCTGTGAGTGCCCTACTGCTTGGGGTGAGCGTCTCTTTACACCATGTCGACCTTTTGCTAAAGGTCCTAGATTCATGAATATGGTGCTGACTTTTGTTTTGCATCCATTTTCTCACTATAACTCCATTACAGAGCCTCGTGCTCGATTTTTGTTGTCTCTTCTTGAGCATCTTACTATAGATTTTCGTTCTCACTTCATTCTTTTTATTATAAATGTTCATTTAGATTCGGCGTCCTGTGATAAGCTCATCTTTCCTTCTGCTATCATAAGGATTTTACGCCAATTTTCCGTTCCTTTTCCCTCTTCCGACCACTTTACCATCATGTATGCCATATATTACGCTACCGTTAAACATAGCGAAGCCCAGTTTCGGTGGCGGCAGTCGGATTCAGCAGCACCCTCCTCTTGTTCTGCACCATCCCGGTTTACTCCATTTACATGTGCTCCTTCTTCTTCAGGTGATGTGTCTTTAGGAGACGTCATGGCACAGCTGTAGCACATGGATATTTGCTTGGATACACTCTCTACGAAGTTGTATCAGGTGAACGTTTGTGTCGGTCGTATTGCACGACGGCAAGCGACTATGGGCGGCTTTGCACTTGAGCCTACTCCTTCACCACCTCATCCAGTGGCTTCTGATTCTGATGCTAAGGATGATGATGATGATGATGATGGTGATGACGATGACACTTCAAATGATAATGGAGATGCTTGCTCTACCGATGAGATGTCTACTTGACACTCTACCCTTTGTCATTCGTGACAAAAATGGGAAGTAGTTTTGTATATGAGAGTAGTCACTCTTAAAGGGAGAGTTAGTTTTTTGGTTCATTGTGTTAGGGGGAGTGTTGTTTTTCTTTTTGAGGGATGTAGTGAGGATATTATGTATCTTTTCTTTTCTTTCTTTCTTAGATACATTGTTCTTGTACATGAGGTCTTGTGACCATTTATAGACATACATTGTACTTATTTTCTCTTCTATATTGTTGATGTATGTTTTTCTTTCACCTACCTTTTCATGTGTTGTTTCTTTTCTCTCTTTATACACATGTTTCTTATTATTTGTATGCAATCTATTATTTCTGTTTCACATAAAGATGCCTTGATGAGTTTTGTTTAAGGTGTTTCAGAAATACAGGTTGTCAAAATCTACTTGCCATAAACTCTCTTCTTGCAAAGTTTTTCAAAAGTTTGTGTTAGGATAGATTTTATTGTATTCAACAAGCGAATATGAGTTGAGTGATTTATGACTTCTCTCATATGTTCATCTGTTTGTTGTGGTTTTGTCATGGATTGCCAAATGGGGAGATTGTTAGGATATATGTGTTTCTCATGTTAAGAACATATGTCATGATTTTATGTAATTGGCTTATCCTTTGACAAAATGCACTTTACTTTTATTTGGGTAGACTTAGGATGTGTTTAAATACTTCAAGAAACGACGAAATCAAGCAAAGAGTGCAATTTCATTAAAGCTCGACAGCTAGTCGATAGCTTTTCGACACCTCCTCTCTATCTAGGTTTAAAAATTTCAGAATTCAACTATGATTTTCTTGGGATCCGTAAATCTATCTTTGGGCTTTCTTTTCTGCTAACCCTAGACATATAAAATGATTATTTTAAGAGCCTTCGAACAGTACATAAGTTGCACAAGTATTGAGCAAACTCTGTTCAAGTAAATTGTGACCGGAGACAAGGTTCTTGACCTAGTTCATCTCTTTCTTTTGAAGAAGTTGCTGTGTATTTGCACCGTAGGGTTTTGTGACCAAGCATCTTCCTGATCTTCATCGTGTGGATGAGCTAAAGAACTTTACTGCCAAAAATATTCTCAGTTGGTGTTTTGAAGTCGCATACTGGGATCCGCACAACTGTTAGTCATGTACTTGGGAGCCATACATCAGAAAGGGGAACTGTCACTACAAAACAAGTCTAATTGGGTATTGGGGTAAGGGTTCAACTGTAGGTTGGTAAGGTACTTGGGATTCCTTTACTTGTAATCGCTTGTTGTGATAATAGTGGAGTTTCGGGAGTGGTGACTTGAAAATCACCCGGTGGGGTTTTTGCCGTTAGGTTTTTCCCCATTCGTAAACAAATCACCGTGTTATTTATTTTCCGTTGCATAATTAGTTTATTGGTGATTTTTTTGTACTACCACGTGTTTGCATGATAAATTGCTTTATTAATAATTTGACTAATTAATTAATTGATTTCTATCACAAGCGGTCATTCAGTTTGTGGCCTATCAAGCACCACTTATTACACATCATACAAACTATACAAACTAGCACCACTTATTACACATCATACAAACTATTCCTAATAGACCGCAGGGACCAAAATAAAAACGATTTTTTGAAATCAAGGATTGACCTAGGAGCAAAATCAATTTAGGGACCAAATCAAGAATCGGCCCAAAATGTAGGGACCAAAAGTGCATTTTTGCTAATATAATAAGAAGGCTTAGGTGTAGTAGTAAACAAGTTTTTATTGGAGCCTTGGTCCAAGGCATTGATTGTACAAGTATTTGGTAAAACTGTAGGCTACAGCTACCTTACTTTTAAAATGAATGAATTGTGGAAGCCAGTGGCTAAAATGGATTATGTAGATTTGGGAAGGGACTTCTTTCTGATATGGTTTAGTTGTGTTGATGGTTTTGATAAGGTGCTAAAAGGAGGTCCTTGGTTTATTGGGGGAACTTTCCTTGCCATCAGACCTTGGGAGCCTTATTTCAAAGCTTCTAAAGCTAAACTAACGTTTGTGGCAGTTTGGGTTAGATTTCCTGAATTACCTATAGAGTTTTATGATAGAGCAATCCTTAAAGAAATTGGCAGTGCCATTGGACCAGTTTTGCGCATAGATGCTTACACGGCCTTTAGTTTAAGGGGTAGTTATGCAAGGCTATGTGTTCAGGTGGATCTAGGAAAGCCACTTATCAACATGATAAGAATTGGAAGTGCAGACAAGTTGTATTATATGAGGGTATCTCTGCGCTTTGTTTCAGCTGTGGCCGTCTTGGCCTTACTCAGGATAAATGTTGCTACAGTATCAAACAAAGTGAAAAGAATGGAGAACACGGTGATGACCCCAAAGCCCAGGAAGTTAGTCAAGAAACTCAGTCAAATCCCAACTATGTGCCGTGGATGTTGGTTACAAGGAAATGATCTCTTGCTCCTAATGGATGAGGATCCATGTAAGTTAAGGGCGTATTGGGTTTAAAAGGGCAAAAAGAGGAAGCTAAAATTCAAGCAGTGGATGTTGATGTGACAACCAAGTCCACTTTTGGGATTTTACAAGCAAATGTATTTGATCTGGCATGTGAGGATGGGATTACACAGGCGTTGGGTGAAGGAGCTTTTTACGCGGAACATGACACGTTATCTCCTCAAGCGTGCGACAAGGATATTTTAGCTGATACTCATTATAAGCAACCAAAAGCATTTATTAAGAAAGTATCTCAGAATTCAAAAACACGGCCATCTAAGAGTCTTGGGATTAAAACTCCCAAAATACTAAAGCGCTAGGTTGCATCACCAGGAAATAAAAGCTTGAATATTTAAGCTCTGTCTAATTCAGCAAGCGCTAAAGCTGAATTTAATGGAAACAAGTTTCCTAGGTTTGATGCCTCTTCGTTGGTCAGGATGGGCAATTTGGCACAAGAACAAGGTGGTGGTAATATCCGACGAGATGATTGCTCATATAAGAGTTGCTTCGATGGAGACATCGAGGTGGTTCAATCCAACACTATGCAATGCTTGGAAACACCTTTTTCCTATAACCCCCACCAGTATCAGAATAGGGGAGCTCGATTTGGATCACCTGACATGGGCTCAAATGCCCAATCCGTGGTGGAGGTTCATCACTGACACTCCATTGCTGTCCTAGAAGGAGGCAGAGATTTTAAGCAGGCAAAGGAGGCAATTAGTCGTGCCCCACTTCGACAAATCAGGATAGACCATTCAAGAGAGGAAGATTGTGGATTTTAGAGGATCAGCTTCAACTCACATAGGGAATCATCCTATGTTGAAGTTGTTTCAGATTCTAGTCCCAGTTAAGAGATGTGACCTGTTGATATGTTGCAGAAAGGATACATTGGGGATTCTCAAGTACATGATGATATAGAAACCGAAGTGGAACTCGTCCAAGGACCTGTTGAGGAGGTTAGGGTGGACTATGGTGGATTTGCAATAATGAATCCTAACCTTGTGGAAGTACTGTTGGGTCAATTTGTTGTAATGAATATTTTAATGTGGAATTGTAGGGGTGCTTTGAACCCTGATTTTAAAAGAAAAATTTATGAAATGGCTGTTAATCAGAATCCAGCAATTATGGTGATCACAGAAACTAGAGTGGATAGAGATAGGGCTGAAAGGATTATTGCTGACCTTCCTTTTAATGGTTTCATTACAATGGAGACCATTGGTTATGTTGTGGGTCTTTGGGTGTTGTGGAAAAAGGAGGTAGCTAAAGTTGATCTCCTTGTAGTTACGGAGTAGGAAATTCATGCCATAATTAAGGTATGTCACTCTAATTTGAATTGGTTTATTTCAGCTATTTATGCGAGTCCTCGTTTGGTTGAGAGACTGTTAGTCTGGTTTAATCTCTCGAAAATTGCTAAACTCGACAATCTTCCCTAGTTGATGCTTGGTGATTTTAATGAAGTGTTGAGTAGTGAGGAGAAATTTGGAGGGAATCAGATAAACCAAAATAGGGTATTGGAATTTAAAGAATGTCTAGACTATTGTAACTTTTTGGATTTGGGCTTTGCTAGCCCAAAGGTTACTTGGACTAATAAGAGGCCTGTCACAAGCCTCATTCTTGAAAGGCTTGATAGATGCTTTGCCAATCCTAGTTGGATAATGCTATATCCTGGAGCTACTATTACTCATCTCCCTAGGACCTTTTTAGATCACTGTCTAGTTTTAATTGAGCTATTGGGTACTAGAACAAATGTCACTAATAAACCCTTTCGTTTTCATACCATGTGGATACTGCACCCCTAGTTCCCAAAGGTGGTTGAGGAAGCTTGGTCTGGAGATAGGTCCCTTTCTTAAGTCATTTCTGATTTTACCATTAAAGTGAAGAATTGGAATATTGAAGTATTTGAGAATTTGTTTGCAAGGAAAAGAACGGTGCTAGCCAGATTGGGTGGAGTTGAAAAAGCTATTGCTTGTAATCTGAGTGAAGCCCTTCTCAAGTTAGAGAAACTTTTGATTGAGGAACATGCCTTAATTATGCTTCAAGAGGAGGAGTTTTGGGCACTAAAATCTAGGCTGAATGCTGCCACGTTTGGGGATCGTAACACTTCATATTTTCACATCACAACTGTGGTTCGGAGGTAGAGAAATAAAATCAGATGCATCATGGATGGGACTGGTGAATGGATTTATGAGGTGGATAAGATTAAGGAACATATTCAGCATGAGTTTTCTAAATTGTATACTTTAGAATTATGCATGGCTCATATACATTCGCCTGTTATGAATTTCTCTTGCTGTATGCTATCTGAAGAGGAGAGGTGTAAAATGGGTAGAGAGGTAGATGAGGAACAGATTAGAGTTGCCTTATGGTCTATTAAACCATTTAAGGCCCCTAGAGGTGACGGATTGCATGCTGGATTTTTCCAATATTTTTGGCATGATGTGCAAGCTTTAGTGTGCTAGGAAGTTAAGAAGGCTTTTGCTTATGGTACCATTCCAACCTATTTAAACACTACTCTGATTACCCTCGTTCCTAAGTGTAATAACCCCGAGTCTCTGGCCAATTACAGGCCTATTAGTTTGTGCAATTCTGTGTATAAAGTTATTCAAAGGTGCTAGTTTCCAGGATTAGGCCACTACTCAATAATCTCATATCCCTAATTTAGTCTGCCTTTGTACCGGGGAGGAAAGGAGTTGATAATGTAGTAATTGCTCAAGAACTAATATATATGATGGATAGAATGAAGGGACATGAGGGCTATATGGTAGTGAAGGTTGATCTTGAAAAAGCTTATGATAGATTGGAATGGAGTTTTATTCATAACGTGCTCCAAGCTTTTAGGTTTCCACATAACATCATTAAGTTGATCATGAGTTGTATTTCGACCTCATCCTTGTCTATGTTGGTGAATGGGTGTACTCTTGAAGCTTTTAACCCCTCAAGGGGCATTAGGCAAGAAGACCATTTGTCTCCGTACCTGTTTATCATGTGTATGGAGTACTTAGGTTTTCTTATTGAAGAGAAGTGTTCCAAAGATTTGTGGTGTCCCCTTAAGGCATCACGTGGGAATATCAAAATTTCCCACTTATTTTTCGCTGATGATCTCATCCTATTTGCTAAGGTTACTAATGAGATTGGTGAAGTTATACTTGAGGTGTTACAGACTTTTTTTTATGGAATTTGGATAGAAAATTAGTTGTACTAAATCCATAATATATTTTTCCCTAAATGTTGGAGCTGATTTGAAGGAGGGAATTTGTGAGAAGTTGGGTATGCTTGAAACGAATAATTTTGGGAAGTATTTGGGGTTTCCCTTTAAACATAAAGGAGCAATAAGGCGGTAGTTTAATTTTGTGGCTGATCGGGTTATGAAGGAATTGGCTGGTTGGAAGATCGAATTTTTATCCTTTGCGGGAAGGGCAGTTTTGGTGAAGTCTATGATGTTAGCTATACCTAACCATGTTATGCAAGGAGCTATTTTGCCAATTCATTTGTGCGATAAATTGGATAAAATAGATAGATATTTTTTATGGGGGTCAACCAATGAGAAGCGGAGAATGCATCTAGTTGGGTGGGAAAAAGTTATAAGACACAAGGAAGAAAGGGGTTTGGAGATTCAATCAGCCAGAGCCAAGAATTTAGCTTTGTTGGCCAAGTTGAATTGGCGTGTGTACCATGAAAAGGAGGCTTTATGGGCAAGGGTTCTTTTAACTAAGTACTGTTCTAATGCCAGAAACGGATCCAATAACCCTGATAGCCTTCCTTCTTCTTCCAATTCGAATGCTATCAAGGTTGGTTTCCCTTGTTAAAGGAATACGGTGGAGGATTGGGAATAGCTCCAGAAAGAGTGTTTGGCTGGTTGGAAGACCAAATTTGTATCCTTTGCGGGAAGGGCGGTTTTGGTGAAGTCTGTGATGTTAGCTATACCTAACCATGTTATGCAAGGAGCTATTTTGCCAATTCATTTGTGCGATAAATTGGATAAAATAAATAGAGATTTTTTATGGGGGTCAACCAATGAGAAGCGGAGAATGCATCTAGTTGGGTGGGAAAAAGTTATAAGACACAAGGAAGAAAGGGGTCTGGGGATTCAGTCAGCCAGAGCCAAGAATTTAGCTTTGTTGGCCAAGCTGAATTGGCGTGTGTACCATGAAAAGGAGGCTTTATGGGCAAGGGTTCTTTTAACTAAGTACTGTTCTAATGCTAGAAACGGATCCAATAACCCTGATAGCCTTCCTTCTTCTTCCAATTCAAATGCTATCAAGGTTGGTTTCCCTTGTTAAAGGAATATGGTGGAGGATTGGGAATAGCTCCAGAAAGAGTGTTTGGCTGGTTGGAAGACCAAATTTGTATCCTTTGCGGGAAGGGCGGTTTTGGTGAAGTCTGTGATGTTAGCTATACCTAACCATGTTATGCAAGGAGCTATTTTGCCAATTCATTTGTGCGATAAATTGGATAAAATAAATAGAGATTTTTTATGGGGGTCAACCAATGAGAAGCGGAGAATGCATCTAGTTGGGTGGGAAAAAGTTATAAGACACAAGGAAGAAAGGGGTCTGGGGATTCAGTCAGCTAGAGCCAAGAATTTAGCTTTGTTGGCCAAGCTGAATTGGCGTGTGTACCATGAAAAAGAGGCTTTATGGGCAAGGGTGCTTTTAATTAAGTACTATTCTAATGCCAAAAATGGATCCAATAACCCTAATAGCCTTCCTTCTTCTTCCAATTGGAATGCTATCAAGGTTGGTTTCCCTTGTTAAAGGAATATGGTGGAGGATTGGGAATAGCTCCAGAAAGAGTGTTTGGATGGATAATTGGATTTGTGGGCAACCCTTAAGGGAGCTTATTGAGGGGCCTTTAACAAGGGAAGATATGTAGCTAACCATAGCTGATTTTCGGACTAACAATGATTGGAGGTGGGAGAGTTTATCTTTTGCCTTGCCTCCTTGCCTCAAGGAGAAAATTAGAGCAATCCCAATTCAAGAGTTTGGTATTGGAGAGGATGTTTTAATGTGGAAATTTTCGAAGGATTGCAATTTTTCCACTAACTCAGCTTACCTTAGTATTAAGGCTGAAATGGGAGTGGAAAATACGTTCAAGGGTGCTTGGGTTTGGAAGTTAGATACTATTCCAAAGATCATGAGTTATCTATGGTTATGTATGCATAATAGTGCACTTGTGAGGGAGGTTCTTGCGGGCAGGGGTATTAATTGTAACCCTCTCTGTCCTATTTGCAGGCAGCAAGGTGAATCCATAGATCATTTACTAAGGGAATGTGTATTTGCTCGCCAGTTTTGGTTGAAGATTCGGTCTCCCAATATCACATCGCCCCTGCACAACCAAAGTTTAGGTGACTGTTTACATGATAATTGTCATAGTAACGTGCCTTGGAGTGCTATTTTTCCTTTTGCTATTTGGAATTTATAGAAGTACTATAACAAAGTGGTTTTTGATAATATTCCACTCAACACCAATCTTCATGGGCTTTGTTTAAGTCAAGCCGTGGAGTATTTCTATTGTGTTGGAAAGATGAGGAAAGTTAGTCAGAGAGTTTTAATGCAGGTGAAGTGGTCCAAACCTCCTGAAGGGTGGTTCAAGCTCAATTCAGATAAAGCTTCTTGTGGGAACCTAGGTAAAGCCTGAGGTGGTGGGTTAATTAGGAATTACAGTGGGAAGTGGCTTAAAGGATTTGCGAGATCCATTGGTTTTGCTACCAACGTGTCAGCTGAGTTTTGGGCGTTAAAGGACGGTTTGAAGCTAGCTTTAAGTGAAGGGATCCAGAATTTGATTGTGGAGTTGGATGTGCGAGTTGTGGTTGATGTTGTAAACTCTAACGTGGACACTAATAAACCATACTCTCCTCTTTTATGCGACTACAGGTGTTTACTGAGAAGAATCCCTCGGGTTCAAGTGGTGCATGTGTATAGGGAAGGCAATCGATGCACAGATGCGCTTGCAAGGTGGGAGAGTACCATGGAGGAAGATTTTATTGTTTTTAGCTCTCCACCAAGCCTTGATGTTTTGTATTTAGTAAATATGGATATGGTTGGTATGTATGTAATTAGAAGAATTGGAACTAGTCTTACTGCTTGTGTGAGATAACGTTTTGTATTTGTTTTCCTTTAACCAAAAAAAAAAAAAGATTTTATTTTTATTTTTGTAAGGATTGTAGTAGTAAACAAGTGATAGACTAATGGTTGGAACCTTTCACCGGTGGTAGTATAATATGAAGGGTTAGGTGAAGCAGTAAAAAGTGCTTTTTTTTTTTTTTTTTTTTTTTTTTTTTTTTCGACTGAAATGATAGAAAGTAAAAAGTGTTAATACTAGTCATAGTTGGAAACTTTCACCGGTGGTAATTACAAATCGGGCATAAATGCTCTTTTTGTCCCCTATATTTTGGGGTCATTTCTATTTTGGTCTCTACATTTCTATTTTACTACTTTTAGTCCCTAATCCAATTAACGCTTGTTATTTTAGTCCTTTCCGTCACTCAACTAACAGAAAAAGCTGACGTGGCAAACGGAGTGCACTGTTGACACAGTAAATGATGACGTGGCGAATAAAATAATAATAAAAAAATTGTTTATTATTTAATAAATGCCAAGTCAGCATAAAATAATAATAAATGCCACCTCATCCATGTCAATTTAGAATTTTAAATTTTAATTTATCAATTTAAAAAAAAAAAAACATAATAAAAAAAAAAAACACATAAATTTAGATCTAACAGCCTCTTCATCAAGAACACAGAGGAGCACAACCTAGAAAAAATCATACAAATCTAGAAAATCAAACACAAAGAACACAAGAAAATCAAACTTAGAAAATTCAAAAATGAATATTGTACAAAACAAAATCAATCCACATATATACATAAACCAAATAAAAAAAATAAAAAAAATAAAACTTGAATTTAGATCTGTCGTTGGTTTCTCCATCTTCATGTCTCTCTCAAACACAGAAAAGAAACAAAACAAATCTGAAGTTTGGCTTTGAATCTAACAGCAACCCATGAATACAAAAATTACAACCAAATCTGAATAAGGTGGAAACCCAGATCAGCAAAATCATAACCCACAATTACATAGACAAAATTTCAGAACCCAAACCCAAAACTCAACCCAGATTTTTTGGCCCCAAACACAAAACTCAACATAGATTTTCTTATGCTTTCTAAGAAACCAAAGTCAAAACTCAAATCCCAAATCGATGAACAAAACCCAAGATCCGAAACTACAAATAGCCACGGATTTAGAGAGAAAGAGAGAGAGAGAGAGAGAGAGAGTTGGGTTTTTGGCCATGGGTTTAGAGAGAGAGAGTTGGGTTTTCAGCCAGTTAAGAGAGAGAGGGCTGGGTTTTCGGTCTAAGAGAGTTGGGTTTTGGCTAAGGTTTAGAGAGAGAGAGAGAGAGAAAGCTGGGTTTTCGGACATGAATTTAGAGAGAGAGAGTTGGGATTTCAGCCATAGATTTAGAGAGAGAGAGAGCTCACCTTCAACGGAAACCACCTTCACCTTGAGAGAGTGCTTGAGATTTTCACCGAGAGAAAGAGAGCTTGGAGATTAGAAATTGATAAATTAGAGATTCTAATTTTATATTATTCACAGAGAGAGAGCTTGGAGCTTGCAGAGGACTTTTTTATTCATATTATTTTTATTTAATTTTTATATTTATTTATGATTTTTCTAAGTTTGATTTTCTTGTGTTCTTGTATTTGATTTTATGGGTTTGTATGATTTTTTCTAAGTTGTGCTCTTCTGTGTTCTTAATGAAGAGGATGGTAGATCTAAATTCATGTGTTTTTTATTTTTAATTTTGTTTTATTTTTAAATTTTAAAATTGATCAATTAAAATTTAAAATTCTAAAGTGACATGGATCTGAGGTGGACTTGGCATTATTTTATTATTAAAATTCTAAAATTTATGCTGACTTATTATTATTTTTAATTCTTGTATTTGTTATTATTTTATTATTATTTTATGCTGACTTGACATTTATTAAATAATAAATAATTTTTTTATTATTATTTTATTCGTCATGTCAGTATTTATTGTGTCAACAATGTATTCCGTTTGCCACGTCAGCTTTTTCTGTTAGTTGAGTGACGAAAAGGACTAAAATAACAAGTGTTAATTGGATTAAGGACTAAAAATAATAAAATAAAAATATAGGGACCAAAATAAAAATGACCCCAAAATATAAGTACGAAAATAACATTTACGCCTTACAAATTATGTCAATACTAGTCATAGTTGGAAAGTGTGGTGTAAGTTCCTTACATCGATTATCGCACTGTCCGACTAATGGTAGGCCAGTTTCGGCAGTGGGCCACATAATCCCAGGTCAATTCTAGTCATAGTTGGAAAGTGTGGTGTAAGTTCCTTACATCGACCAATAATATGTTCGGTCTCGTTGCTAAAGGGTCAAGGTCATCGTGGTTTCTAGCGACTCTTGTAGCCCAGTGGCTTCTTCAATAATGTGCCTTCTTGACTCACCTTCGTTTTCACACATAAAAATTGGGTCAAACCCTTTAACGAGGTCCAATTTGGTCTAATAAAAATTGTTTGTTCCGACTCTCGAGAGGAAATCACTTTGATGCAATAAGAGTTGTGGTAAAATTGTAAATTAGCGCGTGATCATAGAACTACTCAAGAACAAAAGAAAACAAGCGATGAAGTTTATATTTGACTAAAAAAACCTCCAATATACAAGCCACTTATGATTGCCAAAAAACAAAACCCAAATATATACTTGCAATTTTTTATATTTATTATTTATTTTAAATAACGCTTTTTTTTATTACTCTACAATATATATATATATATATATATATTGAACATCTTATTTTAGAATCCTAATAATTTGGGTTTAACTAAAATAGAGTAATTTTATGACTGCAACAATTTCACAATAAATCTCTTTTTTTTTTTATTCATTAGTAACAACTTGTTATTTAGGATTTGTTGTGAAATTATTGTGAAAAATTATTGGAGTACCATTTCTTACAAAATAATCTTGGCCCTCCAAACAGAATTCATAACCATTTAAACAAAAAAAAAAAAATTTGTGTCATACTTGTAATCTCCTCATAGTTGTTGTAATTCCTTTAGTTAATTAGTTAGTTGAGATGATGATGAGTTAGTTAGGATTTGAGTATGTCATATGCACCCTACAAAATCTGTTTTGATCACCAATCCTCGATGCATTAATGGAGAATACCACCCAAGAATCTAAGATGCAAGAGCTTGAATTTCATTCTGTTGGACCAAAAACCAATTCTTGATGCACCAATAGAGGCTCTCACTCAAGAGTCTACGATTCAGGAATCGACAATCCAAGTGTCGATGATCCAAGAATCAAAGATGCAAGCATCAACAATTCTAATGGTTCTAGAATCAAATGAGGTTTTGAGGATCCAAGAACATTCTACATAAATATATATATATATATATATATATATATATATATATATATATATATATATATATATATATATATATATATATATATATATATATATATATATATTTATTTATTTATTTATTTATTTGTATTATTTATGTAAGAATGAATTTATTAATTTTTATATTTATCAACATAAAATTTAAAGTCCACATATTTTATAAGCCTAAATATTAGCTTAAGTATATTAACCAATATATTAGATTAAATAAAAAAATATTTAATAATTTTTTTTAATTTTTAATTTTTTTTTATTGTACCTGCTAAAATGTTAAATAGGTCCATATAACCTGATTTTTTTTGGTACGTTTTGGAGGAGTATCAATTTAATGGCCGGTATGGTATATTTTCTCGGAATGGACGATACCAGGACAGAATCTATAGGTTTGTGGCTATTATCACATGCCCAATTCATATTGTTTGAACTCGGGGCATGACAATATATAATATGATCTTAAAAAATAAATAAAATAATAAAAAAAAGGCACAGATTACATTCATTCATGGGAAAAAAAGGGACATGTTTTAAATTGATGCATATTTTATTCGTGTCACATACATACATGTATATAAGCACAGATAATAGTTATCGAAGATGTAGGAACTCGTCTACTTTGAAATTATTACATGCATCAATTAGAGAATCATATAGACTCTTATCTCCTAAACGCTGCTCTTGATGGAAGAACTGTATCCTGTTTGGTCATCATGGTATTTCGACCACAGCATCACACCTCCATACTTGGCACTACCTTTAATGGCCGGAAGGACTTTTGAAGTTAAATCAGCAGCTGGAATGAAGCCACTCCCAGCAGCATTAGGTGAAGCAGGAAGTCCTAAGAAAAAATTGGTGGCAGGAATAGAGGTAGTCCATTGGTTCCAATAAGTTACTAGATTACCTGAGCTGTACTGGCATGGAGGGTTATTATAGAACTGTACCCATACATAATCAAATAGGCCTGTATTAAGGGCAGCTCCCATATAAGCATCAGGAAATGGGCACTGAGGAGCTGCGGTTAAGTACACTTTCTTTCCTTGTTTGCTGTATTGAGAGAGAAACGTTGCAAGCTCATCCCAATGTTGAGTTGTTCCTCCTTCAATATCAAAGTCAATTCCATCCAAAACAGCTGCTCCTAGAGGGCGAGATGAGGATTGTCCTCCTAAGAAGTTATTCCAAAGATAGGTCGCTACTTGTCTAGCATCGTCAGTTGAAGAAAGAGAATAGCTCCCTGCACCTCCTCCAATGGATAACATCACCTTAATTCCACTTGACTGACATGATTGTATCTCAGAGCTAAACCTGGTGCACCCATTAGTTGTTGGATCACAATGGCCAGCAAGGTTGATTTGGGGATTTTGACCGTTGCCAAAGGTTGGAAGGAAAGCTATGTTGACAAAGGCATAATTACCTGTGGCACAAGTTTGTGCCAAGGTACCCTCATTTCCATTCTGACCCCAGTAGATTGCGATTCCACCAGCATTAGTACCAACCACTAGAATCAGAATTACTGATAAGAGGAAAGGTATTGAGCTTGACGGATTTGATGCCATAGAATAGTAGGTATGTGTTTGTTCAGAGAGCCACAGTTGAACTAGATTTTTTGTGTGTGTTTGTGGTGTTCCGTGTATCACATTTTCAATCTTTTATAGGACAAAAGTTGTAATACCCGGAAAAAAAAAAAAAAAAAGATTTATAAGGAGGGGGTATTTAAGTAAATTTGTTTATGGGTCAATTTTATAATTAATATTACTCAAGGATTTTTAGAAAAAAAGGTTAAAACCTAGCTATATATATACTCTCATTTAAGTCAGCGTATAATGACAGATATTTTGAGAGATGAGATTATCCAAAATACTCAAGTAGAGAAGGTTTGACTGCACAATTGAGATAAGAGCTTAAGGGGGTTTTTGGTACCACAACTTAAACATCAATTTTTAGTTTTTAAACAATATTATATGTATTTTCACATACTTTTTCACTCACACATATTTTCAAAAAATACGAATAACGTTACTAGAATAACATTACCAAACAAGCCCTAAAAATCTTCTTCTTATTAAATCTAAGCTTTATTTAGAATTTAAGGTTTTTTTTTTAGTGGGTATTTTAGCCAGAAGCGAACCTATTTAAATGCTCAATGAATTTTATGATTGACCGAAAAAAGGATTAAATTATATTTTTGGTTTCTATACTATTTCGGTAATAGTGATTCTTTTCCTACGCCACTGTTGCGTTAAGTGTAGATTGTTCTGCAGAAAATTTAGGCATGGTCATGGTGGGTCCGGTTTGTAAGTAAGATGAATTTGTAGAAGGTTAGGCATGGTCTTTAGGTCCGGTTCTACATAGTTTTTGCCTAAAAAAATTTTACTTTTGGTGAATAGAAAAGTCGATGCGGTAGCAGCATTGATGATGTGAGTGTGCCAGTATAGATGAAGGCTAAAACAAGAAACAAGACAGCCTTCATCTTCTTTTTATTATTATTTTTTGTTTATTGGTTTTGGTAGGGGTGAATAGGAAGTCAATGAAGTAGACAAGTCATAAATTATAGTGTAAAAAAGAAAAAAAAAAGAAAAAAAAAAAAAAACAAAGGAACACACACGTGCCTACAAAGGAACACACACGTGCCTACATAGTAATGGGAGTTATGGCTTTATCACTAGGGTTTTAGTTGTGGCAGAAAAAAAAAAAAAATATATATATATATATATATATATATATATAAAAATAAATAAATAGTAATAGGAGTTACTGTTTCATCTCATATAAAGTAGTGAAAAAGTTTTTTTGATCTACTCTATTCATGTAACATGAAACTTTTGAATTTTAGAAATAAAAAATAGAAAATATAACTTGATATAGTAATTCTTAAAAAATAAAAAATAGAAGATCAATCTTAGGAAACTTTCAATCTTCAAGCATCCATTTTTAGTTTTTTAACACCACAAAAAGTCACTTTATCTATTTTGCTAGAATATAAATATGAATGGTGGAAAAGTAAGAATTGTGAATTGGAATAGTAGTTGTTGTAGGCCACTTCAAGGGGACCTAATGAGAGAGAGAAAGAGAGATGCATTAAGCAATTGATTTATTCTTCAATGATATTTAATGTTGAATTACAATTATGTATTTATAAAAGACTAACTCTAATATTCTTGGCCCATATGACTAAAGATAATTGGCTAATTAATTCAACATGTGTTTTATAAATTAAATCATGTGTTAAATGAACTGCATGTATTCAAATCCTAACTAACTAATCCTAATTTCAATTAACTAACCAACTAAAGAGATTACAACAACTATGAGGAGATTACAAGACATACTTTGGGGTTTCTATCATTCCCCCCCCCCCCCCCCCCAACAAAAAAAAACACCTTGTCCACATGGTATTATTGTGGTTGGCATCTTCATCAAATGAGATCTTCCAATGGACTAATACCTTAGTTACATTTTAATCACCATATTTATGCACTTCTCTTTGATAAGTAGTCTCATGTACATGAAGGTTTCTTTTTCGTAGATGTTCAAACTCTCAAATTATTGAGCCTTTAATGGTTCTTTAATCTTCAAGGTCTCATTGGTTCTTTGGACCTCGGAATGTTCTTGGATCCTCAAAACCTCATTTTATTCTAGAACCATTAGAATTGTTGGTGCTTGCATCTTTGATTCTTTGTTCACCGGGAATTGGATTGCCAATTCTTGAATTGTAGACTCTTGAGTGAGAGCCTCCATTAGTGCATCAAGAATTGGTTCTTGGTCCAACGGCATGAAATTTAGGCTCTTGTATCTTAGATTCTTGGGTGGTATTCTCCATTAATGCATCAAGGATTGGTGATTGAAACCGATTTTGTAGAGCGCATATGACATATTCAAATCCTAACAAACTCATCATTATCTCAACTAACTAACTAACTAAAGAGATTACAACAACTATGAGGAGATTACAAGTATGACAATTTTTTTTTTTTTTTTAAGGGTTTTGGATTATGTTTGGAGGCCAAGATTATTTTTGTTAGAAATGCTACTCCCACAATTTTTCAGAATAATTTTATAACAAATCTTAAATGACAAATTGCTACCAATGAATAAAAAAAAAAAAAAATTGTTGTGAAATTGTTGTAGTCATAAAATTACTCTATTTTAGTTAAACCCAAATTATTGGGATTTTAAAAAAAAGATGTTCAATATATATATATATATATATGGAGGTTTTTTTAGTCAAATACAAACTTCATCGCTTGTTTTCTTTTGTTCTTGAGTAGTTCTATGCCCACGCGTTAATTTACAATTTTACCACAACTCTTATTGCATCAAAGTGATTCCCTCTTGAGAGTCGAAACAACCAAAATTACACTTATTTTCTTGTCTTATTATTTCTTTGTTTCTCTCAAAGTATTTGTTTGTATCCATCAAACATAAATTATTAAAATTTGACAATTTATTAGACCAAATTGGACCCGTCTAAGGGTTTGATCCGATTTTTATGTGTGAAGACGAAAGTGAGTCAAGAAGGCACCTTATTGAAGAAGCGCGTTTAGCAACGAGACCTTGACCCTTTAGCAACGAGACCAAACATATTATTGGTCGATGTAAGGAACTTACACCACACTTTACAACTATGACTAGGTGCCAGTTTGGATTCGGTGTCTGCGTTTTCTGAAGCGCGTTTTCTCTCTTTTTTTTTTAGGCTGTAGTTATTGACTTTCAGAGACAAAATTCACTGTTTATGAACAGTGTATGCACTGTTCATGTACTGTGCATGCACTATTCACGCATTTAAAAATATTAAAAATTGGTCCTACAGCATTATTTACATATTTAAAAATTATTTTGCTACCGTGTTTTTAGTTTTCAGTTTTCAATTTTAGCAACAATAAGTTCAATTCAAACGGAGCCTAGAATTGACTTGGGATTGTGGCCCAATGCCGAAACTGGCCTTCCATTGGACCATTGGTCAGACGGTGCGATAGTCGATGTAAGGAATTTACACCACACTTTCCAACTATGACTAGTATTGACACTAATATATTTGATTACCACATCTATGATTTTTTATATGAATTTGAATGGAATATATTTTTGTTTGAGTTATGATTTGATATATATGATTTTAGGCAATATGACTATATTTTGATTCTGATACTTAGTCAATAGGGGTTATTCATTGGTACTCTGATACCCAGCCAATTGGGGTTATTCATTGATACCGAAACTAGTTCTATTTGGGGCATCACGAGCCTATTGTGTTTCTGGACCCAGCTAATGGGGGATATACATTAGCATGGAACTAATTTCATCTAAATCTAATGCCCAATCAGAGGAATATAGTGTGACCATAGTTGTAAAGATTGTAAAGAATATGAATTATGTTGAATATTTGAATTGTTTTAAGTCTTTGAAACTATTTACGTGTTTTTGGAACTTATTGTAAATTATAGCTTTGATATATATGGAAAACAAATTATTTTCTAATTCATCTATGATATATTTGTAAGATTTAAAATATTTGATTTATATTATATAACTTATTATTTTACAGATCTATTTGCTTGATAGAACTTATTAGGACTTTAGTTACTTATTGAGTTGTCAACTCACCCTCTCTTTCCCCTTTCACATTCTAATTAGGAAAAGTAGCATATGTTTGGGACTTCATTGGGATGTGCGCATGAGTGAAGTTTAAGAAATCCATGGAATAAGATTTGAACTTTTATGTTTAAAATCACCATTTGTGTAGATTTTTAGCCTTAAAGGATTTAGTTTTATTTTTATTTTTATTTTATTTTGATGTTGGAAGATTATTATTTGGAGATCTTTTGAGAATTGCATTATTGAAGATATTTTTAAATTTATTGATGAATTTTTTTTTTTTGAAGATAATTCTTTAGTTGTTAAGAAGGCCTTTCACACTTATAGAATGCAAACTTTATAAATGTGTGGTTGTTGTCATGTGCCCGACTCTTACTTGGGTTCAGGCGTAACAAAAGTAATCCTATTCTTACGGTTACATTGATTGCTTTTGCAGAATTACTTCACATAAATGGTTGACATATGAAAATGCATGAAAGAGTCAAGTCGGTGTTGGTCCCAGACCTAACCAAATCCTTTACGACTTGACTTGGATTTGCACAATTTCTTGATGAGTTAAAAAATAAGGACTGCCACTGTGACATTCACCAATAAGTAGATTTCTTGGTGGATTTTAACCAATACCCTAGTCGGTGGCTTGAATTGCCATTTTTTTTTTTCCTTTACTTTTTTACATATGCGATTGACAAAGATAAATAGAAATTTTGCTTAGTCTAATATTGCGTGCTAGTGCCTCAATTGGAATACGAAGAGAGCTATTTGATAATGCCGTGGTCCTGTGGTGTGATTACTAATTTAGAGAGCAGAAAATATTTCACTTTGTTTTAACTGTAGTACGAAATTTTGTATTGTAGAGATCATTAGCTTTTTTCTTTTCTTTTTTCTTTTTTTGGGTGTAATTATGGTCTTGTTTGGTAGTAGCTTTCAAGTATTGTTATTTAAAATGATGTAAAAATTATGGTTTAAAATGTATTTTGAAAATATGTGTTTAAATTAATCATAATGCAAAAAATGTGTTTGATATCATGTTTCAAACAACATATTATAAAATGTGAAAAAATATAATTGTGTTTGGCACGTGTATGTACTTTTGTAAAAAAGTGGTAACTTTTTGACATGTACAATTAATGGAGGTGAACAGAGAGATGAAGAAAAATTGAAAATGAAGAGAGAAGGGACGAGAAAGAGAAGGGAGGACAAAAAAGAGTTGTAGTTATGTTAGCTCTTATTAAGTGAGTTCCACACTTTTATAAATATTTACAAAAGTGTCATTAAACAATATTATTTGAAAACTAAAAAAAGGATAAGCATTAGTATTGGTAGTGCTAAAAAGTTAAATTGTTATTATTTTTAGCACTACAGACTTCAATTAGTGTCCAACATTAGTGGAGCCAAAAGTAAATTTTTTTTTGCCATCTTGCTACAGTTGCCATCTTGTTACAGTAAACAACCAAAAGTAGTTGTATACTATACCAAGAAAGCATAAAAAAATATTTGTTTATTCTCTTCTCTCATTAAAAAAAAAAAGGTTCTCTCTCTCTAGTCTTCTCTCTCTCTCTCTCTCTCTCTCTCTCTCTCTTGTGGGTAGGTTCATGGTGGGTGGTCAGTGTGGGCTTGTGGGTGGGTCGCTGGGTTCGTGGTGGGTTGCTGGGTTCGTGGGTGGTTGCTGGATTCGTGGTGTGGGTGGGTGGGTTTGTGCTGGGTTTGTGGGTGGTTTGGTGGTTGTGGTTTGCTAGAATTGGTGGTTGTGGTTTGCAAAAATTGTGGTTTTGGGTTGCTGGAATTGCTGAAATCGGTTTGCTAGAATTTTGGGTTGTTGAAATCGATTTGGTGCTTGCTGGAATTATGGGTTGGTTTGCTGAAATCGGTTTGTTGGAACTGTGGGTTGCTAAAATCGGTTTGCTGGAATTGGTTAGATGTTAGCTCTGGCTTTGCAGGTTCTACCAGCCCAGTGATAGGCTCTTGGGGTTGTGGGTGTGGTGGCCGTGGTGGGTTGTATCTTGATCGGCCTATGGTTTGTGTGGATTGTGATAATTGATGTGTTTATGGGTTTTGCTGGTTTGTGTGGCTTGTGATTGTAGTGAGAGAAAGAGATGAAGAACAGAACAAGAATAAATAAAAAATAAAAAAAAGAATATTTAAATGAAATGCTAAAAAATATAGAACCATGGGGGAATGAGCGGACTAAACATATTTAGGATTTCTATGTAGTTAGTTAGACAACGTTTTGAAGAATTAAGGAAAATAGCATCTCGAGTTTTAGAAAATCGAGATACATATTAGAAATCAAGTCTGAAAGACTCGCCTTGCAAGTGTGAAGGTGCCACATAGATCTCGAGTCTTTAAGGCTTGAGTTTTATGCAAAAAAAATTTCACCTATAGCAGCGTTTTTAAGCCTTACAGTGACATTTTAAAGATCTATAGCGGCGTTTTCCTGCAAAAAATTTTTTGTAAGTTCCAGGTTTAGGGGGCCCTATAGTGGCATTTTTAAGCCCTATAGTGACGTTTTTAAGCCCTATAGCACCGTTTTTTTGCAATTTATGGAAATCGAGTCTTTAAAATTCGATTTTCACATTGATTTTTTTCTCACTTTAAACCACTTTTCTTTCAAATCGAGACTTAAAAACTCGAGTTTTATCTTAGAACTCGAGTTTTAGACACTCGAGATGCTAGTTTTCAACATTGTTTTGAAACGTGACAACTAACTAAATTTTTTAATATTTATTGTTATTTAGAAAAAAAATTCATAGAACCATTGATGTTGGTAGTGTTATAAAATAAGATGTTAAAATGAATAAAGTAGCTTTTTGAGTTGCGAAAAGGTAAAAAAATATGACTCCACCAATGTGGATGCTCTAAGAGGAGTTCTCTAAATTCAGTATTCAAATACCCAAAAATGAGAAATGCAACTCAAAACACTTTTAAATAGAATCTCTTATCAAATGCATTGGTTTTTTTTTTTTTTTTTGGAGCCCACAGTTTACTGTGTTTAAACAATGAAACTAATATTTGTACCACCTTACCAAACAGACCTTAGCTTTTAAGAGAGTGACTACCGGCGGCTGCACATAGTAGTCAAGTGGTTAGAGGACGATCCTAACTTATTAAAAAGATGTATTATACTTGCAAAATAAAATTATATATGCAATTTTTTATAAAAAAAATTAACATGTTTTCTCTACCTTGTGAGTT
Source organism: Quercus parvula (assembly GCA_030820535.1). Classification (NCBI taxonomy): domain Eukaryota; kingdom Viridiplantae; phylum Streptophyta; class Magnoliopsida; order Fagales; family Fagaceae; genus Quercus; species Quercus parvula. Next base: position 52,268,247 of record JAUAME010000003.1, read on the forward strand.
CTAGTTAGTTTAATTGATAAAATTTTTAAAAATTGAATAAGATATCTGAAGTTTAATTCACGCCTACATAAAAAACTAATTGGTGTTTTGGTCTAATAATAAAGAGCAAAATCACAAAAGCAAATGCCACAGGTTGGAACTCCATAAAAAATAATTGAGTTCAATGAAAACAAGAGTAATGCTAGAGATAATAAAATGTCATAACAATCAATCCAAAATTAGCATGTTTACTCACATAGGAGCTTTTTTTAATCTATAATTTAAATTTTTTTGTATTCTAATGTTGGAATTGTTGTGACATTTTATTATATTTCTAGCATTACTCACAAAAATAATCTTGGGTCCCAAACATTATTCTTAACCCCTTAAAAAAAAAAAAAAGTGTTCAAATAACGTAAAAAATGTGCCCAAATAACATTTAAAAAGAAAAAAAATCATTTTTCTCTTTTCTATCATCATTTCAGACTCCTTATCACTTTATTATCCTCGTAACAACATTCTCAAGTCTCACTTTTTTATAGAAGAAGGTAAGAATTCTCAAGTCTCACTTAATTTCTCATCATTCACTTTTTGCTTTTTTATTTTGTTTGTAAAATGAAATTGTACAAATTCATGTATTTGATTTTTTTTTTTTTGGTAATTTCAATATATTCAAGTTCTTTTTTATTATATTTTGTATAATTTAAATTTCTTATTGACTATCCTAAAAAATTTCCGCTATCGAGAGTGACTCCACAACTCTATATTCTCCATATTTGTTAATGAAATTTTCTCTTTGTTGTTATCTATGGACATAGGCCAAAGGCCGAATCATTTAAATCATTAGTATTCTCCTTTTTGTGTGGTTGTGTAAATTTTTTCCTTTCAAGTTTTCTTCATTCCTATTATTTTTTTGTGAGATCTTTCTCAGGATTGTAACAATTTTTACAATCAGTCTTGTGTGGTAGTGCTTCAAGAAGCTCTTTCGTACAATAAACCGGTATCAGTGCCAAAATTCTCTACCTAGGAATTTGTATTTTGAAGATTTTACTAATCGGTTCATGTATCTAAGGTAAGGAGATTTTATGGAATCGACATGGGGTGTGCATGGGTTGGGTAAAGGAGATTTTTTGATCCAACCTACCATAGTGGGTTAAAAAAATTTCAACCCAACCAAAACCTACCCATCACATAAGTCCAACCCAACCCACATGGGTCGGGTTGGGTGGGGTTGAACCCATGGGTTGGAAGTTTTTTTTTTTATTACTATTATTATTAAATTGAGTAGAAAAAAATATATCACACCTACCTCCTAAGTTAATAAACAAAATATACATTAATATATGAACTAATATTCCAACTAAGTTATACATTAATATAAGGACTAAAATACATTAATATTGACTTTTATATAGAATAGGAAGAAAAGCTGGTTATTTTTTTTTAAAAAATATTAATTATATAATACATTTTAAATATATATTAAATATATGGGTGGGTCGGGTCAGGTTTGGCGGGTTTGAAATTTATGACCCGAACCAAACCCGACCGGCTATCAAAAAAAAATTTGTAACCCAACCCAACCCACCAAGCCCTAAAAATCGACCCAACCCGACATGTTGGGTCGGGTCGGGTCGGTTTTTGCGGGTTAGTGGGTTGGCTGCACACCCCTACATATGGCAATACCAAGTTGTCAATGTCTTGGTCCAATAAAAGTTAAATATTGCTTTGGAAGACAAATCTGAAGAGATTATAGATAAAGACTAGGAGAAGAAAACTAGACAAACTTTTAGCACCCATTTGTTTGTGTTTGGCCAAGGATTAAAAGATTTTATACATACATATATATATATATATATATATATATATATATATATATTATTTACAATGGAGACGAAAACTAAGAAGTTGTGGAAAAAAAATATAGGAGCACAAGTACATGACTAAGAGTTTTTAGAATTGACACTCATTTGAAGAGGAATATTTTCTATTGCCAATACCATGAAGATATTTTTATGTATCCGCATTTGGATTTTTTAACAAAATAATGTTTTGCAAATTTTAGAAATTCAAGATTAGCGTTAGGGATAAAACTACACTGTGTGTATTGTATGAATCATATCATATCGTAAACTTATACATGTATCGTAAGGTACCTAAACATATGCTTTAAAATGAGTTTTTTTTTTTTGGATTAAAATTTGTACTTTTATTTAAATCTAACAAGTTTTTAGACTTGTTTTTAATATAAAATTATTAGGTTATTTAATTTAGCCTAATAAAATAACATGTTCATAAGTTTTTTTTTTTTTTTTCTACAAAATTTGGACTACACACTTAAACTTCCTTTCATATTAACAAATTTCTTTTCTATACTATGAACAAGGTATAACCATTTTTCATTTTTTTTCATTATTGATATAAGTCTAAGAAATTAGAGTGCTATGAAGAAATAATTTTTTTTAAATTATTTAAGTAAAAGAACAAGAAGAGATAGTAAATGTTGATGATGATGAAGAAAATTTCAATAAAGAAATAAGTTTATTGCAAAATGATGAATATGATGATAACATTGACTTAGATGACATTGATTAGGCAATATGACGAAAATAAATTATTATTTTGGGTCATTTTCAATGTATTGTCACTTTTGAGTTTAATTAATTTGAATTTGTATGTTATAAACATATGCTAGTTTGATTTATTTAGTCATTAGTGGAATATATTCAAAATTCATAATGAATATACTCTTTATATATGCATATCAATAATTTATTTATAAATTTTATTAAGTGTTTATATATTTCACGATACATGATATGATACGATTCGTGTTTTGATGACTATGCTTTTATGACAAGGATTGATTTGCCCATCATCATGTTTTTAATTATTGACAAATAAACAGCTAAAAAGATCCTAACTACCTATGAACTTACAAAAATTTTCCTTACAAATAAGGGAATAATTTTTGGATGACATGGGACCTCATCAAGGTAGGCCCTAGAGGTCCATCCTTGTAAAGTAAACCCTTGATGCACGACCCTCTTACCTAAGGAAATATATTTATCAGTGAGCGACAGTGGAGGAAAATCCACTACAACAAAATGTATCTTCAGTGACGAAAAAATTCGTCACTAAAAGTTCAATTTTTCGTCACTAAGGAACTTTAGTGACGAAACTCATTTCGTCACTGAAACCCCGTCACTAAAAGTCCTGGCGACAAAATATTTCATCACTAAAAGTCCGATTTGATTTTTTTTTTTTTAACTTTTAGCGACGAAAACTTTTCGTCACTAAATGTTTTCCTTGCTAAAAACACTATTTAGTGACAAAAATATTTCGTCACTAAAAACACTTTAGTTTATTAAATCATATTTAGTGACGAATAATTTCGTAACTAAAACTATGTTCGGGTACATATAGTGATGAAAAAGTTTGTCACTAAAACAATTTTTAAGAAAATCCAGGCATATATAGTGACAAAAATTTTCGCCACTAAAACCATTTCTTATAAAATTTTGCTACATTTAGCAACGAAATATTTCGTTACTAAAACAATTTTTTGTTACTATATTTGTAATGAAAAAATTCGTTGCTAAAACTTATTTTCAATTTTTATTTTTTTCATGGTTTTGATATTAACTTGTAACCTGTCATTACATTATTAAAACCTCACATTTGAATAACACATTTATTTCAACAACACATTTATAAAAAAAAGATCCATACATTCCACAGGTAAAAAATGAAACAAGTATCCAATTCAAACTCCTTTCATACAATAATTGTTTGCAACACATACAATAACTCAAGATGTTTTATAACAATACAAAAAGTATAGCATAATATAATTAGAACTAATGGAAGATGTCCTCATGCCTCTTGCTTAGCTCGTGCCTCTTGCTCCCTAGCTCGCTCCTCTTGGTACAACTGAAGCCTTCTAAAACTTCATGTACTATTGGAATCATTGCTTGATCATAAAGATCTCTTTGTTGAGCTAAGGGACCAAAAACCTACATATTACCACAAACAAAATCTTAGCATCTACCATCAAATATGAAACTAGATTCTCAAAACTAACATTGTTTAACATTTCTGACATACACGTTCAATTTTTTTTTTTTTTTTGCTAACATTAAGTGGGGGAGGGAGATTCAAACTCAAGTTCTCCCGCCTCTATAGAGAACTGGACAATGTGCCAATGCCACTAAGTACAAGGCTCTTGGTGACATATACATTCAAATTATAGGACTCCCTTATACTTCTCATTTCAGTGTTCGGATGTAAAGGTGTACATGGTGGCACATCATTTAAAATTCTATTCTTACTACACCAAGGAATGAATACTTATTTTAGAGGACAAGACACCATGCACACCATTAAATGGACAAGACACTCTTGTACGCATGCATTGAAGCATTATCACACACATTCCATGCTAATACAATATTAATAAAAACATTAGTGACAACATGTTGTAAGATGAAAACAATACACACAACATTGGCAAGCATCTTTATCCCAATGCAAGCATGGCAGACACATTAAGTGCTTAATAGTTTCAGTAACAAATAGAAACAAAATTGCAAATCATACAAAAATACTAACTTAAGAATAATTTCAGCAACAAACTGAAACAAAATTGTCAAAGAGATCTGGATATCTTTGTTTGTTTAAAAAAAAAACTACAAGTGATAATTTAACAATAGAAGTAGATGAAATAGCACTAATCAATGTAGTTACCAAATAGAAAAAACCTACACCGATAGTTGAGGTTAAAAATATGCAAATTAAGAAACACTTTAACCCCGTACCACATGAACATGTGCTCCAATGGGCTTGCGGTACAAGGTTAAATGCTCGAAACAAATTCTTATGTAATCAATTATATAATAAGAAGAAATCCTGCAACTTGACAAAAATGGTAAGAATCTCATCAATTATATGATAAGAAGAGATCTTGCAACTTGACAACAATTGAAGAGAAGATAATGTTTCAAAAAAGGGCAAAATAGAAAAAAATAAGAGAATAGAAATATTGCAAAATTCGTAGTAAAGACAAAGAACACCACTCTAATATGATATTAACTATTTTTTACAACCAAATAAAACTATATTTCAAACTGACAAAAATTGTAAGAATCTCGTCAATCATATGATAAGAAGACATCTTGCAACTTGACAACAATTGAAGAGAAGACAATGTTCAACAAAGGGCCAAAAAAAAGAAAAAATAAATAAATAAGAGAGTAGAAATATTGCAAAATTCATAGTAAAGACAAAGAACACCACTCTGATATGATATTAACTATTTTTTACAACTCTCTCTCTCTCTCTCTCTCTCTCTCTCTCTCTCTCTCTATATATATATATATATATATATATATATATATATATATATATATATATATATATATATATATATATATATATATATTTCAAACAACAACAAAACCTTAATCCCAAAATTTAGAGTTGAATATAAATCCTCAATAGATTAAATTGAGTGACTAAAGTGAACCATACTAATGCATCAAGGTTTGTATCATCCCCCAATGTGCTCTCTATAATACATATTTGTATATTAATTCAAGGCATTTAAAAAATTATGTCCCTAAGTACCTAATTAGGTATGTCTCTCTTTTTTTTTTTTTTTTTTTTGATATTATTTTTTTTAACGCATTATAGGTATGCCTTATAAATTTGGAAAAATGTATAAAGTAAATACAATAAAACCACTGATATTGGGTGTTTTGTAAAATAAGTTAATAAAATAGATAAAATAGCTTTTTGTGCTACCAAATTGCTAAATTTATGACTCCACCAATGTGGATGCTCTAACAAGATCACACATGGTTATGTGACTAAGAGATGCTATAGCTAATTAAGTTCATGACATTTTTTTCTCCCAAAAAAAAAGAAAAAAAGTTCATGACATTTAAGAGGAACAATATTTTTTTTTGATGTAACTCCATTGTGATATATATATATATATATATATATATATATATATATATATATAATATTACCATTTAATTCCCATTAGAATTTCTTGTTTTATTTTGTTAATTGTTTTTAGTGGATTTTATGGTTCTTTCTGTATGAGTGAATAAGCATCCGTCCATCTTTTCTTTTTGCTTGGCAAATAGATTTTTTTTTTTTTTTTTTTTTTTTTTTTTTTTTTTTTTGTAAAATAGGTCTAGAGAAAATTGATCCAACTTTGCTTCAATTATCACATCATTGTAGCCGAATTTTATTTAGTCTTATTTTTATATGATTTTCAACAATTAAAATGAGGACAAAATAATTCATTTCACATGCAAAATTAAAATTCAACCAACATTTGCAAGTTAAGAAATGATAAAAGAAAAACAAATTTGAATAAACCACAGCCAAAAGCACTTATTAACACCCCTGATATAGATTGTAGCCAAGACTTATTTATCCACAAATTGTGATGATCTAGACATAATTGTTGGTAACAAAACTAAGAACTTAAAATCATAAATATAATCACGCTCCTAGTTATATTCGAAAATCAAATCTTAAAGTTAATATAACCTACCTACTATCCTCAAGACACACTCTATAGACCCAACAATGAGGAGCTCTAGGAGTCTTGCATGTAAAACACATGTAACCGTTACACAATTTGCACCATCTCAGAAATTAAGTATCTAGGAACATAGTTATATCTAGAGTAAAGTTTTAGTAATGCGATCAACGGTGACTGTACGTTTTTAGACCCCTTAAACACAAACAAGATTAACCTAGTTATTTAGCCAAATGATTAACTTAGGTAAATTATATAGATCTAGGTTAACACAGATAAATCATATCATTGAAACGGTGTGGAAAATAAAGAATACAATGATATGATAACCCAGGAAAACCAAACCGATAAAAAACTTGGGAATGATTTAACCTAGCTATCCTTAAGGTAAAACAGATCCACTATGAAAGAATTGAAATTTTACAATAGTGACTTAAATGACTAACATCCTATTACTACCTCAAGTAGAAAACTTACTATCACGACCACGACCACGTGATAGCTCCGAGTCCACGAACTACTTCTTTCTTGGATTCACAACAACCATAAGTACTCTCACTTGTGTTTTCTTTAAGCTCTTTATGCAGCAACTGAAACAATCATCAAGCTCTCAACATCAATCTCGATCTTGATAACCTTAAATACGTATGAAAGCAAACACCTCTAGATCTCACAAGAGATTCACGCACACAGTATAAACAACAACCATAAAACGTGGCTAGGGTTTTTCCTTTTATAATTCAGGCAAAACATAAAACCCTACACGTCATATAGGCTTGGGCTGAGTTGGAAAATTCTGCAGAAAAACAATTTGCACAAGCTTCGATCGATCGAGTCTAATTTTCGATTGATCGAGCCTTGCAGATTTACACATTAAATCCTGCAGTACACTCGATTCCAATTTTACACAAAAACACACTTTGAACAACCTAAATCTAGACTAAATGTTTTGATCATGGTTTGCCAACATTACACATTGAAGTTCTAATACATCGTGTGTTGTCTTTGTGTTTGCATCTCTCTTCCCTTAATCTTTGCCATTTAATTTCTGTTATGGATGTGATTTTATTTGGTTTAGATTGTTTATCAATTCTGTGTTAAGCTTATATTCATATTCCGCACATTAATTTTTTGATATTAAGCTTGAATTGGTAATTTATTATTTGGGGGTCTAAACATTCATAGTGTTTTATACACTAATTGAACTTTCAGATTGCTAAACTCAATGAATCCAACAAATTGGTTGAGAAATATAAGAAGCTTGTTAAAAATTCTCTTGAAAAGTTGAAAGAGTTTGAATATGGACTTGGATGCTAAACTTGTTTTGTATAACAAACTTTTTGATGAGCTAAAATGTGAAAATGAATCTCTTTAGATGTATGCCAAGTGTTTGATTGCTGAACCTATTGCTAAAAAGGAAGAAAATCTTTGTTGCAATCATGTTGTGGTACCCGATTTTGTGCCTATTGTGTGTTCTACCTCAAAGGACAAATCAGTGTACATTCCTCCACACAAAAGAGATCAAAAAGTTGAGAGAAAGACTCTTAAACCTAAGCCTCTATTTAGGTCCCATCCTAGAGAATTGAGTGGATCTAAGTTTGTTCAAACTTGCCACCATTGTGGTGTGATTGGTCATATAAGACCTCAATGTCCCAAGTTGAAGTGAAAGCAAAACCATGTTGCTAGATCCCTTCCCAAAAGGCCTAGTGGACCTAAACACATTGTTTGTCACCATTGTGGTGCCTTTGGTCATCTTAGACCACATTGGTCTAAGTTTCAAGCTCTTAAGAGAATCAAAAGAAAAGAGAAACTTGAGCTTCTTAGAAGTTGTGCTTTGTTAGCTAAACCGGATTTGGAGGAAAATGGTATATTGTTGAAGAAAGTTTTGATGCTCTTACCTCGTTGTCTACATGCATCTCCGGCTCTCACTTTTCCAACCCTCGTCTCACTTCTCATGTGACACTCATTCCAAACAATCATTCTGTTTGGATAAGGAAGGGTTCCTATGGTTGAGCTTATGCTCTTTTGGTCCTTGATCTAATTCTTTTGATCTTTGTAGGACCTTTCACGCATTAGATGCCTCATTATCATGCATTTGTGCATCATGCATCTCTTTATATGCATTGTTGTTGTTTTTACATTTGATCTTACTTTTATGCTTTTGTTTTTGTGTGTGTAAAAATCCAAAAACCACATAAAAAGTGAAAAATTCAAAAAGTTTGATTGTATATATTTGATCACATGTCACATGTGACTTTGGCCTAGTACCTTCGTACTAATGGCGTAGTACTTTTACGAGCTTAGCTTGTTATGTATACACATCTATCTTTGTGGGAAAAATCTTAACATCTATGTGTGATTTACAACTATGTTTTATGTTGGCTTTATTCCATGACAAAAAAAATGTTGTAATTGCTCTAATTTTGTTCCTTGTATTTTGTGGGATTTTATTGTATAGGGTTTAGTATTAAGTTGGTGAAGAATTGAGCATAAAATGAAAAATTAGTGGATTTTGCGAGTGTTTGGCTAGAAGCTTACCCATGAAATAGCCACGTCAGAAGCACATGCTGGAAGCTGAAAAGTCATGCTAGCCTGGAGGATTTCGTGAGTGTCTCGCGGGTAAGGCCTTTTTGCGAGATACCCGCTAAACTCTCTAACTGGAGGATTTTTAAATGTGACTTTCTTACCCTTCACCCATACTATATATACCCTTATTACCCATAAAAGTATTAAGAAGGCCATTCAGAGAGAAAAACCCTAGATAGGTTTTCTACAACACACACACCCATCTTTTAGAGAGAGAGCTACTCATCCTTAGCGAGAAATCATTATAGCCTCTTCTCCTTCCCTCTTCCATTGTCATACCTTGAGAGGAGATTTGTACCCAAACATAAGCCACACCTTTTCAAAGTGTAGAAAGTGTTTTGGAGCTTGGGAAGCTTTGGAGATTTGCCAAAAGAAGTCGGTGAGGCTCGATGGATGCAATTGGGCGTATTGCGGGATCCAGAAAACTAGAGAAGACATGACTCCGAGAAGTCCGTTGGTAGCAGGAGCTTGGAGGGCTCAAGTACATTGGTAGACTAGGCTTGGAGGGTCTTTTGTTATTCGTGTACTCCAACTTATTCTCTAATGGATTGATTTACCGCTTGGAAGGCGATGGAGAGGTTTTTCGCCAAGATCTTCGGTTTCCTCTTCGATAACACATCATGGTGTTATCTTGTGTTTGCATCTTCTTCCCTACTCTTTTAGCTTTCATTTTATTGTTGATATTTGATGAATATGGCTTGGAGTAATTTTATAGCTTGTTCGCTAACATTTACTCTATTCCACACTTAGTTTAACTTAGAGTAAAATCAATCGAGCCGCTATTTTTAATTTGGGGGTCTAAACAGCTCTTGTGTTTTTACACATATTCAAGCTTTCACCTGTTATGGGACTTGGGCTTAGACGTATGGAGTACATCAACATAACAATGATAGAAAAATGGAATGGAGCATATTGACAGACAAAGATAGAAATGGGCTAAAAACTAAGAACAATAACCTTAATGTTGGCTCCCTCTTCTAGTATGGGGTCATTGGTGTGGAAATCAATCCTGGACGATAGAGATACCCTTCTGAATTTGTTGAAAAATTGGAGTATGGAGCGGATGTTTGAAATTCCTCGTTGATTCCTTACTGGATTTAAACTGCCTCAATCTCAACACATGAGCCAGACGATTAAATTGGTGTTTGAGCTCATCTTGACAAAACCAAGATGAGCTCACTCATGCACTTCAAGACCCTTAATTAGAATGGAGACTTCTTAACAAGAACTGTATATTGGACTGGCCAACACAACCAGTGAGAGTGGTCCTATGCCTAAAGTAAAATGAAAGAAGTCGTGGAGACTCAAAATTCATGACAATTAAAATTCTGTGGAAAAACATCCCATAACAAAAGTGATGCTAAACCTGACATTTTCAATAGAAGACCTGAACTACTGATGTGTAATGCATCCCAATAGTGCATAGAGCACCTATTCTTAAAGTGCCTAGTGACTCCGAATTTGTGGTTGAAAGCTCGAATTTGTGTGAAAACACAAAAGCTTATTTAGACCCCCAATTAAAATATTACGGCTCGGTTGATTTTACTCTAACTTAAACTAAGGCTGCGTTTGTTTTGGCTTCAAAGGATTTCCAGAAATGCTTTTACACCTGCGTGTGTGTTTGGTAGGTACTGAAAATTGGGTCAAACAGAATTGATATTCCGCGTTGACTGTAAAATAAGGGGCTTCGAGTGTAAAACCATTTCAGGTTCTATTTTACCTTCAAATGAATTACAACTCACAGAAACTCCTCACAGACACTTTCCAAGCTCAGTTGTGACCGAGCTCCACAGAGCAAGACACGCCAAACGGTGAGTTTCCACAGACCGAGCTCCAGTTCGACGACCTACAGTCTGCTGACCCACACTTCGCCGATCCACCCACAGTAAGTTTTCGTAACTGTTTGAACAAAAATTGTCCGACAACCTCACCATTTCAGTCCAATCCATCTTCGATGAACCCAGCTAAATCCACCCCGATTATACCACATCCCAGTCCCCGACCTATGGCCCCATCGGTTTGATCGTGCCGCTCAAACCCATCATCGATCTGATCGCACCGCCTTAGCTCCTTCGTCATGCTCAAACCCATATCTAATGAACCTAGCTAAACCCACGATTCGTCTTGTGACTTTTGATTTTGACTGTGTTAAATGTTTTTATTTTGATTTTTGTTGTGTTAAGTGTATATTTTGAAATTTTTTGTAATAAAATTTGTTTGGATGCTAAGAAAATGGCTGAAAAAATATGAAAAATTTGTAGGAAAATAGCATTTTTAGAATGTTACCAAACACCAAAAATCGATTTTCGGACTATTTTCCATTGTAAAACCAAACACCCAGATTTCATTTTCCTTATGGAAATTCACTTTCCCCTGCATTCATTTTATACTCGGAATTCAATTTACATTGAACCTAATGCAGCCTAAGTGCGGAATAGAGTAAATACGAGCGGATAAACAATATAACTACTCTAAGCCATATTCATCAAATCACGGTAGTAAAATGAAAGCTAAAAGAGTAGGGAAGAAGAATGCAAACACAAGATAACACGCCGATGTGTTATCGAAGAGGAAACCGAAGAACTCGGTGAAAAACCTCTCCGCTGCCCTCCAAGCGTTAAGTCGATCTACTAGACAATAAGTTGGGATACACAAATAGCAAGAGACCCTCCAAGCCTAATCTACCCAATGCACCTAAGCCCTCCAAGCTCCTACTCCAACAAGACTTTTCAGAACCGTGTCTTGTCTAGCTTTCTAGATCCCACAATATGCCCGATTGCATCCGCCAAAGTTTGGCTTCTTCCAATGCTTCCCAGTAGCACCAAAACCTCACTTAACACTCAGAATGGGTGTGGTAAGTGTTTGGGCTATCAACCTCTCAAGGATTTGGAAATGGAGAGGTAGGAGTTGAGGAAAACCACAATGGATTGTGTAGAAGATTGTGGGTATAACAATCTCTAACTCTCAAAGGTTATGGTTAGGGTTTTCTCTCTAAAAAGCACTCTTCAACATATGTGGGTATATATAGTGTGGGTAGAGATAAGGTGTATCAGATATGACAAAATAGCAAAATAGAATGCTTCATGGGAAGGCCTTACCCATGAGACATTCGCGAAAACCAGCTGTCACCATCTTTCATGACTCTTCGCATTCCAATCATGTGTTGAGCACATGCTTCACTTCGCGGGAAGGCTACTTGCGAGCTATTAGCGAAAACTTCTTTAGTCTTCATTTGCCTTGAGTCTTCACACTCTCTCTTACACACAACCCTTACAATAAAATCCTACATAAAATACAAGGTACAAAAGATTGAACATAATTACAATTAAATTTGACACGGAATTAAAGCCAACACAAAATAGTTGTAAATCACAACTTTATAGTGGTCATCCCCAACGACCTTTTAGAATTGAAGAGCTTAACTTGTCATCTATGGATAAATGGATCTGAATAGTGTTTAATCAAAAAAGCTCCAACAAGGTCCCACTGGGAGAGGAAAGAAATTTATCAATGTATGCAACCATATGTTGTGATGTAATCTAGATGCAAAGGAATAGACAGATGGTACATAGGACTATGATTGATCCAAGGCAGGGAGCAAATCTCAACCTACAAAAACTCATTTGCAAGCCTGGGAATCCACTAATGAGGTACAAAGGTACCAGAACATGTATACCTTTTCCTCCCCATTTTTGTCAAAGTTAATTTTGATGCAGTGTTAACAAACAACCAAACATGTGTTGCGACAGATGTCCATGACCATAAGAATGACATTATTTGGTTTGCATTAAGCTTGATAGGCCACAAACTGAATGACCCCTTGTGATAGGAACTAATTAATTAATTAGGCAAGTTATTAATTAATCAATTTATCATGCAAAGCGTGGTAGCACAAACAAATCACCAATAAACTAAAATTGCAGCGGAAAATAAATGACACGGTGATTTGTTTATGAATAGGGAAAAACCTAACGGTAAAAAACCCCACCGGGTGATTTTAGGTCACCACTCCTAAAACTCCACTATTATCACAACAAGCAGTTACAAGTAAAGAAATCTCAAGTACCTTACTAACCTACAATTGAACCCTTACCCCAATACCCAATTGGACTTGTTCTGTAGTGACAGTTCTCCTTTCTAATGCACGGCTCCCAAGTACGTGACTAACCAGTTGCGCGGATCCCAATACGCGGCTTACTCCTTTGCACGAATCTCAGTACGTGACTAACTCCACAGCAACCCTTTGATTGTTGTAGTTGATTTGCACCAGCTTCACATAAAAATACCAATAAGATCTTCAATGTTGGTTCAAGAGACTTTGCTTGGTTACAGAACCCAAAGGCGTACAAGAAACGCAGCAAGAACTCTTTCTTCTGTAGGAGGAGGCTAGGGTTTCAAAAAGAAAACCTTATGAAGCTCTCTAGGGTTAGGTTTTTCTTTTTCCCACCCCCTTTAAATAGGAGCTTAATGGGCTCTCCTATTCCAAATAGGTTTACATAAATCTTGGGTTTTCCTAGTCCAGTAAGGATTATACAAAGCCATAAACAAATAGCCTTTTAGAATAAAAACATTGCTGGCTATAATCTGAAAACCCATAAGCTCGATCGATTGGGACATCTGTCGAGCTTTAATGAATCTCGACAGATTGAGCTTCTGTCGAGGAGGTATCGAGGCCTGCAGATTTGCACTTTTCTTGAGCAGTTCTTGAGTAGTCTTCATGTCTTCAATTTAACCACTTGTAATGATCATCTTGAACCTACTTAGATTTACCCAAATACAAATAAAGTGCATTTTGTCAAAGGATATGCCAATTACATAAAAATATGTCCCCAACAATCTTCTCCTTTAGCAATCCGTGACAAAATCACAAGAGTACATTGAATGTCCTAGAATACATTCTACTCAAGATTACAGAATAAATAAGCCTAGTCTAAAAGATCTAAACCTTGGAAGTTGTTGCAAGAAGAAGGTTCGGAATCTTGACTTGGCTTTAACTTGTCTTTCCTCAAAGGCACTAAACAAAACACATCAAAGTACCATGTGAAAAATAATGACAAGTTAAATAAACAAAAAACATGTGTATAAAGAGAGAAAAGAAACAACACATGTGAGATAAAGAGTGAAACACATACAACATCATCTAATATAGAAACAACACATGATGTATGTAAATGGTTACAAAACCAAAAGATACACAACAAAAAAATATATATCAATATCAATGTGTATCAAACTAACTCTCCCCCTAAGTTAGTTACATCAAAAACATTCTTCCCTTTAACATGAAGTTCTCCTCCTAAATCTATTACTCCCCCTGAAGAATGACATTCAATTCTCAAATTTCTCCCCCTTTTTGACACGATTGTCAAAGGGCATAAAAAGCCAAAAGTCATGACGGAGACAAACATAAAACTGACATAGAGGGAACGAGGAGAACAAGGAACCATAGACCTACAAGAAAAAGAAAAACAGGATGCTATGGACACAAAGGAAAAAAAATGCAAAACAAAGAAAAATGAAATGCATGCAAAGGAATCTCAATTGATTAAGAGATGTCGAGACATCTGTCAAGGAAGGTGTCGAGAAAAACAACGTCGACAGATGAAGCTGTCGAGGAACAAAGCAAAGACACAAGAAGAGAGGCTCAATTGATCCACTAGGTATTTAAAAGCTATTGAGGAGGCAGGAGATTTCTCGATCGATCCACCAGGTATCGAAGAGCTGTCGAGGAGGTGTCGAGCAAGCTTTTCAAAATAGTTTTTCGAAAGGAGAAAAACACAGACATAGATGCAATCCAACTTACAACTTAACCAATGATCCAATCAACACAATAATCTCTAAAAATATTCTCTCAATATAAAAATTTTGAGTACAAGGATCTCCAAAACACACACACACACTAAACAAGTCTAACCAATTTTATATTTCAAAAACCAAGTTAAGAGAGTTTAGTGAGCATACATCAACATATGTAAAACTTGTGATGACCAAATCACATTGTATCTGCACATGTACCAAGAATAGCAAAGAATATTGCATGTTGTGTGTGAAAAACATCGCAATATTGCATAAGTGTATACATGTTGTGATGATTTGAGATATGAGAAAATCGCTTTAATTCACACACAATCATAACTGCTTGATGGGGACTATCACCTTCAAGGTACATCCTATAACTCCCACATCTCCTAAAATACATGTTTGCAATCATATTTAAAAGCATTTTTGATCTTTTTGCTTATGATTTTTTTTTCATTGCATATTTTTCTTTTAAACATATCATATTTGGGCATATTAGAGAGAGAAAAGAAATACCCAATGATATTTGATATTCCAATTTTGCTATGCCTAAGCACACAAATGTCATTGACATCACACTTTTGCTATGCCGAAACATACAGATGTCATACATGATTGGCGGGCAACAGTGGTGAGATGGTTATTAATGCCTTTCTCTTAGGATTTTTTAGTCCTTCCCGTAAAAAAGAGTGATACGAGTGTTAAGTATAAGAGACAACTTAATCTTACTCATCACAAACAAGAGCCACAAAGATCACTTGCTTAGTTGTGCATAGAGATGCTCATCTAAGCTACAAGAGATACAAAGTTTAGAAAACTCTGTTTTAATGGCCATCCAAGGTACACAAGTACCAATGTATACAAAATACACACTATTTTTGTATTTTTCTGATTTTTCAATTTTTTTTTATTTTTTTTTTAAACAAAATAAAGCAAAGTTGAAAAATAACAAAAAAAAATCATGTGAAACAACATGAAACCATGAAAGAAAGATGCAGATATATGAAAGCATGATTCCAAAAGCATATAAGAAATCAAGCAAAAAGAGTCCTACTTTAGATAGAAAGAATTAAAGTAGAGGACAAACAGAAAAGACAATTAAGTCTTAGGATCCTTTATCACCCACACAGCACGAGTCTTTGGCCGTGAAGATGAAAAGGCACGTGTCCTAATATGACTACTAAAGGACATAAAGGAATTAAAATTCCCCTGAAATTGAGTTAAAAGGCTCAAAGCTTTTAGTAACTCACCAAGAATAGGTACAGAACCTTTAGACAAAGGATGAGACCTATTGGATACTCATTTATGAGGAAAAAATTTGAAACGATTAGGATGAGTGTGACATGAAGAACCACAATGGTGACAAACATTAGTAGTTTTAGAACTACTCGGTTTCCTAGAAGGAGGTCTAACCTTAGAGGTTGACAGAGACCTCAACTTAGGACAATTTGGCCTAATATGACCAACAATATGACAATGATGACAAGTGGGGACAAATTCAGAATTTTTATTCAACCTAGGAGGAGTTTTAGACATAAGTTTAGAAACTTTAGCGTTAACATCAGATTGTTTACTTTTGTCTATCCTAGCAATATTAGCCTTTAACTCTTCATTATTCCTTTTAAATGGGGGAATATAAAAATCTTTTTCTTTTGAGTTAGGCTTAACAACAAGTTTGACACTAGTTAATTTTTCAACTTCAGTTTTAAATTCAATCAATTGCTCTTCCAAACTCTTAATTGTGTCCACCTGAGATGAAATTTGATTTTTAAAATTCTCATTCAAATTATTGGCTTCATCCAATTTTGTAATCAAATCATCTTTTTCAAGTTTGACCTTTTCAAATTTAGCTTTTAATTTTGTAGAACATTCAAGAGATTTCATACAAAAATTATAAAGCTTGCAATAGGCATCTTGAATATCATCATCATCATTCAACATAGGATCATGCAAATCAAAACAATCAAGAGTTTCCATGACAACGGGGGCCAATGGATCACACAGCAAAGATTAAAATCTAATCAGAGTGTGCCTGCTCTGATACCACTTGATAGGCCACAAACTGAATGACCCATTGTGATAGGAATTAATTAATTAATTAGGCAAGTTATTAATTAATCAATTTATCATGCAAAGCGTGGTAGCACAAACAAATCACCAATAAACTAAAATTGCAGCGGAAAATAAATAACACGGTGATTTGTTTACGAATGGGGAAAAACCTAATGGCAAAAACCCCACCGGTTGATTTTAGGTCACCACTCCCGAAACTCTACTATTATCACAATAAGCGGTTACAAGTAAAGGAATCTCAAGTATCTTACCAACCTACAGTTGAACCCTTACTCCAATACCCAATTGGACTTGTTCTGTAGTGACAGTTCCCCTTTCTGATGCACGGCTCCCAAGTACGTGACTAACCAGTTACGCGAATCCTAGTACGCGGCTTACTCCTTTGCACGAATCCTAGTACGTGACTAACTCCACAACAACCCTTTGATTGTTGTAGTTGATTTGCAACAGCTTCACATAGAAACACCAATAAGATCTTCAATGTTGGTGCAAAAGACTTTGCTTGGTTATAGAACCCAAAGGCATACAAGAAACGCAGCAAGAACTCTTTCTTTTGTAGGAGGAGGCTAGGGTTTCAAAAAGAAAACCTTATGAAGCTCTCTAGGGTTAGGTTTTTCTTTTTCCCACCTCCTTTAAATAGGAGCTTAATGGGCTCTCCTATTCCAAATAGGTTTACACAAACCTTGGGTTTTCCTAATCCAATAAGGATTATACAAACCCATAAAAAAATAGCCTTTTAGAATAAAAACATTGCTGGCTATAATCTGAAAACCCATAAGCTCGATCAATCGGGACATCTGTCGAGCTTCTGTCGAGGAGGTATCGAGGCCTGCAGATTTGCACTTTTCTTGAGCAGTTCTTGAGTAGTCTTTATGTCTTCAATTTAACCACTTGTAATGATCATCTTGAACCTGCTTAGATTTACCCAAATACAAATAAAGTACGTTTTGTCAAAGGATATGCTAATTACATAAAAATATGTCCCCAACAAAGCTAATAAGGCTAGATGGATGGTCCTCTTATAGCAGAAGAAAGAGCAGCACTCAAAGCTTTGTCTAGAAAGGTTTTGATGGAGGGAAATGAACTAAATGAAATTTAACAAATCCAAAGTTCTCTACGCATATCTCACTAGTCCATAGAACCACTAATAGTGGATGCTAGCTTAGCATCAACTTCATGCTATTGTTGGCAAGCTTTAAATGTAGTTAAAAAGTGTAATTCCTAAACCCACACTATTGCTCATTGGAATTTGCTTTGTAACATTGAGGAAATTATTCAAAATTTTGATCATGGTGTTCTGAGCCATAAAGGATTGTGTATTCAACTGCTGCCCCTGCGCCGCCCGCAGGGGGGGGGGGGGGGTTTGAAGATGATCTGTTAGCTGGCCAGTCGATCAATTAAGAGAGGGCCAATCAAGAGAGTTTGAGAGAGAGTGAGAGCAGATTAATGTGTCAACTATTGAGCCTTGAGACTTGAGAGTCAACATGCTTCTGGCTCAGGCATTTTTGCATTCTATTCGTGAATATATTGCTGTGCTGCCTCTGGCTCTAATGGGAATATCATTCGGACAACAAGCTGATAGCCGATAGGTATTAAATTCTCAGCTTTGACAATAAAAACTTCCAAAACATATAGTTATGAAACTTGGCCAGAAAACCATTAAGTGACCAGATAAAGACAATTGGGTCCATTAATTAGCTTACTAAGCAAATATGGCTCTAGCTTTCAGTGCCATTTTATTGAAGCATATTGGCAGGTCTTTGCTGGTTGCTTTAGAGTTTGTGTGGACAATTTGTCATCCTTTGCAGATGTGTTTTTCTAATCAAGTGATCTTTCTTTCCCAAATTCATGTGTTGTCATTTTGTTGACTCACATATTGTTGGGTTTGATTGCTATCATTTGATTTAGTTTCTGGCTCATAATTGAAATTTTATTGGACCACTTTGTGCTTGTTCCTCAGCTTAACTGTCTGGCATTTTTAATTGAAGTACTTGTTGCATCTTACAGTTAAGCGAGGGAGGGATGGTTCATCTTAATGGTCCCAGTGTCTGATATGATTCTTCATTGCAGTTCTGTTTTGAACCAGGTGTTTTGTTATCTGTTTGAGACTTGAGTACCCTGTTTTTAGGGCCCTTAATGAGGATTACCAAGAATTTTTTAGATCAACTTGCATCTTGGTGATGCTAAAAAAGTTGATCTCAATGGATGAAATAATTGTCTGGTGGAGAGTTTCTGGTGGGTCTTTTATGCATTAAAATTCTAGTTTTTGAAGAAACAAACCAATAACCATACAACAAGGACCTTGTATCAAGTGTAATGAGGGAATATCTTTTTGCCAATAAATGCCCTTTCCCTCAATCCTATCTAAAAATTCAAAAGAAATAAGTTTAAATACAGATTAATGCTTGTATATATACATCCAGTGTTTGTGTCTTTGTGTGTATAATTCCATATTACTCCTTTTTAACTCAACAAAGATGTCATGACAAACATAATTAGAGCTTAAGGTCATTTAAAAAAGCCAGTGTTTACAAATACAAAATAAGAATTGTTTAATTTTATTTTTTATATCTGTTTTTAGCTGTGGCTTGACAAACATAATTAGAGCTTAAGGTCACTTAGAGGATGGCGATCCTGGTTATTTTTCATATTAGATATTTTGCTTATCATAAGTTATCTGCTTGTATTTGTTTCTGTAATTGTCATTGCATTGCTAAATTCTTGTAGGAGTGACCTTAAAGATACTGGCTTAAAAAGCTTCATGGCTGCTTTGCAAGAATGCCTGCATGTTTCTTATAATTTTGACAAGATATTTTTGTTAACAATTTTATTATTTTAATTTCTCAAGAACAACGCCATCTGTCATTACGTGGTTGAACTAATTCTCAGTTTTCCAGGTCAGTGCCTGATCAAGGTTGTTGGTCGTTGCAACAAACTTCATTTTAGTTTAGAAATATATTTCTTATTTATGCATGAAGTTTGCAGTGTCTTTACCAATTTATATATCATGGTTTCACATTTTTATTCTGCTTTAGCAGGTTATTTACTTTTCTGATGTCTCACACAATCACATCTCAAGTCACTTATAGAAAATTTCAGACTGGTTGTTTATAACCCATTTTGTGTTTTAACATTGTATTGGCACTCCATTTATGTATATAAGCTACATGTATTGTACTTTTTTTTGTCTTGCTTTCTTGATGCTTAATTCGCTATTTTTGCAGATTTATCTTTAAACCTTTTTTTAATAAGCTTGTTAGATGGTTTTCTCTCTGATCAGAAAAGAATCTAACAAATACATTATTACATAGTCCACTTGTTCCTCAAATACTATTCTGCAGATTTGGGCAATCTCCATATAGAGGTGAAGGTGGAAGGGGTGGTAGGCCCTTCAGAGGGGGTGGTCGGGGCCATTGTCGTGGTAGCGGACATGGCCAGGGTGGTGGCAGGCACTATCCACCACATGGTGCAGCAATAACTACAGCTACAGCATCTGCACCAGTTGAAGGTGGAGCTGCTATAATGCCACCACCTTCAGCATCAGTTTCTGGGCAGGCACTGTTACCTGTAGCGGCACAAGTGCCTGGTGCTCCATTCTGGCCACCTCCCCGAATGGGATGGTGTGAACTTTGTAGGGTTGACTGCAACACTCTGGAAATCCAACGGCAGCATAAGAATTTTGTAAGTACACGAGGAGTTGCAGAAACTCAACAAAGTCATAACTGGATAGCAGAATGTGCAAATGCCCAATTCTGGATTGAAACAAGAAACTGTTCAGCAGGAAAAAGTTAAGGAATTTGAAAACCAAACCCCTTTAGAAAATCTAAACTTTGAAACTGTTTCTGATGACAATATAAAGGAAACAGAGCAGCAGAAAGAGGCAGTTGGGAATTCTGAAGTTTTAGCTTTTGAACCTGAGGGTAAGCCTCAGGATCACTTTGCAGCTCGAGGTCGTGGATTGAAGTGAAAGATGAGAGGGGGCCGAGGGGGTAAGTATATGAGAACTTATGAAGGATCAAGAAGGCCGGTGGAGCCCCCCAAACCAAAACAGGTGGTTCCTTTAATATGTGAGTTGTGCAATGTCAAGTGTGACTCAGATTGTTTTTAATAGTCATTTCACTGGTAAATAGCACCAGGGAAATCTAAAGCGGTTTCATGGACTTCAAGCACTTTACCCACCTAACTTTAATGCTCCATCAGAGCACGGACAAATGGGGCTTCAAGCAGTCTACCAACCTAATGTCAATTCTCTATCAACTTCCTTGACTCTTCAAGTTCAACCAGGTGATAATGACCCCCAAATCCTTTTGGCCCAGCTGTTGATGGCTTATGTTCTCTCTCAAGCCCAAGCACCAGGTATGATTCCTGCAGCAGGCACATTGGCTTCAGTGCCAGTACCACCACCACCAGCATCACAATCAATTCTTGAAACTGAGAATCAGCGAGGCTCAGAAATTCAAGGATCAAGAGATGTATCTGAAGCTGGGACCCAAAAAGCTGGTATGACCAAAGTCAAAAGTCAGCTGCAACATGTCATAACAGAGTCTGAAGCCCCAGCAACTGTTAGTACCGACACCAAAACCGAGGATTTGAAATTCAGAGTCTGTAATGGAGGCAAGTCTACCCTCAGGTATCTCAGTCACGGCACCATTAGATAATCCAACAGTGTTGGCTGAACAATTTGTATCTGCAACAGTGGCCAATGAAGTTGCACCCATTCCAGGTAGTGAAGCTGCCCCCTGGGATGAAGTTTTGATGTGGAAGCCAAAATGCATATGTAGGAGCAGAGTCCAAAAATATAGAAACACAACTAATAAGATAATTTTCTTTTTGTCCCCCCCAGAAAAGGAAGAAAAAGAAACCCAACAGTAATAAAGGAATATTTTCTTGAGGTTCGCACTGTGATATGTTAAAACTCCTGTCTTGTTATTGTGAACATCTGTAAAATCATCTTTGCTGATTACATTATTTTCAGAAGTTTCCATTAATCTATTTTTTGTTTAAAGTTCACTTTGAAGTATCAAGCTCTCACCAAAGCATCCTTGAAAGTTTGCCCTTCATCAATGAATCTTTCCATATATATGAAATTTATTTGTTAAATTAGAATTCCAAGTCAATTCTGGAGTAAATTGTTTGTCTTATGGCCCTAGCTCATGGGACTTAAAAATTTACTAGAATGTAACTTGGCTTGCTTTTTGGTGGAGTCGGTCGGTACCATATTATTCAGCAGCTTAGTATTTGACCCTCTTCTTCACTTGCTTGCTCTATTGCCTTAACATTGTCCAGGAAAAATTGTGCCCGGTCATAATTTATATTATTCTAAATTTCTGATTTCACTGTTTCTAAGACTAGAAATTTTTTTTTATTTTACTATTTATTTTATTTTATTGCTGACTTGGTTGTCCAAGACTAATTTCTTGTCAATTTTGGGCTATTGAGGACAGGTTAGTAGTGAAGTGAAACTTTTGGTTCGAAAAGGCCTGCTTGTGAATCATGTAATTTGGATAGAGACATAATAACAAGACGTAATATCCAACTTAAATAAATAGGAAAAAAAATGTTAAACTACAGCTCTTATTCTGTGATTTGGGCTAAAGCTGAAGACCGGGAAGAGATGAAACAAGATACGGTTCTAGAGCTACTATACATGAATCTTTAGCGAACAAGAGTATAAAGTTGATTTGGAAGAACCATTACTACTCTCTTAAAATCAATTAACGTACATGTGATTTGTAAAATGTATAAATGTTTTAGTAACTCAACATAATGAAGTGATTCTATGGTATATAAAAACAAATATGGATATGTATAAGCAATTCTATCATGAATACGATTTGTCTCCCCCCTTCCCCCCCCCCCCCCCCCTTATGCTATTTATGATTGACTAGATCTACCACACATTTAGATTTTCCTCAATTTTTCACATTTTTAAAATTGTGTGGAAAGGAAAAAACGAATAAGAAAAAATAAATCAATATATGTTTTGGGGAGGAAAAATTTGTAATGGTTGCTTCTCATATACAAGTTTAGTGATTATCAAAATAAAAATCGTTATAGCTTTGTTTAATAGTGTTCTTATGTGATAAAATGGAAGAAAAGGCTTTTATAAATTGCTCATTAACTTCTCCAAAAATACAAAATAATGTTAGCTTTCATATGAAATAATCAAGATTCATTTTCAAGTTCTAATAAAAATTATACTTTCTCCAATTTTTATTGTTTTTTGTTTTGATGCATATCTCACTATATTATAACATATTAAAAATATATTGCCATATATAACAAATTAAAAGTAAAATGCAATATGTTTCCTTGCCAAAAAAAAAAAAAACCTTACAAAAAATCATGATGTAGAATTCTTTACATACATAATATATATTATATATTCCAATATAATCACATTATTTTGAGATGGGTTTAAGACTATTACTTATAAGTCTCAACTACTATTCTCATTTTTCACTTAACAAAAAAAAAAAAAATTTATGTCAATTTTTTTTGCACATTGAGCCAGTTTGCGACTAGTGATGTTAATATTAGGCTTATTAGCTTCATTATTCGCAGTTAGTTCCCTTTTGTTTCACTGTTAACATCAGCTCCTATTTAGTTCAGGTATTCATATGAATCTTCACACAAAGATAGAGAAAACAAGACACAAGAATGAAGGTTTATATTATAGTCTAGCCCATGTTTCAGAAAAGATACAAATAAAGGTACGGCATTGTAAGTGAAGAGAAATTTCCTAGACAGCTAAAGCTTGATCAGATTCATTATCTGAAGTTCCGAACCATACGATGTCAACAATAGGATTTCCTGAAACAACCTGTAAATAAATCGACAAGATAATTGGGGACTTTTGGTGGGGAAGAAAGAAGACATAAGAGGATTCTACATAAAAGCTTGGGATAGCATTTTCAAGCCTAAACTTGTTATGGGACATGGGCTTAGACATTTGGAGTACATCAACAGAACAATGATAGAAAAATTGAATGGAGCATACTGACAAAGATAGAAATGGGGTAAGAACTATAACCTTAACTAGCTGCGAACCCGCGCATTGTGCGTGATAAATATTTTTATAGTGGTTTTATTATTATTTTTTTTTTACAATTTAAACTAATCTAATAATGAGTAATGTATTTCGTAATTATATTTTTATTTATTATAGGAACAATCATAAATGTAATATAGGAACAATCCAAAACACCCAAAAAACATAAACTAAAAAAAATTAATAAAACTTAACAATGATTAATTAAACCAATATTAGGATAAAATTTTGTTTTTGATAATCTATTAAGGTTATTTTCTTTGTAGAAATTATAATTTCGGCCACCCAAAACATATTATCAAATAAACAATTATTAGCAAAATCTAAAAATTAAATTTCTATACATGCACTGTTATAAAATAATAATAATTAAAATAAAATTGCAAAAGTTAAAATTTTTCACCTATCCAATTATTTTTGTTTGGCTAACTTTTGTTTTTCTTTGAATAAATGGCATTATAGAGTACTTATAATACAACTATTAAGAGTACTTTGCCCACCACAAAGGATTAGAAAATAAACAAAAATTAGTAAAGTATCATAGTTTAACATCTAAATTGAGCACTTTAAAAAATCATGTTATGTAACAAAATAAATACCAAATTATCCAAATCATACTATATAATAGAATAATATTATATTTTTATATGCTATATTTAATTCTTTAGAACGCAATAAGATAGCATTTAACAATCAAAGAGGAAAAAAAAATAATAACAACAACAACAATTTAAAAAATAAAACTAAATCACATTAACCCAAAATAGAGCTTTAATGAATATAAAAAATTATCAATCTAAAGTAGAGACGCAAGAAAAATAAATAAAAAAATCCACCAAAAAATTTAGAGAGAGAGGGAACCTTTTTTTTTTTGGTGAGGGAAAACTATACGTAGAATAGAAAAGATAGTGACAAATTTATAGTAAGAGGGTGTAAATAAGAAGAGACAAACATAAAGGAAGATGAAAGGAAGATGAAAGGAAAGAGGAAGAATGATATTAATGTAGAGGGTAGTGGGGAGATGAAAAGGTAGGGGAGGGAGAAAAATTGAAGAAGTTATGGGGAGATGAAATGTTAAGAGAGAGAGAAAGATTGGAGAAGTGTAAATATTAAAAAAAAATGTTAAAAAAATTATAGGAAAAAAAAAACCGGCTTCAACGTTTTTTTTTTTTTTTTTTTTTTTTCCCCTTTAAGATAAAAAGGCTCACACAAAACTGTAAAGCTGAATTAAAAAGGTTTTGGGTTGGACTTGATAGTGGAAATAAATAAATAAGAGGTGGGCTGGATTAATTATACAAATTTATTATAGGGTGATAGTGGAAGTAAATAAATAAGTAGTAGAGTGGATTTATTATAGGGTAATAGTAGAGGTAAATAAATAAGTATTGGTCTACATTTATAGGGCTGAAAATTGTAAAATCCATTTTAAAATTATTGGAAAAATTATATTTAAAAAATAAAAAAATAAAATAAAATGACATGGCAGCTGATGTAGCGCAATATGAGAGCAACAGCATTAAATACTACGCTTCAGCTTTTAGTAATATATTTTTTCCTTTAAGCTGAAAAGGCTCACACAAAACCCTAAAGCTAAACTAAAAAGGTTTTGGGTTGGACTTAATAGTGGAACTAAATAAATAAGAGGTGGGCTAGATTAATTATACAGATTTATTATAGGGTGATAGTGGAAGTAAATAAATAAGGAGTGGGGTGGATTTATTATAGGGTGACAGTGGAGGTAAATAAATAAGTAGTGGGCTGCATTTATAGGGCTAAAAATTGTAAAATCCATTTTAAAATTGTAGGACAAATTTTATTTAAAAAAGAAAAAAATAAAATAAAATGACGTGGCAACTGATGTCACAACATGAGAGTAGCAACATTAAATGCTACGCTTCAGCTTTTAGTAATATATAGATGTTGGCTCCCTTTTGTAGTATGGGATCATCGGTGTGGAAGTCAATACTGGGCGGTAGAGAGACCTTTCGGAATTTGTTTAAAAATTGGAGTAGGAGTGGATGTTTGGAACTCCTCATGGATTCTTTACATACCTGGATTTAAACTGCCTCAACCTTAACACGAGCCAGGCGATTAAGTGGGTGTTTGAGCTCATCTTGACAAAACCATGAAGATGGAATTGACAAGAAGTGTACTAGCTATTTGAATCAGTAACTACAAAAAAACATTCTGAAGATTCAGCTAGCTCAAGCACTACAAGACCCCTAATTAGAGTGGAGACTTCTCAACAAGAATTGTATATCGAACTGGCCAACACAACTATTGAGAGTGGTCCTATGCCTAAAGTAAAATGGAAGAAGTCGTGGAGACTCAAAATTCATGACAATTAAAATTCTATGGAAAATTCCCATAACAATAAGTGATGCTAAACCTGATATGTTCAATGGAAGACCTAAACTGCATGATCTATGAAGCACGGGTGCGTTTCGAGACTCGGGTGCGGGTGCAGGTGCGGGACTCGACGATTAAAAAATTATTAAAAATATTTTTATTTATATTTTCTATATATTTTTAAAAAACACATTACTATGCCTTGATTCACAAAAAAAAAATAAAAAATAAAAAAAAATAAAAGGCAAGTTTCGGCTTTTCCGGCCATATTCAAGGCCGTTTCTGGCCTGTATCGGCCGCCGACCGATACGGCCTGATTTTGGCTGAATCAGCCCGGTTCGGCGCAAATCGAAGCCAATTCGGCACAAATCGAGCCGAGTCAACGCGAATCCAAGAAAAAAAAAAAAAAAAAAAAAAAAAAAGCAGATGCGAACCGATGCACGGGCAACTGCGTCAGACGCGGATGTGGGCCGCGTCCGTGCTTTCTAGTGCATGATGTGAAATTTATCAATGTATGCTACCATATGTTGTGATGTAATCTGGATGCAAAGGAGTAGACAGATGGTACATAGGATTTCAACTGATCCAAGGCAGGAAGCACATCTCAAACTACAAAAACTCATTTGCAAGCCTGGGAATCCACTACTGTGGACTACAAGGTAATAAAGATCTTTTCTTTGAGTGTGGCTTAGGTTTACACATTAAGCTCGGACTCTTGGTGAAGGGTA
Source organism: Quercus parvula (assembly GCA_030820535.1). Taxonomy (NCBI): domain Eukaryota; kingdom Viridiplantae; phylum Streptophyta; class Magnoliopsida; order Fagales; family Fagaceae; genus Quercus; species Quercus parvula. Next base: position 52,295,368 of record JAUAME010000003.1, read on the forward strand.
GAAATCTCATTGACACCCAATGTTGTGGTCTTAAGAATGGAGTATTTTACGTCTGCCATTTTTGTTAGTGGGGCTTTACATTGGTTCGCTAAGATTAAAGCTTTCACCAATGGGAAATTCCGACGTAGAAGCATGATTTTGTCATTTGATGTCGACAATGAAAAATTCAAAGAGATGGCACTCCCTGTTGTAGATAAAGTGCAAAATCAAAGTCTAGCGGTGTTTAAGGGGAATCTGGCCTACATTACAGTAGGCTACCTAGGAATGAACTTCCAGCGACTGAATCCACGTCTATGCTCAATTTGGGTGATGGCGGGGTATGGTGTACCTGAATCATGGAATATACTTTTTTCAGTGCGATTGGAAAATGTTGTAAAATTCATTGGTTGCACCTGGTATGGTGAACTTCTAGTTCAAAAGAATGTGAAGGCCAAATCTGATGCAAGAGAATTACAGAGCTTCAATGACGATGTAATTTTTTCATTTGACCCTGAAACATTAAACGAGAAGAAACTTGATATTCAGCAAGTTCCGAATACAGTTAGTACTTTCATGGAAAGCCTTGTGTTGCTTGATGGAGAAATTGAGCTATCTGGATAAGAAGTGAATGGGGCTGTCATGTGCAGATTAGCTTGGTGGTCTGCAGATTACTAAGTTTTGTATAGCAAGAGTGCCTAGTTTTGGTCCCTGTTTTGAGGGAATCCCAGCTTTGTTTTTGCTTTGGTGTACCATGTTTTGTTTTTATTGATTTTCTCTGCTTGACCAGAGTCTATATTGGCAGTAAGAAGATTGGGGAAATTATTTTAAGCCTTTGGACTTAGGAGTCTCATAACAGATGGCTGTTTGATGTGTTCCTAGCTGTGTTTCAATAAAATTTCAGCTTGCTTCTCCTTTTTTATTTTTAAACTTTTTGGGAGAGGGGGGAGGGGAGTATGCCACTGATTTGGAAGCTCATTGGCAATGAGAAACTTTAATGAACTTTAGAAACCAAGATTATGATTTTAGAGAAAGCAAGATTATGAACTTTGGTACCAATGAGAAACTTTTATTTGTAATAGATGGTGATTTGGAAATTTAAATGTTTGTCAATTTGGGGGGACAGATGACTTCTTTTTTTTGAGAAACGGGGGACAGATGACTTGTTTCAGGTCAATGCAAAAGATTAATTTAATCCAAACTTTTACACATTTCCTGAAATATTGAAAAACAACTGAACTATAATAGAGATGCATCAAGAATCAAATTTGTGGTATGAATCAAAGAGGTCAAATCACATCAATGCTGGTAGAAAAGCCAAGCCATCTGACAGTCTTACAACAATCTGTGCCTTTAATTATTCTTCAACGAAACAAAGGTTCAGAAACACTTTTTGTATTGCCATAACCTATAATTTCAAAAAAGCACTTTCCATATTACCATAGACTAAATTCTCGTGCGATTTAGCCACAACAATAGTAATCGAAAAATAATGTATTTAGATGCCTTACATACTGATAAATTAACGTGCTATTTAGCCAGCAAAGCATGAGGGGGAACAATTGCACTCCAAAAATAGTCACACAAAAGCAACTAATTATTCGAATAGGTATGTTTTTCCCTAAAATTGCCACAACTATTAAGGGTTCATATCAATCATGAATAAATTAACCCCACAACATCATACCAATACTTCATGTCTGCTACAAAAACCAAATGAAACAACATAATTGGACTCATTTCTATCACAGCTCTTATAACGAAATTCTACTGATGCCACTAATCAGGGCCGGCCCAAGGCCTAAGGCCCCACAACCAAAAAAATAAATTCCCGCGTAAAAAAAGGCCCCATCTATATTAGTAAAAGGCCCAAAATTTTATAAAAATATAACATTTTTTAAATAATTGTGTACTTGTTTTATGAGCGATGCTAAGCTAAGGATTCCACAAATTTTACTATAGGCTTAACTGACATATCAGTATGTCACCAACCACATAAAAAATTAATTCAAACACTTATAAATTAAATTGTTGAAATTTATCAATTACAGTTATTATCACATTATATTGTGAACATTTTGTATTATCTTAAGTATTTTTCTTTTTCATTTCTTACAAGACTTCCAAAATAGGAGACAAATAGAGATTTAACCCAATTGAAACCCTAAAATGTTTAAAAAAAAATGCTGCAAATGTGATAGATCGTCAATGATGACTAAACTCCCCTAATAATTTGAGACTTTAATTTTTGTGAACTAATCTCCTACAAAACCACAAACCAAATAATATCTATCTATCTCTTCCTCTTAAAAGGAAGATATAAAATTAAAATTTAGATTAGAACTTTACTTAATTATGCACAGTGATATATCCAAATTAAAGTAAGTTTCTTTTTTAAAAAAACAATATTTTTAAGTTTTTTTTTTTTGTTTAAATTTATGGTTCGCCTATGGTATTCAATCCTCTATATGAAATTAACCTTAGTTTAATTAGTATTATTCATCAATTTCTATATTTACATCAAATTACTCTTCATTTAACTAGTATTATATAAATTTATTTAATTATTGTTTACATATAAAATGCCCTATATAAATTTTTCGCCTTAGGTCCCAAATTTCATTGGACCGACCTGCCACTAATGATTTCACTTCTTATCCAAAGTGTGCATTTGCTCCATCAAGTAACAAAACTACTCAAGGCTTTCATGAAAGTAGTAGCTATAGTTCAAACATGTTGATTACCAAGATATTTCTCTTGTAAAGTTTTGAGGTCTAGTGAAACAATCACATATCAATCCTCCACATATGTAAATTACCAGCATTGGACTTGGCCGTCACAAACTCTCCATTTGGAAGTTCACCAAGAATGGTGCAGCCATAGAAGGCTACAACTATAACTGCTTTACCATTTAGTTCTTTAGCAAATTCCATTATAACTCAAGTAAGTAGCCAAATCGTAAACCTAATTACATGGGTCAGCCGTAATAAATTATAAATTTTAAGAAAATTTATATTCTTTTTTCCCACATCTTTACAAAATTATTTGATTAAAAACAAAAGTTCCTTTGCAATTTCAAGAGTTGTTTCAAAAAAAAAAACACACACACACACACACAGTATACATTGAATTTTATGTATAAACTAACAACACATTAGGTCAATCAACAATTCAAACAAAGCCCATCTTGATTAGAAATAGAAGTTTGTCTTTGTGATAATAATAACTACTACTACTAGCTAATCCCTACTAGTAGTCTTAATCGTGCTTTATCCTTTGCCACTAACCTATATCTCTCCTCTCCTTCTCTTCTTCTCTTTAATAGAAAAATGTATCAGTTGAGAGAAACAACGACCCTCCCACGGAAGAAGTGTCCTAAACCCTATTTCCATATTAAATTATGATTCTTAAACTTCACCCTTACAGGCCTTACTCATTGTAGAGTTAATTTATGTTTAAACACGAATACAACAACAAAATTAGAAATATAACTATATGTCTGTAAGTACCACAATGTGAAACCACAAGATGGATGTTGGAAACAGACAACATTCATATGTTTATGTTTATACATAGGACATTTAATCTAATTTTAATTAATTTCGATAAACTTTGATATTTTTTCAAAGAATTAGTAAATCTTGTATCCTATGGTCAAATTATCGAAAAAAAATTATACAATTACTATTATGTTAAGTTGTTGTTACATATATTCATTAAAGTGTCCTAAACATATGGTCTATATGTCACTTATGATCACATCATGCACTACAAGCAAGAGTACTTTCAAGTGCATTATGTGAGACGTATTTGGTTGATCAATTTGGATGTAAGAAGATGATCTTGATTGGGGACATACTTTAAATTTTAGGCTCAATTACTGTGTCACCATTTGTTATGTCAAGTAAGCCAGTAAACGCAAATCTATCATACAAGTCAAGAGACTATTTAAACTTAAATACCCAAATGTATGAATTTAAATTATACTCCATAAATGGAAACTTATATGGATAAACTTAAATAAATAAAAGTAGCAACCCACATATATTGAATTTAGAAGAAAATTTTTGACATAAACATATATTTAGACATAATATTTAAATGAATCATTCTCATTTAAAAAGAAATTTTATGATGTTGGATACTAATTGGAGATTGAAACAAATTTTATTATGTTTGTAGTAGTATTGTACCATATGTGGATTTTTCCAAAATAATTTTAAATTTTTTTATAAACGTAGGATATGAGTTCGATTACTGGCCACCATATTATATTTCCTAATTGAAGAAGATTACTACCAGTGATCTTCTAAAAAAGGTTTTAAAAAATCATGTATTATATTAGTAAAAAGACTTAATTAATTAGTAAAAAATTTGTAACAAATGAGACCATTTTTTCTCCATCTTTCGTCAATCTCAAGTCAATTTTTGCTGAATTCAAAAACTAGTTTTTTCTTTCATGCTTGGAATAAATTCAAAATATTCGTATTGATATGATATGAGAGAGAGAGAACATTCCAGCTGGATTGTTTCTTCATTAATAACTTTGTTATCGGTAGTCATTAAAGCATGGAAGGAAGATTGCTTCAAATTAAACCTCCCATGTCAAGATACCACAGTTTATTAACTTCCGCCATAAAGTAGTAATGTATCAAATTATTGAACTTCATGTTCTTTTCGCTCTTAATACATATGTCAAATTTTGTACCAATCAGATATTATTTACTATATGATTTAAAACTATAAGCTTGTATTTTATGCATAACTTTAAACTACAAAAACTTGCAATTAAACAATTTATTAATCATATAGCTATTGATCTTTAATTTTCTAGAAATTTTGCTAGCATAAATGATATAAAAAGAAAATGTAATGCAACAATTAATTTGTTAAAATTCACCTTCAATAAAATGATATTTCATAAGATTGTAACATTAAGCTACAATAAATTTTGTAACTAAATTTTGTCCTATATTATATATGGTCTTTCACCAAAATCATATGCTCTCCAATGTCATAAATCTTTTATCAAATAAGAATATGATCCATTTGAATATTCTATTAAATATATGTTCAAGCATAACTATATTATTGTAACAACAAGATTGCAAACATAACAATAGTAAAATTATTTTTCATAAATAAAAATAAAAGTTTTTTATTTTAATTTTTGGCCTATTGATAGTGACATTGTGATATCAGTACAAATCGGTTCGATATCAAATTAGTTCCAATTACGCCTAATGCGGACCCAATTCCTAAACTTTAGAGTAAAATTTTCACTTACCTTGCACTAAAATGTTCAAAAACATGCAAGTAACAATGTTGGTTAAAGTAAACACGATTTCCATACCATTTTCCATGCTAGTAATAGATTTATTATTTTATCTAAATTGATAATAAGTGTCTTGCTCTTTGGAATACAGTAGTTTTGTGTTTCTTGCCATACATATATATAATAGTGTTTATTATTTTTGTTATATATGTTTGGTAAATTGTATTAAACATGTGGAAAGTTGTAATTGTTAATACTAGTTCTTAAAGTCAGATTACTAGTTTGTTTGCAATTCCCATTTCATAAAAGTGGGATTTGTAATTATATATACATATGTTTATACATGAGATATTCGATCCAATTTTTATTAATCTCGAAAAACTTAGTTCCTATTGTATTTTTATTCTTTTATGAGAGGATATATAATATTCTAAAGAATTGGAGTTTACGTCAAATTGCGTCCTAATTATATGGTCAAATTACAGGGATATATAATTACTTATATTTTACTTGATTATATAACACTTGGATATATTATTCAATTTTTATTTCTAAAAATTGATTTGATTTGATGGGATAAATTTAGTTGTAATTTCAAGTATATTTTTATTAATGAAATAGGTTTTGATTAAAAAAAAATTGTACTAGTTGTAAGGCAAATTAACAAAAGGTAGAGTTTTACGAGGTGAGGCAAAGCTTTGCAAGGCCCCAAGGGTGGGGATGGGGTGAGAAAGTTTTCCCTGTCATGCGGGGCGGAGTGGAGATGGAGTAAGATAAAACCATGTGGGGTGAGGACGAAGACCCCATCCTTCGGCCCCACCCCGCCCCATTGCCATCCCTAAGAGAGATATAAAAATGTAGCAAAAATACAAATTTACCCTTATTTTTAACAAAGGTGGATAACGGGAAATAAATAGAGATTATCTCAAGTGAGTAAATGCCAATTTTAAAAGACAAGTAAGCAAAGTATTTCCAGGCAAATCACAGGCGGACAGAGAGTAATTTCCCCAATTAAATACTTTTAGAAGAAAACTATAACAATAGTAATAGAAAAACAATGTATGAGATGCTTAACATACTGATAGATTCTCATCACTTGTGGAATGACCGTGCAATTTAGCCACCGAAGCATGAGGGAGAACAAATATAACTCCAAAAATAGTCATACAAAAGCACATAAATTTCCGAATAATTAAGTATGATTTTACCTTAAATAGCCACAAGTATTAAGGCTTAATATCAATCATGAATAAAATTCACCCCACTACATCATACCAATATTTTCAAGTCTATTGCAAAACCAAATGAAACAACATAATTGGACTCATTTCTATCGCAGATATGATAAAAAAAAAATTCTACCAATACCACTAATAATTTCACATCTTATACAAATAGCGCATTTGCTTTATCAATTAACACAAAACGGAAGGCTTTCACGAATGTAGTAGCATAGTTGGAACATGTTGAATGCCAAGATCTTTCTCTTTTAAAGTTTGGAGATCAAGTGAAATAACCGCATAATCAGTCCTCCACATATGTTAGTCACCAGCATTGGACTTGGCCTTGACAAACTCTCCAATTGGAAGTTCTCCACGCATGGTCCAGCCATAGAAGGCTACGACTATAATTGTTCGACTAGTTAGTTCTTTAGCAAATTCCATTTAGACTGAAGTAGGAAGCTAAATTGAAAACATAATGAACAAAGTTTAGCTGCAAAATTGGTTATAGCTTAAAACTACAATCTTACTCAATATTTTCTTATTAGAGGTGAATTTTGACAAATTCATTATTAGATTAAATCTTCTTCTTATATCCTCCAGGCTTGAAAATTTTCTAGGAAATTAAAGATCAATAGATATGTTATCAATAAATTGTTTAAATGACAAGTTTTGGTAGTTTAAAATTATACATAAAATATAAGCTTATAGATTAAATAGTAAATAATATATAATTGACACAAAATTTGACATGTGTATTAAAAGTATAAAGAATATGCAATTCAACGATTAGATTTTCAAAATATGTAGTAATGTTTATTTTAATAAATAAGGTTGTAGTCTTAGGTTACAACTAATTTTGTAACTAAACTTTGTCCAAACCTAATTACAAGGGTCAGCTTGAGTGCAATAGTCAAGTTTAACGATTTGGGAGTATGGATCTTAAATTTATGAATTGTTTGTATAGATTTATTTGTCTACAAATTTGAAATTATAGAATTTGTGAAAAATTGTTGTAGGGTCACAAATTGTAGCCCACACCTAGATGGAAACAGGAAATGGGCCCAACAAGCCCAATACAATAAATTTGTAAGAGAGTGGGTTAAAGAATTGGGCTAACAGCGATTTTTATAACAGTTATTGGGGGTTGGGTACTTAGCCGAGGAGGCTAAAACACATAAACAAGTTAAGATTTTATGTCCGAGGAGTGAGGTTTGGGCAATTTTAATGGGTTCTAATCAAGTCCGAGGGGTATGATCTTAGATAAGATGCTTTCTTTTAGGTTGTATTTTTCCCGGTGCTACAGTAGTTATTTCTTGATGTTCTTCCTTTTTCTCTCGTGTCCCCTTCTTATGAAAGGTTTACTCCATTATATAGTCCGTCATTGCTCGATCCCATCGTCCACTTGTCTGTCATCTAGCATGGTACTTGAGTTTCCACTTCCTCTCTTACAGCTTTTTGATTTTCTGGGGGTAAAGATGACATTCAACACTGTTCAGGGGTCTTCTCCACATAAATGCGGCCAGGAAAGTAGCTGTGATGCATTTAATGCGGTGGTAGCAGCTTTTTCTTAAGATATTTCTGCATCCTTATCCCTTCCATATGCATTGGTAATCTATCTTCACCTCTGGAACTTCCTGGAAAGTGGACTAAGGGAAAGCCGAGGTTCCTCTCACCAACAGACGTCATGTCCGAGGAGGGTATTCCTCTCGGACCAACCTCCTTGGATACTTACGCGTCCTACTGTCAGTTACAACGGTTCTCTATGATTTCTTCTCCTCGGGCGTATTGTTGATGAAACGTTGTTCCTGGGCCCAGATCATGGGCCTAGGTTTTACTCCCCCACAATAGCCCCTCAAAATTCTAATTTTCTTTCTGATCCGAGGAGGAAAATTAGGATTTTGATGTACATAGGTAATGACGATGTAGTCCTTAGTAGTATTTAAACTCAGGCGCGTGCAAGGGCTATTTCTGCCATTTCGCGAGGGCTTCTGACGCTTGGGAACTCGCACAATCATCATTAAACGCTTAGAATTGCGTTTCAACCAGATATCCTACGGTGAAATACGAATCCAACGGTCCAGATCGCCACTCCAAAATTTGGGCGGGATTGTGGTTTTTCTTTTCCCATCCCCACTATAAAAACTTCCAGTAGTTACTTTTTGCTTCTTATCAGAGCTTGCAATCTCAAAGTATTCATCTCCAGGCATCCACTATCCTTTCACAAGAAAGAGAGCTTGACGATCTTCCAGCGACCAGAGGGACGAATCCGTGTTCATTCTCACGTAAGTTTCGCATTCCGACCTCCGTTATATTCTCGACTAACCTCCTCGGCTAACCACCTCACCTTATAGAGACTAACAATGGGTAGATTCGAGCGCTTAGTGAACACTCCGGCCATGATAGAGTTGTTCAAGGAGAAGTACCACATTCCCCCGGAGGTGATGGTACGTCATTGCACCACAGAGGGAGTGGAGTTTGACCGGAAGGTGGGAGAGGTGGTCATCCCCATGATTGCCTTCATAGAAGGGGGGATGACCATCCCCATGGGTAGGATTACACGGGACTATCTTCGTGCCCATAGGCTGTGTCCCCATCAGTGTGCCCCCAACTTTTTTAGAGTCCTAGGGTCAATCGACGCTTTGGACCGGCATCTGGGGCTAGGATTGACATGGTACGACGTCGCCCACCTATACAAAGGCCATATAGAGGCTCGGGCAGGCTTTTACCTTAAGTCCCGTAGCAATGTGGTCAAATTGGTATCCTGCCTCCCCAAGTCAAATAAGGGGATGAAAGACGACTATCTAATCCTGTCGGGCCCTTGGAGCGACGGCTTAGCCTGCCCAACCAAGGCCGGGACACCAGGTGGAGCACTTTAGACCTAGGATTTCTAACTTTAGCATTAAGGATTATTCCGTTAGTTTTACGCTTACTTGCTTAGTTATTTTGTGTTAGTGTGACTTACTACATTTTTTTTATAGCCGAGGCTTAATAATGTGATTTACTTGCTTGACAGATAAATTTCTTACCAATCCAAAGCTCAGCCTGATCAACGTTCCAGCACTGAATTTTCTGCTGAGGTCAGAAATTTTTGTGAACGACGACGGGCAACTACGAGCGGTCCATCTCATTTTGGATTTCGAGCCCATTTCACGATCGTTCTTAGACGTCGGCAACTCCATCCGAGCAGGAGACTATCGCTTGGCGCGTATAGACGTGTCTCGGCCACATTTTCTTGCCAACGACGATCTTCCTCCGGTTGACCACCCCATTCCCCAGGGGATCCCCCTTGCTGCCGAACCGCTGCGCGAGGTACCGCTCGGGGAAGCTATCCTCCGAGAAGGGACAGCTTCTTCTTCCTCCCTCGAACTAGAAATTGATAAGTTCAGGTTCGAGGAAGAAACAGTCCTCATATCAGAGGCCGAGGAGAGAACGGACGAGCAGTCGAGTGTGCACCCTCCAGCTCAGGTGATAACTTACATCGCTGATACAACCGACGAGGAGGAAGACATGGCTCCCCGGACTGGCCCAACTTTGAAAGAGTTGATGAAAGGCAGGAATCATGGGCCATCTCCCCAAGATAAGGGCAAAGCCAAACAAACTGCACACCCTCCCCCTCCTCCACCCCAAGTGCCTGCTGACCTTGGGCTCAAACCGAATCCGGATCTGAGGAGGAAGAGACCGGTGGAGCCTGCTGAGGAGGGGGAGTTAGGCCCATCAAGGGGCCATAAGCAGGCCAGGCCTGCACAAGAGCGACGGAGTAGGAGGTCCCACTCTGTGGAGAGCCACGAGGAGCGACCAGCGGCCCAGGTTCGTCAGCCACCACGAACCTGGTCACCTGCATTGGAGGTTGATGGCGGTCCCATCATGATGGATGCCTCCCTTCGGCATTTTCGAGGCGGTCATGCAGGTCGTATGGCCGACGCTCTGCTACAACCCCTCCTCCTTCCCTCGGACCTGGCGGCTTATAGGAGTTTTGACTACCCTGACCTGCTCCTTTCCATGAAAAGGGACTTGGCTATGGTAAGTAACTTCAGTTTGATTTCTTTTTATTTGTGCATTATTTCTTAAGTCTAAGACACTTTTTCCTTTTGCATAATAGGTCGCGCAATAAGTGTACGTGGCTGAGGAGTGGGCAAAGCGCTTTCGTGATGAGACAAAGGCTGCTCACGAGGCCCGAGAGACTGCGGAGGACCATCTGAGCGTGATGAGAACCCAATAGAAGCAGTTGACCGAGCAAGTGAAAAAGGCTAACCAGGATAAGGCCAGCGCTGAGGCTGGAATGAATACTATGGAGAAGCAGGCGGAGACTTTTCGCAGCGAGCTGCACCTCTGCCAAATCAACTTAGAAACAGAGAAGCAGATGGTGACAAATTTGCGCGAAGAGCTTCGTAAGGCCAAGGAAGCTGCACAGCTACAGAAGGAGGCAGCCGAGGCCGAGAAGCAAGCTTCTTATGCTCTGGGGGTGGAAGAAACTCAGAGCAGGTTAACTGAGGAGTTTGCTTCTGTCGCCAGGGACTACTGCGACGTCACTTGGGAGAAAGCCCTTGACGCCGCTGGGGTCCCTGCCGACTCCAGCCTTAGGAGGCCTGAGAGCGTGTATTATGATCCCGACATCCAACCGCTCTCAGGTTCTGATCCTCCTCCCTCAGAGCAGCCAGCCTCAGCGTCCGAAGCTCCTGCGGCAAACCTAGACCTTCCAGCCTCTGCGGAAGGCCCAATAGCCTCCCGTCAGGATGCCGGCCAAGGGGAAAGAGCTGAGGCCTCTCAGGGTAACGCTCCGGGTGTTGCTCCATCGCAGCCTAAACCAGTTGCCGACCACCAAGACCCCAAGACCAAGGCCTAGGGCATTTGTTTTAGTGTTTTCTTTTTGTTTTTTTTCTTTTTTAGCTTTCTATGCTTATCACTTTAAAGATTTGTACTGTGTTTTAATCATTAATGAAAGTATACTTCTTTTGTTTTACGTATCATGGCAAGTAATAGTAAGTCCCTCTGCTGTCATTTCATTCATTTTTTTTATTTACTTGCATTAAAAGAATGACTAACTTAATTAAGAAGTTCTGGAAGTTGACATACTAGCTAAACACATATAACCAAACAAGAAATTTGAGTCATGCGCTTTTATCTATATTTGAATGTTAAAAAGGGAAATAAAACAAGTATTAACTAACCCAGATCATCTGGTCAGAAGTCCCCAGTCATGATTAGATTCAAATGAGAACACTTCATAGAACGGTGATGGTGTTAACTAACCCAGATCATCTGGTCCGAGGACTCAGGCATGATTGGATTTAAGTTTAAACACTTTGGAGAACAGTAAGGGTGTTAACTAACCCAGATCATCTGGTCCTAGGACTCAGGCATGATTGGATTTAAGTTTAAACACTTCATAGAACGGTAAGGGTGTTAACTAACCTAAATCATCTGGTCCGAGGACTCATGCATGATTGGATTTAAGTTTAAACACTTCATAGAACGGTAAGGGTGTTAACTAACCCAAATCATCTGGTCCGAGGACTCATGCATGATTGGATTTAAGTTTAAACACTTCATAGAACGGTAAGGGTGTTAACTAACCCAAATCATCTGGTCCGAGGACTCATGCATGATTGGATTTAAGTTTAAACACTTTGGAGAACAGTAAGGGTGTTAACTAACCCAGATCATCTGGTCCTAGGACTCAGGCATGATCGGATTTAAGTTTAAACACTTCATAGAACGGTAAGGGTGTTAACTAACCCAAATCATCTGGTCCGAGGACTCATGCATGATTGGATTTAAGTTTAAACACTTCATAGAACGGTAAGGGTGTTAACTAACCCAAATCATCTGGTCCGAGGACTCATGCATGATTGGATTTAAGTTTAAACACTTTGGAGAACAGTAAGGGTGTTAACTAACCCAGATCATCTGGTCCTAGGACTCAGGCATGATTGGATTTAAGTTTAAACACTTCATAGAACGGTAAGGGTGTTAACTAACCCAAATCATCTGGTCCGAGGACTCATGCATGATTGGATTTAAGTTTAAACACTTCATAGAACGGTAAGGGTGTTAACTAACCCAAATCATCTGGTCCGAGGACTCATGCATGATTGGATTTAAGTTTAAACACTTTGGAGAACAGTAAGGGTGTTAACTAACCCAGATCATCTGGTCCTAGGACTCAGGCATGATTGGATTTAAGTTTAAACACTTCATAGAACGGTAAGGGTGTTAACTAACCCAAATCATCTGGTCCGAGGACTCATGCATGATTGGATTTAAGTTTAAACACTTCATAGAACGGTAAGGGTGTTAACTAACCCAAATCATCTGGTCCGAGGACTCATGCATGATTGGATTTAAGTTTAAACACTTTGGAGAACAGTAAGGGTGTTAACTAACCCAGATCATTTGGTCCTAGGACTCAGGCATGATTGGATTTAAGTTTAAACACTTCATAGAACGGTAAGGGTGTTAACTAACCCAAATCATCTGGTCCGAGGACTCATGCATGATTGGATTTAAGTTTAAACACTTTGGAGAATAGTAAGGGTGTTAACTAACCCAGATCATCTGGTCCTAGGACTCAGGCATGATTAGATTTAAGTTTAAACACTTTGGAGAACAGTAAGGGTGTTAACTAACCCAGATCATCTGGTCCTAGGACTCAGGCATGATTGGATTTAAGTTTAAACACTTCATAGAACGGTAAGGGTGTTAACTAACCCAAATCATCTGGTCCGAGGACTCATGCATGATTGGATTTAAGTTTAAACACTTCATAGAACGTCGAGAGATATGGAAAGAGGTATACATATTTAACATAAAGAACGAATATTGATCAAACATAAGTTTATTAATAATAATACCTTTTCAAATTATTGACATTCCAAGGGCGGGGTACTACAAGTCCGTCCAAGTCTTCCAAGAAATATGCTCCAATGCCAGCGTTGGAGGTGATGCGATATGGTCCTTCCCAATTTGGCCCTAGTTTTCCCCAAGCAGGGTTCTTTGCCGAGCCCACGACTTTGCGCAGCACCAGGTCACCTGAGACCAAAGGTCTTGTCTTTACATGGGCATCATAACCTTGCTTCAGCTTTTGTTGGTAATGAGCCAATTGAACCATTGCGTTCTCCCTTTTTTCATCAATCAAGTCCAGACCTCTCGCCAAGTTTTCATCGTTGTCTTTTGGATTGAATGAGCTTGTTCTCGTCGTTGGGAACCCAGACTCCAAAGGGATGACTGCTTCAGCTCCATAAGTCATTGAGAAAGGGGTCTGCCCAGTGGACCTACGGGGTGTGGTCCTGTACGTCCAGAGTACATGTGGGAGTTCCTCCACCCATCTGCCTTTCGCATCATCCAGCCTTTTCTTCAATCCGCTTAATATGACTTTATTTACAGCTTCAGCCTGTCCATTTCCCTGAGGGTAAGCCGGGGTAGAATATCTGTTAGTGATACCCAACTCTCCACAGTAATTTCTGAACATCTTACTGTCAAACTGGAGTCCATTGTCTGTGATGAGTACATAAGGGACACCGAATCGAGTAACAATGTTTTTCCAGACAAATATTCTCGCATCCACATCTCGGATATTGGCTAGAGGCTCTGCTTCAACCCATTTTGTAAAATAGTCAGTACCAACTATCAGATACTTCTTGTTTCCTACAGCCTTAGGAAATGGTCCGACGATGTCTAAGCCCCATTGAGCGAATGGCCATGGGCTAGATATTGGATTGAGGATTCCTCCTGGCTGGTGTATACTCGATGAATACCGTTGACATTGATCGCACTTTTTGACGTACTCCAAAGCTTCTCTCTGCATATTCGGCCACCAATAACCCTGAGTAATGGCCCTATGCGCCAAGGACCTGCCTCCAGTATGACTTCCACAGATTCCCTCATGCATCTCCTCCAAGAGTAATTCTGTTTGATCGGGATGAACACAGAGCAGATAAGGTCCAGAGAAGGAACGCCTGTATAGCTTATCATCCCATGACAGCCAATAGCTAGGAGCCTTCTTTCTTATTTTGTCGGCCTCCATTTTCTCTTCGGGTAGAATATCATCCTTTAAGAACTGCATGACGGGGTCCATCCAACTCGGCCCCATTCTTACTTGATTGATCTGTACTACGTTTGCTATTATCGAGGGTCGATGCAGGTCCTCAACAAGGATTAGGCGAGGCAAGTTCTGTGCCGAGGAAGTTGCAAGAGTGGCCAAGGAGTCTGCATGCGTGTTGCCGCTTCTTGGGACATGTAGCAAGCTAAAGTATTCGAACTCCATTTGCATGGCTCTCACTCGGCTAAGATAGCCTCGCATTCTCTCATCCTTGGCTTCAAATTCACCCTTGACTTGACCCACAATTAGCCTTGAATCTGAGAAGAGGTTAATGGACTTTCCTCCCATCTTTAGGACCATAGTCATTCCTTCTAGTAGTGCTTCGTACTCTGCTTCGTTATTCGTGGCAGGAAAGCTTAATCTTAACGACTTTTCAACGGTGATCATCTCTGAAGATGTCAACACTAGCCTAATGCCCGCTCCTTTTTGGTTTGATGCTCCGTCTACATGCACTTCCCACGTCGGAGGGGGACACCTGGTGATACCACAGGCTAGTTTTACATCTCTTTCCTCTAATGCTAATTGACTATCTGCTTCTGGTTCGGTGAATTCTGCCACCAGGTCGGCCAGTACCTGGCCTTTAACTGAGGTGCGTGGCATGTACTTGATGTCGAAAGCTCCCAGAATTGTACCCCACTTGGCTATCCTTCCCGTGTAATCTGCACTTTTAAGTACGGCCTTTAGGGGGAGTTGCGTAAGAACAATCACCGTGTGCGCTTGGAAGTAATGAGGCAACTTGCGTGTGCCAAGCACTACCGCTAGTATCGCCTTTTCCAGCGGAAGATAGCGCACCTCTGCCTCATGCAGTGACTTACTTACGTAGTACACTGGCCGTTGCACACCGTTATCAACTCTTATCAGCACTAAACTTACTGCATAGGAGGCTACTGCAATGTAAGCAAAAAGGACCTCGTCCGGCTCAGGGCTTGACATGACCGGCGGCCGAGCGAGATAGTCCTTAAGTTGTTGAAAAGCTGCGTCACATTCCGTTGACCATTCAAAGCTTTTCCATTTATTGATCAACAGGAAAAAAGGTCGGCACCTGTCCGCCGATCGAGATATGAATCTATTTAGCGCAGCGGTCATTCCGGTTAGTTTTTGCACTTCCTTTGGGTTCCGAGGAGTTCGCATACTGATGATGGCCTTAATTTGGTCGGGATTGACTTCAATTCCCCTGTGAGTAACCATATAACCCAAGAACTTACCTGAGCCAACACCAAACGAACATTTGGCGGCATTCAAACGTAGTTTATAACTTCTGAGAATTTCGAAGACAACTCGAAGATCTTCAAGATGTTCAAATGCTCTTTTGCTTTTCACCACCATGTCATCTATGTAAATCTCCATATTTTTCCCCAATAATGATTCAAACATCCTCGTCATCATTCTTTGGTAAGTGGAACCCGCGTTCTTTAAACCAAAAGGCATCACCTTGTAGTGGTAGTTCCCTACTGGCGTGACAAAAGCAGTTTTTTCTTGATCGTCCAATGCTAAAGGTATCTGATGATAACCCTGGAAAGCGTCCAAGAAACTCATCCGAGGATGGCCAACTGTGGCATCTACCAGCTGATCAATTTTGGGCATGGGGAATGGATCTTTAGGGCAGGCTTTATTTAGATCTGTGAAATCAACACATACTCGCCACTTCCCAGTCTTTTTCTTGACCACCACCGTATTTGCCAACCACTCAGGGTAGAAGACCTCTTTGATAGCCCCTGCCTTCTTTAGCTTCGACACTTCCTGACGGACCGCTTCTGCATGCTCTTTAGACGGGGGTCATCACTGGATTAACATTCAGATGGTGGCAAATGAAGTCTGGGTCTACCCCCGGAGCCTCATAAGCATTCCACGCAAAGACGTCTATGTTCCGCTTGAGGAACTCTACCAATTCCTCCTTCTCTAACTGGGGTAGTTGAGATCCGACTTGAAAGAATTTCTCAGGGTCATCTCCTATTATGACCTTTACAAGATCTTCACATTTCGCCTCCTCGGACAACCCATCTCTGGACAACATTGGGGGTTTTGATTGCTATAGCTCTTCTTTTTTAGCCTCAGATTCTGCTTCAGGCTTATGTCGGATAGCTGCTATCATGCATTGCCGCGCCATGGTTTGATCACCCAATATCTCTTCTATCTTGCCTCCAGAGGGGTATTTAATCTTGTGATGCAGGGTGGAAGAGACTGCTCCTAAAGTATGAAGCCAAGGCCTTGCAACAATCGCCGTATAAGGGGAGTAGGCATCCACCACTATAAAATCAACCTCCACTATCTCCGCTCCGGCTTGCACTGGCAGTCTGACCTGTCCCTTCGGGATAATAGTCTTCCCTTCAAAACTCACTAAAGGGGAGTTATAAGGCGTCAGATCTTCAGCTCTTAGGTTCAGCCCCTTGAAGAGGTTAGGGTACATGATCTCGGCCGCACTGCCTTGATCCACCATTACTCTCTTTACATCATAGCCTCCGATTCGGAGGGTAATTACTAGGGCGTCGTCATGAGGTTGAACAGTTCCGATCTTGTCTTCGTCCGAGAATCCCATGACCAAGGATCGGCTTGATTTAGCTCTCTTTGACTCGTGAGAGTCATCCTCAGGGTACAGACGAGTCACTGACATTACTCTGGAGGGGCATGACCCCGTTCTGCCAGGTGCCGCAAAGATAACATTAATAGTTCCAAGAGGAGGTCTCGGAGGATTCCCCCTTTCTGATCGAGTTTCCGTAAGGCTACCCAAGCTATTGGAATGATGCAACAGCTGTTTTAATCTGCCCTCCTGGACAAGCTGGTCGAGGTGATCCCACAAACTTCTACAGTCCTCGGTGGTATGACTGTGGTCTTTATGATATTGACAATAGAGATTTCGGTTTCTCTTTTCAGGGTTTCCCATCATCTTATTGGGCCACTTGAAGAAGGGCTCGTTTTTTATCTTCTCTAGGACTTGGTGCACAGGCTCTCGGAATACAGCTCCGACTATTTGGCTGTTACTAGATGCCTGCTGCTCGGTATAATCCCTTCTCGGCCGGTTATTATTGTACCTGTCCGGCCTAAACTCTCTCCTTTCTTGAGGGACAAGCTTAGCTTTCCCTTTTCCTTGTTGCTGCTGCTGTTGATCGTCTTCTATCCTCTTATATTTATCCACTCTATCCATTAATTGTTGCAAGCTGGTGACCGATTTCCCTGTTAGGGACTTCCTCAGACCATGTTTGGAGGGAAGACCAACCTTGAAGGTTCTGACAGCAACCTCATCAAAATCTCCGTCAATCTCATTAAACATCTCCCAATACCTCTCGGCATATGACCTCACAGACTCCCCTTCCCTCATTGTCATTGACAGCAGAGAATCAAGGGGTTGAGGAACTCTGCTGCATGTGACAAACCGGGAACAGAATGACTGAGTAAGCTTCTTAAAGGAACCGATGGAGTTAGTCTTTAACCCATCGAACCATCTCATCGGCATCGGTCCTAGGCTAGAGGGAAATACCCTACACAACAAAGCTTCGTCCTGAGAATAAACCGCCATCTTTTGTCTGAACTGGCTCACATGTTCTACAGGATCGGTACGTCCGTTGTACATAGAGAACGCAGGTTGATGAAAGCGTCTGGGAAGCCTTGCCCTTTCTATTCCCCGTGTAAAGGGAGACTTAGAAATTTGGGTCAGAGCTTTCTTCATGTCTTTGGTTCCCACTCCCCTTTTAGACGAACTTTTTCTCCTTCTTTTGCGAGAATGCTCCTCGTCATAGGAGTAGGATTCACTGGGAGGAGTTTCTGAAGAATTCCCGTAACTGTCCTCTTCTTCATCGTTGGAGGAGGTGTCAGAATTTGAAGGGATATGACTTCGTTGTGCTCGACGAAGCTTCTTTTTCAAATCATCTATTTCATGTTGCAGGTCTTGTTCATCAGCATGCTCTTGCACCAGATGGCTTTTTCGTCGATAGCCACTTTTTCCCGCATGGATCGTCCGTGAACTGCCTTCTCGTTGATTATCCACGTGGTTTTCCCGTTCGAGATTAGGGAGTCCGTTTGGTTGACTGACATTAACTGATTCTGCATGAGGCGGACTGGCCTGTTGTGGTCCTGAACCAGCCATAACTGTCGTAAATTTCTACTAGCGCTAATTCTTCCCACAGACGGCGCCAATTGTAGGGTCACAAATTGTAGCCCACACCTAGATGGAAACAGGAAATGGGCCCAACAAGCCCAATACAATAAATTTGTAAGAGAGTGGGTTAAAGAATTGGGCTAACAACGATTTTTATAACAGTTATTGGGGGTTGGGTACTTGGCCGAGGAGGCTAAAACACATAAACAAGTTAAGATTTTATGTCCGAGGAGTGAGGTTTGGGCAATTTTAATGGGTTCTAATCAAGTCCGAGGGGTATGATCTTAGATAAGATGCTTTCTTTTAGGTTGTATTTTTCCCGGTGCTACAGTAGTTATTTCTTGATGTTCTTCCTTTTTCTCTCGTGTCCCCTTCTTATGAAGTGTTTACTCCATTATATAGTCCGTCATTGCTCGATCCCATCGTCCACTTGTCTGTCATCTAGCATGGTACTTGAGTTTCCACTTCCTCTCTTACAGCTTTTTGATTTTCTGGGGGTAAAGATGACATTCAACACTGTTCAGGGGTCTTCTCCACATAAATGCGGCCAAGAAAGTAGTTGTGATGCATTTAATGCGGTGGTAGCAGCTTTTTCTTAAGATATTTCTGCATCCTTATCCCTTCCATATGCATTGGTAATCTATCTTCACCTCTGGAACTTCCTGGAAAGTGGACTAAGGGAAAGCCGAGGTTCCTCTCACCAACAGACGTCATGTCCGAGGAGGGTATTCCTCTCGGACCAACCTCCTTGGATACTTACGCGTCCTACTGTCAGTTACAACGGTTCTCTATGATTTCTTCTCCTCGGGCGTATTGTTGATGAAACGTTGTTCCTGGGCCCAGATCATGGGCCTAGGTTTTACTCCCCCACAATTGTAATAAATTATAAACTATAAGAAAATTGTAGAATTGGTTGAATTTTTATTGAGAAATTAGGGAATTATCAATAGATGTTATGTTCTTTCCTTTGTTGTTTTTGTTTTTGTTTTTTTTTTTCTTTCTTTACAAAATTATTTGATTAAAAGTAAAAGTTCCTTTACAAGCACAAGAGGTGTTTCGAAAAAATATGAAATATACATTGAGATGTAACAATTATCAACATTTTTGAGACTACAGAGGTCAATAACGTTTCAAACAAAGCCATCCAGATTCAAAATAGAAGTTGAGTCGCCCTTGGATCGTTATAAGTCCTATTTACATTGTTAAACTCCTTGTATCTCCTTGCATTACAGCATTCGGTGTAGTCAGGGACTTAGAAATTTTCAAGAATGTTAGAACTTACGATATTTTAGGAGTGGGGTGCTCGAACAAAGAAAGTATCTCATGAGAATTTCTTCATGGGTTCCACACATATTATGAAAAAGATGACTTATAAAATACCATGACGATCTCATAAGATAATTGTTGATTTGAATGTAGAGTTTATGTTTTAACTTATAAAAAAAATGACAAATTACAACTTACTCACATATAGTTTAAAATTTGATACTTTACTTACTTGAAGTTAGCTCAGTTAGAATTCCATAATTCACAACAGGACTAAATATGTAATTTTACTCTACTTTTATGTCCCTCTCCATCAAAAACACAAAAAATATAAAAATACAATATCAAATAAGATAAAAAAAGAATTCAACGAAATACTTACATCATAGGTTTTTAAATCACAGATAGGCAACTTAAATTTTGGTCAAACATCAATAGTAAAGTGTTAAATTTCAAATCACAGATAGGCAATTTAAATTTCGGTTAAACTAAAGGTAACTTGTAATTTGCCTGGAAATTAAATATATATATATATATATACACACACACTAGCCTCTGAGCACATGTATGACTCTGAGCATGCGCTTATACCCGTGCTCAGAGGCTCCTCTATTTTTTGGGTAAATTTTAATAATTTACATCTATTATAATTTAGGATTATTACATTTTCAAATCACAAAAAAGAAAACCTAGGGGTGTGATGAAAATTTGATGAGTATTATGCATTTGTTGTTGAAGTGCAACTGATAAAAAATCTATTTCAATTAGAAATAACAATAGAGAGAAATGTAGAGGTGGGAAGAAAAACAGTTTTTTTTTTTTTTTTTTTTTAATTTGGCAAAAATTTAGGAGTTTTTAAATTACTAAATTTACATGTCTAATCCTATTGTTTAGGTTTTAGTAGTGGATTAGTGGATGTGAAGTTATTTTGTAGTAGATTGTTAAGAATTATAGGATTGTCCTCCAAATTTGTCCAAGTGTAGGGGTATTTTGGAACAAAAAAAATCCGGTCTAAATAAGAGAAGCCATTTAAATAGTAGTATAGATATGAGAGGAAGTTTTATTGTACACATTTCTTTTTTATGAGAAATTCTATTCAAAAAAAGTAGAAAAGGTAAATACGTTGGGAGTTTTTTAAGCTATTGAGTAGAAGTAGAAATTTATATCAACGTAAAAGTAGGAATATGATCGTAGAAATAGGAATTTATTAGAAGTAAGAAGGCATTTCAACATAAAAATAGGAATTTATTGTTTTTGTCAATTTACTATTTTAACCACATTTTTAAGTTTTAGGTAGATATATTTTTTACGGTAAAAAAAAAGTAATAACTAACTTTCTTTTGTCAATTTATTATTTTATCTTAATTTTTAAGTTGTTGGTTAATTAATTTAGAGGAATTGAAAGTATAACTAATTTTCTAAAACTTTTTAATATATACCGATATATTAAGATAAAAGGGTAAGATGGGAAAACCAAAAGTGGAGATGATCACTATCCGATTACCAATCTAGCATTATATTCGTATCTTTTTACTCTCCAGCCCTAAACTCTCTCTTCCCTTCCGTTGAAAGAAATGCAGGAAACGGGAGAACATCGTTCACTACCACCGTTTCTCCGACGGAGGAACACCAATGTCCCAATCGACATTGCACTCAACATCCTCGCAAGGCTGCCGGTCAAACCAGTAATGAGATTCAGGTGCGTTTGCAAATCCTGGGACTCCTCAATCACCAACCCCAATTTCATCTCTACCCACCTTAACAACAACAACAACATGAACAAAGACGATGATGATGATCGTGGTTATCTCTTTCACATGCCCAATGTTATTACAAGGACCATGTATTCGTCTTCTAGTTCTAGCAACCCAGTCTGTACTGTTGTTTGTGACCGCACTTTCAATAGGATTTCCGAGCACCCAATCCCCTCTGATCTTCTGATCAACTTCGCCGAAATAGTCGGTTCGTTTAACGGTCTATTGTGTCTCGCTGAGTATGGAAATGGTGCTACTTATGATGAAGTTATATACTTGTGGAACCCCAGTATTCGAAAATTCAAGAGGTTGCCTCGGACTTGGTTAAGCCAATATGATTGGGATGCTACTGGGTTTGCTTATCATTCGGAGAGAGATGACTACAAGGTTGTAAAGATTTATTCTCCGTCATCGAACAGAATTAAAAGGCCTGAGGTTGAGGCTGAGGTTTATAGTTTGAGCTCGGATTCGTGGACGAGGGTTGGCATTTCATTGAGGCCCAATGTTGTGGTCTCCAAGGTCAAGGATTATTCGTCGGCCTCGTTTGTTAATGGGGCTTTGCATTGGTTGGTGTCTGTTAGTGAAGGTGAAGTGGAAGTTCGAAATAGGAAAATCATTTTGTCATTTGATGTGGATGATGGTAAATTTGGTGAGATTGCACTCCCTGGTGGACATGGACTGAAACGGCTACGTTCGGAGCGCTTCAAAGAAAATCTAGCGGTGTTTAAGGGGAAACTGGCCTTCATTACATTTGGAAATCGTGTATTTGTTTACATCAGCAATAGTGTCGGGTCTCGCCAATGCGTCATTTGGGTGATGGAGGAATATGGTGTATGTGAATCTTGGAATAAACTTTTTTCTGTGCGGTTGGGAGAAATTGAAAGTTTCCTTGGTTGCACCAGGTTTGGTGGACTTCTAGTTCAAAAGTCTTTCAAGTTCAAATATGGTGGTAGTGACGTACTGAGGTTGAATAATTGTGTGATTGTTTCACGTGACCCCGAAACTTTACATGAGAAGGATCTTGGTGTTCAACATCTTCCAAATATAGCTACTACTTTTGAGGAAAGCCTTGTTATACTTGATCGAGCAGATGGGCGGTCTGGATAGGAAGTGAAATCATTAGCTTTCATAGAATTTTGTTATGCAATCTCTAATAATAATGAGATCATTTTCATGTTTTTACTTTTAGTTATGTGGTAGGCATGAAAGTGTTGGTATGACACGGTGGGTTGGATTTTATAGATGAAGGATAATATCCCTTACTGCTTTCGGAATAGGGTATCAAATACAGGAGATTTGCTTGGAGTTTGAATGCTGTTTTGTGCAGATTTGCTTGGGGTTCAGTAGTTTACCATCTTTTATTGCAGAGAAATAGAACATTTATGGAGGTCTGATCTGCTCTGAAGAAGGTATTTTGTAATTAGTAAATTGAAAGTCAAGAATGGTGTGGTTGATAGAGGGAGGTTTAAGAACTTTGTTTTTAATAGAGCTTTACATTGTGTTCTTTTTTTACTCTGTTTTTGGATAACAGGTTCTTAATTCTTAGTAATAGTATCTCTTTGAACTCCCTTACTCTGTGTTTGCTTATTCTGAGTTGGCAATTGTATGTTTGCGGCAATTTAAACCTTGGGGCTTATGACTGTTGTGACAGATGACAGTCTGTTGTGTTCCTTGACAATCAAAGCACAAAAAATTTTGGTTGTTAGTGCCTATAAACCAAACGATTTTGTGCTAGTGCATGTCACGTCCTATTAGTCAATGTTTTGTCAGGTCCTTTTATTTTAATTTTTAATGTTATTTTTTTTATTGATTTGGGACCGCTGATAAATTTTCAGTTAGAAGATTAGTTTTGAAACAACTGACATTTTCCTGTGTCTAGTAGTGTTCTTCACCTAGGTTAGTTAGTGTACACCTGACATTCCAACAATGGTTTTTCTCATAATTAATCATTCCATCAAGAATATTAGTACTGCTCATTGGTGTTTCTTTGGTTGATTGAAAGTTAAAGTTCCTTTCCATGCACAAGAGGTGTTTTAAAAAACATGCAATATACATTAAGATATATGAACTAGCAACATTTTTGAGACTACAGAGGTCAATCAATGGTATAAACAAAGCCATCCTGATTAGAAATAGAAGTTAGTGTTTATGCAAACAATAACTACTACTAGTTAATCCCAACCAGTAGTCTTATAACATGAAGGGGTGGATTTTATTCATGATGGATAAAATCCCTTACTGGTTCTGGAATGGGATATCAAATACAGGAGATTTGCTTGGAGTTTGAATGCTGTTTTGTGCAGATTTGATTGGGGTTCTGCAGTTTACCATCTTTTATTGCAGAGAGATGGAACATATATGGAGGTATGATTAGCTCTGAAGAAGGTATTGTGCAGTCTATCAAATGGGAAGTCAAGATTCAAGACCCGTGTGTTTGCTAGGAGGAGGTTTAAAAACTTTGTTTTTAATAGAGCTTTATGTTGTGTTTTCTTGCTAATGTTTTTGGATTACAGGTTCCTAATTCTTAGTTCTGTTTGAACTCCCTTACTCTGTGTTTGTTTATTCTGTGTTGGTAATTGTAAGTTTGCAGCAATTTGCTAAGCCTTTGGGCTTAGGACTCTTTTAACAGATGGTGGTCTGCTGTGTTCCTTGCCAATCAAAGCATGAAAATCTGGTTAGTAGTGCCTTTAAACCAAACAATTTTGTGCCAGCGCATGCCACCTCCTATTAGTCATGTTTTGTCAGGTCCTTTTGTTTTAATTTTTGATAAATTGGAAGTTTTACCTATCAATATATATATATATATTTGGAAGTTTTATATTTTTTATTAATTTGGGGCCTCTGATAATTTTGCAGTTAGTATAGTTGGATTAGGTTTGAAACAACTGACATTGTCACCTGTGTCTAGAAGTGGTCTTCACCTAGGTTAGTGCACACCTGGCATTCCAACAATGGTCTTTCTCATATTTAATCACTCCATCAAGAATATTAGTACTGCTAATTGGTGTTTTTTTTGTTCTTTTTGCTGCCATTGAATTAGAGTTAACTTAGATCAAATATCAATCTATCCTCTAGAAATTTCATACTTCAATCATATGAGACAGAAGTTTTCTTCCAACATAGAATTCTCTAACCCAGCCTTCATCCAGTTATTTCACGTCTAGTATAAATTTTACAACTGCGATGTAACAAGAACGATAGAGGTGGTTGTTTGGAATCATTTATGATCAACCAAAGCACAAAAGTGTGTATAATAAACCTGCTCACATGGTTATGATAAGTCAAGCTTTTCCGTAAGATAATAAATTCAATTTTTTTTTTTTTTTTTTTTTTTTTACATTTTAATGTTTTTGTAGCCCCCTAGACAATGTGGTAGGTTACTCTAATTGATGGTTTTTAAGTTTTAGCAACATCAATAAATTGAAATTTCGTATTTTCCAATTCCAAGTAGCGGCCTTTGTATCTGCTTTTAAAAGCTGTAGTTTAAGAATTTTTCTGATTATTTAATTTGGATACTCTTCAGTCTTGTTAATTGTTGTTACCCCTCTTATCCAAATTACATTATCCACAATAGCCTGCCTTTTGGAACCAAAATTTTCTCGACTACTAACCTGTCCTTATTGGCCCAACAAGGAATCAATTTCATTACATTACTAGATTTTATACACTTTTATATTCATAATTCCTAAGATATGATAATTTGGAGATGCGATAAGGCATGTATGAACTTTTAAGTCTGGTTTGCTCTGTGTGTGTGTGTGATGAATTGAAGCTCATTTCCCCTGTCATTATAAACTCTCAAATTGTAGCTTTTTCCCAATAGGCAAGTAGAGCAATTTTACTAATCAGGAAAAAAAAAGAAACTTTTGAGTTCATGATGATGAACACAAACAAGAATTACAAAAATATCAAATTGTAGGTCTAAGAGAAGCTAGGAACTCAAACATGGGTGAACAATTAGATGGACCCCCAAAACCTTGACAAATCAAAAAGAATGCGTTGAAGCACAGATCTTAATTGATCCAAGGAGGAGTTTTCTATATCTTCAAACAAACTACGATTTCTTTTCTTCCAAATAATTCACATAAAAAAATTTGGTACCAAGTTCCAAATATCTTAGCCATGCTTCCCGATCCAATTTCTCCAACAAAATAATAAACTCGCAACAAGGATCTGATTCATTGAAGTAATATCACAGTGAAGTAATATGATTCATTGACTCCCCATTACTTCAACACATAGAGCACCAATTCACTAATGGCAATCCCCTCCTCATAAGATTATCCAAAACACAAGGATCTGACCTAACTCTGCAGTCCACATAAAGATCACAACCTAGGAACCTTAATGGTCCAAATACCCTTCCATGGAAATGGGGAAGGGAACACCATTTCTTTCTTCATTGTGCAATCACTTCTAGTTTCTAGGCTATGGAGAACTGATATTTGCTTTCGACATAGTTTTTCTAATTTATTGATTCCATCAAAACTTGTGAGTGTTGACCATTTACATCTGATCAATTATCTAGTCTTTAGTTGTCGTGAATTTTGTGCTACCAAAAGAGATTTATTGTAGAAGAGAAGTCAGGCCCCTAGACTTTTTAGTTTTTATGATGAGAATTAGTATTACTAAGAACACTGGAGCTTATGCGTATTCCCCAATCCAAAACTCAATCTTGCATCATAAGAATGATGGTATCATAAGGACTTCGAATAATACAGATCAGTTATTCTCCATGCTTGCATGGACTTAAAACATGCACAGAATATGTTACTTTCCATGATTGAGGCTTGGAAAACCATGTTAAAGTGAAGAGAAAATTTGTAAAGGATTCTAATTTTACCGAAACAATCTCATTGTTTCCAACAAAGACACGCAATGACAATGTACAGACAATTCTACAATAGAAAAACAATTTTTTATTTATTATTGTACGATAGAATTTATCTTATGACATCTGCACTATGATTATTGTTGTTTATCATCAAGTTAAGTCATCATTTGGTTTTTGGTGTAGGCGGTATTCAAACCCCAATCTCTTATTAGAGAATCAGAGATTAACAATAAAAAGGGATCCAATCAAGTATTAGTTAGTGGGGGTTCTCCATGAGGAGCCAAAGCAATACCTCCTATCTGGTAAGTTTGCTTCACAACATGGTGTCTTTTATTTATGAGTTTGGCTTGGCTTGGGTCTAGTATCTAATGTACTAAACCCAATAAGATGCTGCCATGTGGCAATTGTAAACATCCTATCAAGTCCAATGCATAGGAATCATTGGACCCAAGCCTCTCCCATTTTTTATAACCCCATTTCCCATCAAAGACACAATAACTTATTGGAAAAAATTTAATAAGGTACTTGGTCCATTTGTTTCTCCCAGATCCAACACCAGGTGACATGAAAAAAAAGAAAAGGTGAATGATGAGAAGATAGATAAGATCAAAGGATAGATACTCTAATGGATTCCACGAATGGATATAAGAGCAAAGCTCGTCACACAAAGGAAACTCATCCTAGGGATAAGAGTAGGTAGAAGAAACCACTCTTAAATGTTGTTTGACCCCTTGGAGAAAGGAGCCATTAAGCTTTAAGATGACACCTAATTTTATGGTAAAATTTGTTCAGATAAGGGCCTCAATTGCAGGCTTGCAAATCACATTAGGCTGGGGTTGGGGATTCTTTAGAAGGCAGTCACTGTGTGTCACCATACGTGAAATTTCGGAGATGGGAATAGTTCCACTTGATAGGCCACAAACTGAATGACCCATTGTGATAGGAATTAATTAATTAATTAGACAAGTTATTAATTAATCAATTTAACATGCAAAGCGTGGTAGCACAAACAAATCACCAATAAACTAAAATTGCAGCGGAAAATAAATGACACGGTGATTTGTTTACGAATGGGGAAAAACCTAACGGTAAAAACCCCACCGGGTGATTTTAGGTCACCACTCCCGAAACTCCACTATTATCACAATAAGCGGTTACAAGTAAAGGAATCTCAAGTACCTTACCAACCTACAGTTGAACCCTTACCCCAATACCCAATTGGACTTGTTCTGTAGTGACACTTCCCCTTTCTGATGCACGGCTCCCAAGTACGTGACTAACCAGTTACGCGAATCCCAGTACGCGACTTACTCCTTTGCACGAATCCCAGTACGTGACTAACTCCACAGCAACCCTTTGATTGTTGTAGTTGATTTGCAGCAGCTTCACATAGAAACACCAATAAGATCTTCAATGTTGGTGCAAAAGACTTTGCTTGGTTACAGAACCCAAAGGCGTCTAAGAAACGTAGTAAGAACTCTTTCTTTTGTAGGAGGAGACTAGGGTTTCAAAAAGAAAACCTTATGAAGCTCTCTAGGGTTAGGTTTTTCTTTTTCCCACCTCCTTTAAATAGGAGCTTAATGGGCTCTCCTATTCCAAATAGGTTTACACAAACCTTAGGTTTTCCTAGTCCAATAAGGATTATACAAACCCATAAAAAAATAACCTTTTAGAATAAAAACATTGCTGGCTATAATCTGAAAACCCATAAGCTCGATCGATCGGGACATCTGTCGAGCTTCTGTCGAGGAGGTATCGAGGCCTGCAGATTTGCACTTTTCTTGAGCAGTTATTGAGTAGTCTTTATGTCTTCAATTTAACCACTTGTAATGATCATCTTGAACCTACTTAGATTTACCCAAACACAAATAAAGTGCGTTTTGTCAAAGGATATGCTAATTACATAAAAATATGTCCCCAACAAAGCTAATAAGGCTGGATGGATGGTCCTCTTATAGCAGAAGAAAGAGCAGCACTCAAAGCTTTGTCTAGAAAGGTTTTGATGGAGGGAAATGAACTAAATGAAATTTAACAAATCCAAAGTTCTCTACGCAGATCTCACTAGTCCATAGAACCACTAATAGTGGATGCTAGCTTAGCATCAACTTCATGCTATTGTTGGCAAGCTTTAAATGTAGTTAAAGAGTGTAATTCCTAAACCCACACTATTGCTCATTGGAATTTGCTTTGTAACATTGAGGAAATTATTCAAAATTTTGATCATGGTGTTCTGAGCCATAAATGACTGTGTATTCAACCGCTGCCCCTGCGCCGCCCGGGGGGGGGGGGGTGTTTGAAGATGATCTGTTAGCTGGCCAGTCAATCAATTAAGAGAGGGCCAATCAAGAGAGTTTGAGAGAGAGTGAGAGCAGATTAATGTGTCAACTATTGAGCCTTGAGACTTGAGAGTCAACATGCCTCTGGCTCAGGCATTTTTGCATTCTATTAGTGAATATATTGCTGTGCTGCCTCTGGCTCTAATGGGAATATCATTCGGACAACAAGCTGATAGCCGATAGGTATTAAATTCTCAGCTTTGACAATAAAAACTTCCAAAACATATAGTTATGAAACTTGGCCAGAAAACCATTAAGTGACCAGATAAAGACAATCGGGTCCATTAATTAGCTTACTAAGCAAATATGGCTATAGCTTTCAGTGCCATTTTATTGAAGCATATTGGCAGGTCTTTGCTGGTTGCTTTAGAGTTTGTGTGGACAATTTGTCATCCTTTGCAGATGTGTTTTTCTAATCAAGTGATCTTTCTTTCCCAAATTCATGTGTTGTCATTTTGTTGACTCACATATTGTTGGGTTTGATTGCTATCATTTGATTTAGTTTCTGGCTCATAATTGAAATTTTATTGGACCACTTTGTGCTTGTTCCTCAGCTTAACTGTCTGGTATTTTTAATTGAAGTACTTGTTGCATCTTACAGTTAAGCAAGGGAGGGATGGTTCATCTTAATGGTCCCAGTGTCTGATATGATTCTTCATTGCAGTTCTGTTTTGAACCAGGTGTTTTGTTATCTGTTTGAGACTTGAGTACCCTGTTTTTAGGGCCCTTAATGAGGATTACCAAGAATTTTTTTAGATCAACTTGCATCTTGGTGATGCTAAAAAAGTTGATCTCAATGGATGAAATAATTGTCTGGTGGAGAGTTTCTGGTGGGTCTTTTATGCATTAAAATTCTAGTTTTTGAAGAAACAAACCAATAACCATACAACAAGGACCTTGTATCAAGTGTAATGAGGGAATATCTTTTTGCCAATAAATGCCCTTTCCCTCAATCCTATCTAAAAATTCAAAAGAAATAAGTTTAAATACAGATTAATGCTTGTATATATACATCCAGTGTTTGTGTCTTTGTGTGTATAATTCCATATTACTCCTTTTTAACTCAACAAAGATGTCATGACAAACATAATTAGAGCTTAAGGTCATTTAAAAAAGCCAGTGTTTACAAATACAAAATAAGAATTGTTTAATTTTATTTTTTATATCTGTTTTTAGCTGTGGCTTGACAAACATAATTAGAGCTTAAGGTCACTTAGAGGATGGCGATCCTGGTTATTTTTCATATTAGATATTTTGCTTATCATAAGTTATCTGCTTGTATTTGTTTCTGTAATTGTCATTGCATTGCTAAATTCTTGTAGGAGTGACCTTAAAGATACTGGCTTAAAAAGCTTCATGGCTGCTTTGCAAGAATGCCTGCATGTTTCTTATAATTTTGACAAGATATTTTTGTTAACAATTTTATTATTTTAATTTCTCAAGAACAACGCCATCTGTCATTACGTGGTTGAACTAATTCTCAGTTTTCCAGGTCAGTGCCTGATCAAGGTTGTTGGTCGTTGCAACAAACTTCATTTTAGTTTAGAAATATATTTCTTATTTATGCATGAAGTTTGCAGTGTCTTTACCAATTTATATATCATGGTTTCACATTTTTATTCTGCTTTAGCAGGTTATTTACTTTTCTGATGTCTCACACAATCACATCTCAAGTCACTTATAGAAAATTTCAGACTGGTTGTTTATAACCCATTTTGTGTTTTAACATTGTATTGGCACTCCATTTATGTATATAAGCTACATGTATTGTACTTTTTTTTGTCTTGCTTTCTTGATGCTTAATTCGCTATTTTTGCAGATTTATCTTTAAACTTTTTTTTAATAAGCTTGTTAGATGGTTTTCTCTCTGACCAGAAAAGAATCTAGCAAATACATTATTACATAGTCCACTTGTTCCTCAAATACTATTCTGCAGATTTGGGCAATCTCCATATAGAGGTGGAGGTGGAAGGGGTGGTAGGCCCTTCAGAGGGGGTGGTCAGAGCCATTGTCGTGGTAGCGGACATGGCCAGGGTGGTGGCAGGCACTATCCACCACATGGTGCAGCAATAACTACAGCTACAGCATCTGCACCAGTTGAAGGTGGAGCTGCTATAATGCCACCACCTTCAGCATCAGTTTCTGGGCAGGCACAGTTACCTGTAGCGGCACAAGTGCCTGGTGCTCCATTCTGGCCACCTCCCTGAATGGGATGGTGTGAACTTTGTAGGGTTGACTGCAACACTCTGGAAATCCAAGGGCAGCATAAGAATTTTGTAAGTACACGAGGAGTTGCAGAAACTCAACAAAGTCATGACTGGACAGCAGAATGTGCGAATGCCCAATTCTGGATTGAAACAAGAAACTGTTCAGCAGGAAAAAGTTAAGGAATTTGAAAACCAAGCCCCTTCAGAAAATCTAAACTTTGAAACTGTTTCTGATGAGAATATAAAGGAAACAGAGCAGCAGAAAGAGGCAGTAGGGAATTCTGAAGTTTTAGCTTTTGAACCTGAGGGTAAGCCTCAGGATCACTTTGCAGCTCGAGGTCGTGGATTGAAGCGAAAGATGAGAGGGGGCCAAGGGGGTAAGTATATGAGAACTTATGAAGGATCAAGAAGGCCGGTTGAGCCCCCCAAACCAAAACAGGTGGTTCCTTTAATTTGCGAGTTGTGCAATGTCAAGTGTGACTCACAGATTGTTTTTAATAGTCATTTCACTGGTAAAAAGCACCAGGGAAATCTAAAGCGGTTTCATGGACTTCAAGCACTTTACCCACCTAACTTTAATGCTCCATCAGAGCACGGACAAATGGGGCTTCAAGCAGTCTACCAACCTAACATCAATTCTCCATCAACTTCCTTGACTCCTCAAGTTCAACCAGGTGATAATGACCCCCAAATCCTTTTGGCCCAGCCGTTGATGGCTTGTGTTCTCTCTCAAGCCCAAGCACCAGGTATAATTCCTGCAGCAGGCACATTGGCTTCAGTGCCAGTACCACCAGCAGCAGCATCACAATCAATTCTTGAAACTGAGAATCAGCGAGGCTCAGAAATTCAAGGATCAAGAGATGTATCTGAAGCTGGGACCCAAAAAGCTGGTATGACCAAAGTCAAGACTCAAAAGTCAGCTGCAACATGTCATAACAGAGTCTGAAGCCCCAGCAACTGTTAGTACCGACACCAAAAGCGAGGATTAAAATTCAGAGTCTTTAATGGAGGCAAGTCTACCCTCTGATATCTCAGTCACGGCACCATTAGATAATCCAACAGTGTTGGCTGAGCAATTTGTATCTGCAACAGTGGCCAATGAAGTTGCACCCATTCCAGGTAGTGAAGCTGCCCCCTGGGATAAAGTTGTGATGTGGAAGCCAAAATGCATATGTAGGAGCAGAGTCCAAAAATATAGAAACACAACTAATAAGATAATTTTCATTTTGTCCCCCCAGAAAAAGAAGAAAAAGAAACCCAACAGTAATAAAGGAATATTTTCTGATGCACTGTGATATGTTAAAACTCCTGTCTTGTTATTGTGAACATCTGTAAAATCATCTTTGCTGATTACATTATTTTCAGAAGTTTCCATTAATCTATTTTTTGTTTAAAGTTCACTTTGAAGTATCAAGCTTTCACCAAAGCATCCTTGAAAGTGTGCCCTTCATCAATGAATCTTTCCATATATATGAAATTTATTTGTTAAATTAGAATTCCAAGTCAATTCTGGAGTAAATTGTTTGTCTAATGGCCCTAGCTCATGGGACTTACAAATTTACTAGAATGTAACTTGGCTTGCTTTTTGGTGGAGTCAGTCGGTACCATATTATTCAACAGCTAGTATTTGACCCTCTTCTTCACTTGCTTGCTCTATTGCCTTAACATTGTCCAGGAAAAATTGTGCCCGGTCATAATTTATTTTATTCTAAATTTCTAATTTCATTGTTTCTAAGATTAGAAATTTATTTTTATTTTTTATTTATTGCTGGCTTGGGTGTCCAAGACTAATTTCTTGTCAATTTTGGGCTATTGAGGACAGGTTAGTAGTGAAGTGAAACTTTTGGTTCGAAAAGGCCTGCTTGTGAATCATGTAATTTGGATAAGAGACATAATAACAAGACGTAATATCCAACTTAAATAAATAGGAAAAAAAAAGTTAAACTACAACTCTTATTCTGTGATTTGGGCTAAAGCTGATGACCGGGAAGAGATGAAACAAGATACGGTTCTAGAGCTACTATACATGAATCTTTAGCAAACAAGAGTATAAAGTTGATTTGGAAGAACCATTACTATCTTAAAATCAATTAACATACATGTGGTTTGTAAAATGTATAAATTTTTTAGTAACTCAACATAATGAAGTGATTCCATGGTATATAAAAACAAATATGGATATGTATAAGCAATTCTATCATGAATATGATTTGTCTCCCTCCTTCCCCCCCCCCCCCCCCCCCCCTTATGCTATTTATGATTGACTAGATCTACCACACATTTAGATTTTCCTCAATTTTTCACATCTTTAAAATTGTGTGGAAAGGAAAAAAAGAAAAAGAAAAATGAAATCAATATATGTGGCGAGGAAAAATTTGTAGTGGTTGCTTCTCATATACAAGTTTAGTGATTATCAAAATAAAAATCGTTATAGCTTTGTTTAATAGTGTTCTTATGTGATAAAATGGAAGAAAAGCCTTTTATAAATTGCTCATTAACTTCTCCAAAAATGCAAAATAATGTTAGCTTTCATATGAAATAATCAAGATTCATTTTCAAGTTCTAATAAAATTTATACTTTCTCCAATTTTTTATTGTTTTTTGTTTTGATGCATGTCTCACTATATTATAACATATTAAAAATATCTTGCCATATATAATAAATTAAAAGTAAAATGCAATATGTTTCCTTGCCAAAAAAAAAAAAAAAAATCAAGATGTAGAATTCTTTACATACATAATATATATTATATATTCCAATATAATCACATTATTTTGAGATTGGTTTAAGACTATTACTTATAAGTCTCAACTACTATTCTCATTTTTCACTTAACAAAAAAAAAAAAAATTATGTCAAATTTTTTTGCACATTGAGTCGGTTTGCAACTAGTGATGTTAATATTAGGCTTATTAGCATCATTCTTCGCAGTTAGTTCCCTATTGTTTCACTGTTAACATCAGCTCCTATTTAGTTCAGGTATTCATATGAATCTTCACACAAAGATAGAGAAAACAAGACACAAGAATGAAGGTTTATAGTATAGTCTAGCCCATGTTTCAGAAAAGATACAAATAAAGGTACGGCATTGTAAGTTAAGAAAAATTTCCTAGACAGCTAAAGCTTGATCAGATTCATTATCTGAAGTTCTGAACCATACGATGTCAACAATAGGATTTCCTGAAACAACCTGTAAATAAATCGACAAGATAATTGGGGACTTTTGGTGGGGAAGAAAGAAGACATAAGAGGATTCTACATAAAAGCTTGGGATAGCATTTTCAAGCCTAACTTGTTATGGGACATGGGCTTAGACATTTGGTGTACATCAACAGAACAATGATAGAAAAATTGAATGGAGCATACTGACAAAGATAGAAATGGGGTAAGAACTTTAACCTTAATGTTGGCTCCCTCTTGTAGTATGGGATCATGGGTGTGGAAATCAATCCTGGGCGGTAGAGAGACCTTTCGGGATTTGTTGAAAAATTGGAGTAGGAGTGGATGTTTGGAACTCCTCGTGGATTCTTTACATACCTGGATTTAAACTGCCTCAACCTTAACACGAGCCAGGCGATTAAGTGGGTGTTTGAGCTCATCTTGACAAAACCATGAAGATGGAATAGACAAGAAGTGTACTAGCTATTTGAATCAGTAACTACAAAAAAACATGCTGAAGATTCAGCTAGCTCAAGCACTACAAGACCCCTAATTAGAGTGGAGACTTCTCAACAAGAACTGTATATCGGACTGCCCAACACAACTATTGAGAGTGGTCCTATGCGTAAAGTAAAATGGAAGAAGTCGTCGAGACTCAAAATTCATGACAATTAAAATTCTGTGGAAAATTCCCATAACGATAAGTGATGCTAAACCTGATATGTTCAATGGAAGACCTAAACTGCATGATGTGAAATTTATCAATGTATGCTACCATATGTTGTGATGTAATCTGGATGCAAAGGAGTAGACAGATGGTACATAGGATTACAACTGATCCAAGGCAGGGAGCACATCTCAAACTACAAAAACTCATTTGCAAGCCTGGGAATCCACTACTGTGGACTACAAGGTAGTAAAGATCTTTTCTTTGAGTGTGGCTGAGGTTTACACATTAAGCTCGGACTCTTGGAGAAGGGTAGAAATCTCATTGACACCCAATGTCGTGGTCTTAAGAATGGAGTATTTTTCATCTGCCATTTTTGTTAGTGGGGCTTTACATTGGTTCGCTAAGATTAAAGCTTTCACCAACGGGAAATTCCTACGTCGAAGCATGATTTTGTCATTTGATGTCGATAATGAAAAACTCAAAGAGATGGCACTCCCTGTTGTAGATAAAGTGCAAAATCAAAGTCCAGCGGTGTTTAAGGGGAATCTGGCCTTCATTACAGTAGGCTACCTAGGAATGAACTTCCAGCGACTGAATCCACGTCTATGCTCAATTTGGGTGATGGCGGAGTATGGTGTACCTGAATCATGGAATAAACTTTTTTCAGTGCGATTGGAAAATGTTATAAAATTCATTGGTTGCACCTGGTATGGTGAACTTCTAGTTCAAAAGAATGTGAAGGCCAAATCTGATGCAAGAGAATTACGGAGCTTCAATGACGATGTAATTTTTTCATTTGACCCTGAAACTTTAAACGAGAAGAAACTTGATATTCAGCAAGTTCCGAATACAGTTAGTACTTTCATGGAAAGCCTTGTGTTGCTTGATGGAGAAATTGAGCTATCTGGATAAGAAGTGAATGGGACTGTTATGTGCAGATTAGCTTGGTGGTCTGCAGATTACTAAGTTTTGTATAGCAAGAGTGCCTAGGTTTCGCCCCTGTTTTGAGGGAATCCCCAGCTTTGTTTTTGCTTTGGTGTACCATGTTTTGTTTTTATTGATTTTCTCTGCTTGACCAGAGTCTATATTGGCAGTAAGAAGATTGGGGAAATTATTTTAAGCCTTTGGGCTTAGGAGTCTCATAACAGATGGCTGTTTGATGTGTTCCTAGCTGTGTTTCAATAAAATTTCAGCTTGCTTCTCCTTTTTTTATTGATAAACTTTTTGGGAGAGGGGGGAGGGGAGTATGCCACTGATTTGGAAGCTCATTGGCAATGAGAAACTTTTATGAACTTTAGAAACCAAGATTATGATTTTAGAGAAACCAAGATTATGAACTTTGGTACCAATGAGAAACTTTTATTTGTAATAGATGGTGATTTGGAAATTTAAATGTTTGTCAATTTGGGGGGACAGATGACTTGTTTCAGGTCAATGCAAAAGATTAATTTAATCCAAACTTTTACACATTTCCTGAAATATTGAAAAACAACTGAACTATAATAGAGATGCATCAAGAATCAAATTTGTGGTATGAATCAAAGAGGTCAAATCACATCAATGCTGGTAGAAAAGCCAAGCCATCTGACAGTCTTACAACAATCTGTGCCTTCAATTATTCTTCAACGAAACAAAAGTTCAGAAACACTTTTTGTATTGCCATAACGTATAATTTCAAAAAGGCACTTTCCATATTACCATACACTAAATTCTCGTGCGATTTAGCCACAACAATAGTAATCGAAAAAATAATGTATTTAGATGCCTTACATACTGATAAATTAACGTGCTATTTAGCCACCAAAGCATGAGGGGGAACAATTGCACTCCAAAAATAGTCACACAAAAGCAAGTAATTATTCGAATAGGTATGTTTTTCCCTAAAATTGCCACAAGTATTAAGGGTTCATATCAATCATGAATAAATTAACCCCACAACATCATACCAATACTTCATGTCTGTTACAAAAACCAAATGAAACAACATAATTGGACTCATTTCTATCACAGCTCTTATAACGAAATTCTACTGATGCCACTAATCAGGGCCGGCCCAAGGCCTAAGGTCCCACAACCAAAAAAATAAATTCCATAGTAAAAAAAGGCCCTATCTATCTTAGTAAAAGGCCAAAAATTTTATAAAAACATAACATTTTTTAAATAATTGTGTACTTGTTTTATGAGCGATGCTAAGCTAAGGATTTCACAAATTTTACTATAGGCTTAACTGACATATCAACAACCACATAAAAAATTAATTCAAACACTTATAAATTAAGTTGTTGAAATTTATCAATTACAATTATTATCACATTATATTGTGAACATTTTGTATTATCTTTAGTATTTTTCTTTTTCATTTCTAACAAGAATTCCAAAATAGGAGACAAATATAGATTTAACCCAATTGAAACCCTAAAATGTTTTTAAAAAAAATGCTGCAAATGTGATAGATCGTCAATGATGACTAAACTCCCCTAATAGTTTGAGACTTTAATTTTTGTGAACTAATCTCCTACAAAACCACAAACCAAATAATATCTATCAATCTCCTCCCCTTAAAAGGAAGATATAAAATTAAAATTTAGATTAGAACTTTACTTAATGATGCACAGTCATATATCCAAGTTAAAGTAAGTTTCTTTTTTAAAAAAACAATATTTTTTAAGTTTTTTTTTTTTTTTTGTTTAAATTTATTGTTCACCTATGGTATTCAATCCTCTATATGAAATTAACCTTAGTTTAATTAGTATTATTCATCAATTTCTATATTTACATCAAATTACTCTTCATTTAACTAGTATTATATAATTTTATTTAATTAATGTTTACATATAAAGTAAGTTTCTTTTTTAAAAAAACAATATTTTTTAAGTTTTTTTTTTTTTTTTTTGTTTAAATTTATTGTTCACCTATGGTATTCAATCCTCTATATGAAATTAACCTTAGTTTAATTAGTATTATTCATCAATTTCTATATTTACATCAAATTACTCTTCATTTAACTAGTATTATATAATTTTATTTAATTAATGTTTACATATAAAATGCCCTATATAAATTTTTTGCCTTAGGTCCCAAATTTCGTTGGGCCGACCTGCCACTAATGATTTCACTTCTTATCCAAAGTGTGCATTTGCTCCATCAAGTAACAAAACTACTCAAGGCTTTCATGAAAGTAGTAGCTATAGTTCAAACATGTTGAATACCAAGATCTTTCTCTTGTAAAGTTTCAAGGTCAAGTGAAACAATCACATATCAATCCTCCACATACGTAAATTACCAGCATTGGACTTGGCCGTCACAAACTCTCCATTTGGAAGTTCACCAAGAATAGTGCAACCATAGAAGGCTACAACTATAACTGCCTTAACATTTAGTTCTTTAGCAAATTCCATTCTGAATCAAATAAGTAGCCAAATTGTAAACCTAATTACATGGGTCAACTATAATAAATTATAAATTTTAAGAAAATTTATATTCTTTTTTCCCACATCTTTACAAAATTATTTGATTAAAAACAAAAGTTCCTTTGCAATTTCAAGAGTTGTTTCAAAAAAAAAAAAAAAAAAAACACATTATACATTGAATTTTATGTATAAACTAACAACACATTAGGTCAATCAACAATTCAAACAAAGCCCATCTTGATTAGAAATAGAAGTTTGTCTTTGTGATAATAATAACTACTACTACTAGCTAATCCCTACTGGTAGTCTTAATCGTGCTTTATCCTTTGCCGCTAACCTATATCTCTCCTCTCATTCTCTTCTTCTCTTTAGTAGAAAAATGTATCAGTTGAGAGAAACAATGACCCTCCCGCAGAAGAAGTGTCCTAAACCCTATTTCCATATTAAATTATGATTCTTAAACTTCACCCTTACTCATTGTAGAGTTAATTTATGTTTAAACACGAATACAACAACAAAATTAGAAATATAACTATATGTTTATAAGTACCACAATGTGAAACCACAAGATGGACGTCAGAAACAGACAACATTCATATGTTTATGTTTATACATAGGACATTTAATCTAATTTTAATTAATTTCGATAAACTTTGATATTTTTTCAAAGAATTAGTAAATCTCGTATCCTATGGTCAAATTATCGGAAAAAAAAACTATACAATTACTATTACGTTAAGTTGTTGTTACATATATTCGTTAAAGTGTCCTAAACATATGGTCTATATGTCACTTATGATCACATCATGCACTACAAGCAAGAGTACTTTCAAGTGCATTATGTGAGACATACTTGGTTGATCAATTTGGATGTAAGAAGATGATCTTGATTGGGGACATACTTTAAATTTTAGGCTCAATTACTGTGTCACCATTTGTTATGTCAAGTAAGCCAATAAACGCAAATCTATCATACAAGTCAAGTGACTATTTAAACTTAAATACCCAAATGTATGAATTTAAATTATACTCCATAAATGGAAACTTATATGGATAAACTTAAATAAATAAAAGTAGCAACCCACATATATTGAATTTAGAAGAAATTTTTTGACATAAACATATATTTAGACATAATATTTAAATGAATCATACTTATTTAAAAAGAAATTTTATGATGTTGGATACTAATTGGAGATTGAAACAAATTTTATTATGTTTGTAGTAGTATTGTACCATATGTGGATTTTTCCAAAATAATTTTAAATTTTTTTATAAACCTAGGATATGAGTTCGATTGCTTGCCACCATATTATATTTCCTAATTGAAGAAGATTACTACCGGTGATCTTCTAAAAAAGGTTTTAAAAAATCATGTATTATATTAGTAATAAGACTTAATTAATTAATAAAAAATTTGTAACAAATGAGACCATTTTTTCTTCGTCTTTCGTCAATCTCAAGTCAATTTTTTCTGAATTCAAAAACTAGTTTTTTCTTTTATGCTTGGAATAAATTCAAAATATTAGTATTGATATGATATGAGAGAGAGAGAGAGAGAACGTTCTAGTTGGATTGTTTCTTCATTAATAAATTTGTCACCGGTAGTCACTAAAGCATGATAGGAAAATTGCTTCAAATTGAACTTCCGATGTCAAGTTACTACAATTTATTAACTTCCGCCAGAAAGTAGTAATGTATCTAATTGTTGAACTTCATGTCCTTTACGCTCTTAATACATATGTCAAATTTTGTACCAATCAAATATTATTTACTATATGATTTAAAACTATAAGCTTGTATTTTATACATAACTTTAAACTACAAAAACTTGCAATTAAACAATTTATTGATCATATAGCTATTGATTTTTAATTTTCTAGAAATTTCGCAAGCATAAATGATATAAGAAGAAAATGTAATGCAATGATTAATTTGTAAAAATTCACCTTCAATAAAATGATATTTCATAAGATTGTAACATTAGGCTACAATAAATTTTGTAACTAAATTTTGTCCTATATTATATATGGTCTTTCACCAAAATCATATGCTCTCCAACGTCATAAATCTTTTATCAAATAAGAATATGATCCATTTGAATATTCTATTAAATATATGTTCAAACATAACTATATTATTGTAACAACAAGATTGCAAACATAACAATAGTAAAATTATTTTTCATAAATAAAAATAAAAATTTTTTATTTTAATTTTTGGCCTATTGATAGTGACATTGTGATATCAGTACAAATCGGTTCGATATCAAATTAGTTCCAATTACGCCTAATGCGGACCCAATTCCTAAACTTTGGAGTAAAATTTTCACTTACCTTGCACTAAAATGTTCAAAAACATGTAAGTAACAATGTTGGTTAAAGTAAACACGATTTCCATATCATTTTCCATGCTAGTAATAGATTTATTATTTTATCTAAATTGATAATAAGTGTCTTGCTCTTTGGAATACAGTTGTTTTGTGTTTCTTGCCATACATATATATAATAGTGTTTATTATTTTTGTTATATATGTTCGGTAAATTGTATTGAACATGTGGGAAGTTGTAATTGTTAATACTAGTTCTTAAAGTTAGATTACTAGTTTGTTTGCAATTCCCATTTCATAAAAGTGGGATTTGTAATTATATATACATATGTTTATACATGAGATATTCGATCCAATTTTTATTAATATCGAAAAACTTAGTTCCTATTGTATTTTTATTCTTTTATGAGAGGATATATAATATTCTAAAGAATTGGTGTTTACGTCAAATCGCGTCCTAATTATATGGTCAAATTACAGGGATTATATAATTACTTTATATTTTACTTGATTATATAACACTTGGATATATTATTCAATTTTTTTTCTAAAAATTGATTGATTTGATGGGATAAATTTAGTTGTAATTTCAAGTATATTTTTATTAATGAAATAGGTTTTGATTAAAAAAAATTGTACTAGTTGTAAGGCAAATTAACAAAAAGTAGAGTTTTACGAAGTGAGGTAGGGCTTTGCAGGACCCCAAGGGGTGGGGATGGGGTGAGAAAGTTTTTCCTGTCATGTAGGGCGGGGCGGGGTGGAGCTAGGGCAAGATAAAACCATGTGGGGTGGGGACGAAGACCCCATCCTTTGGCCCCACTCCGCCCCATTGCCATCCCTAAGAGAGATATAAAAAGGTAGCAAAAATACAAATTTACCCTTATTTTTAACAAAGGTGGATAACGGGAGACAAATAGAGATTATCTCAAGTGAGTAAATGCCAATTTTTAAAAGACAGGTAAGCAAAGTATTTTCAGGCAAATCACAGGTGGACAAAGAGTAATTTCCCCAATTAAATACTTTTAGAAGAAAACTACAATAATAGTAATAGAAAAACAATGTATGAGATAGTTGTGTACAACATGCGTTAGCTTTATAGGGACAAAAAAAACCAAAAAAAATGAGTGAGTTGAAGAATTTTTATTATTATTATTATTATTTGACGTTGTGACAACTTTCTCAAGATGATTACAATAAAAATTGACATTGTGACAACAAAGACAAGTGAGAGAGAGGAAATATGGACTATTTCAGCCAATATATAGAACTTTGGGATGGGGACTATTTCAGCCACTGTCACAACTAACTGCGATGGACATAGGCGAATGTTGGGACCAAAAACCGCTTGATACAAAGCATTCACATGAACTTATGAATTAGTAGTTTTTTTCAACGTAATAAGCTACATTGTTATGTCCCAAATTCTAGTTGCTATGTTTGGTTGTCGATTGTCACTTCATATCACTAACATAAATTTTTACTATTGCAATGAAACTGTTGAATATGATGTAGGCAAAAGAAAGTGGACAAGCCGTGGAGCGTGCAGTTGTTTTCGCGAAAGTATATTGTAAAAAAGATGGGACTCCTATTAGTGATGAAGTGAGAGATAAGATAGTAAGCCCTATATCGTTGCTTAATATATGTTTTGTATTTTGTGCGTGAAATGTTTATAGCAAATAATATGTTATTTGGTTCTTGTGTGAAAACATGATAAAATGAATGAAATTTTAAACAAGGGGAGCTCACTACAAGGAGAGCGTCACGCAGGAATCTTATGGTCCACAGATGATGCATTCGCTCAAGTGATGGGCAAAGAACGTTGTGGTCGAGTATGGGGGGTCGATTTTGGGCCAACCCCAACAGGAAGAAGTGGGGCCAACCTTCCATGTTTGACCAGTCCATCGTCTAGGAAAACGGCCCATCAAATGACTAAATTGGAAAATTCGCTAATGGACCAACTTGCCCAATCAAAGCAGAGGCATCAGGAGGCTATCGCCACATTGCATGCACAGCATAAGGAAGAAATCGCCGAAAGGTTGGCCGAATCAGATGCACGACATGAGCAGCAAATGGCGGAATCAAAGCGGCAAATGGATGAATGTCTAGCGGGCGTGAAAGCCATGTTACAAGGATTTGGGGAGTATATACCTGTTACACAAATTATGCAGGTACTAAAAATGTTGCCTTTAATATATTTCCAGTTGCGTGTTTATTACAATGCATTGTTATGTGCCACTAATACGATGTCTATAATATACTCAGGATAGCGCTGCTAGATAGAGTGGGACTCTTCGTGGACATTTTGAAGATGGAAAATATGTTGTATTTGGACAATGTTTATTTGGAATATTGTACACATGAAGTTTATTTGGACAATGTTTTTTGTGAACATACATTTAAGTTTACTTGATCAATATGTTAAGTACTTTTTTATGGTTCCACATTTGTGT
This sequence comes from Quercus parvula, assembly GCA_030820535.1. Taxonomy (NCBI): domain Eukaryota; kingdom Viridiplantae; phylum Streptophyta; class Magnoliopsida; order Fagales; family Fagaceae; genus Quercus; species Quercus parvula. The sequence continues at coordinate 52,338,449 of JAUAME010000003.1, forward strand.
ACTTTTGTTGGATATGAATTTTTCCATTATGCTTGCTGACATATTATTTTGGAGCGCACTGGGACCATTAAGAGAGGACATGATCAGCCTCAATACCTTGAGAAGTTGCAGGTATGTCCATTTATACTTCTTTAGAGTGTATGCTTAGTTGTTTCATGGGTTAGAAGAGTTTGTTAGGTAGTTGGTTAGAATTAGTTAAAAAAAAGAAAGACGAGTATGCTTAGTTGTTTAGGAAGAAACTAATAAAATATGAAGTTATGATGTTCTTAGTTCTCTGCTTGGCTCAAAATAGCTAACTGCTTTTATTATATTTTTGCAGTGCCATTATGGACATTGGCTATGAAGCATCCGGGATAGACCGTTAGAGTAGCCACATGTGTGATGCTTGCTACATCTTTTTTGTGTCAAATCAACTTTAAACTTTTTCCTCCACTTTGTTGCTATATTGAACTTCCTCAAACATTTGAACTTCCTCAAATTTTGTTAAAGATATTGATTGAAATTGTGACAAGTTTGAGAAAATTTTAGCTTGATATTTCTTTGAAATTGTCGTTTGTGTCTGTGACAGGTTTTGTTGCTGTATTGATTGAAATTGTGACAGGTTTTGTGTGTTGTAAATTCTAGCTTGATAGGTTTTCTGGCCTAGAAAGGGAAAAAAGAAAGAAAAAAAAAAACATAAACTATAGCTGCGTTTAAATGTGGCTATAGCCATGTTTCTAAATGTGGCCAAAAAGTAGTATCTAGGCTGTCTATGGGGAGCCTATGGCCGCACTTATTAAGCGCGGCCTAAGGTTATGGTCTTAGGCCGTGTTTTAAACGCGGCCTAAGGTTAGAACTATAGCCGCGTTTAATAAGTGCGGCTATATCCCTATATATTAGGCCACGTCGTAAAGGTAAGGCCGCGTTGAAAGGTGTACGTCTTCGGCCACGATTAAAACGTGGCTACAGTACTGACCTTAGGCCGTGTTTTAAGCGCGACTATAGGACCTGGTCTTGGGCCGCGGTTAAAAAGTGCGGCCATAGACTGATCAAGCCTATAGTCGCACGTTTTAGGCCGCTTTATAAAACGCGGCTATAGGCCAAATGGGGCTGTAGCCGCGTTTTTTTGCCCTATGGCCATGTTTTAAAAACGCAGCCTCAAAACCACTTTTTTGTAGTGGATGCTTAACATACTGATAGATTCTCATCACTTGTGGAATGATCGTGCAATTTAGCCACCGAAGCATGAGGGAGAACAAATATAACTCCAAAAATAGTCATACAAAAGCACATAAATTTCCGAATAAGTATGATTTTACCTTAAATAGCCACAAGTATTAAGGCTTAATATCAATCATGAATAAAATTCACCCCACTACATCATACCAATATTTTCAAGTCTATTGCAAAACCAAATGAAACAACATAATTGGACTCATTTCTATCACAGATATGATAAAAAAAATTCTACCAATACCACTAATAATTTCACATCTTATACAAATAGCGCATTTGCTTCATCAATTAACACAAAACACAAGGCTTTCATGAAAGTAGTAGCATAGTTGGAACATGTTGAATACCAAGATCTTTGTTAGGAACAGGGTGTGAATAGTTGAATTCGAGGACAACTATGCCTCCAAGAACAGAGAAGAGATACGAACAGAGTATTAGGGAGAAGAAATGAACATAGAATTGAAGAATTGGAATTAAGAAATGGATTTCTGATACAAGTCTCTTCTTCCCCAAACCTCTAATATCCTCTCAATGCCTCACTTCTCTAACTGCCAAGGTAGTTGTCAACCAGCTGTTAAGATCCTAATAACTAACCATAACTAACTCTTATTTGGGTACAATCACTAATGTGAACATAGTGTTTAATGCCAACAAACCATAGAATGCCAACTAAGCCATTACACCTATTATTCTAATATCAAAGTACAGACTGGTAGCACTCTGGATGCTCACCTCATCAGCTACTCCTGCCTGTCTCATCAGCAACTAGCACACTCTTCATGCACAACTTGTACACGCAGCTCACCAGCATCCCACATGCAGCCTCACAAGCTCCCTAGTGCAACAACATACACCTATCAGTAACCTACTCACTTATACATTCTAACAATTTCCTCCCCTTCAAAGCACCTTGCCCACAAGGTGAGGGAACTTCCGCTGCAAAACAAAAAGACTCTCCCAAGTAGCATCATCCTTGCTTTCATCTTGCCACTGCACCAGCACCTGAGTAATAAGTCTACTTCTCAACTGATGTGACCTGGTAGCTAAATAGCCACAAGTTCAGGGTTACGAATCTGATCCACAGTCATAGCAGGTAAAGCAAGCCTAGGAACCACCTGAGCACCCAATTTAGCCTTAAGATTGGACACATGAAACACAGGATGGATTTGAGAACCTGCAGGTAAATCAAGCTTATAGGAAACCTCTCCCACCTTCTGCACAACCTGGTGGGGTCCATAGAAACGAGGAGCTAACTTGCCAAACCTCTTGGACTAAATTGAAGACTGCTTGTAAGGTTGCAGTCTGAGATACACCCAATCTCCCACAGCAAAGGATCTATCCACCCTTTTCTTATTAGCAAACCACTTCATCCTCTCTTGTGCAACAGTCAAATTGTACTTAAGCAAAGAGAAAAGTTGTTACCTGTCCTGTAGAATTGAATCAACAACTACAACCCTTGTAGTTCCTGGAACATAATCCACTAGCTTAGGAGGAGGATGTCCATAAAGAGCTTCAAATGGAGTGAGCTTAAGAGAAGAATGGAAATTAGTGTTGAACCAAAACTCAGCTAAGGAAAGCCAGTCCACCCAGGCTTGAGGTCTGTCAGCAGCAAAGGCCCTCAAATAATGTTCCAAACTTTTGTTCACAACTTCAGTTTGGCCATCAGTTTGAGGGTGGTAAGAAGATGACATAGCTAAACTAATCCCTTGTAGTTTCATCAATTCAGACCAGAATTTAGAGGTGAATATTGGATCTCTATCACTTACAATGGTGGAGGGCAGGCCATGCAACTTGAAAATAAACTGCATGAACAACTGAGCCACCTTAGCAGCAGTGTATGGATGAGCCAATGGAATGAAGTGAACATATTTAGTGAATCTGTCCACAACAACAAACACCACTGATTTCTGCTAAGATTTAGGCAACCCTTCCACAAAATCCATGCTAATGTCAAGCCAAGGCCTATTTGGAATGACCAAGGGCTATAACAAACCAGCAGGGAAGCAAGTTTCATTCTTCAACCTCTGGCATACATCACATTCCTTGACTAATTTCTTCAAGTCTGTCCCCATACCAGACCAATAAAAGTCCTTTTTGAGTCTATGGAAAGACTTTAAATATCCAAAATGACCCCCTAGAGGGCTGTCATGTACTTGCTGCAAGACAAGAGTTTTTAAAGTCTGATTTGAACTTCCCATATACAGTCTGCCCTTATAAAACAACAAATCATTACAAAATGTGAACCCCACTGGAACATTTTGCCCGGACTTAATAGCTTGAATTGTTTGTTAAATGGCTGTATCAGTGACAAAACTTGCTTTAAGGTCATCAAGCCAATTAGGAGTAGGAAAGGATATAATGCAAAGAGTACCCACTTCACTACAGTCAACATCAACATCCCCAGTATCTTCCCTTCTTGAAAGTGCATCAGCAACTAAATTTTCCTTACCGTGCTTATACTCAACTATAAAGGCATAGCCAAGTAGTTTGGTGATCCATTTTTGCTGAGCAGGGGTACCGATCTTTTGTTCCAACAGATATTTCAGACTTTGATGGTCTGTTTTGATTACAAAAGGTCTTCCAAGGAGGTAAGGCCTCCACTTCTTCACAGCTACAACCAAGGCCAGCAATTCCTTTTCATAAGTGGAAAGGGCAAGTGCTTTCCCCTTCAAAGCTTGGCTATGATAAGCAATGGGCCTCTGGTTCTGCATTAAGACAGCCCCAACACCCAACCCGGAAGCATCACATTCCACAACAAATGGTTTAGTGAAGTCAGGTAAGGCTAGCACAGGTGGACTTGACATAGCATCCTTGAGTAATTGGAAGGCCTTTGAGGCTGCAGGAGTCCAAGTGAAAGAATCTTTCCTTAACAAAGCAGTTAAAGGAGCTGCAATCAAACCATACCCTTTCACAAACTTCCTATAGTAGCCAGTCAAGCCCAAAAACCCCCTCAAGGCCTTTACATCATGAGGAATAGGCCATTGCTGCATAGCAACAGTATTCCTTGGATCTGTTTTCACCCCCTCACCAGAAATTAGATGTCCTAAATACTCTACCTCTTTACAAGCAAAAACACACTTTGATTGTTTGGCATACAATTGATGATTCACCAATGTGTCCAACACCAATTTAAGATGAGTAACATGAGCAGCCAGATCCTTACTATACACAAGTATGTCATCAAAAAACACCAAGACAAATTTTCTTAAGTAAGGTTTAAAAATTGAATTCATAAGTGACTGAAAAGTTGAGGGTGCATTGGTTAAACCAAATGGCATCACTAAGAACTCATAGTAACCCTCATGAGTCCTAAAGGTAGTCTTTGGAATGTCTTCGTCCTTCATTCTAATTTGGTGGTATCCGAATCTTAAATCCAATTTAGAAAAAACAATAGCACCAAATAGTTCATCTAACAGTTTATCAATGACAGGTATGGGGTACTTATCTTTAATAGTCTCTTGGTTCAAGGCCCTATAATCAATACACATCCTCCAAGAGCCATCAGCCTTCCTAACCAGAAGAACAGGTGAAGCAAATGGACTGCTACTATTTCTAATAAACCCCACAAACAACAACTCCTTAACAATGTTCTCAATTTCATTTTTTTGATAGTAGGGGTGCCTCTAAGGCCTCTGAGATACAGCTTGAGTTCCCTCCTTCAAAGTGATATGATGTTCATGATCTCTTAAAGGAGGCAGACCTTCTGGAGTAGCAAAAACAGTCTTGTAATCCAGTAACAAAGCAGCAATAGCTTCAGGAATTTGAACTTGTCCCTCTACATACATCAATTGAGGCTGCAATTGGACTGAAATCTGGAGAATCAGTCCCTTCTTCACTGGTTGTTTCAAAAAATTATCACCTTCTTGCAATTGAGAATTAGCACTCTTCAATCCTTGTAATTGAACATGCCTGTGACCATAATAAAAGCTCATTCTGAGCAATTTAAAATCCCACTGAATTACTCTCAAGGTTCCCAACCAGTGAGTGCCCAAAACTAAGTCACATCCCCCCATTGGTAACACATGTAAGTGTACCAAAAATTTCTCTCCTTGCATCAAGATAGGCACTGCCTTACAAACCCCTTGAGTTTTAATTACATCACCATTAGCAACCTTCACTTCCAGAATTTGAGAAGTGTCTACATGGATATGTAATTGTGAAACAAGAACAGCATCAATAAAATTATGGGTGCTCCCTGAATCAATTAAGATCACAAAGGACCTTTGATTAATCTTTCCCATGACTCTCATCATACCTAAAGTAGGAGTGCCACTCAATGCATAAAGAGTAATCTCTGCATCCTCCTGATCTTGCCCAACTAGTCCAATCTGATCTGCATATCCATTTTCCTCCAATTCAGTTAAGTGAACCCCAGAATTTGCATTTCCCTGAACCAATTCTACATAGTCCAATAGGAACAACATAGCACTCTTGCACTTGTGGCCAGGAGCCCATTTTTCATCACAGTTGTAACACAACCCCTTCTTCTTCCTCTCATTCAAGGATTTAGGATTAAGCATTCTTACTGGTAGCCTTATCTCATCTCTTAATCCACTTAAGAAACAGCTTAACTTGTGAGCAGCTGATAATCCTTTAATCCTATTGGATAGCACCTCAAATTGGGCTTTGTACAATGACACTGAAGCAATTTGTCTTAGCCTAGTAAGTGTTTCCATAGGATCATCATAAGCCGTAGCACCAAATCTGATATGTAAGGCTTAGATCAACGACTCCCAATCAGCAAAGAGACCTACTTCTTCACTATCTTGGAACCAAACTAGAGACTCACCCTCCATGTGAAACAAAGCTAGCATCAATTTCTCTGCAATTGGTGTATTGTAATACTTGAAGTATTGGTTGGCCTTGTAAACCTAACTCCCAGGGTCTTCTCCAAAGAACCTTGGGAATTCCAATCTCACAGGACGAGTCATAGCCATTGTTGATGAATTAACATTCCTAGGTTCACCATATGTTGGAGACTGGGGCAATCCACCTTGATCAGAGCCATTACGTCTCTGCACTAGGATTGCTAGTTGTTGATTCATCTCGTTCATTATGCGTGTATGCACTTCTTGGATCGTGCGCATTTCTTGAATTTCTTTTCCGTGATGATCACTTGCAGTCCGTAATGAAGCCAGAGCCTCCTGTGTCGCAACAGTTGTAGAACGTGTTTCAGCCATGGCCGAGGAAATCCTTGCTCTGATACCAAATGTTAGGAACAGGGTGTGAATAGTTGAATTCGAGGACAACTATGCCTCCAAGAACAAAGAAGAGATACGAACAGAGTATTAGGGAGAAGAAATGAACATAGAATTGAAGAATTGGAATTAAGAAATGGATTTCTGATACAAGTCTCTTCTTCCCCAAACCTCTAATACCCTCTCAATGCCTCACTTCTCTAACTGCCAAGGCATGTCAACCAGCTGTTAAGATCCTAACAACTAACCATAACTAACTCTTATTTGGGTACAATCACTAATGTGAACACAGTGTTTAATGCCAACAAACCATAGAATGCCAACCAAGCCATTACACCTATTATTCTAATATCAGAGTACAGACTGGCAGCACTCTAGATGCTCACCTCATCAGCTACTCCTGCCTGCCTCATCAGCAACTAGCACACTCTTCATGCACAACTTGTACACGCAGCTCACCAGCATCCCACATGCAGCCTCACACGCCAGTGCAGCAACATACACCTATCAGTAACTTACTCACTTATACATTCTAACAATCTTTCTCTTTTAAAGTTTGGAGGTCAAGCGAAATAACCGCATAATCAGTCCTCCACATATGTTAGTCACCAGCATTGGACTTGGCCTTGACAAACTCTCCAATTGGAAGTTCTCCACGCATGGTCCAACCATAGAAAGCTACGACTATAATTGTTCGACTAGTTAGTTCTTTAGCAAATTCCATTTAGACTCAAGTAGGAAGCTAAATTGAAAACATAATGAACAAAGTTTAGCTACAAAATTGGTTATAGCTTAAAGCTATAATCTTACTCAACATCTTACTCAATATCTTCTTCTCATATTCTCCATGCTTGAAAATTTTCTAGGAAATTAAAGATCAATAGATATGTTATCAATAAATTGTTTAAATGACAAGTTTTGATAGTTTAAAATTATAAATATAAGCTTATAGATCAAATAATAAATAATATCTAATTGATATAAAATTTGACGTGTATATTAAAAGTGTAAAAAATATGCAATTCAACGGTTAGATTTTCAAAATATGTAGTAATATTTATTTTAATGAATAAAGTTGTAATCTTAGGTTACAACTAATTTTGTAACTAAACTTTGTCCAAATCTAATTACAAGGGTTAGCTTGAGTGCAATAGTCAAGTTTAACTATTTGGGAGTATGGATCTAAAATTTATGAATTGTTTGTATAGATTTATTTGTCTACAAATTTGAAATTATAGAATTTGTGAAAAATTGTAATAAATTATAAACTATAATAAAATTGTAGTATTGGTTGAATTTTTATTGAGAAATTAGGGAATAATCAATAGATGTTATGTTCTTTCCTTTGTTGTTTTTGTTTTTGTGTTTTTGTTTTTTTTTTTTGTTTTTTTTTTTTTTTTACAAAATTATTTGATTAAAAGTAAAAGTTCCTTTATAAGCACAAGAGGTGTTTAGAAAAAATATGCAATATACATTGAGATGTATTAATTATCAACATTTTTGAGACTACAGAGGTCAATAACGTTTCAAACAAAGCCATCCAGATTCAAAATAGAAGTTGAGTCGCCCTTGGATCGTTATAAGTCCTATTTACATTGTTAAACTCCTTGTATCTCCTTGCATTACAGCATATGGTGTAGTCATGGACTTAGAAATTTTCGAGAATGTTAGAACTTACGATATTTTAGGAGTGGGGTGCTCGAACAAAGAAAGTATCTCATAGGAATTTCTACGTGGGTTCCACACATATTATGAGAAAGATGACTTATAAAACACCATGATGATCTCATAAGATAATTGTTGATTTGAATGTAGAGTTTATGTTTTAACTTATAAAAAAAATGGTAAATTACAACTTACTCACATATGATTCAAAATTTGACACTTTACCTACTTGAGGTTAGCTCAGTTAGAATTCCATAATCCACAACAGGGCTAAATATGTAATTTTACTCTACTTTTATGTCCCTCTCCATCAAAAACACAAAAAAATATAAAAATACAAGATCAAATAAGATTAAAAAAAAAAAAAAAATCCAGCGAAAAACTTACATCATAGGTTTTCAAATCACAGATAGATAACTTAAATTTTGGTCAAACATCAGTAGGTAAAGTGTTAAATTTCAAATCACAGGTAGGCAATATAAATTTCAGTTAAATTACAGGTAACTTGTAATTTGCTTGGAAATTAAATATATATATATATATACACACACACTAGCCTCTGAGCACGCGTATGACTCTGAGCATGCACTCACGCCCATGCTTAGAGGCTCTTCTATTTTTTGGGTAAATTTTAATAATTTACATCAATTATAATTTGGGATTACTACATTTTCGAATCACAAAAAAGAAATCTAGAGGTGTGATGAAAATTTGATGAGTATTATGCATTTGTTGTTAAAGTGCAACTGATAAAAAATCTATTTCAATTAGAAATAACAATAGAGAGAAATGTAGAGGTGGGAGGAAAAACTTTTTTTTTTTTTTTTAATTTGGCAAAAATTTAGGAGTTTTTAAATTACAAATTTTACATGTCTAATCCTATTGTTTAGGTTTTAGTAGTGGATTAGTGGATGTGAAGTTATTTTGTAGTGGGTTGTTGAGAATTACAGGATTGTCCACCAAATTTGTCCAAGTGTAGGGGTATTTTGGAAAAAAAAAATCTGGTCTGAACAGGAGAAACCCCTTAAATAGTTGTATAGATATGTGAGGAATTTTTATTGTACACATTTCTTTTTTATGAGAAATTCTATTTAGAAAATGTAGGAAAGGGAAATACGTGAGGAGTTTTTTAAGCTATTAAGTAGAAGGAGGAATTTATATCAACGTAGAAGTAGGAATGGGAACTTAGAAATAGGAATTTATTAGAAGTAGGAAAGTATTTCAATGTAGAAGTAAGAATTTATTGTTTTTGTCAATTTACTATTTTAACCTCATTTTTAAGTTTTAGGTAGAGGAATTTTTTACAGTAAAAAAAAAATAATAACTAACTTTGTTGGTTAATTAATTTAGGGGTATTTTTGATAGTAAAAAAACAATAATTAATTTTCTGAATTCTCTTAGTAATAACTAACTTTGTTGGTTAATTAATTTAGGGGTATTTTTTACAGTAAAAAAAAAAAATTAACTTTTTGAATCTTCTTAATATATACTAGCTTCTGAGCACGTGCGTGAGGCTCTTCTATTTTTTGGGTAAAGATTAATAATTTGCATTTATTATAATTTGTGATTTCCACTTTTTCTAATAACCCAAAAAAAAAAAACCTAAGGGTGTAATGAATTTTTTTTTTTTAAATTGAAAAAAAAAAAGGACAGAAGAAACAAATACATCGTGATGAAGTAAAAAAAAAAAAAAAAAACGTGGGGTTAGTTTGTAGATTGAAGGAGATTTAAAACTAACAAAAGAGTAATCTTATTTTGTAGGAAGTTAGTGAGTAGAAGTAAGAATTTAAATCAACGTAAAAGTAAGAGTTTATTAGAAGTAAGAAGACATTTCAACATAGAAGTAATAATTTATTATTCTTGTCAATTTACTATTTTGACCCCATTTTTAAGTTTTAGGTAGGGGTATTTTTTACAGTAAAAAAAACAATAATTAACTTTCTTTTTCCAATTTACTATTTTAACCCAATTTTTAAGTTAATGGTTAATTAATTTATGAGTATTTTTGACAGGAAAAAAAAAGCAATAACTAACTTTCTAAATCCTCTTAATATATACACTAGCCTCATCACATGTGCTACACGCGTGTGGTGAGGCTTTTTTTTTAGCAAAAAAAAAAAGTGTTTTTATTTTGAGAATCTAATTTATAAGTGTTTTTTTTTTTTTTTTGAAAAATGAATCTAATTTATAAGTGAATAAAGTAATTTGAAAAATTACAGGAGAGTGGTCCTATTTTTTAGGCAATATTTTAGTGAGAGTTAGAGTTGCATTTTTACCGGAATGTCCTTTAGTTTTGTCTATACTTAAACATAGAGGTGTAGGGGCATTTTTGAATTAAAAAATGAGGAATCTAAATAGGGGAAGCCCCTTAAATAGTAGTATAGACTAACCTCATTGCACGCGCGTAGCGTGTGTGATGAGACTTTTTTTTTTAGCAAAAAAAAACCCATGTTTTTATTTTATATATATATATATATATATATATTTTTAGAATAAATCTAATTTATAAGTGAATAAAAAAATTTGAAAATTTACAGGAGAGTAGTCCTACTTTTTAGGTAATATTTTAGTGGGAGTTAGAGTTGCATTTTTACCGAATTGTCCTTTAATTTTGTCTTTACTTAAACATAAAGGTATAGGGGCATTTTTAAACTAAAAAATAAGGAATCTAAATAAGGTGTAGGTTCTATCTATTATTATGATAACTGTATGAATTGAGACAAGAACGATTAGTTATCATCTTTTTTTTTTTAAGAAGTAATCGTATATTCTATGTCAGAAGCTCTTTTATTTTTTTAGGTAAAAGTTAATAATTTGCATAAATTATAATTTGGGATTAATATATTTTCCAATCACAAAAAAAATCTAAAGGTGTGATAAGTGTTAAGCATTTGTGGTGAAGTAATTTTATGTGATGTGAGTAGTTGCTCAGAGGCTAGAGTTTTTTTTTTTTTTTTTTTTTTTTTTAATTTTATGTGATGTGAGTATTTTTTTTTAAAAAATTTACGGAAGTTTTTTTTATAATTTTTTTTTTATTGGAACCGTTGGTAGTATTTTTAAAAATTTTTATAGGAGCCGTGGGTAGGTAGCCTTCCATTCTTATTTTTGGTTAGAAATGTGGGGTAGTGGGGCTAGGAAGTGAGAAATGGGAAGTGTGAGGGTAGTGGGAAAATTTTAGTTGATTTACCATCTTAACCTTATTTCTTTTTTTAAGGAATAAGAATAGATTAATTAAATTAGGGGTATTTTTTATAGTAAAAAAAACAATAACTAACTTTTTGAATTCTCTTAATATATACATAAAAAAAATGAAAAAAAAAAGTAACCATATATATATAGTTGAAGTATCATTTTGGATTTAAGTAGATAATAGCAAAAAAAGAAAAAAAGAAATATGAATAAAATAGAAGTAGAGAATGTGTAATAAACGTGGGTATTCAGAGAAAAAAAAAACAATAAACGTGAGCTAGTGGGAGGTTTTTTATTAAGAAGAAAAAATAAAATAAAAAAGTCTAAATTTTAGGATGCTTGAGATAAGAGGGTAAGAGGTGTGTGTGTGTGTTTTTTTTTTTTTTATAAATAAAATTAGTAGAGGTGTTTAGTCAAATGAAAAAGAAAAAGAAAAAGAAATGCTAAATTTTAGCTTAAAAAAAAGAACATGAAGAATGAAGATATTTTTAAATCACATAAAAATCCAATTCAAAAAAGGGAATCATGTTATAGATAATATAAATGAACAAAAATTAGATAGTTGTTTGTTATTAGTTCAAATTTAAATTCATTAATGAAATTATTTTTTTGGCCTATATCAATAACCGTCAGTAATGATTTGTTATTGCTAAATTTGTTTTAAAAATATTGTTTTTTTTTAAGAAAGTTTTAAAAGTATTGTTGATATATATATATATATATATATATATATATATATATAAGTAAGGGTAAGATGGGAAAACCCAAAGCGGAGATGATAACTATCCGATTACCAATCTAGCATTTTATATTCGTATCTTTTTTTCTCTCCAGGCCCTAAACTCTCTCTTCCCTTCCGTTGAAAGAAATGCAGGAAACGGTAGAACAGCGTTCACTACCACCGTTTCTCCGACGGAGGAACACCAATGTCCCAATCGACATTTCACTCAACATCCTCGCAAGGCTGCCGGTCAAACCAGTAATGAGATTCAGGTGCGTTTGCAAATCCTGGGACTCCTCAATCACCAACCCCAATTTCATCTCTACCCACCTTAACAACAACAACAACATGAACAAAGACGATGATGATGATCGTGGTTATCTCTTTCACATGCCCAATGTTATTACAAGGACCATGTATTCGTCTTCTAGTTCTAGCAACCCAGTCTGTACTGTTGTTTGTGACCGCACTTTCAATAGGATTTCCGAGCACCCAATTCCCTCTGATCTTCTAATCAACTTCGCCGAAATAGTCGGTTCGTTTAACGGTCTATTGTGTCTCGCTGAGTATGGAAATGGTGCTACTTATGATGAAGTTATATACTTGTGGAACCCCAGTATTCGAAAATTCAAGAGGTTGCCTCGTACTTGGTTAAGCCAATATGATTGGGATGCTACTGGGTTTGCTTATCATTCGGAAAGAGATGACTACAAGGTTGTAAAGATTTATTCTCCGTCGTCGAACAGAATTAAAAGGCCTGAGGTTGAGGCTGAGGTTTATAGTTTGAGCTCGGATTCGTGGACGAGGGTTGGCATCTCATTGAGGCCCAATGTTGTGGTCTCCAAGGTCAAGGATTATTCGTCGGCCTCGTTTGTTAATGGGGCTTTGCATTGGTTGGTGTCTGTTAGTGAAGGTGAAGTGAAATTTCGAAATAGGAAAATCATTTTGTCATTTGATGTGGATGATGATAAATTCGGTGAGATTGCACTCCCTGGTGGACATGGACTGAAACGGCTACGTTCGGAGCGCTTCAAAGAAAATCTAGCGGTGTTTAAGGGGAAACTGGCCTTCATTACATTTGGAAATCGTGAATTTGCTTACTTCAGAGATAGTGTCGGGTCTTGCCAATGCGTCATTTGGGTGATGGAGGAATATGGTGTATGTGAATCTTGGAATAAACTTTTTTCTGTGCGGTTGGGAGAAGTTGAAAGTTTCTTTGGTTGCACCAGGTTTGGTGAACTTCTAGTTCAGAAGGCTTTCAAGTTCAAATATGGTGCTAGTGACGTACTGAGGTTGAATAATTGTGTGATTGTTTCACTTGACCCCGAAACTTTACATGAGAAGGATCTTGGTGTTCAACAACTTCCAAATATAGCTACTACTTTTGAGGAAAGCCTTGTTATACTTGATCGAGCAGATGGGCTGTCTGGATAGGAAGTGAAATCATTAGCTTTCATAGAATTTTGTTATGCAATTTCTAATAATAATGAGATCATTATCATGTTTTTACTTTTAGTTATGTGGTAGGCATGAAAGTGTTGGTATGACACGGTGGGTTGGATTTTATAGATGAAGGATAATATCCCTTACTGCTTTCGGAATAGGGTATCAAATACAGGAGATTTGCTTGGGGTTCAGCAGTTTACCATCTTTTATTGCAGAGAAATGGAACATTTATGGAGGTCTGATCAGCTCTGAAGAAGGTATTTTGTAATTAGTAAATTGAAAGTCAAGAATGGTGTGGTTGATAGAGGGAGGTTTAAGAATTTTGTTTTTAATAGAGCTTTACATTGTGTGTTTTTTTTTTTTTTTTTAACTCTGTTTTTGGATAAAGGGTTCTTAATTCTTAGTAATAGTATCTCTTTGAACTCCCTTACTCTGTGTTTGCTTATTCTGAGTTGGCAATTGTATGTTTGCGGCAATTTAAGCCTTGGGGCTTATGACTGTTGTGACAGATGACAGTCTGTTGTGTTCCTTGACAATCAAAGCACAAATTTTTTTGGTTGGTAGTGCCTTTAAAACAAACGATTTTGTGCTAGTGCATGTCACCTCCTATTAGTCAATGTTTTGTTAGGTCCTTTTATTTTAATTTTTAATGTTATTTTTTTTATTGATTTGGGGCCACTGATAAATTTTCAATTAGAAGATTAGTTTTGAAACAACTGACATTTTCCTGTGTCTAGTAGTGTTCTTCACCTAGGTTAGTTAGTGTACACCTGACATTCCAACAATGGTTTTTCTCATAATTAATCATTCCATCAAGAATATTAGTACTGCTCATTGGTGTTTTTTATGTTTTTTTTGGTTGATTGAAAGTTAAAGTTCCTTTCCATGCACAAGAGGTGTTTTAAAAAACATGCAATATACATTAAGATATATGCACTAGCAACATTTTTGAGACTACAGAGGTCAATCAATGGTATAAACAAAGCCATCCTGATTAGAAATAGAAGTTAGTGTTTATGCAAACAATAACTACTACTAGTTAATCCCAACTAGTAGTCTTCTAACATGAAGGGGTGGATTTTATTCATGATGGATAAAATCCCTTACTGCTTCTGGAATGGGGTATCAAATACAGGAGATTTGCTTGGAGTTTGAATGCTGTTTTGTGCAGATTTGATTGGGGTTCTGCAGTTCACCATCTTTTATTGCAGAGAGATGGAACATATATGGAGGTATGATTAGCTCTGAAGAAGGTATTGTGCAGTCTATCAAATGGGAAGTCAAGATTCAAGACCCGTGTGGTTGCTAGAAGGAGGTTTAAAAACTTTGTTTTTAATAGAGCTTTATGTTGTGTTTTCTTGATAATGTTTTTGGATTACAGGTTCTTAATTCTTAGTTCTGTTTGAACTCCCTTACACTGTGTTTGTTTATTCTGTGTTGGTAATTGTAAGTTTGCAGCAATTTGCTAAGCCTTTGGGCTTAGGACTCTTTTAACAGATGGTGGTCTGCTGTGTTCCTTGCCAATCAAAGCATGAAAATCTGGTTAGTATTGCCTTTAAACCAAACAATTTTTTGCCAGCGCATGCCACCTCCTATTAGTCATGTTTCGTCAGGTCCTTTTGTTTTAATTTTTGATAAATTGGAAGTTTTACCTATCAATATATATATATATATATATATATATATATATATATATATATTTGGAAGTTTTTTATTTTTTATTAATTTGGGGCATTTGATAATTTTGCAGTTAGTATAGTTGGATTAGGTTTGAAACAACTGACATTGTCACCTGTGTCTAGAAGTGGTCTTCACCTAGGTTAGTGCACACCTGACATTCCAACAATGGTCTTTCTCATATTTAATCACTCCATCAAGAATATTAGTACTGCTAATTGGTGTTTTTTTTGTTCTTTTTGCTGCCATTGAATTAGAGTTAACTTAGATCAAATATCAATCTATCCTCTAGAAATTTCATACTTAAATCGTATGAGACTGATATTTTCTTCCAACATAGAATTCTCTAACCCAGCCTTCATCCACTTATTTCATGTCAAGTATAAATTTTACAACTGTGATGTAACGAGAACAATAGAGGTGGTTGTTTGGAATGATTTATGGTCAACCAAAGCACAAAAGAGTGTATAATAAACCTGCTCACATAGTTATGATAAGTCAAGCTTTTCCGTAAGATAATAAATTCAATTTTTTTTTTTTTTTGTTTTAATGTTTTTGTAGCCCCCTAGACAATGTGGTAGGTTACTCTAACTGATGGTTTTTAACTTTTAGCAACATCAATAAATTCAAATTTTGTATTTTCCAATTCCAAGTAGCAGCCTTTGTATCTGCTTTTAAAAGCTGTAGTTTAAGAATTTTTCTGATTATTTAATTTGGATACTCTTCTGTCTTGTTAATTGTTGTTACCCCTCTTTTCCAAATTACATTATCCACAATAGCCTGCCTTTTGGAACCAAAATTTTCTCCACTACTAACCTGTCCTCATTGGCCCAACAAGGAATCAATTTCATTACATTACTAGATTTTATACACTTTTATATTCATAATTCCTAAGATATGATAATTTGGAGATGTGATAAGGCATGTATGAACTTTTAAGTCTAGTTTGCTCTCTGTGTGTGTGATGAATTGAAGCTCATTTCCCTTGTCATTATAAACTCTCAAATTGTAGCTTTTTCCTGATAGGTAGAGCAATTTTATTAATCAGGAAAAAAAAAGGAACTTTTGAGTTCATGATGATGAACACAAACAGGAATTATAAAAATATCAAATTGTAGGTCTAAGAGAAGCTAGGAACTCAAACATGGGTGAACAATTAGATGGACCCCCAAAACCTTGACAAATCAAAAAGAGTGCGTTGAAGCACATATTTTAATTGATCCAAGGAGGAGTTTTCTATATCGTCAAACAAACTACGATTTATTTTCTTCCAAATAATTCACATAAAAAATTTGGTACCAAGTTCCAGATATCTTAACCATGCTTCCCGAACCAATTTCTCCAACAAAACAATAAACTCACAACAAAACCTGACATGACCTAATGAATCCCAAACATCTGAAATACATACCCCCACAAAGCATGTGATAGCATGCGCAATATCATAGTGAAGTAATATGATTCATTGACTCCCCATTACTTCAACACATAGAGCACCAATTCACTAATGGCAATCCCCTCCTCATAAGATTATCCAAAACACAAGGATCTGACCTAACTTTGTGGTCCACATAAAGATCACAACCTAGGAACCTTAATGGTCCAAATACCCTTCCATGGAAATGGGGAAGGGAACACCATTTCTTTCTTCATTGTGCCATCACTTCTAGTTTCTAGGCTATGGAGAACTGATATTTGCGTTCGACATAGTTTTTCTAATTTATTGATTCTATCAAAACTTGTTAGTGTTGACCATTTACATCTGATCAATTATCTAGTCTTTAGTTGTCATAAATTTTGTGCTACCAAAAGAGATTTATTGTAGAAGAGAAGTCAGGCCCCTAGACTTTTTAGTTTTTACGGTGAGAATTAGTATTACTAAGAACACTGGAGCTTATGCATATTCCCCAATCCAAAACTCAATCTTGCATCATGAGAATGATGCTATCATAAGGACTTCGAATAATACAGATCAGTTATTCTCCATGCTTGCATGGACTTAAAACATGCACAGAATATGTTACTTTCCATGATTGAGGCTTGGAAAACCACGTTAAAGTGAAGAGAAAATTTGTAAAGGATTCTAATTTTACCAAAATGATCTCATTGTATCCAAAAAAGACACGCCATGACAATGTGTAGACAATTCTACAATAGAAAAACAATTTTTATTTATTATTGTACGATAGAATTTAACTTATGACATCTGCACTATGATTATTGTTGTTTATCATTAAGTTAAGTCATCATTTGGTTTTTGGTGTAGGCAGGATTCAAAGTCCAATCACTTATTAGAGAATCAGAGATTAACAATAAAAAGGGATCCAATCAGGTATTAGTTAGTGGGGGTTCTCCATGAGGAGCCAAAGCAATACCTCCTATGTGGTAAGTTTGCTTCACAACATGGTGTCTTTTATTTATGAGTTTGGCTTGGCTTGAGTCCAGTATCTAGTGTACTAAACCCAATAAGATGCTGCCGTGTGGCAATTGTCAACATCCTATCAAGTCCAATGCATAGGAATCATTGGACCCAAGCTTCTCCCATTTTTTATAACCCCATTTCCCATCGAAGACACAATAACTTATTGGAAAAAATTTAAGAAGGTACTTGGTCCACGAATGATGAGAAGATAGATAAGATCAAAGGATAGATACTCTAATGGATTCCACGAATGGATATAAGAGCAAAGTTCATCACACAAAGGAAACTCTTTCAAGGGATAAGAGTAGGTAGAAGAAACCACTCTTAAATGTTGTTTGACCCCTTGGAGAAAGGAGCCATTAAGCCTTAAGATGACACCTAATTTTATGGTAAAATTTGTTTAGATAAGGGCCTCAATTGCAGGCTTGCAAATCACATTAGGCTGGGGTTGGGGATTCTTTAGAAGGCAGTCACTGTGTGTCACCATATGTGAAATTTTGGAGATGGGACTAGTTCCTTCAATGTTACAAAGAAAACTCCAATTACTAATAGAGTGGGCTAAAGAGATGCTCTTTCTAACTACATGTAAAGCCTGCTAATAATCACATGAACCTAATTCTAATGAACTATGGACTAATAAACCGAACACCAAGTTCTAACTTCGTCCCTAAGTTGAAATACAGTGTATTTCCCTCTATCCATGATTCCATGTAATTGTTACATGTTATCCTTGTAATGTGTGGTCTAATATAAATGATACACTTTGTACAATATAATTTATCATTTGATGTGTGCACATTAAATTACTAACATAGTTTACTCTTAACAAAATTTCATTACCAAAGTTTTAACTTAAGGTTAAATATCAAAATTTGCAAGAAACTTCATTTAATTTAATAATAATAATAATAATATTATTATTATTTTGTTTTAACAAAATAATTGATAATATGTGAGGGAAAAAAATTATTATAGGTATTATAAATTTATAAGTACAGTCATGTGTCTCTACTCTCTACTCCTTAGCCGACCCTAATACTCTCTCTCTTCTCTTCTTCTGTTCAGTGCTATCCTCTCCTCCATTGAAACATGTTGCAAACACAACCAAAACCAACCAACAATCATCTCCCAAACGATGTTGCACTCAACATCTTGTCAAGGCTACCAGTCAAATCAATCATAAGATTCAGGTGTGTTCACAAATCTTGGGACTCTTCAATCACTCAGGGCTAGCCCTAGGCCTAGGCCACTTAGGCCATTGCTTAAGGCCCCCTTACTAGAGAAAGGCTCCAAATTTGGAGGGCAAAAATTGTTTGTTTTTTTTTTATTTCTTTTAATTTTTTAATTTTTTGGGAGATATTAAAAAAAATTTTAGTTTACATTTTTTTTTTCACTATTAAGAAGACCCAAAGAATTAAATAATGCTAGAGATAGAGATAAGACAAATTTAAATAAATAAGTCTTACAAATAGACATGTTACTAATCACAACTATCCAACTATTCAATTCCCTCTCACCTTCGTTTATATCTTGCTGAAATAGTCAATTCATGCAATGGCCTATTGTGTGTCGCGGACTTTGGAACTATTGCCAATATGGCTGAAGTTATATATTTGTGGAACCCCGTGCTAGGAAATTTAAGAGGTTGCCTGATACTTGAATAAAAAAATATAAATGTTAGGCTATCGGATTTACTTATCAGTCCAAGACTAATGACTACGAGGTTGTAAAAATCTATTCTACTTTGTCTTCTGGATGCTACAATGAAGAACCTCAGCTTGTGACTGAAGTATACACATTAAGCTTGGGCTCGTGGAGAAGGGTTGAAGTCTCATTGAGAGCTAAGGTTGAGGTCAGTTGTTTCACGGCTAATTCAACTGCCACATTTGTTAGTGGGGCTTTGCATTGGTTAGGAGAATTTCTTGAATTTAATGAAGACAATGATGATGATGATGAAACAAAGATTTTGTCATTTGATGTGAAAGCTCGTATTTATGCTAAAACCCAAGAGCTTGTTCAGACCCTCAAATAAAAATTACGGCTAAATTGTTTTTACTCTAACTTAAGCTAAGTGCGGAACTAGAGTAAATAAGTGCAATGAACCGATAAAGCTACCCTAAGCCATATTCATTCATCATCAACAATAAAATGAAAGCTTAAAGAGTAGGAAAGAGATATGCAAATACAAGATAGCACTGAGACTTGTTATCGAAGAGAAAACCGAAGAACTTAACGAAAAATCTCCTTGCGACCCTCCAAGTCAAAATTGCTTTATTAGAGAATAAATTTGGAGTACACAAATAACAAATGACCTTCCAAGTCTAGTCTATCCCATGTACTTGAGTCCTCCAAGCTCCTACTACCAACGGACTTCTCGGAGTCTTGTCTTCTCTAACTTTCCGGATCCCATAATTCAGTCCGATTGCATCCGCCAATGAATGACTCCTTCCAATGCTTCCCAACAATATGAAAATCTCATTTGACACTTAGAATGGGTGTGGTAAGTGTTTGAGCTAATCAAGGATCTAGAGATGGAGAGGTAGGAGTTGAGGAAAACTACAAGGAAATGTGTAGATAATTGTGAGTATGATAGTCTCTAACTCTCAAGTGTATTTGTTAAAATTTTCTCTCTGAAAAGCACTTATTACAATTCGTGAATAATGAAGGTATTTATAATGTAGGTAAAGAATATGGTAAAGCATCACAACTTTTTGCCAAATAGAAACTTTTGCGGGTTGGCCCTTCTCACGAAACACTTGCGAAACTGACAGCCTGACATGACTCTTCATCTTTTAGTCATGTGCTCCACACATGGCCTTTTTGCAAGTTGCTTCTCGCGAGCTAGTCGCGAAATCCACTGATTCATCATTTGAAACTTGATTCTTCACTGATCTCTCACACTCATCCCTTACAAATAAACCCACATACATACAAGGAAAATTATTACAAAAATTACATTCAAATTTGGCACGGAATTAAAGCCAAAACAATATAGTTGGAAATCATAACTTTACATGATGTAAACATTTAGAAATTCGTAGAGATAGCACTCCGTGGTAAACGTACAATGAATCACAAAAACGTAGCAGTGTTCAAGGGGAAACTGGCCTACATTATATTAGGAAATCCTATAAACTACCACGTTGACTATATCAAGCCATGCTCCATTTGGGTGATGGGAAAGTATGATGTACATGAATTATGGAATAAAATTTTGTCATTACGGATGGGAGATGTTGTAGACTGCTTTGGTTTCACTAGTCATGGTGAAATTCTAGCTCAAAGAGAAGTCAAGGGTCTAATTGATGACCGCATGATTGTTTCAATCAATCTTGAAACTTTACATGAGACAGATCTTGTTGTTCAACAAGTTCCAAATATAGCTACTACTTTCATGGAAAGCCTTGTGTTACTTGATGAAGGAACTGAGCTATCTGCTTGAGAGGTGAAATTATTAGTGACAATCATAGGATGTGTCATGTAAGTTTGATATAAATGAGATCCTTATAATGTTGTTTCCTATGGTGTCATTTTGTTTCTTTGTAGGCATAAAAGTTTTGGGTATGATGTAAATGTGTGAATTTTATTCATGATTTATATCAAAACATAAAGCTTGAGGCAGTTTCACGACAGAATATATCTATTAAACATTTACTTCTTAATGTTTGTCAACACCTTGACTGTTTTGGTGTTGGAATTGTTTCCTCCTCGTGCGTTGGAGGCTAAATCATATGTTTAGAGGTAATAAGAAACAATGAGTATGTTCAGCTGCTAATGCATTGTGTTTCTATTTAATAATTTTGTGGTCATCTTCTGAAAATGATTAATAGCTTATCCTAGAGAAACCGGTTACAGTACTGATGAATAGATATATATTCAAATTTTATTTATTTATTTTTTGAGAATTCTTGATTTCATTGAACTAAGAACAAAATTCATAACCCAAGAGTTGGAGCCATGGAGCCAGCAAAGCCAAAACAACAGAACACAAGTGAAGAGTCAAAACTAACTTAACTATTAAGACAAGTTCACAAACTTCACTACACAACATCAACCAGGGCCAAGACCAACCCTTACAAGTTACAACAAGTTACAAAGCTGATAAATTCATTCAGAATAGCCCAATTTGCACAGAGAATTGTGCTAAGGATGGAGTTGTCCACTTCACTGCTTCCCTCCCTTCTTCACCTTATATATATATATATATATATATATATATATATATATATATATATATATATATGTATGTATGTATGTATTTTTTTTATAGACTTAAGGATTTGCTCATGTGTCTTAACCTCATCAACATAGATTCTATTATTCCTTTGAATCCACAAGTGGTAAATTATTTCCCAACACAACATTTGTGGGATAATTCATTAGACGTTTGCTAACCTGTAGAGCATGCAAGTGTAGAAGCAGGTCAAATGCTAAGTTGTTGAATATAATACTGATCCACTCGACCATGATCCAAGCAAGGTTACATTCTAGTAGACTGGCAAGTCCTAGGGGCTATGACCATATGAGTAAGACACAATTTCCTATAGAATTGATGTTGAATATTAATTTAACAAAAGCATTTTAATACGTATGGAAAGATTTAGTGATGATGTGCAACTTATCCAAAAAAAAATGGGATTTAGTGAAGTGCAAGTTTTCAAGCATGCTTTGTTGGAAGCTTGATACTTTGAAGTGGACATCTAAAATGCAAATAGATTAATGGAAAATTTCAACACATTGTATCAGACGTTCAGAATAACAAGCCAGGAGTTTAAACTAACTTAGTGCAAACTTCAACAGGTTAGTTGGTTCAATTTAAACACAAGCAATTTGACACTACAGTGGAAAAAGGAATATATATATATATATATATATATATATATATATATATATATATATATATATATATATATCTTATTAGTTGGCTCTTTATATTTTTGGTCTCTGCTCCTACATATGCATTTTGGGTTCTACAGAAAATTTTATCTCAAGGGCAACTTCCTTACCTTAGCGTTAGCATGGTTCTACACTTAATCTCTACAATTTTTCTACTACATTAGTTCAAATATTCAGTTTTAAATGTGATCCTCATTTGACTGCTGCACAGACAGTAGCCTAAATGTCAGAGATTGTGGGACTTGCTGTGATATCTAGAGAGGAAATTTCCTTAACAAAGAAGGAGCCTTCATTTTACAACCTAGAATAAGTGCAGCTTCATTGAGGACTACTGCAGATACAACTTGCTTGGCCAACACGTCACTGTTGCAGATACAATTTGATTGGAGTTTATCTTGATTTGAGCAAATAGCATTCTCCCCTTTAAGATGATTCATAGCCCAGTGACTTATGAACCTCATCACATTAATTGCAGTGCATCATTTTGCATCTTGCAAATAGCCTAAACAAGATATCTTAAGTCACAATCAGATACAAGGGTTGCACTTTTCCTACTAGCCTAATCAAGATAAAAAATCTCGATTTTCTCAGTTGTCCATTCTCTGCAGTCTCCCCTTCGTGACAAACCAAACCACAAAACAGTGGTCTGCTGAGATTTTAAGCCAAACAAGTCTGCGCTAGTGGCAACTCCTATTTGGTTATTTTTTTTTAGAACTATATGTTATATTTCTAGATCAATTTACCTGTTTTTCCTAGCCTTTGATAATTGGCAATCTGAGTCTAGTCGATAGAGTTTTGAAATAACACTAGCATGCACCTACAGTATGCCTCATTAAGCACATCTAACAAATGCAATACATTTCCTTGGAAAATTCTCTGCGATATTTTTCTACAGAGGAAGCGGCAAATTCTGAATGTCCTCTGTCATCCATGTAAAAGTTGCGTTGCCACAGACAATAAAGCATCTCCTTTTTAATAATCTTCACTTAAGGATGAGCTGCTCCTTAAACTGGTCTTATGTCAGGGTACAACCTCAACATTCCAACTTGGTTCTCCTGTATTCAATCATTCCATATAGGTTGGTAGTTTTGTTTTTAACAAATTGGTGTGTAAAATAGAGTTAACTTTAGAATTTTATTTCCATTGGAAAAATAGTTCGGCATTTTTTGGGTGCAATTAGCCAGTGACGGAGCCAGAAATTTATGTTAGGGGGGCAAGATCAAAAGACAAGATTGGAAATAAAAAATTAATCAATATTAATAACAAAATAAGTAAACAACTATATGATAATGTAATTGTCATACAAAATCTAACATAAAATGTAAACTTTAATTTATTTTTTCACACCTAACTTATTTTACTCAATTGCCCTCAATGATTTTTCATATTTTGAAATTGCTGCATGATTTCTTCATACTTAATAGTCTTAAATATATCTTTTTCAATATATGTGACTAAGCAATCATTCATTCACTGATCTCCTATTTGATTGCATAATTGATTTTTAATTATGTTCATTACTGAAAAATCTCTTTCAACAGTAACTGTTGCAACTAGTAAGATTAGTGCCAAAGTCACTAATGAGTAAACTAATTGATATAAAACATTCTTTTTCATTTCTACAATATTTTCAATAAACTGTCCAATTCTTCTAAATGCTGAAAACTCTTCAGTGAACTGCATGCCGTGGATGTATGTCTCAAGTTGGTTATCCAAGAAAGAAACTTGAGACAAAAAAATTCTACAGACAGTTTGGTCTAGTCCATCAAATTTACTAAGTGGGACCCACTAATATTTTATATATAGAATTATACTAAGAGAAGAAGTTTACTACTACTGGAAAAACTAGAAAGGTAACGTGAATTCACTTAATTGAGATTTTTTTTTTTTTTTGTCTTTCATCCTTAGTTTTTTATTAAAGAAATACTTTGATTTACTAAAGTTGCATTTCTTTTTTTCTCAATAAAGCAGGGAAAAAAAAGGAAAAAAGTCAAGGCACTGGAAGGAAGTAAACGCTAGAATGGGAGTGAGCAGCATTTTCTTCTTAAATTATCTTTCACGGTTGGCAAAGATGGCCATTTGTGTATGAGAAATTGTTGTTGCCAGGGGCGCCCCTGCCCGGGGGGGGGGGGGGGGGGGGGTGGGGGGCACAAAACATTTGAAATTTCAGGAGGGGCAGGTGCCCCCCCTCCGCCCTTGCAAGTAGCTGATGGACCTTGCTAGAGGCTGGATTACATCCACAAATTTTGTTTAGAACAATGGCTTAAAAATACTATTGATAACAAAAGCTTAGCTTGTGATTTAGTCCATGACATTTAAAATGGTTACTCTTAGTCCCTTAGAGGACATAACCTAAATAAAATCTGATATCATATTTGATAGGACAAAAAATCATCATTTTAAATTTTGTAAAGTAATAAAATAAATTATTTTAACTTTGTTGAAGATTTAAATGTCAACATCTAGAATTCAAATCCTCCTTCCTCAAACTTCATGATAAGAGTAATTATCATAAAGTAGATACTACAAGTTGAAATTATGCCGTATTTATAAAAATAAATAAATAAATAAAGTCAATCACTTTAAATTTAAATGACAAAAATCAGCTGGGAACAAAAATTTTGAGGACCAATGAAAATAGTAGATTAGGTCAAAAAAATTCTCATTAAAATAAAAAAGTCAAACTATCACAGAGTTCCTTTTTTTTTTAATATATAATTTTTTTAAGAGAATTTCAACCTATGATGTCTGTTCTTGATGATAACTTCATATCATCAAGTCAAGACACAAACTAATTAGTTTTTTGAAAGATTTTACTAGCTAACTTAACTATCAGAGAGTTCTGAGTGTTAAAATGTGTTAGAGTACTAGCAATGAGGGATGTAAAAAAATACTTATTTTATATAACAATACACTCAACATCCTCAAACACTACTTATTTTACATCTTTAAACACTAATTTATTTATTTTACCAATTCATACAACAATACACTCAACATCCCAATTTTTATTTATATATTTAACCCAATAAAATAATATAAACTACCCTATCAACTCATTCTTTCTCTTTTCTCCCATCTATCTCTTTCATCTTTTTTATACTTTTATGTACTTTTATATTTGCTTTTATGTTTAGTAACCATGAATAGTAGGTTGTACACATACAACTTTACTATTCATGGTTGCTAAAAATTTTTAGCAACCCACATCCAGATGAAGTTGAATTTGAGCGGATGAGTTGCTAAAATAGCAACTTGGATTTTTACAAACCCAATACTAGTCCTCTTAACAGTAGAGTCGCGTTAAAACTCTGCTACTCTTCACTATTTAACCTACTAATAAATTCTAATACAGTCGTGTCTGTAGTTGTACTCTACTAACCGGCCCTCGCTTTTCTCTCCTCTTCTTCTTCTTCGCTTCTCTACTGTGCTGTCTCCGAAAGGCATGACGCAAAGGAAACAACCACGACCACAACCAAAATCAAGACAGAGGAATGGTTATGTCCTTGTCCCAGATGACATCGTACACAGCATCTTGCTAAGGCTACCTGTCAAATCACTTATGAGGTTCAGGTGCGTTTGTAAATCCTGGTACTCATCCATCACCAGCACCAATTTTATCTCTACCCATCTTAATAACAGTAACAACAAAGATCATGGTTATATGGTACACATGGCTGCTGTTTTCAGAAAGCCCCCAGTCTGTACAGTTGTTTGTGACCGCACTTATAGTAGGATTTCCAAGTATGCAATATCCTTCACTTTTCATTCATGCCATGCAGAAATAGTCGGTTCGTGCAATGGCCTATTGTGTCTTTTTGAGAATAGAAGAGGTAGGAATTGGGGTAATGTTATAAATTTGTGGAACCCCAGCATTAGAAAATTTAAGAGGTTGCCTGATTCTTCTTTAAGCGGCCAATATGATCAAATTTCTAATGGATTTGGTTATCAGTCCGAGACGAATGACTACAAGGTTGTAAAGATCTATTCTTGTCCTACAGGCGACATAATGCAGAATAGTATTGTGGCTGAGGTTTACACATTAAACTCGGACTCATGGAGAAAGGTTGGAATCTCTTTGAGACCCAAAGTCGCGGTCTCCAGTATAGAGACTTATTCATCTCCCACGTTTGTTAGTGGAGCTTTGCATTGGTTGGGATATTTTAATACTGAGTTCAAAGATTTACAATCTGAAAAAGGAATTTTGTCGTTTGATGTCAACAATGAGAAATTTGGAGAGATAGCACTACCTAATAGAGATACAAATTACAATAAAGGATTGGCAAGTATTGGGCTGTTCAAGGGGAAGCTGGCCTTCATTACATTTGGATGCTACAATATTTTTTTGGATGTGCCATGCTTCATTTGGGTGATGGGGGAGTATGGTGTACATGAATCATGGAAGAAACTTTTTTCGTTACGGTTGGGACATTTTGAAAATTTCTTTGGTTTCACTAGGCATGGTGACCTAATAATTCGAAAAAATGTCGAGGTTCCATTTTTTAACTTCAAGGTTGTTTCAATTAACCATGAACTTTGCATGAGATGGATCTTGTTACTCATCATCTTCCAAGTATTGCTTTTACTTTCGTGGAAAGCCTTGTGTTACTTGATTGAGGGATTGAGCTATCCATAAGAGGCAAATCATTTGTGATAATTGTAGAATTTTTTTGTGCAAGTGTCATACAAATGAGATCATTGTCATATTGTTTCCTTTGGTATCTTTTTTTTTGTTTTTTTTTTGGTGGTAGGCATAAAAGAATTGGTATGATGTAAAGGAGTGAACTTTATTCATGATTTAAATCAACACAGAAAAGCTTGTGGCAATTTCATGGAAAAGCACATTTATATAACATTTTGCTTTTGCAATTGTTTTCCCCTCATGCTTTGGTGGCTAAATCATATGTTTATTTCCAGAGGTATATATGAAACAAGTATGTTCAGCTGCTTATGCACTGTGTTTATATTAATATTATTGTCTTCAGAAAATGTTTAATAGCTTATCCTAGAGAATCCTGTTATAGTATTGATGAATAGATTATATTTTCGAATTATTATTTTTTTATTTAATAATTCAGCATTTCATTGTGCTAAGAACAAAGATTTCAATCCAAGACTAGGCTGACTCCAAGACTGGGAGCCATCACAGCCAAAACAACAGACCACAAGTGAAGTGTCTAAACAAACTCAACTACAGACACAAGTTCACAAACTGCACCACACAACAACTAGAGCCAAGACCAGCCCTTACTAGAAGTTAAAAAACAGACAAATTCATCTAAGAATACTACAATTGGCACACAGAATTTTGTTAAGGATGTAGTTATCCACTTGCCCACCATAATCTCTAGAACATTTGCTCAGCTGTAAAGCAAGCAGGTGTAGAAGCAAGTCCAATGCTAAAGCTCTGTTGAATATATTATTGAACCGAGCTATCTGGATAAGAGGTGAAAGCATTGGTGATAATCATAGAATTTTGTTATGCAAGTATGATACAAATGAGATCATTATCTTGTTTCCTGTGATATCATTTTGTTTTTGATAGGCCTAAAAGTATTGGTATGATGTAAAGGAGTGAATGTTATTCATGATTTTATCAACCCTAAGAGTGTGTGGCGATTTTATGACAGAATATATTTATTCAACATTTACTACTTAATGTTTGTAACCACCTTGACTGTTTTGGTGTAGTAATTACTGTTTTGATGTTGTTATTGTTTCTCCTCATGCTTTGGTGGGTAAATCATATTTTTATTGCAGGAGGCTAGGTAATAAGAAACAATGAGTATGTTCAGCTGATTATGCATTGTGTGTCAATTGTTGTTGTTGTGGTAATCTTCTGCAAATGTTTAATAGCTTATTATAGAGAAACCTGTTACAGTACTGATGAATAGAGTATATATTCAATTTCTTTTTTTATTTGATAATTCTTGATTTCATTGAACAAAGAACAAAGTTTACAGCCCAAGACTAGGCTAACTCCAAGGCTGGGAGCCAAAACAGCAGAATAAAAGAGTCTAAACAAATTCAACTATAGACATAAAGTTCACAAACTGTACTACACAACAACCAGAGCCAAGACCAGCAATTACAAGAAGTTATAAAAGAGACAAATTTATCTAAGAATACCCCAATTCGACAAAGAATTTCGTAAAGGATGGAGTTGTGTCTCCACTCTCCACTTTACTGCTTCCCTCAATTCTTCCTCATATCACTTTTCATACACTAAAAGATATGATCCTCTGTTTTAAGTTAACCTCACCGTCATATATTCTATTTTCCTTTGAATACATATGGTAAATTGTTGCCCACCAAGACATTTGTGGATAATCTTATGAACATTTACTTAGCTGTTAAGCAAGCAAGTGAAGAAGCAAGTCAAATGCTAAGCTGTTGAATATAGTACTGACGCAATCACCAAGTACCAAGTCAAGGTACTGTCTAGTCGAGTGGTAGATCCCAGGTACCAGGGCCACTACAGATAGTTTCCTATAGAAAGATTTTCTTTGCTTTTTTGATAGGTATTTCAATATTTTCCTATAGAAAGAATTGATGCTGGATTCTAATTTAACAAACAAATTTCATTTATTTGGAAAGATTTAGTGATGAAGTGCAAGCTTTCAAGCATGCTTTGTTGAGAGCTTGATAGAAGTAGTTCCTTTATTACTGTTTGATTACTTTCTCCTCTTTTTCTTTTTCTTTTTTCTTTTTTCTTTTTTCTTTTTTCTTTTTTCTTTTTTATGTGTGTGTGTGGGGGGGGGGGGGGGGGGGGTTGTTGTTGTTGTTTGGAGAGGAGAAGGCAGGGAGTTACAGTTTTGTGGTCTGAACAAACAAACAAGCAAGTCCAAAAATAAAAATAATCCACAGCAAATAAGCCTAATGTAACACCACATCCAAGCTAATGTAACTGGCAGGATTTGTCATTCTTGAAGCATCTTTGCGGTGTTTTGGAAATTCAAATTTCTATATGAATGTTGTATTGCACTGCATCTTTTTCAGGTCTGAAGCTAACACTAGAAAGTTACTCATTTTAGTCCTTCACTAAGAGAGCTATATGCTATAGGTCTCACTACATTGCATCTGAGAGAAAAATTTATTCCCTTTATTAGCCAAAAATACTGAAATTTTCAGTTACAGACAGTTATCTCTGATGTTCCTCTCAATAATCGTATTTCATAGTTCTGAATACATTTTAGTACTTGCGGTTTATGGATCAGATGTTACACTTAAATCTCCTCTGATCAGCACAAGTTATCTTGTAGTAATGATCTTTTCCCTGCCGGAGTGCTTCATTGAAATTGTGTTATTTCTTAGGTTGAAAGAACTTTGGTGGGCATGCAACTTGGGCCTTGCAATGGATATAATTGGCAAAATCATAAGGAAAGCAGCATAAGCTTGCCATGTCTTACATGTCTTATCAGGACTAATTGTGAGGAGCATCATAGATTGATTACTCATGGAATCTATTAATTTTTCCAACATCCAGCCCGCTGTGGTTTCTTCATCCAGTCTGTTAGTACCACCGATAAACAATCAGATTTTCACTTGTATTTTTGGCACTTCTTTGCGCAACTGATTACACATGAAGGATATTTCTTGAGGCAATTTTCTCGATTCAAATTATGAAGAATATTCCCATGGCGTTCCTTCTGGGGGTGCCATTGATAAAGTGAGAATCTGAAGTTTTTATTTGTTTGCAATCGATTGAACATTCCTCACAGTTTCACATGCTGGCACTATCAATACTACATCATAAAGTTGAAATTTAGTAAACTTTTGATCCACTAACAAGTTTCTAATAGTTTTAGAATGAGCATAAACCACTACAACAAACTTGACTTGTTTCAACCCACTTTTCTCAATGGTTGACTAAAAAGTGCCGAAACCATCACTAAAAATTGGGGCGCATGGTTAAGTTTGATTAGCTTTATTCGGAGGTTCATTAAAATCCTCGAAATAACCTATACAACCCTCGGAGTAATCTATTATAATTAGGCGGACTAGTTTTTACACTCCAGCTCTAATTTTAGCTCCAAATTTAAACATTTTTCAATGATAGAAGATATCTCAAAATTTCCAACCCTTGAAATAAAGTCCAAAATTAAAATACGAAAGGAAAACTCTTTTTGTTTTTTGTTTTTTGGTTTTTTTTTTTTTTTTTTTTTTTTGCTCCACACTCAGAAACCGCTCACACACACTCAGAAAATTCTCTCAAAATCGGAGCTCATCTCAGAAAATTCTCTCAAAATCGATCTGAGCTCATCTCAGAAAACTCAAAGATCAAAGCTCATCTCATCTCCGACGGGCTGATTTGCAGTGGTCAGCTATTTCATCTCCGACGACAAGCGAGCCGTTGATAGACTGAGCCATTGATAGCTGTCTCTCTCTGTTTGTTTCTCGAGAAATTATGGAAATTACACTTATATCCAATTCTACTAGGTATGATCTTCTACGGCTTTTCATTTCATTGCATTTCTATAGATTTACTCGGATTCTGTATTTGGAGAAATTGTTTGAAATGAATAGGCTTTGTTTGAGTTTTTATTTATTTTAACAGTTATATTTATTTCAATTGCTTTGAAATTCTTGCTCAATTCGTTAGCTTTGTGGTGGAATTTGAGCTCGATTAAATTTCTTTGGTCTCGATTAGAATCTGTTTGGTTGTTGAGAAATCATAGGAAAATAAATGAGTTTGTATTGTATCGGTTTTGTTGAGATTTTTTTTTAATAATTTTATTGTTGGTGTTTTCAATTGGTAAAATTTCTAGCTTGAATCTCTAATCGTTAACTTGTGCTGAAATTTGAGTTCTATTAAATTTCTTTGACTCATTTGAGAATTTGTTTGGTTGTCTAAAAATTGTAGGAAAAGAATGATGTATTGGAGAGGATTTTGGGATTGATTTGTACACTCTGGTTTGATTTGAGCTTAAATTATTGGTCGATTTTGCTATTTGGATTTTGGATGAAAAATAGTAAGTAAAGCTTGATTTTTTAGGTTCTATGTGGAAAGATTACTGAAATAAACTTCTATGACTGCTGTTTGATGAAAGAATGCTTAGATTGCATTCCCAGTTGATTTTCCCTTCCTTTTAACGACAAGCAGTAGCAGTCTCGTTACTAGTGCCATTTGACTCAATTAATCTGACTTGAGTCATGCCCAACTTTAGCCATGTTTAGTGTGTTTGGTTTAGTTTTTAAATAAATGAACTAAGAAAAAATTAATCTATATATGAAAAATTCTTAGATGTTTGCTCAGAATATAATGTTGCCCAATGCAGTAATATGACCTAGCGTCTTTGGGCATGTCCAGTGGGGTATGTGTCATGTTGCTTAAATTAATTTGTATGAGTTGCTTGAAAAACTAACAATGGAAATGACATGTATAGGACGTTTTAAAAAAATTGTGGCATGTTTGTGCTATTGTGTGCTCCAATAATTCATAGGTCAATCAATTATATTGGCACTTCCTGGGTTCAATCCCATTGGATGCCTGTGTGACTGACCAATAATATAAATAGTTAATCCTAGATACATTCTGTAGCCAAATTTTTTAATACCCATGTGTTTTGCAGCTTGCCTATTTGGAAGTTTGGTTTCAGCGGCCAAAAGACATTGTTCGGAAATTGGTATCTGGAGATCTAGACCTTGGTATTGTGGGTTTTGATACAGTCAGTGAAAATGGCCATGTAAACATTAAGTTATGAACTGTCTTTGGTTCTTTATTTGGGTAATTGGGTCCATGGGTGTTCGTTTGATGTTTACATATATATGGGCATAGTGACAATATTTTGCTTTATAAGTTGAAAAGTAAAAACTGAAATGCCTTCCCCTTTC
Source organism: Quercus parvula (assembly GCA_030820535.1). Classification (NCBI taxonomy): domain Eukaryota; kingdom Viridiplantae; phylum Streptophyta; class Magnoliopsida; order Fagales; family Fagaceae; genus Quercus; species Quercus parvula. The sequence continues at coordinate 52,370,712 of JAUAME010000003.1, forward strand.
TGCCTCAAGAGTAATTTTCCTACTGGTATATTCATTTAGAAGTTTCTCTCTCTCTCTCTCTCTCTCTCTCTCTCTCTCTCTCTGTTGTTAGTTTGAAGGCCATACGTTTGAAAAAATATCCTTTACTTTGATGAGGAAAATGCTTGTTTAGTAACATTGTGTAGCCAAATTTTTTAATACCCATGTGTGTAAAGTTACTTTAGTAACTTTAGTAAGATTGGATACTCAATGTTACTATAGTTATTTAGAATGCCTATTAAGTTGAGTACTCAATGTTACTGTAATTCAAAATGCCCATAAGGTTAGATACTCAAGCATGCTTTATCACTTTCTTTTGCTCTCCGCCATGTGTTACTGTTTTTTTTTTTTTTTTTTTTTTTTTTTTTGGTGTTTCTGATTGTTCCAGCTGTGCTTCTGTAGTGTCTTTGTACTGATTTGATGTATTTCCTTGAAATAAAAATTTGCTTATTCATAAAAAAAAAGGGGGTTAGATACTCAAGCATGGCATAGAACCCAGAGCAAAATTGTAAGATTTGTTTCCGGGAAGAATTTAATCTCTTAAACACACAAACATGCATCCAATGAAAACTCTAATTATGTTAAGCATTCTTCCCTTTGTCATTACCTCAATAGAAACTTGTGCACGTTGTTTACACCTTGGAAAATAGGCAGAGTGCTTCCAAGACCCTCCATATTGGGGGTTACAGGCATATAAATCAATGGCCATCCTGTCATTGGCTGGTAGATGCTCTGCCATACTCATAGAGGTGGATTGTTAGTAAAGGGTCTGATACTTTTATCAAAGGGAAGAGTTGCAATTAGCAGCAGATCATGGACTCGTTATGAAATTTAAGGGTCTGCCAGAATAATGGTTGATGAGATAAATTGTTATAATGAATGCCTTAAGAACCCAGTAGCCCACTTAAAATGCTTTAGTAAAAGGAGGGGTAACATGTCTTTGTCCTGGGGTTCACTTCATTCATTATAACTAAAAAAGTGTAAGTTTCTGATGGACTGGCACTCTGATAGGTCAACTGCTATCAGTGCTGCTAGAAAGATCCAAATTATAATGCACTCTCTAAAACTAACTCATCTTTGAAAAAATTGAAATACGTGTCCAGGTATAATGGAATATTTAAAATATTTTGCTAATCTGTCTTTTTGTTAGGATTTATTGCAATGCTACATAGATGGGCGTTACTTCTTAAACTTACATATAGATATGTATCTAAAATTTTTGTGCTTCAATTGCTACGTTACACACACACACACATATATATGTATATGTTTTTTTTTTTTCAGATAAGGACAATTGTTGAATGGTAGCCTTTGTCTCTAAGTATGTCTATCTATTGCTTTTGAAGAAAACTGCATATAATTTAAAATTTAAAAAAAAAAAAAAAAAAAGGTGATGCCAACATAGCTGCAATAGATGGTTGTACAAGTTAAAACTAAGAACTTTCATATCTGATATGGTATGCACCATATATTTTTGGTAAATTTTAAAAAGATGTGGATAGGATCTAAGCTTATCATTAAAAATTGGTCTGGTCTAGTTGGTTAACAAATGGGAAAAGATGAATTATTTTTCTATGTATTACATTTATCAAATTGCTTTATATGTGACAATGTTTAACCTCTGTGATCATATGAGTACCTGTGTTCTACCCATATTTTTCTTCTCATTTTGTGCACAAAGATGATTATAGCAGTTCTGTCATTAAGGCATACTGGTTTGTTATTTCAGATGTGGATTGGTTTCCCTGACAACTTGCTTCTTTTTAATGTTTGCTCCACTAACAGACAAAACAACTTGAAGGGAATCTTCCATCTGAACTTGAGGAGTTCCTGAACAACAATCAAGGGGTTGAAATGGTAGTAAAGTTGGGTAGAGAGAATACTAATTGTCAAGTGATTCTGTTACAAAAGATCAGGGGCCCTATCCTTCAGCTGAAACCCAAGAAACAACAGTGGTAGGTCTTTTCGCTACAAAACATGCTTGTTTTTACTTCTTTAACTTAGTAATACATGCTTTGTTTTTGAGTGATTCTCTTTTTAGTTCATGTCTTAGTTTTCTTTTAATACTGCAGCCTCATAACATAGCTGAGTTGGAAAACATGGAACCTTTGAAGGATAGTGAGAACAAAGCATGAAAACGCAAACGCCAGGTGAATTATTCTTGATGGAGATGTGATCACAAATTTGAGATTATAAGTTTGATGCTTTTCATGTTTCTTTTCTGATATCAATCATTTTTGTTATGTTTAATTTTTATTTTTCTATTTTAACTCAATTCAACACAACTAAGATAAATCCTAATTATTTCGAGTCTGCTACATGGTTCTTTTTATGCTACTAGACCTTATCCAGGACATGTCCCCATATATCTTTTCTTTTAACATAAATATTTGTTGATGCAATTTGGCTAATGTGCAACTGTTAAAATATGGCAGAGTTATCAAGTTGGTGTACAAAGCATGGAAATGTTAAAAGTAAGAGCTGCCCTCGAAGAAAGATTGAAACAAGAGGGTATCCTTAGTTTCAGAGTTTCAAAGTCTGATAAAGCCGAGAAACGTCTGAAGCCAGTTAATGGGTATTTTTTTTGCCTAAGCTCTCTAGTGTTGGCTTCTTTCTGAAATTTTGAGTACTAATTCATTGAAGCTGGAATGGAACAGACGACTTGTGACGTATGATGATTTCGATGATGATGTTATAGACGTGGGGGCTACTAGATTCAGTAATGGTCATGCAAGTTCATTGAGCACAAGTAAACTTTCCCAAATTGTTTTTGCTAAAACAAATAAGCCCAAGGTATAAAACTTGATTGAACCTCCTCTTTGTATGTGTGAGTTTATATGGACATTAATTTCATCAATCAATAGTAGCCTGCATATGAAGAAAACCATTACATATATGTTTCTTGTTAAAATGGTGTGAATAGGTTCATCAGGTGAATGTAATCTTTGTTTGGATAATGGATGGTTTTGGGGCTTTACTGTCTTGACTGTATCACTAGAGCATTATGTTTCTTGTTTGCATCCTTGAATCAAGAATGTTTGGTTGGTTTTTATTTTAAGAAGCAAGGTACCACAAGTATGTGCTTTTATGGTTCTTGTCCCTCTCAGGTTTCCAAATGCACTTGGGGCTTTTATGTATCCAATTTATGGTCACGGGGAACTACCACAGGCTTTTTGCCGTCATGCTGCTGTCAAAGGTTGCATTCATGTAAGTTCTAGTCAAGGGATTCACAGTTTAGTTTTCTAAGAGCATCATCATTTGATAATTCCTAACCATTTTTACATCCTGCTGAATACTTGTTAATGTCTTGTGCATTTTGTTTATGAGGAAATAGGTATATGCATGTTCATACTTGTCTAATCTTATTTCAAATGTACTTAACTGTTTGTATTATGCATTTTATAAGAGAGAACTTGACCTATTTGCATGATGTCTTTAAGAATTGGGAGTGAGTCAATTATTTGCTTTGATTTGGATTGAAATTGTGTGGCTAATAATGGAAAAACCTGGAAACAGATTTCATAGGAAGGGATGAAACCCAAGAATAGTTAGAAAGGAAAACTTTATTTTTTTTCAACTTTGAATAAGATTTTTATTGACAAATACCATATAGATAATGTTGGCAGTACATTTTGGGTCAGGATATTTACCTGGTTGCAGAGATTTGATTATTGAACTTAATCTTCTTGTTCTTGTCAATATGGGCTTTATTGTGCAACAATTTTTCAATCAAACACCTCAACCATTTAACAAGTGCATGATTAATTGGTTTGTCTATTTCCTTTCAGTTCTTAATGCAAGGGAAAGTTGGTGGCTATGCATCAGTCTTTAAGAAATACCAGGAGAAGGCAGAATCTTTTATGTGAGGCCCTTTAAACATTAGTACATCAGGTTGTTTTGCATTGAAATAAAATAATATTAAGATTAGGATTTTGATCATGCATGGTTCTTGTATTGGTTCATTTCTCTTCTTCTTTTTCCTTTTTTCTTCTTCTTTATCTAGTTAAAATACTAAGTTCCTTTATGTTAATATGAAAATGTCTACATAAACTTCAAGAATGAAGAATTTAGTAACTGGGAAAGCTAATTGAATTTTGTTTTGATATTTGTGTTTTGGAATAATATAGATTTTTTAATATGTGATTCTTTAAATCTGTGTATGGCTGTGGGTTTTTATTTATTAATATTTTTTTTAAAGAGAAAAACCTTAGTTTGAGGGTTGGGAGACCCTTAAAAAATGTTATTGTTCTTTTATTCCTTTTAAAATTTTCAAATTCAAAGGTTGCCAATCCGTTATGAAGATAAAACATTTACATTTGTTTCGAGAGTCATGTAGGCTGTTGAAATTTCAATTTCAAGGGTCAGTTAAACCCTCAAAATAAAATCTTTTTGAGGGGATTTTTGAGGGCTTTTAATACTTTTTTCAAGGGTTTTGACCCTAAAAAAAAATCAATTTTGTTACTGTATAAGTTGATAAGTCCAAATAGTTTGCACCCTATCATAAAATATTGCGTTAGTGAAGTAGAGAAAAATAATAATAATAATAATAATAATAATATAAAATTAGTAAATTAATAAATAAAACAAAACATATAAATACAGTAAATAATAGTATGTTCATGTGTAATATTTTCTCTTTAGCCGGCCCTAATTCTCTCTTCTCTTCCATTGAAACATGTCGCAAACGAAACCAAAACCAACGAATAATCACATCCCAGAAAACGTCGAATTCAACATCTTGGCATGGCTACCTGTCAAATCAGTCATAAGATTCAGATGTGTTTGTAAACCCTGGGACTCATTTATCATCAGCCCCTATCTTATCTCAACCCACCTTAATAACAGTAACAGCAAATATCATGGTTGTTTCATTAATGTGCCTGACAGTTTTGGTAAAAAGGGTAAGGTCTGCGAAGTTGTTTGCGACCGAACGTATTATAAAATTTCTATAAGTATCCAGTTCCCTCTGGTTTTGATCGTTTTTATGTTGGATCGACATCAGCTGGAATAGTCGGTTCATGCAATGGCCTATTTTGTATTCCTCACTATATAGGATTTTGCGTTGATGTTATATATTTGTATAACCCCGTTATTAGAATGACTACAAGGTTATAAGGATCTATTGTTTAGGTGGTTTTACAAAATTTGGCAAGCCGAAAATAAAGCGTCAGTATGCGGAGGTTTACACATTAAACTAGAACTCATGGAGAAGGGTTGAAATCTCATTGAGGCCCAATATCAGGTTACATGGTAACGAGAGTATTTCACATGCTATTTTTGCTTGTGGGGGCTCTGCATTGGTTGGTAAATTTTATTGAATATGAAGACGAATTGCAGATTTTGTCATTTGATGTCTGCAATGAGAAATCCAGAGACATAGCACTCCCTGATGGGAGTAGAAGAACTCAACATGTTGCGGTGTTCAGGGGGAAGTTGGCTTTCATTACAGTAAACTATTACGACCGCTATATTACGATGTGGGCGATGGAGGAGTATGGTGATGTACATGAATCATGGAATAAAATGTTTTCATTGCTGATAGAAACTGGTTTTTTCTATGGTTGCACCAGGTATGCTGGACTTCCTGATGCTTTACAAGGGAATTCTTCTTACGTGGAAAGCCTTGTGTTACTTGATGGAGGAACTGAGTTATCTGGATAGGAGGTGAAATGACTTGTGATAATCATAGAATTTTGTCATACATGTGTGACACAAATGAGATAATAATTATGTTGTTTCCTTTGGTATCATTTCCTTTGGCATAAAAGTATTGGTAAGTCGGTATGATGTAAATGGGTGAAATTTATTCATGATTTATGTCAACCGGAAAGCTTGTGGGAATTTCATGACAAAACGTATTTACTCAAAGATTTTACTTCTTAATGCTTGTCAACACCTTGACTCTTTTGGTGTCTCAATTGTTTCCCCTCATGCTTTCGTGGCTATATCATATATTTTTTTGGCAGAGGTAATAAGCAACAATATTGTGTGTTCAGCTGCAGATCACAATGTCGAGGCCAAGGCCATCATTGTTAAGCCTCCTATGATTTTCCTTTATTGTTCTCTTTTAATTTTTGAAAAAAATGAAAACCAAAATTTAAATAAAAAATATGTAGTGTATTTTAATATTTTGTATATGGTGTAGAGAATGATGTTGTGATCAACTTGTTTTGTAAATTAGATTAGTTCTTTGGGTTTGGATTTGTTGAAATTGTGGAACAAAAATTTGTGTGTTTCACTAACTAGGGTTTTGGGTCTATACATTTATGAATTTTAGCTTGCTGTCTATGTGGTATGTATGAAACTAAAATTTTAGTCGGTTCGTGCAATGGTCTATTTTATGTAGCTGAGTATAAAAATCATGACTAGTTTGCTGAAGTTATATATCTGTGGAACCCCTGCATTAGAAAATTTAAGAGGTTGCCTGACTTTTGCTTACGCCAATATAATTGCGATGCTATTGGGTTTGCTTGTCAATCTGAGACAAATGACTACAAGGTTAAGGCTGTGTGTACCCTGTTGACAGATTCTATGTACGGTATGTGTGGAAAGCTATATATGGTATAATCTTGGGCGTGAAGGTGAAGGAAATATTCAGAGAGGGAAATTTTCAAAGAAAGAAACTGAGTAATTAGAGATTATTTGGTTTCCTATTTCTGCTATTGTATTCCTATTATAAGTTTAGGGTTTCTCTATTTAATCAGAGTTGTACATAGTGGAATAGACAAGTAACAATACAATAATTTTATTCCTCTCTTCTCTAGTTACTAGTTTCTTTTGTTTCTTCATGGTATCAGAGCTTCTCTGGTCCTAAGGGAAGTATTTCTTGAGTTGCTGGGCACACTAGGGCCTCTTGGTTTCTTCTGGCGCAGGGGTAGTTTTCTGGCATCCAGAGGCAGTGGATTCCAGCAGGGCACTGTCCATGAAAAACAGTGATGTCGTCCATCTGGTTTGTTTTCTGTTTCCTGCCCAGCTTTACCACATGTAATTATTCTTAAAAAAAAATAAAAAATCAAAAAATCAAAATCGTACTGTATGTGCTCTCTTTATTTGAACATTACTATATGATTTGATTTGTGCTACTCAGTTTTTTTTATTGTATTAAGCCCGGTTGTGGAGCTATTTTATTTGGATGGCTGATTCAGAAAAGTCAGAAGCTAGTAAGACTTCTGAAACTCACACTAGAGGGGTAGAGAGTCAGGTGACCTCCCTGAGTGAGAATCCAACTCTCCAGATTACAACTCAAAAGTTGGACGGGCTAAACTACCTAACATGGTCCCAATCTGCATTAATGTTTATTCGGAGTAAAGGGAAAATGGGCTATTTGAATGGGAAAATCATAGAGCCCTTGGAGACTGATCCCACATATGACAGATGGGAGGCAGAGAACTCTACAGTCATGTCTTGGTTGGTGCATTCTATGAAACCAGAGATCAGTCAGGGATATTTATTTCTTCGTACTGCAAAGGAGATTTGGGATGCAGAAGCTCAAACCTACTCCAAAATGGGAAATAAAGCACAAGTTTATGATTTGAAGCGTCGTATTCAAGCGACTTCGCAGGGTGATTGGTCTGTCGCAACTTACTACCATAACCTTCGTGGTTTGTGGCAAGAATTAGATCACTATCAAACTTTCAAAGCTAAATGTACACAAGATGCGATAGACTTTCAAAAATTTGTTAAAGATGAATGCATTTATGAATTCTTGGGAGGACTACGAGCTGAATATGATCAAGTTCGAGTCCAAATCTTGGGAAAGGATCCTCTTCCCTCACTCAAAGAGGTGTTTTCATATGTTCAGAATGAAGAAAGTCGTCGGGGTGTCATGTTATATTCATCTACTCCAGAACAATTTGCACTAGCCACTACTTTTCAACGTGCTGCCAAAGGAGATTCTAAGAATCGGGACAAAGGTCATTGGAATGAGAATGCTCTAGATGACAAGGACAAATTATTGTGTGATCATTGTAATAGGCCACGCCATACTCGGGAGACATGTTGGAGGCTCCATGGCCGTCCTGCAAGAGGGCAAGGGGGCTGTTCTAGTGGATTCTCTCGTCCACGTGCAAATCACACTACTTCCATAGAGGACATATCTCCAGCACCTACTGCAGCACCTACTCCAGCTCCTAATCATGAAAGGGCACTTAACGCTGAGGAGTTAGCACAGCTGCGTCAGTTTATGGCTCAATTGGAAACACCTACTGATACATCCTCATCCTTTGCCCATTCAGGTAATTTAGCTACAGCCTTTAATGCATCGTCAATGGAGTATGATGATCCTTGGGTAATTGACTCGGGAACAACAGATCATATCACTGGTAAATCCTCATCTTTTTCCTCCTATAACCTCTGTTCCAGCAAGGACAAAATTAGAGTAGCCAATGGTTCTTTATCACCTATCTGTGGTAAAGGTTCAATTGTTGTGACTCCATCCATGCCTTTATCCTCTGTGCTTCATGTTCCTAATCTGGCAGCAAATTTATTATCTATTGCTCGTATAACCCTTGAGTTAAATTGTAGAGCCATTTTTTACTCATCCTACTGTTGTTTTCAGGACCTAACCACGGGGCGGATGATTGGCAGTGGTTGCCTTAAGGATGGTCTCTACTATTTGGACAAACAGCCCAAAGCACAAGGATGGCTCAAAAAGGCTTATCATACAGTGCAATTAGATGACTCAGCAGCTCAGATTTGGTTATGGCATCAGAGACTAGGACATCCCTCTTTTACATTGTTACAAAAATTGTTTCCTTCTTTATTTCAGCATAATAACGTTTCCATATTTCAATGTGAGACATGTGAACTAGCTAAACACCATCGAGTGTCTTTTCCTCTTAGTGGTAATAAAAGTTCTGCACCTTTTTCACTTATTCATACTGATGTTTGGGGGCCCTTTAGGGTTGTTTCTTTAAATGGGTGTCGTTGGTTTACTTCCTTTATTGATGATTTTTCACGAACTACATGGGTATATTTGTTAAAAGAAAAAAGTGATGTGTTTACTGTCTTTCAACTGTTTCACAAAATGGTTCAAACACAATTCAACACCTCAATAAAAACAATTCGTTCAGACAATGGGGGGGAATATATGTCTGGTACTCTTCAAAAATATCTTCATACACATGGTATTATTCATCAAACCACTTATGCCTATACCCCTCAACAAAATGGGGTTGCTGAAAGAAAAAATCGACATCTCCTAGAAGTCACACGGGCTCTTCTCCTTACTGCCAGTGTTCCAAAGTCCTACTGGGGAGATGCCTTGCTCACTGCAACTTATCTCATCAATAGAATGCCATCTCGCGTCCTTGACTTCAAGAGACCACTTGAGGTACTTTTTCCATCTGTACCATCCTCTAATTTTATCATCCCTCCTCGTGTCTTTGGGTGTATCTGCTTTGTCCATCTTCATGGTTAATCTAGGAGTAAATTAGACCCTCGTGCCCTCAAATGTGTCTTTATAGGTTACTCTCCTACTCAAAAGGGATATAAATGTTATCACCCTCCTTCTCGAAAACACTTTGTGTCAATGGATGTAACCTTCTTTGAGACTCAATTTTACTTCTCACCTCAAACTCCTCCTCAGGGGGAGTATAATGGTGATGAGGAGTTTTCTGTGTCATTACCAATTCCTAGTACCTCAACTAATGTTGACTTGAAAACTGATTTCATTTATGTTGAAGTGCAAGAGGCTAATAATGAGCTGTCATCCACTAATGATAAGCTGGATGAGACACCTGTGAAAGAACTAAGGGTCTATTCAAGGCGCCAGAAAAGTAAGACTACTCCTAAAGCTCCCGAGCAATCATCTGAACCCGACTCAAGTAATTCTGCCCCTGTTCTCTCTATACCCACCATAAATGATATTGATCTTCCTATTGCACAACGCAAAGGAGTTAGATCATGCACTCATCATCCCATATCAAATTTTCTTTCATATCAACATATCTCACCTGCATTTCATTCTTTCCTATCCAAGTTATCTTCTATGTCTATCCCTCAAACCTTCCAGGAAGCATTAGGAGATCCAAAATGGAAAGAAGCAATGCAAGAAGAGATGAGAGCTCTTAAGAAAAATGACACACGGGATTTTGTTGACTTACCGAATGGAAAAAGGGCAGTTGGATGCAAGTGGGTGTTTACAATTAAGCATAAAGCAGATGGGTCAGTGGAAAGATACAAAGCTAGATTGGTTGCAAAAGGTTTCACACAAACCTATGGGATTGATTATAAGGAGACATTCGCACCAGTAGCAAAGATGAATTCTATATGAGTTCTTATCTCATTGGCAGCAAATCAAGATTGGCCTCTACACCAATTGGATGTAAAGAATGCTTTCCTCCATGGAGATCTTGAAGAAGAAGTATACATGGAACTCCCTCCTGGCCTTAAGCTACCAGCTTCTAATGGTAAAGTGTGCAAATTAAAGAAAGCCTTGTATGGACTGAGACAATCTCCTAGAGCATGGTTTGAAAGGTTTTCCCAAGCCATGCAGAAATTTGGCTACAATCAAAGTCAGGCTGATCATACATTATTTATTGAGCGTTCACTACAAAGAAAAGTAACAGCTCTTATTGTCTATGTGGATGATATGGTGCTAACTGGAAATGATGAGGAAGAGATACAAAGACTAAAGCAATCCTTGGCACAAGAATTTGAAATAAAGGACTTGGGAAATCTGAAGTATTTTCTAGGCATTGAAGTGGCAAGATCAAGGCATGGAATATTTCTTTCTCAACGGAAATACATACTCGATCTTCTCAAAGAAACAGGAATGTTAGGGTGCAAAGCTATTGATAATCCAATAGAGCAGAATGTCAAGTTGGGAGAAGACCTCCACAGCCCCCTAGTAGACAAAGGGAGATACCAGCGACTAGTTGGCAGACTAATCTACTTATCACACACTAGACCAGATATCGCTCATGCAGTAAGTGTGGTAAGTCAGTTTATGCATTCGCCACGAGAGACACATATGAAAGCTGTTCATAGAATTCTCCGTTACTTGAAATCCTCACCGGGTAAAGGAGTACTATTTGCTCGACATGATCACTTGAAGATAGAAGCTTATACAGATGCTGATTGGGCAGGGTCAATCATAGACCGACGCTCCACCTCTGGATATTGTCTATTTGTTGGAGGTAACTTGGTTACTTGGCAGAGTAAGAAACAATCAGTGGTTGCAAGATCCAGTGCAGAGGCTGAATTTAGAGCAATGGCCCATGGGATATGTGAGATATTATGGATGAAGATATTATTGAGGGAGCTTGGATATGACAGTAAGGATCCATCAAGCTGTTTTGCGACAATAAAGCAGCAATTAATATTGCTCATAATCCAGTTCTACATGATCGGACGAAACATATGGAAATTGATAGAAACTTTATCAAGGAGAAACTGCATAAAGGCATCATTTGTACTCCATATGTAAGAACTGGAGATCAGCTCGCAGACATCTTGACAAAGGGGACAGCAACTAATCACTTCCATAGAATCCTGGACAAGCTAGGCATGAGAGATATCTACGCCTCAGCTTGAGGGGGAGTGTTGACAGATTCTATGTATGGTATGTGTGGAAAGCTATATATGGTATAATCTTGGGCGTGAAGGTGAAGGAAATATTCAGAGAGGGAAATATTCAAAGAAGGAAACTGAGTAATTAGAGATTATTTGGTTTCCTATTTCTACTATTGTATTCCTATTATAAGTTTAGGGTTTCTCTATTTAATCAGAGTTGTACATAGTGGAATAGACCAGTAACAATACAATAATTTTATTCCTCTCTTCTCTAGTTACTAGTTTCTTTTGTTTCTTCACCCAACAATGTAAATTTGCCTGAGGTTGAGGCTGACGTTTACGGGTTAAGCTCGGATACGTGGAGAAGGGTTACAATGTCACTGAGACCCAATGTTGTGGTCTCTTATATCGATCCATTTTGGCCTGCCACGTTTGTTAGTGAGGCTTTGCATTGTTGGCAGATGTTAAAGAGGGTGAAAGGCAATTCTTACATCGAAGTATGATTTTGTGATTTGATGTCAATGATGATAAATTTGGAGAGATACCACTCCCTGATGGATGTGGTTTACCGGGTGGACGTCACAGGCTAGCGGTGTTCAAGAGGAAACTGGCCTTGATTTCATTCGAATTCAGCTTCAGACATGATACCAGTTGTTCTCAATGCCTCATTTGGGTGTTGGAGGAGTATGGTGTGCATGAATTATGGAATAAATTTTTTTTCCTGTGCAGTCAGAAAATGTTTCATCTTTCTTGGGTTGTACCAGGTATGGTGAACTTATAGTTCTAAAGGTTGTCAAGACTAAATCCAATGTGGGTGAATTTCCCAATTGGAATAACCTTGCAGTTGTTTTAATTGACCCTGAAACCTTACATGAGAAGGATATTGGTGTTCATTATCGTCCAACTACAGCTACTACTTTCGTGGAAAGCCATGTGTTACTTGATGGAGCTAACGGGTTATCTGGATAAGAAGTGAATTTATTACTGGTTTCATAGAATTTTGCTATTCAACCGCCAATAGAAATGAGACCAGACCATTATCATGTTTTTTTCCTTTGGTTCTGTAGTAGACATGAAAGTATTGGTATGATGTAGAGGGGTGGATTTTATTCTATGATTTATAACACCCCTTAATGCTCGTGTGGAATGGGGTATCAATTATTGGAGAGGAAGAAGTTTGATTGTTGTTATGCGGGGATTATCTTGGGGGTTCTTTTTTTTTTTTTTAATCAATCATGGAGGTCTGATTAGCTATGAAGAAGGCATTGTGCAGTCTAGCAAATGTGAAGTCAAGAACCAAAACCTGTGCTTACTACAAGTAGGTTCAAGAACCATGTTTTTAATAGCACTTTATGCTATGCTTGGGGGGTCCCTTACTCTGTTTTGTGTAGCAAGATTGCCTAGTGCTCACCTCCTGTTTTGAGGGGGAACCTGCAGCTCTGTGTTTGCTTTTTAATAACAGTTTCTTAGTGATGATCTATCTTTGTTTGTGGTTCCTTACTCTGTGTTTGCTTACTTTGTGTTGGCAGTTATAAGTTTGGGTCAATTTGTTGAAGGATTACAGAGAATATGATTTCAAATAGGTAGAATGGTAGGGAAAAAAAATACATGTGACTGACTTGAATGAGTATCAGACCAAAACTTATAAAAAATAAAAACATAATTTAGAAAAAGAAAAACTAGGTTGTAATGATAGAATTATTGGAGCCTGATCAGAAGGGATTGTTTTCCATAAATTTTGCTTGGTTGTGCCTTAAAAAATATCATATAAATATTTCAGTGCACTCATTTATCTTTGGCTAGCATGGCCAATATACATTTTTTAACAGCTGAACTTCTTAAGGAATAGGGAACTTTGAACAGTATAATAAGTAAATGGGCTGGACCTGATAGTGATGCGTTTTGCTATAGCGGAAAGCAATGGACTATTTGCTCATCTCTTTGGTCTCCTTCAATCTTCAGATTCAAGGCAAGTTTCTCTCTCTCCACTATGTGTTGCTATTAGAAATATCTTATTAGAGAGACAATTACCTAATCTGATTTCCTTGGAATTTATATTTTCTAATAAAAATTTTGGCTGAGTCACTAAGGCATGCCAGCTTTTGACTCAATTCCTCTCTGATACTGGGCTCATGGGAACTCCCATTATTTCTGAGTACACCTAAAAGATCTGTTGCACAAAGCACAAATACTTTTTGATGCATGGCAATTCGCGGCAAGACTGTGAGACTGAATAGCAATAAGACCATTTATACACACAATATCTAGGATTCTAGATAGCAGTGTTGAAGGACCTAAGACTTTCAAGTCCATTTCCATGAGTTGAAATACACGCACATGTTTGTGCTTATGTGTGTGTTGGTTGGGCTTCAAAGAACTGTATTTCTTGTTGTTAGGCCCCTAAAAAACCCAGCTCCAAAATGGAGGAATAACTACCCAATTGAGGTCTATAAGTGACTTGTGATTTTGTAGTCCACAGGTGAAACCAAACATTCAGTGAATGAACGAGCATGAATATATTTTTCCTTTCTTTTCTATGAGTTAGGATCATTGGGAAGAAAAATATCAGTATAACAATGCTTCTGAACACCATATATCTATTTGGTATTTGCCAAGCACGTTTGCCTTTTGGTGGTAGCTTAGGAGTTTTGTAACAGATGTCTTTCTCTATTTTGTTTCTTGCTAATTAAGGCACAAAATATGGTTGGCAGTGCTTTCAAACCTAACAGGTCTGTACTAGTGCATGCCACCTTGTATTAGTCGTGTTTTGTCAGGTGCTTTTATTAGTCGTGTTTTGGAAGGTGCTTTTTTTCAACTTAAATTTTCATTGGGGGCCTAAGATGAAGTTGCAGTTAGTAAACAAGTTTTGAAATAACTGAGATGCATCTGTGTCTAGGAGTGATCTTCACTTACAGCTTTGACATTCCAACAGTGGTTTTTCTCATATTTTCTCATTCCATTTAGAATATGAGTATTGCTAATTTCGTTTGATCAGAGATTGGTATTTTTTTGGTTCTATTTGGTGCCATTGAAATAGAGTTAACTTATATCTATCTATCCTCTAGATATACTTCATCACATGAGACATTTTATTAACTTTTAAAAACAAAGAATTTACTAACCTAATCCACATCCATTTATTTTAAGTCAAGTATAAGTTTCACAACTGTGATGTAATTAGAACAATAGAGGGGTTGTTGGCAATGATTTATGGTCAACCAAAGCTCAAAAGAGTGTTTAGGACAAGCTACACTAGCTCGCACTTAGTCATGATAAGTTTTCCATAAATAAAAAATTCAAAATTTATTTGTTTTTACCTATTAATCTTTCTGTAATACACTAGTGAAAGTGGTATCCTGGTAGGTTACTCTAGTTGATGCTTTTTATGTTTTAGGCTTTTAGCAACATCAATGATGCACTTCCTTGTCAAATGCCATAATGAATGTAAACTAAAAATTTGTAGTTTCCAGGTAGCAGATTTTGTATTTGTTTTTAGTAAAAGCAGATTTTGTATTTGTATTTGTAGTCTAAGAAATTTCTATTTGTTTATTTATTTTGGATACTCTATCTTGTCAGTGTGCCTCTTATCAAAATTACATCCACAATAGCCTGCCTTTTGGAACCAAAAGTTTCTCTTCACTACCAACCTGTCCTCATTGGCTCAAAAAGGAATCAATTGCATTACATTACTAGATTTTGTACATCTCTTTATTCATAATTCCAAAGATATGATAATTTGGAGATGTCATAAGGC
Organism: Quercus parvula; assembly: GCA_030820535.1. NCBI lineage: Eukaryota > Viridiplantae > Streptophyta > Magnoliopsida > Fagales > Fagaceae > Quercus > Quercus parvula. The sequence goes on from JAUAME010000003.1 coordinate 52,385,998, forward strand.
ATCTGTGCACTATTAAATTCGCTTGTGCTCTCTTTCTCAATCATCTTCCTCATCGAATGTAAACTCTCAAATTTTAGCTTCTTTCAACTATTAATAAATAAAAAAGTACAGTAAAAATAAATAAAGAAAAAGTACGCTGTTCCTAGTTGTCAGTTAGTTTCTTTTTTCTTTTGAAAACTCTGTATAACGCGTTTTCTTTCTCAAGCTTCTCTCTGAAATCCCTCATCAATTATAAACCCTCTAATTGTGACTTGTGAGAAGGTATACCCTGCAGCAGGTATAATTTTTCTCATATTGTAGCTTTTTGGAACTACTAATAAAAAAGTGAATCCATCTTAATTGTTAAAATTTTCTTCTCAAAGTCTTGTGTATCACTCTTCTTCAGGGAGGAGGTGAATTCTCCATGACCCACAGTCCTTTGTTTGAAAGCTGCAATGGAACACCATCTCCTTTTAGATTGTGTCACCACTTCCAGTTTCTGCACCCTTTCAAGAACTGATTTTTACCTTTAACATAATTGTTCTTATTTATTGATTCCATCAAAACCAGGAGTGTTGGTGATTTAAATCCAATCAATTGTTTTAGTAAATTTTGTGCCACCAAAAGAAATTTAACGTAGAAGATACCTCAGGCCCCTAGGCTATACCAAATGATGAGAATTAGTATACTAATAATACTCAGGCTTATTCACCAGCTCCAAAACCCAATCTTGCATCATAATAATGAGTATAGTACTATTCAAATAATATTATCAGTGTATCCTCCATGCATAGAATATCTCTATAGTTTCCATGATGAGAATGGAAAAACAAAACTATCTTATCAGTTGGCTTTTTTATATTTTCGGGCTCTGTTCCAACATATGCATTTTGAGTTTTACAGCACAACTTATTCTCAAGGGGGCAACTTTACTACCTGGAATGAGGTGCAACTTCATCAGCACCGTTGTTGGAGTTGATGAGTTAAGGAAGTTCATGGGTAGACTACCAGAAGCCCCATTTGTCCATGCTCTGATGGAGCATTGAAATTAGGAAGTCCTGCTTCTCCATACAAAGTATGGTGGCTATGAAACTGCTTTAGATTTGTCAGGTGCTTTGTACCAGTCAAATGACTCTTAAAAGCAACCTGTGAATCACACTTGACAGTTGACATTGCACAACTCACAAATTTAAGGAACCGCCTGTTTTGGTTTGGAGGGCTCAATTTGCCTTCTTGATTGTTCATATGTTCTTATTTGAAACCATGCCTCCGAGCTGCAAATTGATCCTGGGGCTTCCTCTCAGGTTCAACTGTTAAAACTTAAGAAGTACCTACTACCTCTTTCTTGCTGCTATGTTTCTTACCAGTCTTCAGTAGCAGTTTCAGGGGTTGGATTTTCTAGAGGGCTTTGTTTTACAAATTACTCAACGTTTTCATGAAAAACTTCTTGATTCAATTCAGAATTGTACATTTGCACTTTCTGTTGTCAGTGTATGACTTTGATGAGTCTCTGATACTCATTGTGTACTTGCAAATTCTTTTTATGTCGCTTTCCATTCTTATGGTGCTCTAGGATTTTCAGAGTGCTATAGTCAACCTTAAAAACTTCACACCATGCCCTATGGGGGAAGGTGTCCAGTATAAAGCAGCAGGTACTTGCAGGGGCGGAGCTAGGATTTTTTGTTTGGGGGGGCCAAATTTTGTTACTAATATATTAGTTTCAAGTCAAGATAAACCATCACACTCAGGCATAAATGCACATACACAAATATAAACATTAATATTTTGAAACTAGAGTAGGTCATAATTTATAAATATATTGTATATAAAATTAATAACTTTCACATTTGTATATTCGCAAGATAATTTTTTAGGGGTTTATCACCTTTTAAACTCTAATACTATACAAAAACTGTCTAGTTTGATATTAAACATGTACAAAAAAACGAATGAGAGAAAACAAAAACTACCTTGTCTCTATAACTACTAGATCAATTGAAAATTTCTATTGATTTTTAAGAGCATCATTGGACTAACTCAAACATTTGGGGGGGCCAACTTCTATTTTTTAGCTAAATATTTAAATTTTTTAATACTTATACATAATATAAAATAATTTTTTAAAATTTTACATAATATAAAATAATTTTTTAAAATTTGGGGGGGGCCATGGCCCCCCCAAGCCTTGCTGTGGCTCCGCCCCTGGGTACTTGTGCTGGTAGAGGTGATGGTGCCTGCCCAGAAACTAATTCTGAAGGCAACAGCATTGTAGGCTTTGTAGCAGCTCCACCTTCATTTTAGTAGCTGAGGAGCATACAGTAGAATGTATGAGAAATTCATCTGCGAGGATCAGTCCCGAACCAATGACATCGGGCTATGACTCCAAACTTCTTGTGCATTTTCACCATTCACACACTTTAAGCATGGGGCTCATTGTCTTGGCCTCCTATAAACACAAAAGAGAGAAAGTGTAAGCAGGATAGACAACGAGCCAAAGACATTTGTTTGTATAGCCAAAATAGTAATTTGCTTATTTTTGTATGAGAATAATGTTCTTCTGATATAGAGAAATATTTTGATTGACATTAAATGGATATAGTAACTTGTTCAACTAGTTGGACACCCCTGCGATGCATGGGAAAACTTTGCCTAAGATTATGTTGGTCTCAAACATTGCATAAAAATATAATTAAATTATGTTGGTTTCAAGCTAAAACAATAAACTTGGTTTCTATGGAATTCTGATCTTCACTATTTACATCAATAGGAATTGATTAAGTAGGAAAAACTTGAAGATGACTCATAGAAATGAACATCAAAATAAACATAGATTTGCTTTAATAAGTAAAATAAGCACATATTATTAGCCACAATTTTTTTTAAAACAATAAAGCAAGAACTAACAATAAAAAAAGTAGAATATATATAAAATAAAAAATAATAACTGAATGAAATAACATTTAGAGTAAAAAGATCACATATGACATACCCTTATTGTTCATTGATTTGATTGAATGAATATGTCACTAATTCTGCCAATGAAATTCTACTTTAAACTAGATCATGTAAATACTACAGGAAAGCTTAAAAAAAAAATTGGTGTGCATCTAACTAAAAAATTTTATTTAGTCCCATCTTGTTTCTACCAAAGAATATACCAAACTTATTTTTGCGTCATAGATTATATGCTGAATATTTGTGGCTAGAATCTTATAAATTGTTTAGATTTTCAAAAGGGACAAATGCTATCAGAATCTATGAATGCAGTATCTCAATTGTTTGTCAATATCTAAATTTATGATCATCTTTATGCTTATGATGGACCTAACATTTTCATGCATTTTTGTATAAAAAAATAAATCACCTACAATTTGAAGGATCACAAACAGTTTGGTCTAACTTGATGTAGCAAATACTGAGATACTTATTTGATATTCAAAAAAAAAAAAAAAACTATTTAAAGAATAAAAAAGAGAGAAGAAAATAAAATGTAGAAAATACCTTGAGTTTTGCCAAGAAGAAATGAAATGTAGATCCAATTTTCGATTCAGGAATCGGGAATATAAAAGAATTATGGGTGTTGAGGTTAGACTGTACATTTCCTTTTTTCGTAAAGTGATTTATATTTTCCTTAACCATATATCTCCATTAATTAACACTATATAAAAGGGTTGAATTAAGACTTGAAAAATGAGTAGAAACATTGGTTTGATAAGTTGGGATTACGAAGAGACACAAATGAGTGAAGAGGAGTTTAAATGCTAATGATGAGTTAGAAGTTAATTTAATTTTCTTAAAAAAAAAAAAAAAAATCTGGAAATGATCAAAGAAGAAGCCACATGGCAAAACTTCATGCTCTTCTACATGAGATCTCTACTTTACTAGTTTGTAATTGTTGGATCATGCTTTAATAGATTGCTTGAATCTTTGTGAAACTACATATCTATATCTATATAATATCTAAAAGATGAAGCTAAACGTTTATCAGCATAACATTTTGGTCCATTTGGTCTAATTCAGTCCCACCCAGTCTATTTCAGTCCTCTTCAGTCAATTCAGTCCAATATTCCCTCCACTTCAGTCAATTTTGGTCTATATCAGTCCACTTGGGTCCATTCAGGTGCGTTCTTATCACTTCGGTTGATTTGGTCCAATTCGTCAACAGTAATGAATGAACTACTTTGCTGAGGTTTGCACTATGATATGCTAAACTCCTCGCTTGTTATTGTCACCTTCTTGGATAGCATTATTTTTCTGAAGTTGTCATTGATCTATTATTTATTTAAAGTTCACTTTGAAGTATTAAGCAATTCAAAAAACATGCTTGAAAGCTAATCCATCTTGCATCTTGGCGGAGTGGGTCAGTATATTCAACAGCTTAGAATTTTGACTTGCTTCTTCACTTGCTTGCTCTGAAATTGTGTCAGGTCATTGCCGACATGGGGTCCAAGACTTGTTTCTTGTTTTTACTATGCTGATCTTAGACCTTTCAGATGTTGTTTCTAATCAAAGATATAATCTTTCCTTGGGACCAAAACAAACTTAACAACTCCACCAAAAATAGGTTGATGCTAACCTCCAATGATACCAATTTTGCTTAGATTTCTGAATAAATGAGGAAGAAAGATGGGTTTATTTAATTTTTCCCTAATGAAACAAAGCTTTTAAGCAATGGTGAGGAATGCGTACTGAAATTTTGATGGAGTATGTACCATATGCCTTGGTGCAATCCATATAAAATGAATCACACCCAATGAAGTATATGCATGTTTTTATAGGATGCATCAATAAACAAATTTATCTTGTGAATCAAAGCAGGTCAAATCACATCATGCCAAGAAAAAAAATGGCCCCAGTCGTGTGACATCCTTAGAAACAGTATCCACATTAGCATGAACTTTGAAGTTCAAAAAGAACTTTCCATATTTCCTTACACTAGATACTGTTAAATATTTTTATAAAATGACCACAACAATACTAATGGAAACGCAATGTATTAGCAGCTCAACACACTGATTCATTCTCAATACCATTGGCAATGAGCATGTGATTTAGCCACCAAAGCATGAGGGGAAACAATTGCAACTCCAGAATAGAGAAGGTGTTGACAATCCATGATCACAAAGCTTTAGATCCTTTTCAAACACTATATGTTATCTCAAATTTTTCTCTAAGGGGAATGAGAAAATGCAAACCTATGAGAAGAGATACAACAAGCTAAAACTGCAAAGCAGATTTACTGCAGCCACTAGCAAGATATATATCATTTTGATCAGGAATAAAGCACAAGACCTTCGTTAGGCCAATGCTCACCACATAAGAACTTCCACAGCCCATTTTCAACTTTCTCATCATAGGGCTTCTTTTCTTCCCTCTTCTTTGCTCCAGTTTTTTTTTTTTTTTTTTGGGATAAAGTAAGATCTCTAATCTAATAGTTATCAACACAATCAGAGAGGCACACAAAAAGTAGGAATTAAAATGTTATATGTTCTTTCATGAAATCACCACAAGCATAAAGGGTTGATATACATCTAAATTAAGTTCACCTACATCATATCAGTACATTATGCCTTTGGCAAAACAAAATGATACCAAAGTAAACAACATGAGAATGGTCTCAATCATATCACACTTACCTAACAAAATGCAATGATTATCACTAATGATTTTAGTTCTTATCCAGATAGCTCGGTTGCTCCATCAAGTAACACAAGGCTTTCCTTGAACGTAGTAACTATATTTGTAACATATCGTAGGATACCAAGGTCCTTCTCATGTAAAGTTTCAGGGTCTAGTGAAACAATCGCAGTGTCATCTGAAAGAATCATAGACTCATCTATTTTTATTTCACCATATTTAGATTCTTCCTTGACTTTCTTATCAAGTAGAAGTTCACCATGTTCAGTGCAACCATAGAAAATTATATCAGCATTTTCACTCCGGATGGAAAAAAGTTTATTCCATGATTCATCTACACCATAATCCCTCATTACCCAAATGAAGCATCGCGAGTCTGACTGTAAGTCATCATCGTTTTCTGGGTATCCACATGAAATGAAAGCCAGATTTCCCTTGAACACAAACAGACCGTGCTCAGACAATTTATCTCCAGCAGGGAGTGCCATCTCTCCGAATTTCTCATTATCGACATCAAATGACAAAATCATCGTTGGATCTTGGAATTCCACTTCCCCTTCACTATGATAAGCAATCCAATTCAAAGCCCCACTAAAAAATAGGAGAGACGAAGAAGGTTCGATACCGGAGACCACAACTTTGGATCTCAACGAGATTTCAACCTTTCTCCACGAGTCAGAGCTTAATGTGTAAACCTCAGCCACTACTGGAGTACCCCAAAGCTTTACAACTTTGTAGTCATTTGTCTTGGACAGATAACCAAATCCGGTAGAAAACCCAAAATCTTGGCCATTAGAACGCGAATCAGGCAATCTCTTAAATTTTCTAATGCTGGGGTTCCACAAATGTATAGCATCAGAAGCAGTGGAAAGCTTTCCACGTTGAGCGAGACACACTAAACCATTGCACGAACCGACCATTTCGGACAGGTATAAATCAAAAACAGAGGGAACTGAATACTCAAAAAGCGAATCAAACGTGCGGTCACAACAAAGAACCTTACAGATCGTTGGAATCTTACAGGAAAAATATTGAATACAGGTTTGAATGAGATAAGCATGATCATCATCGTTGTTGTTGTTGACGATACTAAGGTGGGTGGAGATGAAATTAGGACTAGTGATTGAGGAGTCCCAGAGTTTGCAAACGCACCTGAATCTTAGGAGTGACTTGACCGGTAGCCTTGCCAAGATGTTGAGCACAACGTCATGTGGGAGATGGTTCTTGCCTTGTTGGAGGATCAAAGGTTGTGGACCAGGTTCCATTGTTTGGGACATTTTTTCGGCGGATGAGAGATTTCAGTTTTAGGCGTAAAGACTAGAGAGAGTAAAGATAAAGAGAAATAAAGTAAAGGCACGAATCTGTTGGATTTGGGTTTGGGTTTGGGTTTGGGTTAGGCTTGGGCTCATTGATGTGTTTTATCACCAGCATTTTTGGGCCTCTGGAACACTAATGATGAGAAAGTTGAGCCTCTTAAAATACGATCAGTAATAATGAAAGAGAGCGTTGAGCCTCTTCTATCGTATTCAAGTTTATGTTCCACCATGTCATGTGTTTTATTTTTATTTGTATTTTTTCATTTTAATCTCTAGTTATGTTATAAGGAAATTCAAACGAATGCATAACAATTTTTTATTGATGGGACCAGTGGTAAAACCAGAATTTTTTCTAGGGAACCAATGTAAACACAATAAAATAGAGAGTGATATTTTCTATCAATAACAAGTTGTCACGTCAAACCACTAAAGTTCATGTGGTACATTTAAAACGGCTAATTACAAGATGTCACATGGTACTTAGTGGATTCCACTGTCATTATTCAAAGGCCAATGGCAATATTCCAAGTGACAAAGAATAAAGATTTCAGAGAAAACCTAAGAACCAATCAAATGTTAGCATGCGTTAATTTAAATGATATAAGCAATCTAATTAAAAGCTACCATGTGTTATTTTAAATTAAACCACTATGGCTAATCAAATAATGTCATATGTCCCTAGGAGAACAAGACATAAACTCCCACGATTTAAATTATGACACATGTCATTAGTGATAACCAATTACGTGTCATCACACCTTCTCAAGACATATAAATAGAGAGACATTTCTTAGTCTTGTAGGAGGAAATACACGAACATTCAGAAGTCTCGAAACTCTACCGAAATTAAGCTCCAAAGCCTCCAAGAACTTCAACCTTCAAATCTTAAGAACATTTGAAGAGAAATCATTCAAGTCATCTTCCAAGATCTCAAAGTGCATTAGAACCAAGTCCAAAAGTGTTCGGAAACTTTAAAAGATTGCAAGTTAGTGAAGATCTACGGATTCAAGCCTCTAAAGACACGAAGAACTTCCACAACAATCTTTGAAGACGAAGAACACACAAAGAAAATTCAAAGAACACATGAAAAACGCAAAGAACGAAGGATTCCTAACAAACACAATTAGAGATTCATCGTGATTCTACTTCAAAGATCTTTTGATCCCTTTCTTAATCAAATTGAGAAGCACTTGGTGTTCGAATCAAGTTTATACTTGAATCAAAGATTTTTTCAAGGAGATCGAATCAGATGAGTATTCCTTTATAACAAGATTCAATTTTAGAGAATTGTACTTACTCATACATTAATACAAATTTACACTTGCGAAACATTGTCAATTGTTTGATTTTCAAACCTGAGATTTTGTGTTTACAGTTCTTATGTATAAAAAAATGAGTTAAAAAAACTTTTATTTCACAGATTAACTTTTAATTTAAAAAGTTGTGTCCTATGCCCTTTCATGGCATTAATATCATTTATAATTGATCCTGAACTAAATTCTTTAGCAACTGTTTTTTCTATTGATATAGTTAAACAATCACTCAAGAATTAATAGGTAAAACTTAGAGAAAATCCAATTAGATTCTACGGTTGAAGTCCAATTTTGCACCATGTGTCCTAAATTATTTATTTTTAGAGAGAGTTTTATTTCTTAATTTTGGAATCAAATGTGAGCTCATATCATAAATATCCATTCAAGTGAGTTATTGTGTACAAAAATCAAAGAGTTTAGAATTAATGAACATAAAAATATTTTAAAATGGACAATTTACATTTTCAACCTAATAACATTCTTACAAGACTTTTTAAAGAGTTAAAAAATGTATGAATGACTATCAATAATATTTAAATTATATATGGAAGACGATTATACTATGCATTTTAATGTGTATCTTTTAAATATATTCATGCATATACATAGGGTTACAAGCTAGTTGATATAATAAACAAGTTTATAGCAATAATTTAATTGCTTTATTCACTACTATCAATTAAAAAAATAATTAAAAATTAATATTCTCAAATTATAATAAATATAATTTAAGTACAATAGTCAAAACCCACATCCTATAGTACTAGACCATCTATTCTAGTGATAGTTGCTTTGGTTTTTGGTTTGAGCAATGCTAGTGCCATGACTCGCCCATGTGGCGAGTTGTGGTTGGTGGAAGGGTGATGGTGAGTCCATGTGAGGACACCCTTCCACCAACCACAACTCGCCACATGGGCGAGTTGTGCCACAAGTTGTGGCACTAGAATTATCCTTTTGATTTTGGCTCAAATACTTGCTTTGTTTTAGTGGGAAACCACCACCACATAAATACCACATGTCCACCGAAGATAAATTGAGACGGGAGGACCAAGGTGGAGTTCAACGATTCGTTGGTCACTGGTCATGGTCCCACTTGCACAATTGCACAAATGCAGCCTTGGCGTAAGAGCAACATATATTTAGATTTTATTTTGAGAGTAAACAATTGTGACTTGTGAAGTTTTGATCTTTGGGGTTGGGGTTGGGAAGTTTGGGTTGTGTTTTGTTACTATTGCGAATTGTGTGTATTTATTAAGGGTGGCAAAATGGGTGGGTTGGGTCATAAATGGGATGGGTGTGTAATTACTCATTTATCTATTTATGACCCGTTTATATATAAATTAATTATTCATTACCAATTCAATCCATTTAATTAGCAACCCACTCATTTAACCCAATATGACCCAAATACCTCTAAAACTAATATCCTCTTAACCTCCAAAATGACGAAAATACCCTTAAATACCTAAAATGACGAAAATACCCCTACACTTCCAAAATTATTAATATACCCTTAAACATCCAAAATTATCCCAATATCTCTAAAATGAGCAAAATATCTCCAAAATCTCAAAAATGAGCAAAATACCCATGAAACCTCCAAAATAACCAAAATACTCCTGATATCTCTAAAATTACCAAATATGCTCAAAACCACTAAAATGACCAGAATATCCCCAAAATCTCTAAAATCACCAAATATGCTAAAAAACCACTAAAATGACCAAAATACCTCCAAAATCTCTAAAATGAGCAAAATACCCTCCAAAACCTCAAAAATGAACAAAATATTTTGGTAATTTTTAAGTTTTTGGGCTATTTTCGATAAATTTCTAGGGTTTAGAGGTATTTTGGTAATTTTTAAGTTTTGGGGGTATTTCTGTAATTTTTAGTTTTAGGGATATTTTGGTCATTTTTTAGGTTTCGGGAGTGTTTTGGACATTTTTTAGGTTTCGGGGGTATTTTGGTAATTTTTGGTTGCAGAGGTATTTCGGTTATTTTTTAGGTTTGGGGGGTATTTTGGTCATTTTCAAGGTTTTGGGAGTATTTCGATCATTTTTTAGGTTTATAGGGTATTTTGGTAATTTTGAGGTTTCGGGGGTATTTTAGTCATTTTATAGGTTTCGGAGATATTTTAGTCATTTTATACATTTAGGAAGTATTTTGATCATTTTTAGGTTTCGAAGGTATTTTGGTCATTTTATAGATTTCGAAGGTATTCCGATCATCTTTTACGTTTAGGGGTATTTTGGTAATAATTACTTTTAGGGGTATTTTGGTCATTTATTAGGTTTCAAGAGTGTTTTGGTCATTTTTTAGGTTTAGAGGGTATTTTGGTAATTTTTAGGTTTTGAGGGTATTTTGGTCATTTTTTAGGTTTTAGGGGTATTTCAGTCATTTTTTAGGTTTAGGGGGGTATTTTGGTAATTTTAGGTTTCATGAGTGTTTTGGACATTTTTTAAGTTTCGAGAGTATTATGGTAATGTTAAGGTTTCAGGAGTATTTTAGCAATTTTAAGGTTTCACGGGGTATTTTTGTTATTTTTTAAGTTTTGAGGGTATTTTAGTCATTTTCTAGAAATTTAGATTTCATGTTGTTTATTTAAATTTTAGATGGGTTTTAGTGGGTATTAGTGGGCTTATCCATTAAGACTCATATAATTAAATAAACCACTGCGTCTTTACCCATTCAACCCAAATATTCAAATGGGTTGAGTTATGACTTATCCAAATTAGGTGGTTAATGGGTGGGTTCATGTATATGGATAAAAATTGCCACCCCTACTATTTATTTTGATTTTGGAGTCCTAATTTAATTAGAACGAGACTGTGAATCTTCCTTCACCAAAAAAAAAAAAAAATGTTTGTGGGCCAAACTGCTAAAGAATGGGCTAGGACTAAAATTGTTGTATGTATTTTTGGCGGGGGGGGGGGGGGGTAATTAAATTCTTCCTAATTTGGCTTCCCTAGCTTTGCCGTTGGGTGGAGCATAAAGTGGAACCCAAAAAGTTGGACAAATGATTTCTATCCGATAGTTTCATTGTGGATATGGATAAAGCTTATGCTAAAATGGAGTGGAACTTTCTATTTAGGTTACTAAAACATCTTGGATTCAACAACCAACATGTGGGATTAAAAGAATGCTATGTCCGCAATATTTTCATAACAAATTTTATGTGTAAGGTTGTTACTTATTGTTAATAGTGAGCAAAAAAATAATTTCAATGATATGTTCAAATTAGAACAATAACAACTTACTATATAGAATTTGTTGTGAAATTTTGTAGACGTAGTACTTCTTATGAAATTAATTATGAGTGCAACTTTTCTTATGCATTTTCGATCTCCATAGAAGCCCTTTTGAATTTATTAAACCATCAAGAGGTCTGAAACAACTAATCTGACTACAAATAAACTATAAAGAAACCTACAAATTATGAGTTCTAAAACACAATGATAAAAACAACTAATCTCATTGATAATCAATTAGAATGCTTATTTCTATTTCTATTTAGCTATAAAACAAAATATAAATATGACTTTCTCACACCAAACACCTAAAATCCAAAAACAATCATCCTTTACACAACCCACAACATCTGTCCTCAACATGAAAATAATAAGTTGTCATTGTCACTCAAAAAAAAGAAAAAAAAAAGGCCATCTTCCTTGGTTATAGCCAACTCATACGAGTTAGGATTAGATGGAACAACGAAGTTTGAGCTAGGTAGATATCATTGAAAGGTTGAAGATATATAACATCATTCTTGGTTGGGATGTATTTGAGATGAGATGGCTTGAAAGGTTGTAGGCATCTATATATAAAGGACTAGAAGTGCAAGAGGTTTTTAGCTTGAAAAATTGAATCAAAGAAAACAAAGAGTCTTACAAAGAATCATTATTCTTTAACAAGAAAAGTCTTGAAGCATAGAACCAAAGAAACCAAAAGCATAGTCCTGTATGCATATATTGCTGTGGCCCCTCATGCTGTGAGCTTGGTACTAATACGGGATGACAACAGTCGTCAAAAGCCAGTCTATTACGTAAGCAAGTCGCTACATGAAGCTGAGGTCAGATACTTACCCTTGGAGAAAGCCATACTAGCTGTGGCCCACGCTACGCAAAAGCTTCCCCATTATTTCCAAGCCCACACAGTGGTCATTCTAACCCAACTGCCCTTGAAGTCCATACTTCGAACTGTTGATTACACTAGAAGGATTACCATATGGAACACCATTCTGGGAGCTTTTGACATCAAGTACATGCCTCAGACCTCCATAAAGGGCCAAGTCCTAGCTGACTTGGTGGCCAAATTTGCTGAACTACCAGTAGAAATAGTAGCAGAGGAGCGAAACATGGATGGAAAACCGGTTGGGGCAATCTTTATGCCAGGACCCCTATGTTGGAGAATGTACGTTGATGGCGTAGCAAATCAAAGGGAGTCCAGAGTGGGGCTAGTCCTAGTGTCTCCTGAGAAGACTATCATAGAGAAATCCCTGAGATTTGGGTTCTCGGTCATAAATAAAGAAGCTAAGTATGAGGTATTGTTACAAGGAATGGCCATGGTGTAGAAAATGGGAGGAAAAGCAGTGGAGATGTTCTCGGAATTGATATTGGTAGTGGGCCAAGTAAAAGGAGAGTTAGAAGCCAGAGATGTGAAGATGCAACAGTACTTAAGCCAGGTCAAACGCTTGCGGTTAGACTTCGATCTTTTCAGCTTGTCACACGTCTCCAGAAGTGGAAACACCCATGCAAATTCGTTAGCCACGCTTGCTACCTCATCGACAGGCGGTCTGCCTCGGATTATTCTTGTCGAGCATCTGGATAAAGCAAGTGAGATTGCAAAGGGCACGGTCCATATGCATGAAGTCAGAATGGGCCCTAGCTGGATGGACCCCATAGTGAGATTCCTCAAAAATGATATCCTGCCCAAGGAGAAGTTGGAGGCTGAAAAAATACGAAGAAACACTCCTCGGTTTTGGTTGTCCGAGGACCATAAACTGTATAAGCGCTCCTATTCTAGGCCACACTTACTGTGCATTCACCCTAAAGCATCAGAATTACTGCTTGAAGAGCTGCACGAAGGGATCTGTGGGAGTCACACATGAGAAAGATCTCTGTCGCACCGAGCCATTACCCAGGGATATTAGTGGTCGGGCATACAGAAGAAAGCCCTAGAATATGTTAAGAAATGTGACCAATGCCAAAGGTTTATCCCAAATATCCATCAGTCAGGAGGGGTCCTCAACCTTTTGTTCAGTCCATGGTCGTTTGCCTAGTGAGGCCTAGATATTGTAGGCCCCCTTCCCCAAGGCAGTAGAAAATAAGAGATTTTTGTTGGTCGGCACGGATTCCTTCACCAAATGGGTCAAAGTTAAGCCATTGGCCAACATCAGAGATGTGGATGCTAAGAACTTCATCTGAAGAAACATTGTTACACGATTCGGGGTCCCTCGAACCATCGTTTCAGACAATGGACTCCAGTTTGATAGCAAAGCCTTCAGAAGATATTATTATGAACTGGGGATCACAAACAAGTACTCAACTCCAACTTATCCTCAAGGAAATGGGCAGGCCGAAGCTGTCAACAAGGTCATAGTCAATGAGCCTAGGAAGAGACTGGATGACACCAAAGGAAGGTGGATAAAGGAGCTGCCACATGTCTTATGGACTTACTGGACTACACCACGACGGTCAACAGGAGAGACACCTTTCGCCATGTTGTAGGTGCTGCCAAGAACCCATCCTGGTGAAAGTTGGGACCCAATTGGGAAGGGTCATACCGAATTACTTCAGTAGTAGGAATAGGTGCATACTACTTAGAAGACTTAAATGAAAAAGTTGTACCTCATCCCTGGAATGTAAATAACCTGAAAATGTATTATTATTAACAAAAGCATCTCTCTAATTCAAATTTTCAGTCCATTATGATTATATGTCTTGTATTTTGGCAACACTCTAAGTACTAGACAAAACCAAGATCTTGTATGGTCCTCGGACTCAAACCTATGGGGAAACTAGATACTTTCAAAAAACTCTAAGTACTAGACAGAACCAAGGTCTTGCATGGTCCTTGGACTCAAACCTATAAGGAAACTAGATACTTCCAAAAAACTTTAAGTACTAAACAGAACCAAGGTCTTGCATGGTCCTCGGACTCACACCTATGAGAAAACTGGATACTTCCAAAAAACTCTAAGTACTAGACAGAACCAAGGTCTTGTATAGTCCTAGGACTCAAACCTATGGGGAAACTGGATACTTTCAAAAAACTCTAAGTACTAGACAGAACTGAGGTCTTGCATGGTCCTCGGACTCAAACCCATGGGGAAACTGGATACTTCCAAAAAACTCTAAGTACTAGACAGAACTAAGGTCTTGTATGGTCCTCAGACTCAAACCTATAGAGAAACTAGTTACTTCCAGCAATAGCTTAGGTGGTCGTTATTATTATTTTCTTCTATGATTATGATAGGACCTGAATAAGTGGTATCCACTCCATGATGATCTAATTCTTATCATCCAATTAAGATATCAATAAATGAAATTATTCTTTTTGTGTAGGTAGGTAGGTAGGGTTTGAAGGTAAATTTTGACAAATCCACCATTAGATTACATATTCTTCTTGTATCTTCCATTATTTCAAAATTTTTAGAAAATTAAGGATCAATAGTGTGGGGGCGGATCCTCGGACCATAACCATTGAAGAAATTAACGAGATCAAACATTTATGCGAGTTGCAAATATAGCCTAAATATACGCTCGGCACCTCGGAG
Organism: Quercus parvula; assembly: GCA_030820535.1. NCBI lineage: Eukaryota > Viridiplantae > Streptophyta > Magnoliopsida > Fagales > Fagaceae > Quercus > Quercus parvula. The sequence continues at coordinate 52,401,018 of JAUAME010000003.1, forward strand.
TTGGGGTTTAAAGGCCTAATTACAAGCATGGCATGTATATAATCATTTTTACCCATTAGGATAACCAACCCATGAGACATGAGATTCACACTGATAATGATGATAATAACAATAAACACGTAATGTAAAAAAGAGGGAATTTCATGCATTCAATAAAACCTCATTACAATAATCCCAATGTTCAAAAAAAATGGAGGGGGGGGGGAGGGATGAAAAATAAAAAGATAATAAAAAAACAAAAAACAAAAAACAAAAAACAAAAATAGAAGCTAGCCTAGATGGCCTATCTCTTTGGTTTTGTCTTGATCCCTTCCTTAGAGAGTTAAGTAGAAGCAGTCTCAGGATCCTTGGAGCCCTCACCTGGGGGAACAGTCTGAAGGGGCTCAACAAGGAGAGCTGACTCCTAGGCATGAGGGGCCTGAGCATCAGCTATAGACTCTACAGTTTTCTGGGGTACTTCAGAATTCAGGCCTTCACTTATTTCTGCCACTCCAGAAAGCTCGCTCTCCCTGGCCGGCTCATCAGGAGCAGTTGTAGCCAGAGCAGCCTCAAGTCCAGCAGCCTCAACCTCCTCAGGAACATCCCTAGCCTCGGAGTTGGAGGGGGCAATTTCCCTTATGGCAAGAGGGTAGTATACATTCTCCACATTCCACAGGTCGAATGAAGCCTCAACCCCAGTTTGCTTAAGGGCTTCATTCCAAACTTGGGAATAGTATAGCCTGCATACACCAGGAACTTGAGACTTGAGAGTGGCCTGGGTCTCAGCCACTCCCAAGTCATAAGCCTCCTCATTGGCCTTCTCCTTGGAGCTCTCAGCCTCTACCCTGGCGAACACCATCTCTTCCTTAGGCCTCAAGGCTTCATCCCTGGCCCACTCCGCAACGTTTTTAGCCCCCTCTGCCTCGACCAGCTTCTTTTTTAGATCAGTAATTTGCTCCTTGGCAATCTTCAGCTAGTCCTCAGCCTCAAGTAGGCGCCTCGTCTGGTCCTCGACCTATTTTTGAGCACTAGCGAGGCCTGATTCAGCACTATCCCTAGCCCTTATCATCTCCTTCAGATCCTCCCTCACTTTCAGGAGATCGGCCTCGAAGTTTTTAAGTGTCCGCGTGGCATCTAAGCATTTGTCACACTCAAGCTCCAGGGCCTTACCTTGGTCATTATCTGCCTCCTCTAACTTGTAGGCAGCCTGGACAGCCTGCCAATTGAAACAAGCACACAGTGAGTTGGAAACCAAAGAATAAGAATCAACGGAGCCATAAATGTTGAAAGTCTTACCATGCCCAAATACCTCTTGATGCTGAGGAAGACCTCCTACCTCCTCAAACCCCCCAACTCGGCCATATTGGCAGGGAGTAGCAGAAACCTCTCCAGCGCATCGGCCACATAGGCGCCTTCACCCTCTCGAAAGTCCCTGAGGGAGGCGTTGTCCATCAAAGGCTCCCCATGGAGCATTGGGGTAGGAAGCCAGGCCTGAGGCTCGAATTATGTGGCGACCTCTTTTTCTTGGCCCTAGTGCATGATTTTCAATTGTTTTGAAGCTCGTCAGGCTTCATCTCTCTCCTGAAAGGATCGGGATCTCCCCTCATCCATGGGCTCTTTGCCTTTGGAAGCCTTCTTCCTTTTTGGATCGATAGGCTGAGGGGGAAGAGGAAGTTTGGACTGAGGAGATGATGGCTTTGATTGGGTGGAAGACGGCCTGGTCTGAATAGGCTGAGGCTTGGGTGGCGAAGGAGGAAGCTTGGATTGTGGCTTCCCCGACGCGTCCTTCCCCGATTGGCCTTCAATCAGGTCGAGCAAGCTAGTTGGAGGCTTTCTCTTAAAACCCATTTTGGCCTGAGAAGAAGTCCCTGTTGATAGGAGATCCACTTTAGTCAAGCTGGGGTCACCCAAGTCACTAGAGGGATCCTCGGATAGATCAACTTGGTCGAATACACCAAACTCGTCCTTGGACTAACCCAATTTAACGACCTTTTCTTTGCTTTCTACTCTTCCTCCCTCAACCTCTGCAGCTTGATGGGACGAAGAAGAGCCTGCCAACATAGCACCTCTTTGAGCAAGAGATCCTTCGGGAAGCAAGAACTCGTGTTCTGTTATGGTGATTCTGTGAAGCCGAAGATCTTTGGCTCTGATCAGGTACTTCGAAGCCGAAAATGATTTCTGGATAGGATCGTACCCGAGGATCTTGCGAGCGGCTCTGACCTGGTTGTCAACTTCGTTCACAAAGACCTCCGCCTTAAGGATGGCTTCCAAATCTCCCCGATTGACCAGGTGAAAGTGTCATTCAAAGGCATGTGGATCTACAAAGAAGAAAGCATACTCATATCAGTAGCCAAACAAGGCAAACTATGATAACACAAAAGATCAACCCTCTCCTACACTGAATACCCCACCTGGTGCCCCCTCCTCTGTAGGACAATGAAGGCCGTCATGCCACCCCCCCAACACGATAAGAAAATCCTTATTTAATCCCTTGCTGGACTTGGAGAGACATTGAATGAGCCGAACCTTGTCATCCCTCGCTTTCATGTAATAAGATTTACCCTTAAGGTGTTGAAGGTTGTAACACCAATTTACGTTGTGATGGGTTAACCTCAACCCATCTTCTCGTTTAGGGTGTCCACACAACCCAGGATCCTAAACACATTGACTGCGCACTGGGTGGGAGTTAATCGAAAATGCCTAAGGTAGTCCCTCATCACTGGCCCCATAGGGATTCTCATACCACCCTCTATGAAAGCGATCATAGGAATCACTACTTCACCCTCTTGCCTCATAAAATGCCACTCGCCTTCTTCATAATACCTCAAACCTACGTTACTAGGTATCCTATAATCGACGACGAATTTCTCCATTGCCTCTTTAGACTCAACCAACTTTTTAAACCTACCCATCCCTAGAAACGACTAAAAGACTCAAGGAAGGATGAAGGAAAGAGAGGAATAAAAGGAAAAGAGACTTAGAAGAGAGAAAATATGAGTTAGAGAGAGGAGAAAACTTACAAAAATGAGGAAAAGCTCCTCAGACAGGCTTTTTATGCTGAAAAGAGACGTAAGTTTGGCTGAAGATTTGACCGGACTCAGGATGTGTGCGCAAGAACTCTTGAATGTAAAAGTAAAGGGGCAGATTGGTTCAAATAGGTATTTATACCTCCAATTAAGAATGATCGTGCGGGTTTTCCCACCTATAAAGTTGAAGAAATCCCCACAGTTAGATCACTATCACACCGTTGAACGTGGGGAACACCGAACCGCCAGAATTTAATAAGGGCGCACTCTGTATATCGAAGCGCCAGGAGCGTGTCTCGATCAGATGAAAAGACTTTGGCGCTGATGAAGGACAAGACTTGACAAGCCATGATAAAGACCCGAGGACATCAAAATCCTCCTCTCCGTCCAAGGAGCCGGACAGCATGATTTTGAGGGGCTATTATGGGGCCAAAGAATTTTGCCACCCCGGCCCACTTTATACTAAGCCCAAGGCCCAAACCGAGGAAGAAGAAACGTCCGAGGACGAACGAAAAAGTCCAACCTACCGAGTAGCATCACTGAGGACAACCCTGTCCTCGGCTAATCGAGATTACAGAAAGGAAGAACGGCATGACATCAAGGGCAGCCTTGCAGAGCATCCCAATAAAAAGGACAAGTATCGTGGGTCATCCATGGGAGCCTGGTGGAGGAGCAATTCAGGGGGAAACTGTCACCTCCGCATTAAATGCCCACAACTAATGTTCTAGCCGCATTAATGAGGAAATGACCCCTGAACAGTGCTGCTTTGGTTGTTGCAACTCACAGAAGGTTGGGAAAGGCGGCTAATAAGACAAGCACTCAAGAGTTGACCTGCATGATCAACAAATGGAGGGCCAGGATCAATGAAAAGGGGATATATAATGTTAGAAGCCCTCCAGGAGAAGGGGACTTTTTGAAACCTTGGGAAAAAAGCATTGAAGAAGGAAGAAGAACTACAAGCACTTGGGATGAAAGCAGAGGGCGGCACTTCACACTTTAGTCCATGTCCTTGCTAGTGAATCAACTTGTAACCATGTCTTGTTGTTGTAACCCTCACTAGGGCCTTGTTCTTAAACCCATGCTCTATAAATTCATTGTATTGGGCTAGTTGGGCCTGGATCCACTCATCTAATAGTAGAAGTGCTCAACCCAGTCCCTACAACTATCAATTAAACAGATAATTAAAAATTAATATTCTCAAATTACAATAAATATAATCTATTAAGTGCTAAAGTCTAAACCCACAACCTATAGTACTAGACCATCTTTTTTTCTTTTTCTTTTTTGGTTTAATGAGATCAACTTTCTGATCATCACTTTCTCAGAAAAAAAAAAAAACTTTCTGATCATCACTTTCCTACTACATGCAAAAAATTCAGATAACCTTAAAACATCAAAAAACCAAATACCTTTACCCCCGAGCTGTGAAAAGTGATGCTCTACTTAAACGTTAACAGTATTCAAAGATCACCTGTTGGATGCAAGTTTAACCTAGAAGAGAAAATAAGATAGCAAAATGGATTTTCTTTAGGTTAGAAACTCTTCAGTTCTATAACTTCTATCCCCTCTTTCGAATAAAAATGTCGCAAATGAGAGATCCATAACTACAACCAAAACTAATGAATCATTATCTCCAGGATGATGTCATACTCGACATCTTAACGAGGCTTCCTGTCAAATAACCCATAAGATTCATGTGCGTTTGCAAACCTTGTCACTCCTTAATCACTACCCTCAATTTCTTTTCTGCCCATTGTAATAAGACTAACAACATAGATCATGAATTATTCATGATCATGCATATCTCATACACATGCCTATTGCTATTACAAAGTGCAAGTATTTTTCATATCTTTCTAATAGGAAGTATCAATAGATATTCTTGAAACTGTGATCCAAGATACTGGTATGACAGAAATCAAAAGTCAACTATAACATGTAACAACAGAATCTGAAACCCCATTAACTTTAAGTGCTACCACCAAAACCGAGGATAGAAATTCAGTGGGTAATGGGGGCAAGTCACCCTGACTAATTGTAAAGAAGGCAAGTCACCTTGAGATTACTCAGTCATGGCACCATAAGATGATCTAGCCACGTTGGAAAAACATGTTGTATCTGCAACAGTGCCCGATAACATTGTGTAAAGTGGCGGGCTGTGCTAGTAGTGTTAGGCTGCTTCCTACTGCACTAGACCCAAGTTTTCTGGATAAGGGAGTTGGGCCCGATCCAACTGCAACTCAACCTGGTCTGGCTTGTGCGTAAACTATGCCTGGTTTGCCAGGAACGTGTTTACGGCAAACAGAGCTGTTTCAGATAAGTTGTGGCAGACAGACATAATAATAAAAATAAAATATCTGGCTACTTAGTAGGAAATGACCAAATGATCCCAAGCACAATCACAGTAATAATAATCACTTTTACAAAAAAGGGAACAAAAAGGAGCAAATAGTAATATATATATATATATATATATATATATATATATATATATATATATACACACATATATGGGTTAATCATGAGATAAAGAGATCAGTTTAAATCCGGTCCATAGGAGCAAAACCAAAGAGGAAAGAATGTTCCTTCTCAACGCAATTAATCTCCTAGGAAAGTCCTGCCGTGGAAATTAACTACTTTGAGGGAAACGGACCTGAATGGTTGATGCACAAGGGCTCCTTTTGGTTTTGACAGAGAGCAGGATTTCGTGAGGCAGAGAGGGAATCAATCTACCGGTACATGCCTGCCATTCTCACTCTCTATCTATTTTCTTTTTGGTTTTTCTCTTTTCTTTTTCTTTCCATCTCACTCGTTTCTTTCTATTTCCTGGTATATCTTTTCAGATCCCCTATTCCTTAGTTACAGTTCCTCTTGTTGTTGTTATGTCTCTCCTTACTGTTCACAGCAAGGGTCTCTTTTTATAGCGCTTGCCATGATCGGATTTTACTGTTTTAGCCCTTAACCACCTTTGTCTGGTCTAGGAGTACTTGCTAACCACCACTGGTCTATTTGTGTGCCACCCTCTCATCACCAGACAAATAAGGGTATTTTGTTTGTTTGTCTGCCATGACACCCTTTCCTGCCATGGTCTAGGTTCTTTCTTTCCCCCTATCCCCCATAGCATGCTCCTAGTGGTTCCAACTCAGCTTACTTCTTTTGGGTAGTGTGTCATCCCAACAGGACACTTCTCTCAAAAAAGCCTTAGTAGGAACCTCAAAATAAATTTTTCCCCTCTCCTCACCACCAAACCATGCCCTCCTACCTCTGACCCACGGCCTCACCATGTCCTGTATTGGCTGGGTACAGGCTGGTGGTGCCTGGGCCTTGCGTGTGCCTCCCTTCCATATGTGTCCAAAATCTACCTGCTACTCATTCGTCTGCCATGGTTTGGAGGCTTGCCTACCGTCCGTTTTCTTTGACCTATTATGTGAGCTACTTTTCGATTTCCCACTCCCCTCAGGAGCTAGGCTTTATTTGGTAATGGGCCTTACATTTCTTTTAGCCCATTTCTTGACTACCCTCATTTTTTGCCATATTATTCTGTCATTCCTGCTGTAATGACTCAATCCTACTGGGCCTCTTTTAGGCCAGCCATTTACTTTTTCCCCAATGGCTTAGTATGGTCATTGATTCTCCTACTTATTGGCTCTCGTGTCCCTTTTGCCTTTCTCTTGGGCATCCTTGGCTCATTTACTTTCTTTGGGCTTCCTTGACTCTTTTACTAACTCTGCATTCCCATGGACTTTTACTAACTTCTTTGGGCTTTCTAGACCCAATTACCTTATTCTCATCCTTGGGGTTTATGGGTCTGCCATTAATCCTTTACTTTCTTTGTCTGCATTACTTTGGGTTTGTAGTGGCCTATTCTCACTTTTCTATATATATACTGCCCATGGGTATGCTATTTCTCTCTTTTCGGACTTCTTTAAGCCCATTTTTCTCTTCAAGACCCATTTGTTTATTTCATAGGCCTGTGGTCCATTATTCCTGCCGCTTGGACCTAATGGTTTTGCCATCTCTTTGCCAAACCTTTGCTGCCCTTATTGTTGGGCTTTCTTCTTTCTTCTTGGATTCTCAAGAATGACCCTCAACACATTGCAACTAAGACCTATTCCAGTTAGTGAAGCTTCCTCCTAAGATTGAGTTGTGATGTAGAACACAAAATGCATATGTTGGAGCAAGAGTTCAAAGATATAGAAAAAAAACCAATAAGATTTTTTTTTAAATTTTATTTTTAAAATCAAAGAGAACTAAAAAGCTAGTTTTATGTTTTCTTTTGGTTACTCCGGAAAAAATGAAGGAAAAGAAATCGAACAGTAATGAATGAATTACTTTACTGAGGTTTGCACTAGGATATGCTAAACTCCTCGCTTGTTATTGTCACCTTCTTGGATAGCAGTATTTTTCTGAAGTTGTCATTGATCTATTATTTATTTAAAGTTCACTTTGAAGTATTAAGCAATTCAAAAAAGCACGCTTGAAAGCTTACTAGTTACTAATCCAGACTGCATCTTGGCGGAGTGGGTCAGTATATTCAACAGCTTAGAATTTTGACTTGCTCCTTCACTTGCTTGCTCTACAACCTCGCTTTTGCCCAATGAAATTGTGTCAGGTCATTGCCGACATGGGGTCCAAGACTAGTTTCTTGTTTTTACCATGCTGATCTTAGACCTTTCAGATGTTGTTTCTAATTAAAGTTGACATAATCTTTCCTTGAGACCAGAACAAACTTAACAACCCCAAAAAAAAAGGGTTGATGATAACCTCCATGAATCTGATTTTGCTTAGATTTCTGAATAAATGAGGAAGAAAGATGGGTTTATTTAATTTTTCCCTTATGAAGTAAAGCTTTTAAGCAATGGTGAGGAATGAGTACTGAAATTTTGATGGAGTATGTACCATATTCCGTGGTGCAATCCATATAAAATGAATCACACCTAATGAAGTATATGAATGTTTTTATAGGATGCATCAATAAACAAATTTATTTTCTGAATCAAAGGGGGTCAAATCATATCATGCCAAGAAAAAAAAAAGGGCCTAGTCATGTGACATCCTTACAAGAAAAATCTTCTTCATAAAAATCAAAATTTTAGAAACAGTATCCACATTAGCATGAACTTTGAAGTTCAAAAAGAACTTTCCACACTAGATACTGTTAAATATTTTTATAAAATGACCACAACAATACTAATGGAAACGCAATGTATTAGCAGCAAAACACACTGATTCATTCTCAATACCATTGGCAATGAGCATGTGATTTAGCCACCAAATCATGAGGGGAAACAATTGCAACTCCAAAATAGAGAAGGTGTTGACAATCCATGATCACAAAGCTTTAGATCCTTTTCAAACACTATATGTTATCTCAAATTTTTCTCTCAAGGGAATGAGAAAATGCAAACCCATGAGAAGAGATACAATAAGCTAAAACTGCAAAGCAGATGTACTGCAGCCACTAGCAAGATATATATCATTTTGATCAAGGAATAAAGCACAAGACCTTCGTTGGGCCAATGCTCACCGCATTAGATCTTCCACAGCCCATTTTCAACTTTCTCATCATAGGGCTTCTTTTCTTCCCTCTTCTTTGCTCCATTTTTATTTTATTTTATTTTTTTGGATTAAGTAAGATCTCTAATCTAATAGATTGCAACACAATCAGAGAGGCACACAAAAAGTCGGAATTAAAATGTTATATGTTCTTTCATGAAATCATCACAAGCATAAAGGGTTTATATACATCTGAATTAAGTTCACCTACATCATATCAGTACATTTATGCCTTTGGCAAAACAAAATAATACCAAAGGAAACAAAATGATACCAAAGTAAATAACATGAGAATGGTCTCAATCATATCACACTTACATAACAAAATGCAATGATTATCACTAATGATTTTAGTTCTTATCCAGATAGCTCGGTTGCTCCATCAAGTAACACAAGGCTTTCCTTGAACGTAGTAACTATATTTGTAACATATCGTAGGATACCAAGGTCCTTTTCATGTAAAGTTTCAGGGTCTAGTGAAACAATCGCAGTGTCATCTGAAAGAATCATAGACTCATCTATTTTTATTTCACCATCTTTAGATTCTTCCTTGACTTTCTTATCAAGTAGAAGTTCACCATGTTCAGTGCAACCATAGAAAATTATATTAGTATTTTCATACCAGATATGAAAAAGTTTATTCCATGATTCATCTACACCATAATCCCTCATTACCCAAATGAGGCAGTGCGCGTCTGACTGTAAGCCGTCCTTGTTTTCTGGGTATCCACATGAAATGAAAGCCAGATTTCCCTTGAACACAAACAGGCTTTCCGCATCTCCATCAGGGATTGCCATCTCTCTGAATTTCTCATTATCGACATCAAATGACAAAATCATCATTGGATCTAGGAATTCCCTTTCCCCTTCACTATGATAAGCAAACCAATGCAAAGCCCCACTAAAAAATAGGGGATACGGATAAGGTACGATTCGGGAGACCACAACTTTGGATCTCAACGAGATTTCAACCTTTCTCCACGAGTCAGAGCTTAATGTGTAAACCTCAGCCACAACTGGAGTACCCCGAAGCTTTACAACTTTGTAGTCATTTGTCTTGGACTGATAACCAAACCCGGTAGAAAGCCAAAAACCTTTGCTATTAGAACACGAATCAGGTAATCTCTTAAATTTTCTAATGCTTGGGTTCCACAAATATATAGCATCAGATGTAGTGGAAAGATTTTCACGTTGAGCGAGACACACTAAACCATTGCATGAACCGACCATGTCGGCCATGTTTAAATCAAAAACAGAGGGAACTGAATACTCAAACAGCGAATCAAACGTGCGGTCACAACAAAGAACCTTACAGATCCTTGGAATCTTAAAGGAAATATATTGAATACAGGTTTGTATGAGATAAGCATGATCATCATCGTTGTTGTTGTTGACGATACTAAGGTGGGTGGAGATGAAATTAGGACTAGTGATTGAGGAGTCCCAGAGTTTGCAAACGCACCTGAATCTTAGGAGTGACTTGACCGGTAGCCTTGCCAAGATGTTGAGCACGACGTCGTGTGGGAGATGGTTCTTCCCTTGTTGGAGGATCAAAGGTTGTGGACCAGGTTCCATTGTTTGGGACATTCTTTCGGCGGATGAGAGATTTCAGTTTTAGGCGTAAAGACTAGAGAGAGTAAAGATAAAGAGAAATAAAGTAAAGGCACGAATCTGTTGGATTTGGGTTTGGGTTTGGGTTTGGGTTAGGCTTGGGCTCATTGATGTGTTTTATCACCAGCGTTTTTGGGCCTCTGGAACACTAATGATGAGAAAGTTGAGCCTCTTAAAATACCATCAGTAATAATGAAAGAGAGCGTTAAGCCTCTTCTATTGTATTCAACTTTATGTTCCATCATGTCATGTGTTTTATTTTTATTTGTATTTTTTCATTTTAATCTCTAGTTATGTTATAAGGAAAGTCAAACGAATACATAACAATTTTTAATTGATGGGATAAGTGGCAAAACTAGAATTTTTAATTGATGGGAAAGCCAATGTAAACACAATAAAGTAGAGAGTGATATTTTCTATCAATAACAAGTTGTCACATAAGACCACTAAAGTTCATGTGGTACATTTAAAACGGCTAATTACAAGATGCCACATGCTACTTAGTGGATTCCATTGTCATTATTCAAAAGCCAATGGCAATATTCCAAGTGACAAAGAATAAAGATTTCAGAGAAAACCTAAGAACCAATCAAATGTTAGCATGCGTTAATTTAAATGATATAAGCAATCTAATTAAAAGCTACCATGTGTTATTTTAAATTAAACCAATATGGCTAATCAAATAATGTCATATGTCCCTAGGAGAACAAGACACAAAGTCCCACGATTTAAATTATAACACATGTCATTAGTGATAACTAACTATGTGTCATCACACTTTCCAAGACATATAAATAGAGACATTTCTTAGTCTTGTAGGAGGACATACACGTACATTCAAAAGTCTCGAAACTCTACCGAAATTAAACTTCAAAGCCTCCAAGAACTTCAACCTTCAAATCTTAAGAACATTTGAAGAGAAATCATTCAAGTCATCTTCCAAGATCTCAATGTGCATTAGAATCAAGTCCAAAAGTGTTCAGAAACTTTAAAAGATTGCAAGTTAGTGAAGATCTACGGATTCAAGCCTCCAAAAACACGAAGAACTTCCACAACAATCTTTGAAGACGAAGAACACACAAAGAAAATTCGAAGAACACATGAAGAACGCGAAGAACGAAGGATTCCTAACAAACACAGTTAGAGATTCATCGTGATTCTACTTCAAAGATCTTTTGATCCCTTTCTTAATCAAATTGAGAAGCACTTGGTGTTCGAATCAAGTTTATACTTGAATCAAAGATTTTTTCAAGGAGATTGAATTAGATGAGTATTCCTTTATAACAAGATTCAATTTTAGAGAATTGTACTTACTCATACATCAATACAAATTTACATTTGCGAAACATTGTCAATTGTTTGATTTTCAAACCTAAGATTTTGTGTTTACAGTTCTTATGTATAAAAAAAATGAGTAAAAAAAACTTTTATTTCACAGATTAACTTTTAATTTAATTGTGTCCTATGCTCTTTCATGGCATTAATATCATTTATAACTGATTCAGAACTAAATTCTTTAGCAACTGCTTTTTCTATTGATATAGTTAAACAATTACTCAAGAATTAATAGGTAAAACTTAGAGAAAATCCAATTAGATTCTACGGTTGAAGTCCAATTTTGCACCATGTGTCCTAAATTATTTATTTTTAGAGAGATTTTTATTTCCTAATTTTGGAATCAAATGTGGGTTCATATCATAAATATCCATTCAAGTAAGTTATTGTGTACAAAAACCAAAGAGTTTAGAATTAATGAACATAAAAATATTTAAAAATGGACAATTTACATTTTCTACCTAATAACATTCTTACAAGACTTTTTAAAGAGTTAAAAAGAAAATGAAAGAATGACTATCAATAATATTTAAATTATATATGTAAGATAATTATACTATGCATTTTAATTTGTATCTTTTAAATATATTCATGCATATGCATGAGGTTACAAGCTAGTTGATATAATAAACAAGTTTATAGCAATAATTTAATTGCTTTATTCACTACTATCAATTAAAAAATAATTAAAAGTTAATATTCTCAAATTATAATAAATATAATTTAAGTACAACAATCAAAACCCACATCCTATAGTACTAGACCATCTATTCTAGTGATAGTTGCTTTGGTTTTTGGTTTGAGCAATGTTGGTACCACGACTCGCCCATGTGGCGAGTTGTGGTTGGTGGAAGGGTGACACCCTTCCACCAACCACAACTCGCCACATGGGCGAGTTGTGCCACAAGTTATGGTACTAGAATTATCCTTTTGGTTTTGACTCAAATACTTGCTTTGTTTTAGTGGGAAACCACCACCAAATAAATACCACACGTCCAATGAAGATAAATTGAGACGGGAGGACCAAGGTGGAGTTCAACAATTCGTTGGTCACTGGTCATGGTCCCACCCACACAATTGCACAAATGCAACCTTAGCGTTAGAGCAACATATATTTAGATTTTATTTTGAGAGTAAACAATTGTGACTTGTGAAGTTTTGATCTTTGGGGTTGGGGTTGGGGCTGGGGTTGGGAAGTTTGGGTTGTGTTTTGTTACTATTGCGAATTGTGTGTATTTATTAAGGGTGGCAAATGGGCGGGTTGGGTCATAAATGGGATGGGTGTGTAATTACCCATTTATCCATTTATGACCCGTTTATATATAAATTAATTATCTATTACCAATTCAATCCATTTAATTAGCAACCCACTCATTTAACGCAATATGACCCAAATACCTCTAAAACTAATATCCTCTTGACTTCCAAAATTTCCAAAATACTCTGAAATACCTAAAATGACCAAAATACCCCTACACTTCCAAAATTATTAATATACTCTTAAACATCCAAAATTATCCCTATATCTCTAAAATGAGCAAAATATCACCAAAATCTCAAAAATGAGCAAAATACCCATGAAACCTCTAAAATAACCAAAATACTCTCGATATCTCTAAAATTACCAAATATGCTCAAAACCACTAAAATGACCAAAATATCCCCAAAATCCCTAAAATCACCAAATATGCTAAAAAACTACTAAAATGACCAAAATACCTCCAAAATCTCTAAAATGTGCAAAATACCACCCAAAACCTCAAAAATGAACAAAATATTTTGGTAATTCTTAAGTTTTGGGGGTATTTCTGTAATTTTTAGTTTTATGGGTATTTTGGTCATTTTTTTAGGTTTTGGGGGTATTTTGGTAATTTTTGGCTGCGGAGGTATTTTGGTCATTTTCAAGGTTTCGGGAGTATTAATGTCATTTTTTAGGTTTATGGGGTATTTTGGTAATTTTTAGGTTTCGGGGGTATTTTGGTCATTTTATAGATTTTGAAGGTATTCCTGTCATCTTTTACATTTAGGGATATTTTGGTAATAATTAGTTTCGGGGGTATTTTGGTCATTTATTAGGTTTCAAAAGTGTTTTGGTCATTTTTTAGGTTTAGATGGTATTTTGGTAATTTTTAGGTTTTGGGGGTATTTTGGTCATTTTTTAGGTTTTAGGAGTATTTCGGTCATTTTTTAGGTTTAGGGGGGCATTTTGGTAATTTTAGGTTTCATGAGTGTTTTTGACATTTTTTAAGTTTCGAGGGTATTTTGGTAATGTTAAGGTTTCAGGAGTATTTTGGTAATTTTAAGGTTTCATGGAGTATTTTCGTTATTTTTTTATGTTTTGAGGGTATTTCGATCATTTTCTAGAAATTTAGATTTCATGTTGTTTATTTAAATTTTAGATGGGTTTTAGTGGGTATTAGTGGGTTTATCTATTAAGACCCATATAATTAAATAAACTATTGGGTCTTTACCCATTCAACCCAAACATTCAAATGGGTTGGGTTATGACTTATCCAAATTAGGTGGGTAATGGGTGGGTTCATGGATATGGATAAAAATTGTCACCCCTACTATTTATTTTGATTTTGGAGTCCTAATTTAATTAGAATGAAACTGTGAATCTTCCTTCTCAAAAAAAAAAAAAAATTTTGTGGGCCAAACTGCTAAAGAATGGGCTAGGACTAAAATTGTTGTATGTATTTTTGGCAAGGGGGGGGGGGGGGGGGGGGTAATTAAATTCTTCCTAATTTGGCTTCCCTAGCTTTGCCATTGGGTGGAGCATAAAGTGGAACCCAAAAAGTTGGACAAATGATTTCTATCCGATAGTTTCATTTTGGTTATGGATAAAGCTTATGCTAAAATGGAGTGGAACTTTCTATTTAGGTTACTAAAACGTCTGGGATTCAACAACCAACATGTGGGATTAAAAGAATGTTATATCCGCAATATTTTCATAACAAATTTTATGTGTAAGGTTGTTATTTATTGTTAATAGTGAGCAAAAAAATAATTTCAGTGATAGGTTCAAATTAGAACAATAACAACTTACTATATAGAATTTGTTGTGAAATTTTGTGGACGTAGTACTTCTTATGAAATTAATTACGAGTGCAACTTTTCTTATGCATTTCTGATCTCAATAGAAGCCCTTTTGAATTTATCAAACCGTCAAGAGGTTTGAAACAACTAATCTGACTGCAAATAAACTATAAAGAAACCTACAAATTATGAGTTCTAAAACACAATGAAAAAAACAACTAATCTCATTGATAATAAATTAGAATGCTTATTTCTATTTCTATTTAGTTATAAAACAAAATACAAATATGACTTTCTCACACCAAACATCTAAAATCTAAAGCCAATCATCCTTTACACAACCCATAACATCTAACCTCAACATCAAAATAATAAGTTGTCATTGTCACTCAAAAAAAAAAAAAGGCAAGCCATCTTCCTTGGTTATAGCTAACTCATACGAGTTAGGATTAGATGGGACAATGAAGTTGGAGCTAGGTAGATATCATTGAAAGGTTGAAGATGTATAACATCATTCTTGGTTGGGATGTATTTGAGATGAGATGGCTTGAAAGGTTGTAGGCATCTATATATAAAGGACTAGAAGTGCAAGAGGTTTTTAGCTTGAAAAATTGAATCAAAGAAAACAAAGAGTCTTACAAAGAATCATTATTCTTTAACAAGAAAAATCTTGAAGCATTGAACCAAAGAAACCAAAAGTCTTTTCTTTTTTCTTTTTCTTTTTTTGGTTCTTATCTCGTGGTTTTAAAGACCATTTCAATTATCTTTTCAAAGAGCGCGTCACATGACCGATCCTTATGCTCTCTCGCATGAAGTCTCTGTTTATATATATATATATTCATAATATTGATTGATTTGAATAACTGCCATGGTCAAAGTTTGTAATTGTTGGATCATGCTTTAATTTGAATCTTTGTGAAACTACATATCTATATCTATATAATATCTAAAAACTGAAGTGTAGCATTTATCGTTACTACCCTTTTATTAAGCCATATCAGCATAGCATTTTGGGCCATTTGGTTCGATTCGAGTTCACTTGATCTATTTCAGTCATCTTTGGTCATTTCAGTCCAATATTTGGCCCACTTCAGTTAATTTTGGTCTATATTTGTCCACTTGGGTCCATTCTTGTCACTTTAGTTGATTCAGTCCAATTTTTCCTTCAGTCTAACTGGGTTTTAAAATGATTTTTTTTGTAAGATGCCTTTTCAATTTTGCATTCAAAATTTTATTTTACTTTTCTTAATTTTTGGATTGAAAAGTATGAAATTTTATTATATTTGGGTCAAACTTTTTAGTTTTGGGCTAAAAAATAGAAACAAAATAGGCATTTGAAATTAAAGATATAGATCATTAAAAAGCAATAAAAATTATAATATTGAAATGATTACCTTAAAATTCAAGTTTCAATAATAAAGACATCATATTTATATTTGGAAAGGAAAAAAACTACTACAATTTTGAACTTATATAATAATTTAAACTTAATGCAACATTTTACATGTGTTCTATGGAATGAAGGTGTATATAAATATTTAAATATTCTTGGACATGTTAAAATTAGTAAACCAATTATGGTATATTTAAAAAAAAGAAATAATATATCTACAATATTTTGACAACACTTTCACAATAAATCTTAAGTGACAGATTGCTATTAGTGGCAAAAAAAGTAATTTTAGTTATGGATTCAAATTAGAACCAATAACAATTTACCATCTATAATTTGTTATGAAAATGTTGTGCGCATAACACTTTCCTTTATAAAAAATTATTTTAACAATATATTTTTCATTTATATAAAATAATATTATAATTATGCAATTTAAATAGCTGTATCTGCAACTGTGATCGATGACGTTGCACCTATGACCTATTCCAGTTAGTGACGCTTCCCTGTGAGATTAAGTAGTGATGTAGAGCCCAAAATGCATTTGTCGGAGCAAGATTCCAAAGATACAGAAAAATGTAAGAAGCCCCTTTTTTTAAGAATAAAAGAGAACTAAAAAGCTAGTTTTATGTTTTCTTTTAAAATCAAAGATAACTACTTTACCGAGGTTTGCACTATGATATGCTAAACTCCTCGCTTGTTATTGTCACCTTCTTGGATGTCATTATATTTGGGAAGTTATCATTGATCTATTATTTATTGAAAGTTCACTTTGAAGTATCAAGCATTTCACAAAGCATGCTTGAAAGCTTACTAATCCATCCTTTTTTTTTTTTTTTTTTTTTGCTGAATAAAAGCTTACTAATCCATCTTGCATCTTGGCGGAGTGGTTCAGTATATTCAACAGCTTAGAATTTTGACTTGCTTCTTCACTTGCTTGCTCTATAACCTCGCTTTTACCCAATGAAATTGTGTCAGGTAAGTGCTGACATGGGGTCCAAGACTAGTTTCCTGTTTTTACTATGCTGATCTTAGACCTTTCAGATGTTGTTTCTAATCCAAAGTTTATATAATATTTCCTTGGGACCAAAACAAACTTAACAACCCCACAAAAAAAAAAAGGTTGATGCTAACCTCCAATGATATTGATTTTGCTTAGATTTTTGAATGAAAAGAGGAAGAAAGATGGGTTTATGAAGTAAAGCTTTTAAGCAATGGAGAAGAATGAGTACTGAAATTTAGATGGAGTATGTACCACATGCCTTGGTGCAATCCATATAAAATGAATCACACCAGATGAAGTATATGCACGTTTTTATAGGATGCATCAATAAACAAATTTATTGCATGAATCAAAGGGGGTCAAATCATGTCATGCCAAGAAAAAAAAAAGGCCTAGTCATGTGACATCCTTACAAACAGTATGCACATTACCGTGAACATCCTTACAAACAGTATCCACATTACAAACGGGGCCAAAATGGTCAAAAAAAAAAAAAGGGCCTAGTCATGTGACATCCTTACAAGAAAAATCTTCTTCATAAAAATCAAAATTTTGGAAACAGTATCCACATTAGCATGAACTTTGAAGTTCAAAAAGAACTTTCCACACTAGATACTGTTAAATATTTTTATAAAATGACCACAACAATACTAATGGAAACGCAATGTATTAGCAGCTAAACACACCGATTCATTCTCAATACCATTGGCAATGAGCATGTGATTTAGCCTCCAAAGCATGAGGGGAAACAATTGCAACTTCAAAATAGAGAAGGTGTTGACAATCCATGATCACAAAGCTTTAGATCCTTTTCAAACACTATATGTTATCTCAAATTTTTCTCTCAGGGGAGTGAGAAAATGCAAACCCATGAGAAGAGATACAACAAGCTAAAACTGCAAAGCAGATGTACTGCAGCCACTAGCAAGATATATATCATTTTGATCAAGGAATAAAGCACAAGACCTTCGCTGGGCCAATGCTCACCGCATAAGAACTTCCACAGCCCATTTTCAACATTCTCATCATAGGGCTTCTTTTCTTCCCTCTTCTTTGCTCCATTTTTATTTTATTTTTTTGGATTAAGTAAGATGTCTAATCTAATAGTTTGCAACACAATCAGAGAGGCACAAAAAAAAAAGTCAGAATTAAAATGTTATATGTTCTTTCATGAAATCGCCACAAGCATAAAGGGTTGATATACATCTGAATTAAGTTCACCTACATCATATCAATACATTTATGCCAACGGCAAAACAAAATGAAACCAAAGTAAACAACATGATAATGGTCTCAATCATATCACACTTACCTAACAAAATGCAATGATTATCACTAATGATTTCACTTCTTATTCAGATAGCCCGGTTGCTCCATCAAGAAACACAAGGCTTTCCTTGAACGTAGTAACAATATGTGTAACATATCGTAGTATACCAAGGTCCTTCTCATGTAAAGTTTCAAGGTCTAGTGAAACAATCACAGGGTCAGCTGAAATAACTGTAGACTCATCTATTTTTATTTCACCATCTTCAGATTCTTCCTTGACATTCTTCTCAAGTAGAAGTTCACCATGTTCAGTGCAACCACAGAAAAATATACAAGTATTTTCAAACCGGATAGGAAAAAGTTTATTCCATGATTCATCTACACCATAATCCCTCATTACCCAAATGAGGCAGTGCG
This sequence comes from Quercus parvula, assembly GCA_030820535.1. NCBI lineage: Eukaryota > Viridiplantae > Streptophyta > Magnoliopsida > Fagales > Fagaceae > Quercus > Quercus parvula. The sequence continues at coordinate 52,419,646 of JAUAME010000003.1, forward strand.
CGTCTGAATGTAAGCCGTCGTTGTTTTCTGGGTATCCACATGAAAAGACAGCCAGATTTCCCTTGAACACAAACAGACCGACCGCATCTCCATCAGGGATTGCCATCTCTCCGAATTTCTCATTATCGACATCAAATGACAAAATCATCGTTGGATCTTGGAATTCCACTTCCCCTTCTATATGATAAGCAAACCAATGCAAAGCCCCACTAAAAAATAGGGGAGAAGGTTCGATACCGGAGACCACAACTTTGGATCTCAACGAGATTTCAACCTTTCTCCACGAGTCAGAGCTTAATGTGTAAACCTCAGCCACTACTGGAGTACCCCAAAGCTTTACAACTTTGTAGTCATTCGTCTTTGACAGATAAACAAATCCGATAGAAAACCCAAAATCTTGGCCATTAGAACACGAATCAGGCAATCTCTTAAATCTTCTAATGCTGGGGTTCCACAAATATATAGCATCAGAAGCAGTGGAATGCTTTCCACGTTGAGCGAGACACACTAAACCATTGCACGAACCGACCATTTCGGACAGGTATAAATCAAAAACAGAGGGAACTGAATACTCAAAAAGCGAATCAAACGTGCGGTCACAACAAAGAACCTTACAGATCGTTGGAATCTTAAAGGAAAAGTATTTAATACAGGTTTGTATGAGATAAGCATGATCATCATCTTTGTTGTTGTTGACGATACTAAGGTGGGTGGAGATGAAATTAGGACTAGTGATTGAGGAGTCCCAGAGTTTGCAAACGCACCTGAATCTTAGGAGTGACTTGACCGGTAGCCTTGCCAAGATGTTGAGTACGACGTCGTGTGGGAGATGGTTCTTCCGTTGTCGGAGGATCAAAGGTTGTGGACCAGGTTCCATTGTTTAGGATATTTTTCGGCGGATGAGAGATTTCAGTTTTTAGGCGTAAAGACTAAAAAGAGTAAAGGCACGAATCTGTTGGGTTTGGGTTAGGGTTAGGCTTGGCCTCGTTGGTGTTTTTTTTACCAGCATTTTTGGGCCTCTGGAACACTAATGATGAGAAAGTTGAGCCTCTTAAAAAAAGATCAGTAACAATGAAAGAGAGTGATGAGCCTCTTCTATTATAAATTCAACTTTCTGTTCCACCATGTCATGTGTTTTATTTTTATTTGTTTCTTTCATTTTAATCTCTAGTTATGTTATAAGGAAAGTCAAACGAATACATAGCAATTTTTGATTGATGGGATCAATGGCAGAACCAAAATTTTTTCCAAGGAGCCAAAGTAAACACAATAAAGTAGTGAGTGATATTTTCTATCAATAACAAGTTGTCATGTCAGACCACTAAAGATCATGTGGTACATTTAAAATGGCTAATTACAAGATGCCACATGCTACTTAGTAAGTTCTACTATCATTATTCAAAGGCCAATGGTAATATTCCAAGTGTCAAAGAATAAAGATTGCGAAGAAAATTGAGAACCAATCAAATGTTAGCATGTGTTAATTTAAATGACATAAGCAGTCTAATTAAAAACTTCCATGTGTTATTTTAAATTAAACCTCTATGACTAATCAAATAATGTTATATGTCCCTTGGAGAGCAAGACATAAAGCCCCTCCATTTAAATTATGACACATGTCATTAATGATAACTAGTCATGTGTCATCACACCTCCCCAAGACTCATATAACTAGAGACCCTTCTCAATCTTATAGGGGGACATACACACACATTCAGAAGTCTCGAAACTCTGCCGGAATTAAGTTCCAAAGCCTCCAAGAACTTCAACCTTCGAATCTTAACAACATTCGTAGAGAAATCATTCAAGTCATCTTCCTAAATCTCAAAGTGCATTGGAATCAAGTCCAAAAGTGTTCAGAAACTTTAAAAGATTGCAAGTTAGTGAAGATCTACGAATTCAAACCTCCAAAGCATCGAAGAACTTCCACTACAATCTTCGAAGACAAAGAACACACAAAGAAAATTCGAAGAACATACAAAGAACACGAAGAACGAAGGATTCCTAACAAACACATAGTTAGAGATTCATCGTAATTCTACTTCAAAGATCTTTTGATCCCTTTCTCAATCAAATTGAGAAGCATATGGTGTTTGAATCAAGTTTATGATTGAATCAAAGAAGGAGATCAAATTAGAGGAGTATTCTTTTGTAACAAGATTCAATTTTAGAGAATTGTACTTACTCATATATCTATACAAATTTACACTTGCAAAACATTGTCAATTGTATGATTTTCAAACCTAAGATTTTGTGTTTATAGTTCTTATGTATAAAAAAAAAAAAAAAGAGTAAAAAAATACTTTTATTTCACAAATTAACTTTTAATTTAAAAAGTTGTGTCCTACATGCTTTCATGGTATTAATATCATTTATAATTGACTCAGAACTAAATTCTTTAGCAATTGCTTATTCTATTTTCTATTGATATAGTTAAACAATCACTCAAGAATTCATTGCCCATTTTGCAAAATATGCATCAATTATAGATCGTTTCCCCTATAAATTATTCACAATATGTAAACATAAATATTAAAATTTATAATCTCAATAACTCAAATTGATAAAATATACAACTTTATAGCAATAATTTAATTTAATTGCTCAAGTCACTATTATCAATTAAACAGATAATTATAAATTATTATTCTCAAATTAGAATAAATATGCCAAAGTTTTGTAGTTGAATTGACACCTCCACATGCACAAAGTGCTTAGGAGTCTAGGGGGGAAAAAGTTCGCGCTGCGGGGTTAACAGCATATTGTAATTATTTCTATAAAAAAAATTACAATAAATATAATCTAAGTACTAAAGTCTAAACCCACAAGGCCACAAACCAACAGTACTAGACCATCTTTCTTTTATTTTTGGTTTAATGAGATCAACTTTCTTATCATCACTTTCCTACTACAAGCAAAAAAATCAGATAACCTTAAAACATCAATAAACCACATACCTTTACCCTTGAGCGGTGAAAAGTGATGCTCTACTTAAACGTCAACAATATTAAAAGCTCTATTAAATTCACTCGAAGGAAAAGATCACCTATTGGAGGCACGTTTAACCTAGAAGAGAAAACAAGATAGCAAAATGGATTTTCTTTAGGTTAGACACTCTTCAGTTTTGTGACTTTTGTCCCCTCTTCTGAATAAAAATGTTGCAAATGAGAGAACCAACCAAAACTAATGAATAATTATCTCCAAGATGATGTTATACTCAACATCTTAATGAGGCTTCCGGTCAAATAACTCATAAGATTCAGGTGCGTTTGCAAACCTTGACACTACTCAATCACCACCCTCAATTTCTTTTCCCCCCACCGTAATAACACTAACAACATAGATCATGAATTATTCATGATCATGCATATCTTATACACATGCGTATTGCTATTACAAAGTGCGAGTGTTTTTCATATCTTTCTAATAGTAAGTATCAAGAGATATTCTTGAAGCTATGATCCAAGATACTGGTATGACAGAAATCAAAAGTCAACTGTAACATGTAAGAACAGAGTCTGAAACCCCATTAACTTTAAGTGCTGCCACCAAAACTGAGGATGGAAATTCAGCGTGTAAAGGAGGCAAGTCGCCCTGAGATTACTCAGTCGTGGCACCATTGGATGATCTAGCCAAGTTGGAAAAACAAGTTGTATCTGCAACAGTGCCCGATAACATTGCAACTAAGACCTATTCTAGTTAGTGAAGCTTCCTTCTGAGATTGAGTTGTGATGTAGAAATTAAAATGCATATGTTGCAGCAAGAGTTCAAAGATATAGAAAAAGAGCTAATAAGCCTTTTCTTTTTATATTTTATTTTAAAATCAAAGAGAACTAAAAAGCTAGTTTTATGTTTTCTTTTGGTTACTCCCAAAAAAAAAAAAAAAAAAAAAAATGAAGAAAAAGAAATCAAACAGTAATGAATGAACTACTTTGCTGAGGTTTGCACTAGGATATGCTAAACTCCTCGCTTGTTATTGTCACCTTCTTGGATTGCATTATTTTTCGGAAGTTATCATTGATCTATTATTTATTTAAAGTTCACTTTGAAGTATTAAGCGATTCAAAAAGCATGCTTGAAAGCTTGCTAGCCCATCTTGCCTCTTGGAGTGGGTCAGTACTATATTTAAAAGCTTGGAATTTGACTTGCTTCTTCACTTGCTTGCTCTACAGCTTCGCTTTTGCCCAATGAAATTTGTGTCAGGTCATTGCTGACATGGGGTCCAAGACTAGTTTCTTGTTTTTACTATGCTAATCTTAGACCTTTCAGATGTTGTTTCTAATCCAGAGTTGATATAATATTTCCTTGGGACCAAAACAAACTTAACAACCCCACAAAAAAAAGGTTGATGCTAACCTCCTATGATATTGATTTTGCTTAGATATCTGAATGAAAAGAGGAAAAAAATGGGTTTATTTAATATTTCCCTTTTGATTGAGGATAGTAGGTAATCACTACACAAATTTATGCTACTTATGAAGTAAAGAGCCTTTTAAGCTATGGTGAGGAATGAGTATTGAAATTTTGAAGGAGTATGTACCATATGCCTTGGTGCAATCAATATAAAATAGATCCACCTAATGAAGTATATGAATGTCTAGGGGATCGACAGAGACATGTTTTAAGTAAACTTTAATTTTAGGCACCAAAATTAACTAGAAGCTACCAACATATATCTGTTCTTGATGAAATTGTGGGTACTCCATACTCATTCTTGATGAAATGATTGAATTGTGGAAAAATAGATTGTTGGAGTGTCATAGGTGTACCTTAAATATACAAAGACCATTCCTAGAAGCGACCAATGCAAAAGCAGAGATTGGACAATCAGGGAGATGGTTTATTGCGCTCTCAACTTTTACACTAAGGACAACAGATGTCATTAAACAAATTTATGATTTTAGAGAAATCTGATTAAGAATTTGAAATCAATGGAAAACTTTTATTTACAAAAAAAGGAAATTTGACAACAGGAATATCCGTCAATTTCAACTTTCAAATTGGAAATCAACTGCAGAAAGTTTGAAAAAGAAAAAGGAAAAAGACTTGTATGCAATCCAATTAAAAGATAAATTTAGTTGAAAATTACTCTTTTTGTATTTACAAACAACTTTATAGGGATGTATCAATAAACAAATTTATCGTATGAATCAAAGCAGGTCAAATCACATCATGCCAAGAAAAAAAAGGGCCTAGCTATGTGACAACCTCACAAAAATTTAGAAACAGTATGCACATTACCATGAACTTTGAAGTTCAAAAAGAACTTTCCATATTACCTTACACTAAATACAGTTAAATACTTTCATAAAATGACCACAACAATACCAATGGAAGCACAATGTAATAATGTATTAGCAACTAAACACACTGATTCATTCTCATTACCATTGGCAATGAGCATGTGAATTAGCCACCAATCGCAACTCCAAAATATAAGTGTTGATAATCCATGATCACAAAGCTTTATATCCTTTTCAAACACTATATGTTATCGCAGGGGAATGAGAAAATGCAGATCCATGAAAAGAGATACAACAAGCTGAAATTGCATAGCAGATGTACTGCAGCCACTAACAAGATATATATCATTTTGATCAAGGAATAAAGCACAAGACCTTCGCTGGGCCTATGCTCACCACATAAGAACTTCCACAGCCAATTTTCAACATTCTCATCATAGGGCTTCTTTTCTTCCCTCTTCTTTGCTCCATTTTTTTTTTTTTTTTGGATAAAGTAAGATCTCTAATCAAATAGTTTGCAACACAATCAAAGAGGCACACAAAAAGTCAGAATTAAGTTCTTTCATGAAATTGCCACAAGCATTAAGGGTTGATATACATTTATGCCTACAGCAAAACAAAATGATACCAAAGGAAACAAAATGATACCAAAGTAAACAACATGAGAACAGTCTAAATCATATCACACTTACCTAACAAAATGCAATGATTATCACTAATGATTTCAGTTCTTATCCAGATAGCTCGGTTGCTCCATCAAGTAACACAAGGCTTTCCTTGAACGTAGTAACTATATCTGTAACGTATCGTAGGATAATAAGGTCCTTCTCATGTAAAGTTTTAGGGTCTAGTAAAACAATCGCAGTGTCATTTGAAAGAATCGTAAACTCATTGCAATAATGTATTTTTATTTCACCATCTTCGGATTCTTCCTTGACTTTCTTGTCAAGTAGAAGTTCACCATGTTCAGTGCAACCATAGAAACTTATATCAACATTTTCAAACCGGATAGAAAAAAGTTTATTCCATGATTCATGTACACCGTACTCCCTCATTACCCAAATGAAGCATTGCGAATCTGGCATTATGTCGTCATCATATTCGGGGCATCCATATGTTATGAAAGCCAGATTTCCCTTGAACACAGATAGACTTCGCTGGTGCAATATATCTCCATCAGGTAGTGCCATCTCCCCAAATTCCTCATTATCGACATCAAATGACAAAATCATCATTCGATTTAGGAATTCCCTTTCCCTTTCACTTTCAGTATGATAAGCCAACCAATGCAAAGCCCCACTAACAAAATGGGGATCTGGAATGTCGATATAGGAGACCACAATATTGGATTTCAATGAGATTTCAGCCCTTCTCCACGAGTCCGAGCTTAATGTGTAAACCTCAGCCACAACTGGAGTACACCAAAGCTTTACAACCTTGTAGTCATTTGTCTTGGACTGACAAGCAAATCCGGTAGAAACCCAATAATCTTGGCCATTAGAAAAATGTTGGCTTAGACACGAATCAGGCAATCTCTTAAATTTTCTAATACTGGGGTTCCACAAATATATAGAATCAGAAGTAGTGGAACGATTACCATGTCGAACTAGACACACTAAACCATTGCACGAACCGACCATTCGGGACATGTTTAAATCAAAAACAGAGGGAGTTGGATACTCAAAAAGCCAATCAAACGTGCGGTCACAACAAAGAACCTTAGAGATTATTGGAATCTTACGCGTATTATATTGAATACAAGTTTGTATGAGAAAAGTTTGATCTTGATCATCATCGTTGTTGGTGTTATTAAGGTGGGTGGAAATGAAATTAGGACTAGCGATTGAGGAGCCCCAAGGTTTGCAAACGCACCTGAATCTTAGGACTGATTTGACTGGTAGCCTTGTCAAGATGTTCAGTACGACGTCGTGTGGGAGATGGTTCTTCCTTTGTCGGAGGCTCCGAGGTTGTGGACGAGGATCTCTTGTTTGGGACATTTTTTCGGCGGAAGAGTTGTTTCGGTAGAATAGGGTGAAGAGTAATCTGCTGTGTATTGCGCTCAAGCATATCTCTTTTTTTTTTCTTTTTTCTTTTTTACTGGGGTACTGCCACATTACCAATTCTGGAGATTGGCATTTTCACTCTCCAGTATTTACATCAGCTCTTGACTCTAAATATAATCGGCTTTATTTTCATTCAATTATCATTAGACATGACAAATAGTTTGATTGGGTGGGGTTGGATTTTCACATAAATAAAATAAAATAAAATAAATGTCAAATGTTTAGACAAAATTAATCAAATCAAGGAAATGAATTACACGTAATAACTTTTTTTTTTTTTGGTTAAGTAGGGCCCTGCTATTATTAGCTTATCTGTGTTACTATTATAGTACATGTGAAGGGGAAAAATAATAATAATAAACTTTTCATATACTTCCAATTCTGATAGTTTTAAACATTGGGATAAGAGTGTTCACCAAATCGTTCAAATCGCCCATAAAATAACATAATAGCACCTAGTGGCGGAGCCAAGAATTTAGGTTAAGAGGGGTAAGATTAAAGGACAAGATTGAATGTGAAAAATTAATCTAAAAAATATAATCAATATTAATAACAAAATAAATAAACAACTATATGTCAATTAACTACAAATATATATGTCATATCATTAAAATAAAGAAAAAAAATACAATTTATGATTAAGAATAATCAAATTAAGAGATTATTATAAATACAAATAGTTTAAACATATAATTTGAATTATAAATTTATGGTTAAAAATAGTCAAATCAAGAGATCTATCTAAATATAAACAGTTTAAACATATAATTTGGTTCGTCAAAAAAATTAAAAAATAAATAAATCAAAGCAAAAGTATTAAGAATATGTATACTTGTGAATATTTGAACATGTGACTTAAAAACCCAACTTGAATGCTTTTAAAAGTTCCATAGAAACTCTAAGAGCATCCACAGTAGATGTGTCAAATATGCCAAATATGCCAAATGCCAAACATTTGGCACACCAAACACCAAAAAACACCTCATAGCAGATGTTTTAAATGTTGCAAATATTTGGTATTTGTGTCCGTACCATTACAAACAAAAAACACCTCACAGCAGATGTTTTAAATGTTGCAGCAGATGTTTTAAATGTTGCAAATATTTGGTATTTGTATCCATACCGTTACAAACAAAAAACACCTCACAGTAGATGTTTTAAATGTTGCAAATATTTGGCATTTGTGTCTGTACCGTTGCAAATTTGCAATGGTACGGATTTGCAACGGTACGGACACAAATGCTAAAACCAAAATAATGTTTTTTATTCTGCTTTCTCTCTCCTCTTACCTCTTTAATTGATTTTCTCTCTCTCTCTTCTCACATCAGATTCCAACTCCTCCCTCAACAGAGAAAGAACACATTCCACATCTTCAAACAATAAGCTCCAAGGCAAGGTGGCCATTATCACTGGAGGCGCAAGCGGCATGGGCAAGAACACGGCTCGCGAGTTCGCTGCTCACGATGCACAAGCCATCGTCATCCCCGAAGTCCAAGGCGAGAAGGGCCAAAACGCCGCCGTGTCTCGCTGTCTAGGTCTTTCTGATCTAACTTGACACCATCTCGTCGTGATTTGGAATGGTGTTGTAGATTTGAGATTTGTGATGGTGCCGATGGGTTTGAGATTTGTGGTTGTGCCGATCTCTCTAGTTGTGTTTTTTTATTTTTATTTATTTATTTATTTTTTTTAAGTTGGTGTTGGTGGATGTGGGTTTGTGCCGGTGGTGGCTGGCCGGTGTTGTTGCTATTGGTGGCCGTTGTTGCGGCAGTGGTGGATGTGCCGTTGTTGTTGTTGTTGATGGTGATGATAGGGAGGAGATAATATATTATTTTAATGTGTAGTAAATATTATTTTAATGTATAGAATTGAATGATAAAACATCTGATAAATGGAATGTTGTAAAATGATGTGGTAAAATAATAGAATAGGCTTTTGGTGTGTTAAGGATGCTCTAAGGTCCAAAGAAAGAGACTGGTATGAAAAGAAATTTTTTCTTTTTGATGGGAGGCATACTTTGTTTGCATTATATATACCTTTTTTTTCCATAATTCTATACTAGTACTGATTTCTATTCCATGTAGGTGTAGCAAAGTTGTTATTTTTTATTTTTTTTAATCATTACCAAGTGGGACCCATGGTTTTATATCATAGTTGTAGACTTGTAGTACGTTTTTGTCTAGTTCATCAAGTTTTTGTGTTCACACTACTATTCAATGAATCAATGTAGAGATTTTTTTTTTTTTCTTTCTAAAAAAAACATTTAGAGATTTTTTTTTTTTTTTTTTTTTTTTATGTTACTAAGTGGGATCTATTGGTTTTATATATAGAATTTTAGTAGGAGTAGAAGTTTACTATTACTAGGAAAGGTACTAAGTTCACTGAATTGAGATTTTTTTTTTTTTTTTTTTTTTGCCTTTTGTGTCAGGGGCAAATAAGGTATTTCGGGTTATTATAATATTATTAGTAAAAAATTTTAAAGTTCAAAGGAGGCACCCTCCCCCCTCCCTCCGCCCTTGACCGCACTGCACCGCATGGTGTAATACGATATGTAGTGTTATAATTAGATAACCGCACAAACCATAAAGCACCGCAGCTCCCCCCCCCCCCCCCCCTCTCTCTCTCTCTCTCTCTCTCTCTCTCTCTCTATATATATATATATATATATATTAAATTTTTAATTTTTAATATATATTTATTTATTTTAAATTAAATATATATTGTACATTTATAATATCAATACAAATAGTAAAATATCCTAGCCGCCTCTCAATATCTTTTTATTTTTTGGATAGAAAGCTCTCGGTATCATTATTTGTATCTAAATCAAAATATCAGTCTTTTATCACTTTCACAGTATCTCCCTCGATCTGATAGCTAGGCCATTCAATCTCTCACAGATTTATTTCTTTTAAGTTTCACACACTTTTCTCTCTCTTTTTTGGTTGTCTATTTGTTAATTTTTGTTTGAGTATATAAGCCCAAGATTTTGAAAAATGTAACCAGCCCAAAACCGTTAAAACTGCACCATATACACTAATACACCACACCACACTACACCTATGATCGAAAAATTGAAGAGCAATGTGGTTATGGTTTTGGCCAAACCATACCGCAAAGTATGGTGCTAAAAATAGCCCAAAAACACACCAAATCACACCACAAACAACCCTAATGGGGCCATGACCACTACCATTGGTGACTACTAAATTGTTAGGTAGTGTCAATGCAGTGCTTTTGTGCATTTATGTCTATGCAGTATGCACCTAGCACATTGACATGTAGTCTACATATTTTTTAGGAAAATAAAAAGTTAATAAAAAAGGTCAAGTTATGGGTTTGTTAGGTCGAGTCAAGTTGGCCCGCAAAATACAGGTGGGCTACAGGTTGACCCTTTTTTTATTCAAGCCAAAAAATTTGGGTTTAGGCTGAGTCAAAACAGGCAGGTTCGAATTGGGTCAGCAAATTCCGGCCTATTTTGCCATGTCTAGTTATCATGTTTTACACTACACATAAAGACAAAAAACATGACCAAGAATCAAGAATGACAAGGTGTTATTCGTTCTAATTTGGGCTTACCACTATTTTTTTTTTTTTAATTTTTATTACCAATTACAGCTTGGTACTTAAGATTTGATGTGAAAATGATTCTTTTCTTTTTTAGTAGACTATATACGTGCTTTTTTTGGTCCTGTAAAACACTAATGATTAGAAAGTTTACCCATAGGGGGTAAATTACACTATATCCTCCTAAACTATACCTCTATTTACACTTACCCCCCTCCCTTCCCCCCCCCCCCCCCCCCCCAAAACTATACTCTCTTTTATATTTTTCCCCATAAATTATGAGAATATGCACTTACCCTCCTAAACTATTACCTATGTAATACTTTGCATTCCAACCTATGGGTAATTGTTTAGGAAAGTAAGGGTGTATTCTCACAGTTTAGGAGGTAGGTGTAAAAGGGGTATAGTTTAAGTGGGGTAAAGTGTAAAATGAGTTATGGTTTAGAGGAATAAGTGTAAAAATAAGTATGGTTTAAGGGGAAATAAATTAATAAAAAGATCTACCACAACATGAATACAAATCTTCTCTCGTTTTTTAGTAATGCTACATTCACATTTTAATATTTTGATTTATTTTCATCACATTTGTTTCTTTCCTTTCCTTTTTCAATTTTATAATTTATGATTATTTGTAGGTAATACAAGTGGATGATATTGGGAACTAGATAATGTATGTTTGTTTCCTAGATATGTATTATGATAGACTAAAACAACACCATATGTATGGAATCGTTTACAATGGATTGCCATTGAGTAAAGTGCGTTGCTCCCTATTTTGTTGATAACATTAATCCCAATAATTGTATCTCTATGTTTTCATGTGTTTGATGGACACGCCCATGAAAAGGGTTGACAAGAAAAATGATGGTCAAGTTTGTTGAATAATTATTACTTTGAAGAAAAATCTAATTGATAAATGAGTTTTCAGGTAAATCTAATTGCAATAAATGTGTGTTTTTTTAGATTTATTGCAACTATGAAGATAGTAAAATGTTTATTTCAAGTTTATGGAAGTGGAATTGTCTCATTCAAATAGGTCTCTACCTTTCACTTATCATTCTTTGCCTAGTTATATTTAAACAAAAAATTAATTGACAAAGCTCTCTAATTTTAGTTTTTTGACTTTTGTAGGAATTTGTAAAATATGAAGATTGCATCTATACTCAGTAATTAGTTTATTGTCATACCTGTATTATGGATGGTGGGTTAAGAACAAGTTTTTGGACCAGGTTTTAGGATAATTATATCTAATTATATTCATTTAAATAGGTGGAATTATAATTATGTAGATCAAAATTGTTGATACCCAAAGCATCCTAAATTAACCTTATAAGGCTAATATAATGATGCTTAAGTCCATGTTTCAATGACTTCTATGAGAGAGAGTGTCGATGCCTATGTTAATGAAGGACAAAGTCCTTACATCTTTCGATCGAATGTCAAAAACCACCACATAATTGGGTCTTACTTCTGATAGTTGGAGAAAAACCGCTTTTTGCACAGCCAAAGAGATTGATAATGGGCTAAGTGCTTTGCCTAAACATGACTCACTATGCGACCTTGACACTGCTATATATAGTTAAAATATTATCGAGGATGCTTGACGAGATCAATGCCTTAGTTAGAAATTTCATATGAAAAGTGATAGGTTCAATGTGTCTGATATATGCAACATACGCTTGCAGTTAATTGGTTTCATGATCAACTGATGGTAGGGAACAAAATATGCCTACTTGCATTGAAGTTTCAACTATAATTGTAGGTGATTTTAACAATGAAAATATCCATTGTTTGTGTTATAATAAATATTCAACAATTCCAAAACCATCTTACATAAAAGTTTATAGCATTATCCACGTATCGCATGGGCTATCTGCTAGTTATTTGTAATAGAATGCCCAAAATAAAAAATAACAAACAAATCTCATAAGATTTCTAAAATGAATTTACCAAACACATGAGATGCAATAATATCAAAATTACTACATTGAATATGTATATTACTTTTCTGATACTCTACAAATAAACACAAAATATTTTCATTATCAATATGTTCTATATAAAAATCAAGAATTTTCACAACAATGATGGAACAAATTAAACTATATTAACAATTCTAAGGCAATCAACAATAACAAAAGTCAATATCATTGAAATATTGTGGAAGGAAAATAGCAAAATCACTTCAAAAAGACTAAATGCCAAAATGCCAAAAAGAAAGGAAAAAATAAAGATCATTTCTGATTATGTGTTTTATTCACCTCAATGATTTTCTTATTGCTGACTTAACTTTGAAAATCTTTGACAAAAACAATCGATATCTTCTTAAAATGGTGAAAACTAAAACTTAATTGAAAAATGTGGAGAACAATTAAACTGTGGTTCCCATTCATCATACATATCTCCTAATTAAGTTTCTATATGCATCCTTATATAATAACAATAATAATGAAAATACAATTGCAAAAGCAAAAATATGTCACTCATTAAGTTATTTTTGTTTGAATAATCTTTACTTTTGTCTAAATATATAAGTGAAAATATAGGGTACTTTTTTTTTTTTTTTTTTTTTTTGAGAAGAGATATAGGGTACTTCTAACTATTAAGAGTATTTTCTATACAAAAACTAAAAATTTGTCCTCCCAAAAGGATTGAAAATTATAAACAAAACTTTGCATAGTCTTATAATTTAACTTCTAAATAGATTACTAGAAAACAAAAAAATTCAAATTATAACTTGCAAAAAAACTAATTATTAACCCAAATCAAATCAAACCAATGGGATGATGAAAAGAATCGTGATCAAGAATTGGAATACCAAAATACATAAATATTAAAAAAAAAAAGTCTATACAAATTTGCCAAAAAAGAAACAAATATGATGTGACAATTAAATCAATAATGACAAAAAGCACCATTAGTGGAAAAATGATTGAAACAATAGAAGAATCCACCAAAAGAAAAACAAAATTGGAGAGAGAGAGAGAGAGAGAGAGAGAGAGAGTATTGACCTTTTTTGTCATGAACAACTTAGAAGGAATATGAAAGAGAGGTGGAAAAGAAGTAAAAAGAAATTTATAAGAAAATTAAGATGGAAGAGGAAAGGTTGAAGTAAATGAAAGATTAAAATTTTAAAAAGACAGTAATTGAGAAACTTTAAATGAAAGAATTTGAGGAGATGAAACAAATTTAAATATTTATAAAGGAATCAAATGAAAATTTTAAAAAGACAATGATAGGAGGAGATGAAAGATTGAACTAAGAAGACAATGGTTGAACCGTTGAAGAAAATGAAAGGTTGAATAAAGTAAAAATTGAAAAAAGAAGAAGAAGAAGAAGAAGAAAGGATGCTAATGATGTGGTGTAAAAAGAGATTTGTAAAATTTATTGCAAAGCTTCCATATTATATATGGTATAGATAGATATGTATAGAAATTGTTTTCGGTTTTGATATTTTTTAGTTATAAACATCTAAATTAAATTAGTTGAATATGTAAAGACAAAATTATATATACAATTAAAACCGTCCAAGTTATATATTTAATATTGTCAACAAAATTTAAGAATAAAAAATAAATAAGAAAAAATAATTATATGACTAATGACGTGGCAGATGAGGTGGTGTAACATGAGCATATATAATAATAATAAATACTATGTTTTAGTTTTTAAATATATATAGATATAGATTAAAAAAAAATTAATCAAGTAGTTTATTTATTTATTTATGGAATCAAGTAGCTTGTTAACAAGCTTGACATTGTTCGACAAGATATTGAACCAAATTGGAAAAAGTAATCTTGTTTGGTTCTGAGTTTGAGCTTAGTTCCTATTCAAAATAAAATTAAATGAATAAGTTTAAAATTTTAATATTCGATTTGACTAAGTTTATTTATGGCCCTAGTTTTGTTTGATTTCCATTTCCTTTGTCCCAAGCTGCAGAGTATGATGTTATATTAAAAGGGAAATGTTAAAATTATTATAAAAAACTTATAGATTGATGTGGTGATAAATGTAATTGGTAGGTTTCAATCACCCAATAAATAAATGTTTAATTTGATTTTTTTTTTTTTGGCAATTGGTGACAAAAGAGTTTAAACTTTGGTTAAATTTATTTAGAGTAGATTTATAAAACTGTTTATGTGTATTATTTAAACAAATTACTTAACTGATTAAAAAAATTATATTACCAAAATTATAGATGAATTATCTTTTTTTTTTTTTTGAAGAAACAGTAATACTTATTAGAATACACAAACACAAAAGTAGTATATAGAGTTTTTTTTTTTTTTTTTTGAAGTGAGTATATAGAGTTTTTTAAACATACTTATAATATATTAAATCACCATGAGTACCACTACAAAAAGGTCTAACCTTTGCAGTAGTAGTCTGGGGTTATAAAGACTGAAACTCTAACAATCACAACTAATGTGGGACAAACATTTTTTTTTGAGACAACAGTAATACTTATTATAATACACAAATACAAAAGTAACATATAAAATTTTTTAAATAGATTTATAATATATTACATAACTAAAGTATCATTATAAAAGGGCCTTAATGGTCATATCATTGATTACATTGGAGCAACATAGGCTATATATATAGCTCCAAATAAATTGAGAGAGAGAAAAAAAAAATTTGTTAAAACTACTATATAAGTATAAATTTCACCATCTATGTTAATGTTTATTCCTATTCAGAGGTATAATGACATGGTGCTTATCCAAAAAGAAGAAAAGAAAAGAAGTTATAATGATATGGCATTGCATTAAATCTCCAAGTATAATATGATCTGATATTTTGTGTTTAATATGCAAGACAGCTGCACAAGTAGGTTAATAGAGTAGGTGATGTGGCAACATCACATTAATTAGCAATAAGAAAAAAGAGATAGATATGCTTTAAACACAGCGTTACCTCAAGGCAACCCCAAACATATTCCTGTCTTTACTCTTTTCTTCAGTCTTTGTCTTTCACTTTACTCTCTAAAGCCTAAACTCTCTCTCTCTCTCTCTCTCTCTCTCTTTGCTGAAAAACAATGTCAGAGAGAAAAGAACTCAGTCCACAACCTCCGATCCTCCGACAACCTCCGACCCATCTCCCGGACGACGTCGTACTCAACATCTTGTTAAGGCTGCCTGTCAAGTCAGTACTAAGATTCAGGTGCGTTCACAAATCCTGGAACTCCTCGATCACCAGCTCCAATTTTATCTCTACCCACCTTAACAACAGCAACAGCAACAACAACGAGAATGATAATGATGATGATCGTGCTTATCTTATACACATGCCTGCTATATATTCTCCTTCTAACAACCCAGTTTGTATGGTTGCTTGTGACCGCAAGTTCAATAGGATTTCTGAGTACCCAATTCCCTCTGAACTTCATTTAAACTGTCCTGAAATTGTTGGTTCCTGTAATGGCCTATTGTGTCTTGCTCAGTATGGCAATGGGTCCACTATTGCTGAAGTTATATATTTGTGGAACCCCAGCATTAGAAAATTTAAGAGGTTGCCTGATACTTGCTTAAGCCAATATGATTCTGTAGCTACTGGGTTTGCTTATCAGTGTGAGAACAATGACTACAAGGTTGTAAAGATCTCTTCTTTGCGTGCACCCAACAGGCCTGAGGATGAGGTTGAGGCTGAGGTTTACACGTTAAGCTTGAATTCTTGGAGGAGGGTTGGAATTTCATTGAGACCCAATGTTGTGGTCTCCAATGTCAAGTATTATTCGTCTGCCACGTTTGTTAATAAGGCTTTGCATTGGCTGGGGTATATTAGTGAAGGTGATGGGCAATTCCTAAATCAAAATATGATTTTGTCATTTGATGTCAATAATGATAAGTTTGGAGAGATAGCACTCCCTCGTGGACAAGTGTTGCCACAAGGTCTAGTGGCGGTACCGCAGAGTCTAATGGTGTTCAAGGGGAAACTGGCCTTCATTACATTTGGGTACCCTGTAATCTACCACGGATTTATGCTGACCCATACGCCATGCTTCATTTGGGTGATGGGAGAGTATGGTGTACATGAATCATGGAATAAACTTTTTTCTGTCCAGTTTGAAAATGTTATACATGTACAAGGTTGCACCAAGCACGGTGAGCTTCTAGTTGAAAAGGAACTCAAGACCGAATCTGATGATGGTGAATTACAGAGGTGCAATGACTCCGTGATTGTTTCATTTGACCCGGAAACTTTACATGAGAAGGATCTTGGTATTCAACATCTTCCACTTATAGCCACTAGTTTCATGGAAAGCCTTGTGTTACTTGATGGAGCAACTTAGCTATCTGTATAAGAAGTGAAATCATTAGTGATAATATCATTGCGTTTTGTTATGTAAGTGTGATACAAATGAGACCATTGTCATGTTGTTTCCTTAGGTATCATTTTGTTTTGCGGTAAGCATATAAGTACTGATAAGATGTAGGTGAATTTTTTTTATGATTTGTACCAACACTTTATTCTTGTGGCAAAGAACATATAGCATTTTACTTCTACAAAAATGATTTCTGGTAATTTTTTATGGAGTATGTACGTATGCCATAATGCATATATAAACCCTTTATGCTTATGGCAATTTCATCAGACTTCATCGGGCACTATTGCAAATACAACTTGCACAGCCAACACGACTGGATTATCCAATGGTTCCATGACTGAGTTATCTGAGGGTAGACTTGCCTCTTTTATAGACTTTGAATTTCCATCCTCAGTTTTGGTGTCAGCAGTTATTGGGGCTTCAGACTCTGTTCTTACAGGTTGCAACTGACTTTGGACTTATGTCATATCAGTATTTTGGATCCCAACTTTTAGATATATATCCTAATCCTTGAGTCTCTGAGCCTTGTTGATACTGAGTTTCAAGAATCGATCCTGATGTGGTGGAGCATGGTAGTTTTAGGCCAGTGTGCTTGTTTCTGGTACCATTATATTGCTGGTGCCTGGGATTGAGAGAGCACATAAGTCATCAACTGTTGGCCCAAAAGAACCTGGGCATCAGTAAAACCTT
Source organism: Quercus parvula (assembly GCA_030820535.1). Taxonomy (NCBI): domain Eukaryota; kingdom Viridiplantae; phylum Streptophyta; class Magnoliopsida; order Fagales; family Fagaceae; genus Quercus; species Quercus parvula. The sequence continues at coordinate 52,437,540 of JAUAME010000003.1, forward strand.
TTTATTTTTTTGATAGGTCAAAACCTTGTTATTGGACTTTAGGAGTTTTGGAAGTTGATTAAGCACTTATGTCCGTTAGGTTAGCTGCTTGAAGCCCCATTTGTCCCTGCTCAGATGGAGCGTTAAAGTTGGTTGGGTAAACTGCTTGAAGTCCTGCTTCTCCATACAAGACAAGGTGGAAATGAAGTTGCTTTAGAGGAACCACCTAATTTGGTTTGGAGGGCTCAATAGGCTTTCTTGGAATTAAAACTTCAGAAGTTCTCATATAGCCCCCTCCCATCTTTTGCTTTAAACATCGCCCCTGCGCTGCAAATTGATCCTGGGACTTCCTCTCGGGTTCAACCGCTAAAACTTCAGCAGTCCCTGCCGCCACTTTCTGATGCTATGTTTCCTTTCTATTGTCATCAGCAACAGTTTCAGAGGTTAGATTTTCTAACAGGGTTTGTTTTTCAAATTCCTAAACTTTGAAGGCTGAACAACTTCTTGCTTCAATTCAGCATTGGTCATTTCTACTTTCTGCCGTCTGTTTATGACTTTGCTGAGTCTGCTACTTATCTTATACTTGTGATTGTTATTTTATACTTTAAAATTGCTTTCCATTCTTATGCTGCTCTAGGTTTCCAGAGCATTGCAGTCAAGCCTACAAAGTTCACATCATGCCATATGGTGGCAAGTAACCAGAACGGAGCAGGAGGCACTTGTGCTGGTATGGGTAATGGTGCCTGGCCAGAAATTGATGTAGAACGGAGCGGCATTATGGTAGATCCACCTTCAACTGGTGCAGATACTGTAGTTGTAGGTGTTGCAGCACCATGTGGTGGGAAGTGCCTGCCACCACCCTGGCCACATCTTCAACCACAAAAAGGGGGTTATAAGCCATCTAGTCTTGGGTCAAAATGTCCCTTACCACCCCCTCCAAAGGGCATACCACGCCTTCTACCTCCAGCTCTATAAGGAGATTGCCCAATCTGCAGAATAGCAACTGGAACAAGAAGCTTATTAAATATTTCTTTGAAAATAAATCTGCCAAACCAGCAAATTTAGCATAAAGATAGCAAGATAACAAAAGTACATTTCACTTATATATATAAGTGGAGTGACAATAAAACATCACAACCTAAAATGCATTATGTAATAAACAACGTAGGAACCTGACGAAGACGTTCACTAACTGCTCTGTGACGCATGTGTATGGGGAAGCTAATGGCTGTGCCGACAGATTAGCTATGATGGGAGCTGATCTTAAGTCAGACTACCTCTTTTTGTATGACCCACCGCCTGTGGTGGTAGATTTATTGGATAATGATAAAGCCGGGCATGTTTGTAATAGACTTGTTGTTCCGTAGTTTCTTAGTGTTATGCATCGTTAACCAAAAATTAAATAAACAACCAGACTGAAAGTTTTAATAAGCGACTTGAGTGATTTTGTAAGACATCAGAAGAATAAATAAAAACCTACTAAAGCAGATCAAAAAATATGAAACTGTTATATAGGAATTAGTACGGTAATCCTAAAGGCTTTATGCAATACAGGAACCGAGTGGATGCTAAAAGAAGATCTTCTACCATTTTGTCCCTAGGCTATGTAATAGTGTTACGCAATTGTTGGCTAATACTGCTAAGGAGACTGAGAAACCTTATATTTGGTTAGAGGAATGTCCTGCTGTTCTTTTTCCAATTGTACACAAAGATATTGCTTGATAATAAAAAAAAACACATATATCACAACTAAACTAAAAGGAGGCTTGATGCAATGAGTAACAACCTAGAGCAGGCACTGACCTAAAAAACTAAGAATTGGTTCAACCAGGTAATAACAGATGGCATAGTCCTAAAGAAAGCTTTTCACAGTTAGAAAAACATGCTAGCATTCATGTATAGCGGCCATGAAGCTTGTTATGTAGTTCAATTAAGGTCACTGCCTATTAGTATTTATGTTTAGTACAATGACAATTTAAGGTTTGAAAACACATAATCAAGTTCATTTGAGTCCTTCCAGCATAACTTGTGTTTAAGGGGAACGATTCCTCTGATGACAACATAAAAACTAGATTATTAGTGTAAGTTTGGGGAAGATTAGCTTAAAAAAACATTGGATTAAGTAAACTAAATGTATTAGTAACATCTAAAACTTCTATATTAGGAGAATTTTGGAGCAAGGCTTGTAGCAGTAGCACATGCCAGTTTGACTTTGACATGGACTTTAAAGCCCAATCAAAACCAGTTTTTAGGAACTAGAAGGATAAGTAGAACATAGCTGAGGCATTGCATGCCAAAATTATAATCATACCAACACTAAGGGTTATACTAGAAAACGTCAATAAATTCAATAGAGAATGACGTGCAATTTGAATAAGAATATATAAAATATTCATTAAAAATAATAATAAATATAGGGACCTCACCTTTGAGTGACAATAAAAAATGACAGTAATTTAGAGTTATAGTGTTACATTAAGCTTGATTACCTTACCTGCAAAACATTCTTCCCCATGCTATTGAGCTTCAAATGTATTGATATTAATTTCTCCTTAAACTAAGTTGTCTAATTTTTAAAGGAAATCGATTTTCTTCAAATGTTCATTAAAGTAAAAATTACTTAAAAGACGAGGCATTTGTCTTAACTTTACAATAAAGGTCTTTGTTAGGGTTTAACTCAATATCATCACAATCAAATATTTCAAAATAATATTGAGATGTATTTAAACGTTTCAATGTAGATACATATATATTAAATGAAAACACTATTAGAAATCAACACATACTAAACAGACTCTAAAGAGAACAAAGTTTCTCTCCAAACTCCTCATATAACTTTATATTGAGTGTGAATTTTGAAAATCTAACCGTTAGATTGTATGTTCTTATTATATTCTTCATGCATGTAAAATTTCAAGAAGATCAAAGATTAATTGCTATCTCATCGAACAAATGTTAAAATTTCAAATTTTTATGATCTAAAATTGTGTATACAAAATAAGTTTATTGATCGAATAGTAAATAATATCTAATTTGAACGAAATTTGATATACATGTTAAGAACATAAGAAACATGAAATTTAACGGTTAGATTTTCAAAATTCACAAAAAAAAAAAAAAAAAAAAAAAAAAAAAGAAGAAGAAGAAGAAGATATATGAGAAGTTTGAAAAGTTTCTCTCTAAACTAGTTTGGAGAGAAACTTTGTTACTCTAAAAATCACAAAACCTAAGAACCCTTTATATGGTTGTCAGCTTAGTTATTATTACATATAAAGGAGATTGGGTTTAGGGTGTCCCAACTAGTAGGTTCAACCTTCATATGTTAAGGAGCCACCATTCACTATATTATTCGGACATTTATAACTCTGTTTTTATTTCATGGCACTTTTTAGTGTTTTAAATAGCATATATTCAATATTCAAGAATATTCTTTGAAAAAAAAAGTTTCAAGAATTCATGGGAAATATTCAACATTTAGGCATTCATGGATAGAATTATTATTATTATTATTTTGAGAAAATGGATAGAATTAATATAATTGTTAGCTTTAGATACCTAGGCGAAGAAATTCTGGTTGTTACTCAGCTTCCAAGCAAAAATATGAAAAAGCTTCCGCATATGGACCGATTAGCTTCCAGCTTCCTCCAATCAGTGGCGACTCCATAAATTTTTTCCAAGGTGTACCTCAACAAACATAAATTACACAATCTAATAAAAAGAAAATTTTATATATTGACAACAACAACAATAAAAAAAAACACGCAAATACATAAAGTTTACAATTGCCTTCTACGAGTTTCCATATTTTGAAATCATTGCATGATAGTCTCATTATCAATGCTACAAACTACATTTTTTCCAATATACACAACCAAGCAATCATTCATCCACTAAATTATAAGTTTATTTGAAATATTAATAAAATTATTAATTAATTATTGTTGTTTAGTTGTTTCATTAATTTGTTTGTCTTTTATAAACTATAATTTGTTATTCAGCAAAAAAAAAAAAAAAAAAAAAAATTCAGCAAAAAAAAAAACTATAATTTGTTATATTGTTGTTTCATTAATTATAAAACTATTAATTATTATTTAGCCTAACATAATTTAATTTGTTTGTCTTTTCTAATGTATTGGTTTATTATACTGCTTTAATTATTGTTGTTTTAGCCTAACAATAAACTATATTACTTTAATAATTTGTTATATTGTTGATACCACCCCACCCCATTCAACAGACAAGCACGCCTAATTCCTGATGAGTGATGCCCCTACCAATAAGAAAATTTCACAATTACACTTTACACTAGTCTAAAAGATAATTAATATCTCACCAACACCAACACACTACATACACCAACACCAATGGATAAGATAAACTGATAAAGTCAAATTCAAAAAGTTATAAACAGACAAAATATTAATAAAGGTAAAGTTCAACCAATTAGAGACTCACAGTTCAAAAGTGAGAGTTAGGCTTATTAAAGAATAAAGAGAGAGAGAGAGAGAGTTTCATTCATTTCATAATTTTCATTTCATTAAGAGAGAGAGAGAGAGAGAGAGAGAGAGAGAGAGAGAGAGAGAGAGAGAGAGAGAGTGCGAGACTAAGAGAGAGTCAGAGAGAAAAAAAAAGAGAGAAGTTAGCTTGTAAAATGAAATACCTTGAGGGAGGGAGCACCAGAGCAGACAAGTAGGGAGGCCTGAAGGCTGAGGTAGTGACGAGGCGACGAGTGATCTCCAATGAGGGCGAGTGATGAGTGACGACGACAATGATCTGGGCAGTGGACTAGACCGATCTCTGACGACAATCTGGATTGGATCGATCCGACGACGATGATTTGGACTGGATTGATCCGATTGCTTAAGGCTCAAGCGGCGTTGCTCTTGCTCTGAGGGACTGAGGCGCTGTTGTCTTTAGGTTTGCTTTAGGAAATTTCTTGTTTTTTGATAAAGCCTTAAGTGATTTCTGATTTAGTGATTTGCTCTGTGTTGGTTTTTTTTTTTTTTTTGCTTGAAAGTAGAGCAAATAATTTTTTTTATTTTTATTTTTAATTTGAGGGTGTTCCTAATTTTGTGATTGAGGGTATTCCTAATACAGAGAAAATATAAAAATTTTAATTATTATATATATATATATATTTTTTTTTTTTCAGGTCAGGGTGTTCCTGGGAACACCCTGACCTATACGTGGCGTCGCCACTGCCTCCAATCTAGCAGGATACTGATAAAGTTTCTACAGTTGTCCTAACTTCGAGCTTCCAATTTGTGTTGATATTTTAAAGGGTCCGATTAACAAGTGTCCTTAAGGCATTAATTAATGGACAATTTTAAAAACATTTTGCTACCACATTTATGAAAAATATAAAAAGCTGTAAAATAAAACAATTACTTTTTTTCCTTTTTCATATAAGTTTCTAAAAATATTTTCTAAACTAAGGCATTAATTAATTTTTCCTATCCCTGAGAGCTATATATGTTATGTTAGGATCCTAACCCAATTAAGAACCAATAAACTAACATAAAAACCATACCATAAACCTCTCCATCACAACTAAACCTAAAAAGTAAAAACAAGGATGAAAAATCAAGAACCAAGAAAAAAGAAAAACATACCCAGAAATTTTTGAACAAACTAGTATAAGAACTCGAACAAGGTATTGATTAGAAAGATTATTAATAAATTAGTCCTCATCGATGCCCTTAAAAGCCCAAGCATACGCCTTGCAAAGCTTCTCTCCTCGTGGTGCTCGTAATCGCTCTCGATTACCAAAGAATTTTTAAACATACTCCAAGCAGCAGCCCCTATTTGAAACTGTATGACAACCTTTTTCAAGCACCTGGCATGGCCTTCTTTTAAACCTACCATGCCATTAGAAAATTCTAAGTAGTCTCAGTGCATCTACTTCCAACTGTGAGAACTTGAAGCATTGCTATAGGATTATCTAAGAATCATCTCCATCTCATGTTATTAGAGTGGCCTATGTGATTCTCAAGAAAAAGAAAAAAAGAATGGCTTATGTGACAACTTCCCATGAAAAAAAAAAAAGTTCTAAAACCACAAACTATATCACAATTTTTTTGCTACAACTCTGACATGGTAGAGTGAAGTGGTTTTCTCACTTGTACATGAACCTATTGTTTTAATTTTTTTTTTCTACTGCTCAAATTCTATTATACTACAATTGTGGAGGAAATAATTTGTGGTTCTAGATTTTATATATATATATATATATATATATAAAAGTCACTTGACACATTAGCCAAACAGCATTAAAGCGTTGTATATATATATATATATATATATATATATAAAAGTCACTTGACACATTAGCCAAACAGCATTAAAGCGTTGTCTCTTTACTACTCTTTAGTCTTTGGAGCAGAAAAAGTCTACAATCCAGAGAACCAAGCAGAACCAAGCCCAGCCACAACCACAACCACAACCACAGATACATATACTCTCAGAGTGCCCAATAACATTCCTACTCCAATGGTTGAATAACATCTGTCCAACGATGTTGTACTCGACATCTTGTGAAGGCTACCTATCAAATCAGTGATAAGATTGAGGTGCGTTTGCAAAACCTGGGACTCCTCAATCACCACCCCAAATTTCATCTCCACACAGCTAATTAATTAACAACAACAAAGATCACGGTTATCTCATATATATGCCTCATGTTTTTAGAAAGCTCAATGATTTTGTCTTATCTTTATAACGACCTTTGTCTATACGGTTTCTTGACCGCACGTTTAATAGGATTTCCCAGTATTCAGTTCCCTTTTCTTTTCCTTCATATTTTGTCAAAATAGTCGGTTCTTTCAATGGCCTATTGTGCCTCAGTGACAGTGGTACTGAAGTTACGTATTTGTGGAATTCCAGCATTAGAAAATTTAAGAGCTTGGCTGTTTCTGTTTCTTCTGTAACCCAATATGAATGGGTTGTTACTGGATTTTCTCATCAGTAACAAACCAATGACTACAAGGTTGTATAGATTTGGTGTTCTTCTCGAGCAGCCAACAAAGTGGGGTCAGGTTGAGGCTGAGGTTTACACATTAAGCTCGAACTGTTGGAGAAGGGTTGAAACCTCATGGGATCAAATGTTGCAGTCCCCTATATCGGGGCTAGTTCGTATGCTGCATTTGTTAGTGGGGATTTCATTGAAAATCAGAACTTCATTTCGTCATTTCAATAATGAAAAACTGGGAGTGATAGCTCTCCCGGATGGACATAAACTTCTAACACAAGATCTGATGGTGTTCAAGGGGAACTCGGCCTTCACTATAGTTGGAGGGTCCTGTACAATTTAAATCACAGTCTTTGCCTTTTGCATCAGTCGCCATTCATCATTTGGGTGATGGAAGAGTACGGTACCGTGTACTTGAATCATGGAATTAAGTTTTTTCTATAAAATTTGAAAAGACTGTATGTTTCTTTGGTTGCACCAGCCACCAGGCTTGGTGAACTTTTAGTTCAAAAGGAGGTTAAGGACAAATCTGTGTTGATTGTATCACTTGACCCTGAAGCTTTACATGAGAAGAATCTTGATATTCAACATGTTCCAACTATAGCTACTACTTTCATGGAAAGCATTGTGTTACTTTATGCAGCAACTGAGTTATCTGGATAGGAAGTGAAATCATTAGTGATCATCCTGGGATTTTGTAATGTAAGTGTGATGCAAATTAGATTAACATCATGTTATTTCCTTTAGTGTCATTTTCTCTTGCGGTAGGCATAAAATCATTGGTATGATGTAAAGGGGTGCAAATTTTGTTCATGATTTATAACATCCCTTAATGCTTGTGGAATGGGTATCAAATTCTGGGAAGGAAGAAGTTTGAATGCTGTATAATGTGCAGATTAGCTTGGATTTTTGCAGTTTACCATCTTTATTGCAGAGAAATAGGACATTCATAGAGGTCTGATTAGCTCTGAAGAAGGTATTGTGCAGTCCATGAAATGGGAAGTCAAGAGTCAAGACCAGTGTGGCTATCAGAGGGAGTTTCAAGAACTATTTTTTTAATGGATCTTTATGTTGTGTTTGATTGACTCAGTTTTTGGATAACAAGTTCTTAATTCTTAGTGATAGTCTCTGTTTGAACTTTCTTACTCTTTGTTTGGAGACTCTGTGTTGGCAGTTATAAGTTTGCTGTAAGTTGCTTAAGCCTTTGGGCTTGGGAGTCTTGTGACAGATGGCTGTCTGTTGTGTTTCTTGTCAATCAAAGCACAAAAGTTTGGTTGTGCTTTTAAACCAAACAGGTCTGTGCTTGTACTTGCCACCTTCTATTAGTCATGTTTTTCTTTTTCTTTTTTTTTTAATAATGTATGGTAAATTGGTAGGATAGATATATATATATAGGCAAAAAGCCACTTTTAGTCCCTACATTTTTAGACGATTTCTATTTTAGTCCCTATGTTTTATTTGTACTGCTTTTAATCCCTATTTTGGAAAACGCCTCAATTTTAGTCCCTGTCGTTATATCAGAAACGGAGAAAGCTGACGTGGCAAACGGCAAAAATAAATAATATTAAATTAATGTACACGTGGCCTAAATTAATAATAAAAAATGTTTTTTGACATTAAAAAATGCCACATCAGCTCTAAATAAAAATAATAATTTATTAATTTTAACTAAATAAGAAAAATTAAAAACAGAATTAAGCTCTTTTTTTCTCTCTTTTGTTTTAATTAAGCTCTCCGTTTCATTTAGCAAGTTTGCATTTCCATTCACCTTCTCATTTCCACCACAACCCCAGAAAAACCCAAAATTGCAAAATGGAGTCGTACCCAAACCAAACTCAAATTCCGAATTAGAACTAGAACCACAACCTAAACCATCAGACCCATTGCCTCAGCCTGAATCACAACCAGAGCAAGAGGCTCCATAACCAAAGCCAGAACCAGAACCAGAAATCACCGATGCGGATCTAAAGCCCGAAGATCCGAAACCAAGTCCGATCCAATCCAATGGATCCGAGAACGCAATGGACAAAGAGGCTCAAATTTTGAAGCTGGAGCTACGCAAAGACGAAGGGAGCCAAACTTTCACGATGAGAAAGTTGCTCCATGGTTTGAAAACCGATGAAACCGATGCCACCTTGCCGATGCTCCAAGCAAAGCAGAAACTTTCTCAGCGACAAAGATTTTTTTTTTTTTTTTTTTAATTTCTGGGTTTATGTTCTTGGTTTTGGGTTTGAGCCAAACTTTCACGATGAGAAAGTTGCTCCATGGTTTGAAAACCGATGAAACCGATGCCACCTCGCCGATGCTCCAAGCAAAGCAAAAACTTTCTCAGCGACAAAGATTTTTTTTTTTTTTTGAATTTCTGGGTTTATGTTCTTGGTTTTGGGTTTGAGCCAAAATTTCACGATGAGAAAGTTGCTCGATGGTTTGAAAACCGATGAAACCGATGCCACCTCGCCGATGCTCCAAGCAAAGTAGAAACTTTCTAAGCAACAAAGATTTTTTTTTTTTTTTTTTGAATTTCTGGGTTTATGTTCTTGGATTTGAGGTTGTGTTCTTGTTGTTCTTGTTCAAGACACACTTAGATCTCAATTCACATGATTTTTAGTTTTTAAATCTATTTTTATTTTTTTTATTTAGTTAAAATTAATAAATTAATTTTTTTAATTTAAATACTGACGTGACGTTTTTTTATTATTAATTTAGGCCACGTATACATTAATTTAATATTATTTATTTTTACCGTTTGTCACGTCATTTTTCTCCGTTTCTGATGTAACGGCAGGGACTAAAATGGAGGCGTTTTTCAGAATAGAGACTAAAAGCGGTAAAAATAAAACTTAGGGACTAAAATGAAAATCGCCTAAAAATGTAGGGACTAAAAGTGGCTTTTTGCCATATATATATATATATATATATATATATATGTATATATTAAAAAAAAGGGCGTGAGATAAAGTTGCAGTTCGTATGGTTAAACAAGTTTTGAAACAATTAAGATGCACCTGTGTCTAGCAGTGGTATTTCACTTGTTAGTGTGCACTTATGACCTTCCAACAATGGGTTTTTTTTTTTTTTTTTTTTTTTTTAATCATTCCATCAATATTTACTGCTAATTTCCATTTGAACTGTGATGGGTTTTAAGTAAATTGAAAATTTAGTAGTTTCCAGGTAGCGGATTTTGTTTCTGTTTCTAATAAGAGCTGTGGGTTAAGAATTTTTCTATTTATTTAGGTGGGTACTTTCTTGTTATTATCCCTCTTATCCAAATTACATCATCCACAACAGCTACCCTTTTGGAACCAAAAGTTTCTGTTAACTACTGACATGTCCTCATTCGCCCAAAAAGGAATAAATTTCATAACATAGTAGATTTTGTACATCTTTCTATTCATAATTCCAAAGATATGTTTATTGGGAGATATGATATGGCATTCTTGCACTATTAAATCCAGTAAGCTCGTCATAATTGCCAACCTTTTCTTTTGAAAGATAACGCTCCTTCTTTCTCAGGCACCTCTCTCTCTCTCTCTCTCTCTCTCTCTCTCTGATGAATTGAAGCTCATCTCCCTCATGAAATGTAAACTCTCAAATGTAGCTTCTTGGAATTACTAATGAAAAAATCAAGCGCCTCCTAATTGTCATTGTTTTCTTCTCAAAACTTTATTAAACACTCTTCTTTGTGGAGTAGTCAAACTTTCTTCGACCCACAATGGATGGTTTGAAATTTGCAATGGAACACTATACCCTTCTTAATTGTACCATACTTCTAGTTTTTGGGCAGCCTCAAGAACCGATCTTCACTTTTGACATTAGTTATTCTTATATATTTATTTCATCTAAACTAGGATTGTTGACGATTTATATCCAATCAGATATCCATTTGTGCTACAACAAGAGATTTAACTTGGAAGAGCATCATGCCCATAGTTGGCTAGTTTATACTTCAAAACGAGAATTAGTGTACTAAGAAAACGAGAATTAGTGTACTAAGAACACCAAGGCTTATTCACTTGACCACCCAATACCCAATCCAAATCTCAATCTTTCATCAAGATTATAAGAGTATAGTAAGGACTACAAAAAAATCAGTTTATCCTGCATGTTTGCATGGTTTTGAGTATGCAGATAGTATGTTAAGTTTCTGTGATAAAGCATGGAAATCCATATCAATGTGAGGAGAAATCTGTGAAGGATTCTATTTTTGGCCAAACGAGCTATAGCAACTGATGAAGGAACACCACGACAATGTGGATACAATTAATTATACAATAGGAAGCAACACTTTAATAGCAAAGAAATGTCCAAAGAGTAGAACAACTAAAATAAAACCAATTATTAATTTAGTCATGGGGTTCTTTGTGAGGAGCCAAAGCAAGACCTCCAAGCCAAAGAACAATTATGGTATACTTTTTTCAATTGAAAATCTGTTGATTTTCCATAAAAGAATGATGCTAATGTTGATGGAGTTAAAACTCTGTTATAATGTGAAGTGGGATTGTGTAGAAGGTAGAGGTGGAAGTGGAGGCACTTGTGCTGGTTAAAGGTGCCTGGCCAGGAATTGATGCAGAGGGAGGGGCATTATGGTAGCTCCACCTTCAACTGGTGCAGATGCTGTAGTTGTAGGTATTGCAGCACCATGAGGTGGGAACCCACGTGCCTAGCACCACCCTGGGCCTGGCCATGTCCCCAACCACAAAAAGGGGATTATGAGCCACTTAGTCTTGGGCTAAAATGTCCTCAACCACCCCCTCTGAAGGGCCTAACACCCCTTCTAACTCCAGCTCTATAAGGAGATTGCCAAATCTGCAGAATAGCAGCCAGAATAACAAGCTTATTAAATTTTATTTTGAAAATAGATCTCCAAAACTAGCAAATTGAGCATAAAGATAGCAAGACAACAGAAGTACATTTCATGTAGCTTATATATATACATATATAAATGTCACATCCTAAAACGAATTATTTAATAAACACCAGACTGAAAATTTTAATAAGTGACTTGAGGAGCGATTGTGTAAGACACCAGAAGAATAAAAAATAAATAAAACCTGCTAAAGCAGACCAAAAATGTGAAACCGTTATATATGAAATGGTACGGCAATCCTGAAGGCTTTATGATTTAGTTAGGAAATGGGGATACCAGGAATCATGGTTGAGCTTTCAGACAAACAGATGGTCAATCTGTTGCGGTCGGGTGATCTAAGTTTGTTGGAGGTTTGTGCTATACAGGAACCAAGTGGATGCTTTAAAAGATCTCCTACCATTTTGTCCCAAGGCTAAGCAACAGTGTTGCTCATTTGTTGGCTAATTCTGCTAAGAAGACTGAGGAACCTTGTATTTGGTTAGAGGAATGTGCTGCTAAGATATTGCTTGATAAAAAAAGACATATTACAACTAAACTAAAAGGTTGCAATGTAGGCATAGTCCTAAAATAGCTTTTCACAGTTATGAAAAACATGCAAGCATTTATGCAAAGCGGCCATGAAGCATGTTATGGCAATTTTTTTAAGGTCACTCCTATTAGTATTTATATTTAGTACAATGATAATTTAAGGTTTGATAACACGTAATCAAGTTCATTTGATTCCTTCCAGCATAACTTGTGTTTGAGGGAACCATTCCTCTGATGACAACATACAAACTAGATTGGGGAAGATAAGCTAAAAATACATCCCATAAAGTAAATTAAATGTATTAGTAACATCCAAAACTTCTAGATTAGGAGATTTTTGGGGCAAGGCTAGTAGCATATAGCAATTTGACACAGTAACTTTAAAGTTCAATGAAAACCTTTTTTTTTTGGAACTAGGAAGGATAAGTAGAACATAGCTGAGGCACTGCATGTCTGTGTCCAACTTATAATCACTCCAACACCAAAGTTTGTACTAGAAAATGTTTATAAATTCGGTAGAGAATGATGGGCAACTTTATCAAGAATAAAACATTCTTTAAAAATAATAATAAATAAAGAGACCTCACCTGTGAGTGACAATAAAAAATGACAGGAACTTGGCATTATAAAGTGCTACATTAAGCTTGAATACCTTATTTGCAAAACACTCCTCCCCACACCATCGAGTTTCAAATGTATTAATATTAACTGGTTGCTGATCCAAGCGATGCATGAAAATAGATACTCATTTTGTAATTGTATAATGTATAATTTGTTCTCTAATATTTGTTGAATATAATTTTGTTCTACCTAAAAATTTTAAAAGTAATTTTTTTTTTTTTTTTTTTTTTTGCATATTTCTATCTCTACTAATGTATCATTCTATTATTTTGAGTGTGTTTGATTGATATTATTAATGTATGATGTGGTCCATATTTATTGAAATTATGTTATAGTATGCTTTTTTTTTTTTTTTTTTTGGTGCAATTAAACTTTTTAAGTTTCAACTAAATTATTCAAATTCTTCATATTCTCTTAAAGGAGATTATCACGATAATCAAAACTCATAACAAACTTATAATGAATATGTATAATTTTTTCTCTAAATTTTATTGTAGATAATTTGTTCTTCCTAAAAATTATACAATTTCAAAAACTAATTTTGATCACTTTATTTTTACAAATATATAATTTTTTAATTTTTTAATTTTTTTTATTGATATTGTTATTCTTTTTTGAAATATTTCATATTATTCTAATTATTGTTATTATGCATTATATTTTCAATATTTCTTATGGTACAACAAAAATTTTTAAGTTTTAAAGTTATTATTCAAATTCTCATTCTCTCTTAAGGAGATTATTATGATAAAAAAACTTGTCCTAAAATTACAATTGATATTACTCAAATAATTGATAGTACCCTCAACCAATACTTGTCTTTTTTCATTCTTAAGTAAGTACACCAAATTGGACAAAATGGACAGCAATGAACTGAAATGGACCGACCAAATGGACCAAAGTGGACAAAATAGACTAAATTAGACTAAATAGACCAAATCGTATAGATGTGGACCAAATGTATCAAATAGACCAAAGTGGACTGAAATGGACTGACGTGGACCTAATTGGGCTGAAGTAGATCAAATAGACTGAAGTGGACTAAAATCGATTGAAGTAGATCGGATGGACCGAATATGACCAATTTGATATGTTTCCTATTTTTTTTCTTTACAACTAAAGTTTTTGAGTTTCAAATATATATATTATTCAAATTCAGTTATCACTTTAAAAATAAAAAAGTATTAACTCAAACAACAATCAAACCAAAACTAAGAAGGAGAAAGACTACTTATGATGAGGAATTCAAAACTACACTCCAATACGTATTAACCCAAAATAAAGTTTTAAAAAACACAATGATTTATCAACTATTTATCAACTTCAAGTAGAGTTGCAAGGAAGAATATAAAATTGAGAGAGAGAGAGAGAGAGAGAGAGAGAGAGAATAAAAAATGATAGAAAATAAGATGAGAAAAAAAAAGAGTAAAAAAAAAAAAAGATATAGTAATAAACATTAAATTATCCAAATCATGCTATGTAATAGAATAACATTACATTTCTTAATTATATTCTATCAGAATAATTCAATAAGATAAAATCTATGAGATCAAAGAAAACAAAAAAAAGGTAACAACTTAAAAATATAAAACTAAATCACATCAACCTAAAGTAGAGTTATAAAAAACACAAAAAATCATCAACCTAAAGTAGTGATGTAAGAAAAATAATAAAATACACCAAAAAATGAAAAAAAAAAATGAGAGAGAGAAAGAGGGAGAGAGAAATAACTTTTTGTGTGTGGAAAAACTATGCATAGAATGAGAGAGTGAATTGCAAACTTATAGTAAGGGGATAGGAATAAGAAGAGCCAAAAATAAAAGAAAGATAAAGGAATAGAGGAAGAGTAATATTAAGGTAGATAGTAGTGGGGATAAGAAAAGGTAAAAGAGAGGGGAAAAGTTGGAGAATGTTTAAAAATAATTTGGGAAATTAATGATGGGAAGATTATGAGTTGAGCAAGAGAGAAGATAATTGATTATAGAGAATTTGTGAAGAGGAAATCCAAATATATATATATATATATATATATATATATATATATATATATGACTTGGTGATGATGTGGCTCAACTAGAACACAACAACAATAAATATTACGTTTCAAGTTTTAGATATATATAGATATAGATATATGTCTCCCTAAACTAATTTGTCTAGTTTTTTAAGGAAAGCAATGTCACTCAAATGTCCATTAAAGTTAAAGTACTCAAAAGCTAGGGCATTAATCTCAACTTTACAATCAAGGACCATGTAAGGTTTTAACTCAATATCTTCATGATCCAATATTTCAAAGTCATATTGAGATATATTTAACGTTATAGATACACATATATTATAAATGAAAAACTTATTCCAAAATTCTCTTTCAAATGAAAAATCTTCGAGAGAGAGTGAAGTATATAAATTCCTTAGATTGATATACATAAATTGGTTAAAAAAAATTATGATAATAACATAGTTAGTAAAATACGGTATATGTAAAATACAGTAATTATATGAACTGGTATAATATGGCCTTTTTTTGAAAAAATATGTTTAAAAAATTTGGCAGAAAAATACAAAAATGTAGAAAGAACAATTCGTGTATATAATACATCTATTGTTTTTAAAAATAGCAGAAAAAATACGGAAACATTTTTTCTATAATTTTTTTTTTTTTTTGAGATAACTACATATCTACAACAAATCATATCTAGATATTTCTATCTTACATTAAAAATAAATAAATCTAGGTAGGTGTAATCAAGAGAGAGAGAGAGAGAGAGAGAGAGAGAGAGAGAGAGATGTAAATATAACAATAGGTGAAAGAGATTTAAAAAGAAAAAAACGTAAGAGTAAAATGTATTACATTGAGAGAAATATAGTATTTACAATGAATAACTTTAGTACTGGGGACTGTGAGACAATTAGGCAGAATAACAATTGACTATATAGAGAGTGATACAGTAAGTTGAAGGATGCAATAGATTGGGTAGGGTTTTTTTTTTTTTTTTTTTTAATATATAAAAATGCTATTGCCATAACATTTTTACCACACTTTCATACAAAAATATTAGATGATAAGTTGTTATTTGTTGTTATTGGTGGGTAAGAAAATAATTTCAGTTTTGGATTCAAATTCAAAACTCATAATAATTTACCACCTAAAATTTATTGTGAAGGTTTTGTGAAAATATTGTGTATGTAAATTTTTTTTTTAATCTTTTTTTACTTTAAGTAGGTCAAGCTTTTGTATTACATATTAGTATATTACACTGATGTGCGCGTATGATGGGCTGATAGCTACAGCCCACATATGGGTTTTATTTTGAATAGTTTAATCATATATATTCATATTTGACTGTGACTATTTTAATATTTTATCATTTAAATGTAGTATCCGTAGTCATTGGTGTAAAAATTATGTCATTTTGTCACATCAAATACCTATTTTATTATTTTACTGCATCATTTTACAACATCTCATTTATCAGATGTTTTATAATTCAATTTTATACATTAAAATAATATTTACTACACATTAAAATACATTATTTTGGTTTACAACATCTGTTTGGCACATATCCCACGTCTACTTTGGGTGCTCTTATGTCTTCCGTAACTAACGCCAAATGAACTTTTTTTTTTTTTTTTGGGAGAATGTACGCCAAATGAACTTAAACTATCAAAATAACAAATATATTTCCGTATAATTAAACCAAAAACGAGAGACATGAGTTTTCTTTAATGTAACGTACGAATGGGTAACATACGCATATGTTACCCGTATTTACAAATAATATTTATTATTATTGTTATTATTATGTTTATGTTTATTTTACTAAGGTCATAATTATTCAACTAAAAATGGTTTTGCATATGAAATTTATATAAATAACTATATAAATAATATACATATATATTATGCATTTACTCAATTTTCAAATTAAATTCTTAAAAAAAAAAATCTCAGTTTGCAAATTCAGTGAATCACATAAATGCTAACTTTGTTGAGGTTGTGGTCTAAATGAAAATGGTAGATATGAAATTGCTACCAATAAGCATTGCAGTATCACCAATGATAAATGGAGTCATGTCTCCACCAAGAGCCTATATAAATTGTTTAATAATACTTTGATCTAATAATCCACAAAATGGTTCATAGATTATATGAATAAACTAGCATGTATAGTACAATAATTAAATGTCATATACTTGTTGTTCTGTATATACTAATTTATTCATCCAGCCTAGGAACAATTTCCTCGATGATGAGTATAAAGTATTATCTAACAATGTGTAGGGTTGTATGCTTGGATGTCGCCGCAATTATCAACTAGATTGCGACTTTTCATCTTTGCTCTCTCTTCATATAGATTTCCACTTAAACAAAATTTGCATTAATGTAATTCATTAAATTTACAAATTGAGTAAATGTATATAATATATCTATAGGTGTACATTAATCATTTATATAATTTTTTCTAAAACATAAAAATAGTTTATATGGTTATTTATATGAGTTTTGATATAAGAATCCATTTTTAATTGGAATACTTATTAGCCAAACAAAAATGAAAATGAAAATAAAAAACTAACAATAACAATTTAATAATAATAATAATATCGCTAGAGTATCGGGTGAATAAACTATTAAACTAGCATGTACAAAACAACAATTATGACATTTGTTTTGCATATGCTAGAGTATTCGCTAAGTTCAGCGACACTTTCTCTGGTAATAATCCACGTACTGTATGCAAAAGGTATAAGACTACCAATTATGACCTTGTTTTTAATGTTCAATTAAAGTTCAAATGAAGGAGAGAAACACATTACACAAAATGCACTAAAAAATTTAATTAAAATAATTCAAGGTACCATCCAATTGACTATATTACCCTTAAATGACTTCAGCCTTTTTTGAAAATAAGATAAAGAATATAGCCAAACATAAAACAAAAAACCTTAATTTTAGGGTACTGTTGGATTTTTGGAAAATAATTATGAAAATTCACTTTATGTAAATAATTGGTGCATCACATATAATTAAAAAGAGAAAATAAATGCGTTCATCCCATTAAACTCTTCTTAATGATGTAACAAAAATTTAGGCTATTACAATCCTGATTCTTGCTATATATAGTAGAATTTCTATTTTGTATTAAAAAATAAAATAAAAATTTTTATTTTTATTTGGATAATAAGTATTCCAATTAAAAATGGTTTCTTATAGGATAAATTACATATTTAGTCTCTAATTTTTTAATTTTGTTAATTTGGTTATTAACATTTTCTTGTTGTGTCAATTTAGTTCATATCTTTATTTCCAAATGAAAAAATCTGATATGTCAAACCAAAAAATAAAAACTAGTTTTTCATGCCACATTAATTGCCAACTATACCATTATGTTAAATTATTTTTAAATTTTAAAAAAATAAATAAATAAAAAAAACCCAAATTTTATGTTCGGACGTGCTAAAACCCTTTCTCTTTAGTCCGCGTCTCCATCTCTTTTCCCTTGTCCTCACGCTCACATGAGTCAAGATCTGAAACTTTGCCTTTTGTCTTTATTGTTGTCATGACCCACTTCTATAAATCAATCTGAAGCTCACAGAGGTCTTCTACCCACCAGTCCTTCGGAAACATCTGCTGTTTTCTCACAACTATTCCAAAGTGGATCATTCCCATTCTCGTAAGTGTATGACCAGTCCACCTTAGTGCCAAAGAAGCCTTGGAAGCTATGGAATCAAGGCAATGGCTAACCACTTTAAGTTCCTCGGACCACGGAAGAACGCACTGTTGTTTGAAAACAATAAACGAGTCTTTCAAAAGCAGTTGCTTCAGGAATGTCCTGGATGTAAATTTCGTTGTTGTTTTCCTCATTTGCGGTTGCAACCAATTTCTGCAAGCATGCACTCTTGGACAGAAAGATTTAGGGATTTTTTACAAATTTTAGAAAGTTTTTGGAAGATGTAATTTTTTTTTTAAATTTGATTTAGCGTTGCAATTTGTAGTTGATGTAGCGAAAATCATTTTTTATTATTCCTTGTCACATTAGATTTTTCCACTAAAGAATAATGGCCCTAACTAAATTGACATAATAATTAATAAGTTAGAGAACAAATTAATATATAGTGTAAAGAATAGAAATTAGCTTTCTAATTTACACTTTTTTATATTATATTCATATAAATAACCGTATAAAATATTTTTATATTTTTGAAAAAAATCTTTACATGTGTCCTCCATGCTTGTATGGACTTGAAGATGCACAGTATCTATAGTTTCCGTGATAAGTCGTGGAAAACCACATCAAAGAGGAGAAAATCTGTATGGTTCTAATTTGCAGAGTATCTATAGTTTCCTTGATGTTCCAAAGCCGAGTCTAATTTGCAGATTATCTATAATGTCCACTATTAGTGGTTCTATGGATCAGTGAGCTTTGCATAAGACAACTTTGGATTGGTTGAATTACATTTAGTACATTGTCCTCTATCAACACCTTCATAAATCAAAGTTTACCACTGAAGATGCTACCAAGAGTGCTGCACCTGCTGCCAAAAGAGGACCATCCATGCGTATCAGTTTAATACAAACCAAAATAATGTCATTCTTATGGTCATGACCAACTGTTGCACTTTGACAAAAGCGGAGGAAGTGGTGCTCATATTCTGGTTGAACTTTGTACCTTAGCTGTGGATGAGTCTCAGTCCTGTTTGCAATCCATCTATTCCTCTGCAACCAGATTACATCACAATATATGGTAGCGTACATTGATGAATTTCATAAACATCATGCAGTTTAGATTTCTATTTAAAATCTCTGGTTTTGCGTCATTTTTGTTGGGATGATTTTCCACAAAGTCTTAAGTGTATCATGAATTTCAAGTCTCTTCTGCTTCCATTTTTTAGGCATAGGACCACTCCCACTGAACTTGTAGAGTTGGCCAGTCCAATATACAGTTTTTATCGAGAAGTCCCCACTCTAATTAGGGGTCTTGAAAGGCTTGAGAGAGCAGAATCTTCAGTATGTTTTATGCGGCTACTGATTCAAGTACCTAGTGAAGTTTGTCTATCCCATCTTCTCCGGTTGGTGAAGATGAGCTCAAACACCCACTCAATGACTCAATATCCCGGTTCATGTGTTGAGGTTTAGGCAATTTAAATCCTGGTATGTAAGGAATCAATGGGGAGTCCAAACATCCATTCCTACTCCATCTCCAATATTTCAACAAATACCTTCTGTCAAAAAGCACCCACTTAATCTCTACTGCCTAGAATTGATTTCTACACCCATGGGCCATGACCTCATCCTAGAAGGTTATAGTTCTTAAGCCAGACCTTATCGTCATTTTTCAGTTGCTCTATCCAATTTTTCTATAATTGCTCTGTTGACATTCTCCGTACGTCTAAGCCCAAGTCCCATAACACGTTTAGGCTTGAAGATGTCATCTCAAGCTTCTATGTAGATTCCTCGTCTTCTTGGTTCCTCACCAAAAGTCCCCAAGCTCTGTTTCTTTTGACATTAATATTTTCTAGAATTATTTTTTTTTAAATAATTTTCGAGAAAGATGTCTCAATTTCCTAAATTTGGTATAAACCTTAAAATGAGTTGAAAAACTGTCTTTTGACTTCCCTTATTTAATTTCGTATGAAACAAAGTTATTTTCCTTATCTATTTTGCGTGAGATGGATTTATTTTCCAGAAATTTTTAGTGCAAAAGAACTTTATTTTATGTCAAGCTAAATAAGGGAACTTATGAGTTAGTTTTCCTTTGACCAAATTTTTTTACAATTATCTTTACATAAATAAGGGTGCTACACCCATGTCGTATCTTTATAATTTGTTTACATAAATAAGCTAAATAAGAAAATCCTATTGTTGACATCATATGGTTCAAAACATTTGTTGCTAATTAATCTGATCAAGTGAGCTGAGCTTTTCTTCTCAAAAAGAAGAAGAAGAAGAAGAAGCACATTTGCACCTCTTCTACCACATGGGCTAGAGTATGAACCTTAGATTTCTCTTGACTTCATGGTAGCCTAGTTATTTAGAGTGAAGAGGAGCAATCCTTCGAAGAAGGATCTACTTAAAGATAGCCGGTCACTTCTTCTCATATTCTTGCTAAACACAATAGATAATTTCTTGAGGCTTACCACCTGCCCCGATGATTCTTGGTATTTAGGAGGGTACTGCATAATTCTAGAAACTTTATCTTGATTTGCCCTTTTAAGTCTTATTAGTGGGTGCTTTTTGAGCAATTGTTAACAAACTATTTTTAAAAAGTTTTTACACCATTTTCATCGGAAATCTAAAAAGCCTTGAAAAGAATTAATTACCTTTTATTTTCCATAAAAAGTTTCTAAAATATTTCCTAAATTAATGCCCTTAGAGTATCCGTTAATTTTTTCCTCTGAAAAATAATTAGATCATCTCCACAAATTACAAATGATTAACTTTTGGACTAGCCCTTGCCACCTTAAAGACCAAAATTTTCCTTTCATCTTCTACGAGCTAAAGAAATCTTGACAATACTTCCAATCCTATAATGAACAAGAAAAGAGATAAATGATTTCCTTGTTTCAAAACTCTTTATGGCTTGATAAAACCAAAATTTGAGATTGGGAATAAGGAAAAGAGCTGCACTCCTTAACTAATCCAAACTATTGGTTGCCTAATCCAAGACATATTAGTAACCTGAATAGAAAGCTCCACTCCACTCTAGCGTAGACCTTCTCCATATCCAAAATGAAGCTACCAATGCAAAAAGCACACCACTCCATCACAAATAACCAAGTAAGTCATCATACAAATTCACATATTTGCAATAATATTATTATCCCACTTGTTGGTTCTCAATTGTCCTCACATTGCAACGTTATTTAACTATTTGAAACTCTACCAGAAACTATGTTCTGTAGTGGCATTTTTTTAATGGTTTTGTTGATGTATAATATATCGATATCTTCTTTTCAAATTCCAAATGAGATGTTCAATGCTACCTGTTTGAGGAGGGAGGACGTCAGTTTATAAAATATTTTCCATATATATTCACCTTTGATTAATCTAAAATTGAGGACCATCATTGTGTCCTTGACTTCAGCCTTAATCAAGAATATTTGCATATCTAATTAGTCAACAATGAGGCCTACACTTACATTACATATTCTACAAAAAAACACAATATATATCAAAGCACCTATGATCACGCCCAAACTCATACTCAATTTCATAACTTGCTTGGATGTCACTTTATGATTAGATTTCATTAGTTACACATAGGACTTACACATAAACTTAATAAAAATGTTGGGTGCACCAATCACAAGGTGACACTTAACTATGTTGTGAATTTGGGTGTGTTACTAAACTTTCTCCACTAAAGTGCACATTTATTCCCATCACTCTATTTCTCTTCTTTATTACTGTTCTTAATTTAACAGTCTCAACTATCTCATTATTACTCTTCTGGAGGCCCAAAAAAACTGGTGAATATAAAAACATAAAGAAGCCCAAGCCCAACAATCCCAACCCAACATATTAGTGCTTTACTCTTTTTACGCCTAAAACATAAACCTCTTCTCTTCCGCCGAAAAAATGTCCCAAACAAAGGAACCTCGTCGACAAGTACAACCTCGGATCCTCCGACAAAGGAAGAACCATCTCCGACAAGACATCGTACTCAACATTCAGGTGCGTTTGCAAACCCTAGGACTCTTCAATCGCTAGTCCTAATTTCATCTCCACCCACCTTAATAACACCAACAACGACGATGATCATGCTTATCTCATACAAACTTGTATTCATTATAACTCTTCTAGGATACCAAAAGTCTGTAAGCTTCTTTGTTGTGACCACACGTTTGATTGGCTTTTTGAGTATTCAGTTCGCTCTGCTTTTGATTTAGACACGTCCCAAATGGTCAGTTCGTGCAATGGTTTAGTGTGTCTTGTTCGATATGGAAATCGTTCCACTACTTCTGATTCTATATTTTTGTGGAACCCCAGTATTAGAAAATTTAAGAAGTTGCCTGATCCGCGTTTAAGCCAATATTTTTCTAGAGACTAAGATTTTTGGGTTTCTACTGGATTTGCTTATCAATCCAAGACAAATGACTACAAGGTTGTAAAGCTTTTGTGTACTCCAGTTGGAACATATAACATTTTAATTCTGATTTTTTGTGTGCCTCTTTGATGTTGTTGCAAACTATTAGATTAGAGATCTTACTTTAATCCAAAAAAATAAAATAAAGATGGAGCAGAGAAGGGGGAAGAAAAGAAGCCCTATGATGAGAATGTCGAATTGGGATGTGGAAGTTCTTATGTGGTGAGCATAGGCCCAGTGAAGGTCTTGTGCTTGTTTCCTTGATCAAAATGATACATATCTCGCTAGTGGCTGCAGTACATCTGCTATGCAATTTTAGATTGTTGTATCTCTTCTCATGGGTCTGCATTTTGTTTCCCCTCATGCTTTGGTGGCTAAATCTCATGTTCATTGCCAATGGTAATGAGAATGAATCAGTGTGTTTAGCTGCTAATACATTGTGTTTCTATTAGTATTGGTATGGTCATTTTGTGAAAATATTTAACAGATTATTTAGTGTAAATATGAAAAGTTCTTTTTGAACTGCAAAGTTTATGGTAATGTAGATAGTGTTTCTAGACTTTTGTTTTATATGAAGAAGATTTGAAGGCACATTGTTGTTAAGGTTGTCACATGGTTTGGCCCCTTTTATTTTTTGGCATTGATGTGATTTGACTTGCTTTGATTCATAAGATAAATTGTTTATTGATTGCATCCCTATAATAACATTTCAGTTATTTGTTAATATATACAAAAATAGTAATTTTGAACTAAAGTTATCTTTTGGTTGGACGTCATTCAAGTATTTTTTTTCTTTTCTTTTCATTTTTTTTTACCAATCACATGACTATTAAAACAATCTGAGTCACACTTGACATTGAAAGAACCACTTGTTATGGTTTGAAGGGCTAAAACGGCCTTTTAGATCCTTCACAAGTTCTCATAGACTTGCCCTCTCATCTTTCACTTGAAACCATGCCCCCAAGTTGGAAATCCTCTCAGGTTCAACTGCTGAAACATCAGAATTTCCTATACCACCTCATTATGCTGCTCTGTTTCCTTTTTATTGTCATCAGTAACAGTTTCCCAATTTATATTTTCTGGATGGGTTTGTTTTTCAAATTCCTCAACTTTTTCAGGCCAAAAAACTCCTTGTTTCAATTCAGAATTGGGCATTTACACTTTCTACTACGTGGTTCTGACTTTGCTGAGTCTCTACAACTCGCCATGTCTTTACAAACTCTTTTTATGTTTCGTTCTGTTATTATGCTACTCTAGGATTTCCAAAGTGTTGCAGTCAACCCTATGAAATTCACTATACACCATACCGAGAGGTGGCCAGAAATAAGCAATAGGAACTTGTGCCGATACAGATAATTGTACCTGCCCAAAAATTGTACCTGCCCTAAAGGCAGCGGCATTATAGCAGCCCCTCCTCCAACTGTGTAGTTGTAGTTACAGGACCATGTGGTGGGGTGTGCCTGCCACCATCTCCTCCTCTATATGAAGATTTCCAGATCTACCGAATAGGATTTGAGGATCAAATGGACTGTGTAATATTGTATTTGTTAAATGTTTTATAATCAGATAGGAAAACAAACTGGAGCAATAATCTGATTAAAAGAAAATAGCAAATCAATCATCAAGATAGCAAGAAAACAAGTATATTACGTGTAGCTTGTATATATAAATGGAGTGACAACAAAATATCACAACTCAAAATGAGTTATCTAACAAACAACAAGACATAAAATCTTAACAAGTGATTGAGACACCAGAAGAATGAAGAACCAGCTAAAGTAGACTGAAAATGTGAAACATTCATAAAAACCACATATTTTACAATTAAACTCAAGGGAAACTTGTAGTAGCAGCCTAGCAGGCACTGACCTAGAAAACTGAGAATTGGTTCAACCAAGTAATGACAGATGGCATAGCTCTAAAAAATATAATTAAAAAAAAAAATCAAATTTTCACAATTATGAAAAACTTGCAAGCATTCATGCAAGGCAGCCATGAAACTGTTAGCACTCACATTAACCTCAAATTTTTAGCCAAACTAACTCAAAAACACTACTATTTCAAGTTTAATTACTTTTTTTTTTTATTTATTTAAAGATTCATCAGCCTCAATACTCTATCACTATTATAATTAAGTATTATTTCCTCTCATTCACATTTTTAATCCCAAATTTTCACAACCACAACACACAACTCAGCACAGCCTATAGACCCACAACCCAACACAATCAGATGCTGATCTCATTAAGTCTTCTCACCAGTGAAGGAACTCATAGTGAATAGCCTGATATGAATGCTCTTATGGCAGTATCTTTAAGGTCACTACTATTAGTATTTAGTTTTACAATGACAATTACAGAAATATATACATGCAAATATGTGGAAAAAACAAAAACAAAAACCAAGATTTCCTTCCTCCAAAAGACCTTAAGCTCTAAATTCCATGAAGTCTCTCCAGCCACAGCTCAAAAATCAAAATAATTCTTTTCACCCTTGCTAATTTAAAATTTCTAAAAAAAATAATGGTAGAGAAAGAAGAAGACGCCTCAATTTGTTGTGAGCCCAATTTTCTTTTATGTATGTAAAACTTGTTCATAGGCTACGAAGATGAGACATTGTGAGGGCTGAGGAGCATGTGCAAAATCATTGTACAATGGAGAAAATGACACCACTATCATACTTCAATAACATAAATGCGACATTGATCATAAATTTTCTATGATATTTCCATAAGCCAACTAAACATTAACATGATATTACAAAAAAATTATACTAACTTCAATGCATTGAAGAAACAAAAACTATGATTAAACAAACAATCAACTTATTAGTTACACCACATAATAACTAATTTATAATTTATATGGCATTTACTCTATAGTCTATATTCTTCATCGCCTTAATTTTGTATTACATCATTAATTTAAATATAAAAAAAAAAAAAAATCATCTTCATATTATCGCAACACAATGTCATGTTGTTACTTTAAAATATTTTGATTATTCTATATAATCTTCTCACATAGTAGATTACATCATTATCAGCATATCACACGGGCCCATTGCTAGTTGATGATAATTGCAAAGCAGAAAAGCCCACACAAACCTTTAGTTGTTTGTTTGTTAGAGATTATCTACATGGGAGGGATCTTTGTGCAGGGATGATGGATAGGAGATTGATGAATCTTTGATTTCTTGTCTAGACTCCAGGTGTGACATGGCCCAAAATTTACTCACTTTATTTAAAAATTTTGGGCTCAAGTCTTACTCAAGCAAGATTACGCTTGGTATAACTTGAGCTCAAAGGTTCTTGGCAATAAAAAATTTATTAAATATTTGAAAAGCTATTCAGGTAGAAGAATTTTGTCTTCCTAAATTAGGGTAGAAGACCTTATTCAATGGTAAGATGCTCCCAACAATTAATAATGGTCAAGTTTGGTATGGATGCTCCATGCACCTTCATATCCAATTGAAACGATAACATATGACTCATGAGTGATGAGTCAACGAATAGCGTCTATGAAACTGTGGTTCCTTCATTACAATCATATTTGCTTGTTTATTATATTCTTTATTTCATTAAAATATCATTTTTTTTCTTTTCATGCACAACAATTATCATTCACTTTTTTTTTTTTGGTCCTCTAGAAATGAAAAGAAATAATAAAAAAATTATTTTGCTTAACCTACTACAACTTGTTTATTTGTACAAGCATTATAACAAAACTTCATTTTGCATTACCGGTTCATGATTTGATGTTTGTGATTTTTTGGATTCTTTAGGCTTTACATTATTTTATATGAGTTAGTGCGAATGCTCTAATAGAACTCATAAATTTATTTATTCATTTATTATATTGATTTGATAGTGAAGTTGGGGTATTTAAACCACATACCTTTTGCTATAATACCATAAAGTGTTTTATTTTTTTTCTTTATTAATGCTTAGAATATCTACTAAATCCTAGTTGTTGCATCTTGAACCTCTATCCCCAACTTTCAAGACATTTTTAGTTGAAGATGTACCACTTAGACCAACATGTTTCATAAGAAAGTATCAATTAAGTTACACAACTTTTAGAGAATTTATTAAAGAGAAATGCAACTTACACAATATTTTCATTACAAATCCTAGATAGTTTGTTGTTATTGGTTATAATTTAAATCCCTACTAAAATTACTTTCTTACCACAAAAAACAACTAATAACAACTTACCACTTAGAATTTGTTATAAAAATTAATATCATGAACATATATTTCTCTTTATTATATATTTGAAAAATTAGTGGAGGGTAAAAGAACTTACCTAGATATTCATTGGTAAGAGGCTCCCACAATAATAGAAAAGTTTGGTACGGTGCTATGCAAAATGTTCCATGCACCATCGTATCCAATTGAAGTCTTGACTCATGATTCAAGTCATGAGTTAACAATTAGCTTCGTTTCTCAAAAATAAATAAATAAATAGCATACACGAAGGTAAGGTTCATTCCATTATTTTCATACAAACTTGAAAAACGACTTTTGCATGTTGATGCGGGCAAAAATAGCCAAATACCATTATTTTTCGAAATTATTAGTATTTTACCACTGTTTAATAAATATGTAGCAATTACTTTTTTGAAACTCAAGTTTGTAAAACTCGAGTTTACAAAAATCAAGTTTCTTAGGAGTCGTTTAGTAATATTGTTCTAGTAACGTTGTTTGTATTTTTTGAAAAGACGTGTAGGTGAAAAAGTATATAAAAATACGTGTAGGTAAAAAAGTATATGAAAATACGTGTAATGTTGTTTAAAAACTAAAAACATATATTTAAACACATCTACCAAATGGCCCCTTAAAGTTTATAGAACTTGAGTTTCTTGTAATATATAACTCATGGAAGTATGTACTCTAAAATCACACAATAATATACATTTTTAAAAAATATTTTATTGAATATTGTATCAACCGTTTATGCTTTTGGTGATTTCCTGAAAGAATATATAATTCTGACTTTTTGTGAGCCCCTCTATGATGGTGTTGCAAACTATTAGATTAGAGATCTTACTTTAATCCAAAAAAATAAAAATAAAAATAAAAATGGAGCAAAGATGGAAGAAAAGAGATGTCATATAGTGACTGAAAAGGATTTAAAGCTTTGTGATCATGGATTGTCAACACCTTCACTATTTTGGAGTTGCAATTGTTTCCCCTCATGCTTTGGTGGCTATATCACATGTTCATTGCGGATGGTAATGAGGATGAATCAATATGTTTAGCTGCTAATACATTGTGTTTCTATTAGTATTGGTGTTGTCATTTTGTGAAAATATTTAACAGATTATTGAGTGTAAATATGGAAAGTTCTTTTTGAACCTCAAAGTTTATGGTAATGTGGATAGTGTTTATAAACTTTTTGTTTTATATGAAGAAGATTTGAAGACGCATTGTTGTGACTTGTGAGGTTGTCACATGGCTTAGCCCCTTTTAGTTTATGGCATTGATGTGATTTGACCCACTTTGATTCATAAGATAAATTTGTTTATTGATTGCATCCCTATAATAACATTTCAGTTATTTGTTAATGTATACAAAAATAGTAATTCTGAACTAAAGTTATTTTTTGATTGGACCTCAACAAGTCTTTTTTTTTTCGTTTTTTCTTTTTTTCAAACTCACTGGAGTTGATTTCCATTTTGAAAGTTGAGAGACATTTCAATTCTCAAATTGCCATGGTAAATAAAAGTTTTTCATTGATATCAAATTCTTATTCAGGTTTCTCTGAGATCATGAATTTTTTTAATGACATCTATCGGCCTTTGTGTAAAAGATGGGAGGAGCAATGAACCTTCTACTTGATTGATTGTCCAATCTCTAGTTGTTTCTAGGAATGGTCTTTATTTATTTCTCCTTAATTGACACTCCAACAATTTATTATTCCTTGAATTCAATCATTCCATCAGGAATGAGTAGGGAGTACCCACAATTTTCATCAAAACAGATACAAGTTGGCATCAAAACTTTAAAATACTGAATTATCTAAGGTTGAACTGCCTCCTTTACATACTGAATTTCGATCCTCAATCTTGGTGTCAATACTTAAAATTACTGGGACTTCAGATTCAGTTGTTAAAGTTCGCAGCTGACTTTTGACTTTTGTCATACCGGTATCTTGGATCCTAGCTTTAGATATATCTCCAGATCCTTTAGTCTCTTAACCATGTTTATACATAGTTTGAAGAGATGCTGCTGAATGAGCATTAAAGTCCGATGGGTAGACTGCTTGAATTCCCATTTGTCCATGCTCTAATGGAGTGTTCAAGTTAGATAGGTAAAGAGCTTGAATTCTTGCTTCTCCATACAAGGAACTATGGCCATGAAACTGCTTTAGATTTTCCAAGTACTTTTTACCAATCACATCACTATTAAAAACAATCTGTTAAACACATTTGACGTTTAAAGAACCGCCTGTTATGCAAATCCTCTGAGATTCAACTGCTAAAACATCAGAAGTCCCTACTGCCTCATTATGTTGCTCTGTTTCCTTTCTATTGTCATGAGTAACAGTTTCACAATCTAGATTTTCTAGAGGGGTTTGTTTCATTTTTGAATTGGGCATTTACACTTTCTATTGTGTGGTTCTGACTTTGCTGAGTCTCTCCAACTCGTCGTTTCTTTACAAATTCTTTTTATGTCTCTTTTCATTTTAGAATTGGGCATTTACACCTTTTTTTTTAATTTTTTTAATTTTTAATTTTTAATTTTTTATAGCTGAAGGAGAGAACACAGAAGCTACAATGATAATGATGTTCGCACATGACTTTCTCTCTTTGAGGAAAATGCAGAACGTGTGAGACACCCTTCGTGAAAAATTGTAGTGAGGAAACTTTGTGGAAGAGGGACCTCTACTTTTATTGACAATAGTATTGTGGTAAGTCTTCTGTGTCATTGACGCAAGTCATGAGTCAACTGACACTTTATCGATTGCAATGCTGATAAAAAATGTCTCCCACTGTAGCCACTATATTATTATTATTATTATTATTATTATTATTATTATAATAATAATAGTTCATCAAAAATATATATTATTATAAAATTAATCTAAAAGTTTTTTTTTTTTTTTTAGAAATATCTAAAAGCATTAAAGACAGGCAATATAATAATTTATTTATTTTTAAATATATAACTATATAGATTTTATTTGAATATAAACTCAAAGACTAAAATGCTGTCTTTGTTTTTACATTTTGGTAACAGTAAATTTGGTCATTATTATTTTTAACTTATGGTCAATTTGGTCTTTAGTCTCAACCATTAACAACTAATGGAAAATATTTACGTGGCAAACAATATGCACTGTTGGCACACTTGAATCCTACATGGTCATTTAAATAAAAATTAAATTAGATACTAAAAATGCCACATCATCACTTTAATAATTAAAAAAAATTCAAATAACAAAAACTACTATTAAAATCTTAATCTTTCCTACTAATAAAAAGGATAAACACATTCACTTTTTTTTTTTCTTTTAATTTTTTTTTCCCGTACACATTCATAAGGCATTGCTACGGTGTCACCAATAACTAAGAAAGATTTCGCTTAATTACAATGGTTTGTTCTATAACTCAGCTGGATAGCCTGGATTTGTTGAAAGGATTCTTTTGTAACCCAAAACCCATCAAACCCCTCACACTAATAGAGCTTCACTTGCTGTTTAGTGCTCCCATTTTAACCTTCACTCTAGTCCCTCTGCACAAACAAATCCGAAGAAGAAAAACAAAATGACATAGAATCATATCTAGAAGAAGAAGAAGAAGAAGACTCCGACCCAAAGAAGACTACGATAGTGTTGGTGAACCTAATTAGGGTATACTGTTTGGTTACCAAAAAAATGCAAGAAAGTAAAAAAGGAAATTTGAGAAAATAAAAATAAAAATACGTTTGGTTGTCAAGAAATTGTAAGAAAATTAATAAAAAAAAAATTTAAGATAAAATTTGTTATAAGAAAGTATTTGTAAAC
This sequence comes from Quercus parvula, assembly GCA_030820535.1. Classification (NCBI taxonomy): domain Eukaryota; kingdom Viridiplantae; phylum Streptophyta; class Magnoliopsida; order Fagales; family Fagaceae; genus Quercus; species Quercus parvula. The sequence continues at coordinate 52,468,602 of JAUAME010000003.1, forward strand.
GTTGATGTGGCTTGATTCTGCCATCTAAGCGCTTATGTGGTCTTTAAAATTTAGACATGTCAGCTTAATCATGCCAATAATGCACACCGTTTATCACGTAAATGTTTTCCGTTAATGAGTTAATGATAGAGACCAAATTGAAGGCAAATTAAAAATAATGTGGACTAAATTGATTACTACCAAAATATAGGGACCAAATTGATTGTAACTCCAAAATGGAAGGACGAAAATGGTATTTTGGCCAAACTCAAATCTCCACTTTCAAAATAACCAAATATTAATCCAAACTAAAATCATCATAAATTATAAGAGAGAGAGGAGACTTGTGATAGAGAATTAAAAAAAATACAACACTAAAATGTATCAAGACTATGTAGAATTAAAAAAAAAAAAAACACACATACACACGCATAAAATTTCATCAACTTAAGGGTTAAGAAACAATAAAAAAAATCAGCAAAAGAAAGAAAAACAAAAATTGAGAGAGAGAGAGAGAGAGAGAGAGAGAGAGAGAGAGTATTCACCATTTTTTGGAAAGCTCAAGAAAAGAATAGGGAAGCTACAATGATAAAGATATATCTTACAAAATACTATTGTTCCCATCTCTCATGTAAACATTATTTTTTAATTGTCAAGTGTTCCATGTGAACTCCCTAAAACAAAAAAATAAATAGAAAAAGGTGGTCCTATGTAAACCTTCATTACATAAGAACATTGACTACATAAAATGTTGTGACCTGTTACCCTCGTGACTTTGCCTTTAAATGGTCAAAAAAGATTATAAAGAAAAGTAGTAAATGATAATATATAGAGAATTAATAAAAAGTAGCCAATAGAATATGTTAATTATTGAATCATAATATTGTGCAACGGTGAAATTATTATAATTTTCATTTTTATGCAAGTAATTTTATATAATTTAATAAAGAGTAATGCTAAAAGCACAAATAATTTTACAATATTTTTACAAACTATTAATGTGAGATTTTGATAAATTCTTACGAGTTCTCATTTAGACTTGTCACTAATATCACACTAACAGTTTGTAAAAAAGTTTATACAATAGTTTGTGACGTTAGTATTTTTCCTTAATAAAATAAAGAATAATTTTCACAATAATTTGATAATAAAAACTATGTGTTAAGCTATTAATGGCAAATAAAAAAATGATATAAGATATAAATCTTAAATAGAAATCAGTATTAATAATTTATCGCTTAGATTTTGTTGTGAAAATATTGTTTATTGTAATCTTATTTTTTAAAATAATAAAAAAAAAGTTAAAGCTGATTCTTTGCGTTTGAGATTATTTTAATCCTTTATATGTGTAGTTTCTTACTTTCTGACAGCAACAGATTTGCGTTAATTTTTTTTTTTTGAATATAGATTTGCGTTAATTTGGTTTAACTTTTATATATGTTTGTATTTTACAGACCCTTTTTAATGTTTTTCAACCTACACGTGAAGTATACTTTTATGTACAAGAAGTTTAAGTGTAAGACACGCTTATGTACTAAGAAACAATAAAAAATTCAGTAAAAGAAAAAAAAAAAATTTCAAAGAGAGTACTCACTTTTTTCTTTTTTTTTTGAAGGTCAAGGATACTTAGGATAGAAATTAAGAAGTTACAGATAAGTTGTAAAAAAAAATAAAAATTCCCACTTTCTCTCTTTGTGGAAATCGCAAACAATTGCAAAACGCATGGGACTCCCTCAATGGATAATTGCTGAACGTGTAGATACCCTCGTGAAAAATTGCAATGAGGAAAATTCCAAACAAGTACCATTAAGTCACGAGTCAACTGACTCTTTATAGCCACTATTATATTACTATTATTATTATTAAAAAAAAAAGGAGTCACTAACTTTTGAATAAAAAAAAAGGAGTCACTATTATAGCAATTGCATCAATCCGCTAAATTTCTTGTTTATAATAAAAATTTTCTTTTTCTATTTTACGGTACAACTTTTTCAAAGTACCACATTCATCCATTTTACAATCCTCTCTATTTAAATAATAATAATTTTTTAATTTTTAATTATTATTTTATATTTTTATTTTGTACTTATTTTTTTATCTTTTCTTTTGTACTTTACATTCATTTATTTTACCATCATCTCTATTTAAATAATAATATATATTTTTTAATTTTTAATTATTATTTTATATTTTTATTTTGTACTTATCTTTTTATCTTGTCTTTTTTACTTACCCCTTTTTCTTTGTTGTTATCTCATTTCTCAGAGACCCAGACCAAGCGTTGTCCCTCTTCACCTTCTTTCTTCTTCCTTTCACAGTAAACTCCGTCTTCCTTTCCTCACGGTCAAATCACCTCCCTCCACAAGCATCTTCTTCTTCCTTTTCCTCTCATGGTCAAATAATTTATCCACCACAAGAACCACAAGAATCAAAACCCACAAGCACGGACTCCGTCGACCCACAAGCACCAATCTCCGCCGCCAGCACCGACCCACAAGCATCAAAACCCATTCCCGTCGACCCACAAGCACTGATCTCCGCCGCCAACACCGATTCACAAGCATCTAGATTCTAGACCCATTCCTTATTTCATTTTGTAGTGAGTACTACTTCTCTTTTTCCCTATCAATTCCATATTTCCAGTTTGATTTTTTTCTCTCTGAGATTCAATTCTAGTACACTTCTTGTAAATCATCATTCTTTCATACTCAAAACCTTTCAAATTTAGTGCCTCAACTCATCCGTGAACCTCCACTCGAATTGCAAGCTTATTTCCATCTCTTATCATTCCTGTTATTTTCAGTGCTTTCTTTTTCATCTTCTCAATCTTCAGTCAACAGATCATATCAATGGTTTTCTTGACCAACGAAGAAGCCTCTTCTTCTTCTTCTGCCCACCGATGGGACTATGATGTCTTCTTGAGTTTTCGAGGTGAAGATACTCGTAAAAATTTTACAAGCCATTTATATAAGGCTTTGTGTGACAAGGGTATTAACACCTTCATCCATAATGACCTTCAGAAGGAAGAAGAAATTTCAATGGAACTTCTTAAAGTCATTGAATCGTCAATGATTTCGATTGTTGTATTTTCTAAAAATTTTGCATCTTCTACTTGGTGCTTGAATCAACTTGTCAAGATTTTTGAGTGTAGGAGTAATGGCCAATTTGTTCTGCCAATTTTTTACAAAGTGAACCCATCAGAAATACGTAAACAAGGTGGAGACTTTGGGGTTGCACTAGCTAAACATGAAGAAAAATTCAAAGATGACATAGAAAAGGTTCAGAGGTGGAGGAAAACTTTAACAGAAGCAGCTAATTTGTCTGGATTTCCTTACAATGATGGGTATGTATTTAATTAATGACTTTATTGGTGTGCTTTTATTAGTTACATACTTTCATTGTTTTTCTATTTATAAATTATGTTATCATTGCTGACTTTGAAGATGGGGATGGTGGTGGTGGTAGTGGAGTGAGAGGGTAGGGACGATGAAGGTGAAGGGAAAGGCTTTTTTTGAAAAAACATTTTATTTTATTTTTAAAACTGAGTTGATGCCAAGGATCTTAGTCAATAAATTATCATATGGCATAATACTATTAGATGGGAAGACCACTAGGTATTATTGATGAGGTCTTCCAAGAGGACTGAATAATTTCTTTGTATTCTAAATACTAAGGCAGTTAAGCTATAAAGGTCAATAGTAGAATTAGAGTAATTTTAACTTGGATAATGTTTATTTTTATTTTTGATAAGATTAACTTGGATAATGTTATCAATTGTGACAACTCTGTGTTGTTATATTGGTTATAATAAGCTTATAATGATTGTGTTATGACTGCTAATAAATTACGAAAGTATTGTTTCTATCATATTTTATTAGTTTTTGAGAAAGTATAATTATTATCACATTCACGTTCCTTTCTTGCCGAACTTTGGCATTTACATTTACCGTTCCCACCCCATTAACCCATCACTATATGGTCGTGATGTCTTATGCCAATAATACATCACTAAGTACACTTCCTTTCAGCATCAAAAATTGGTCATCACTTTTATGTTAAAATCTTTCACGATTTTTCTATGTGTCACACACTTCATCAATATAAGAATACCATTTTTTTTTTTTTTATATTAACAATTGAAAATTAAACAGATAAAATAATCAACAATCATATTATACGTACTGAACAAAAATTTCTTCCATTAAACTTCTTTTTAAAAAAAAAAAAAATTAATAAATCTAACTAAAAGGACCTCATATGACAGCAAATTAATAAAACCAAACTGTTGCCCTCAAATTTCCAACCCAGAGATGCCTTTGATACCTCTTCATCTCCAGCAAATTAATAAATTATATTGTTTCCATCCCAATTTTCAATTTTTCACAACCTTATCTCTCTTTTTCTCTCACACATCGATTATTCATTTAAGTGTTTCAATATTGTATCTACCCATGAACATTCTAAATACAATCCACCCCATCATCCACAACAAATCATTTTGGTTTGGTATTGGTTGTTCTCCACAAAATTACAATTACGATTTTGAGAAGACATGGATTGTGTTTTTCATAGAATTTTGAAGTTAAGTCGGCAATATGATGATCTAATCTTTTATTTATTTATTTTTTTTCTTTGGATCTTTTTTCTTTTTCTTTTTTGAATTCTTGCATCTAGAATTTGTAAGGTGTTTCTGTTGTTTTCTTTCTCTAATTTTCCAATGTTATTGACTTGTGTAATTGTTAACTAACTTTTGATTGTTAGAGTTGCTTTATTTGGCCATCATTGTTGTTGAATTTCTCATTGTTAACTGACTTAGATTTGAAAAAAATATAAGCTTGGGTGTTTCTTTTTATTTTGAACAAAATGGTGGATTTATAAATATTTGTAGAGCAACATTGATATCATAGTAGTCTCAAAATCTTTAGTGTTACAACTTGCAATTTTGTTATAGTTGCATCCCAGTCTCAAAACCTACCATCTGATTTCTTGCTTCTCTTAGCTTTCTTGGTAAGCTTTTAAATACTTTCTTTGCTTAGCTGATCATCTTTGGGAAAATTAAAAGTTATGCAAAGAACAAGACAAATATAATATACTTTGTAGCATTAGTATCCCATTATGGATTACCATTATTCAAGGAATGTGTAAGTAATGGTAGCATTATTCAAGACAAATATAATATACTGACACATTCCTTGAATTTCTCTTCTACTCATAAACTTCGATTTTGTTAGTTTCAATTTAATCTTTGATGTTCCAGAGTTCGGTTTTGATGAAGAATAAGTCACCATGAGTGCCTTATTGCATATAATCTTTTGTGCCCTCAAAAAAGATACCTCTAGGTTATGCAATTGGGTCTTATAATGGATTCTATAATAGGAAGCTAGATTTCTTTGTTGTTTAGCCATATATTTCGTAAGTTTGCTTCCCTGCACAAGCTTTGATGGGTTATAATCACTTAAAAAGGAAGTTTAATTGGTTAAAAGCCCTATAAAAAGATTTATAAACTTACGGTGAAATACTTAGCACATGTTCTCCTATAATAGGTATTTGATAGTCACTGATAAAGAACCTATGGTGATATACTTAGCATAAGCTCCTAAAATGGGTATTTGGTCGTCACGGATAAAGTAGAGATTTTTGGTACAATGCTTAAATGTTTGCATATCTAAGTATTTTATGATACTCTTTGGTATTATTTGGAGTGTTGTATATCTTTTATGGACTATCTTCTTTAGGAGCTTGAAATAATAAAAAATGGAAAACAAATCAACTTATTTTGACTATAAAATCTGCTATTTAAATGTTAATTTGTTATTATAAATATTAGAATTATTTTATTTTCCTTTGGGGTTTATGAGACAAATGCAATCCAAGCAATTATGCATGCAACATTGGAATATAAATCCTCTATCTTTTTGTTTTTTTTGTTTTTTTTTTTTTTTCATTTTTTGTTCCATCAATCACAACTGGTCATGTATTCACTTGACTTTCCTTATAAAATAAACAAAATTTCAAATGAAAAAAAAAAAAAAAAAAATCTAACATATGGCAATTCAAACAGATAGAGGATTTGTATTCATAATATAGAATATAATTTCATATGACATTTGAATGTATAAATTTAAAACTTAAACGTTTTTCCATACATCGCATTGGTTAATCAATAGTATCATATATGATAGATTGAGAAAGTTACAAAAGATGATATGTGTCATTGTTTTATGCATTGTCAAAGAGACAAGTGTCACTATTATTTGTATCCACCAATTGTAGGGACCCAAATTTTATATTATATATTATGTATAGATAGATAGATGCTTCTTTCTCAAAAAAAAAAAAAAAAAAAAAAAGACAGATTGATGCTAGAAATATAATAACTTTAATTCACATGATGTTATATATTCAAACAACTTTTCCCTCAAAAAATAAAAATAATTCTAACAACTCTTCTTCTTTCATTAGTTAGAAACTTTTAAATGGTCTTGTGACCACTAAGTGTCCAATTTTGAAGGTATACTTAAACCATATATTCTACTAATAAATTATAGAAATAAAATAATTTAATGTTAATGTTACAATTCAAGAGTTTCTCTCATTTAATTTTTAGACAATTTTTTACAAAATTTCCTAATCTCATTTTGTTCAAGTATTAGAAATGAGTTTCCAGTAAGTGGGCCTCCTCAATCCTCATCACTAAAAGGGAGTTCCTATCCAACCATTTGCTAAAAGCATAGAATTAATTTTCTAGCCAAAAGAAGAATAATGTGCTAAAATTAATGATATTTCCTAATCTTTTGAATTTCAATGCCATTTAATTTAAATAGCAATATGTTAATTGCACAGAACTAGACATACTGAACTTTGTTCATCTTCAAATTTATATTTACAACAAATCCAACTCATTATGTCTTTCTTATGCTCTATGCTTTGCAGCTGCACTAAATCTGAATTTGAGTTTATTGAAAGAGTTATAAAAGAGATAGCAAGCGCTAAATCAAATCAATTATTTGTTGCTAAACATCCAGTTGGAATAGATATTCGAGCAGAGGCCATAGAATTGCTTTTAGACATGGAGTCAAATGATGTTTGCATGGTAGGAATTTGTGGTTTTGGGGGAATAGGGAAGACTACGATCTCAAAAGTTGTATATAATCGTATTGCTAACCTTTTTGAAGGAAGCTGCTTTTTAGAGAATGTTAGTGAAATGTCAATAACAAATGGTGGCATAATCCAACTACAAGAGAAACTTCTTTCTAAGGTCTCACAAGGTAGAAACTTGAAGGTGCAAAATGTATTTGAAGGTTTGAATTTGATAAAGAAACAACTTCATGGTAAAAAAGTTCTTTTAATTCTTGATGATGTGGAATACTCAAAAGATGTAGAAAATTTGCTTGGAGATTGTAACTGGTTTGCTTCTGGAAGTAGAGTAATTATAACAACAAGAGACAAGTATTTACTAACCTCTTTGGGAAGAGATCCTCAAATATATGAGGTTACAAAATTGAGTCAATGTGAAGCTCGGGAACTTTTCGACCGATATGCCTTCCAAGCAAGTAAATATGGGGAAGATTATTCAGAACTTGCAAAACAAATTATATGTTATGCCAATGGCCTACCATTAGCTTTAAAAATAATTGGTTCTGATTTGTGTGGAAAAGATATACATGAATGGAAAAGTGCATTAGAAAAGTATAAAAACATTCCACATGAAAAAATTCAAGAAATACTAAAAATAAGTTATGATGGATTGGAAAAAATTGAAAAGGATATTTTTCTTGATGTTGCATGTTTTTTTAAGGGTTACAACAAGGATGATGTTATAAATATATTAGGTTCTTGCGATTTATATCCAGACTATGGTATTAGGAAGCTTATTGATAAGTGTCTCATAACCTTGGAAGATAGTCATTTGTCAATGCATGACTTGCTACAACAAATGGGTAGAGAAATTGTTCAACAAGAATCAAAACAACTTGAACAACGTAGTAGGATATGGCATTTTAAGGATGCTCATAAATTACTAACTGGAAATATGGTATACTTTCTTTGCTTCTCTATTTTTTCAAAATATTTCTTTATTGGATTTTCCCTTTACAAAATTGAACAAAATATAATTTTCTCAATATATGTTTTGTTTAAAGTTTCAAAATCTTTATACTTTTGTTGAATTCTATTATGAAATGTGACTAATTCTTTGTCCTAAGCAGGGATCAAATAAAATTCGAGGTATAATGTTGCGCTCACCTGAACCAACAGAGGTTGCATTGAAAGCTAATGTTTTCAAGAGGATGAAAAATCTCAAATTTCTTATAGGCAATGTATATATTGGTGAAGATCTTGAATATCTCCCAGATGAGTTAAGGTTTCTTGAATGGCATGAATTTCCTTTGTCCTTATCTTCCAAATGTTGTGTCCCTGAAGAACTTGTTGCACTCAAGATGTCTAAGTCTAACATTATATTGGAGAAGGTATTCAAGCAGGTATAAGTATTATTATTTATAAATTTTAATTTCTTTAAATGTTATTTTTAAAAGTTGTTGAAGATAAATTTTGTTCTTTTTTTTAAATTTTTCATAGGGGTTCCAGTACGAAAATTTGAAAATTATCAATCTGAGATCTTGTGAATTCATTACAAAATTACCTGACTTGTGCTGCCCAAACTTAGAGAAATTGGCCCTTCGAGATTGTAAAAATTTAATTAGGGTTCATGAGTCCATTGGATTTCTTGAGAAGCTTAAAGTATGGACTCTCCGGGGCTGTTCACAACTTCAAATTCTTCCAAATATGCTCATGTTGAAATCTCTAGGATATTTTGATCTAAATAACTGTTCAAGGCTTGAGAAGTTCTCCGATATTCACCCAGAGATGAAATGTTTAAAGAAATTGTTTTTGGGTCATACTGGTATTAGAGAATTGCCTTCATCACTGTTGTATCTGACTGAACTTGACACGTTAGAACTCCCATGCTGCCGTCAGCTTACAAAATTTCTAGTTATTCCTTCTGCCGAATTGAGATTGGTGTGCAATTCCTTTAACAACTTTTTGGGACCTACTGGGTATCTAAGCTTGACAAAACTGGATCTTACCGGATGTGTTAGAATTAAAGTTGAATTAGATTCTTGGATGCAGGCTGATTACTTCCCAGTATTGACAGATTTAGTTCTTGATTCTACTAGTATTGTTACCATCCCAGAAAGTATTAGCAGATTTACTAGATTACAATATCTTTCCATAAGATATTGCAGAAAGCTTCGGGAAATTCCAAGACTTCCAAAATCTATAAGAACTGTGGTTGCACTGTATTGCTATCGGCTGGATCCACAATCATCAAGCAGATTATGGAATCAGGTATCTCTCTTTCTCTCTCTGAAGTTTAAGTTATAAAGAAACAGTTTATGTTAAACTTCAATTTCTTGCAGTTTGGAGAAATTCTAGGAATTCTTCCAAATACAGTCGCTGAAGCTGCAAGAAGCTTTGAATCTAAAATTCACTGTCTTGTACTACCAGCAATTGAGATTCCAAGGTGGTTCAAATTCAACCATCATCAGAGTGTTGGAGATTCCGTATCATTCTTGGTTGGTCCCAAATTTTCAAATTTGGTTGTTTGTATTGCTTTTCCATCAAAGGATGAGAACAGCGATATGAAGAACCATTGTTTCGTTGACATTTCCATCAATGGTGTTAAACAACCATTCATAGATTTTGTTAATTATGACCATGTATGGTTAATTTATGGGAAAGTGAATATATCAAATCCATCTAAAGAGAATCGCATTAAGGTTGAGGTTAGACAAATGGTGCAAATGAGATCGAAGAATACGATGAGGATTTATGTAGAATGCATCTGTTGTCCTGCCTTATCTATGGATCAATGGGCTTTCAACAATAAGGAAGAAGATTCAGGCCATGTTGGAATCCGACACCGACTGCAAAGAAGAAATCATCAACCAACCCATGCTAGACATCCCCAAAAACACTACCTGTCTCACTTTGGATGGCTTCGAATCCGATTCCAACTCTGGAAACAAAGCTCCAAACCCTGGAGACGGTGATTTTCTAATGGGTTTCATGACCAGGGTTCATCTTCAATCCCCAATGCCTTTTTCAATGATGATACCAATACCAATCTGTATGTACCATCATAGAAGACAAAAACATCTTGATTCAGCTTTGAAGAGATGGTTTGCCTCTCTCTATTTCTCTAAATTTGAAGGATTATTCATAGGATTGTTGCTCAAGTATATATTGTGTTTCAAGTAAATAATAGCGAAATCAAATTGTTGGGCTATGTAATTATAGTTTATACAAGAAACATTTTATTTCTTTATTTCTTATTCAATGTAGATAATGCCTTGTTGATATTGAAGTAATTGGTAGGCCTAAGATCCCTTTTCACCTTGCAATTTGATTTTCATTTATTATTATATTTGTCTTTTATTCATCTTATTTGTTTGCTTCTGGTGCATAGTTTCTTCTTGTAAGATATTCCAAACTTCTCTTCTTCTTTTTGTGGTAGAAAACGAAATGCATTTCATTAACTTAAATTAGAAGAGTTAAGGCATAGCCTCTCATAACACACACCTACTGAATTATAATACATCACCAAAATAATATCCAGTGGTGGACTAGAAAATAACAAAAAGTCTTGCTACTTAGTTCATTTTTCCTAATTTGTCTGCACATTGATTTGCCACTCTGTAGCAGTTCCTAATCTTGACATTCGGAATTTGCTTCATTAGTTGCCTGCAATCCAAGATGAGAACAGAGTGAGCAATGTTATCGTAGGATTTGCCCAACACGTAGTCCATCACCACTTTGGCATCAAGACCAATCTCAACTGCCTGAAGTTTAAAGAATTGCAGATTTTAACACCATCACATGAGGACCAAAGTTCTGCCTCTACACTTGTGGCTATACCAATGGCTCTACTAAACCCAGATACCCATTCTCCATTGCTCCCTAGGCGGGCCACACATTGCCCTCTTTAACAAGGCAATTTCTTTCTCAAGTTGGCTTTGGGTCTCTCTTGCTGCACTACCCTGGGCATCCTCTCAAATAATGCCTCCACCACCTGCCTTACCTGGATTTCCCATAGCTGACCCATCCATATCTAGCTTGAGCCAATTCATCTCTGGCTTTATCCATCCAACATTAATTGGGCTCTTTGTTGTCATAGGTTTAACATGTCCAGCATAGTAGAAATAATTTAGAGCCATGCTTTTCACTTCTTTACTCAATCTGCTATTTGGTATAACTTGGTTGAAAACTCTTATTTTTCTGCATCCACAAGCCCCAGATACCAAAAGCAAAAAACACTTCATTTGCTCTTCCCCTTGATTGAGGAGACCAACGAGCAGACTTTTTAACAATCCTTCATTAAGCCATTTATCATGCCAAAAATTGAACGAACTGTTTGCACCCACTACCCATTTGGTACCTTGGACAAAAATTTCTTTACCTTTAATCATAGTAGCCCGTGTTCTGGAGCATGCTCTTCTTGGGTTTAAATACTTGGTTCTTAGGACTTTGGCCCATGGTTGATCACTTTCTTTACTCATCCTCTAATTTAACTAGGCAATCAAAGCTAAATTTTTGGGTTTTGCCACAGTTAGCCCAAGTCCTCCCTCTCTCTTTGGCCTAGTGATCTTATCCTAGTTGACAATATGCAGCTTCATTTTTTCCACAGAAGATCCCCAGACAAAATTTCTACTGGCTTTATCAATGGCTTCAAGGGTTTTTCTAGGCAGCATGATTCCTTACATGACATAAGCCGAGATAGTAGACAACCCAACTGAGTAATGAAAACTCTCCCAGCAAAGGAAAGGAGATGTGCTTTCCAGCCACTTAACCTCCCCTGCACTCTTTCAATAACAAAATCAAACTCTTGATTTTTTGTGCCCAGTAGCTTCAATGGGAATCCCAAGTACTTCCCAAGGTTTGGAATTGAGTGAAGATCTAAACAAGAGCATAGTTCATCCCTTCTTTCCCTCAAGACATTGGGTGAGAAATAGACCCGTGACTTGCCGTTGTTTACCTTCTGCCTAGAGAGCTCACAGAAGCTATCAAGGGCTTCTTTTATACTGGTGCAATTTTTTTATATTAGCTTTTCCAAAAAGAATTAAATCATCTGCAAAGAACAGAAAAGAAAAGCCTAGTCCACCCCTAGATGTTTTCACCGGATCCCATAATTTTGAGTCACATTTATCCTTTTTCATAAATCCGAGAACTTCCATGAACATTATGAATATATAGGGAGATAAGGGGTCACCTTGCCTTATTCCCCTAGACTGTTGAAATCCTTCCAAAGCTCCACCATTAAATAACACTAAAGCATGAGTTGCAGCTCATATTCACATTCACAAGATAATCTGGGATATTAAACAGCTTGAGATTGTCCTGAATGAAGCTCCTTCCAATCTATCATAATCATTCTCAAGGTCTATTTTGAGGTTCATGAAGCCCACATTCCCTTTCTTTCCATTCATAGTATGAAGAATTTCCTGAGCTATGATGACATTGTCCATACCTTTTATACCCGAAACAAAAGCAACTTGCATTGAGGAGATAAGATTGGATAGAAAGGGTCTGAGTCAAGCAACTATAATCTTCGTGATGATCTTCTATAGTGTGTTGCACAGACTAATTGGGCGCAAGCTGCCAATTCTATCAGCTCCTACATGCTTGGGAGTAAGTGTGATGAGATTTTTATTTATGTGCTTTGGGACCTTATCATTATTAAAGGCCCCTTTTACCATATTTGTCACTGTTTCTCCAACCAACAGCCAAAAACACTGGAAAAAGCCAAGATGTGGCCCATCAGGTCCTGGTGCCAAAAAAGGTTTTAGGGACCACAACGCTTCTTTAACTTCTAAACTTCAATTTTACCAAATAACGAGTATGTTTGTTGATTGTTCAAAATTGAAATTCAAGTCAAACACACAACTGTTCGATGAAATGCTTCTTCAAGATATTGAACCTATTCGCTTGGATGACCTATGCTACTCATCGAGCCAATTGTTAAGGTTTTATTTTTAATTTCTAAAAAAATATTTATGTTTGATTACTTAATTACTTATGCTTTTCTCCTAGGTTTTTAAATTTTAATATTCTTAATTGTCATGGATTGTTTCTTTGCTTTTATTGACTCGTTGAATATTACTTAGATTGTTCATAAATTTATTGAAAGATAAAGGACATTTGACAAGGATGCATTGAGCTTTATACCAAGAGAAATGTAAATTAAAATATGCAACAAGCTATGGCCCTAGAAGGCATTTCTTTTTCTTTTTTCTTTTTCTGCAGAACCTGACTTGAGAGTGTGGCTCACTTCTTCATATTATTCATATTTGATTGGTTGAGGTTGAGGAATTATTTAAGCACATGTTTTTATTTGCTTGTTTCATTCTTTGTCAGTTAGCAATAATTGAATTAATGATGATGTCAACGCCACAAACTTGTCATATGTGTAGATAACAACTCTACCTACTGACAAAACATCTTTATTTGTTAAGTTTCTATGCTTAAAAATGATTCTCTAAAGCTTTAATTAAATTCTCGAAGTAGTTTCAAGTCATGCTATTGCCATTGGAAAACAAGATAATCAGTAACTGATTTATAAGTACAGATTTACTGATTTGGCCACATGATCACCCGTCTTTATACAGTCAAGAGAGCCTCGCTTCTCCGTAGTCAATGCTTAGATGGAAGAACAAAACTCAAAGATATGGCTCTCAAATGTGGGCTGCCCTATGGAAGCTTGAACTTTCATTTAAATTCCTTATTTCCTTCAGAAAACTACGAAATGATTGTCTTCCATTAAGTAGGGAGTTAAGAATTAGGAATCTCATCACTAATACTTCTTGCCCTTCATGTGCTATAGAAGAGGAATGCCTGGATCACCAATTTATTACCTATAACTTAACTTGTGTGACGTGTTTCAGATCACCACTCACCATTAGAAGGTACTTGAGTCAAATTCAAGTCATACTTGTGTTGCTACTTGGCTGGAAAGAGTGTACAAAGCATAAGGCCGATGCAATCAGTTCATTGTGTTCTTTCAACAATCATTGGGCTATTTGGATACACATGAAAGAATAAGTGTTAATGCTAGATTTTGAAGTCCTAATTCGTAGTGCTTACCTTTATACTATTTGTAGGGATGTAACAAACACATGGGAAGTGGACACTTCTGTAAAACCACCTAATGTACTTTTCAGCAGTTTCCTTGGCAGTATAGTACATGATCAGATGTTGAAGGTATGGATTCCTCTCCCTTTTTTCGTGACTATATGATAGTATAAAACCTATAGAGAATCTGGTAAATATAATTATTATTGGATGGTTCATACAATTGTATGCATAATACCTGAGGTGTGATTGAAGATGAAAAAATAAGGGATAATTCCACTAGATATGTTGTAATTGGATACTCATGTTGCGGGCCATTTTTTTAGTCAGTATTTTGGGGAAAATTGGGCAATTTCTTGAGATTATGGTAGTGCTTTGGTCAAATTAGTCCACATCTGCCCTTATCATCCAATGCGTTTGCATGGATTGTGTAGTTGTTTTTGTATCATTTTTCAATAAGGAAAAAATGTTTATGTTTATGTCACCGTGTCAAACTAAACTTTCTGGCATTTAATTGTATGCTTCAATCTTTGAACTTTAATAAATATATAGATAGTGGGTTTAAGACACATGTTACATATATATTGCATAAATGATCCTTGGGTGTCTTCTTTAAAAGGTATTTATTAGGAATGCTTTCAAACCAATTTATTCAAAGATATGTTTAAAACCATTTCACTGGTTTTGAGAGAAGAATATTGTCTTGAATAATCATTTTCTTATTTTTATATAGGGGGGTAAGGGTGGGGCTGTAGTTTAAATGCTTTGTACATCATAGTATCCTTTTGGCTGTATAAAACGCTCAATGAATTCCCATAGGAGGGGTTGATTCCTAGCCACTTGTTGATTCAATATGGCTGGCTCAGGTGTTCTCATGTTAAGATATAGTGCTTCAGGCTACTTATTAGAGATGCATTTGACTGCTTTAAAAGCAAAGAAAAAGTACACACCAAGAATTAGCATTTGATTGTGCAATAGAAGTTGTAAGCAACACATGCTTTATAATTTGGATTTCAGTTTATTGCATTTGAATGGCTCTTAACCTTTTCTTAATTCTTGTTTTGATGGTGGTAATTGTAATTGATCCTCATAAATGACTGATTTTGTCATCGTCATTCAGATAATCTTTTTAGCTTGTCTTTCAAATTCTATAGGGGCCATCTATCTTCTCTTGATCCTTTGCACATTTATTTTCTTAAAGGAATTTCATGGATGAACAATATATTAATGGGACCATGATGGGTTTGCTTTATTTAATGGCATGACATCTATTTGAGTGTTTGATTTTAATGTTTCAGGTATCAAACTAAAAATTTAAAAAAAAAAAATGAAAGTAAAGAATCTGATTTTAGCAATTCAAACAAGATTCTTAGCTAATTTATAGCTGGATGGTGGTGTGGATCTTTCAATTTCATCCAATTCTAAGTTCTAACACAAAAACTCATTTCAGATTTCTTTGGGTAATCTTGTCTATGACCTTCATATGGCATCCTGATGGGAAAGTAATGTAACCATGTTGGTTGATTTTTTTTTTTTTGAAAGGATTATGATGTATTTAAATTTGGTGTTTCATGTTTTTCTTTTTCTTTTTTTGGCCTATTCATGGGAGGAAGATTGTAAAGTATTTGAGATTGTTGTAATATGTTATGCCTCTCCCTTTTTGTATTTAATTTTGTTTCCCTAGGAGGACTTGGTGAGGATTATAACGTACTTGATTTTGGTCTATCATATTTTTAAATTTTCTTTCTTGAAGTTTTTGAACTTTTCCCTCCCATTTGTGTGAAATGAAGCAAGTTGAAGGCTCATTGCTCAAAGTGAGAGAAAATTTCATGAGATATTACCAAATTATACAAAAATTGCATTGTTTATTCTTATATTTTAAGAATAAAGTAGATATCATCTTTATTCCAATAAATATTGTCCTTTAAAATTGTTATTGTTTATGATTGAAGGATAAACACATCGAATAGAAGAGAAAGAGTGATAGAAGTAGTCACAAGGGGTCCTTTACCATTTTATACTACCATTCAAAGGAAAATTTTTATTCCCATGGTCAAATATAACTAACCCTGACATAGATTGCCATGCCTTTCTTCCATGTAGAATTTGAATTTCTATATGTAACCAAAGTTAAAAATATATTATTGCAACGAGTCTTTCAAATAACACTGCAATTGTTTCAATTGTTAGTACATTCATGGAAAGCCTTGTGTCACTTCTGTATAAGAAATGATATCATTGGTGATAATAATTGTATTTTGTTATGTAAATGTGATAGAAATGAGACCATGATCGTGTTGTTTCCTTTGGTATCATTTTTTTTTTTTTTTGGTTGTAGGCATAGATGAAGTACTACTATGATGTAGGTGAATTTAATTCATGATGTGTATCAACTGTTTATGCTTTTGGCGATTTCATGAAAGAACATATAACATTCTAATTCTGACTTTTTGTGCACCCCTCTTTGATGATGTTGCAAACTATTAGATTAGGGATCTTACTTTAATCCAAAAAAATAAAATAAAAATGGAGCAAAGAAGAGGGAAGAAAAGAGATATCATACAATGACTAAAAAGGATTTAAAGGTTTGTGATCATGGATTGTCAACACCTTCACTATTTTGGAGTTGTAATTGTTTCCCCTCATGCTTTGGTGGCTATATCACATGTTCATTGCCGATGGTAATGAGGATGAATCAGTGTATTTAGCTGCTAATACATTGTGTTTCTAGTAATATTGGTGTTGTCGTTTTGTGAAAATATTTAATAGATTATTTACTGTAAATATTGGTGTTGTCACCTTTTTTTTTTTTAAGCTCAAGGAGAGAACATAGAAGCTGCAATGATAAAGATGTTCGCACGTGACTTTCTCTCTTTGGGGAAAATACAGAACGTGTGGGACACCCTTGGTGGAAAATTGCATTGAGGAAATTTTGTGGAAGAGGGATCTCTACTTTTATTGACTATAGTATTGTGGTTGTTCAGGTAAGTCACGAGTCAATTGACACTTTATCGAATGCACTGTTTGTTGATAAAAATGCCTCCCACTATAGCCACTGTATTATTATTATTATCTATATATATATATAAAACCGAAGCCTCTGAAGCTCCCACAATTTTCCACGTCAGCACAATATTTAAATAAAATTATCATTATATATATATATATATATAAATAATTAAGAAAAAGAAAGAAAGAGAAAGACTCCTATTAGGAGTCTCTCTTCCTTCCTCAATAAATAAAAAGACTCCTATTAGGAGTCTCTCTTCCTTCCTCAATAAATAAAACAAAAGAAAACCCTAAACATGCGCCTCTACCCTTCTCAAACCCTACTTGAACCACACTACGAGCGGCTCAAAGTAAATGCAATATTGATACTATTTGTCTCCAATGAAAGTTTGCCATGTGAAGAAACAATGAATCACATGGCAAACTATGATGAAATTTGAGACCCGTTCACAGTGCTTTATTGCAGCCATGTGATATAATGAGAACAATGACAATCTTTAAACAAAAGTTTTAGTTTTAGATGAAAGTTTATCTTGGCTAGCAATTTAGTATCACATGGCACAATACCATGACAAGCTCACGGTAAATTTAGCATCGGGTTTGAAGGTTTTGTAATGCTAATCCTTATTTATTTAGACAAACTGTATTTGTTTATATTGTGTTTTGTTCTTTTCTTTCTTTCTTTTTTCTCTCATCAGAAGGCAGTGGCAGTGTAATTTTTAAGTCCCCAGGAATGTGTAGCCTGACTCCAACATCTCCATATCATCGGTACTATGTGTTAATAAGTCCTTTAAGTTCTTGCATTTAGTTATAGCTTTTTTATGTTCATAAATTGGGATCAAATTGTATCGTTCAGTGTTTCATAATTCATATGGAATTAACAAGTCCTTTAAGTTTTTGTATTCAATTGTAACTTTTTTTAGATGTTGAAGATTCAGATATTTACCTAAGTCAGTTTTTTTTTTTTTTTTTTTTGTGCAAGATGTGATTGTGTGAGCCTTTGTTTTGTTTCTTTGTAAGTAGGTTATGTTTTGTGTAAGCCTTTATTTAATTCTTGAGAATGTTTAATTTAGTTTTTTCCCCTCACAATTTTCTCACCAATCAACCTAAACACAATTGAATCTCTTTTGCTATCTTTGATGTTAGGGTCTCAAATTTCATCACTATAGCTTTCAGGTATAGAGTCAACAACCTTTAAATAATAAAATTCGATTGCATTAGCTTTCCATCCTACAGAATAAAATATATTTATGTACATAATGTGACACCAGCCAGTAACATAATTTAGAGGCATTAATTTTGATGGTAAGAATGATACAAAGCTAAAGATGCACAAGAGTTAATTTGGTTGATTGAGTTTGTTTGTTTGGTATTTTCAGGTAAACAACTGTTATTTAGGCTATTATAGAATCGGCCTCAACCTCGGATTCATAGTTTGAGATTTTCACAAAGATAGTGCTCAGTGAAGGTGTTAACGATATTTGATTTTACTTGGTGAGTGCAAAAGTTTGAGTTTGAGTTTTAAAATGTTTTAATTTTTTTCACAAAGTTGTTATCCTTTTAATTATTTGTTATTATTTAAATATTTTTTTGATAAAATTATTTCAGTGATTTAATTTAAAGAGATTACATTAAACAACTTCATTTTAAGAAGTTTGATATTTTTGGTGTTTTAGAAGGTGCAAAAGTGGTGAAGAAAGTAGAGCCTTAAGTTGCACATTGTTACAATAGATATCAAACTATCATCCTAATTAGTTTATGTAGTTTGATGATATGTTCCTTATGCTCTGAAGAGTGAAAGGAAGTTGTGTATGGGCTTGCAAAAAATATGATGGGGATGTGCAAAGTGATTTCTTAGCCTAAGGTTTGTGTCGATATGGGAATAATATGTGCTTGACATTTTATTCTTTGTAACTTTTGCTACTTCTATTGTAAGTGAATGCATAGGTGTCTAAGGTCATATTTTAAAGTTTTATTATTATTTTTGCCACTTTTTGGATTTTAATGTTATTCAAAATTTAAGTTAATTATTTTTTAAATTTGCACTTAATTTGGCTAGATGGTCCATACTCCTAAATTTTAGGTGCTTTTTTTTTTCCTTTGCTTGGTTAGTGTGGAAGTTCAAGAAGGTTAAGGAATTAACGAATAGGATTTTGGCAATATTCTTTTGCTCAGTTATTGGGATTTGAAAAAATTAAAGATGTTAATGTTGAATTTTGTAAAATTAATTTTATTTCGGATTAGCATAAGGCACCTTCATTTGATTGAAATAATTTTCGATTTATGGTAACATCTTAAAGGACAATTGAAAAATGCATTTAATTAATAGAAGAAGAAAAAGAAATCAAATTAATTTTGCATATGTTATATATGTATCACATTTATATAAAACATTTCCGCGCATAGCGCGGGTTAGCGACTAGTTATTATTATTATTATTATTATTTAATTAAACTAAAGGCATTAAAAATAGGCAATATAATAATTTATTACTTACATAATTTGTACGCACATTTAAATATATAACCATATAGATTTTATTTGAATATAAACTCAAAGGCTAAAATACTATCTTTGTCTTTACAATTTTGTAACAGTCAATTTGTTCCTTGTTATTTTTAACCTATGGTCAATTTGGTCTCTAGTCTCAACCATTAACTACTAAAAGAAAATGCTTCCGTGACAAACAATGTACACAGTTGGCACACTTGAATCCTACATGGTTAGTCAAATAAAAATTAAATTAGATATAAAAATGCCACATCATCATTTTAACAATTAAAAAAAATTCAAATATCAAAAATAACAAAAAACTACTATTAAAATTTTAGGTTATGTTTGGCAATAGTTTTTGTTTTCTATTTTCAAAAACTTGTTTTTGGGAATATAAAGAAAAAACAATTTTCTTATATTTTTGAAATCAAAAACAAGTTTGGTTAGTTGAAATTAAAAAGATAGTTTTTTGAAGAAAATAGAAAATACTAAAATATGTTGTTATCAGGATTTGAACTCTAATGCTAACTCATTAAATGAGATAGATTCATTAAATTAAATACGTGTTTTCATTGACTTGAAAATTAGAAACTGAAAATAGTCTTTTGCATGTTTTTAGTTTCTTTTACAAATTGAGTTTTGCGAATAATTTTGTTTTCTACCCTTTTTTAGAACAGTTTTTGTTTTCTGTCAAAAATAGAAAATTATTTTTAAAAATAGAAAATAAGAGGAAAAACTAATTACCAAATATACCCTTAATCTTTCCTACTAATAAAAACGATCAACACATTCACTTTTTTTTTCTTTTAATTTTTTTTTTCCAGTACACATTCGTAAGGCATTGCTACGGTGTCACCAATAACTGAGAAAGAGATTTCGCTTATATCACCAGTGATTCATACAATAGCTTGTGGGTTTTGAGTGTTGACCCTTACCAAGATTACAATGGTGCATGTGTTCTATAACTCGGCTGGATTTGTAGAAAGAATTCCTTTGTACCTCAAAACCCATCAAACCCCTCACACTAATAGAGCTTCACTTGCTGTTTAGCCCTCGCATTTGAACCTTTGCTCTAGTCCGTGCACACAAACGAATCTGAAGAAGAAAAACAAAATGACATAGAATAACATCTAGAAGAAGAAAAAGAATAACACTCCGACCTGAAGAAGACTGCAATAGTATGGTGAATACGTTTGGTTGTCATGAAATTGTAAGAAAATTAATAATAATAAAAATTTAAGATTAAATTTGGTATAAAAAAGTATTTGTAAACGTTGATGTGGCTTGATTTTGCCATCTAAGCGCTCCTGTGGTCTTTAAAATTTAGACATGTCAACTTAATCATGCCAATAATGCACATTATTTGCCATGTAAGTATTTTCCGTTAGTGAGTTAACGATAAAGACCAGATTGAAGGCAAATTAAAAATAATGTGGACTAAATTGATTGTTACCAAAATGTAGGGATCAAATTAATTGTAACCCCAAAATACAAGAACTAAAATGGTATTTTGGCCAAACTCAAATCTCCACTTTCAAAATAACTAAATATTAATCCAAACTAAAATCATCATAAATTATAGAGAGAAAGAAGAGACTTGTGATGGAGAATTAAAAAAATACAACACTAAAATGTATCAAGACTATGTAGAATAAAAATAAATAAATAAAAATAAAAATAAAATTTCATCAACTTAAGGGTTAAGAAACAATAAAAAATCAGCAAAAGAAAAAGAAAAAAACAAAAATTGTGAGAGAGAGAGAGAGTATTCACCTTTTTTTGGAAAGCTCAAGAAAAGAACAAAGAAACTACAATGATAAAGATATATCTTACCGAATACTGTCATTCCCACCTCTCATGTAAACATTATTTTTTTAATTATCAAGTATTCCATGTGAACTCCCTAAAACAAAAAAACAAAAATAAATAGAAAAAAAGTGGTCTTATGTAAACCTTCATTATAGAGGAACATTGACTACATAAAATGTTGTAACCTGTTACCCTCGTGACTTTGCCTTTAAATGGTCAAAAAAGATTATAAAGAAAAAGTAGTATACGATAATATATAGAGAATTAATAAAAAGTAGCCAATAGAATGTTAATTATTGAATCATAATATTGTGCAACGGTAAAATTATTATAGTTTTCTTTTTTATGCAAGTAATTTTATGTAAGCATTATATAGTAAAAACCTCATAAAATCGTAACAAATAATATATATATATATATATATATATATATATATATATATATATATATATATATTCGTTGTTGGTAGAAATAACAAAATCTTTTGAGTTTTGAAAATGTATTCCATATTCACGAGAGAGAAAAAAAAAAAATCATCAAATAATACCCTGACCATAAAGAAAAGAGCAAGTAGTAAAACTTTCCAAATGTAAAGATTGAAGGACAATCAAAATTCACAAGTGGCCGACAAAAAGAAAATCACATTTGAATTTTGTCCGCATTTGGTTTCATTTGTCAAAAAGCAAATGATTAAGGGCCTACCTTTAAAAAAAAAAAAAAAAATTGAAGCATTGATGATTTTGATAGAAAAGAAACCAAAGCGTGCAAAGAAACAGTTCAGAAGAAACGTTGCACTTTTATTCCTCTCTTATTATAGCCCTCTCTCTGTCTGTCTGTCTCTCTCTCTCTCTCTCTCTGTTCGTCCTAAGTTTTCCTACGAAACAAAAAAAAAATTTCACACTCACAACAGTTCCACCGCAAAACCAACATTTTATAAAGAAAAATGTTGTGACCTGTCACCCTCGCACTCTGCATGAGTCAAAAGTAATTTCCACAAAGCTGAGATTCCATTCCATTATTTCCATACAAATGTGAAAACAACTTTAATTTGCATGCATAGTCATCTCTATCTTTGTTGCTTTCTCACTTGAATATCAATGAAAAATATAACTTGTCGTCCCAACCTTACTTTATTGAAAAAGTACCGTGTTATAAAAATTGATCGATTTCTTCATTGCTTTCATACTCTCTCTTTAAAACACATAAATAATAGAAGGTGTAATTTTTATTCTTTATTAAAAGAATGCTTAGAATATTTACTAAATACTAGCTATTGCATCTGGAACTATGCCCAACTTTCAAGGACTTTGTACTTGAAGATATACCACTTACACCAATGTATTCTATTAGTAAGTATCAATTAAGTTAAAAGACTTTTATAGAATTTATTAAAAAGAAATGCTACATACACAATATTTTCATTACAAATCTTTGGTAGTTTGTTGTTATTGGTTTTAATTTAAACTTCTACGAAAATTACTTTTTTTTTTTTTTTACCACCAATAACAGATAGTGATAAGGGTAAAATTGTAAATATGAATACTCATGAATATAGTATCACGAAGCAACGTTCAAAATAAACCCGTCAACTTCACTTGTCATAAATGGCAGTCAACAACTTTAGGACGTCTACAGCTTTAGGAAGTCTACAGGGTCAACTTGTCATAAATGGAAAGCTGAAACCACAAAAGCTGTAGGGGATGCACGAAACTGACGGCTCCAACGTAACCTTGACTTGGCCTCTATGCATGTGTATAAAAGGAAATATCTTGCGCCCTACGCCCAGTGTTATACTCCTACAAGGAAAGGAGTCCGTGAAATACGGTTATGAGGATTCCTATAAGGAAAAGACGTCCAACCCAAGGAAAAATGTCAACACTCTACCACTACTATTGATAAGTATAAAACCAGCAGCGTCGTAGCTGACGACCCTGTCCTAAGTTGGCGATCTTGTGGTAGCTGACGACTTCATTTGTGGCCTTACAATCAATCCCAAAGGGACAAGTCCATACAAAGATTGACAGGAACAACATTGTTAATGTTTGGATTAGAGGCCACCCTAGTAGCGAGGCTGACGAGGTGAGGCTAACGAGGTAAAGCTGACGGGTTAAAGCTGACAGGACTAGCACATTCCTTGCGTGGATCGCAAGGAAAGATGTATAAGGAAATATCTTAAGTCCCACGTTTCATGTTGATCCAAGAGACTCCTGCAAGGAAAGGGTTCCGTAAAATACATTCACATAGAATCCTATAAGGAAAAGAATTCTACACTAAGGAAAAGAGGTCAACCATTTACTACTATAAAAGCTCCAATACCCTCACAAACCACGGTACGCATAATCTACCCCGCTCTGGCACTCTAGAGTTGTGAGAAGTTCTAACTTGACCTTCGAAGGGTACTTGGCCAGCATCACACCGATGCTCTCTATTAGGTCTTCTACTTTTGCTGTGCAGGTGTTGTTTCGAACGTACAAGAACCGTGTGGCTTACTATTGATTTTTCGGCATCATTAGTTAGTAATATCCTACCTATTAGAATTTGTTGTGAAAGTATTGTGAAAATATTGTGAACATAAATTTCTCTTTATTATTTGAAAAGTTAGTGGAAGGTAAAAGTACATACCTGGATATTCAATGGTAAGAGGCTTCGACAATAATGGACAAGTTTGGTGTGGGTTCTGTGCAAGATATTCCATTCACCTTCATATTCAATTGAAGCCATGAGTCAACAAATAGCTTCCATGAAACTGAGGTTCCATTCCACTATTTCCATACAAACTTGAAAATGACTTTTGCATGTAGAGTTGTCCCTATCTTTGTTTCTTTCTCACTTGAACATCAATGAAAAATACAACTTTTCATCCCAACCTACAACACGTTCAATTAAATGGCTAGTATCGTGTAAGAAAAATTGATCAAATTCTTGTTGCTTTCTCACTTTATCTTTATTGCATGTAGAGTCATACCGTGTAAGAAAAATTAATCAATTTCTTATTAATTCAATGCACTGAGTGATTATCATTCTTTTTTTTTAAATATAATTACTATTAAATAAATCAATAAGAAAGAGAGCTTGATGGGTTGAGTCACTATTCTTTTTCAATCCTAAAAGCTATCAACTTCACAAAATTAGCCCATCCGACTTATAAAAGTAGCCCATGACAAATAAAATTATTTCATGTAATTCTTTATGTAGCCCACCTCATTATGTTGCTCTGTTTCCTTTCTATTGTCATGAGTAACAGTTTCACAATCTAGATTTTCTAGAGGGGTTTGTTTTACAAATTCCTCAACTTTTTCAGGCTAAAAAACTCCTTGTTTCATTTCAAAATTGGGCATTTACACTTTCTATTGTGTGGTTCCGACTTTGCTGAGTCTCTCCAACTCGTCGTTTCTTTACAAATTCTTTTTATGTCTCTTTTCATTTCAGAATTGGGCATTTACACCTTTTTTTTTTTTTTAAAGCTCAAGGAGAGAACATAGAAGCTACAATGATAAAGATGTTCGCACATGACTTTCTCTCTTTGAGGAAAATGTAGAATGTGTGGGACACCCCCTCGGTGGAAAATTGCATTGAGGAAACTTCATGGAAGAGGGATCTCATCCTTTATTAACTATAGTATTGTGGTAAGTCTTCTCTGTCATTGAGGTAAGTCATGAGTCAACTGACACTTTTTGGACCGCACTGCTTATAAAAATGTCTCCCACTGTAGCCACTATATTATTATTATTATTATAGTTCATCAAATTATATATATATATATATATATATATATATATATATATATATATATATATATATATATATATATATATATATATATATATATATAAAATTAAACTAAAGGCATTAAAGATAGGCAATATAATAATTTAATAGTTACATAATTTGTACACACATTTAAATATATAACCATATAGATTTTATTTGAATATAAACTCAAATGCTAAAATATTGTTGTTATCTTTATATTTTGATAACAGTCAATTTGGTCCTTACTATTTTTAACTTATGATCAATTTGGTCTCTAGTCTCAACCATTAATTACTAATAGAAAATGCTTACGTGACAAACAATGTGCACTATTAGCACACTTGAATTCGACATGATCATTTAAATAAAAATTAAATTAGATACTAAAAATGCCACATCATCATTTTAATAATTAAAAAAACTCAAATAACAAAAACTACTATTAAAATTTTAATCTTTCCTACTAATAAAAAGGATCAACACATTCACTTTTTTTTTCTTTTAATTTTTTTCCAGTACACATTTGTAAGGAATTCCTACAGTGTCAAAATATATAGTAAGATGCTCCCAACAATTAATAATGGTCAAGTTTGGTGTGGGTGTTGCACATGATGTTTCATGCACATTCATATCCAATTGAAGCGATAACGCATGACTCATGAGTGATGAGTCAACAAATAGCATCCATGAAACTTTGGTTGATTCATTACAATCATATTTGATTGTTTATTATATACTCTATTTCATTAAAATATTAATTTTTCTTATTTTTTTAATCATATTTTTTTTCCTTTTCAAGCACAACAATTATCATTCACTATTTTTTATCCTCTAGAAATGAATAGAAATAATAAAAAAATATTTTGCTTAAGCTATTGTACCTTGTATATTAGCACAAGTAGTATACCAAAATTTTATTTTGCATAGCCGGTTCATGATTTGATGTTTGTGATTTTTTGGATTCTTTAGGCTTTATATTATTTTATATGAGATAGTGCGAATGCTCTAATAAAACTCATGAATTTATTTATTTATTCTATTGATTTGATAGTCAAGGTGGGGTATTTAACCCACATACCTTTTGCTATAATACCATAATTTAAATATAAAAAAAATCAAGAATGCTTGGAATATCTACTAAATACTAGTTGTTGCATCTTGAACCTCTATCCCCAACTTTCAAGATATTTGTACTTGAAGATGTACCATGTACCACTTAGACCAACATGTTTCATTAGAAAGTATCAATTAATTTACAAGATTTTTAGAGAATTTATTAAAGAGAAATGCAACGTACACAATATTTTTACTACAAATCTTAGGTGGTTTGTTGTTACTGGTTATAATGTAAACTCCTATTAAAATTACTTTTTTACCACAAAAAACAGTTAGTAATAACCTGTCATTTAAGATTTATTGTAAAAATATTATGAACATACATTTCTCTTTATTAAATATTTGAAAAATTAGTGGAGTGTAAAAGAACTTACCTAGATATTCATTGGTAAGAGGCTCCCAACAATAATGGAAAGTTTTGGTGTGGGTGCTTTGCAAGATGTTCCATGCACCGTCGTATCTAATTGAAGCCTTGACTCATGACTCAAGTCATGAGTCAACAAATAACTTCCGCAAAACTAAGGTTCATTCCATTATTTCCATACTAACTTGAAAACAACTTTTACATGTAAAGTTATCCCTATCTTTATTTATTTTTTTCCTTATTTGAACATCTATGAAAAATACAACTTGTCATCCCAACCTCCAACACGTTCAATTAAATGGCTAGTACTGTCTAAGAAAAATTGATCAATTTCTTTATTTCTTTCTCACTTTATCTTTATTGCTTGTAGGGCCATGTCGTGTAAGAAAACACTAGCTCAAATTTAATGCAATGAGTGATTGTCATTCTGTTTGTATTTTCATTATTATTAAATAAAGTAATATGAAAGAGTGCTTGGTGGGCCTAGTCACTATTCTTTTTCATTCCTAAAAGCTATCAGCCTTACAAATTAAGCTCATCTGACTTACAAAAGTAGCCCATGTCAAATAAAATTATTTCATTTAATTCCTTAATTTTTTTTTTTTTTCATATTGCAATGTATTAAAAAATTGGTTTTCATAATTTTTTTTTCATAATTTGTCCCCTATTCACATTAGCTCATGCAAAAATTTCTGTCTATTTTAATATAAGAATCTATTTTTTCTATTTTGTATATTTACTTTTTAAAACACCTCACATCAAATTATCTACTTTACATTATATTCCATTAAAATATGAATAGTGCTAGTATAAATTTACATGAATACTATAGCAACAATGTATTTTAACATAATTTTACATGGTTTGATGTTAGTGAATTTTGGGCTTAATTGGCTAAAATGTGATACTTTTTCTATTATAGAAGCACTAATGTGAGTGCTTTGAGACACTAGATCGTGGTTTCGTCCTACATGAGAGTGACGCATGTCATTTTACTATTGTTGGTTCAACCAAGTTTCTATCCAAATTTTTTCCTATGACTAAAGGTACACGTGGATGCTTTATCAATCGACTCGTAGTGACTTGAAAGAATTTTCTTTCAAGTGAACTTTTTTTCTTTCCTATTTCGGGTGTTATATGCCTTTTTTGTGCGGAGATAAAATATGCTTTGATGTTGTTGAATGAGACTTTATCTATTATCTTGAGATATTTGTAGACCACGCGTAGAGCAATTACAGACCATTGTAATGTGTGGGAATATAAAATTTTTTTTGTGATATGATATAATGTGTAATTTGTTTTTTGAAATTTGTTGAAGAAAATTTGTTTCCTGTAAAAATGAAACAATTTCTACAACTATTTTCTATCACTCTATTTCCACAAATATAACATTCTAGTATTTTAAATTTGGGTGTGTTGATTGATATTCTTTAAAAGGTGGTCCATATTCTTTAACCACTATTATAATGCATTATGTTTTCCTAATTTGTTTTTTTGTAGAACTAAACTTTCAAAATTTCAAATATATTATACAAATTTCTTCTTCTCTTAATTAAGGAGATTATCATGATAATCAAAACTCACCACAAATTATAAAATTATCTTAACCAAAATTAAAAATAAACTAAAGGCATTAAAGATAAATAATATAATAATTTATTACTAACACTAAAACGTGTCAACACAAAGTAGAATTATAAATAAAAAAATAAATAAAATTTCATCAAGATGAGGGGTAAGAAACAATAAAAAAAACTCAGCAAAAGAAAGAAAAAAAAATTGTGAAAGAGATTTTTTTTTAAAAGCTATAGGACGGAATTGAGAAGCTACAGTGATAAAGTTGTTCGTACATTCTCTCTATGTGGAAAATGCAGAATGTGTAGGACACCCTCGGTGAAAAATTGCATTGAGGAAAGTTCATGGAAGAGGGATCTCTGATCAAATCAATTGACGTGAAGTTTTTCTCTCCTTGTGAAAATGTAGAACGTGTAGGACACCCTGTCACCCTCAATGGAAAATTGGGATTTGGATCCGGCGGGGGCAATTACACCACATCCACTCACATTAATTTTTATCACTTTCATTTTTTAACTTTAACTTTTTAACTTTTTCAAATTTTTTTTTTTATTCAATAGTTGAAATTGAAAGTTTATTTTTTGAACTTTCAATCTCAACTGTGTATTACTATTAAATTAGGTACAAAACCCTAATTATTACACCTAATCTGAATCTGGAAAATTGCATTAAGGAAACTTCATGGAAGAGGGATTTTTGATCAAATCAATTGACGTGAAGTTTTTCTCTCCTTGTAGAAAATGTAGAACTTGTAGGACACCCTATCACCCTTGGTGGAAAATTGCATTGAGGAAATTTCGTGAAAGAGGGATCTTTGATCAAATCAATTGACGTGAAGTTTGAGATGTGGATATTCAACAAACAATGGTTCAAACAGGACAAGAAAAGTAAAATACAACTTGTAAGTTGTAACAATGTTTATGTACATAGCACCATGAATTGCAAGGAAAAATTAATATTAGGGAAATGTATATAAAAATCTTGTAATTTAATTCCTAGGATACGTTAAACTTCAAACGGAGTTTAACTTTTAAATGGGATACTTTAAATTTCATACTTCCACAAATATATATAAATCCAAATCTAGAGTTTTAAGTGTCCTATTTATGAAATATGAAAGTGTGTGGTTTAAAATATGTCCAATTTAAAAGTGTGGGGTTTAATGTGTCCCAAACAAACAAAAAATATATAATTTGTTTTTACTTACTTTTCCTCAATATTAGCATTTTCTCATGAAATATCCATTGGCTTTAATTGCTTAGTAAAATTCCAACTAATAGGGTGCGTAGCATTCAAACTATGCCATTCAACAATGAAGTAATGTTGGCATTAGGTATGGTCGTTAGTGTCTCTTTGATCCAATACTCTAACATGCATATTATAAGTTTATAAAACAAATACCAACTTGTTTGGGTTGGTGCAAAATATTTGAACCCTACATATTTTGGACACTTCAAGAAATACCACCTTGTTGAGCTCAAAGGTTGGCAATACAAAATTTATTAACTATTTGAAAAGCTTTGTGGGGATGTTCCATGCATCTTCATATCCAATTGAAGCCATGACTCATGACTCAAGTCATGAATCAACAAATACCATCCATTAAGCTGCGGTTCCCTACAAAACAATCATATCTAATTATTTATTATATATTCTATTTAATTAAAATATCAATTTTTCTTTTTTCTTTTTTCTTTTTTCTCTTTTCACACCTAACTATTATTCACTTTTTTATTATTCAATTTTTTTGTCCTCAAGAAACGGAAAGAAATAATAAAAAATTATCTTGTACAAGCTACTGACTCGTGTATTTGCACAAGCATTTTAGCAAAATCTTATTTTGCATAACTAGTTCATGATATGATGTTGGTGATTTTTTGGATTCTTTAGGCTTTATGTTATTTTCTATGAGCTTGTGTGAATGCTCTTGTAGGGTCACAAATTGTAGCCCACACCTGGATGAAAACAGGAGATGGGCCCAATAAGCCCAATACAATAAATTTGTAAGAGAGTGGGTCAAAGAATTGGGCTAATAGCGATCTTTACAACAGTTACTGAAGATTAAGTGCTTGGCCGAGGAGACTAAAACACATACACAAGTTAAGATCTCGTGTCCGAGGAGTAAGTTTTGGACTAATTGATGGATTCGAGTTAGGTCCGAGGGGTATGCACTTAGATAGAATGCTTTTCTTTGGGTTGTATTTTTCCAGATGCTACAGTAGTTATTTCTTGAGGTTTCTTCTATTTTTCTTCCGTCCTCTTCTTCTGGAGGTCTTACTCCATTATATAGTCCTTCATTGTTCGATCCTATCGTCCACTTGTCTGCCATCTAGCCTGGTACTTGAGTTTCCCACTTCTTCTCCCACAGCTTTTTGGTTTCCTGGGGGTAAAGATGATTTTAAACACTGTTCAGGGGTCTTCTCCACATAAATGCGGCCAGGAAAGCTGCTGTAATGCATTTAATGCGGTGGCAGCAGCTTTTGCTCAAGATATTTCTGCATCCTTATCCCTTCCACGTGCATTGTCAATCTGTCTTCACCTCTGGAATTTCCTGGAAGCTGGACTAAGGGGAAGCCGAGGCCTCTTTCACCGACATACGCCAGATCCGAGGAGGGTATCCCTCTCGGATCAATATCCCTGGATTCTTACGCATTCTCCTATTAGTTGCAAGGGTTCCCTATAATTTCTCCTCCTCGGACTTATTGTTGATGAAAAGTCGTATCTGAGCCCACCTCATGGGCCCAGGTTTTACTCCCCCACAATAGCCCCTCAAAATTCTAATTTTTCTTTCTAATCCGAGAAGGAAAGTTAGGATTTTGATGTACATTTGTAATTACAATGCAGTCCTTAACAGTATCTAAATTTAGGCGCGTGTAAGGGCTATTTCTGCCATTTCGCGAGGACTCCTGACGCTTGGGAACTCGCACAATCATCATTAAACGCTTAGAATTGCGTTTCAACCTAGGCATCCTACGGTGAAATACGAATCCAACGGTCCAGATCTCCACTGCAATATTTGGGCGGGATTGTGGTTTTTTCTTTTCCCATCCCTACTATAAAAACCTCCTGGCGTTACTTTTTGTTTCTTATCAGAGCTTGCAACTTCAGTGTTCATATCCAGGCATCCGTCATTTTTCACAAGAAAGAGAGAGCTTGACGATCTTTCAGCGACCAGAGGAACAAACCGTGTTCATTCTCACGTAAGTTTCGCCCTCCGACTTCTGTTGTATCCTCGGCTAACCTCCTCGGCTAACCACTCCACCTTATAGAGACTAACAATGGGTAGATTCGAGCGCTTAGTAAACACTCCGGCCATGATAGAGTTGTTCAAAGAAAAATACCACATTCCCCCGGAGGTAGTGGTACGTCACTGCACCACAGAGGGAGTGGAGTTTGACCGGAAAGTAGGAGAGGTGGTCATCCCTATGATTGCCTTCATAGAAGGGGGGATGACCATCCCCATGGGTAGGATTACACGGGACTATCTTCGCGCCCATAGGCTCTGCCCCCATCAGTGTGCCCCCAACTTCTTTAGAGTCCTAGGGTCAATCGACGCTTTGGACCGTCATCTGGGGCTAGGATTGACGTGGCACGACGTCGCCCACCTATATGAAGGACATATAGAGACTCGGGCAGGCTTTACCTTAAGTCCCGTAGCAATGTGGTCAAACTAATATCCTGCCTCCCCAAATCTAATAAGGGGATGAAAGACGACTACTTAATCCTGTTGGGGCCTTGGAGCAACGGCTTAGCCTGCCCAACCAAGGCTAGGACACCAGGTGGAGCAACCTAGACTTAGGATCTCTAACTTTAACGTTGAGGAGTATTTTGATTCCTTTATGCTTATTTGCTTAGTAGTTTTATGTTAGTGTTACTATTATTATATTTTTTTATAGCCGAGGCCTAACAATGTGATTTACTTGCTTGACAGATAAATTCTTTACCAACCCGAAGCTTAGCCTGATCAACGTTCCAGCACTGAATTACCTGCTGAGATCAGAGATTTTTGTGAACGACGACGGGCAACTACGAGCAGTTCACCTCATTTTGGATTTCGAGCCCATCTCGAGATCGTATTTAGACGTCGGCAACTCCATCCGAGCGGGAGACCACCGTTTGGCACGTATAAACGTGTCTCGGCCAAACTTCCTCGCCGACTACGATCTTCCCCCAGTTGACCATCCCATTCCACAGGGAATTCCCCTTGCCGCCGAACCTCTGCGCGAAGTACTGCTTGGGGAGGCTATTCTCCGCGAAGGCACAACCTCTTCTTCCTCTCTCAAACTAGAGATTGATAAGTTCAAGTTTGAAGAAGAAACAGTCTTCATTTCAGAGGCCGAGGAGGGAGCGGACGAGCAGTCGTGCGTGCAAACTCCAGCTCAAGCGGTAACATACATTGCCGATACAACTGACGAGGAGGAAGACATGGCTCCCCGGACTGGCCCTTCTTTGAAAGAGTTGATGAAGGGCAGGAACAAAGTGCCATCTTCTCAAGATAAGGGCAAGTCCAAAAAAACTGCACACCCTCCCCCTCCTCCGCCCCAGGTGCCTGCAGACCTTGGGCTCAAACCAAACCCAGATCTGAGGAGGAAGAGGCCAGTGGAGCCCACCGAGGAGGGGGAGCTAGGCCCGTCAAAGGGCAATAAGCAGGCCAGACCTACTCATGAACGTCCGAGTAGGAGGGCTCATTCTGTGGAGAGCCGAGAGGAGCGCCCACCAGCCCAGGTTCGTCAGTCAACACGGACTTGGTCGCCGACGCTGGAGGTTGATGGTGGCCCCGTCTTAGTGGATGCCTCACTTAGGCACTTCCGCGGTGGCCATGCAGGCCGACTGGCTGATGCTCTGCTGCAGCCCCTTCTCCTACCTACTGATCTGGCGGCTTACAGGAGCTTCGATTATCCTGACTTACTCCTTTCCATGAAAAGGGATTTGGCGATGGTGAGTACAATTTTGTTTCTTTTTATTTGCCTATTATTTTTTTTTAAATCTAAGCCACTCTTTAATTTTCCATAACAGGTCGCGCAACAAGTGTATGTGGCTGAGGAATGGGCGAAGCGCTTTCGTGATGAGACAAAAGCCGCCCATGAGGCCCGAGAGACTGCGGAGGACCATCTGAGTGTGCTAAGAACACAACAAAAGCAGATGGCTGAGGAGGTGAAGAAAGCTAATCAGGAGAGGGCCAGCGCTGAGGCTGGATTAAAAACAACTGAGAAGCAGGCGGAGACCCTTCGCAGCGAACTACACCTCTGCGAAATCAACTTAGAAACGGAGAGGCAGATGGTGAAAAACCTGCGCGAAGAGCTCCGTAAGGCTAAGGAAGCTGCCCAGCTACAGAAGGAGGCAGCCGAGGCCGAAAAGCAAGCTTCTTATGCTCTGGGGGTTGAAGAGACTCAGAGCAGGCTGACTGAAGAGTTTGCCTCTGTCGCCAGGGACTACTGCGACATCACTTGGGAGAAAGCCCTTGATGCTGCTGGGGTCCCTGCCGACTCCATCCTCAGGAGGCCTGAGAGCGTGTACTATGAACCTGATATTCATCCGCTCCCAGATTCTGATCCTCCTCCTCCAGAGCAGCCAGCCCCAGTATCAGAAGCCCCTGCGACAAACCAAGCTGAGCCCTCCTAAAGTAATGCTCCAGATGCTGCCCCTCCGCAGTCTGAACAAGTAGCTGAGCACCAAGACCCCAACACGAAGACTTAGGCTGTTTGTCTTAGTGTTGTTTTCTTTTTGTATTTTTTTGTGCTTATTATTTTAAAGATTTGTATTGCGTTTTAATCATTAATGAAGATATATTCCCTTTGTTTTACGTATTATGACAAGCAATAGTAAATCCTTCTGCTGCTATTTCATTTCATTTCATTCATTTTTTTTTTTGCGTTGTGTGGATGACCAATTTGATTAAGGGGTTTTGGAAGTTGGATTATCATACTAGCTAAATAAATATAACTAAACAAGAAATTTGAGTCATGCATTCACATCTATATTTGAATGCTTAAAAAGGGAAATAGAACAAGTGTTAACTAACCCAGATCATCTGGTCCGAGGACTCATGCATGACTGGATTTAAGTTTAAACACTTCATAGAACGGTGAGGGCGTTAACTAACCCAGATCATCTGGTCCGAGGACTCATGCATGACTGGATTTAAGTTTAAACACTTCATAAAACGGTGAGGGTGTTAACTAACCCAGATCATCTGGTCCGAGGACTCATGCATGACTGGATTTAAGTTTAAACACTTCATAAAACGGTGAGGGTGTTAACTAACCCAGATCATCTGGTCCGAGGACTCATGCATGACTGGATTTAAGTTTAAACACTTCATAGAACGGTGAGGGTGTTAACTAACCCAGATCATCTGGTCCGAGGACTCATGCATGACTGCATTTAAGTTTAAACACTTTATAGAACAGTGAGGGTGTTAACTAACCCAGATCATCTGGTCCGAGGACTCATGCATGACTGGATTTAAGTTTAAACACTTCATAGAGCATCGAGAGATACGAAAAGAGGCATACATTTTTAACATAAAGAACGAATATTGATTAAATACAGTTTTATTAGTAATAATACCTTTTCAAATTATTGACGTTCCAAGGGCGGGGTACTACAAGTCCGTCCAAGTCTTCCAAGAAATATGCTCCAATGCCAGCGTTGGAGGTGATGCGATATGGTCCTTCCCAATTCGGCCCTAGCTTTCCCCATGCAGAGTTCTTTGCCGAGCCCACGACTTTGCGCAGCACCAGGTCACCTGGGACCAAAGGCCTTGTCTTTGCATGGGCATCATAACCTCGCTTCAGCTTTTGTTGGTAATGAGCCAATTGAACCATTGCGCTTTCCCTTTTTTCATCAATCAAGTCCAGACCTCTTGCCAAGTTTTCATCGTTGTCTTTTGGATTGAATAAGCTCGTTCTCGTCGTTGGGAACCCGGATTCCAAGGGTATGACTGCTTCAGCTCCATAAGTCATTGAAAAAGGGGTCTCTCCAGTGGACCTACGAGGTGTGGTCTTGTACGTCCAGAGTACATGTGGGAGTTCTTCTACCCATCTGCCTTTCGCATCATCCAGTCTTTTCTTCAATCCGTTTAGTATGACCTTATTCACAGCTTCAGCCTGTCCATTCCCTTGAGGGTACGCCGGAGTAGAATATCTGTTAGTGATCCCCAATTCCCCACAGTAATTTCTGAACATTTTACTGTCAAACTGGAGTCCATTATCCGTAATGAGTACACGGGGGACACCGAATCGAGTAACAATGTTTTTCCAAACGAATCTTTTCACATCCGCATCTCGGATATTGGCTAGAGGCTCTGCTTCAACCCACTTTGTAAAATAGTCCGTGCCGACTATGAGATATTTTTTGTTTCCTACAGCCTTAGGAAATGGTCCGACGATGTCCAAGCCCCATTGAGCGAATGGTCATGGGCTGGATATTGGATTGAGGACTCCTCCCGGTTGGTGTATATTCGGTGAATACCGTTAACATTGATCACACTTTTTGACATATTCCAAAGCTTCTCTCTGCATATTCGGCCACCAATAACCCTGAGTAATGGCCCTATGCGCTAAGGACCTGCCTCCAGTGTGGCTTCCACAGATTCCCTCATGCATCTCCTCCAAGAGCAATTCCGTTTGATCGGGATGAACGCATAGCAGATAAGGCCCAGAGAAGGAACGCCTATATAGCTTGTCATCCTGCGACAGCCAATAGTTAGGAGCCTTCTTTCTTATTTTGTCGGCTTCAACTTTCTCCTCGGGTAGAATATCATCCTTTAAGAATTGCATGAAAGGATCCATCCAGCTTGGCCCCATTCTGACTTGATTGATCTGAACTACGTTCGCTACTGTCGAGGGTCGATGCAGGCCTTCAACGAGGATTATGCGAGGCAAGTTTTGCGCCGAGGAAGTTGCGAGGGTGGCCAAAGAGTCCGCATGCGTGTTGCCACTTCTTGGGACATGCAGCAAGCTAAAGGATTCGAATTCCATCTGCAAGATTTTCACTTGGCTAAGATAACCTCGCATTCTCTCGTCTTTGGCTTCAAATTCGCCTTTGACCTGACCAACAATTAGCCTTGAATCCGAGAAGAGTTCAATGGACTTTCCTCCCATCCTTTGGACCATAGCCATACCTTCTAGTAGTGCTTCGTACTCTGCTTCGTTATTCGTGGCAGGAAAGCTTAACCTCAGTGACTTTTCAATGGTGATCATTTCTGAAGATGTCAGCACTAACCCAACTCCCGCTCCTTTTTGGTTTGATGCTCCGTCTACATGTACTTCCCAAGTCGGAGGGATACGCTTGGAGATACTACAGGCTAGTTTTACATCCCCTTCTTCTGATGCTAATAGACTATTCACTTCTGGTTCGGTGAACTCTGCCACCAGGTCGGCCAGCACCTGGCCCTTCACTGAGGTGCGAGGCATGTACTTGATGTCGAAAGCTCCCAGAATTGTGCCCCACTTGGCTATCCTTCCCGTGTAATCTGCACTTTTAAGGACGGCCTTTAATGGGAGTTGCGTAAGAACAATCACCGTGTGCGCTTGGAAATAGTGAGGCAGCTTGCGTGTGCCAAGCACCACCGCTAAGATAGCCTTTTCCAGTGGATGGTATCGCACCTCTGCCTCGTGCAGTGATTTGCTCACGTAGTACACTGGCCGTTGTACGTCGTTATCAACCCTTATCAACACTAAACTTACTGCATAAGAGGCCACTGCAATGTAAGCAAAAAGAACCTCATCTGGCTCGGGACTCGACATGACCGGCGGCCGAGCGAGATAGTCTTTAAGTTGTTGAAAGGCTGCGTCACATTCCGTCGACCATTCAAAGCTTTTCCATTTATTGATCAACAGGAAAAAGGGTCGGCACCTGTCCGCTGATCGAGATATGAATCTATTCAGAGCAGCGGCCATTCCGGTTAGTTTTTGCACCTCTTTTGGGTTCCGAGGAGTTCGCATACTGGTGATGGCCTTAATTTGGTCGGGATTGACTTCAATTCCCCTATGAGTGACCATATAACCCAAGAATTTGCCTGAGCCAACACCAAACGAACATTTGGAGGCATTCAAGCGTAGTTTATGGCTTCTGAGAATTTCGAAGACAACTCGAAGATCCTCTAGGTGTTCAGTTGCTCTTTTGCTTTTCACCACCATGTCATCTATGTAAATCTCCATATTTCTTCCCAATAATGGTTCAAACATCCTCGTCATCATCCTTTGATAAGTGGAGGCCACATTCTTCAAACCAAAAGGCATCACCTTGTAGTGGTAGTTTCCTACTGGCGTGACAAAAGCAGTTTTTTCCTGATCGTCCAATGCTAAAGGTATCTGATGATAACCCTGGAAAGCGTCCAAGAAACTCATCCGAGGATGGCCGACTGTGGCGTCTACCAGCTGATCAATTTTGGGCATGGGGAATGGATCTTTTGGGCAGGCTTTATTTAGATTTGTGAAATCAACACATACTCGCCACTTCCCAGTCTTTTTCTTGACCACCACTGTGTTTGCCAACCACTCGGGGTAGAAAATCTCTTTGATAGCCCCTGCCTTCTTTAGCTTCGTCACTTCCTGACGAACTGCTTCTGCATGCTCTTTAGATGGCCGACGAGGGAGCTGCTTCTTGGGGGTCATTGCTGGATTAACATTCAAATGATGACAAATGAAGTCTGGGTCTACCCCCGGAGCTTCATAAGCACTCCATGCAAAGACGTCTATGTTTCGTTTGAGGAACTCTACCAATTCCTCCTTTTCCAACTGGGGTAGTTGAGATCCGACTTGAAAGAATTTCTCAGGGTCATCTTCTATTGTGACTTTTACAAGATCTTCACATTTCGCTTCCTCGGGTAACCCCTTTTGGGGCAGCATTGAGGATTTTAATTGCTATAATTCTTCTTTTTGAGCCTCAGATTATGCTTCAGGCTTATGTCGGATAGCTGCTATCATGCATTGCCTCGCCATGGTCTGATCACCCAGTATCTCTTCTATCTTACCTCCAGAGGGGTATTTAATCTTCTGATGCAGGGTGGAAGAGACTGCTCCCAAATTATGAAGCCAAGGCCTCGCAACAATTGCTGTATAAGGGGAGTAGGCATCCACCACTATAAAATCGACCTCTACTATCTCCGCTCCGGTTTGTACTGGCAGTCTGACTTGCCCTTTCGGGGTAATAATCTTCCCTTCAAAGCTTACTAAAGGGGAGTTATAAGGTGTCAGGTCTTCAGCCCTTAGGTTCAACCCCTTGAAGAGGTCAGGGTACATGATCTCGGCTGCACTGCCTTGATCCACCATTACCCTCTTTACATCGTAGCCTCCAATTCGGAGGGTAATTACTAAAGCATCGTCATGTGGTTGAACAGTTCCGATCTTGTCTTCATCCGAGAATCCCATGACCAGGGACCGGCTCGATTTAGCTCTCTTCGACTCGTGAGAGTCATCCTCAGGGTACAGACGAGCCACCGACATTACTTTGGAGGGGCATGACCCTGTCCTGCCAGGTGCCGCAAAGATGACATTAATAGTTCCAATTGGAGGTCTCGGAGGATTCTCCCTTTCCGATCGAGTATCGGCATGGCTACCCAGATTATTGGAATGATGCAACAGCTGTTTCAATCTGCCCTCCCGGACAAGCTGGTCCAGGTGATCCCATAAGCTTCTACAATCCTCGGTGGTATGACCGTGGTCTCTATGATATTGACAATAGAGGTTCCGGTTTCTCTTTTCTGGGTTTCCCATCATCTTATTGGGCCACTTGAAGAAGGGTTCGTTTTTTATCTTTTCTAGGACTTGGTGCACAGGCTCTCGGAATACAGCTCCTACTATTTGGCTGTTACTGGATATCTGCTGCTCGGCATAATCTCTTTTCGGCCGGTTATTATTGTACCTGTCCGGCCTAAACTCTCTTCTTTCTTGAGGGACAAGCTTATCTTTCCCTTTTCCTTGTTGCTGCTGTTGTTGATCATCTTCTATCCTTTTATATTTATCCACCCTATCCATTAATTGTTGCAAGCTGGTAACCGGTTTCCCTGTCAGGGACTTCCTCAGACCATGCTCGGAGGGAAGACCGACCTTAAAGGTTCTGACAGCGACCTCATCAAAATCTCCGTCAATCTCGTTAAACATCTCCCAATACCTCTCGGCATATGACCTCACAGACTCCCCTTCCCTCATTGTCATGGACAGCAGGGAATCAAGGGGTTGAGGAACTCTACTGCATGTAACAAACCGGGAGCAGAATGCTTGAGTAAGCTTCTTAAAGGAGCCGATGGAGTCAGTCTTCAACCCATCGAACCATCTCATCGGCATCGGTCCTAGGCTAGAGGGAAATACTCTACACAATAAAGCCTCGTCTTGAGAGTGAACTGCCATCTTTTGTCTGAATTGGCTCACGTGTTCTACAGGATCGGTACGTCCGTTGTACATAGAGAACGTAGGCTGATGAAAACGTCTGGGAAGCTTTGCCTTTTCTATTCCCCTAGTAAAGGGGGACTTAGAAATTTGGGTCAGAGCCTTCTTCATGTCTTTGGTCCCCACTCCCCTTCTAGACGAACTTTTTCTCCTTCTCTTGTGAGAATGCTCTTCTTCATAGGAATAGGATTCACTGGGGGGAGTTTCTGAAGAATCCCTGTAACTGTCCTCCCCTTCACCGTTGGAGGAGACATCAGAACTTGAAGGGGTGTGATTTCGTTGTGCTCGACGAAGCTTCTTTTTTAAACCTTCTATTTCACGCTGCAAGTCCTTTTCATCAGCGTGCCCTTGCACCAGATGGCTCTTTCGTCGATAGCCACTCTTCCAAGCATGGATCGTTCGCGAACTTCCCTCACGCTGGTTATCTACGTGGTTCTCCCGTTCAAGATTATGGAGTTCATCTTGCTGACTGACGTTTAATGACTCTGCATAGGGCAGACTGGCCTGTTGCGGTCCTGAACCTGCCATAACTGCCGTAACTTTCTACTAGCGCTAATTCTTTCCCACAGACGGCGCCAATTGTAGGGTCACAAATTGTAGCCCACACCTGGATGAAAACAGGAGATGGGCCCAATAAGCCCAATACAATAAATTTGTAAGAGAGTGGGTCAAAGAATTGGGCTAATAGCGATCTTTACAACAGTTACTGAAGATTAAGTGCTTAGCCGAGGAGACTAAAACACATACACAAGTTAAGATCTCGTGTCCGAGGAGTAAGTTTTGGACTAATTGATGGATTCGAGTTAGGTCCGAGGGGTATGCACTTAGATAGAATGCTTTTCTTTGGGTTGTATTTTTCCAGATGCTACAGTAGTTATTTCTTGAGGTTTCTTCTATTTTTCTTCCGTCCTCTTCTTCTGGAGGTCTTACTCCATTATATAGTCCTTCATTGTTCGATCCTATCGTCCACTTGTCTGCCATCTAGCCTGGTACTTGAGTTTCCCACTTCTTCTCCCACAGCTTTTTGGTTTCCTGGGGGTAAAGATGATTTTAAACACTGTTCAGGGGTCTTCTCCACATAAATGCGGCCAGGAAAGCTGCTGTAATGCATTTAATGCGGTGGCAGCAGCTTTTCCTCAAGATATTTCTGCATCCTTATCCCTTCCACGTGCATTGTCAATCTGTCTTCACCTCTGGAATTTCCTGGAAGCTGGACTAAGGGGAAGCCGAGGCCTCTTTCACCGACATACGCCAGATCCGAGGAGAGTATCCCTCTCGGATCAATATCCCTGGATTCTTACGCATTCTCCTATTAGTTGCAAGGGTTCCCTATAATTTCTCCTCCTCGGACTTATTGTTGATGAAAAGTCGTATCTGAGCCCACCTCATGGGCCCAGGTTTTACTCCCCCACAGCTCTAATTGAACTCATGAATTTATTTATTTTTTCTATTAAATTGACAATGGGGTGGAGTAATTAAAACACATACCTTTTGCTATAAATAATAGAAAGTGTAATTTTTTTTTCGTTATTAAAAGATTGCTTAGAATATCTACTAAATATTAGCTATTGCATTTGCAACCTCAATGCCCAACTTTCAAGGACATTGTACTTGAAGATATACCACTTAAGCCAATATATTCCATTAGTAAATATCAATTAAGTTACAAAAAATTTATAGAATTTATTAAAGAAAAATGCTACGTACACAATATTTTCACTATAAATCTTTGATGGTTTGTTGTTACTGGTTTAAATTTAAACCCCTACTAAAATTACTTTTTTTTATCACCAATAACAGCTAGTAATATTACTGTTTATTAGAATTTGTTATGAAAATATTATGAACATAAATTTCTTTTTATAATATGAAAAGTTAGTAGAGGGTAAAAGAACTTACTTGGGTATTCAATGGTAAGAGGCTCCCAACAATAATGGACAAGTTTGGTGTGTGTGCTGTACAAGATGTTCTATTCACCTTCATACCAATTGAAACCATGACTCATGACTCAAGCCATGAGTCAACAAATAGCTTCCACAAAGCTTAGGTTCCATTCCATTATTTCCATACAAACTTGAAAATAACTTTTGAATGTAGAGTCATCCCTATCTTTGTTTCTTTGTAAGAAAAATTGATCAATTTCATATTAAATTTAATGCACCGAGTGATTATCATTATTTTTTATTATTATTATAATTACTATTAAATAATCAATAAGAAAGAGAGCTTGATGGGCCCAGTCACTATTCTTTTTCAGTCCTAAAAGCTATTAGCCTTACAAAATCAGCCAATCCAACTTATAAAAGTAGCCCATGAAAAATAAAATTATATCATATAATTCCTTTTTTTTTTTTCTTTCATATTAAGAATGAAATTTGTGACACTTTACTGATTGCACCATTGACTTGCACCTTTTAATAGACTAGTGTATTTCAATGTATTGAAAAATTGGTTTTACAATTTTTTTTTCATACTTTGGTCTCCTATTCACATTAGCTTATGAAAAAATTTCTATCTATTTTAACCCAAAAAAAAAAACCTACTTTATTTATTTTACATATTCACTTTTCGAAGCACCTCACATCAGATTATTTACTTTACACTATATTTCTTTAAAATATTAATTTTTCATGGTTTTTGTTGTTGTTTCTCTTTCTTCACAATAACAACCACCATCCACTTTTTTTCTTCATCCTTGGCATATGTAAAAA
Organism: Quercus parvula; assembly: GCA_030820535.1. Classification (NCBI taxonomy): domain Eukaryota; kingdom Viridiplantae; phylum Streptophyta; class Magnoliopsida; order Fagales; family Fagaceae; genus Quercus; species Quercus parvula. The sequence continues at coordinate 52,510,931 of JAUAME010000003.1, forward strand.
AATAATAAAAAAACTAAATACAAAATAAATAATGCTAGTGTAAATTTACACGGATATTGTAGTAACATTATATTTTTACACAATTTTGCATGGTTTGATGTAAGTGAATTTTGGGCTTGGTTGGCTAAAATGTGATAAATTTTCTATTATACAAGCACTGATACGAGTGCTTTGAGACTCTAAATCCTGGTTTCATCCCCACATGAGGGTGACACATGTCATCTTACTATTGTTGGTTCAATGAAGTTTGTATCCAAATTTTATCTTATGACTAGATATATATGTGGATGATTTTATTAATCGCCACATAGTGAGTTGAAAGAATTATCCTTCAAACTAATTGAAGGTAAACTTTTTTTCTTTACTATTTTGGGTGTTATATGCCTTATGGAGATAAAATATGTTTTGATGTTGTTGCATGAGACTTTATCTATTGTCTTGAGATTTTTTGTATACTTGTAGAACAATTACAATCCATGCAATGTGTGGGAATATATAATTATTTTGTGATATGGTATAATGTCTAATTTGTTCTCTAAAATTTGTTGAAGAAAATTTGTCCCCTCTAAAAATAAAACCATTTCTATAAGTATTTTCCATTGCTCTATTTCTACAAATATAACATTCTATTATTTTATATTTGGGAGTGTTTGATTGATTTTTTAAAGGTGGTCCATATTCTTTTAACTACTATTATAGTGCATACTTTTTTTTTTTTTTTTTTTAGGATCTAAACTTTCTAAGTTTCAAATATATTATACAAATCTCTTCTTCTTCTCTTAAGAAGATTATAATGATAATCAAAACTCACAAAATTATAATATTATCTTAACAAAAATTAAAATTAAACTAAAGGAATTAAAGATAGACAATATAATAATTTATTACTCAAACAATTTATAGATACATTTAAATATATAACCATGTATATATTATTTGAATATAAACTCCAACCTCCACTTTCAAAATAACTAAATATTAATCCAAAATAAAATCAACATAAATTATAAGAAGGAAAGAGGGGAGTTATGATGGAGACTTAAAAAATACAATACTAAAACGTTCCAACACAAAGTAGAATTATATATAAAAAAATAAATAAAATTTCATCAACTTGAGGGTTAAGTCTATAGTTAGTAAAATATGGAATGCATATATTATGATAAACATACATATGGGTATAATTTGGTATCTTTCAATAAAAGTGCGTCTCAAAAATTCAGCATAAAAATATGAAAACGAAAAAATAAATAATAAGTGTGTCATACATGTGTTAAATGTTTGTTTTTTAAAAGGTTGTGTAAAAAATACAAAAATATTTATCATATAAATACAATATATATATATATATAGACACACACACTCAGTTACTCACTTACAATTATTATTGGGGTGTACTAGTGAGGGGATGAAGCATGGCAATAAGTTGGGGTAGCTTTTGTGTTTAACTTTTTGTGAGTTTCACAATTTAATAAAAAGTAATGCTAAATGTACAAATAATTTTTCAACATTTTTATAAATAGTTAATGTGAGACTATGATAATGTTTTCATCTGGGTCCGCCATTAATACATTTTTTTTTAGAAACAAACACACACAGGGAAGAGGGAAAGATGTTTAAACACAAAGGCACATCACAACTCCACTCAAAAGCTATAATAACTTTTAAAGGGGTGTTTTACTTACTAATAATCACTTATCACATTAGTAACTTGTAAAAAATTTTATAAAATAGTAGGTGGCATTAGTATTTTTCCTTAATAAAATAAAGAATAATTATTACAATAATTTGATAATAAAAACCAGGTGTCAAGCTATTAATAATAGGTAAAAAAATTATATAAGTTATGAACTCTGAATGAAAATAAGCAATAAGTTAGACTTGGTTCTAAAGATATTGTTTATTGTAGTACTGTTTCAAAATAATATTAAAAAGTTAAAGTTGATTCTTTGTGTTTGACTGGGAGGGCATTACGTTTCAATTAAAATTATTTTAATCTTTTATAGGGTAGTTTCTCACTTTCAGACTTTGATCACAGCTTAATTTTGTTTAACTTTTATATATATGTTCGTATTTTGCAAGAGTAAACATTTGGTCTTATGCCAGCCAATAGAAAACTGCCACATCATCTTTTTGAAAATATTATTATTTTAATAAAAATATCTCATCATTCCCTCTCTCTTTCACGTTCACGGTCACTCTCTCCCTCTCTCTCTTCTCACGTCATCTTCTCACTCATTCACACTTTTTTCTTTGCTCTGCCGTTTGTCTCTGCTGCAACCACCTTGAAGGCAACGGTAGCCTTATGCTTTACTCTACACTGGCTTGCTTTTAATGAGTCACTTAAATCCCTCTCCAAATCAAACCAAAACCCAATCTAAGAGACAGAATCGGAGTGAGAGAAATAGAGAAGAGAGAAGTGAGAGAATCGGAGAGTGAAAGAAGAGAGAGAGGCCGCTGTTCCCAGCCACACACCACGCGCCGTCGACGTCGATCCCTAGCCCACAACCCACAACCCATATCCCTAGCCCGTGATCACTCCACCACCGCGCCACAACCATCGGACCACCCTACCACCCAGCAAAAACCCACAACCCTCGTGCCACCACTGCTACGACCAAGCCACCAACACAGCGTCGCCACCATCGAGAGAGATTGGCGGAGAGAGCCCTGATCTGATGAGAGAGGTTTGAGTTTTTAGAGAGAGAAGTCTGAGTTTCTTGAGAGAGAGTTGATGAAACCCAGTCAACAACGATCCATGACCCACGGCTACCGTCGCAGGCTGTTATAATTCCTGTTAATTTCGTCACATCTTTGATCTTTCTTACCTTCTGCTCTTCTTTTTTCATCTTCTCAATCTTCAATCAACAGATCATATCAATGGTTTTCTTGACCGACGAAGGAGCCTTTTCTTCTTCTTCTGCTCACCGATGGGACTATGATGTCTTCTTGAGTTTTCGAGGTGAAGATACTCGCAAAAATTTTACAGCCCATTTATATAAGGCTTTGTGTGATCAGGGATTTAACACCTTTATCGATGATGACCTTCCAAGGGGAGAAGAAATTTCAATGAAACTTGTTAAAGCCATTGAATCATCAATGATTTCAATTGTTATATTCTCTAAAAATTTTGCATCTTCTACTTGGTGCTTGAATAAACTCGTCAAGATTTTTGAGTGTAGGAGGAGTAATGGCCAATTGATTTTTCTAATTTTTTACAAGGTGAGCCCATCAGAAATACGTAAACAAGATGGAGAGTTTGGGATTGCACTAGCTGAACATGAAAAAAAATTCAAAGATGACATAGAAAAGGTTAAGAGGTGGAGGACAACTTTAACTGAAGCAGCTAATTTGTCTGGATTTCCTTACGATGATAGGTAAGTATTTAATTAAAGACTATTTTAGTGTGCTTTTATTAACTACAAACTTTTAGTGTTTTTTTATTTATAAATTATGTCATCATTGCTGATATTAAAGATGGGAATGGTGGTGAAGCAAGAGGGTAGGGACGATAAAGGTTAAAGGGAAGGTTTTTTTTTTTTTTTTTTAATAATTTATTTTATTTTTAAAACTGGGTTGATGCCAAGGATTTTAGTCAATAAATTATCACAAGACACAATACTATTAGATAAAAAGGACCTCTAAGTATTGTTGATGTGGTCTTTCAAGAGGATTGAATAATTTCTTTATATTCTAAATACTAAGGTAGTTAAGCTATAAAGGTTAATAGTAGAATTAGAATAATTTTAACTTGTATAATGTTATCAATTATGACAACTCTGTGTTGTTAAATTGGTTATAAGCTTTTAATGATTTTGTTATGACTGCTAATAAATAATGAAAGTATTGTTTCTATCATATTTTATTAGTTTTTGAGAAAGTATAATTATTATCACATGCACCTTCCTTTCTTGCCGAACTTTGGCATTTGCATTTACCATTCCCAACCCATTAACCTATCACTAAGTACACTTCCTTTCAGCACCAGAAATCGGTCATCACTTTTATGTTAACATCCTTCACGATTTTTCTATGTATCACACACTTCATCAATATAAGAATACCATTTTTTTATATATTAACAATTGAAAATTAAACAGATAAAATAATCAATGATCATATTATACGTACTAAACAAAAATTTCTTCCATCAAACTTCTTTTGTTTAAAATTAATAAATCTACCTTATTGCTACATCAGTGAACTTCACGTTGTGGTAGTAACATGGTGCACGAGTAACACACTTAACTCTTCATTGCATATCTTAATAATAGGTGTTAGACAAAACATGTGGTGTAAGGTCTCAGATAAATTAGAAGATTGAATTGTATGATATTAGATTAGATTTATAGTTATTGTACTTAATAATAGGCGATATTTTATAGTCATCCGGTAACTAAATTGAAAAATCAATGGGTTAAAATCCAAAAGTGCATGTATATGGTCTATAATTACTCGATATGTAACTGTTTTATAATTTATTATTGGATGCTAAATAAATATTATGCTCAGAAAATATTTTTCATCCTGTGATTTAATAAGAAATAAAAAAATAATAATGAAGCAAATAAACAAATCAATAAGGTGGGTTAACTATTAAAGGTCTTTTTGCTTCTCTTCTAAAGGAAAACGTCTTTTGCCTAAAAAGCTATTCAGACCTTTTAGCAGTTTGCTTGTAATTAAGGGGTGACAGCCATTAATCAATATAAGCACTAAAAAAAAAAAAAAAAAAAAAAAAAAATCCTAAAATGTGCACAAAAAATTCCACCAATATGACACCCCTCGTCAAATTGCTTTTAGTTTTACCTTTTAATTTTTAAGATGACCTATTAATTGCCTTAATGAATACAAAATTTAAAAGGAGTATATCATTATTTACAAATTACAATTATCTGTCCTATAATATAATTACTGGCAGCCTTATGCATTAGTGGCGAATAGGCTGTGAGTGTTTTTTGTGCTTTAGTACAGACTATTAGTCTTGCTTTTCTTTTATGATTTCGGTTGCACCATTTCTTTAAATTCGCTTCCATTATAGTTCATTTTCTCTTCCTCAACTAAACTATTTTTAACACTACAAATAAAAAATAATAAATAAAACAAAACTGTTGCCCTCAAATCTCCAACCCAGAGATGCCTTCTATACATTTTCATCTTATCCACCACTAATTATATTGTTTCCATCCCAATTTTCAATTTTTCACCACCTTATCTCTCTTTTTCTCTCACACATCGATTATTCTTTAAGCTTTTCAATGTTGTATCTACCCATGAACATTCTAATTACAATCCACCCCATCATCCACAACAAATCATTTTGGTTTGGTATTGACTTTTCTCCACAAAATTACAATCACCATTTTGAGAAGACATGGATTGTGTTTTTCAAAGAATTTTGAAGTTAAGTTGGCAATATGATGATCTAATCTTTTTTTCTTTTGATCTTTTTCTTTTTTGAATTCTTGCATCCAGAATTTGCATGTTGTTTCTGTTGTTTTCTTTCTCTAATTTTCCAATGTATTGACTTGTGTAATTGTTAACTAACTTTTGATTGTTAGAGCTGCTTTATTTGGCCATCATTGTTGTTGAATTTCTCATTGTTAACTGACTTAGATTTGATAAAAAAATAAGCTTGGGTGTTTCTTTTTATTTTGAACAAAATGGTGGATTTATAAATATTTGTAGAGCAATATTGATATCATAGTAGTCTCTAAATCTTTAGTGTTACAACTTTGTTATTGTTGCATCCTAGTCTCAAAACCCTCCATCAGATTTCTTGCTTCTCTAAGCTTTCTTGGTAAGCTAAGGTGAAATACTTAGCACATGTGCTCCTGTAATAGGTATTTGTTAGTAACTGATAAAGAACCTATGGTGATATACTTAGCATAAGCTCCTAAAATGGGTATTTGGTAGTCACGGATAAAGTAGTGATTTTCGGTACAATTGCTTAAATGTTTGCATATCTAAATATTTTATGTTACTCCTTAGTATTATTTGGAGTGTTGTATATCTTTGATGGACTATCTTCTTAGGAGCTTGAACTAAATAAAAAAAAGGGAAAACAAATGAACTTATTTTGGCTGTAAAATCTGCTATTTAAACATCAAATTGTTATTACAAAGAACTATTTTATTTTCCTTTGGGGTGTACGAGACAAATGCAATCCAAGCAGTTATGCATGCAACATTGGAATATAAATCCTCTAACTAACTCTTTTTTTTTTTTTTTTTTCCCACTTTTTGTTCCAACAATCACAACTAGCCATGTATTCACTTGACTTCCCTTATAAAATAAAAAAAAGTTAAAAATGAAAAAAAAATCTAACACATGGCAATTCAAACGGATAGAGGATTTGTATTTGTAATATAGAATATAATTTCATATGACATTTGAATGTATAAATTTTAAAACTTAAAATTTTTCTGTGAATCGCATTGGTTAATCACTAGTATCATATATAATAGATGGAGGAAGTTACAAAAGATGATATGTGTCATTGTTTTATGAATTGTCAAAGAGACACGTGTCACTATTATGTGTATCCACCAATTGTAGGGACCCAAATTTTATATCATATATTATGTACAGATAGATAGATGCTAGAAATAGAATAATTTTAATTCACATGATGTTATATATTCAGACAATTAAAAATGAAAAAAAAAAATCTAACACGTGGCAATTCAAACGGATAGAGGATTTATATTTGTAATATAGAATATAATTTCATATGACATTTGAATGTATAAATTTAAAAATTAAAAGTTTTTTCCGTGCATCACATTGGTTAATCACTAGTATCATATATAATAGATGGAGGAAGTTACAAAAGATGATATGTGTCATTGTTTTATGCATTGTCAAAGAGACATGTGTCACTATCATGTGTATCCACCAATTGTAGGGACCCAAATTTTATATTATATATATCATGTATAGATAGATAGATTCTAGAAATAGATTAATTTTAATTCACATGATGTTATATATTCAGACAACTTTTCTTTCAAAAAATAAAAATAATTCTAACAACTCTTTTTCTTTCATTAGTTAGAAACTTTTAAATGGTTTTGTGACCACTAAATGTCCAATTTTGAAAGTATACTTTAAAAAAAATTATTTACCACATATTCTACTTTTAAATTGTAGAAATAAAATAATTTAATGTTAATGTTACAATCAAGAGTTTCTCCCATTTAATTTTTAGACAATTTTTTACAAAATTTCTTAATCTCATTTTGTTCAAGTATTAGAAATGAGTTTCCAATAAGTGGGTCTCCTCAATCCTCATCACTAAAAGGGAGTTTCTATCCAACCATTTGCTAAAAGCCTAGATCAAATTTTCTAGCCAAAAGAAGAAGAATAATGTGCCAAAATTAATGATATTTCCTAATCTTTTGAATTTCAATGCCATTTAATTTAAATAGCAATATGTTAGTTGCAATGCACAAAACTAGACATATTGAATTTAGTTCATCTTCATATTTATATTTACAACTAATCCAACTCATTATATCTTTCTTATGCTCTATGCTTTGCAGTTACACTGAATCTGAATCTGAATCTGAGTTTATCCAAAGAGTTATAAAAGAGATATCAATGACTAAATCAAATCGTGAGCTATTATTTGTTGCTAAACATCCAGTTGGAATAGATATTCGAGCAGAGGCTGTAGAATTGCTTTTAGATATGGAGTCAAATGATGTTTGCATGGTAGGAATTTGTGGTATTGGGGGAATAGGTAAGACTACGATCTCTAAAGCTGTTTATAATAGAATTGCTCACCGTTTTGAAGGAAGCTGTTTTTTAGAGAATGTTAGAGAAATGTCAAAAATAATTGGTGGCATAACCCAACTACAAGAGAAACTTCTTTCTAAGATCTTACGAGATAGAGATTTGAAGGTGCACAATGTATTTGAAGGTATCAATTTGATAAAGAAAAGACTTCATAGTAAAAAAGTTCTTTTAATTCTTGATGATGTGGAAGACTCAAAAGAGGTAGAAAATTTGCTTGGAGAATGTAACTGGTTTGCTTTCGGAAGTAGAGTAATTATAACTACAAGAGATAAACATGTACTAACCACTTGGGGAAGAGATCCTCGAATATATGAGGTTACAGAATTGAGTCAATGTGAAGCTCTTGAACTTTTCAACCAGCATGCCTTCCAAGCAAGTAAATATGGGGAAGATTATTCAGAACTTGCAAAACAGATTATATGTTATGCCAATGGCCTACCATTAGCTTTAAAAATAATTGGTTCTGATTTGTGTGGAAAAAAGATACATGAATGGAAAAGTGCATTAGAAAAGTATAAAAACATTCCACATAAAGATATTCAAGAAATACTCAAAATAAGTTATGATGGATTGGAAAATTTTGAAAAGGAAATTTTTCTTGATATTGCATGTTTTTTTAAGGGTTACAGCAAGGATAATGTTGTAAATACATTAGATTCTTGCAATTTATATTCCGAGTATGGTTTTGGAAAACTTATTGATAAGTGTCTCATAACCTTGGAATATGCCTATGAGCCACGGTATGACTTTTTGTCAATGCATGACTTGCTACAACAAATGGGTAGAGAAATTGTTCAACAAGAATCGGAAGAGCTTGAACAACGTAGTAGGATATGGCGTTATAAGGATGCTCATAAGTTACTAACTAGAAATATGGTATACATTCTTTGCTTCTCCATTTTTTCAAAATATTTCTTTATTGGACTTTCCCTTTACAATATTGAACAAAATATAATTTTCTCAATATATATTTTGTTTAAAGTTTCAAAATCTTTATAATTTTGTCAAATTCTATTATGAAGTGTGACTAATTTTTTGTCTTAAGCAGGGATCAAATAAAATTCGAAGCATAATGTTGCTCTCACGTGAACGAACAGAGATGCCATTGAAACCTAAAGTTTTCAAGAGGATGAAAAATCTCAAATTTCTTGTAGGCAATGTACATATTGGTGAAGCACTTGAATATCTCCCAGATGAGTTAAGGTTTCTTGAATGGCGTGAATTTCCTCTATCCTTATCTTCCAAATGTTGCCTTCCTCGACAACTTGTTGTACTCAAGATGTTTGAGTCGAATGTTATATTGGAGAATGTATTCAAGAAGGTATAAGTATTAATATTTATAAATTTTAATTTCTTTAAATGTTATTTTTAAAAGCTGTTGAAGATAAATTTTGTTTTTTTTTTTTTTAATTTTTCATAGGGGTTCCAGAATGATAATTTGAAAATGATCAGTCTAGAATCTTGTGAATTCATTACAAAATTACCTGACTTGTGCTGCCCAAACTTAGAGGAATTGAATCTTAGAAATTGTGAAAATTTAATTGAGGTTCACGAGTCCATTGGACTTCTTGAGAAGCTTAAAGTATGGGATCTCTATAAATGTTCAAAACTTCAAATTCTTCCAAGTACGCTCATGTTGAAATCTCTCGAAGATTTTAGCCTATTTGGTTGCTCAAGGCTTAAGAAGTTCCCCGATATTCACCCAGAAATGAATTGTCTAAAGCAATTGGAATTGGAACTTAGTGGTATTAGAGAATTGCCTTCATCACTGTTGTATCTGACTGGACTTGACACGTTAGGACTATTTCTCTGCCGTAAGCTTAGGAATTTTCTAGTTGGGGCCAATAAATCACAAATGCGGGGGGAAGAAGATATTCCTTCAGCCAAATTGAGATTGGCGTGCAATTCCTTTAATAACTTTTCGGGACCTACTGGGTTTCTGTGCTTGACAGAACTGAAACTTAAACATTTGAAAATTCAAGTTGAATTAGATTCTTGGATGCAGCCCGATTACTTCCCAGTATTGACACTTTTAGATCTATGTTTCACTGGTATTGTTACCATCCCAGAAAGTATTAGTAGATTTCCTAGATTACTATGTCTTAAAATTCATAATTGCAAAAAGCTTCGAGAAATTCCGAGACTTCCACCATCTATAAGAACTGTGAATGCACGGAATTGCGATCGGCTGGATACACAATCATCAAGCAGATTATTGAATCAGGTATCTCTCTCTTTATCTTTCTCTCTGCAGTTTAAGTTATAAAGAAACAATTTATGTTAAACTTCAATTTCTTGTAGTTTGGAGAAATTCTAGGGATTCCATCAAATACTGTCGTTGAAGCTGCAACAAGCTTTGACTCCGAATGGCCTCAACGTTGGAATTATCTTATGCTACCATTAACTGAGATTCCAAAGTGGCTCAAATTCAACCATCATCAGAGTTTTGGAAATTCCGAATCATTCTTGGTCGGTCCCAAATTTTCAAATTTGGTTGTTTGTATTGCTTTTCCATCAAAGGATGTGTACAAAGATAAAGGGTACTCGTGGTCTGTTCACATTTTAATCAATGGTAAAAAACAACCCCTAGTGGGCATGGAGGCGAATAGTAATTCTGACCATGTATGGTTAATTTATCAGAAAGTGAATATATCAAATCCATCTGAAGAGAATCGCATTGAGGTTGAGGTTAAGAAACCTTGGAATAATATTTCTCTAAATAGGGAGAGGATTTATGTAGAATGCATCTGTTGTCCTCAGAAACCCAATATATCTCCTCTCTCATCTATGGATCAATGTGCTTTCAACAATGGGGAAGAAGATTCAGGCCGTGTTGGAATCCGATGCCGACTGCAAAGAAAAAACCATCGACCAACCCTTGCTAGACGTCCCCAAAAACACTACCTGTCCCGCTTTGGATGGCTTCGAATCCGATTCCAACTCTGGAAACGAAGCTCCAAACCCTGGAGACGGAGAATTACCAATGGGTTTCATGATGAGGGTTCATCTTTAATCCCCAATACCTTTCTCAATGAGGATACCAATGCCAATCTGTATCCACCGTCAAAGAAGACAAAAACAAGTTGATCCAACTTTGAAGAGAAGGTTTGCCTCTTTCTATTTCTCTAAATTTTAAGGCTTATTCATGGGATTGTTGATCAAGTACAAATTGTGTTTCAAGTAAATACAAGAAGCATTTAATTTCTTTATTTCTTTCTCATTTATAATAATATTTGTCTTTTTGTTCATCATATTTGTCTACTTGTAAGATTTTCTAAACTTCAATTTTACCAAATAACGAGTATGCTTGCTGATTCTTTGAAATTAAAATTCAAGTCAAGCACACAACTGTTCGATGAAATGCTTCTTCAGGATATTGAACCTGCTTGCTTAGCTGACCTATTCTACTCATCGAGCCAAATGCTTTTCCCCTGGGTTTTTAAATTTTAATATTGTTAACTGTCATAGATGTTTCTTTGCTTTTATTGATTCGCTGAATAAAATGTATGTTAAAATTTGCAATAAGCTATGGCCCTAGAAGCCTTTTCTTCTGCAGAACCTGCCTTGAGAGTGAGGCACTGGGGCTCACTTCTTCATATTATTCATATTTGATAGGTTGAGGTTTATGAATTATTTAAGCACATGTTTTTATTTGCTTGCTTCTTTCTTTGTTAATTAGGAATATTTGAATTAATGATAATGTCAATGCCACAACTTTGTCATTGTTGAGATAACAACTGTACCTACTGATAAAGCTTCTTTATCCCTTAAGTTTTTGTGCTTAAAAATGATTCTCTAAAGCTTTAAATTAAAATATCAAAGTAGTTTCGAGTCATGTGGTTGCCATTGGAAAACAAGACAATCAGTAACTGATATGGAAGAGAGCCTTGCTTCTCCATAGTTAATGCTCAGATGGAAGAGCAAAACTCAAAGATATGGCTCTCATATGTGGGCTGCCCTGTGGAAGCTTGAACTTCCATTTAAATTCCTTATTTCCTTTGTAAACTACAAAATGATTGTCTTCCAATGATTAGGGAGTTAGCAAATAGGAATCGCTTCACTGATGCTTCTTGCCCTTCATGTGCTATAGAAGAGGAATGCTTGGATTACCTATTTATTACCTATAACATAACTTGTGTGATGTGGTTTAGATCACCACTCACCATTAGAAGGTACTTGAGTCAATGTCAAGTCATAATTGTGGTGCTAATTGGCTGGAGAGTGTAAGGCCAGTGCAATCACTTCACTGTATTCTTTCAACAATCTTTGGGCTATTTGGATACATTGAAATAAAATAGCTCATGAAAGAATAAGTGTTAATGCTAGATTTTGAAGTCCTAAGTTGTAGTGCTTACCTTTATACTATTTGTAGGGATGCAACAAACATATGGGAAGTGGACACTCATGTTAAACCACCTAATGTACTTTTCAACAGTTTCCTTGGCAATATAGCACATGATCAGATGCCGAAGGTATGGATTCCTCTCTCTTTTCGTGATATGTCTATTTGATGGTGTAAAACCTGTAGAGAATTTGGTAAATAAAATTATTGTCAGATGGTTCATATAGTTGTATGTGTATTATTTTTCAATAAAGAAAAAAATGTTTTATGTTTCTGTCACTGTGTCAAACTAAACTTTCTAGCATTTAAATGTAAGCTTCAATCTTTGAATTTCAATAAATATATAGATAGTGGGTTCAATACACATGTTACATATATATTGCGTAAATGATCCTTGGGTGTCTTCTTTAAAAGTTACTACTTAATAGGAATGCTTTCAAACCAATTTATTTAAAGATATGTTTAAAACCACTTGTCTGGTTTTGAGAAAAGAAGATTGTCTTGAATAATCAAGTTCTTATTTTTATGTAGGGGGGCAGGGGTGGGGCTGTAGTTTAAATGATTTGTACATCATAGTATTCTTTTAGCAGTACCTTGTGGCAGAGGGTGGAAAGATTGAAATGGCAGCTACTTGTGGGATGGTGGCTGGGTATGATGGTTTTAGCCTAGGGGTAGAGATGCTGATTGATGTAGGCATAAAAGCATGGGTATGATGTAGAGTCGTAAATTTTTATTCAAGATTTTCAACATCCCTTAATGCTTGTGGAATGGGTATCAAATACCAGAGGAGACGAAGTTTGATTTTGAATACTGTTATGAGCAGATTAGCTTGTGCATCTCATTGCAGATTAGTAATACTGTTATGTTGTAGTTATTACCACCTTCTATTTAGTCATGTTTCATGAGGTCTTTTTAAATAATCTTTCATAAATTGGAAGGTCTTCTTTTTTCTATTTTTTTTAAAGGGCCTCAAATAAAGTTGCAGTTAGTACTGTTAAACAACTTTGTAAACAATGAGATGCATCTATGTCTTGGAGTGGTTCTCACTTGTGACTGTATAATCACTGTATACCTATGACATTTCAACATTGGTTTTTTTTTTTTTAAAATAAAGATTTAATCACTCAATCAAGAATATGATAACTGCTAATGTTCATTAAAACAGTGAATGGTTTTTAAGTAAAATTGAAAATTTGTAGTTTCCGGGTAGCAGTTTCTGTATCTGTTTTTAATTATCGCTGTAGTTTAAGAACTTTTTATTTATTTTGGTGGGATACTCTCTTGATATCGTTCCTCTGATCTAAATTACATCATCCACAACAGCCAGCCTTTTGGAACCAAAAGTTTCTCTTATCTACCAACATTTTCTTAATTGCACCAAAAAGGAATGAATTTCATTACATTACTAGATTTTGTTCATCATTTTATTCATAATTCCAAAGATATCTTAATTTGGAGATCTGATAAGGAATAGTGCACTATAAAATCCAGTTGTCACTTATTCTTTTGAAAGCTGTCTCACTCCCTCATGAATTGAAGCTCATCTCGCTCATCAAATGTGTTGCAATGGAACACTAGCTATAAGAGGACCACTAGCTATTCCTAATTTTCCGTGCATTCTGTTCAAAGCCTTGGTAATCAGTCTTCTTCGTGGAGAAAGAAAAGTTTCTTTGATTCACAATCCTTTCTTTGAAAGTTGCAATGGAACACTAGCTATCTCCTCTTTGATTGTGCAATCACCTCTAGTTTTGGGGCCACCTCATGAATTGATCTTCATCTTCAACATTATTTTTTATTATTTATTGATTCCATCAAAACTAGAAGTTTTGAATTCACATCCAATAAATTATCCATTTATAGTTTTTGGTAACTGTTGTTCTAACTAAAAAGTTTTGACTTTGAAGATATTTAAGGCCCCTCAACAATATTTATGACGAGTATTAGTATACTAGGAACACTTTGGCCTATTCACTTGACTACCCACTCCAAGTCTCAGTCTTGAGTCCTGCTAACGAGAGTATAGTATGGACTTCAAATAATAATATATACCATGCACAGAGCATCTATAGTTTTTGTGTTTAGGCATGGATTACCACATCAAAGTGAAAAGAGAAAACCGGTAAAGGATTCTAATTTGCCCAAACAAGCTCTATAGCAACTAAAGAAGACACCACGACATTGGGAGACAATTATACTATAGGAAGCAACATTTTAATAGCAAAGAAAATGTCCAAAGAGTTGAATAATTAAAAGGAAGCCAATAGGGTATTAGTTTAGTTATGGGAATAATTTCCTCAATGTTACAAAGCAGAGTCCAATGAGCTATAGTGTGGGTTTAGGAATTACACTTTTTAACTACGTGTAAAGCTTGCCAACAATAGCATGAAGTTGATGCCAAGCTAGTATCCACTATTAGTGGTTCTATGGACTAGTGAGATCTGCATAGAGAACTTTGGGTTCGTTGAATTTCATTTAGTTCATTTCCCTCCATCAAAACCTTTCTAAAACAAAGCTTTGAGTGCTGTTCTTGCTTCTGCTATAAGTGGACCATCCATCTATCCTTATTAGCTTGATACAAAACAAATAATGTCATTCTTATGATCATGGCCATCTGTCGCAACACATGTTTGGTTGTTTGTTAATGCTGCATCAAAATTGACTTTGACAAAAGGGGGAGGAAGAGGTGTTCATGTTCTGGTACCTTTGTACCTCAGTAGTGGATTCCCAGGCTTGCAAATGAGTTTTTGTAGTTTGAGATGTGGTCCCTGCATTGGATCAGTCGTAGTCCTACATGCCATCTGTCTATTACTTTGCATCCAGATTACATCACAACATATGGTAGAACACATTGATAAATTTCTTACCTCTTCTAGTGGGACCTTCATGGAGCTTTTTGAATTGAACACTATTCAGATCCATTCCTCCATAGATGACAGGTTGAGCTCTTCAATTCTAAAAGGTCATCGGGGATGACGACAAATTCTGAGTCACTAGGCACTTTAAAAATAGGTGCTCTATGGACTCTTGGGCTGCATTACTCATCTGCAGTTTAGGTCTTCTATTGAAAATATCAGGTTTAGCATCACTTTTGTTATGGGAACCAACATTAAGGTTATAGTTCTTACCCCATTTCTATCTTTGTCTGTCAGTGTGCTCCATTCCATCCATCATTGTTCTATTGATGCACTCCATACATCATGATGAAAAAAATAGCTGTATAATAATTTAAATGCTGATTTATGCGTACATCAATCAGCATCTCTCCTCTAGGACTAGAGATGCTGATTGATGTAGGCATAAAAGCATGGGTATGATGTAGAGTCGTAAATTTTTATTCATGATTTTTAACATCCCTTAATGCTTGTGGAATGGGTATCAATTACTGGAAGAGAAGAAGTTTGATTTTGAATACTGTTATGAGCAGATTAGCTTGTGCAGGTCATAGCAGATTAGTAATACTGTTATGTTGTAGTTATTACCACCTTCTATTTAGTCATGTTTCATGAGGTCTTTTTAAATAATCTTTCATAAATTGGAAGGTCTTCTTTTATCTATTTTTTTTAAAGGGCCTCAAATAAAGTTGCAATTAGTACTGTTAAACAACTTTGTAAACAATGAGATGCATCTATGTCTTGGAGTGGTTTTCACTTGTGACTGTATAATCACTGTATACCTATGACATTTCAACATTGGTTTTTTTTTTTTTTAAATAAAGATTTAATCACTCAATCAAGAATATGATAACTGCTAATGTTCATTAAAACAGTGAATGGTTTTTAAGTATAATTGAAAATTTGTAGTTTCTGGGTAGCAGTTTCTGTATCTGTTTTTAATTATCGCTGTAGTTTAAGAACTTTTTATTTATTTTGGTGGGATACTCTCTTGATATCATTCCTCTTATCTAAATTACATCATCCACAACAGCCAGCCTTTTGGAACCAAAAGTTTCTCTTATCTACCAACATTTTCTTAATTGCACCAAAAAGGAATGAATTTCATTACATTACTAGATTTTGTTCATCATTTTATTCATCATTTTATTCATAATTCCAAAGATATCTTAATTTGGAGATCTGATAAGGAATGAGTGCACTATAAAATCCAGTTGTCACTTATTCTTTTGAAAGCTGTCTCTCTCCCTCATGAATTGAAGCTCATCTCCCACATCAAATGTGTTGCTTCTTGGCACTACTAATAAAAAAATTCCTAATTTTCCGTGTATTCTGTTCAAAGCCTCAGTAATCAGTCTTCTTCGTGGAGAAAGCAAATTTTCTTTGATTCAGAATCCTTTCTTTGATTCACAATCCTTTCTTTGAAAGTTGCAATGCAATCACTTCTAGTTTTGGGGCCACCTCAAGAATTGATCTTCATCTTCAACATTATTTTTTATTATTTATTGATTCCATCAAAACTAGAAGTTTTGAATTCACATCCAATAAATTATCCATTTATAGTTTTTGGTAAATGTTGTTCTAACTAAAAAGTTGACTTTGAAGATATTTACGGCCCCTCAACTATATTTATGACGAGTATTACTATACTAGGAACACTTTGGCCTGTTCACTTGACTACCCGCTCCAAGTGTTAGTCTTGAGTCCTGCTAATGAGAGTATAGTAAGGACTCCAAATAATAATATATACCATGCATAGAGCATTTATAGATTCCGTGTTAAGGCATGGAAAACCACATCAAAGAGAAAAGAGAAAACCGGTAAAGGATTCTATAGCAACTGAAGAAGACACCACGACATTGGGAGACAATTATACTATAGGAAGCAACATTTTAATAGCAAAGAAAATGTCCAAAGAGTTGAATAATTAAAAGGAAGCCAATAGGGTATTAGTTTAGTTATGGGAATAATTTCCTCAATGTTACAAAGCAGAGTCCAATGAGCTATAGTGTGGGTTTAGGAATTACACTTTTTAACTACGTGTAAAGCTTGCCAACAATAGCATGAAGTTGATGCTAAGCTAGTATCCACTATTAGTGGTTCTATGGACTAGTGAGATCTGCATAGAGAACTTTGGGTTCGTTGAATTTCATTTAGTTCATTTCCCTCCATCAAAACCTTTCTAATACAAAGCTTTGAGTGCTATTCTTGCTTCTGCTATGAGAGGACCATCCATCCATCCATCCTTATTAGCTTGATACAAAACAAATAATGTCATTCTAATGATCATGGCCATCTGTCGTAACACATGTTTGGTTGTTTGTTAATGCTGCATCAAAATTAACTTTGACAAAAGGTGGGGGGGAAGAGGTGTTCATGTTCTGGTACCTTTGTACCTCAGTAGTGGATTCCGAGGCTTGCAAATGAGTTTTTGTAGTTTGAGATGTGCTCCCTGCATTGGATTAGTCGTAGTCCTACATACCATCTGTCTATTACTTTGCATCCAGATTACATCACAACATATGGTAGCACATATTGATAAATTTCTTACCTCTTCTAGTGGGACCTTCATGGAGCTTTTTGAATTGAACACTATTCAGATCCATTCCTCCATAGATGACAGGTTGAGCTCTTCAATTCTAAAAGGTCATTGGGGATGATCACAAATTCCAAGTCACTAGGCACTTTAAAAATAGTTGCTCTATGGACTCTTGGGCTGCATTACTCATCTGCAGTTTAGGTCTTCTATTGAAAATATCAGGTTTAGCATCACTTTTGCTATGGGAACCAACATTAAGGTTATAGTTCTTACCCCATTTCTATCTTTGTCTGTCAGTGTGCTTCATTCCATTTTTCTATCATTGTTCTATTGATGCACTCCATACGTCATGATGAAAAAAATAGCCGTATAATAATTTATTTTCTTTCTTTTTCCAAGCAACCAAACATTGAGACTTGGCACATGGTGGTGATTGTGGCAGCGGCAATGGCAAGGTTGAGACTTGAGAGAGAGCAAAGCATGGCGATGGAGGAGAGAGATTGAGATCTTGAAAAATTCAGATAAGATGGGTTTGATGGGTTGGCTCGAGTGTTTATTGTCTAATAACAGTGGAGTTTCCCAGAGTCAAGTGCTTTAAATTTTAATTGACATGCCACTTTTTACACCCTTGATTTTATTTTAGATGCATCATGAAACTTGTGTTATCACCTCCACCATCTCCCATCCCTGATATTCAGCAATCCTTCATAACCTTAACGATGATCTTTGTTATTAATGAATTATGGGGTCTCAGGAACGATGCTCTACACAATGGGGGCCAACCTTGCATTCAGAAGTCCAGCAAGAGAATCTAGTAAAGAGCACAAGAGTTCTCCCTTCTCTCACTGCCGATCTTCACAATCCCAAACAGCTTCATAACCCGTGTTGGACTCTGCCTCCCCATGGTTGGATCAAGGTGAACTCTGATGCTGCCACAGCTACATCCTCCACTGCAATTGCCGCTGTTGCAAGAAACTCCACTGGCATGGTTGTTATGGTGAACTCTCATGTGGTTGTTCAAAATGCTTCCCTTGAAGGATGGTCCCAGGTTATCTTTGAAAGTGACTCCAAGGAATGCATAGATCCTGTGTCTTCTAATTTACCTTCTGATTGGACTATTAGCAATGTTATTAGCAATATCAGTACTTTAGTTGAATCTTTCAATAGGTTTTCCTTTTCTTGGGTTAGAAGATCAGGAAATTCTGCTGCCCATGTTGCAGCTAAATTATCCTTGAACTCTAACATGTCGTTAAGTTTTAATAATGATAAACTGTCATCAGCTCTTTGTAAGTTTGTATGTTTAGCAGATATCATCTTGTACCCCTTTCTTTTTGAGTAATGACGTTGAAGATTATCAACCAAAAAAAAAAAAAAAAAAGTAAGCGGAAGGCTCCTCGTTCAAAGTGAGAAAATTTTATGAGATGTTATCAAATTATACAAAAATTCCATTTTTTATTCTTATATTTCAAGAATAAAGTAGATATCAGCTTTATTCCATTATATATATTGTCCTTTAAAATTGTTATTGTTGATGACTGAGATGAATGTATATTCTTATGTTTATGATTGATGGATAAACATATCAGATGGAAGAGAGAGTGATAGACCCATTCACAAGGGGTCCTTTACAGTTTTATGTATATTCTATGATTCTCCACATAGCTTAGCAGTACCTTGTGGCAGAGGGTGGAAAAGTTGAAATGGCATCTACTTGTGGGATGGTGGCTGAGTATGATGTTTTTAGCATAGGGGTAGAGATGCTGATTGAAGGCTTCAAGGTGGGCATATGAATTATGGGTGTCCCAGAATATCCATTCAGGCTAAACGTTGCCATCCAACCGTTGTTTTCTACACTGAGAAAGAGCTGAAATAAAAGTATAACTCAATTCAACGATAGATTTAGTGTTTTTTATTCTTGACTAGATAAAGTTGCATAAGGTCTCTATAAGATGAACTTGCTGCCACTTTATTCATGAATTAACATCAAGAACACTTAGCCATGGAATTCAATTGAATCAAGTAACAAGAAATATTCATAGCCAAATAAAAATCAGTACTGCATGAAATCACAACTTACATAAAATTGAAGGTAGAATCGGATTAGGTAGAATAGGTTAGTCTTGCACCAGAGTTTCTTTCTTTCATTCTTTCTTTTTTTTTTGTTTGGTAATCACCAAAGTTTCTTTCTTTCTCTTTTTATTTTTAGCTCCCCCATATTTTGGCCGCTTACACACAATGTCTTTGCCCGAAACATGGAAAGCCAATACACAATTTCTGGCTGGTTACATGAAAAAGGAGAATGTGGCATGTCAAAGGAGGAGGTGTCATCTGGTGGCATTGTTTGTTGTAAAAGAAGTAGGACGTGTCAAGAAATAATTCTTGTGGTGTGAAAGGGAAAAGCATGAGGTGTCATGGGCTGGAAACTTAAATCTTTATTTGCAATATGGTACTTAAGTTTCTTCTTAATTGCACTAAGTCCCCTGCCTTTCAAGATTTTCTACAACATCACCCTTATCATCACCCTTATTTAACTTCCACATCAATTTAGTAAATGTCTTCTTTCATTTTTGATCACCATTTACTTAAGATATTACAAGCTTACCTTTAATGAATAATGCACGCATACTTAGTAATAAGGTTGGAGATGCAAGATATCACAATTATTATTGCATATGTTGATTCTAAATTGTCCTTACATCATAGCGTTATTTGAGATACTATCAATAACTATATTTTGTTGTAGAATTTTCTATTTAATGGGTCGGTTGTTGTATAATATATCAAGATCATCTTTTCAAATTCCAAATAACCTATTCAATGCCATTTGTTTGAGGAAGATGTTATTGTATAATATATTTTCCATACATATTCACCTTTGAGTAATCTAAAATCAAAGACCATCATTGTATCCTTGATTTTAGCCTTAATCTAGGATATTTGCCTCTCTAATTAGTCTACTATGAGTCCTACATATCTACACTACATATTTAACCTCCTCTCTGGTATTAGGTTGAACAAAAACACACAGTATACATCAAAGCATCTACAACCACACTTAAACTCATACCTAATTTCATAACATGCTTAGATGTCATTTTATTATTAGATTTCAGCATTTACACATGGGACCCACACATGAACTCAATGAAAAAAAAAAAATGGATGCACCAATCATAAGATTCATAACATGACACTTAACTATATTGTGATTTTAGGCATGGAGTTAGGACTTAGGTGCCTTCATAGATTTTCTCCACAAAGTACACATTTATTCTCATGTCTCAATTTCTCTTCATTGAAATTGTTGGGCTTGACAACCCTGACCTAAACTATATGTTTTTTTATTTATTTTTTTATGGGACCTAAATTATATGTTGGGTGGGCATGAGCATGGTTAATGGACCCAACACCTATCAACTATAGTGCCATTCTAGACTCAAATCCATCCAAGGCCCAAATTTCTTTTATGTATGCGGAACTTATGCAAATCCTACGAAGATGAGACATTCTAGGGACTAAAGAGCATGTGCAAAATCATTGTGCAATGGAGAAAATGACACTAGGACAAGTGACAGTGTTACTTCAAATGTGGATTCATAAGATACATTAACGTTTGGATTAATTTTCTCTAGGGCACTAATTATAGGGATTTGGGAAATGCACGATATTCAAAAAAATTGCGTAATAATATAGACAATCCATAGTTTTCTTAACACAAATTAACCAAATCTTGGGCAATGAAACAAATTGGGCACACCGGTGGCAATTAATTTGATAGTTGCCCAAAGATGTCTCATAAACCAAGATGTCTCAGGACATAAAACCTACAAAGTTGCACAATGATATCATTAAAACAAAATCGAATGAACTAACCCATCAGTCAGCTTATCAATTAACCACACCAATAAGCCCAATTGCCCAAGCCCATCCAACCCATCCCAACCCAACCCAACAAATTAGTTAAATGTGTCTTTACTTTACACTTTACGCCCAAGACTGAAATCTCTGTTCCGCCAAAAACATGTTCCTAACAAGGGATTCTCGTCCACAACCTCTGATCATTCCAATACTGATGATGCTGTATATTTGTGGAACCCCAGTATTAGAAAATTTAAGAGATTGCCTGATTCATTTTTAAGCAAATATTTTTCTAGCGACCAAGAAGTTTGGGTTTCTACCGGGTTTGCATATCAATCCAAGGCAAATGACTACAAGGTTGAAAAGCTTTGGAGTACTCCGGTTGTGGCTGAGGCTTACACGTTAAGCTCGGACACATGGAAATATGTTTAAATCTCACTGAGATCCAATGTTGTGGTCTCTGATATCGACTTGTTTTCATCTGCTCAATTTGTTAGTGGGGCTTTGCATTGGTCGGCTGAATGCGAAAGGGAAGGGGATTCCTAGATCAAAATATGATTTTGTCATTTGATGGAGATAATGCCTGATGGAGATAAATTGCATGAGCTAAGTCTATTCGTGTTCAAGGGAAATTTGGCTTTCATAACATATGGATACCCTGAAAATAATGACGGCGAACTGTCAGACTCGAAATGCTTTATTTGGGTAATGAGGGATTATGGTGTACATGAATCTTGGAATAATCTTTTTTCTATCTGGTTTGAAAATGTTGATATAAGTTTCTATGGTTGCACTGGGCATGGTGAACTTCTACTTGACAAGAAAGTCAAGGAAGAATCCAGTAATGATGAAATTAAAATACATTATTGCAATGAGTCTGATTCTTTCAAATGATCCTGAAACTTTACATGAGAAGGATCTTGGTATCCTATGATATGTTACACATATAGTTACCACGTTGAGGGAAAGCCTTGTGTTACTTGATGGAGGAATCGAGCTATCTGGATAAGAAGTGGAATCATTAGTGATAATCATTGCATTTTATTATTTAAGTGTGACTTGATTAAGACCATTATCATGTTGTTTCCTTTGGTATCATTCTGTTTTTCTGTAGGCATAAATTTACTGATATGATGTAAGTGAATTTAATTCAGATGTATATCAACCCTTTATGCTTGTGGCAATTTCATGAAGTAATATAAAATTTAATTTTGACTTTTTGTGTGCCTCTCTGATGGTGTTGCAAACTATTAGAATAGAGATCTTACTTAAATCCAAAAAATAAAAATAAAAATGGAGCAGAGAAGGGGGAGGAAAAGAAGCCCTATGATGAGAATGTTGAATTGGGATGTGGAAGTTCTTATGTGGTGAGTATAGGTCCAGCAAAGGTCTTGTGCTTGGTTCCTTGGTCAAAATGATATATTTCTTGCTAGTGGCTGCAGTGCATCTGCTATGCAATTTTAGCTTGTTGCGTTGAGAGAAAAATTGAGATGACATGTAGTGACTGAAATGGATTTGTGATCATGGATTGTCAACACCTTCACTATTTAAATTGAGATGGCTAAATCACATGTTCATTGCCAATGGTAATGAGAATGAATCAGTGTGTTTAGCTGCCAATACATTGTGTTTCTATTAGTATTGTTGTGGTCATTTAGTGAAGGTATTTTTTAACAGATTATAGTGTGAGGTAATATGCTAAGTGATTTTTGAACTTCAAAATTTATGGCAATCTGGGTAGTATTTCTAAACTTTTTTTTATATGAAGAAGATTTAAAGAGTTATTTTGAACTAAAGTTATCTTTTGCTTGGACATCAAACAAGTCTTTTTTTTTTTTTTCAAACTCTCTGGAGTTGATTTCCATTTTGAAAGTTGATCGCCATTGTAAATAGAACTTTTTAATTGATATCAAATTCTTTATCAGATTTCCCTAAAATCATAAATTTGTTTAATGACATCTATTGTCTTTGGTGTAAAATTTGGGAGGAGTAATAAACCATCTCCTTGGTTGTCCAATCTCTAGTTGCTTCTAGGAATTGTCTTTATTTATTTCAAAGTACACTTGTGACACTCCAAAAATTTATTTTTCCTGCAATTCAATCATTCCATCAAGAATGAGTACGAGGTATCCACAATTTCCATCAATACAGGTATACTTTGGTAGCTTCTGGTCAATTTTAGTGCCTTAGATTAAAGTTTACTTAAACCATTTCACAGTCAACCCCCCAGACATGCACATACTTCATTACGTGGATTCGTTTTATATTGAGTGCACCAAGGCATACAGTAACATTCTCCATCAAAATTTCAAAATTCATTCCTCACCATAGCTTAAAGACTTTACAGGGAAAAATTAAATAAACCCATATTTCGTCCTACTTTTCAAGCAGATATCTAAGCAAGATCAATATCATAGTATGGTAGCATCAATTTTTTTTTTTTTTGTGGGGTGGGGGGGTGGGGGCCTTTGAAGTTTGTTTTGTCCCAAGGAAAATTTATATCAGGTGTTCACAATAACACGCAAGGAGTTTAGCATATCATTGTGCAAACGTCAGCAAAGTAGTTCATTCATTACTGTTTGATTTCTTCTTCTTTGTTTTTATTGGGGGGTTGGAGGGAGAGGGGGGGGGGGGGGGGGGGGTGCAAGGGAGAACCAAAAGAAAACATAAAATTAGCTTTATAGTTCTCTTCGATTCTTTAAAAAAAAGGGGAAAGAAGCTTATTAGATCTCTTCCTATATCTTTGGACTCTGCTCCAACATATGCATTTTGGGTTCTACATCAAAACTTAATCTCAGAGGGAAGCTTTACTAACTGGAATAGGTTATAGGTGCAAGGTCATTGGATACATACAACATGGCTAGATCATCCAATGGTGCCACAATTCAGTTATATGTGGGTGACTTTGCTCCTTTACACGCACTGAATTTCCATCCTCAGTTTTGGTGTCAACACTTAAAGTTACGGGGGCTTCAGATTTTGCTGTTAGAGGTTGCTGCTGACTTTTGACTTCTGTAGCTTTAGATATATCTCCTGATCTTTGAGTCTCTAATCCTTGTTGATACTGAGTTTGAAGAATTGATTGGATGTCATAAACCCATCTTTCTTCCTACTTTTCAAGAATTGATTGCATCCCTATAATAGTACTTCAGTTGTTTGTTAATATATACAAAGAGTAATTTAGAACTAAATTTATGTTTTGATTGGATGTCATACAAGTCTTTTTTCGTTTTTTTTTTTTTTTTTTTTTTTTTTCAAACTCTCTGTAGTTTATTTCCATTTTGAAAGTTGAAATTGATAGACATTCCGATTCTTAAATTTCCATTTTTTTTTGTAAATAAAAGTTTTTCATTGATTTCAAATTCTTAATCAGATTTCTCTAAAATCATAAATTTGTTTGATGACATCTATTGTCCTTAGTGTAAAAGTTGAGAGGAGTAATAAGCCATCTCCTTGATTGTCTAGTCTCTGCTTTTGCATTGGTTGCTTCTAGGAATGGTATTTATCTATTTCGAGGTACACCTATGACACTCCAACAATTTATTTTTTCTCAAATTCAATCATTCCATCAAGAATGAGTACGGATACGGAGTACCCACAATTTTCATTGAAAACAGATATACATTGGTAGCTTCTGGTCAATTTTGGTCCCTTAAATTAAAGTTAAAGTTAAAACGTATCTAAGTCAATCCCCTAGACATGCATATACTTCATTAGGTGGATTCATTTTATATTGATTGCACTAAGGCGTACGGTACATATTCCATTAAATTTTCAAAACTCATTCCTTGCCATAGCTTAAAGGCTTTACTTCATAAGTATCATGAAATTTGTGTAGTGATTACCTACTATCCTCATTCAAAAAGAAAAAATTAAATAAACCCATCTTTCTTCCTATAGCATGGCCAAGTCAATGCCCTATCCAATTCTTGCAAATTTCAGCGTCGCAAAGGCCAAGGGATTGTTTTCCTTGACCCAAAAACTTTACATGAGAAGAATCTTGATATTCAAATTCAATACGGTTTAACTATAACTACTACTTTCATTGAAAGCCTTGTATTACTTGATGGAGCGACTGAGCTATACGGATAAGAAGTGAAGTCATTAGTGATAATCCTGTGATTTTCTTAAGTGTGATGCAAGTGAGATTAATAACATATTATTTCCTTTGGTATCATTTTGTAGCATTGGTATGATGGACAGTGGAAATTTTTATTTATGATTTTTTAACATAACTTAATGCTTGTGGAATGGATATCAAATACTGGAGGAGAAGAAGTTTGAATGATGTGCAGATTAGCTTGGGGTTCTGGAAATTTTCGTCTTTATTGCAGAGAAATAGGACATTCATGGAGGTCTAATAAGCTCAGAAGAAGGTATTGTGCACTTCACCAAATTGTGAGTCAAGAGTCAAGACCTGTGTGGTTGCTAGAGGGAGGTTCAAGAACTATTGTTTTGTATAGAGCATTTTCATTTTGTGTTTGCTTGACTATGTTTTTGGATAAAATATTCTTAATTCTTAGTGATAGTGCTTGTTTGAACTCCCTTGCTCTGTGTTGGCAATTATAAGTTGGCCGAATTTGCTTGCCTTTGGGCTTAGATTGGATGTCTTAAACTCATTTCTCTTCCTACTTTTCAAGAATTGATCAAAACCCTATAATAGCACTTCAGTTGTTTGTTAGTATATACAAAGAGGTAATTTTGAACTAAATTTATGTTTTGATTGGATGTCATACAAGTCTTTTTTTTCCTTTTCTTTTCTTTTTTTTCAAACTCTCTGTAGTTGATTTTTTTAGTTGAATTTTTTTTTTTTTTTTTTTTTTGGAACTCCCTTGCCCTGTGATGGCTGTTTGTTGTGTTCTTGCCAATCAAAGGACAAAATTTTGGTTCGTCTTTGCTTTTAAACCAAACAGGTATGTGCCTCAGATAAAGTAGAGAATTTGAGATGCACCTATGTCTAGGAGTGGTTTTCACTTGTTACTGTATAATCACTGTCTGCCTATGAGTTATGACATTCCAACGTTGTTTTTTATTTGTTTATTATTTTTTTATAATATTTAATCACTATATCAAGAATATGATTACTGCTAATTTTTTTTCATTTGAACAGTAAATGGTTTTTAAGCAAAATTGAAAATTTGTAGTTTATTGAAAATTTATAGTTTGTGGGTTTCGGATTATCTCTATCTACTTTTAATAATAGCTGTAGTTTAAGAATTTTTTAATTATTTAGGTGGCATACTCTTGATATCATCCCTCTTATCCAAATTACATCATGCATAACGGCCAGCCATTTGGAACCAAAAGTTTATCTTCCCATACCATATCAACACAAAAAATGTATTGTTGCAACTTACAGCTTTACCAAATCCTAACTATATCATAAACAAAAAATGCATTGTTGCAAAATGATAATGATCCTCCATTGGTAGTGACAGATTAAGCATGTAGGCTCAAAATTGTTTTTCATTCAAGCTGTGAATCTCTCTTCTAATCTTCTTCTTTTTAGTTTTTATTATTTCATTTTTACTTACTGGTCCGGAAAGTCCATATCACCCAGAATGCCGAAATCTTGGCCGGAACACCAGTTTAATCGAGTATTTGGGACAAAACGGAACATGGGGGTCCTTTGCACTGGTTTAAGCCATGGAACGGAAAATTCCAGCCATTCTGGCCATAATGGAAGAAATTCAAAACTTTGTATACAGTAGTTATCTAGGGTAAAACTAGCAGCTAAAAAAAGGATCTATATGATGAAAAGAAAGGAAGCATTCCCCTACATGTTAGTTGGTGGTATTGTAGATGGCAATATCTTGTTCTACTTCGACTGAATTGACTAATTAAGTTTTGATTTAAAAAAAAAATAGAGCAGGTAATAATTGTTAAAATATGTTGTGTAGATTGATAAATAAATGCAATTGTGTGAGTAGGGTTGTCCATCTCTAACTAGGACCCAACGAACCCGTTTGACTTGGACCGACCCAAATCAATACCGTCCGAACTAAGTTGAGAGGTTGTTGGCAGGTCTTCTTGAAAACCTGAGTTACCCGATCTGACTGACCAAACCCTTGAAAAAGGCTGGATCTACCTAAATCCGTTTACACTCGGCGAAAATGTGATGGTTTTTGCTCAAATCTGGTGAAGATCTCCTGGTTTTTGTTAGATTTGGATATAATCTAGCGGATTTCGCTTGAATCAGTGAAGATTTGGCGGTTTCTACTAAGATCTGGTCGTTTTTGCTCAAATCTAGTGAAGATTCGATGTTTTTAACTCAAATCTAGCAAAAAAATTACAAATCTTCAACAAGAACAACTTCTGCCAATGTCTTCATCAGCTTTGACCAACCAGATTGTTGTCCGACCAAGTTCGATCCAACTTGACCAGTGGGTTTTCATGGTCAACAGCGAGTCTTTCAGCCAGAAACCCAATGTCAACGGGTCAATTGCGAGTTGGACATAAACTCGACCCAAGCCGACTTGTGGACACCCCTATGTGTGAATTTATGTTTTACCGCTTGTTTCACACTTTCATCTAGAAAGTTTACAAAATCTTTTGGGAATACAAAGCAACACAAACACTAAGAAATAAAATCATTGAAAAACTTTATGGACATATATATTTTCTAAAATGTGTGAGTGAGTGTGGTGTGGTTTTTTTTATTTTTTTAGAAGGTGTATGGTGTACTTGAAGAGTTGTGCTTTTTTCTTTTTAGAAAATAAAACTAGGACAGTTTAACAAGCTTCAAAGTAAAATTATTTTCAAGATAATTATCAATTTTTTCTACGCAATATGTGTGGTAATTTAAGCATGATGTGGTCGGCATTGACTAGAACATTACATGAGTCCTTCATGGGGAACATGTTGGCCACCTAGTCTCATGTTCGATCAATTTCATACAAGCTTGTTTTCTTTTCTTTGTTGTTCTTTTTTTTTTCTTTTTTCCTCCTTGTGGGAATTTCACACTAGCTCTTGGATTCCCTTAAAATAGTGTTATCATAAATTGAATAAATGAAACTTCCTTTTCTTTTTTCAAGTCCCAAACTTGATATGAAATGAATTAAAGGATGAATTTATTAACAATAACCTTTTTTAGTGATAGATAGTAGATACGATAGGTTCATAAAAATATAACAGTTTATTTTGGAGTAAGCTATATTTGAATTTAAGTCCCTTAATTGAAAATAAAATTATTTTTAGTTAAGTTAAGAGCATGCAAAATTTTTATCTATTTTAGAATAAGGATCTAATTTTTCTATTATAGCTAACCATTAATTTTTCAAAATATTCAAATATGATTATTTATTCTATATTTTATTTCATCAAAATATCAAAATTTTAAAATTATTTCTCTCTCTTTACACACAATAACCACTATTCAGTCTCTTTTTGCACCTTCAGGAAACTCAAAGAAATAAATAAAATTTTTGCATAAGTTACACTGACTTGTATATTTGCACAAGCACTATAGCAGATTCTCATTTTGCATATTTGGTTCATAGTTTGATGTGAATGATTTTTGGAATTAATTAGCTATTTTTTGAGTTTTATGCTATTTTACATTAGCCATTGCAAATGCTTTAGCTGTGACTCATGAATTTATTAGTAATTTTTTGTTTATTTTGATGAGGTGAGAGATTTAAATATTGAATGTTTTCGCTATAAATACTAGGAAGTGTCTTTTTTTTTTTTTTTTTTTTTCCTTTGTTAAGAACTAGTAAGTTGCCTGTGCGATACACAGATAATGTCATAATGTTTTACGTAAAATGGTTATGAAGAATTTTTTAGATATATTATAGCATAATTGTTAAATAAGTTTGTTAGTATTGAGTTCATCATAAAAAGCAATAATTATAAATTGCATACACATTAATCATAATTATTTAGTTTAAGTAATGAACAATAAAAACACAACTTTGGAGGAATATTGTAAAATAAAAGTTAATATAGAATGTGTCTTTCTCTTTCTTCTTAATTCTAAAACAAAATACACTTATGGATTTCCCACATCAATATCCCAAATACCCATAGTCAATCACAGCCTTTAAAAAACCCTCAAGTCCACAACGTTTGACATTAAGATCAAAATCGTAATTGCAGTTGTCACTCAATATAAAATGCAAACCCCTTCCTTGGTTGTAGCCAACTCATACGGGTTAATATTAGATAGGACAACAATGTTGAAGTTAGGTAGATGTCATTGAAAGATTGAAAGTAAATAACATCATTTTGGTCTGTGTGTATTTGACATGGGTTGACATGAAGGACTATGTATAGATGTATATAAAGGAGGTTCGTAGGAATATTTTCAAGAAAATTTTTAGAGGTGCTACTTTCTATGTAAATATTTGGGTAAATGAATGCTTGGAATTCATATCTTTTATAAATTTTACAGGTTTCTCGTTATTCTAAATGAAAAATATAGGAGAATGTGAAAGCAAATATAGATGTAAAACCTAATAATTTTCAATTGTTACGATTATATGTCCAATTTGATTGATCATATCCCTAAAGAACAAACGATAGAAAAAGGTAAAAAGCTTCAATTTTTATACCTCAAACTTCCTCATCAGCCAAGCAAAGGATTTTTTTTTTTTTTTCCTTCTATAGTGAAATCATAATTTCCATCACAATTGAAGGTAAAAAAAAACATACTTTAAGCTTACAATCAAATGATAAAATTACAAACAAATATGCATCTAAAAAATCAAAGAATTTAAATATATGAATAACAAAACTTAGCTAGCAATGAAAAAACAAAACTTCAAACAAATATATATATATATATATATATGTGTGTGTGTGTGTGTGTGTGTGTGTATAGAAAATCAAAGAATTTGAATTATATGAACCAAAAAAGATAACCTAGCGTGAATGATTTTGACTCTGGTTTTCATCTCCTATTCCACTAAGCCATAGACACCCTTTTTTTTTCTCAAGTTACAAAGAAAGTAGTTGAAGGAAAAAATTGGGGCTTCTAATCTGTAGAAGAGTTTGTCCTCAAGTCAAACATTTGAAATTAGTGATTTTTTTTTTTTTTGGGTTTTTTATTAGACATCCAAAAAAATATAAGAAGCAAAAATGAACCCTTAAGTATAGAGACAATAAGAATTGAGAGACGGGCACTATTGCACAAATGAAACCAAAGACATACACTTCAACAACAATAATATAATATTTATGTAACTCTAGATTCCATCTATGCTTTTCACAATTTGGCATACAATCAGATTAAATACATTAAAATTAAAGCGAAAATAGGCACGATTGAAGCACTTACAGCATTCAAAGAAAGAAGAAATTATCGAAGCGAGACCAAAAGGGTTGACACATATTTAGCATGGTAGGAATGATTCACAGCATTGTACTTGTACTTGTGAAGAACCACTATTAAAGCTAAACATGAACAATGGATTACGGATTAATTGATGTACTTAGTAGGAGCATTTGGATGAGGATGATACCAAATATGATAAAGCAAATCCAAACATAAGAAACAAAGGTCCAAATCATGCATGGAACATATATAAAGAAACATGAGTAGGTAACAGTAGATTTGAGAACATTGGAAAAGGTGGCAAAAATGGAAAAAGAAAGAGTAACCTAACCTTTTGGAATTTGGAATCATAGACACACAAAGAGATCAAGCAAGGCTTAGCTTGAGTGTGAAAGATATATAAATATTTGGAAGCGTGGAGAGCATGACTGTAGTGGATTTGAGGGCTATTCAACTTCTGCACTCATTCCTTAAAGTTTGAAACAAAACCTCCTGCATGACCAAACGGTAGGAAAAGAGAAGAGACATAAGAACTAGAGTAGCAAGAGGTGAAAGCGTAATGTTGGGATTAGCGATAAACTCTAGGAATACTATGATTTATTAAGTAATAGTAAAAATAATTTACTAATTGGGTAGGAGTTAAAAACCTTTAATGAAAAGAGGGTAAAAATGTTAAACGTAAAGTTAAAGCGCCACATGATATGACAGGAGCTCATGCACTTTCATATGAGAACTTTGTTTTTTTATATATATTGATTGATTGATGTTTAGAATATCTACTAGGCAAAAATATCATTTCGATCTTTACATTTTAGAGTTATAGTTTCTACAATTTGGTAATTGTCTTTGTTATTTTCAACTTAAAATCAATTTAATTATCAAAAAATGCGTATGTGGCAAACAGTGAGTATACACTAGAAAAAATTATTTAATTGCTATTTGAGAAAACTAAGTCAGCAATTTTATGAAAAAAAAAAAAAATCCACATCACACAAATAAAAACAAAAAATTTGAATGATGAGTTGAAAAGAAATTCCCCAGCTTTCTTGCATTTTCTTGTCAGCCAAACACAAGAAGCCCAGAAAGTACAAACTTAAACTAAACCCAAAAAATTTCACCGTAGCCAAATTCTAATTTAGGAAAATGTAGGAAAATAAATCCAACCGATCTGTAGCAGATCTGAAGAGATCGATGGAGGCACAGAAGTAGAGCCTGGTGGCTCCGTCCCAAGCCAAAAGGTTTTGCGGCAGTGACCTGGCGGATGTGGACCACGCCTTTGGTGGAGGAGAAGACGGGTAGTTGTGAACGGGTACCTCATTTTTTGTTTTATATTTGCTTTTGGTCACTGTTTCTCTCTCTTAGTTTTTCTCTGCTTATGCTATGAGCTGGTTGTTTTAAGACAGAAATTATTTTTGGTTGGTCAAACAAGCTCGAGGAGTGGTTTTGGGTAAAATAAGAGATCCACGGCTTGAAATTGAAATAGAATTTAATATTGGTGAATTTTTTGGGCTGCGTCTAAATTTGTGTTTTGGGTTTGTAGTGTTTGGCTGACTAGAATATGCCATAGCAATTATTACTATTATTTTATTATCAACGTTAGTATCAAGTGTGCTAAGTGTGCACACATTTACCACGTAAATATTTTTTGTTAATAAGTTAATGATTGAATTAAAATTGATTTCAAATTAAAAATAATAGGGATCAAACTAATTGCTATCAAAATATAAGAATCAAATTAAGTGTAACCTCAAAATATAGGAACCAATATAGTATATTTGCCTATTTACTAAAAACTAGCTACTGCATCTATAGCTTAGACCAATATGTTCCATCAGAAAGTATAATTAAGTTACAAGACTTTATTAAATATTTGGAAGGCTAATGGAGAGTACATTAAAGAAATTACCTAGATATTCCATGATAAGAGGTACTCGACAATAATAGATAAGTTTGCATAATTTCAATGCACCTTCATATCCATTGGAAGCCATGAGGCATGACTCAAGTCATCAGTCAACAAATAGCTTCCACGAAGCTACGGTTCCTTTCCATACAAACTTAAAAACAACTTCTTCTTCTTTTCTTTTCTTTTTCTTTTTATTTTTATTTTTATTTTTATGGAACTTGAAAACAACTTTTACAAGTACACTCATCCTTATATTTGATTCTTTATTGCTTTCTCATTAAAACATCAATAAAAAATACAACTTGGTGTCCCAACTTCCAACATGTTAAATTAAACTTTTTGATAAACTTGAAAACGACTTTTGCAAGTAGAGTCAACCCATGACTAGATTGTGAGCAATGAAATTTTACACTTTGATGTACAAAAAAAAAAAAAATCAAAACTCAAAAAACTTTTCAGCATGAGCTTTATATCTTCTATAATGGGCTGTAAGGCCCAATTGATATCATAGGAATTCTTACGTGTAGAGTCTAGAGGCCAACCTAGAAAAAAGTTATCCGTGAGTAATTCAACTCAATGGCTAAAGACTTGCCCTAAGATAATTTCTTAGTAAGTTTAAGTTTTATCTATTCACTCTACCCATGATTCTATGAGATGAGATTGACTACTTCTAGAGAACTAAATAATAAAATATTCAAATGACCAACATAAAATGGCGCAAGTGTAACAATATTCCAAAAGCTGAAGTGTAGCATTTATTGTTTCTACGCTCTTTTTGAGTCACATCAACGGCCATGTCATTGACCCTGTTGGCTTTTTTTTTTTTTTTCCTTTTCTTTTACAATAAACATTTTTCAAATTATTATTCCATCATAATATATATATATATATATATATATATATATATATATATATATATATATATATATGTTTCTCTCTCTCTCTCTCTCTCTCTCTCTCTCTCTCTATTAATATTTCCTAGCATTTTAATATTCCATTTATTATTCCATTAACTCAATTTAATAATATTTCTCTCTCCATCAAACCCAATATGATCACTCTCTCTCTCAATTAATGTTTACTAACTTTTTAACTTTCCATTTATTATTCCATCAAGCCCAATTTTCTTATGGGTTCTAATTAGTTTAACTAGTAAAGTTTCTGATGATTGAATAAAAAATCTAGGATTCAATCGCCACCTACACCAAAAATCAATTGGTGTCTTGGTCTGATGATAAAAAGCTATTATCAAGAGCAAACGTCATAGGTTGAAACACTCTTAAAAAAAATAAAATGAAAACGAAATTTGTGACACTTTACCGACTGTACCATTGATTTGCATCTTTTAATAGACTAGTGTATTGCAATGTATTAAAAAATTGGTTTTCATGAACTTTTTTTTTCATACTTTGATCTCCTATTTACATTAACTCATGCAAAAATTTCTGTCTATTTTAACATAAAAACCTACTTTTTCTATTTTACACATTCACTTTTCAAAATACCTCAGATCAAATTATTTGCTTTACACTATATTTCATTAAAATATTAATTTTCTTGATTATCTCTTTCTTCACAAACAACACACACCATCCACTCTCTTCCTTTATCCTCGGCATAAGTAAAGAAAGAATAAAAAACTAAATGCAATATGAATAGTGCTAGTATAAATTTACACAGATATTATAACAAAAATGTATTTTTACACAATTTTCAATCAACTGATATAAGTGAATTTTGGGCTTGGTTGGGTAAAATGTGATAATTATTCTATCATACAAGCACTAATGTGTGTGCTTTGAGGGTCTAAATCCTAGTTTCGTCCTTGCATAAGAGTGACGCATGTCATCTTACTAGTGTTGGTTCAACCGAGTTTGTATTCAAATTTTATCCTATGACTAAAAGTATGTGTGGATGATTTTATCAATCGCCCCCAACTTATTTGAAAGAATTTTCCTTCAATTTAATTGAAGATAAAATATGTTTTGATGTAGTTATATGAGACTTTATCTATTCTCTTGAGATTATTTGTAGACTACGCCTATAGACTTATGTGATGCATGAAAATATATAATTATTTTGTGATATGGTATAATGTGTAATTTTTTCTCTGAAATTTGTTCCCTCTAAAAATGAAACAATTTCTTCAAGTATTTTTCATCGCTCTATTTCTACATATATAACATTCTATTATTTTATATTTGAGTCTGTTTGATTGATATTTTTTTAAAGGAGGTCCCTATTCTTAATTTTAACTACTATTTATAGTGCGTTTGTTTTCCTAATTTGTTTATTTAGAACTAAACTTTTTAAGTTACAAATATTATACAAATTTCTTCTTCCCTTATGGAAATTATCGTGATAATCAAAACTAACCAAAAAATTAAAATTAAACTAAAGGCATTAATTAAGATAGATGATATAATAATTTATTACTCACACAATTTGTAGGCACATTTAAATATATAACCACGTAGATTTTATTTGAATATAAACTCAAATCTTTACTTTCAAAATAGTTAAGTGTCAATACAAACTAAAATCATCAAAAATTATAAGAGGGAAAAGGATTCAGATCCTCTAGATTTCCTAGGATACTCTACTAATAGATTTCCTTAAATTCTAACAACTATTTTATGATTTAAGGGCCTAGATTTTTCCATGTTAGCATTGCACTAACAATAATCTTAATTGTTTTGTTTGTAACATTATTTTATTATTTTAAGGGTGCTATTAGTGGAATGTTGACATGGTAGAATTTAGACCCTTAAATCATAAAAGAGTGGTTAGGATTTAAGGAAATCTATTTGGTAGAGTATTCTAAGAAATCTAGAGGATCTAAATCCGAGGGAAAAAGGAGACTTGTGATGGAGAATTAAAAAATACAACACTAAACGTATCAACAAAATATAGAATTATAAAAAATAAAAACATAAAATTTCATCAACTTAAGGGTTAAGAAACAATAAAAATTCAACAAAAGAAAGAAAACAATTGTGAGAGAGAGTATTCACCTTTTTGTTGAAAGCTCAAAGAGAGAATAGTGATAAAGATGTTTACACATGAATGTGCATTGTTAAGAAAAAAGATTCTCACTTTCTCCCATTTCCAATTCACCTACATGTTGAATATATAATCATTAGTTTTTTTTTGGTTAACAAATATGTAATCATTAGTTACTTTTGGAATATAGGGGATGATAGAGATATTCTAAGCCAATAAGGCAATAAAACAAACCACATTCTTGAAAATTATATCATGATGTTTTTCCATTAAATTATTTAAAGACTTCTCTTTCTATACGTTGGGCGGCTGTAAAAAATTATAAGAGGGAAAAGGATTCAGATCCTCTAGATTTCCTAGGATACTCTACTAATATATTTCCTTAAATTCTAACCACTATTTTATGATTTAAGGGTTTAGATTTTGCCATGTTAGCATTGCACTAACAATAATCTTAATTGTTTTGTTTGTAACATTATTTTATTATTTTAAGAGTGTTATTAGTGGAATGCTGACTTGGTAGAATTTAGACCCTTAAATAATAAAATAGTGGTTAGGATTTAAGGAAATCTATTTGGTAGAGTACCCTAAAAAATCTAGAGGATCTGAATCCGAGGGAAAAAGGAGACTTGTGATGGAGAATTAAAAAATACAACACTAAACGTATCAACAAAATATAGAATTATAAAAAATAAAAACATAAAATTTCATCAACTTAAGGGTTAAGAAGCAATAAAAAATTCAGCAAAAGGAAGAAAATAATTGTGAGAGAGAGTATTCACCTTTTTGTTGAAAGCTCAAAGAGAGAACAGTGATAAAGATGTTTACACATGAATGTGCATTGTTAAGAAAAAAGATTCCCACTTTCTCCCATTTCCAATTCACCTACATGTCGAATATATAATCATTAGTTTTTTTTTTTTTTTGGTTAACAAATATATTATCATTAGTTACTTTTGGAATATAGGTGATGATAGAGATATTCTAAGTCAATAAAACAAACCACCTTCTTGAAAATTATATCATGATGTTTTTCCATTAAATTATTTAAAGACTTCTCTTTTTATACGTTGGGTGGCTATAAAAAATTGGAGAGAAGAGAAAATGAACAAGGCAACCTTTTCTTTTATTTATTTAAAAAAAAAAAAAAGATCTTTCAATTTGTGTTTATTTAAGTAGACAATACGATCATAGGAATGTACCTAAGAATATGCCATGCTTATTATTATTATTATTTTTTTATATAAGATAAAAATTTTACTCTAACCTAATTTAATCTAAGTGTATATATGTGTAAAGTTCATTTATGGAGACTTGAACCCCAGCCCTAACCCTCCACACCCCACAAGTACTTATACTTATGGAATGATCATCGCGCTGAAGGTGCACAGTAGTGTCATGATTAATTTTAAACAAACATAATGCCTTTAGGGAAAGATTCAACTACTCTGATTATCTTTGACTTAAGAATATGTATTTTTAATTTAAATACCTTTTTTTTCCATGGTCCCCTCCATGTCAGTACAAACATAGTGGATTCTGGAAAAAAATATATGTTATCTCAACAGAATAAAAACCAAAACCACGTTGTGTGATTCAACTATAGGTACATACAGTATATTAGTTTATTCTTTTATTATTATTAACCAAGAATCTTAAACTACCCTTCTTCTCGTAAAAGAAAAAAAAAAGATCTGTACCTACCCAATATATTTTGAATCCCTCTCTTAACAAAAGTTATCATTCTTTCTCATTATCAAACCTAAAATTATTCTTAATTGACTATTGAGGTAAGTCATGAGTCAAGTCATAAAATTGCATTGAGGCAACTTCGTGGAAGAGGGATCTCTAGTTTTATAACTTTTATTGACTATATTAGGAGCCACTATAACCACTATATTATTATTATTATTATTATTATTATTAAAAAAAAGAAAAAAGAAAAAAGAAAAGGAGTTACTAACACACTATGGCCATCATTCAGAATGAATAGAATATATTGTGAAAATGAGTCCCTATTAGCCATCTTTTTCCCAATCAATTCCATATTTCTAGTTTGATTTCTTCTCTCTGAGATTCAATTCTAGCACACTTGGTGTAAATCATCATTCTTTCATCAATTTCCCAATCAAATTCGCCTATTCAAAACCTTTTAAATTTAGTACTCTTAACTCATCGGTGAAACTCCACTCGAATTGCAAGCCTTCATTCATCTCTTATCATTCCCATTAATTTATCATATCTTTGATCTTTCTTACCTTCTACTCTTCCTTTTACATCTTCTTGATCTTCAGTTAACAGATATCAATGACTTTCTTGACCAACGAAGGAGCCTCTTCTTTTTTTTTTTCTTTTCTATCCACCAATGGAACTATAATTTATTACTCACACAATTTGTAGGCACATTTAAGGCAACTTTTTCTTTTAATCATGTCAATAATGCATATTGTTTACTACATAAGTATTTTTCGTTAATGAGTTAAGGGTAGAGAGCAGATTGACGGCAAATTGAAATAGTAGGGATTAAATTGATTGCTACCAAAATGTAGGAACCAAATTGATTGTGACCTCAAAATGTAAGGACCAAAATGATATTTTGGCTAAACTCAAATCTCCACTTGCAAAATAACTAAATATTAACCTAAACTAAAATCATCATAAATTATAAGAGAGAAAGAGGAGACTTGTGATGGAGAAATAAAAAAATACAACACTAAAACGTATCAAGACAATGTAGAATTAAAAATTAAAAAAAAAAACCATAAAAGATTTCATCAACTTAAGGGTTAAGAAACAATAAAAAATTCAGCAAAAAAAAGAGAAACAAAAAATTGTGAGAGAGAAAATATTTGTCTTTTTTTTCGAAAGTTCAAGGAAAGAATAGAAAAGCTATGATTATAAAGATATATCTTACGGAATACGATTGTTCCCCTTCTCATGTAAACATTATTATTTTTTAATTATCAAGTGTTACATGACAAAAAATAAATAGAAAAAGTGGTCCTATACAAACATTCATTAAATAAGAACATTAACAACATAAAATGCCGTGACCTGTTACCCTTGTCACTTTGCCTTTAAATGGTCAAAAAAATATTATAAAAAAAAAAATTAGTATCTGATATAGAAAATTAATAAAAAGTAGCCTATAAAATATTTTAATTCTCAATTTTCTATATAAAAATGTTCCTTACATAAAGACCAATGACTATATACAATATTGTGACATGTTACCTCCGTGATTTTGCCTTGAAATTATCAATAAAAAGTAATATATGATAGCTAGAATTATTAAAGTGTAGCCAATAGAATATATATATTTTTTGAGAAGGAATATAGAATATATTAATTTGTTTTTTCTTGATTTGAAGTCTGCTAGCCAACGACTCTGGTCTGGCCACACATTTATTTTTTCTAATTCTTTATTATCTAATTGAAAATTATGTGCCTGTTTAGCAGAATCTAGCACATGAATGCGCATTGTAAAGTGCATTTCAAGAAAAAAAAAGATTCCCACTTTCTCTCTTAAGGAAACTTCGTGGAAGGAGGATGGAAGAAGGATCTCTACTTTAATGACGTGACTCACTATAGCCATCGTTCAGATTGAACACAATATATTGTGAAAAGGAGCCACTATGAGCCATCTTTTCTTATTACATATTTCCAAT
This sequence comes from Quercus parvula, assembly GCA_030820535.1. Classification (NCBI taxonomy): domain Eukaryota; kingdom Viridiplantae; phylum Streptophyta; class Magnoliopsida; order Fagales; family Fagaceae; genus Quercus; species Quercus parvula. The sequence continues at coordinate 52,550,209 of JAUAME010000003.1, forward strand.
TCGATTTCTTCTCTCCGATATTCAATTCTAGCACACTTGGTGAAAATCATCATTCCTTCATCAATTTCCCAAATCAAATGCACACTCAAAACATTTCAAATTTAGCGCTCTTAACTCATCCGTGAACCTCCACTCCAATTGCAAGCCTTCATTTATCTATTATCAATCCTATTAATTTCGTTACATCTTTAATCTTCTTACCTTTTACTCTTCTTTTTTCATATTCTCAATCTTCAGTCAACAGATCATATCAATGGTTTTCTTGACCATTGAAGGAGCCTCCTCTTCTTCTTCTTCTTCTTCTTCTTCTTCTACCCACGGATGGGACTTTGATGTCTTCTTGAATTTTCGAGGTAAAGATACTCGTAATAATTTTACAAGCCATTTATATAAGGCTTTGGATGACCAGGGTTTTAAGACCTTCATCGATAATAACCTTCTGAGGGGAGAAGAAATTTCAATGGAACTTCTTAAAACCATTAGATCGTCAATGATTTGGATTGTTGTATTCTCTAAAGATTATGCATCTTCTCCTTGGTGCTTGAATGAACTCGTCGAGATTTTTAAGTGTAGGAGTGAAGACCGAAAGGTTATACCAATTTTTTACAAGGTGAGCCCATCAGAAATACGTGAACAAGATGGAGAGTTTGGGATTGCACTAGCTAATCATGAAGAAAAATTCAAAGATAAGGTTCAGACATGGAGGGAAACTTTAGCTAAAGTAGCTAATTTGTCTGGATTTACTTACAAAGATGGGTATGTATTTAATTAATTACTATTTTGGTGTGCTTTTGTTACTTACATACTTTTATTGTTTTTTCTATTTAATAAATTATGTTATCATTGTTGACATTGAAGATGGTGGTGGTGGTAGTGGAGTGAGAGAGTAGGGTCGACGAAGGTGAAGGGGAGGGTTTTTTTTTTAATATATATATTTTTTTAAAACTGGGTTGATGCCAAGGATTTTAGTCAATAAATTATCATATAGCATAATACATTAGATTAGAAGACCACTAGATATTGTTGATGAGATCTTCCAAGAGGATCAAATAATTTATTTATATTCTAAAAACTAAGGTAGTTAAGCTATAAAGATCAATAGTAAAATTAGAATAATTTTAAATTAACTTTTCTAAAAAAAAAAAAAAAAAAGAATAATTTTAACTTGGTAAATGTTATCAATTATGACAACTCTGTGTTGTTTTATTGGTTATAAGCTTTTAATGGTTTTGTTATGACTGCTAATTAATTACGAAAGTATTGTTTCTCTCATATTTTATTAGTTTTTGATAAAGTATAATTATTATCACATGCACCTTGCTTCCTTGCCGAACATTGGCATTTGCATTTACCGATCCCACCCCATTAACCCATCACTATGGTCGCGATGTCTTATACCAATAATAATACATCACAATGTACACTTCCTTTTAGCACCAGAAATTGGTCATCACTTTTATGTTAACATCTTTCACGATTTTTCTATGTATCACACACTTCATCAATATAAGAATACCATTTTTTTTATATATTAACAATTGAAAATTAAACAGATAAAATAATCAACAATCATATTGCACGTACTAAACAAAAATTTCTTCCATCAAACTTCTTTTTTTTTTTTTAAATTAATAAATCTACCTTATTGCCACATCTACTCTTATGTCCTATCCTAATTACATCTTCTTTCAAACCATTCCACCGCATCAGTGAACTTCACGTTGTAGTGGTAGTAACATAGTGCACGAGTAACACACTTAGACTCTTCATTGCATATCTTGCAAAGGGTGTTAGACAAAATATGTGGTGTAAGATCTCAAATAAATTAGAAGATTGAATTGTATGATATTTTATTAGATTTATAGTTATTGTACCTAATAATAGGTAATATTTTATAGTCATTCGGTAACTAAATTGAAAAATCAATTGGTTAAACCCCAGAAGTGCATGTATATGGTCTATAATTACTTGATCATGTAACTGTTTTATAATTTACTATTGAATGCTCAATAAATATCATGCTCAGAAAAGATTTTTCATCCTGGGATTTAATAAGAAATAAAAAAATAATAATGAAGCGAATAAACAAATCAATAAGGAGAATTAACCATTAAGGTCTTTTTGTTTCTCTTCTAAAATAAAACGTCTTTTGCCTAAAAAGCTATTCAGTCCTTTTAGTAGTTTGCTTGTAATTAAGGGGTGACAGCCATTAATCAATATAAGCAGTAAAAAAAAGACGTTATATGAACACTAAAAATTCCACCAATATGATGAGAAATTGTTAGGTTCATCAGGAGGACTGCTAACGTGGTCATTCCTAACCTTCCAACCAATAAAATACTGTTATTTATGCAAATGTGACATCATTTAGTAATTTTTAATTTTTATTCTTTGTGCTGATTAGGAAGCTCACATATACATTTGCGTAAATGATATTATCTCATTAGTCAGGAAGGACCACATCAACAGTCCTCCTGATGTAAATAATAATTTCTTCAATATGACACCCCTCTTCAAATTGCTTTTAGTTTTACCTTTTAATTTTTAAGAAGACCTATTAATTGTCTTAATGAATACAAAATTTAAAAGAAGTATACCATTATTTACAAATTACAATTATCTTTCGTATAATATAATTACAAGAAGCCTTACGCATTTGTGGTGAATTGGTTGTGAGTTTTTCTGTGCTTTAGTACAGACTACCAGTCTTCCTTTTCTTTAAATTCACTTCCATTACGGTTCACTTTCTCTTCCTCAACTAAACTATTGTTAACACTACAAATAAAAAAATAAAAAATAAAACAGAACTGTTGCCCTCAAATCTCCAACCCAGAGATGCCTTCTATTCCTCTTCATCTTATCCACCACTAATTATATTGTTTCCATCCCAATTTTTAGTTTTTCACAACCTTATTTCTCTTTTTCTCTCACACATTGATTATTCATTTAAGCCTTTCAATGTTGTATCTACCCATGAACATTCTAAATACAATCCACCCCATCATCCACAACAAATCATTTTGGTTTGGTATTGATTGTTCTACACAAAATTATAATCACCAATTTGAGAGGACATGGATTGTATTTTTCATAGAATTTTGAAGTTAAGTTGGCAATATGATGATCTAATCTTCTTTTTTTTTTTTTTTTCTTTTGGTCTTTATTCTTTTTCTTTTTTGAATTCTTACATCCAAAATTTGTAAGGTGTTTCTGTTGTTTTCTTTCTCTAATTTTCCAATGTATTGACTTGTGTAATTGTTAACCAACTTTTGATTGTTAGAGCTGCTTTATTTGGCCATCATTGTTGTTGAATTTCTCATTGTTAACTGACTTAGATTTGATAAAAAAAAAATATGCTTGGGTGTTTCTTTTTTATTTTTAACAAAATGGTGGATTTATAAATATTTGTAGAGCAATAATGATATCATAGTAGTCTCAAAATCTTTAGTGTTACAACTTGCAATTTTGTTATTGTTGCATCCTAGTCTCAAAACCCTCCATTAGATTTCTTGCTTCTTTTAGCTTTCTTGGTAAGCTTTTAAATACTTTCTTTGCTTAGCTGATCATCTTTGGGAAAATTAAAAGTCGTGAAAAGAACAAGACAAATATAATATACTCTGTAGCATTAGTATCTCGTTATGGATTACCATTATTCAAGGAATGTGTTAGTAATGGTAGATGAAGTTGAGCATTTCTCTTCTACTCATAAAGTTTGATTTTGTTAGTTTCAATTTAATCTTTGATGTTCCAAAGTTTGGTTTTGATGAAGAATAAGTCACCATGAGTGCCTTATTGCATAATCTTTTGTGCCCTCAAAAAAGGGAAAAATATTAGGTACCCCCGAAGTACCATAAATGCGTACTCCCTCCTCTTACATGAATGGTGAGTCCTACCATGAATTTAATTAATGGGACCCACCATTCATGTGAGATGAGGGAGTAAGTATTTATAGTACTCCGAGAGTACACAATAATTTCCCAAAAAACAGATACCTCTAGGTTATGCAATTGGGTTTTGGATGGATTCTATAGTAGGAAGCTAGATTTCCTTGTTGTTTAGTCATATATTTCATAGTTTTGCTTCCCTGCACAAGCTTTGATGGGTTATAATCACTTAAAAAAGAAGTTTAATTGGTTAGCATAAGCTCCTATAATGGGTATTTGATAGTCACTGATAAAGAAACTACGGTGATATACTTTGCTTAAAATCCTAAAATGTGTATTTGGTAGTCACGGATAAAGTAGTTATTTTTGGTACAATTGCCTAAATATTTGCATATAAGTATTTTATGATACTCTTTAGTATTATTTGGATTGTTGTATATCTTTTATGGACTATCTTCTTAGGAGCTTGAACTAAATAAAAAATGGAAAACAAATCAACTTCTTCTTCTTCTTCTTTTTTTTTTTTTCATCAATCACAACTGGCAATGTATTCAATTGGCTTTCCTTATAAAATAAACAATGTTAAAAATGAAAAAAAAAAAAAAAAAAAAAAAAAAATATATATATATATATATATAACACATAGCAATTCAAACGGATAGAGGATTTGTATTCGTAATATGGAATATAATTTCATATGACATTTGAATGTATAAATTTAAAAAAAGTTTTTCTGTGCATCGCTTTGGCTAATCACTAGTATCATATATAATAGATGCAGGAAGTTACAAAAGATGATATGTGTCATTATTTTATGCATTGTCAAAGAGACACGTGTCACTATTATGTGTATCCACCAATTGTAGGGACCCAAATTTTATATTATATATTATGTATAGATAGATAGATGCTAGAAAAAGAATAATTTTAATTCACATGATGTTATATATTTAGACAACTTATCTCTCAAAAAATAAAAATAATTCTTACAACTCTTCTTCTTTCATTAGTTAGAAACTTTTAAATGGTTTTGTGACCACTAAATGTCCAATTTTGAAAGTATAATTAAAAAAAAAATTTATTTACCATATATTCTACTATTAAATTGTAGAAATAAAATAATTTAATGTTAATGTTACAATTCAAGAGTTTCTCCCATTTAATTTTTAGAAATTTTTTTACAAAACTTCCTAATCTCATTTTATTCAAGTATTAGAAATGAGTTTCCAGTAAGTGGGTCTCCTCAATCCTCATCACTAAAAGGGAGTTTCTATCCAAATATTTGCTAAAAGCCTAGATCAAATTTTCTAGCCAAAAGAAGAATACTAATGTGCTAAAATTAATGATAGTTCCTAATCTTTTGAATTTCAATGTCATTTAATTTAAATAGCAATATGTTAATTGCAATGCACAAAACTAGACACATTGACTTTCGTTCATCTTCATATTTATATTTACAACTAATCCAACTCATTATGTCTTTCTTATGCTCTATGCTTTGCAGCTGCGATGAATCTGAAGCTGAGTTAATTGAAAGAGTTATAAAAGAGATATCAAGTACTAAATTAAATCTTGTGCCATTATTTGTTGCTAAACATCCAGTTGGAATAGACAGTCGAGCGGAGGCAATAGAATTGCGTTTAGATATTGAGTCAAATGATGTTTGCATGGTAGGAATTTATGGTTTGGGGGGAATAGGTAAGACTACGATCTCAAAAGCTATTTATAATAGAATTGCTAAACATTTTGAAGGAAGTTGTTTTTTAGAGAATGTTAGAGAAATGTCAAAAATAAATGGTGGCACAATCCAACTACAAGAGACACTTCTTTCTAAGATCTTACATGGTAAAGATTTGAAGGTGTACAATGTTTCCGAGGGTACCAATTTGATAAAGCAAAGACTTCATGATAAAAAAGTTCTTTTAATTCTTGATGATGTGAGTGACTCAACAGAGGTAGATAATTTGCTTGGAGAATATAACTGGTTTGCTCCCGGAAGTAGAGTTATTATAACAACAAGAAACAAACAAGTACTAACCGGTTTGGGAATTGATCATCGTCGAATACACATGGTTGAAGAATTGAGGCAATGTGAAGCTCGTGAACTTTTCATCAAACAAGCCTTCCAAACAAGTAAATATGAGGAAGATTATTCAGAACTTGCAAACAAGATTATACTTTATGCTAATGGCCTACCATTAGCTCTACAAATAATTGGTTCTGATTTGTGTGGAAAAAATATACAAGAATGGAAAAATGCATTAGAAAAGTATGAAAACATTCCACATCAAAATATTCAAGAAAAACTCAAAATAAGTTATGATGGATTGGAAAAAACTGAAAAGGATATTTTTCTTGATATTGCATGTTTTTTTAAGGGTTGCAACAAGGATGATGTTGTAAATATATTAGATTCTTGCGATTTATATCCAGACTATGGTATTAGGAAGCTTATTGATAAGTGTCTCATAACCTTGGAAGATAGCCATTTGTCAATGCATGACTTGCTACAACGAATGGGTAGAGAAATTGTTCAACAAGAATCAGAAGAGCTTGAACAACGTAGTAGGATATGGCGTTATAAGGATGCTCATAAATTACTAACTGGAAATATGGTATACATTCTTTGCTTCTCCATTTTTTCAAAATATTTCTTTATTGGATTTTCCCTTTACAATATTGAACAAAACATAATTTTCTCAATATATGTTTTGTTTATGGTTTCAAAATCTTTATGCTTTTGTTGAATTCTATTATGAAGTGTGACTAATTCTTTGTCTTAAGCAGGGATCAAATAAAATTCGAGGTATAATGTTGCGCTCACCTAAACCAACAAAGATTGCATTGGAAGCTAATGTTTTCAAGAGGATGAAAAATCTCAAATTTCTTATAGGCAATGTACATATTGGTGAAGAACTTAAATATCTCCCAGATGAGTTAAGGTTTCTTAAATGGCATGAATTTCCTCTATCCTTATATTCCAAATGTTGCCTTCCTCGACAACTTGTTGTACTCGAGATGTCCAAGTCTAACATTATATTGGAGAATGCATTCAAGCTGGTATAAGTATTAGTATTTATAAATTTTAATTTCTTTAAATGTTAATTTTAAAAGTTGTTGAAGATAAATTTGTTTTTGTTTTTTTAAATTTTTCATAGGGATTCCAGAATGAAAATTTGAAAACGATCCGTTTTGAATCTTGTGAATTCATTACAAAATTACCTAACTTGTGCTGCCCAAACTTAGAGGAATTGGACCTTTACAATTGTAAAAATTTAATTGATTTTCATGAGTCCATTGGATTTCTTGAGAAGCTTAAAGTATGGGATCTCGAGGGCTGTTCACAACTTCAAATTCTTCCAAGTACGCTCATGTTGAAATCTCTTGAATATTTTGTACTATCTAGTTGCGAAAGGCTTGAGAAATTACCTGACATGTGCTGCCCAAACTTAGAGATATTGGACCTTTCCAATTGTAAAAATTTAATTGAGGTTCATGAGTCCTTTGGATTTCTTGAGAAGCTTAAAGAATGGAATCTCGAGGGTTGTTCACAACTTCAAATTCTTCCAAGTATGCTCAAATTGAAATCTCTTGAATATTTTAATTTAGGTGATTCCTCAAGGCTTGAGAAGTTCCCCGATATTCACCCAGAAATGAATTGTCTAAAGGAATTGGATTTGAGATGTAGTGGTATTAGAGAATTGCCACAATCACTGTTGTATTTGACTGGACTTCACGAGTTGATATTATTGAACAACAGTAAGCTTACGAATTTTATAGTAACTACCATGCAATTGAGACTGCCGTTCAATTCCTTTAATAACTTTTCAGGACCTACTGGGTTTCAGAACGTGACATGTCTAGATATTACAAGGTGTCCTAAACTTAAAGGTGGATTAGATTCTTTGATGCAGCCCGATTACTTCCCAGTATTGACATATTTGTATCTTTCTTATACTGGTATTGTTACCATCCCTGAAAGTATTAGTAGATTTACTACATTACAACTACTTGAAATTAAAGATTGCAAAGAGCTTCGGGAAATTCCAAGACTTCCACAATCTATAAGAACTGTGGATGCACAGAATTGTGATCGGCTGGATACACAATCATCAAGCACATTACTGAATCAGGTATCTCTCTCTCTCTTTCTCTTTGAAGTATAAGTTATAAAGAAACAAATTTATGTTAAACTTCAATTTCTTGCAGTTTGGAGAAATTCTAGGGATTCTACCAGATACAATCGCTCAAGCTGCAACAAGCTTTGAATTTTCTTTTTCTACCAGCAATTGAGATTCCAAAGTGGTTTGTATTCAATCATCATCAGAGTGTTGGAAATTCGGTATCATTCTTGGTCGGTCCCAAATTTTCAAATTTGGTTGTTTGTATTGTTCTTCCATCAAATGATAAAGTGTACAGGTGGAAAGTTCGCATTTCTATCAATGGTAAAAAACAATTCACAAGGTTATTGTGGTGGCCGAATGGTAATTATGACCATGTATGGTTAATTTATGGGAAAGTGAATATATCAAATCCATCTGAAGAGAATCGCATTGAGGTTAAGGTTAATCCATTCTGTTTCTCAAAAAAAAGAAAAAAGTTACTCCCAAGAATTTCTGTAAATAGATTTAGGATTTATGTAGAATGCATATGTTGTCCTCCGAAACCCAATATATCTCCTCCCTCATCTATGGATCAATGTGCTTTCAACAATGGGGAAGAAGATTCAGGCCGTGCTGGAATCTGACGCCGACTGCGAAGAAGAAACCATCGACCAACCCATGCTAACTGTCCCGCTTCGAATGGCTTCGAATTCAATTCCAACTCTGGAAACGAAGCTCCAAATCCTGGAGACGGAGATTTACCAGTCTGCATCCACCATCATAGAAAACAAAAACAACTTTGAAGAGAAGGTTTGCCTCTTTCTATTTCTCTAAATTTAAAGGCTTATTCATGGGATTGTTGGTCAAGTATATATTGTGTTTCAAGTAAATACAAGAAGCATTTAATTTCTTTACTTCTTTTTCATTTATAATAATATTTGTCTTTTTGTTCATCATATTTGTCTGCTTGTAAGATTTTATAAACTTCAATTTTACCAAATAACGAGTATGCTTGCTGATTCTTTGAAATTAAAATTCAAGTCAAGTACACAAATGTTCGATGAAATGCTTCTTCAGGATATTGAACCTACTTGCTTAGCTGACCTATGCTACTCATCGAGCCAATTGTTAAGGTTTTGTTTTTAATTTATACAAAAATATTTCTATTTGATTACATATTTACTTATGCTTTTCCCCTGGGTTTTTAAATTTTAATATTGTTAATTGTCATAGATACTTCTTTGCTTTTATTGATTTGCTGAATAATATTACTTAGATTGTTCATAAATTTATTGAAAGATAAATGACATTGGACAAGGACGCATTGAGCTGGTTACCAGGAGAAATGTATATTAAAATTTGCAATAAGCTATGGCCCCAGAAGCCTTTTCTTCTGCAGAACCTGCCTTGAGAGCGGGGCTCACTTCTTCATATTATTCATATTTGATTGGTTGAGGTTGAGGAGTTATTTAAGCACATGTTTTTATTTGCTTGTTTCTATCTTTGTTAATTAGGAATATTTGAATTAATGATCATAATGTCAACGCCACAACTTTGTCATTGTTGAGATAACAACCGTACCTACTGATAAAGAATCTTTATCCCTTAAGTTTTTGTGCTTAAAAATGATTCTATAAAGCTTTAAATTAAATTCTCAAAATAGTTTGGAGTCATGCTGTTGCCATTGGAAAACAAGACAATCAGTAACTGATTGATTCAAAACCTTATTTTCTGATCAATTTATTTTGGACTTGAATTTTTTAAGTTCACAAAGCAATTTCATTCGAATTTTTGAAGCAAACAGGTTCCAAACTCTCTCTCTATCTTAGCTTGCAATCTCATTTTCTCATCTATATTATGTGACTGTTAGAGCTTGGTGCTGTTGATTTTTTTTTTTTTTTTTTTTTCCAATTTTAGAATCTCTATATTTGGCTGAGAATCTAAAAGCGCTCGGAGGATTTTGAATTCTGTGGTTTTTATTTGAATTTTCGCTTGAATAGAGTATTGACTTTGAAATGCTATGCCAAAATTGGATGTGAGAAGAATAGGTTGGTGAAAATTAGGGCTTACATGTTATCTATTCTATGAGCAATCCATGGAATTGTAAGCCTGCTGTAATTTGATTTTTGGTGAGAATCCCATGTCCTTGGCTAAATCTTATTGGTGTAGAATTTATTGTTTATTGTATATGTTTAATGGGTGATATGTGATCAAGTTAAGAAATCTAGTTGTGACATCCAAAATTTCAGCCCTTGGGCTGTAAAATGCTTCTAAATTTACATCAGTCAAGTGCCAAACCACAGAGTGCTATTACAGGGTTGAAACTTAATGCTGATCTTGGAAGGTTTGTAAGAGATAAGAATCCAAATAATTATATATATCCTTCCAATATTTTCTTTTTCATTTGGCTTAGTGTCTACCTGTCGTTTTATGAATTACAGCTTTTGTCATGATTATGGTTCTTTGAATTCTGTTGAAATTCAGTAGTGAAGAATTGAAGATGCCCACCCAGTTTCTTTGTACAAGATTGTCTCATGTCAATCTCAACAAACCTGAATGCCATATAGTCATGGTCCTGCCTTTTTTCATTCCTGCTCGTCTGCATGTGATGGACATCTACCTAGTTTAAGGGAACTCGTCAATTTTATGTTAGAAGGACTATAAAACTTTTTCAGTACTTTGGGCCACCTGCAAGCATGCACTTGCCACTAGTGTAGGAGGTGAAAAGGTCGGGTGGGCTGGGGTGTGGTTGGGGAAGGTTCAGGTTTGAATCTTGCTTTGCAAAAAAGACAAGTATAACTAGTATGTGGCTCTTTAATCTTTTAAATTACCAATACTTTGAATGATTCAATTATTATTGTTTAACAACTGAGAACCAGATCAAGTTTATAGTTCTTTTACCTTTGTCTTGTGTGTTGGTTATGTTATGAATTTTTTGAGCTATATATCTATGTTTTGTGAGTTCTTGCAGAAAATCCAGAGTAAATTTAGAAACAAATACTGTTTGCTAATAACATAACAAAAAGGCATCTTTTGTTTTGCACATAATGTCTTGTTGAAAAGTGACTATATAACAATTGTGGTTAAGGAGAAGTGGCCTATACATAATAGCCTTCAAATGACCGAGTGAGCTCAGTTCTTGATCATTATATTTGTATTCTTGAGGGTAGTAAATCTGCTTTAGTTAATTCTCAAGGAAAAGATTTGTTGATTAAATACTTTCTTGCTGATGGGGCCTTTGTGTCTAAATTTTTGTTAGTTAAGGCATTGACTGTTGATGGTTGAATGGAACATCCTGATTGTTGTTGCATGTTTGAGTTACCTAATTAGTTCTTCGTTGAGTTGGGACTTGGGACTGAGATTTTCTATGCTTTTTAAAGCTTAATTAAAGAGAGATTGTGTTTCAGCCAAATTCATTGGATATAACTAAATAGTGTATCTACCTTCTTACTGACTATCCCAACCATTTTGCATAATTTGATGGAAATTGTAGGGAGCTACAGTGACGTTGACAGAATTGGGAAGATATACTTAAGCATCCTCTGCTTCAGGACTTGACTAAGGTATTTTCATGCTTCCATGTTTGAAATTTTTATGAATTTTATCTACAATAAACTGGACATGGTGCTTTAACCAGGCTTCCAAGATAGTTTTTCTGCTGATCTTTTGACTTTCGTGCACCATAGGTGAAACCAAGTGACCCTGATGTTTTCCATTTGCTTGGAGAAGTCAAATACGAATTCAAAGGTATGTGATTTACAGGTTGTCAGTTGTATGCATCTATGAGGACTATTCTTAAATCAAAATTGGTCAAGATGCCTATATAAAATTTGATGTCCATCCGAGCATCTTGTTTGATTATTTGAAGGATGTCGTTCTTTGTCAAAATATACTTTGATAGATTAGTCTCTTTGTGACAAATGTATGTTTACTTATTTAGGATCTTGCTCTTATTTGATGTATTTGTTCTTAGGGGTGTAGGTTATGAAATAATTGCATGGTGGATTTGCATGGGATAATATTTATTTTTAAAATGTCTTGTTGTGTTGTTTGTTAAGGTCCTAATCTATATAAGGTTTCTGAGTGTCTGATTCGAGATAGCCAAGTCTCCAATAGAAGAAGAATTTAAGAGGTTGAGAAGAGAAACCAGAAGAAGATGGAAAAGAACTAACTTCAGTCTTATTGCTTGCCAATCTTTCATACATGTACCATTCCTATATATCCCCCTGATCCAGCTCACAAGTTGGTTCTAACTAATGAACTGCCTTAACAGTATATTTACAATTAACATGTGCTTAGTACAATAGCTCAAAATCTCTTATTCACTATCGATCATTGTTTTACTCCTGGTTAAGCCAATTTGGAAAGCAGTGCTAAGCTAGATAATGTGGCAATCCTGACCTTGTCCGTGTTTTCCCTTGACCTCCTTAAAGCATTAATATCTTTCCTTCAAAAAATTCTTCTTCTTCTCTTGTTTTATCTTAACTTTTGCAATTATATTAAATAATTAATATATGTACTCTTCTCTTTCAATTTGTGCAACTTTCAATTGCTTCAATCAAAACCAAAAGTATCAGTTCCACCAATACAATCTTCCCCTACTGCTTATTACAGTATTACTAATTAGTATCATATTGATGTTTTCAGGGAGAAAAATGATGGAGAAAGAGGTAAGCACTAATTCAATAAAGGTGGCAAGGAAAAGCCCTAGGAAAGGCCATGATACAAATGAACTAGCTACTGCAGTTTTAACTAATATTCAATTAATTGGATAGAATTCTTGTAGTCCCACCAGCATTGTGTTAAAACCATATACATGTGTGCATAATTTAAATATACATATATGCAGTAGGCCCATAGCACTACTCTTTGGAGAATTAGACAATATCACTGAGCTATTGTGATTACAAACTCACCATTAGACAATAACACAAAGCCTACTAAAATTGGATGTAGAAAAAAATTGGAGTCATTTTCATAAGAACTCTATTATGTATCATGATGGATTAGTGTGGTTGACATGATTTGTTTATATTGCAGGGCTGTCATGCTTCATTCTTGTTAGATAGCTGTGGAAGCATATTCAATGAGAAGAGGTCAAATCCTAACCAGAATTCAAAACGACTAAATTACTTTTAGTCAATATTCAATTCTGAACAAATTTTCAATCTGATATGATGTAATTGGTTATAGGTTTGATAGTTTTTTTTTTTTTTTTTTGGGATTCTGTTTATCCAACTTGCGAAGGAATTCTACCTATGGCTAGAAGTGTTAGAAACAATGGACTATTGCAAGAGAACAGTCGGCTAGAAGTGCTAGAAAGAATGGAGCAAATGCAAGAGAAGAGTTGACTGGAAGTTCTAGAAAGAATGGAGCAATTACAAGAGAAGAGTCGGATGGAAGTGCTAGAAACAATGGAGCTATTGCAAGGAAAGAGTTAGCTAGAAGTGCTAAAATTATGGAGCTATTCCAAGAGAAGAGTCGGCTGGAACTGCTAGAAATTATGGAGCAATTACAAGAGAAGAGTTTGGAACAAGTGAAAGTGGTGGCTCATGAGTTGGTAACTAAAAAAATACATTTTTATTAATTAAAATTCTTAGTTTCTTTTCAATCACTATAATTTCCATTCTAATATTTGCAACCATTTATAGTTGACATGTGTCTATCAATTTTTTTTGGCTACACAGGAAATAAGAAAGGGCAATGGGCTACACGGAATCTAAATCTAGCAAAACTTTTTACAAAGGAAAGGTTCCCAATCATATGGAAAAAGGGAAGACTAGTAGGAAAATACTCTACAGTATTCAAATCAGAGTGTATTGCCCTTGTTAGGCAAATTAGTATGGTACCTTTACAAGTCAAAGATTGGAGAGAGGTGCCTTATCAAAACAAAAGAAAGCTATTTGATTATATATTGGTGCGTTATATAAAAGTACTTTGAAATAAAAGCTTACTTTATAATGAACAAATGTAATCATTATTAGTTTTCATTTTTTAGGATCACTTCATTGTTGAGGGTCAAGAGACTCTTGTTTGGCGGCAAATGAATAGGTCATACAAAAATTACCGAAGCTTCTTGAAAAAAAAAAGGTTTCAGCCATACGAGGAGGATCCTGAGGAGGCACTACAAATTTTGCCACCTATCGTGGCAAATTATGATTGGAACTATCTTGTGAATTTATGGAGCAATAAGGACTGTAAGGTACTACTACATATGGAAATTATTATCTTGTGAAATTTTATAGAGAATTAAAAATATTTTTTAATCATGTATCTTTATTGTAAATGTATGTTTTTGAATGTAGGAAATGTGTGATAAAAACAAGTATGGTCGTTCCAAAAACTTTATCGTTCACATTACTGGATAAAAAAGTTTCCAACAACAAAGTGAAGAAGAGGTTTGTATATATCATTGAAACTTAATTTTTTCAAGATAAAATATTGTTGCATAGTTATTTATGGTGCTTGACATTTTATGGAATGTCTATACTTTGTGTTGTTTAAATGATAGACATTTTATGGAATGTCTATGCTTTGTGTTGTTTAAATGATAAAGGAAGAAAACTCGAGAAGATCCTAGTCGACTTCAATTATTTGAGATCACACATATGAGGTCTAATGGACAAGTTGCAAATGAAACTACATTGGAGGCATTGGTATGAAAATACTTGTATAACTTGTTTTTAAGGTTTATTTTTATCTGCCATTAGAAAATGTATTTTTTATGTGCTTTTAGCAAATGTGGTATAAAATTATAAATGCTTTTTTAATGCAGATGAAATTTAAGAGACTTACTATTGAAGTGGGTGAAGGGTCTTTGCAAATGTTCGATGATGAAATGTTTGTAGAGGTATTTGGACTGAACATCATGGTCGTGTTTGTGGTTATGGAGATGGTGTTAGTCTTGCAATACTATGGGGTTCCTCTTCATCTATTATTCGTGACCTTCAAATGCAATTGAATGAATCTGAGGAAAGATGTAAGGATAATAATGATAACCTTTTGAGGCAGTTGAAAGAATCTGTGGAATGAAGCAAGGAGAATGATGCTACACTTATAAGGAAATTGAAAGAATCTGAGGAACACTGCAAGGAGAGTGATGCTAATGTACAACTCTTGAAGGCACAAGTTCATCGGGTTAAGAGAGTTTGCTAGCACAAGTACTCAAAAACATGGCCCCATTTGAGCTAGCTCAGTCTGATAGTTCTTCCTAACGTTACCAATCAGGTTAGTTTGTTAATCATTTAGCATTCATAAATTTATTCACTTGCTGTTGAATTTGATGATGATACTAGAATTGTAAATAGATTGGTCCATGAAAGAATCATCCTTAAATTGTGTTGGAAATCTATGTAAAAAAGCATGTATTATTGGTGTTTGGTCTTTATGTACTCTAAATTTCAATTTTTTACCTTCAGGCCATGACCTTTTGATCTAGACAATTAATAAAATTTAGGTAGCTCCTCACTTAAGTCTTACCCAATTTTATGTGATTTGCAGGCTGTCCTTGATGCACACAATGGTGTAATATCTACAATGAAACCTAGGGCAAACTAGGTAGATATGCACTTGTTAGAGTGGATGTATGTGTTTTATGGAGTAAGGAAAATATGGGAGGAGGGATGGGCTGTCCTCTATGTGGAAGTACAAGAAGAAGGGATGCATCATCATTTTTTCAATGATACTAGCTTTTGTCATGGGCCTAGCCATCTTGTTGGGAAGTAGCACTTCTCCATATTTCTGTTACTATCTGTTACTTGAGGATAATTGATAGAGCACAATGGTTTTCAATTTTTTTTTCTTTTAATTAGTTTTTTTTTTTTTTTGAAAAATTGGAACTATTTGAATACTTGAAAATTAGATTGGTGTTTTAGTTTCTATATGAGAACTAGTCGCGGACCCACGCGATGTGTGGGAATATATTATTACTTTGAAATTGTGGTATGATGTATAATATGTTCTCTCTCAAAATCAAAAAATTTCTAATATTATTTTTCATTTATCCATCTTTACATATATATCATTTTAATATTTTAGGTGTGTTTGATTGAAATTATTTCTTTTTGAGGTGGTCCATATTTTTCTAAATTATATTATGGTACGTTGTTTTCCTTTTTCTTTTTTTTTCTTACAACTAAATTATTTAAGTTTTTTACTTAAATTTTTTTTAAAGATTCAAATATATTATTCAAATTTCTCATTTCTTAAATAAGATATCATGATAATCAAAACTCATTACAAAATTGCACCTAATATTACTCAAATAGTTGAGAAACACATTCAAATACATCGCGAGATTGTATTTTAATATAAATTCTAATTTCACTTTCCAAGTAACTAAGTATTATGTCAAACAAAAATCAAACAAAAGCTATGAGAGGGAGAGAGAAGGCTTGTGATGGAGAACTCAAAAAACACACATAAAATTGTATATTAACCCAAAATAGTGTTATAAAAAAAATATAATGATTCATCAACCTAAAGTTAAGTTGCAAGAATGAATAAATAATCGAGAAAGAAAATAATCACATTTTTCGGGAAAGACCTGAATTGAAGAAATTTATAGAAAATAAGATGAGAAGAAGAATAGTCAAAATAAAGGATATAGTCACACCAAATTATCCAAGTCATGTTATGTAATTAAATAAAATTATATTCTTATATTCTATCTTTATAATGCAATATGATAGCATTTGACAATCAAAAAAAAGGAAAAAATAACAACTTGAAAACATACAACCAAAAAGTTTGAAGCATGAAATTAAATTCATTCCTATTTATTTTTTTTAGTGGTATGCATCAACCTAAAGTAGAGTTTTAAAGAACACACAAATTCATCAACCTAAAGTAAAGATATAAAAAAAAAATCTACATAAAAAAGAAATATATATATGTGTGTGTGTGAGAGAGAGAGAGTGAGTGAGAATAATAGTAGAGTTCTAAAGAACATGGAAATTCATCAATATAAAGTAAAGATAAAAAAAAATATTAAAAAAAAAACTACCAAAAGAAAAAGAAAAACACGAGAAAGAGAGTAATAACCTTTTTGTGTGATAAAATATGTATAGAGTGAAAGAGATTAGCAAATTTATAGTAAGAGGATAGGGATAAGAATAGTTAAAATAAAAGGAAGATGAAGGGATAAAGGAAAAGTGATATTAATGTTAATAGTAGTGGGGAGATGAAAAGGCAAAAGGGAAGGGTAAAAGTTGGAGAAAATGTAACCGTAAACAACAACATTAATAAATAAATAAAAAGAGTCAAAAAATAAAAGAGAAATGATTAAAAATAAGTAGGTGATATGGCTACTGACGTGATTCAACAGAAGCATAGTAATAATAAATTCTATGCTTAAGCTTTTAGATAAGTAGGTGATATGACTGCTGACGTGGCTTAACAGAAACGTAGTAACAATAAATTCTACGCTTCTGCTTTTAGATATATATATATATATATATCCAAATTTATTTATTAATTTTAAAAAAATACTCCTTTCAACGGTCTCAAATTGTTGAAACTTATCTCAAGAAAACATATGTTTCGACAGTTTTAAGAATATTTCGACATAATTTTTTTGACGGTTTCAACCATTGAATATAGCAAACTTTCTTGTATGGAGGGTAATACATGAGGTGTTTGAAGATGAAAGAAATAAGGGATAATTCTACCAGATATGTTGTAAATAGATGCTCATGTTAGGGGCTATTTCTTCAGCCAGTATTTTGGGCTAAAATGGGCAATTTTTGGAAATTATTGTAGTGCTTTGGACAAATTCATCTACATCAGCCCCATCACAACGTCACACTTAACTATGTTGTGAATTTGGGTATGAAGTTAAGACTTAGGTGCATTCCTAGACTTTCTCCACAAAGTTCACATTTATTCCCACATCTCAGTTTCTCTTCATTGAAATTGTTGGGCCTGATGGCTCTGACCTAAATAGTATATATATATATATATATATATATATATTTTTTTTTTTTTGTGGACCTAAATTATATGTTAGAGTGGGCACGAGCATGGTTAATGCACCCAACACCTATCAATTCTAGTGCCATTCTAGACTCAAATCCATCTAAGCTGAAAACACATATTTGAACACAACTAAGTATTTAATACAATGTGACATGACTATGCTGTGACATGACTATGCAATTACTAAAGCCAGGACTAACATCTTTGCAAGAATTGTTATAGTGAACCATGGACATTAATAATAGTTTTAGGTGCTGGTCCAAGGTCTAGAATTAAAGTCAATAGCCAATGAAGCTTTAAATTGAACATCAAGTTTAGAGGCTGTTACATATACACAAAATCAATGAATCCAACATGGAAATAACATGTAATTGAATTAGGATCATGGAAATTAATTCAAGGAAATGCATAAATAACAAACACCATGGCTGTAAAGGATTCATCATGTAGAAAATTCCTTAGCAAGAGCTGAAATAAAAGTATAGCTTAATTCAAAGGGAGATTTAGTGTTTTTTTATTCTTGACTAGATAAAGTTGCGCCAAATAAACATCACGAACACTTAGCCACGGAATTCAATTGAATCAAGTAACAAGAAATATTCACAGCCAAATAAAAATCAGTGCATGAAATGACAACTTACATAAAATTGAAGATAGAATCGGTTTAGGTAGAATAGGTTAGACTTGCACCAAAGTTTCTTTCTTTCTCTTTTTTATTTTTAGCTCCCTCATATTTTGGCCGCTTACACACTATGTCTTTGCCCGAAACATGGAAAGCCAATACACAATTTCTGGCTGGTTACATGAAAAAGGAGGATGTGGCATGTCAAAGGAGGAGGTGTCATATGGTGGCAATGTTTGTTGTAAAAGAAGTAGGAGGTGTCAAGAAATAAGGCTGGTGGTGTGAAAGGGAAAAGCATGAGATGTCATGGGCTGGAAACTTAAATCTTTATTTGAAATATGGTACTTAAGTTTCTTCTTAATTGCACTAAGTCCCCTACCTTTCAAGATATTCTGCAACATCACCCTTATCACTCTTGTTTACCTTCCACATCAATTTAGTAAATGTCTTCTTTCATTTTTAATCACCATTTACTTAAGATATTACATGATGACCTTTAATGAAATAATACACACATTGGTTCATTATATCACAATTATTATTGCACATATTAGTTTTCAATTGCCCTTACATCATAGCGTTATTTGAGACACTGCCAACAATTATGTTCTATTGTGGCATTTTCTATTTAATGGGTCAGTTGGTGTATAATATATTGAGATCTTCTTTTCAAATTCCAAACATAATGTTCAATTTCACTTGTTTGAGGAGAAATGTTAGTGTATAATATATTTTCCATACATATTCACCTTTGAATAATCTAAAATCAAGGACCATCATTGTATCTATGGTTTTAGCCTTAATAAAGGATATTTGTCTCTCTAATTAGTCTACTATGAGGCCTACACACCCTATGCTACATATTCAACCTCCTCTCTTGTATTAGGTTGAACAAAAAACACACCTAAACAATTTCATCTACAACCACACCTAAACTCATACTCAATTTCATAACTTACTTGGATGTTATTTTGTGATTAGATTTCAGCATATACACGTGGGACCCACACATGAACTCAATGGAAAAAAAAAAAATTGGATGCACCAATAGTAAGGTGACACTTAACTATGTTCTGAATTTGGGCATGAAGTTAAGACTTAGATGCATTCATAGACTTCCCCACAAAGTATACATTTATTCCCATATCACAGTTTTTTTCCATTGAAGGTATGGATTCCTCTCTCTCTCTTTTCATGATATGTCTAGATGACCTAAATTATATGTTTTTTTAAAATATTTTTTATATTTTTAATGGGACCTAAATTATACATTGAGTAGGCAAGAGCATGGTTAATGGACCCAACACCTCTCAAATCTAGTGCCATTCTAGACTCAAATCCATCTAAGGCTCAATTTTCTTTTATGTATGTAGAATTTGTGAAGAGGCTACCGAGGTGAGACATTGTGCAATGGAGAAAATGACACCAGGATAAGTGATGGTGTTACTTCAAATGTGGATTCAAAAGATGCAGCAATGTTTGGATTAATTTTATCTAGGGCACTAAATATAAGGATTTAAGAAAAGCACAATGCTCAAAACAATTATGTAAAAATATAGACAATCCATAGTTTTCTAAACACAAATTAACCAAATCTTGGGCAATGAAACGAATTGGGCACATATTGGTGGAAATTTGATAGTTTCTTTTGGATGGAGTTACTATTCTTGAGGATAATTTATTTAGAAATTTTTTTGGATTAAAAATTTTGATTTTTTTTTTTTTTTGGAGAGAATTTTAACCTATGGCGTCTGCTCCTGATAAGCGCTCTTTGTCATCAGACCAAGACACTGATCAGTTTTTGGTGTAGGTGGGAATTGAAAATTAGATCTCTTATTTAACCATCAGAGACTTTATCAGTTGAGTTAACTAGAACTCACAAAAAATATATATATATATATATATATATATGATTTGAATGTGAAGATTAACTCATAAAACAAAGAAAAAAATCATATGTATATATATATGAGCCTAGTCTTCCATTTCATTGCAATTTAATGAATTTATATACATGGAGAACATTCAAGATTGATCCATAACACATGATATGCACACCAACTTGTGAGCTTACCATCCACCCATTTTGTCCTCCATTTTACATTTTAATTTATATGTTTTAATATTAACATTAAGTGTTGGGAATTCAATCAAGAGCCTTATGGCTCAATAACACTATCTAGTTCCCTTGTAAAGGAGAACTGAAGTTCAAAATTTTCTTCTCCCCTTATTTTAAATTTTTTTTAAAGAAATATTTTTTTAATATAATTTTTTTTTTGAATTTAGAATTATCAAAATTTACCAAATTTAGGCATCTCGGCTCTCACATCCATTCTCTCCAAATATACTAGAAGTTATAAATCTTCAAAGAGAGATCAATGAAAGAGTAACATTATCACAAATGAGTAATGAGTTTAGAATAAGAAAAACCCACATTGACTATTTTGAGCCCTATGATAAAATTCTTCATGGATATGCACACAAAACGTATTTAATGTCAAACTTCCTAATCTATATATATATATATATAAAACCGAAGCCTCTGGAGCTCTCACAATTTTCCACGTCACCATTATTTTCTTTTTATTTTTATTTTAGATTTTATATCTTATATATTTATTATTTAATAACAAAAATAATTCATACTAAAACAGTGAAACCCCGACTCTATTTTATAACCCTAAACTCAAAACCCTGAAGGGAGCCATTGTCTTTGCTCTGAAGATTGACACCAATGTGACTGAGGTTGAAGGAGATTTTGTGGTTGTTATCAATTTCCTTAACTCTGAAGGTTGCTGCCTGGCGGGTTGTGTTCATGTGATTAAAGACTCATGTAGAAGTAAATTAAAGATATTAATTTAATCTCTTTTTCCAGTGTCAAATGCAATGGTATTAATCCTGAGGACATATCTCTTTTTGTAATATGTGACAAAGTTTTGATTCAATAATATCATGGTCTTGATTCAATAAATCTTTGGTTTTCAATGCGTGATTTTCTCTACTCCAGTCTCTATCTCAATGACCAAGAAACCCTAACTAGCCGTAGCTTCCACCGTTGCCGACCTTTGCTTTCCAATGTAATGATTTTGGTAGTGTTCCTCGAGGTAAGCTTTCTTTTTCTCTTTATTTTTTTGGAGGGCTCATCCTTATGAAGAACACAGATTGTGCAGGGGTTATAAAGGTATTATATGAAAGAATTAATATATGAAGAACTATTATTATTATATTTTTTGGATATTGTTGGAAGTTTTTCAAATCTTAATTTATGAAGTGTGAGTAATATCTGAAGCATAAGTTCAGCCATTGTTCTCCCTAAAAAAAAAAAAATCAGCAATTGTGCAAGTTAACTCTAATTGTTATATATATATATATATATATATATAAAAGTATATTCTTTATCTCAAGAGATAAAGCAACCTACTAAACAAAAAATTTTGGTCTGCTTTTACATATCTCATAATTTATTTAGTTAGTTTGTAGCATTTACATTATAGAATAATAACTACTACTTATGTGTGTATTGCTCATACAAAATAATCTATGCTTTTGATAGTTTTGTGTTGAAGTTGGAAAAGCTGGTGTGTATTAGTTCCCATTTTATGAAGTGGTGGACCTAGATTTGGTTTGTTATCCATTTATGCTTTTGACAATATTTGTTTGATGAAAATTGTGGTTATTTAATTTTTCTATATTATTGTTTTAGCTCTTACTAAATGATCAAATAGTCATAATACAATTGTAGGATAACTTATGTCCCTTAAATTTATGATTTGATTCCCTACAATATTTTTTTGGTTAATTGATATTGGTCTTTCTTTACAAGAATCTAAAAATCTTGATACTAGGATTTGTGGTAAGTTCAACTTTAAGTGGAAGTCCAGTGAAATATATGTATTCTTGCACGATCAATTTCTTGCAGTTATTGTTGTGTGCTTATATTGCATCTTTTGATATGAAATTGTTGTTTATTTTTGTGTGCCACTTTCTATTTTGGTGAGCCTCTTACATATTTTCAAAAGAATGATTGCATCATTGAAGTAAATATTATGCTCTTCCAAGTATATAAATTCCTTTATAAAAATGTTGTCCTTAGTGCAGTCATCATAATCTCTCTCTAAATGCAATTCTTATATAATTATATTTGATGATCAAAGTGTATTCTCAACTGGTATTGTGTGGTGAAGTTTGTATGTGCATATATATATATATATATATATATATATATATTTTATGAACTTTTATATATAAATTGAATTACTTATTATCATTCATTTTTAAGTCACTATCTCTTCAAGCAAAATATATATATTTTTTATTAAATTATACCGTGCATCGCACGGGTTAATATTATATATATATATATATAACCGAAGCCTTTGACTTTTGATTAACCTCTCCACAATTTTTTTTGCATCAGCATTTTTTATTTATATTTTTTAATTTGATTTTATAGTAGCAAATTGTAGAAAATTTGAGGAGGGAAGAGAGAGTCCTAACGCTCTCTCTCTTTTTTCCTTAATCCTAAAGTCTTTTTTTTTTTTTTTTGAAACCTAAAGTGAGTCCTTTTTTTCTTTTTCTTTTTTAATTTTTTTTATTTAATTCTAACGTGAGGTCTAATTAAAAAAAATATAATTATTTTTTAATCTTAATTCTAACGTAAGTCTCACAAAAAGTCAAAAACTTCATTTTTATATTATATATAGATATTAATAATGATGTGGCAAGCTTTAAGAATATGAGAATGCAATTTGTAGATCTACTATCAAGATAACATATATTAAATTGGTAATAGATATTAGATTTAATTGCAGTTGAGTATTATGTGAAGTCATCACCATAGAATAGCCCACGTTGGGATGTATTATGTGAAACAAATGATATGAAAGAAAAAGAATTTTTCTAAACCATTATATTGAACAAAAAATTACTTATTTTCATTCATTTTCAAGTTATACATTTTTTTTTTTTTTAAGTCAAGTCATAGAACTTTAAGCAAAATAAATACTTTTAGTTTTTATTTAACTATTCCGTGCATCGCATGGGTTAACGACTAGTTGTATAAAACACCAAACTTTTTTATTTTTTTTGAGAAAGTATAAAACACCAAACTGATTAGGTAATATTTGCCAAGCAGATTAACCAATTAAAAGAAAAAAAACACAACTGTTGAGTCAAGACATAAAACCTACAAAGTTGCACAATGATATCATTAAAACAAAATCAAATTAACCAACCCATCAATCAGCTTATCAATTAACCACATCAATAAGCCCAATTGCCCAAGCCCAACCAACCCAACCCAGCAGATTAGTTAAAAGTGTCTTTACCTCACTCTTTACTCTCTACGCCAAAAACTGAAAATCTCTGTTCCGCCGAAAACATGCTCCAAACAAGAGATTCTCGTCCACAACCTCTGATCCTCCGACCATGGAAGAGTCATCTCCCGGACGATATCGTACTGAACATTTTTTCAAGGCTACCAGTCAAGTCACTCCTAAGATTCAGGTGCGTTTGCAAAACCTGGGACTCCTCAATCACTACTCCTAATTTCATTTCCACTCACCTTAATAACAACAATGATCATGATCATGCTTGTCTCATACAAACTTGTATTCAATATAATTCTTCTAAGATACCAAAAGTCTGTAAGGTTCTTTGTTGTGACCGCATGTTGGATTGGGTTTTTGAGCATTCAGTTCCCTCTGCTTTTGATTTAAACATGTCTGAAATGGTCAGTTCATGCAATGGTAAGATACCTCATCTTCGTCGTTAACAGAATAATACTTAAAACCCGATGAGGCTGTTGCTGCTGATGATGATGCGTGCCACGGCATGGACCTGACCGCCAATACAAAGTCAAACCCTTATACAAGCCGTCTGTGGAGAGCCAGTAGGATTCATCTTATAGAAGTAGTCCCCAGTTCCGGGGTCATCTTGTGACTTCCAAGATGTCAAGAACCTGTCTAACCCGGTTATCCGATTCAACCCAAGCCTCATGCCTGGAAGCAGTGTGTCTGTAGGATGATCAAAGCTTTGCCATATAACCTTTTCGTTATTGCCTTGGACCAATACCAGATTTCCTGAATCTTGAAGCTGTGCAAGAGAGGAGGTTGTCCCCTGGACAGACACATTTGTAGACCAAAGAAGACGCTTAGAACTGTCATGGAGGACAAGGTTTCCATAGTGGTTGATGGAGAGAATACCGGAGGAATCAATAATAGGATCATTCCTGTTTGCCACCCACACTATAGTTTGATTTGGCACTTTGACAAACCAAATACCGAGATACCGGTAGCTAGAATTGCCAGGACTAAAGAAGCCTAAGGCGAAATTATTTTTGTTGGAAATCTGTGTGTCTCATACAACATGCAAATCGTTCCAGTACTGATGATGCTATATATTTGTGGAACCCCAGTATTAGAAAATGGAAAATGCTAATGGATGTCATAGGACAATCATTAATAATCCATTTTAAAAAAAAAAATTATGGAAAAAGAAAAATAAATAATATTTTGACAACTTTTTGCATTTTCCTTTAAAGTAGTGTCAAATTTTTTTTAAAATAGATTGTTAACCATTGCCCTAAGGGTTTAGAAGATTTAAGAGATTGCCTGATTCGTTTTTAAGCAACTATTTTGCCTAATTCGTATTTAAGCAACTATTTTTCTAGCGACCAAGAAATCTGGGTTTCTACCAAATTTGCTTATCAATCCAAGACAAATTACTATAAGTTTGTAAAGCTTTGGAGTACTCTAGTTGTGCCTGAGGTTTACACATTAAGCTCAGACTCATGGAGAAAGGTTGAAATCTCATTGAGATCAAAATATGATTTGTTAGTTGTGGTCTTTGATATCTAACTTGTTTTCATCTGCTCAATTTGTTAGTGGGGCTTTGCATTGGTTGGCTGAATGTGAAAGGGAAGGGGATTCCTAGATCAAAATATGATTTTGTCATTTAATGTCGATAATGCCTGATGGAGATAAATTGCATGAGAAAAGTCTATTTGTGTTCAAGGGAAATTTGGCTTTTATAACATATGGATACCCCAAAAATGACAACGGCAAACTGTCAGACTCGCAATGCTTTATTTGGGTAATGAGGGATTATGGTGTACATGAATCTTGGAATAAACTTTTTTCTTTCCAGTTTGAAAATGTTGATATAAGTTTCTATGGTTGCACTGGGCATGGTGAACTTCTACTTGACAAGAAAGTCAAGGAAGAACCCAGTGATGATGAAACTAAAATACATTATTGTAATGAGTCTACGATTCTTTCAAATGACACAACAATTGTTTTTCTTGACCTTGAAACTTTATAGGAGAAGGATCTTGGTATCCTACGATATGTTACACATATGGTTACTACATTTAGGGAAAGCCTTGTGTTACTTGATGGAGCAACTGAGCTATCCGGATAAGAAGTGAAATCATTAGTGATACAAAATGAGACCATTATCCTGTTGTTTCCTTTGGTATCATTTTGTTTTGCAGTAGGCATAAGTGTACTGATATGATGTAGGTGAATTTAATTCATATGTATATTAACCCTTTATGCTTGTAGCGGTTTCATGAAAGAAAATATAACATTTTAATTCAGACTTTCTGTGTGCCTCTCTATTGATGTTGCAAAATATTTAGAGATCTTACTTCAATCCAAAAAAATAAAATAGAAATGGAGCAAAGAGGAGAGAAGAAAATAAGCCCTATGATGAGAATGTTGAAAATGGGATGTGGTAGTTCTTATCTGGTGAGCATAAGCCCAGCAAATTAAAGGTCTTGTGCTTGGTTCCTTAATCAAAATGATATACATCTTTCTAGTGGCTGCATAACATCTGCTATGCAATTTTAGCTTGTTGTATCTCTTCTCATGAGTTTGCATTTTCTCATTCCCCTAAGAGAAAAATTGAGATAATATATAGTCTTTGAAATTGATTTAAAGCTTTGTGATCATTGATTGTCAACACCTTCACTATTTTGGAGTTGCAATTGTTTCCCCTCATGCTTTGGTTGCAAAATCACATGTTCATTGCCAATGGTAATGAGAATGAATCAGTGTGTTTAGCTACTAACGCATTGTGTTTCTACTAGTATTGTTGTGGTCATTTTGTGAAAGTATTTAAATTATTTAGTGCAAGGTAACATGGAAAGTGCCTTTTGAACTTTAAAGTTCATGGTAATGTGGATAGTGATTCTAAATTTTTGTTTTTTATGAAGAAGATTTAAAGACACATTGTTGTGAGGTTGTCACATGGCTTGGCCCCCTGTTTTGTTTCTTGGCATTTCTGTGATTTGACCTGCTTTGACTCATACAATAAATCTGTTTATTAATAACACTTCAGTTGTTTGTTAATATATACAAAAAGTGTGATTTTCCTCGAACTGGATCATTCAATCAAGAACGAGTAAAGTGACAGCGTACCCACAATTTTCATAAAAAACAGTAATATGTTAGCTTATGGTCAATTTTGGTGCATTGATTAAAGAAACTTAAAACATATCTCAGTCAATCCCCTAGACATGCATATACTTCATAAGTTGCATCATTTTAAATTGATTGCACCAAGGCATCCGATACATACTCCATCAAAATTTCAAAACTTGTTCCTCACATTTGTGTAGTAAAACAATATTTCTTCCTACTTTTCAAGCAAATATCTAATCAAAATCAATACTATAGGAGGTTAGCGTCAACCTTTTATTTGTGGGGTAGTTAAGTTTGTTTTGGTACCAAGGAAAGATTATATCAACTTTGGATTAGAAACTTTTTTATTTTTTTTTTGAGATAGTTACAAATATGCTACTAACCTTGCTGATTGAACCATCCCCCCCCCCCCCCCCCCCCCCCCCCCCTCCAAACCCCCAAGCACTTTGTGTATGGGGTAGTGCCAATTAAGCTATAAACTCTTTTATTAGAACAACATCTGAAAGGTGTAAGATCAGCATAGTAAAAAAAAGAAACTAGTCTTGGACCCCATATCAAAAAAAAAAAAAAAAAAAACCTAGTCTCTGCGATTAGAATAATGTAGGTATGATCTGACACAATTTCATTGGGCAAAATCGAGGCTGTAAAGCAAGCAAGTGAAGAAGCAGGTTAAATTCTAAGCTGTTGAATATAGTACTGACCCACTCCACCCATATGCAAGTTACATTCTAGTCAATTGGCAAGTTCTCGAGCCTAGGGCCATAAAAGACATAGAATTTCCTATACAGTTGATGCCAGATTCTAATTTTACAAAACAAATTTCATATACATATGAAAACATGCTTTCAATCATGCTTTGTGAAATGCTTGATGCTTGGTGGTGGTGGCAGTACAAGCATTGAAGCCAGTTCAAGCCTGTTTATGGTGTTAGGGAGTTAAGGAAGTTGATTAAGCATTAAAGTCAGTAGGGTAGATGATTGCTTGAAGCCCCATTTGTCGTGCCCTGATGGAGTGTTAATCTCCTAAATTGTTCTAGAGCAATTAAAAAGAGATTCTTTAACTAGAAAGAATTCAATTGAAATCTAGGAGACCTATCCAGAAGTTTTCAAGTTAGGTAGGTAAAGAGTTTAAAGTCCTGCTTCTCCATACAATGAACAATGGCCAAGAAACTGCTTCAGATTTTTCGAAGTACTTTTAACCAATCACATGACTATTAAAAACAACCTGTGAGTCACACTTGACATTGGAGGAACCTCCTATTTTGGTTTGAAGGGTTCAAATGGCCTTTTTGATCCTTCAAAAGTTCTCATATACTTACCCCCAAGCTGCAAATTGATCCTGGCGCTTCCTCACAGGTTCAACTGCTAAAACATCAAAAGTTCCTACCACCTCTTTATGCAGCTCTATTTCCTTTCTATTGTCATCAATAACAGTTTCAAAATTTAGATTTTCTGGAGGGGTTTGTTTTGCAAATTCCTCAACTTTTTCAGGGCAAAAAACTCCTTGTTTCAAGTCAAAATTGGGCATTTACACTTTTTAATGTGTGGTTATGACTACTTGCAAATTCTTTTTACTAGTCCTAGCCAAAAAAGTGAGAGAAGATGAGATCTCAATTTGTTGTCTACCCAAATGGGGAAAATCTATTCACTCAGTGTGTGTAACACTGTTTAACAATCTTCGCCCTAGCCAAAATACCAGGCTTTTTTTACCCGGTAAGCTTATTTACCAAACTATTTTTTATGTCATCAGTTTCGAATCAAAATGGAACTCGAGTCTATAAGTGCAGATTTTTTTTCAGGATCACTTTACTGCTTGAAACTTGTGTCACAGCAAAATTGTTTCGAAATTGGTCACATAACAAAATAGTTTGGTAAATAAGCCTCAACGGCGCAAAATACCATGTTAATAGAGAAGAGTGATGTGGCATTGTGGTTTAATCTCAACTGTATGTTAAGGGAGTCGGTGATGTGGCATTGTGCCATTATGATTGGGTTGCTACTGGATTTGCTTGTCAGACTGATACGAATGACTATGAGGTTGTAAAGTTCTCTTCCTTTTGTGCATTTGAAGCTGGCATTGATGCTGTGGTTTATACACTCAGCTCAAACTCTTGGAAAAAGATTGGAATCTCATTGAGACTCAACAATATCAAGTCTTTTTTTGTTACGTCTACATCTACCACATTTGTTAGTGGGGCTTTGCATTGGTTGGGATATACTAATAAAGCAAAAAGAAAATTGGTAAATCAAAACATGATTACATCATTTGATGTCAATAATGATAAATTTGCAGAGATACCTCTCCCTGATGAACAGAAACTGCTACCACAATATCTAATGGACTTCGAGGGGAATCTGGCCTCTTAGTTCAAAAGAGAGTGCAGGCCCGACCCTATGGTAGCAAATTATAGCGATGCAATGTTTCACTTGACCCTGAAACTTTACATGAGAAGATTCTTGATATTCCAATTCAAGGAGGCTCAACTATAACTACTACTTTCATGGAAAGTCTTGTGTTACTTGATGGAGCAACTGAGCTATATGGATAAGAAGTGAAGTCATTAGTGAGCTATATGTGAGTGTGATGCAAGTGAGATTAATAATATGTTATTTCCTTTGGTATCAATTTGTTTTACAGTAGGCATAAAAGCATGTGTATGATGTACAGTGCTAAATTTTTGTTCATGATTTTTAACATCCCTTAATGCTTGTGGAATGGGTATCAAATACTGGAGGGGAAGAAGTTTGAATACTATTATGAAATTTTCCATCTTTATTGCATAGAAATAGGAAATTCATGGAGGTCTAATATGCTCAGAAGAAGGTATTGTGTGATTGCTCGAGGAGGTTCAAGAACTATTGTTTTTTATAGAGCTTTATGTTGTGTAACTTGTGTTTGCTTGACTCTGTTTTTAGATAAAAGGTTCTTGATTCTTGGTGATAGTCTTTGTTTGAACGCCCTTGCTCTGTGTTGGCATTTATAAGTTTGCCGCAATTTGGTTGCCTTTGGGCATAGATTCTTGCAACAAAAGAAGGTGACTGCAAGTGCTTGCCACCTTCTATTAGTCATGTTTTATAAGGTCTTATTAAATAATCTTTGATAAATTGGAAGGTTTTCATTTTTCTTTTTCTTTTTAAATATTTAAAGAGCCCCAGACAAAGTTTCAGTTAGTACAGTTAAACAACTTTGTGAACATATATATATATATATATATATATATATAAGGAGTGGTTTTCACTTGTTACTATAAAATCACTGTATACATATAACACTCCAGCATTGGTTTTTTTTTTTTTTCTTAAATAATTTATCACTTCATCAAGAATATAATTACTGCTAATTTTCATTCAAATAGTGAATGGTTTTTAAGCAAAATTGAAACTTTGTTGTTTGTGGGTATTGGATTTTGTGTCTATTTTTAATAATAGCTGTAGTTTTAAGAATTTTTAAATTATTTAGGTCGGATACTCTCTTCATTTCATCCCTCCTATCCAAATTATATCATCCACAACGGCCAGTCATTTGGAACCAAAGGTTTATTTTCCCATTCTATATCAACACAAAAGCAACTTACAACTTTACCAAATCCTAACTACATTAGTAGTAAACCGGTAGAAAACACATTTTACAATTGTTTTACATTGTTCTTATATTATTAAAAAAAAAAAAATTACATTGTATATGCAAATAGAATGTTAGTTTACATACTTCATAGAAGATTCCCCTATAGAAATGCCTGAAAGGCAAGCATATGATGTTTACATTATATAGACATATCATAAAAAATCACATATTGTCCTGGGACTCCTCTATCACTAGTCCTAAAATCATAAATTTTTTTAATGACATCTATCGTCCCTAGTGTAAAAGATGGGTGGAACAATGAACCATCTACTTGATTGATTGTCCAATCTGTAGTTGCTTCTAGGAATGATCTTTATTTACTTCGAGGCACCCCTATGAGAGACTCCAACAATTTATTTTTCCTCGAATTATATCATTCCATCAAGAATGAGTAGGGGATACCCACAATTTTCATCAAAATAAATATACATTGGTGGTTTTTGGTCAATTTTAGTGCCTTGGATTAAAGTTTACTTAAACCATATATCAGACAATCCCCTAGAAATGCATATACTTCATTAGGTAGATTCGTTTAATATTGATTACACCAAGGCATACAGTACAGACTTCTTCAAAATTTCAAAACTTATTCCTCACCATAGCTTAAAAGGCTTTACCTTCTAAATTTTAAGCATCGTGAAATTTGTGTAGTGATTACCTGCTATCCTCATTCAAAGGGGAAAAATTAAATAAACTCATCTTTCTTCCTACTTTTCAAGCAAATATCTAAGTAAAATCAATATCGCAGGAGGGTAGCATCATTTTTTTTTTTTTTTTTTGGGTTGTTAAGTTTGTTTGGTCCCAAGGAAAGATTATATCAACTTTGGATTAAAAAAAGCATTTGAAAGGTCTAAGATCAGCATTTTAAAAACAAGGGGTCAAATTCTAAGCTGTTGAATGTGCTGACCCACTCCACCAAGATGCAAGATGGGTTAGATTCTAGTCAATTGGCAGGTCTCGGGGCCAGGGCCTTGAGACATACAATTTCCTTTATAGTTGAAGTCAGATTCTAATTTTACAGGACAAATTTCATATATATGGAAAGATTAAGTGATGAAAGCTTGCTTTATAAAATGCTTCATACTTCAAAGTGAACTTTAAAAAAATAATAGATCAATGACAACTTCCTAAAAGTAATGTAATCTGATGAGGCGATGTTTTGTATCAAATGTTCACAATAACAAGCGAGGAGTTTAGCATATCATAGTGCAAACCTCAGCAAAGTAGTTCATTCATTACTGTTTGATTTGCTTTTCTTCATAATTTTTTTTTTTTCCCCCTTTGAGGGGAACCAAAAGAAAACATAAAACTACTTTACTAATTGGAATGGGTCATATAGGTGCAACTAGCACATACAACTTGCTCGGACAACATTTCTAGATCATCCAATGGTGCCACGATTGAGTTATCTGAGGGTGAGCTGCCTCCTTTACACACTGAATTTCCATCCTCAGTTTTGGTGTCAACACTTAAAATTACTGGGGCTTCTGATTCTGGTGTTAAAGATTGCAGCTGACTTTTGACTGTTGTCATACAAGTATCTTAGATCCCAACTTCAGATATATCTCAGATCATTGAGTCTCTAAGCCTTGTTGATACCGAGTTTGAAGAATTGATCCTAATGCTCTAACGGAATGTCCAAGTTAGATAGGTAAAGAGCTTGAAGTCCTGCTTCTCCAGAGAAGGAACTATGGCCATGAAACTGCTTTAGATTTTCGAAGTACTTTTACCACTCACATGACTATTAAAAACAATCTGTGAGTCAGACTTGACATTGAAAGAACCACCTGTTATCGTTTGAAGGGATCAAACGGCCTTTTAGATCCTTCACAAGTTCTCATATACTTGCCCTCTCATCTTTCACTTGAAACCATGCCCCCAAGTAGCAAATCCTCTCAGGTTCAACTGCCAAAACATCAGAAGTCCCTACCACCTCATTATGTCGCTTTATTTCCTTTCTATTGTCATCAGTAACAGTTTCACAATTTATATTTTCTGGATGGGTTTGTTTTTCAAATTCCTCAACATTTTTAGGCCAAAAAACTCCTTGTTTCAATTCAAAATTGGGCATTTACACTTTCTACCATGTGGTTCTAACTTTGCTGAGTCTCTACAGCTCGCCATGTCTTTACAAATTCTTTTTATGTTTCTTTTTATTATTATGCTACTCTAGGATTTCCAGAGTGTTGCAGTCAACCATACGAAATTCACAGCACACTATACTGAGAGGTGGCCAGAATTAAGCAATAGGAACTTGTGCCAATACAGATAATTGTACCTGCCCAGAAACTGAAGCTGAAGGCAGCGGCATTATAGCAGCCCCTCCTCCAACTGGTGTAGTTGATGTAGTTGTAGTTGTTGCAGGACCATGTGGTGGGGTGTGCCTGCCACCATCTCCTCCTCAATATGAAGATTTCCAGATCTACCGAATAGGATTCAAATGGACTGTGTAATATTGTATTTGTTAAATGTTTTATGATCAGATAGGAAAACGAACTGGAGCAATAATTTGATTTAAAAAAAAAATAGCAAATTAATCATCAAGATAGAAAGAAACAAAAGTATATTACGTGTAGCTTGTATGTATAAATGGAGTGACAACAAAATATCACAACTCAAAATGAGATATCTAATAAACAACAAGACATAAAATCTTAACAAGTGACTGAGACACTAGAAGAATGAAGAACTTGCTAAAGCAAACTAAAAATGTGAAACCTTCATAAAAACTACATATTTTACAATTAAACTCAAGGGAAGCTTGTAGTAGCAGCCTAGAGCAGGCACTGACCTAGAAAACTGAGAATTGGTTCAACCAGGTAATGACAGATGGCATAGCTCTAAAATATAATTTAAAAAAAAAAAAAATCAAATTTTCACAATTATGAAAAACTTGCAAGCATTCAAGCAAGGCAGCCATGAAACTATTAGAGCATTCACATTAATCTCCTCAAATTTTTAGCTAAACAAACTCAAAAAACACTACTGTTTCAAGTTTAATTACCTTTATATATATATATATATATATATATAAAGATTCATCAGCTTCAATACTCTATCACTATTATAATTAAATATTATTTCTTCTCATTCACATTTTTAATCCCAAATTTTCACAACCACAACACACAACTTAGCACAGCCTATAGACCCACAACCCAACACAACCAAATGCCGATCTCATAAGGCTTCTCACCAGTGAAGGAACTCATAGTGAATAGCTTGATATGAATGCTCTTAAGGCAGTATCTTTAAGGTCACTACCATTAGAATTTAGTATTACAATGACAATTACAGAAACATATACATGGAAATATGAAAAAAAAAAAAAATAAATAAATAAATAAAACCAAGATTTCCTTCCTCCAAAAGACCTTAAAGCTCTAAACTCCATGAAGTCTCTCCAGCAACAGCTCAAAAATCAATAAAAAAAAAAATCAAAATAATTCTTTTTCACCATTGCTGATTTAAAATTTCTAAAAAATATAATGGTAGAGAAAGAAGAAGACACCTCAATTTGTTGTGAGCCCAATTTTCTTTTATGTATGTAAAACTTGTTCATAGGCTACGAAGGTGAGACATTGTGAGGACTGAGGAGCATGTGCAAAATCATTGTACAATGGAGAAAATGACACCACTATCATACTTCAATAACATAAACATGACATCGATCATAAATTCTCTATGATATTTCCATAAGCCAGCTAAACATTAACATGATATTACAAAAAATTTATACCAACTCCAATGCATTGAAGAAACAAAAACTATGATTAAACAAACAATCAACTTATTAGTTACACCACATAATAACTAATTTCTAATTTATATGACATTTACTCTATAGTTTATATTCTTCATCCCCTTAATTTTGTATTACATCATTAATTAAAGAAAAACATCTTCATATTATCGCAACACAACGTCATGTTGTTACTTTAAAATATTTTGATTATTCTATATAATCTTCTCACATAGTAGATTACATCATTATCAACACATCATACGGGCCCATTGCTAGTTGATGATAACTGCAAAGCAAAAAAGCCCACACAAACCTTTAGTTGTTCGTTTGTTAGAGATTATCTACATGGGAGGGATCTTCAAGAGGGGATGATGGATAGAAGATTGATGAATCTTTAATTTCTTATCTAGACTCCAAGTTTGACATGGCCCAAAATTTACTCACTTTATTTAAAAAATTTGGACTCAAGTCTTACTCAAGCAAGATTACACTTAGTGTAACTTGAGCTCAAAGGTTCTTGGCAATAAAAAAATTTATTAAATATTTGAAAAGCTATTCAGGTAGAAGAATTGTGTCTTCCTAAATTAGGGTAGAAGACCTTATTCAATAGTAAGATGCTCCCAACAATTAATAATGGTCAAGTTTGGTATGGGTGCTGTACAGAATGTTCCATGCACCTTCATATCCAACTGAAGCGATAACACATGATTCATGAGTGATGAGTCAACAAATAGCGTCCGTGAAACTGTGGTTCCTTCATTATAATCATATTTGCTTGTTCATTCCATACTCTATTTCATTAAAATATCAATTTTTCTTATTTTTTTAATCAATTTTTTTTCTTTTCATGCACAACAACTATCGTTCACTTTCTTTTATTGTCCTCTAGAAATGAAAAGAAATAATAAAAAATTATTTTGCTTAAGCTACTATAACTTGTATATTTGCACAAGCATTATACCAAAATTTCATTTTGCATAATCAGTTCATGATCTGATGTTTATGATTTTTTGGATTCTTTAGGCTTTATATTATTTTACATGAGCTAGTGCAAATGCTCTAATAGAACTCATGAATTTATTTTTTATTATATTGATTTGACAGTGAAGGTGGGGTATTTAAATCACATCCCCTTTGCTATAATACCATAAAGTGTTTTTTTTTTTTTTTCTTTATTAAGAATGCTTAGAATATCTACTAAATACTAGTTGTTGCATCTTGAACTTCTATCCCCAACTTTCAAGACATTTGTACTTGAAGATGTACCACTTAGACCAACATGTTTCATATGAAAGTATCAATTAAGTTACAAAACTTTTAGAGAATTTATAATAGAGAAATGCAACGTATACAATATTTTCACCCCAAAATCTTAGGTGGATTGTTGTTAAAGGTTATAATTTAAACCCCTACTAAAATTACTTTTTTACCACAAAAAATAGCAATTAACAACCTACCACTTAAGATTTGTTGTAAAAATATATTATGAACATACATTTCTCTTTATTAAACATTTGAAAATTAGTGGAGGGTAAAAGAACTTACCTGGATATTCATTGGTAAAAGGATCCTGACAATAATAGAAAAGTTTGGTGTGGGTGCTATGCAAGATGTTCCATGCACCTTCGTGTCCAATTGAAGACTTGACTCATGACTCAAGTCATGAGTCAACAATTAGCTTCCACGAAACTGAGGTTCATTCCATTATTTTGATTATTTCAACCTGTTAGACTTGACCCACCCGTTCAACCCGATCCGACCCGAAGGCCCACAAACGGATCCGAATGTCCATACAGGTCAGGTATGGGTCAATTAAATTTAAAATTCGGTTTTTCGGGTCGGTTTCAAGTCTTTAGACTTATAACCCATGTAAAACAACTTGCTCGACCTAGAATTTTTAAAAAGAAAAAACATGGGTGATGGGTCTGTAATTAGGTTAACGCCGACCTGTTCTACACTAACACTTACATTTTAGTTTCAGAAAAATCTTACTCTCTCTAATCTCTCACTCTCACTTTCTCTAATCTCTCACTCAAATCCTTAACCCTAGTGCCTAGCCTCCTTGCTGCCACCGTCAGCAAGTTAGGCCTTATCGCCGCCCCTAACCCTAATCTCCTTGTTGTCGCCCAATCCGCCGTCGCTAATTTAATTCCACAAACCTATTGCCGACGTCGCCCCGTTGTTGCACTCGCGGTCCTTAGTTGAGTCTCAAACTCCACAAGCCTCCTCTAATCTACATGAAATCTCATCTTGATACTCTGATATGTGCATTTTAATGGTAGGTTAGTAAAAAAAACTTTTCTTTTTTTAAAAAATTTGTACTGATTTTGTGATGGATGTGTTGGTGGCGGGGGAGGGAGTGATGGTGCTAGTGGTGGTTTAATCTTCTCTCTTTTTTTCTTTTTAGTATCTAGGGATTTTGGTTTGGATTTTGAGAAGATTTTTTTGGGATTTTTTTTAAGAAGATTGTTTTGGATTTTTTCTTGAGAGAATTGTTTTCGATTTTGAAATGTTGTTGTGCTTGAGAATTGAGACCCAAAATCACTTGACTGGCTCCGACCCACTCAAACGATGACCTCCTCTGTCGGGCTCGACCCAAATGTTCGGTCAGCCGTGGGTCCATTTTTCGTTCACCTGATTCGATCAAGTTGGTTGTAGGTTAGACCTAAACCCGATCCGACCCAACCCGTGGATAGCCCTATACCATCCATTAAGTTGCGGTTCCCTTCAAAAAAATCATATCTAATTATTTATTATATATTCTATTTAATTAAAATATCAATTTTTCTTATCTTTTAATTATTTTTCTCTTTTCACACATAATTACTATTCACTTTTTTTTTGTCCTTGAGAAACGTAAAGAAATAATAAAAAATTATCTTGCACAAGCTATTGACTTGCGTTTTTTCTTTTTTTGCTGAATTATTGACTTGTGTATTTGCACAAGCATTATAGCAAAACCTTGTTTTGCATAACTGGTCCATGATATGATGTTGGTATTTTTTGGATTCTTTAGGCTTTATGTTATTTTCTATGAGCTTATGCGAATGCTCTAATTGAACACATGAATTTATTTATTTTTTCTATTAAATTGATAGTATGGTGGGGTAATTAAAACACATACCTTTTGCTATAAATAATAAAAAGTGTAATTTTTTTCTTTATTTAAAAAATGATTAGAATATCTACTATATTCTAAACATTGCATCTGGAATCTCTATGCCCAACTTTCAAAGACTTTGTACTTGAAGATATACCACTTAGACTAATATATTCTATTAGTAAGTATCAATTAAGTTACAAGACTTTTATAGAATTTATTAAAATGAAATGCTACGTACACAATATTTTCACTACAAATTTTTGGTGGTTTGTCGTTATTGGTTTTAATTTAAACTCCTACTAAAATTACTTTTTTTTCCCACCAATAATAATTAGTGATAACCTGCCTATTTGAATTTATTGTAAAAGTATTCTAAAAATATTGAGAACATAAATTTCTCTTTATTATTTGAAAATTAGTGAAGGGTAAAAGAATTTACCTGGATATTCAATGGTAAGAGGCTCCCAACTATAATGGACAAGTTTGGTGTGGGTGCTGTGCAAAATGTTCCATTCATCTTCATATCCAATTAAAGCCATGACTCATGACTCAAGGCATGAGTCAACAAATAGCTTCCACGAAGCTGAGGTTCCATTCCATTATTTCCATACAAACTTGAAAATGACTTTTGCATGTAGAGTCGTCCCTATCTTTGTTTCTTTCTCACTTGAACATCAATGAAAAATACAACTTGTCATCCCAACCTTCAACATGTTCAATTAAATGGCCACTACCGTGTAAGAAAAATTGATCTAACTCTTCATTGCTTTCTTACTTTATCTTCATTGCTTTCTCACTTTATCTTTATTGCATGTAGAGTCATACCGTGTAAGAAAAATTGATCAATTTCTTATTAAATTTAATGCACCAAGTGATTATCATGCTTTTTTTTTTTTAATTATAATTACTATTAAATAAATCAATAAGAAAGAGAG
This sequence comes from Quercus parvula, assembly GCA_030820535.1. Taxonomy (NCBI): domain Eukaryota; kingdom Viridiplantae; phylum Streptophyta; class Magnoliopsida; order Fagales; family Fagaceae; genus Quercus; species Quercus parvula. The sequence goes on from JAUAME010000003.1 coordinate 52,588,623, forward strand.
CTTGATGGGCCCAATCAATATTCTTTTTCAGTCCTAAAAGCTATCGGTCTTACAAAATCAGCCCATTCAACTTATAAAAGTAGCCTATGACAAGTAAAATTATTTCATGTAATTCCTTATATTTTTTTCATATTAAGAATGAAATTTGTGACACATTACTAATTGCACCATTGATTTGCATCTTTTAATAGACTAGTGTATTGCATTGTATTAAAAAATTGGTTTTTATGATTTTTTTTTTTCATACTTTGGTCTCCTATTCACATTAGTTCATGAAAAAATTTCTATTTATTTTAACAAAAAAACCTACATTTTTTATTTTACATATTCGCTTTTCAAAACACCTTTAATAAGATTATCTACTTTACACTATATATATATTTTTTAAATATTAATTTTTCTTGATTTTTTTTAGTAGTTTCTCTTTCTTCACATATAACAACCACCATCGACTTTCTTCCTTCATCCTTGTCATACGTAAAGAAAGAATAAAAAGCTAAATATAATATGAATGGTGCTAGTATAAATTTACACGAATATTGTAGCAATAATGTATTTTTACACAATTTTGCATAGTCTGATGTAAGTGAATTTTGGACTTGGTTGGCTAAAATGTGATAAATTTTCTATTATACAAGCACTAGTGTGAGTGCTTTGAGACTCTAAATCCTGGATTCCTCTCTACATGAGAGTGACACATGAGATCTTTCTATTATTGGTTCAATGAAGTTTGTATCCAAATTTTGTCCTAGGACTAACTTTATACGTGGATGATTTTATTAATTGCCATGTAGTGAGTTGAAAGAATTTTCCTTCAAATTAATTGAAGGTAAACTTTTTTTCTTTACTATTTTGGGTGTTACGTGCCTTTTTTTGGAGATAAAATATGTTTTGATGTTATGGCATGAGACTTTTTCTATTGTCTTGAGATTTTTTGTAGACTACTCATAGAACCATTACAGACCCATACGATACATGGAAATATATAATTATTTTGTGATAATGGTATAATGTCTAATTTGTTCTCTGAAATTTGTTGAAGAAAATTTGTTCCCTCTAAAAATGAAACAATTTCTATAAGTATTTTTCATTGCTCTATTTCTACAAATATAACATTATATTATTTATATTTGAGTGTGTTTGATTGAGGTTAGACAAATGGTGCAAATGAGATCGAAGAATACGATGAGGATTTATGTAGAATGCATTTGTTGTCCTGCCTCATCTATGGATCAATGGGCCTTCAACAATGGGGAGGAAGATTCAGGCCATGTTGGAATCCGACACCGACTGCAAAGAAGAAATCATCGACCAACCCATGCTAGACATCCCCAAAAACACTACCTGTCTCGCTTTGGATGGCTTTGAATCCGATTCCAACTCTGGAAACGAAGCTCCAAACCTTGGAGACGGTGATTTTCTAATGGGTTTCATGACCAGGGTTCATCTTCAATCCCCAATGCCTTTTTCAATGATGATACCAACACCAATCTGTATGCACCATCATAGAAGACAAAAACATCTTGATTCAGCTTTGAAGAGATGGTTTGCCTCTCTCTATTTCTATAAATTTAAAGGATTATTCATAGGATTGTTGTTCAAGTATATATTGTGTTTCAAGTAAATAATAGTGAAATCAAATTGTTGGGCTATGTAATTATAGTTTATACAAGAAACATTTTATTTCTTTATTTCTTTTTCAATGTAGATAATGCCTTGTTGCTATTGAAGTAATTGGTAGGCCTAAGATCCCTTTTCACCTTGCAATTTGATTTTCATTTATTATTATATTTGTCTTTTATTCATCTTATTTGTCTGCTTCTGGTGCATAGTTTCTTCTTGTAAGATATTCCAAACTTCTCTTCTTCTTTTTGTGGTAGAAAACGAAATGCATTTCATTAACTTAAATTAGAAGAGTTAAGGCATAGCCTCTCATAACACACACCTACTGAATTATAATACATCACCAAAATAATATCCAGTGGTGGAATAGAAAATAACAAAAAGTCTTGCTACTGAGTTGCTCCCATTTTTCCTAGTTTGTCTGCACATTGATTCGCCACTCTGTAGCAGTTCCTAAACTTGACATTCGGAATTTGCTCCATTAGTTGCCTGCAATCCAAGATGAGAATAGAGTGAGCAATATTATCGTAGGATTTGCCCAACACCTAGTCCATCACCACTTTGGCATCAAGACCAATCTCAACTGCCTGCAAGTTTAAAGAATTGTAGATTTTAAGACCATCACATAAGGACCAAAGTTCTGCCTCTACACTTCTGGCTATACCAATGGCTTTACTAAACCCAGATACCCATTCTCCATTGCTCCCTAGGCAGGCCACACATTGCCCTCTTTAACAAGGCAATTTCTGTCTCAAGTTGGCTTTGGGTCTCTCTTGCTGCACTACCCTGGGCATCCTCTCAAATAATGCCTCCACCACCTGCCTTACCTAGATTTCCCATAGCTGATCCATCCATATCTTGCTTGAGCCAATTCATCTTTGGCTTTATCCATCAAACATTAATTGGGCTCCTTGTTGTCATAAGTTTAACATGTCCAGCATAGTAGAAATAATTTAGAGGCATGCTTTTCACTTCTTTACTCAATCTGCTATTTGGTATAACTTGGTTGAAAACTCTTATTTTTCTGCATCCACAAACCCTAGATACCAAAAGCAAAAAACACTTCCCACGGCAAGGTTGACTCCACCAGATCCTTACAACATCTTAGATTTTTTTTCAGCCAACTACATAGGTCAGAGTTAAAGAAATTACCACTCCACCTCATGTTACCTGTATACAGCCAGAATTTTTTTGCAATTTCACAATCCTGAAGAACATGAATAATGCTCTCAGCCTCTCTCCCACACGCTTCACACTAAATGTCTTCGGCAATGCCTCTTGCAAAAGTAATTCTTTAACTGGTAGACTAAGAAGATAGCGCTTCCATATGAAAACACTGGATTTTTGGAAGCATATCCACTTTCCAAATCCACCACCCAGTGAACTCTTCTGCCACATTTATTTCTCCTTTTGCTAAGTTGTAGGCATTTTTCCCATCAAAATGAGGTTGAATAAGCCCAGCTAATGGTGTCCAAACCAGATTTTGAGTAAGGAATCGGAATGGCCTTGATTCTTTGTAGTAGGTCACAAGGAAAAACAAAGAAGCAGCATCCAATGTTCCAAATTCCCTCCTGAGTCACCTCCCCAACTTTCAAGACATTTGTACTTGAAGATGTACCGTGTACCACTTAGACCAACATGTTTCATCAGAAAGTATCAATTAATTTACAAGACTTTTAGAGAATTTATTAAAGAGAAATGCAATGTACACAATATTTTCACTACAAATCTTAGGTGGTTTGTTGTTACTAGTTATAATTTTAATCCTTATTAAAATTACTTTTTTACCACAAAAAACAGTTAGTAACAACCTGCCACTTAAGATTTATTGTAAAAATATTATGAACATACATTTCTCTTTATTAAATATTTGAAAAATTAGTGGAGTGTAAAAGAACTTACCTAGATATTCATTGGTAAGAGGCTCCCGACAATAATGGAAAATTTTGGTGGGTGCTTTGCAATATGTTTCATGCACCTTTGTATCCAATTGAAGTCTTGACTCATGACTTAAGTCATGAGTCAACAAATAACTTCTGCAAAACTAAGGTTCATTTCATTATTTCCATATAAACTTGAAAACGACTTTTGCATGTAAAGTCATCCCTATCTTTATTTTTTTTTCCTTATTTGAACATCTATGAAAAATAAAACTTGTCATCCCAATCTCCAACACGTTAAATTAAATGGCTAGTAACGTCTAAGAAAAATTGATCAATTTCTTTATTTCTTTCTCACTTTATCTTTATTGCTAGTTGGGCCATGTCGTGTAAGAAAACACTAGCTCAAATTTAATGCAATGAGTGATTGTCATTCTTTTTGTATTTTCATTATTATTAAATAAAGTAATATGAAAGAGTGCTTGGTGGGCCTAGTCACTATTCTTTTTCAATCCTAAAAGCTATCAGCCTTACAAACTAAGCTCATCTGACTTACAAAAGTAGCCCATGTCAAATAAAATTATTTCATTTAATTCCTTAATTTTTTTTTTTCATATTGCAATGTATTAAAAAATTGGTTTTCATAATTTGTCCCCTATTCACATTAGCTCATGCAAAAATTTCTGTCTATTTTAATATAAGAATCTATTTTTTCTATTTTGTATATTTACTTTTTAAAAACCTCACATCAAATTATCTGCTTTACACTATATTCCATTAAAATATGAATAGTGCTAGTATAAATTTACATGAATACTATAGCAACAATGTATTTTAACAAAATTTTACATGGTCTGATGTTAGTGAATTTTGGGCTTAATTGGCTAAAATGTGATACTTTTTTCTATTATAGAAGCACTAATGTTAGTGCTTTGAGACACTAGATCGTGGTTCCGTCCTACATGAGAGTGACGCATATCATTTTACTATTGTTGGTTCAACCAAGTTTCTATCCAAATTTTGTCCTATGACTAAAAGTACATGTGGATGCTTTATCAATCGACTCGTAGTGAGTTGAAAGAATTTTCTTTCAAGTGAACGTTTTTTCTTTCCTATTTCGGGTGTTATATGCCTTTTTTGTGCGGAGATAAAATATGCTTTGATGTTGTTGAATGAGACTTTATCTATTGTCTTGAGATATTTGTAGACCACGCGTAGAGCAATTACAGACCATTGTAATGTGTGGGAGTATACAATTTTTTTGTGATATGATATAATGAGTAATTTGTTTTCTGAAATTTGTTGAAGAAAATTTGTTTCCTGTAAAAATGAAACAATTTCTACAACTATTTTCTATCGCTCTATTTCCACAAATATAACATTCTAGTATTTTAAATTTGGGTGTGTTTGATTGATATTTTTTTAGAGGTGGTCCATATTCTTTAACCACTATTATAGTGCATTATGTTTTCCTAATTTGTTTTTTTGTAGAACTAAACTTTCAAAATTTCAAATATATTACACAAATTTCTTCTTCTCTTACTTAAGGAGATTATCATCATAATCAAAACTCACCACAAAATTATAAAATTATCTTAACCAAAATTAAAAATAAACTAAAGGCATTAAAGATAAATAATATAATAATTTATTACTAACACTAAAACGTGTCAACACAAAGTAGAATTATAAATAAAAAAATAAATAAAATTTCATCAAGATGAGGGGTAAGAAACAATAAAAAAACTCAGCAAAAGAAAGAAAAAAAATTGTGAAAGAGATTTTTTTTTATTTTATTTTTTTATTTAAAAGCTATAGGATTTCATCAAGATGAGGGGTAAGAAACAATAAAAAAAACTCAGCAAAAGAAAGAATGAAAAAAATTGTGAAAGAGATTTTTTTTTTTAAAAAGCTATAGGACGGAATTGAGAAGCTACAGTGATAAAGTTGTTCGTACATTCTCTCTATGTGGAAAATGTAGAATGTGTAGGACACCCTCAGTGGAAAATTGCATTGAGGAAAGTTCATGGAAGAGGGATCTCTGATCAAATCAATTGACGTGAAGTTTTTCTCTCCTTGTGAAAATGTAGAACGTGTAGGACACCTTGTCACCCTCAATGGAAAATTGGGATTTGGATCCGGCGGGGGCAATTACACCACATCCACTCACATTAATTTTTATCACTTTCATTTTTTAACTTTAACTTTTTCACCTTTTCAACTTTTTTATTTTTAATTTTTTTTAATTCAATGGTTGAAATTGAAAGTTTATTTTTTGAACTTTCAATCTCAACCGTGTATTACTATTAAATTAGGTACAATACCCTAATTATTACACCTAATCTGAATCCGGAAAATTGCATTGAGGAAACTTCATGGAAGAGGGATTTCTGATCAAATCAATTGACGTGAAGTTTTTCTCTCCTTGTGGAAAATGTAGAACGTGTAGGACACCCTATCACCCTCGGTGGAAAATTGCATTGAGGAAATTTCGTGAAAGAGGGATCTTTGATCAAATCAATTGACGTGAAGTTTGAGATGTGGCTGTTCAACAAACAATGGTTCAAACAGGACAAGAAAAGTAAAATACAACTTGTAAGTTGTAACAATGTTTATGTACACAGCACCATGAATTGAAAGGAAAAATTAATATTAGGGAAATGTATATAAAAATCTTGTAATCTAATTCCTAGGATACGTTAAACTTCAAACGGAGTTTAACTTTTAAATGGGATATTTTAAATTTCATACTTCCACAAATATATATAAATCCAAATCTGGAGTTTTAAGTGTCCTATTTATGAAATATGAAAGTGTGTGGTTTAAAATATGTCCAATTTAAAAGTGTTGAGTTTAATGTGTCCCAAACAAACAAAAAAAATATAATTTGTTTTTACTTACTTTTCCTCCATATTAGCATTTTCTCATGAAATATCCATTGGCTTTAATTGCTTAGTAAAATTCCAACTAATAGGGTATGTAGCATTCAAACTATGCCATTCAAGAATGAAGTAATGTTGGCATTCAAGTATGGTCATTAGTGTCTCTTTGAGCCAATATTCTAACATGCATATTATAAGTTCATAAAACAAATACCAACTAGTTTGGGTTGGGTGCAAAATATTTGAACCCTACATATTTTGGACACTTCAAGAAATACCAACTTGTTGAGCTCAAAGGTTGGCAATAAAAAATTTATTAACTATTTGAAAAGCTTTGTGGGGATGTTCCATGCTTCTTCATATCCAATTGAAGCCATGACTCATGACTCAAGTCATGAGTCAACAAATACCATCCATTAAGCTGCGGTTCCCTACAAAACAATCATATCTAATTATTTATTATATATTCTATTTAATTAAAATATCAATTTTTCTTTTTTCTTTTTTCTCTTTTCACACCTAACTATTATTCACTTTTTTTGTCCTCAAGAAACGGAAAGAAATAATAAAAAATTATCTTGTACAAGCTACTGACTCGTGTATTTGCACAAGCATTTTGGCAAAATCTTATTTTGCATAACTGGTTCATGATATGATGTTGGTGATACTTGCATCTGCAACCTCAATGCCCAACTTTCAAGGACATTGTACTTGAAGATATACCACTTAGGCCAATATATTCCATTAGTAAATATCAATTAAGTTACAAAACTTTTTTGAATTTATTAAAGAAAAATGCTACGTACACAATATTTTCACTATAAATTTTTGATGGTTTTTACTGGTTTAAATTTAAACCTCTACTAAAATTAATTAATTATTTTTTTTTTATTTTTAAAATTTTTTTTATCACCAATAACAGCTAGTAATAATCTGTTTATTAGAATTTGTTGTGAAAATATTGTGAACATAAATTTCTTTTTATAATTTGAAAAGTTAGTAGAGGGTAAAAGAACTTACCTGGGTATTCAATGGTAAGAGGCTCCCGACAATAATGGACAAGTTTGGTGTGGGTGTTGTGCAAGATGTTCCATTCACCTTCATACCAATTGAAACCATGACTCATGACTCAAGCCATGAGTCAACAAATAGCTTCCACAAAGCTTAGGTTCCATTCCTTTATTTCCATACAAACTTGAAAATAACTTTTGAATGTAGAGTCATCCCTATCTTTGTTTCTTTGTAAGAAAAATTGATCAATTTCTTATTAAATTTAATGCACCGAGTGATTATCATTCTTTTTTATTATTATTATAATTACTATTAAATAATCAATAAGAAAGAGAGTTTGATGGGCCCAATCACTATTCTTTTTCAGTCCTAAAAGCTATTAGCCTTACAAAATCAGCCAATCCAACTTATAAAAGTAGCCCATGAAAAATAAAAGTATTTCATATAATTCCTTTTTTTTTTTTTTTTCACATTAATAATGAAATTTGTGACACTTTACTGATTGCACCATTGACTTGCATCTTTTAATAGATTAGTGTATTTCAATGTATTGAAAAATTGGTTTTATGATTTTTTTTTTTCATACTTTGGTCTCCTATTCACATTAGCTCATGAAAAAATTTCTATCTATTTTTACCCAAAAAAAAACCTACTTTTTTTTTATTTTACATATTCACTTTTCGAAACACCTCACATTAGATTATCTACTTTACACTATATTTCTTTAAAATATTAATTTTTCTTGATTTTTTTTGTTGTTTCTCTTTCTTCACAAATAACAACCACCATCCACTTTCTTTCTTCATCCTTGGCATACGTAAAAGAATAATAAAAAAACTAAATACAACATGAATAATGCTAGTGTAAATTTACACAGACATTGTAGTAACATTATATTTTTATACAATTTTGCGTGGTTTGATGTGAGTGAATTTTGGGCTTGGTTGGATAAAATGTGATAAATTTTCTATTATACAGGCACTGATGCGAGTGCTTTGAGACTCTAAATCCTGGTTCCATCCCTACATGAGGGTGACGCATATCATCTTACTATTGTTGGTTCAATGAAGTTTGTATCCAAATTGTGTCTTATGACTAAATATATATGTGGATGATTTTATTAATCGTCACGTAGTGAGTTGAAATAATTTTCCTTCAAACTAATTGAAGGTAAACTTTTTTCTTTACTATTTTGGGTGTTATATGCCTTATGGAGATAAAATATGTTTTGATTTTGTTGCATGAGACTTTATCTATTGTCCTGAGATTTTTTGTATACTTGTAGAACAATTACAACCCATGCAATGTGTGGGAATATATAATTATTTTGTGATATGGTATAATGTCTAATTTGTTCTCTAAAATTTGTTGAAGAAAATTTGTTCCCTCTAAAAATAAAACAATTTCTTTAAGTATTTTCCATTGCTCTATTTCTACAAATATAACATTCTATTATTTTATATTTGGGTGTGTTTGATTGATTTTTTAAAGGTGGTCCATATTCTTTTAACTACTATTATAGTGCATACTATTCCCCCCCCCCCCCCCCCCCTTTTTTTAATAGATCTAAACTTTCTAAGTTTCAAATATATTATACAAATTTCTTCTTCTTCTCTTAAGAAGATTATCATGATAATCAAAACTCACCACAAAATTATAATATTATCTTAACAAAAATTAAAATTAAACTAAAGGAATTAAAGATAGACAGTATAATAATTTATTACTCAAACAATTTATAGATACATTTAAATATATAACCATGTATATATTATTTGAATATAAACTCCAACCTCCACTTTCAAAATAACTAAATATTAATCCAAAATAAAATCAACATAAATTATAAGAAGGAAAGAGGGGAGTTATGATTGAGACTTAAAAAATACAATACTAAAACGTATCAACACAAAGTAGAATTATAAATAAATAAAATTTCATCAACTTGAGGGTTAAGTCTATAGTTAGTAAAATATGGAATGCATATATTATGATAAACATACATACAGATATAATTTGGTATCTTTCAATAAAAGTGCATTTCAAAAATTCATTATAAAAATATGAAAACGAAAAAATAAATAATACGTGTGTCATACAGGTGTTAAATGTTTATTTTTTAAAAGGTTGTGTAAAAAATACAAAAATATTTATCATATAAATACAATATATATATATATATATATATATATATATATATATATATATATATATATATATATATATATATATATATATATATATATATACTCAGTTACTCACTTACAATTATTATTAGGGTGTACCAGTGAGGGGATGAAGCATGGCAATAAGTTGTGGTAGCTTTTGTGTTTAACTTTTTGAGTTTCACAATTTAATAAAAAGTAATGCTAAAGGTACATATAATTTTTCAACATTTTTACAAATAGTTAATGTGAGACTATGATAATGTTTTCATATGGACCCATCATTAATACATTTTTTTTTAGAAACAAACACACACAGGGAAGAGGGAAAGAGGTTCTAACATAAAGGCACACCACAATTCCACTCAAAAGCCATGGTAAATTTTAAGGGAGTGTTTTACTTACTAATAATCACTTATCACATTAGTAGCTTATAAAATTTTTTATAAAATAGTATGTGGCATTAGTATTTTTCCTTAATAAAATAAAGAATAATTTTTATAATAATTTGATAATAAAAACCAGGTGTCAAGCTATTAATAGTAGGTAAAAAAATTATATAAGTTATGAACTCTAAATGAAAATAAGTAATAATTTACTGTTTAAACTTTGTTGTAAAAATATTGTTTATTGTAGTACTGTTTCAAAATAATATTAAAAAGTTAAAGTTGATTCTTTGTGTTTGACTTGGAGGGCATTACGTTTCATTTAAGATTATTTTAATCTTTTATTGGTGTAGTTTCTCACTTTCAGTTTAATTTTGTTTAACTTTTATATATATGTTCGTATTTTACAAGAGTAAACATTTGGTCTTATGCCAGCCAATAGAAGACTGCCACATCATCTCTTTTTAGAATATTATTATTTTAATAAAAATATCTCATCATTCTCTCTCTTTTCACTCTCTCCCTCTCTCTCTTCTCACTTCTTCCTTTTCTCTTCTTTCTCACTCATTCTCACTTTTGTCTTTTCTCTGCTGTTTGTCTCCACTGCAACCACCTTGAAGGTGACGGTAGCCACCATCTCTTTTTCTTTTATTCTCCATAAATTCCCTTTTTCTTTTATTCTCCATAAAAGATTATGCTTTACTCTACACTGGCTTGCTTTTAATGAGTCACTTAAATCCCTCTCCAAATCAAACCAAAACCAAAACCCAATCTGAGAGATAGAATCGGAGTGAGAGAAATAGAGAAGAGAGAAGAGAGAGAATCGGAGAGTGAAAGAAGAGAGAGAGGCCGCTGTTCCCAGCCACACACCACGCGCTGTTGACGTCGATCCCTAGCCCACAACCCATATGCTACCATGGCCCGTGACCACTCCACCACTGAGCCATAACCATCGGACCACCCTACAACCCAGCAAAAACCCATGCCACAAAACCCACAACCCTCATGCCACCACTGCCACGACCAAGCCACCAACACAGCGTCGCCACCATCGCGAGAGATTGGCAGAGAGAGCCCTGATTTGATGACAGAGTTTTGAGTTTTTAGAGAGATAAGTTTGAGTTTTTTGAGAGAGAGTTGATGAAATCCAGTCAACAACGATCCATGACCCACAGCTACCGTCGCCTTCAAGGCTCTTATCATTCCTGTTAATTTCGTCACATCTTTGATCTTTCTTACCTTCTGCTCTTCTTTTTTCATCAACAGATCATATCAATGGTTTTCTTGACCGATGAAGGAGCCTTTTCTTCTTCTTCTGCCCACCGATGGTACTATGATGTCTTCTTGAGTTTTCGAGGTGAAGATACTCGTAAAAATTTTACAAGCCATTTATATAAGGCTTTGTGTGATCAAGGTTTTAACACCTTTATCGATGATGACCTTCCCAGGGGAGAAGAAATTTCAATGAAACTTGTTAAAGCCATTGAATTGTCAATGATTTCAATTGTTATATTCTCTAAAAATTTTGCATCTTCTACTTGGTGCTTGAATGAACTCGTCAAGATTTTTGAGTGTAGGAGGAGTAATGGCCAATTGGTTTTTCTAATTTTTTACAAGGTGAGCCCATCAGAAATACGTAAACAAGATGGAGAGTTTTGGATTGCACTAGCTGAACATGAAAAAAAATTCAAAGATGACATAGAAAAGGTTCTGAGGTGGAGGACAACTTTAACTGAAGCAGCTAATTTGTTTGGATTTCCTTACCATGATAGGTAAGTATTTAATTAAAGACTACTTTGGTGTGCTTTTATTAACTACAAACTTTTAGTGTTTTTCTATTTATAAATTATGTCATCATTGCTGACATTAAAGATGGGAATGGTGGTGGAGCAAGAGGGTAAGGACGATAAAGGTTAAAGGGAAGGCTTTTTTTTTTTTTTTTTTTAATAAATTATTTTATTTTTAAAATTGGGTTGATGCCAAGGATCTTAGTCAATAAATTATCACAAGACACAATACTATTAGATAAAAAGGACCAGTAAGTATTGTTGGTGTGGTCTTTCAAGAGGATTGAATAATTTCTTTATATTCTAAATACTAAGGTAGTTAAGCTATAAAGGTTAATAGTAGAATTAGAATAATTTTAACTCATATAATGTTATCAATTATGACAACTCTGTGTTGTTAAATTGGTTATAAGCTTTTAATGATTTTGTTATGACTGCTAATAAATAATGGAAGTATTGTTTCTATCATATTTTATTAGTTTTTGAGAAAGTATAATTATTATCACATGCACCTTCCTTTCTTGCCGAAGTTTGGCATTTGCATTTACCATTCCCAACCCGTTAACCTATCACTAAGTACACTTCTTTCAGCACCAGAAATCGGTCATCGCTTTTATGTTAACATCCTTCACGATTTTTCTATGTATCACACACTTCATCAATATAAGAATACCATTTTTTTATATATTAACAATTGAAAATTAAACAGATAAAATAATCAATGATCATATTAAACATACTAAACAAAAATTTCTTCCATCAAACTTCTTTTGTTTAAAATTAATAAATCTACCTTATTGCTACATCAGTGAACTTCACGTTGTGGTAGTAACATAGTGCACGATGTACACACAATTTTCGTAAAAGATAAATCACACGCTTACGAAATAGTGTAACAAATAATCAATTTGTATTTGTATATATATGAGTACAATCCTCTGTATGAATCTTTACAATGAAAGAGTACAATAAATTCCTCTGATTCGATCTCCAAGAAACGTTACGATCCGAAGGGGCTATGAAGCTTGATCTTGAATCGTGCTTTGATGTCTCCAAGTTGAATGAGTAGTTGAATGTGCTTGATTTGATGTGAGGGCCGTTGGCTTGATCTCAAACTAGATTAAAGGAGAATCCCCACTTTGATTTGAGGAAGTAGGAATGGGTCTTGATGAACAATGGAATTCTTGTGAACTTTAGAGATGACTCTCTATTTTGGCACAGTGTCAGTAGTGTTTTTTCTCTAAGTGTTCTCCTATGAGAAGCCTTTATTTATAGGCAACTCAATGGTATTTAATTTGAAATTTTCTCTCAGCATTTATTGAGAGTTGAATTATATATGAATTTAATCTGATATTTTATTTAATAAGAATTTTCCATATAGGTCTTTTCTTCTGACGCTGCCATATGGCTTTCTTCATTTGATTTTGCCACGTGGCTTGATTTCATTTGTTGATTGTCCACATCATCAATTAGAGATTAATTTGATCGCAAATATTTTACCATAAACAATCGGACGATTGTAAATTCATCATAAAATTTTGATGTCTACAAATGCCCCCACTTCAAGATTCGGCTTTGCGTCTTTCTGATGCAAGGAAGACGGAGCTTGAAGTATTTCATTAATCTCAATTTGGACTAAGTTCATGGAAAGCAAGACCTTCTTCTACGTACATGAAGGATTTAGACCATTGACAGTTCATCCACGTATAAGAAGGATTTTCAACTTGTCTTTTTTTTTCCCCTTTTTTTTATTATTATTATTATTTTTTTTTTTATAGACAGCTGACGCCTTGGTGGGCTTTGATTGCACAAAAGACCCCCCCCCCCCCCCTTTTTTTTTTAAGCGCAAGCCCACGTTGGTCTCTTTAGTAGAGTTAGTGTTGAAGTTGTCTTGCTCGGCAAGCATTTTTTTTTTTTTTTTAGCCGCCCTCTTGCGAATCACTAGGGCTCACTGCGAGTATCAACTCTATAAAAGGAGGTGATGTTTTATGGGTTAGAGGCAATTGAGCGCCGTTTTTTTTTTTTCTTGAGTTATTTTTTTTTTCTTTAGCCGTAGCAGGCATCCTTCTTCTTTTTCCATTCTTTCTTGTGCCTGTATTTGTATTTTCCTTATTATTATTTTGTGTTGAACGACTTGATTTACTCTGTGCAGGTCATCAATTGCTCTTTTTTGGACTACCTCCATTGTGCTATTCGCTAAGGCTCAAAGCAAATCGCGGCGTCATATTCTTCTCCCCTTGGTGTGCAACGAACTCAAGCATTGGCGGCTTCATCATTGATCAACCTCCTTGAGTCGGCACTGAGCCCAGAGCTTTGTTCTGCCCTTCATCTAAGTATGCAACGGATCACACTTACTGTCCTCGTTTTACAACCGTAGGTGCGAAGCTTTGTTCGCGTATCCATCATCTCCACCTCGCAGCTGTTGGCGCCGGAGCCTTGGCGGTTTCGTTATTGATCAACCTTCTCGAGTCAGCGCTGAGTCCAGAGCTTTGTTCTGCCCTTCATCTAAGTATCCAACGGATCACACTTACTGCCCTCGTTTCACAACCGTAGGTGCGTAGCTTTGTTCGCGTATCCGTCATCTCCACCTCGCAGCTGTTGGCGCCGGAGCCTTGGCGGTTTCGTCATTGATCAACCTTCTCGAGTCGACACTGGGTCCAGAGCTTTGTTCCTCCCTTTGTCTGAGCCCTTGTTCCATGACCATAGGTGCATCTTTCTGACTCCCTTTGCCACTGCCTTCGTCCCGCGATCATCAGTGCAAGAGCTTCGTCGTCGCATCCTTTCATCAGTGCAAGAGCATCATCGGTGCACCTTTCTGACTGCCTTCACCATTGCCTTTGTAGTGCGAGAGCTTCATCGGTGTGTACTTCTATCACTGCGAGAGCTTCATAGGCGCATCCTTCTCACTGCCTTCGTCACTGCCTTTGTTCCTCAACCATAGGCGCGTAGCTCTGTTCATGTATCTGTCGTTTCCACCTTGTGGCTGTTGGCGCTGGAGCATTGAGAGAGCCACATATAGGATTAAAGCACCAATTTTTTATCTCTTGGAGGCAATACTACAGTGAGATTTCTGCTTCATCTTTGAACTACACTCCTCTTCTTTCAACGTCTTGCGGATTCGAGCATCGGCAACTTCATCCTGGACTTTGCGCTGCTGCCTTCCTCTTAGACTTTGTGCTACGGCCTACATCTTCACGTGACAACCAAGGTGCCCACTAAATACACGCCTAAAGCTTCAATGCCCCCATGCGGACACATGGTTTCGTTGTAGCCTTGAGCTTCAATGCCACGCCTAATAACCAAAAGCTATAACATGGTTTTCCAATTTTGGATAATGGACATGCAAGCTTCTACGTGTCCTCCTTTTCACATGCATGTTAATGCAAGCCTCTACGTGTCCATCATATGGCTATTTCAACACTTGCACCCAATGTTTGCATGTTAATGAGTTTGAATCTGAATACCGTATTTAATGATTAATAAGCCATGGTACACATGACCTTTAGACTTAGTATACAACATGCAAACTTCCACTTGTGAGTTAATACAACTTTAGGCGCTTGAATGTTAATATGGCCTGCTTGTGGTTTTTAGTCTCAATGCCACATGCCTTTCTTTCTAATAAGCCATGACCGCACGTGCTCTCTCTTTTTTTTTTTTTTTTGTTATTATTATTTTATTTTATTTTACTTATTTATCTTATAAATTTATTAGTAAAGAGCATTTGAATGAAAAAGGGATTCATCCTTTCCTTTGGTTTGCTGTCAGGTAATTCAGACTTGCCAACCCTTTGCCTGACTTTGTGACTCTTCTACGTTTGCTCAAGTCGTGACCTCTACGAGCTTCTTCTTCTCCAAGTGGCTGCCATCAAGTGTGCTTCATCATGGTCATCTTTTACGACTTGTCGAGGACTTTTAATGATAGATCTATCACTCTCTTGCGCTCTGCGAACGAACCCTTGGAGTAAGGCATTGTCTTGAAAGTCCATCCACTTGGTAGCAGTATCTCTTCATTGCCTACAGCCATTCCTCGTCCTCCAAGCCTATCACAATGGTGGGTCAAATCATCTCACGAACTACACGACCCGACTAGAAAGGATTCACATGTTGTTTCGAGGACGTTTACTTTGGCCTCCAACCTTCACTCAACCGTGGACTGTGTTGATCCATTTCCTCTCCTTGGTCGTTGGATAAGTGCGGGAGAAGTGCAATGGGCCCTACCTTCTTCCAAGACCCCTCCGCTCCAATATAAGGGTGAGTTTTCCTACCTCCCCAAATATTGGGAGTGGCTAGAAGACATATTGAGCCACAATACTAAAGTCTTAAGTGATGCCAATCTTTACGAGCCGCTCCTTGCATCATTATTCACATATGATCGGAACCCCCATGTCTTGCAAGCCTTCCTAGAGTCTTGGTGTACAGCTACGAACACATTGCACACGTCTGTAGGGGAGGTCTCCATTAGCTTATGGGATTTGCATTCAATCGGTGGACTTCCTGTGTACGGCTCATTTTACGAAGAGGTCGTTCCAAACTCGAAAGAAATATCATCTCTCCCCTTATGTTGTCGTCCTCTATTTGCTGCCTTCCATCACTTGAGTCTTGAGCTTGGCGGTTCGCACTTGGTTACTACGGCTGCATGGGTGAAGTTTTGGTTCCGTGGCGAGTCTAAATATCAAAAACCACCAACTAAAAGGTCAATAAAGAGGAACGCAAGAGGCAAGCAATCTCATAACCCCTCTGGTAAGATCGATGCCCCCAGAATTCTGACTAAAGAAGATGAGGCTCCATTCAATGTGCTCAAAGTGGAGAGAAGGCTTATAGAAAAGACTTGGTTAGCTGGTTTGATTTCGTGTTGGCTGTGTGAGTTCGCTCTTCCCGACGGGGGACCAAACTTAATCAGACTTGGTGTTTTTAAGAGCGCAAGTGCGATGGCTCATGGTAAGAGATACTGTTTTACAGTCCTAGTCCTAGCCAACATTTATAGGGGCTTGAATGAGATCGTGTCTTCTAAGACTCCTAGTAAATGTGATGCCACTTTTCCTGCACACTACTTGAATGCTTGGTTGGCTGAATACTTTGACACTTACTTTGAACTTGAAGGGTCTCGCTCCAAGGCTGTTCCACGCATGTTTAGATACTCCGGAGAAGGTGCAGCCAAGCATTATGATGATGTTACAGCTCATAAGCTATTTCATGCCGTTAGTAGCTTCAAGTTTCATCGTTTGGGCCTTTTTAAAGGCCATCGAGAGATTCTGGTGGATGATGACAAGCTACCTAGCTCTTATGCAGATTACTTCATTAGCCAATGCCCCAGCTACTTGGCCTCTCGTCGTGAAAGTATATGTATAGTTGAACCATATAGTCCTCATCGCTTTGGTCGACAGTTCGGTTTCAATCAACACATCCCTGAGGAGTTTATGAGGACTTTCACACCGTCACCTTAGAGCAAGTGGTATGCTTCTGGCGCCAATGTCTTCGCCTTGTTACCAATTCAAAGTTCTTGATCCTTGCCTGCCCATCTGAGCACGGGGCTCCGTGCACGAAGGACTATATGAATTGGTGGGCTAGAAGATCTGATGGTTTCTTTTCTAGTAAAGCTGAGCAACCGATTGGGAATGTTAACCCAAGCAAGATAAGACTTAAAATAAGACAGCCCAATGAAGTAGTTGAGCCCGTGAAGTGCTGAAGCGATGGGAAGCCCTCTTTTGGGACTTCGGAGGCTACTGATGAGTCTTTAGAAGGAGCGTGCGTGGAAAAGGCACATTCTCCTAAGCGTGGGCCTTCTTGCATAGTCCTAACGCCTCAAGACATGGAGGTGACCAAGGGTAGGGATGCGTCAGATTCTGAGCGGAATAGTGGCAACTCAAATTCTCATTGGAGATGCAAAAGGCAGAGGGGTAATCCCAGCAAGAACTTGGATCATGAGGGGGCCATCCAGGCGACTGACTGTGGTGTCGATATGACTTCACTTCCCAACCCTTCAGGTGGCATTGCACAAGTGAGTCTTAATTCTTTTTTTGATGATTTTGATCTTGAACCCATTAAAGACCTTTGTTTCCTTCACGATGACCTTGAAGCTATTTTTGGTATCCAAGAACTTTTTGAGAATGACAATCTTGGTATTCTTCCAATGCAGGATGACAATTATCCTTCGAAAAGAGCAGGAGAGAAGTGTACACCAGTTGCCACTAGCCTTTCTACAAGCGAGTTTTCCATTCAAGGTCCGATAGCCTTTGATTTGGCTACTAAGGCAATTGACCCATCACGTTCGGGGAAGACTAAGGCCACTCCTTCTTTCGACCCTATTCACATGCCTTTAAGGGACATGACTCGAAATAAATCCATCATGTGTAGTTCAAGCATCCCGACCACTTCAACTGTCATAAAGTTTGAACCCGATGATTTGATTTTGAAGGCCGATCGACAGCGTGCAAAAACATTAGGAAGGGACCTAATTGAGAAGGTCGTCAAAACCCCTTTTACTTTGATGACTTCACTTAGGGATGGAGTCGAAAAGATTCTCCAAGTTATCGCACAAATGGAAGTTGTGGATGTAACTCCTTTAAGAGAGCGTATTTTGAAGTATATGGATGATGCAAACCGATATTCTTCCCTTCATCATGCTCTTTCACAAGGCATCACACTTGAAGACAAGGAACAGAAGCTCACCGATGCTCGGCATCGTCTCACTCTTGGCCTCAACTCGGAAGCCATTAAAACCAATCAAAAAGTTGCAATCAAGGCGAACTTAGACAAGGCCTTAGCTAGAGAGATTGAATTGAAGAAGGAACTTGAGTTGCTTTCACTGCAAAAGGAAGAGTTTACAACGTCGAGCACCTGCTGTGATTCAGAGCTAGCCCAGCAACAAGTGATTATTTCTCAAATTAAGGGGGAGGTTTCCAAGATTGAGGCTTCTCCAACTTTAGAAGCTTCTGATGATGCAAAACTTAGAGGGCTACAAGAGTTACTAGAGACTAGTAAAGAGGAGTTGAGGCATTTAGATTGGATAGGTTAATTAAATTTTTTTTTTTTTCATTGATGTAGTCATTACGATGTAACGACACCTATCTCTTTATTAATAAAAATTCATTTATTTCCAGATCAATGTTTGCTTCTTCCTTGCTCCCTTTTTTCTTTTTTCTTTTTTTTTGTTTTTTTTTTTTAAGTACATATGTGACTAAACTTAGTAACGAATACCAAGCTGCCTACGTACTCAAAAGGGGATCAAGTCATAACATAGTTCAAGAGACTTATTATTATCATTTTTTTAAGTACATATGTGACTGAACTTAGTAACAAATACCAAACTGCCTACGTACCCAAAAGGGATCAAGTCATAACGTAGTTCAATAAAGTTCTTTTTTTTTTTTCTCTAACTTTTGCCTAGGTCGCCTCTTTCAAGGTTTTCAACCTAGCGGGATTTTTTTTTTTTTTTTTTTTTTTGGTCCCTAACTTTTGCTTAGGTTGCCTCTTTCAAGGTTTTCAACCTAGGGGGATTTTTTTTTTTTTTTTTGGTCCCTAACTTTTGCCTAGGTCGCCTCTTTCAAGGTTTTCAACCTAGCAGGATTTTTTTATTATTATTATTATTTTTTTTTGGTGGGCAGTTTAAGCTCTTACCAAGGAGCAACTTCAATACTTCACGCATAGTATCGCTTTAGGAACTTCGCATTTATGGGACCTACCCTCAGGCCATCTCCATTGACTATCTTGTAAGTGCCATTAGTGTAGACCTCCTGCACGACATAGGGGCCATCCCATTTTGATGTGAACTTGTTCCCAGTCTTTTGGGAGATGTTGATGGGTCTTCGCATTGCCAATACTAGGTCCCCTACTTGGAAAGATCGAGGTCGGACTCTCTTGTTGAACGCTCGCGAAATCTGTGCTTGGTAGCATTCAAGACGTTGTTGAGCTTTCAATCTCTTTTCATCAAGTGCTTCCAACTCTTCAAGTCTTAATCGCGAATTTTCTTCATTTGTGAGCCCTTCTTGGATAGCAATTCGAAGTGATGGAATTTGTCGCTCTAAAGGCAGGACTACTTCGACACCATATACTAATGAATATGGAGTGGCTTGCGTGGGAGTCCTGTATGTTGTTCGGTATGCTCGTAAAGCTTCTCCAATTTTTTCATGCCAATCCCTCTTCGAGCGCTCTACTACCTTTTTCAACAAATTGCAAAGCGTCTTGTTGAAAGCCTCAGCAAGACCGTTGGCTGGCGCGTTATACATGGATGACTTATATTGCTTGAACTCGAACTTTTCACATAGTTGGGTCACCAAACTATTGTAGAATGGTTTGCCATTATTTGTGATGATATAGCGAGGGACACCATACCGATAAATCAAGTGAGTTCGGATGAAGTTCACCACATTTTCTTTTTTTACTTCCCTGAGAGGTATGGCTTCTGCCCATTTAGAAAAATAGTCGGCTGCAGCTAATATGTACAGGTGACCCCCCGACGACTTAGGCAATGGTCCTACAACATCGAGTCCCCATGCATCAAAAGGCCAGGATGCGACTGTAGGGTGCAAGGGCTCTGGCAGTTGATGGATGTAGTTCGCATGAAGTTGGCATGCTTCACATGTCTTTGCATAGTCCATACAATCCTTGACCAAGGTGGGCCAATAATAACCCATTCTTTTTATCTGGTGATACAATTTGGGACCAGACTGATGGGCACCACATACTCTCGAATGAGCTTCTTTCATGGCTTGATCACCTTCTTCCTTGCCAAGGCATCGTAAGAATAAACCGTTGAAAGACCTCCTGTATAATGTGCCCTTATAGTGTATAAAACGAGGTGCCCTCCTCCGTACCTCAGTTTTGTGGTGGGGATCTTCGGGTAGCTTACCATGTTCCAAGTAATCAATTAAGGGTTGGTACCAATCCTCATCCTCTACTATAGATATTGATATGGCATTTGTCGCGCTCGCGTATTCTTCCTTGCAAGAGAGCACCCAACGGTTGCAAATAGGGACATTTGCCTTTTCACCTTCTGACAGAGCCAATGTGGTGGCTAGATTGGCTAGAGCATCTGCCATCCTATTCTCGTTTCTGGGGATATGCTCCAAGGAAACTCCGTCGAACTTTTCAATTAGTCGCGTAGCCATCTGAAAGTAAGGAATCAAACCCTCATGTTTAACTTCATAGCGTGTCAAAAGTTGATTGATTACTAACTTGGAATTGCCGTAGACTTCTAAGTATGAGATCTTCATATCAAGGGCCATTCAGAGGCCGGCAATAAGGGCTTGATACTCAACAACGTTGTTTGAACACGGCTCACTAAGCACAAAGGTGAATGGTAACACTTGTTTATGTGGCGACACTAAAACAACCCCAGCACCAGATTCTTCTTACCGTGCAACCCCATCGAAGAACATCATCCAAGGTGGGAGGACTTTAGTGTACAATACATCTTTATCTAGAAAATCAACTGAGAGCTCCCAATTGGCAGGAATTGGATGATCAGCAAGGAAATTTGCTAGTGCTTTCCCCTTGATGGCCTTTTGAGACACATACGAGATTTCAAATTCTTGAAAGGCCATAGCCCATTTTGCCAACCGACCAGACATGATTGCCCTAGACAAGACGTATTTTACTGGATCTATCTTTGCAACCAAGTGTATTATGTGTGCTTGCATGTAATGCCTTAATTTTTGAATGGAGAAGAAAAGTGCAAGACACATCTTCTCTATTGGGGAATACCTCAATTCTACCCCAGTTAACTTTCGACTAAGGTAATACAATGCTTTCTCTTTCTCTTTTTCATTTTTCTAAGCTAAGAGGGCCCCAAGTGATTGTTCTTGTGCTGCAATGTAGAGCACTAGAGGTTTTCCTGGCATAGGCACTCCTAAGACAAGTGGGTTAAGCAGATATCTTTTAATGCTCTCAAATGCATTTCTGCAAGCCTCATCCCATTCAAAGGTGGCATCTTTCCTCATCAATCGACTGAATGGTTGACACTGTCCTGCTAGATTTGATATGAAACGTCGAATGTATGCAAGGTGGCCTTGTAAGCTTCGAAGCTCTCATAGGTTCTTTGGTTCGGGCATCTTTTGGATAGCATCTATTTTAGATTGATCCACTTCAATACCTCGATGTCGAACAATAAAGCCTAGAAACTTCCTAGACGTGACGCCAAATACGCATTTGAGAGGAATCATTTTGAGTTGATATTTCCTTAGTCGATTAAATACAATGCGCAAGTCACGCAAATGGTCCCCTCTTTTCTTCGTCTTAACAACTAGATCGTCAACATAACATTGCACAGTTTTGTGGAGTATGTCATCGAAAATCCGTTGCATTGCTCGTTGATAAGTTGTGCCAGCATTCTTGAGCCCGAAAGGCATCACCTTGTAACAGTAGATCCCCTTCGGAGTTCGAAAAGTGGTGAGCTCTTCATCTTCGGGTGCCATTTGAATTTGGTTGTATCCTGATGAGCCATCCATGAATGATAATACTTCATGACCAATAGTTGCATCAACCATAAGTTCTGTATTTGGAAGTGGGAAGTCATCCTTTGGGCACGCTCTATTCAAGTCTCGAAAATCAACACAAACTCGAATTTGTCCATTTTTCTTTTTGACAGGGACAATGTTTGCAATCCATTTTGGGAATTGCACTTCCCGGATGAATCTCGCCTGCCAGAGTTTGTTAACTTCTGCCTCAATTTGTGGGAGGAGTTCGAGTCGAAAGCGGCGTTGGGCCTGCTTGATTGGGCGCATTCCTTGCTTTATTGCTAACCGGTGAACTGCAACTGTTAGGTCTAAACTTGGCATCTTTTTGTATGTCCAGGCGAACACATCTTTGTACTCCATTAAAAGCTCAAAGTATTTGCTTTCTTCCCCCGGTTTCAAAAGCGAACTCACGTAGATTGGGCGAGGTTCCTCGCTAGTCCCTAAGTTTAATTCTTTGAGCTCATCTACAGTTGCTTGCCCCCCGTCTTCTATTGCTCGAGGTGCTTCATTTGGTTTATCATCTGATGCATCTAATTCGGAGTCAGTCTCGCTGTCACATGGCAAGAAGGAAGGACTAATGTCTCGTGATCCTTCTCCCCATCGTCAACTTGCTTCTCAAGCTCTCGTGTGTGCATGATAGTCCGTCGCTTCACTTTAAGGGAGTTTCCTGTACTAACTTCTACAATCAACTCACGTTTCATGCGTGAAGGGATAAGACTGCAGGCTTCGGTGCCATTTCTCTTTTGTAGGCCACTTTTTCCTTCCTTGGGTCATGGGGTGTTAGTTGAGCTACTCATGAACCCAAGCCTATCAAATGCTGACCTACGTGTACGTGAGGTTCCTTCCTTTGTAGGGAGAGAAATGCTTAATCTATTAAACACTGACTGTCGAGGAGCAGATGTTCCTAGACGGTCAAATACAGAAGATCTTGACACGAGCTTCGGCTTCCCTTCTTCCTCAACTTCAAAGGTGATGTGTTGTGATGTCACCTTTTTTCCTTTCCCTTTGGCTGAGATTCGAACTGGCTCTTGTGATGAATACCCCAACCCGGTTCTAGGAATCTCGATCGCATAGCCTTGTTGCTTCAGTTTGCTTTCGGTCAAGTTAAGCCCATGAGACTTCTCTTCCACGTAATCCGAGTAAAGTTGCCTCAATTGCGGAGTATTTTTGAAATCGTAGCTTGATTTTGCCAAAAGTTTATATGCTTTAGGGTCAAAACCCTCTTCTATTCTTCTGATTGGCAATGAATCTTCTTCAACAAGGTTACTCATGGCTCTAGTGAAACCTTTGGGTGGGGATTTTGTGGACGCCACTTGGTCTAACTTCGGTAATGGCAAGGTGAAATCACTTTTAAGGATAGCGATATCGTCCTCTTGAATAGACTTTTTGCACTTATCCTTAGTGTCCATCGTCAACCCAAATAGGGATTGCCCTTCCTTTCGTTTAGACGCGGGCACATATCGTAAGACCATGGGTGCCTCTTTCTTCTTTTCACAAAACTTTTGTCTTACTTCATAGTTAGGTTTTGGACCTTCCATGAGGGGCTCGCCTCTTTCCTTACGTTTTGCTTTCTTCTTTTCTATAGATTCTTCCTATGGTACATCGTAGGTCATGTCACAGTCCAAGTAAAACTTGTCGTCTGCAAAGTGAGATTATGTCGCTGTAAATGGTTGCAAATCTACTGTCACCACCTTTACTTGCTTGCCATCGCAATACTTAAAGCATTAATGCAATGTAGACGGTATGACACCATTCCCATGAATCCATGGTCGTCCTAACAACAGGTTATAAGAGGTCTTCGAATCGATCACATGGAATAGAAGTCTTGCTTTCAACTCATCAATAGTCACATCTAATCGAATCATGCCGATCGCCCTTTGACCTTCTTGGTTGAATTCTTGGAGGACAAGTCGACTTTTGGATAACTCTTCCATGGATATGCCTAAGTGTTTCATCGTTCCTTTGGGCATTATGTTGACGGCAGACCCATCGTCTATGAGGTTGCGACTTACTCTTTCCCCTCGTGTGTAACCTAAGACAAAAAGTGGTCGATTGTGTGGTTTAGAGCCCAATAGGAGATCCTTATCGACAAACGTCATCTTGTCGCGACAGTGAGCACATAAAGCAACCGCTTCTTCCGAGGAATAGGTTTCACTTCTTTCTTCCTTGGTTACTTTGATTTCTTCAAGGTTCACTTTTTTCTCCTTTTCGGTAGGGTCTTCTTGATCATCAGCATCATGGCAAGAGACCATGTAAGTGGTTGTCATTAGGCCCTCTACAAGAAAGCTTTTAGGGAAAAACTCATGTAGCGTGACAGGCAGGGGCCCTTCCTTTTGTAATAACTCATTCGGACGAGCTCCCTTTCTTTGTTTCTTTAAACCATTTATTCTTTTCCCCTTGGGAGCAACTTTTGAATTGCTTGCTTGAAGTTCCCTTTTCTTGTAAGGGGCATGGGGCTTTGGGTTACGCCGTTTTTGAAGTCTCTTGTAGGTCACAAAAGTCCAACCCTCTTCGTCACCTACCAATTCGTTGTTAGCTCTATCATCATCTTGAGGGTTAAAGCATGACATGTGCATAGGCTCCAGCATTCCAAATTGGATGTGCTTGCAATATGCCCTTGATGTTGATGGCCAGGTGGACCACACTTCCATTAGAGTTGGTGACTTTGCAGAAATTGGGGATCCAACAGCAAACGTAGCATGATTTGCCTCAACAGTTTCATCTAGGTCTAAAAGGATTTTACCCTCTTTTGCAAGCCTTAGGATAAGGTCCTTTAGAACAAAACATTTTTCCATAGGATGACTTACAACTCGATGGTATATGCAGTATTTTGGGTCGTTGGTACGCCCCATTTCCTCTGGACGCTTGCATTCTGGAAGCTTGATCACATTCTTCTCTAATAAGTCCTCGAGCATGCCTCGAACGTCAGCATCTGGAAATGGATACGTCTTTTCTTCCATCTCCTTCAAAGTCAATCGATGCTTCTCCCGTTCTTGCATCGGACCAACCCTTTTCTTCATTCTCTTATTGTCTTTACTAGAGATCTTCACTGGCTCCACAGCAATGGCCATAGATTCCTTAACCATGGATCTGGAAGACTTATCCCCCCTCCTCGTATCTTTCTTCTCTTTATGCTGCTGGTCAACAAATAAGCCTTTTTCTCCATGGCTAGATAGACTAAGCTCCATGTCATGGGCTCGGGTAGCAAGCCCCCCGAAGGTGTGAGGTTTAATTCCTTGGAGGATGTAAAGCAACCCCCAGTGCATACCTTGGATGCACATCGCCACTCCTGAAGACTTGGAAAGACGATCTTTGCAATCGAGACTCAATGAGTGCCAACGATTGATGTAGTCTACCACTGGTTCATCCTTCCATTGCTTTGTGTTGGTTAATTCTAGCATGCTTACAGTACATCGAGTACTGTAGAAACGATTCAAGAATTCCCTTTCCATCTGCTCCCAACTATCAATAGACTCAGGCTCAAGATCCGTGTACTAATCAAAGGTGTTTCCTCGAAGAGTATGCACAAATTGCTTAGTGAGCAAGTCCCCATCCGTACTAGCGTTATTGCAAGTCTCGATGAAATGAGCGATATGTTGCTTCGGATTCCCTTTCCCATCGAACTGTTGAAACTTAGGAGGTTGGTAACTCGTAGGCATCTGTAAAATGTCAATCCTCTTGGTGTATGGTTTTGAATACATCAGAGAGTTTTGTGGTGCCCCACCATATTGAGCTCGAATAGTGTTCGTTATCATATCCTGTAACTGCTGGACTGATAGAGATGAAATTGAGGTAAAGCTCTCTTATGGACCATCAGCCTTCTTTGGAGAAGATATGTGAGCATCCTGGGATGTATGCTGATGCGTGTGAGAATGGCCTTTACTAGACTCCTCTCGATTTTGAACCTCAAGCTTGTTCATAAGTGTGGCAATTTGAAGGTCCTTCTCCTCCACGGTCTTGGTAAGCTTAGCTATAGCATGTCCCATTTCAGCAATCTTTTCATCAATAGTGGCAGTCTCCATCATCATGGCTACCATAGCTATTGTACGAGAAGAATTTTCCGAAAAGATAGATGAAGTTACTTCTCGGGGGGATCCTTGGAAAGAACCTGCCTGTGAAGGAGTACTCAACCCAGCATCTGATGCAGAATAGTGATATTCACTCCCTATTGTTGAGTCTTCTAGAGCGAATGCTGAATCTCCCCTCCTAGAGGAAGTGTACTTGCTTGTCCTCAAAGTGTTCAAGGAGATGACAGTCTTTGGCTGGGCTGGGGCACTTATGAGTTTGGTCACAGGAGCCTTTCCCTCAACTTCTTGTGATGTGAGGAGCCTTATTGCTTTGGCTTTGTTTCGAGTCATGGGACCTGTGGAAGTACTGCTACTTATTGACCCCCCAATGCTTTTGGTAGCATTCTTGGGAATCTGAGACTTCTTCGAGGCCATTGAACTTGGTGAATTGGAGACTTGAGGATTTCTAGGATGGATAAAGAGATGAGAGGTAGAGATGTCCCACCGGGCGTGCCAGAAATTTGTACACACAATTTTCGTAAAAGATAAATCACACGATTATGAAATAGTGTAACAAATAATCAATTTGTATTTGTATATATATATATATATATATATATATATATATGTGAGTACAATCCTCTGTATAAATCTTTACAATGAAAGAGTACAATAAAATCCTCTGATTCGGTCTCCAAGAAACGTTACGATCCGAATAGGCTATGAAGCTTGATCTTGAATCGTGCTTTGGTGTCTCCAAGTTGAATGAATAGTTGAATGTGCTTGATTTGATGTGAGGGCCATTAGCTTGATCTCAAACTAGATTAAAGGAGAATCCCCACTTTGATTTGAAGAAGTAAGAATAAGCCTTGATGAACAATGGAATTCTTGTGAACTTTAGAGATGACTCTCTATTTTGGCAGAGTGTCAGTAGCGTTTTCTCTCTAAGTGTTCTCCTCCCTTTTCTCTTATAAGAAGCCCCTATTTATAGGCAACTCAATGGTATTTAATTTGGAATTTTCTCTCAGCATTTATTGAGAGTTGAATTATATATGAATTTAATTTGGTATTTTATTTAATAAGAACATTCCATATAGGTCTTTTCTTCTGATGCTGCCATATGGCTTTCTTCATTTGATTTTGCCATGTGGCTTGATTTCATTTGCTAATTGTCCACATCATCAATTAGAGATTAATTTGATCGCAAATATTTTACCATGAACAATCAGACGGTTGTAAATTCATCATAAAATTTTGATGTCTACACCCACTGTACTATTTTAATTAATTTTTATCTGTATCTACAATATTTTTAGCAAAAAAAATTCAGTTTTAGCAAAATAAATGGATTTCAAATGGACCCTAAGTGATGAAAGCTTGCAATATAAAATGCTGCATACTTCAAAGTGAACTTCAAATAAATAATAGATCAATGACAACTTCCTAAAAATAATGTAATCCGATGAGGCGATGTTTTATATCAAATGTTCACAATAACAAGCGAGGAGTTTAAGTGTTTAACATATCAAAGTGCAAACCTCAGCAAAGTAGTTCATTCATTACTGTTTGATTTACTTTTCTTCATAATTTTTTTTTCTTTTGAGGGGAACCAAAAGAAAACGTAAAACTTCTTCACTACTGGAATGGGTCATAGGGGCAACTAGCACATACAACTTGGTCGGACAACATTTCTAGATCATCTAATGGTGCCACGATTGAGTTATCTGAGGGTGAGTTGCCTCCTTTACACACTGAATTTCCATCCTCAGTTTTGGTGTCAACACTTAAAATTACTGGGGCTTCTGATTCTGGTGATAAAGGTTGCAGCTGACTTTTGACTTTTCTCATACTAGTATCTTGGATCCTAGCTTCAGATATATCTCCAGATCCTTGAGTCTCTAAGCCTTGTTGATATCGAGTTTGAAGAATTGATCCTGATGCGAGTGTCCAAGTTAGATAGGTAAAGAGCTTGAAGTCCTGCTTCTCCAGACAAGGAACTATGGCCATGAAACTGCTTTAGATTTTCCAAGTACTTTTACCAATCACATGACTATTAAAAACAATCTGTGAGTCACACTTGACATTGAAAGAAACACCTGTTATGATCTGAAGGGATCAAATAGCCTTTTAGATCCTTCACAAGTTCTCATATACTTGCCCCCTCATCTTTCACTTGAAACCATGCCCCCAAGTTGCAAATCCTCTATAGATTCAACTGCCAAAACATCAGAAGTCCCTACCACCTCATTATGTTGCTCTGTTTCCTTTCTATTGTCATTAGTAATAGTTTCACAATTTATATTTTCTAGATGGGTTTTTTTTTTTTTCAAATTCCTCAAATTTTTCAGTCCAAAAAACGCCTTGTTTCAATTCAGAATTGGGCATTAACACTTTCTAATATGGGGTTCTGACTTTGCTGAGTCTCTACAATTCGCCATGTCTTTTCATATTCTTTTTATGTCTCTTTTTATTATTATGCTGCTCTAGGATTTCCAGAGTGTTGCAGCCAACCATAAGAAATTCACAGTACACCATACCGAGGTGGCCAGAATTATGCAATAGGAACTTGTGCCAATACAGATAATTGTACCTGCCCAGAAATTGACGCTGAAGGCAGCAGCATTATAGCAGCCCCTCCTCCAACTGGTGTAGTTGATGTAGTTGTAGTTGTTGCAGGACCATGTGGTGGGGTGTGCCTGCCACCATCTCCCCCTCTATATGAAGATATCTAGATCTACCAAATAGGATTTGAGGATCAAATGGACTGTGCAATATTGTATTTGTTAAATGTTTTATGATCAAATAGGAAAACAAACTAGAGCAATAATCTGATTAAAAAAAAAAAAAAAGCAAATTGATCATCAAGATAGAAAGAAAACAAAAGTATATTACGTGTAGCTTATATATATAAATGGAGTGACAACAAAATATCACAACTCAAAATGGGATATCTAATAAACAACAAGACATAAAATCTTAACAAGTGACTGAGACACCAAAAGAATGAAGAACTTGCTAAAGCAGACTGAAAATGTGAAACCTTCATAAAAACTACATATTTTACAATTAAACTCAAGGGAAGCTTGTAGTAGCAGCCTAGAGCAAGCACTGACCTAGAAAACTGGGAATTGGTTCAACCAGGTAATGACAGATGGCATAGCTCTAAAATATAATTTTAAAAAAAAAATCAAATCTTCTTTTTTATTTTTTATTTTTTTAAAAGAAGAAAAAAACTTGCAAGCATTCAAGCAAGGCAGCCATGAAACTGTTAGAGCATTCACATTAACCTCCTAAAATTTTTAGCTAAACTAACTCAAAAAACACTACTGTTTCAAGTATAATAACCTTTTATATAAATATATATATATATATATATATATATATATATAAAGATTCATCAGCCTCAATAGTCTATCACTATTATAATTAAATATCATTTCCTCTCATTCACATTTTTAATCCTAGATTTTCACAACCACAACACACAACTCAGCACAGCTTATAGACTCACAACCAGATGTTGATCTCATAAGGCTTCTCACCAGTGAAGGAACTCATAGTGAATAGCTTGATATGAATGCTCTTAAGGTAGTATCTTAAGGTCACTATCATAAGAATTTAGTATTACAATGACAATTACAGAAACATATACATGCAAATGAAAGGAAAAAGAAAAAAAAAAAAACACCAAGATTTCCTTCCTCCAAAAGACCTTAAGCTCTAAACTCCATGAAGTCTCTCCAGCAATAGCTCAAAAATCAATAATAAAAAATCAAAATAATTCTTTTTCACCCTTGCTGATTTAAAATTTCTAAAAAATATAATGGTAGAGAAAGAAGAAGACACCTCAATTTGTTGTGAGCCCAATTTTCTTTTATGTATGTAAAACTTGTTCATAGGCTACGAAGGTGAGACATTGTGAGGACTGAGGAGCATGTGCAAAATCATTGTACAATGGAGAAAATGACACCACTATCATACTTCAATAACATAAACATGACATCAATCATAAATTCTCTATGATATTTCCATAAGCTAGCTAAACATTAACATGATATTACAAAAAATTTATACCAACACCAATGCATTGAAGAAACAAAAACTATGATTAAACAAACAATCAACTTATTAGTTACACCACATAATAACTAATTTCTAATTTATAAGACATTTACTCTATAGTCTATATTTTTCATCCCCTTAATTTTGTATTACATCATTAATTAAACAAAAACATCTTCATATTATCACAACACAACGTCATGTTGTTACTTTAAAATATTTTGATTATTCTATATAATCTTCTCACATAGTAGATTACATCATTATCAACACATCATACAGGCCCATTGCTGGTTGATGATAATTGCAAAGCAGAAAAGCTCACACAAACCTTTAGTTGTTTGTTTGTTAGAGATTATCTACATGGGAGGGATCTTCAAGAAGGGATGATGGATAGGAGATTGATGAATCTTTAATTTCTTGTCTAGACTCCAGGTTTGACATGGCCCACAATTTACTCACTTTATTTAAAAATTTGGGCTCAAGTCTTACTCAAGCAAGATTACACTTAGTGTAACTTGAGCTCAAAGGTTATTGGCAATAAAAAATTTATTAAATATTTGAAAAGCTATTCAGGTAGAAGAATTTTGTCTTCCTAAATTAGGGTAGAAGACCTTATTCGGTAGTAAGATGCTTCCAACAATTAATAATGGTCAAGTTTGGTATGGGTGCTGTACAGAATGTTCCATGCACCTTCATATCCAACTGAAGTGATAACACATGATTCATGAGTGATGAGTCAACAAATAGTGTCCATGAAACTGTGGTTCCTTCATTATAATCATATTTGTTTGTTCATTCCATACTCTATTTCATTAAAATATCAAATTTTCTTATTTTTTTAATCAACTTTTTTCTTTTCATGCACAACAACTATCATTCACTTTCTTTTATTGTCCTCTAGAAATGAAAAGAAATAATAAAAAATTATTTTGCTTAAGCTACTATTACTTGTATATTTGCACAAGCATTATACCAAAATTTCATTTTGCATAATTAGTTCATGATCTTATGTTTGTGATATTTTGGATTCTTTAGGCTTTATATTATTTTATATGAGCTAGTGCAAATGCTCTAATATATTGATTTGACAGTGAATGTGGGGTATTTAAACCGCATACCTTTAACTATAATACCATAAAGTT
Organism: Quercus parvula; assembly: GCA_030820535.1. NCBI lineage: Eukaryota > Viridiplantae > Streptophyta > Magnoliopsida > Fagales > Fagaceae > Quercus > Quercus parvula. Next base: position 52,620,027 of record JAUAME010000003.1, read on the forward strand.
TTTTTTTTTTTTTTCTTTATTAAGAATGCTTAGAATATCTACTAAATACTAGTTGTTGCATCTTGAACTTCTATCCCCAACTTTCAAGACATTTGTACTTGAAGTTGTACCGCTTAGACCAACATGTTTCATAAGAAAGTATCAATTTAGTTACAAAACTTTTAGAGAATTTATAAAAGAGAAATGCAACGTACACAATATTTTCACTACAAATCTTTAGTGGTTTGTTGTTAAAGGTTATAATTTAAACCCCTACTAAAATTACTTTTTTACCACAAAAAACAGCTAGTAACAACCTACCACTTAGGATTTTTTGTAAAAATATATTATGAACATACATTTCTCTTTATTAAATATTTGAAAAATTAGTGGAGGGTAAAAGAACTTACTTGGATATTCATTGGTAAGAGGTTCCTGACAATAATAGAAAAGTTTGGTGTGGGTGCTATGCAAGATGTTCCATGCACCTTCGTGTCCAATTGAAGCCTTGACTCATCACTCATGACTCAAGTCATGAGTCAACAATTAGCTTCCACGAAGCTAAGGTTCATTCCATTATTTCCATTATTTAAACCCATTAAACTTGACCCACCCCTTTAACCTGATTCGACCCGAAGGCCCACAAACGAATCCAAATGTCCATACAGGTCGAGTATGGGTCAATTCAATTTAAAATTCAATTTTTTTGGTCAATTTCGGGTCTCTAGACTTATAACCCGGGTAAACCGACCCGCCTAACCCAGAATTTTTAAAAAGAAAAAACATGGGTGATGGGTCTGTAATTAGGTTAATGCCGACCTGTTCTACACTAACACTTATGTTTTAGTTTTAGAAAAATCTCACTATCTCTAATCTCTCACTCTCACATTCTCTAATCTCTCACTCAAATCCCTAACCCTAGCGCCTAGCCTCCTTGCTGCCGTTGTCACCAAGTTGGGCCTTATCACCGCCCCTAACCCTAAGCTCCTTGCCCTCGCCCAATCTACTGTCTCTGATTGAAACTCCACAAGCTTATTGCTGACGTCGCCCCGTTGTCGTCGCACTCGTGGTCCTTGGTTGAGTCTTAAACTCTACAAGCCTCCTCTAATCTACTTGAAATCTCATCTTGATACTCTGATATGTGCAGTTTGATGGTAGGTTAGTAAAAAAAACTTTTCTTTTTTTAAAAAAATTGTACTGATTTTGTGATGGATGTGTTGGTGGTGGGGGAGGGAGTGGTGGTACTAGTGGTGGTTTAATCTTTTTTTAATTTCTTTGTTTTGGGTTTTTTTTTTTTTTTTTTTTTTAAAAGATTGTTCTGGATTTTGATTTTGTTTTAGTCTTATAGATCTAGGGTTTTTGGTTTGGATTTTGATAAGATTTTTTTTGGATTTTTTTTTTTTAAGAAGATTGTTTTGGATTTTTTCTTGAGAAAATTTTTTTGGGTTTTGAAATGTTGTTGTGCTTGAGAATTGAGACCTGAAATCACCTGACTGGCTCTGACCCACTCAAACAATGACCCGCTCTGTTGGGCTCGACCCAAATGTTCTGTCAACCGTGGGTCTATTTTCCTTTCACCCGATTCGATTGAGTCGGTTGCAGGTCAGACCTAAACCCGATCCGACCCAACCCGTGGACAACCCTATACCATCCATTAAGTGGCGGTTCCCTTCAAAAAAATCATATCCAATAATTTATTATATATTCTATTTAATTAAAATATTATTATTCACTTTTTTCGTCCTTGAGAAACGTAAAGAAATAATAAAAATTATCTTGCACAAGTTGACTTGTGTATTTGCACAAGCATTATAGCAAAACCTTATTTTGCTTAATTGGTTCATGATATGATGTTGGTGATTTTTTGGATTCTTTAGGCTTTATGTTGTTTTCTATGAGCTTATGCGAATACTCTAATTGAACTCATGAATTTATTTATTTATTTATTAAATTGATAGTATGGTGGGGTAATTAAAACACATACCTTTTGCTATAAATAATAGAAAGTGTAATTTTTTTCATTATTTAAAGAATGATTAGAATATCTACTAAATACTAAACGTTGCATCTGGAATCTCTATGCCCAACTTTCAAGGACTTTGTACTTGAAGATATACCACTTAGACTAATATATTCTATCAGTAAGTATCAATCAAGTTACAAGACTTCTATAGAATTTATTAAAGAGAAATGCTACGTACACAATATTTTCACTACAAATCTTTGGTGGTTTGTTGTTATTGGTTTTAATTTAAACTCCTACTAAAATTACTTTTTTTTTCCCACTAATAATAATTAGTGATAACCTGCCTATTAGAATTTATTGTAAAAGTATTGTAAAAATATTGTGAACATAAATTTCTCTTTATTATTTGAAAAGTTAGTGGAGGGTAAAAGAACTTACCTGGATATTCAATGGTAAGAGGCTCCCAACAATAATGGACAAGTTTGGTGTGGGTGCTGTGCAAGATGTTCCATTCATCTTCATATCCAATTGTAGCCATGACTCATGACTCAAGCCATGAGTCAACAAATAGCTTCCACGAAGCTAAGGTTTCATTCCATTATTTCTATACAAACTTGAAAATGACTTTTGCATGTAGAGTCATCCCTATCTTTGTTTCTTTCTCACTTGAACATCAACTTGTCATCCCAACCTTCAACACGTTTAATTAAATGGCCACTACCGTGTAAGAAAAATTGATCTAATTCTTCATTGCTTTCTTACTTTATCTTCATTTCTTTCTCACTTTATATTAAATGGCCATTACCGTGAAAGAATTTTATTTCAAAACTAATTGAAGGTAAACCTTTTTTCTTTACTATTTTGGGTGTTATATGCCTTTTTTTGGAGAAAAAATATTTTTTGAAGTTATGGCATGAAACTTTATCTATTGTCTTGAGATTTTTTGTAGACTACTCATAGAACCATTATAGGCCCATGTGATGCATGAAGATATATAATTATTTTGTGATAATGGTTGTAGTGGGCCTTTTTTGGTTAAAGTGGGCTGGGGTGCCTCCTGCAGTATTGGGCCTAAGTATTCTAAGTATGGGAGTTGAGACCGGTCCAACTGCAACTCAATTTGGTCCGACTTGTGTGCAAACTATGCCTCGTCTGCTAGGAGCACACTTACGGCGAGCATAACTGTTTCAAATGGGTTGCGGCAGGCAGATATGATAATAACAAGATAAAATAAAGTACTTTGAGATCTTTATTAAGGTAAACAAATAATCCCTACTTAAGAAAAGATAATCACAGTTAAATAACAATTGTTTTATAAGAAAAGTAAGGGAAACAAGTGGGTAGTATATGAGTTGATTGAGAGAGGAAATAAATCAGATTAAATTTGATTCGCAAGACCAAAACCAGAGAGGGAAGTACGCCTCTTCTCAAAGTGAATAATCTCTCAGGGAGATCTTGCCATGGAAATTAATCACTTTGAGGGAAGTGGACCTAAATGGTTGGTACACAAGAAGACCCTTTGTTTCCGGCAGAGAGCAAGATTTTGAGAGGGAGAGAGGGAATCAACGTATTGGTACATGCCTACCGTTCTAACTCTCTGTCTTTTTCTTTCCTTCTCTTCTAATATTCCCTCCTTTTTTTTTTATCTTTTTTCTTTCTACTTCTTTTTCTTAATACTTGTTTTCTATTTCCTGGTTTTCAAATTTCTAATACCGTGGTGCTTGCCGTTCTCACCTTCCTGTACACGGCAAGGGCCTCTTCATAGTATCTGTCGTGACCAGATTTTACTATTTTAGCCTTAAACCACCTTTGTCTGGCATGGGTGTACCTGCCAACCACCACTAGTCCGTCTGTGTGCCACTCCCCATAGCTAGAAAAAAAAAAAGACTATTTTGTTTGCTTGTTTGCCATGGCATCCTTTCCTGCTATAGTGTGGGTGCCTTCTCTCTCCCTATCCCTCATGGCATGCACCATGTGGTTCCAGCTCAACTTTGCTCCTTTGGGTGGTATGTCATCCCAATAGGACCCTTCCCCCAAAAGAGCCCTAGTAGGAACCTCAAAATAGGTTTTCCCCTCTCCCCACCACCAAATCATGCCCTCTTACCTTTGACCCATGACCTCGTCGTGTCCTGTATTGGCTGGGTACAAGCTGGTGAGGTCTGGGCCTTGCACGTGCCTCTCTTCCATGTATGTCCAGAATCTACCTGCTACTCATGTGTCTGCCGTGGTTGGCCTGCATAGTTTGCTGTCCATTTTTTACTATTTTATGGTTTCCCTTTCCTTTATGGCTTTCCCTATTCGAGGTTGGGCCTTGCTTAACGGTGGGCTTTGATTTTCTTCATCCCACCTTTTTTCCTGCTACCATCTTTTGCCATACCACTCTATCATTCTTGCTACGAAATTGTTTTACCTCAATCTGGCTAAGCCTCTTTGGCCCTGCCATTTATTCTTCTCTTAATGGCCCAGCACGGCCATTGGTTCTTTTGTTATATCACTAGTGGGCCCTTGTGTCCCATTTGTTTTCCCTTGGGCGTCCGGGGCCCGTTTGCTTTCCTTGGGCTTTCTCGGCCCTTTTCTTAACTTTGCATTCCCATGGACTTTTACAGAATTCTTTGGGCTTCCCTGGCTCAATTACATTGTCCCTCATCCTTGGAGTTCATGGGCTTGTCATCAACCCCTTACTTTCTTTGCTTTCATTACTTTGGGCCTGCCGTAGCCCATTCTCACTTTTCCACATCATATACTGCCTATAGTTTGCTTTTTCTCTCTTTTCGGGCTCCTTTAAGCCCATTTACCTTCTCAAGGCCCATCTGTTCATCTTATGGGCCTATGATCCGTTATTCCTGTCGCTCGGGTTTAGTGGGTTTTCTATCTATTTGCCAACTCTTTTCTGTTCGTGTTGTTGGGCCTCTCCCTTCCACTTGGGCTTCCGAAATGGCCATCAATATTTAGCCCCCTGAACATATGAAGCGTTCTTGCAGTTCATATGTGAAAAATAAAAAAACTTCTCTGCCCTTTCAGTCTTTCCATCTTCTTTTCTTTCGCGGGCTTATTGAATAGTGGTCCCTACCTTACACATACATATATATATATATATATATATATATATATATATTCCTGCCGTGAACAGTGTTGTCTCTTCAAATTTCCCAGTTTAGCAGTTATTTTGAAACACAGCCGCTGTTTCATTAATTTCATCCTCTTTCTGATGGTTGACCCGTCGCCTCCTTTTGTGCCGGCATTAATGACTTGGGTATTTAAGAGGGAGTCCCTCTGTAATCCAAACACAAACTCCTTCCTTCTTTCCAGAAATCTCTTTCCGTTTTCCTTTTCTTCTCCGTTTCCTTTTCCTCAAACACCCCATACATTTTCTTCGATCAAATTCCTACATAATGACATCGGCAAAAAGCCAAAGCTCCTCTTGCTGTAAAGGAAAAGAAGTTATCTCCAATCCTCCCGTTGCACGTGATGTAAGCGAGGAGGCGGTGTACTCTGAGTCAAACCATTCCGACGAGGAAGAAACGGAGCGTGACCTGGACATTGAGTGTGCTCCACTTATTGATCCCTAGTACAACATTCATCCCCATTTCCCAAAGATTCCTGACGATTATGCGCCGCCACCGCCGGGCCGTGTGTGGCTCGCTTTTTGCTGGCGAAATACAGACATTTCTTAGGCTCCGTTGGCCTCTTTGATCCCCGATCTTGTCATTCGCCAAGGCACTTTGCTCCCCGTGCCTATCCATTTCGAGTTCGGGTCAAGTACCACCTTGGGTTGGAAGGAGTGGGTTAACAATGAGTTATTCGACACCGGCTTTATAGGGTTGTTACAGCGGGCTGGTGTTTTGAAGGCCATCGTTTCATCTCACTGCTTATCCAATTTTCGGGACCTCTTCAACCTCCATCACTTAGTTTGCCGGTGGTGTACCACCACCCATACCTTCTTCTCTTCCTGCAGTGAGGTCACTGTAACCTTAAAAGATGTAGCCAACCAGTTACTGTTGCCCATCCTTAGAGACGTTGATCCTGCCACCTTAGAGCATTCCCTGGAGGAAGAGGCCGTGGAGATTGAGTTGAAGAAAAGGATGAGCGGGAATGCTAAGTTGTCTTATTGGGTTAGTTCTTCTTCTAAATTCTCTGAATCTGCCCATCGTGCGGCCTTTGTTGTGTTTTGGCTTTGCAAGTTTGTTTTTGGGTCCCACCCTCATTACGCCGTGAAACCTTTATATTTCCGTTTGGCCATTAAGATTTTTGCTGGGGTTAGTCTGCCATTGGCTCCTATGTTCTTAGGGCATTTGTATGTTCAACTAGACATCTTGCAGAGTGATGAGAGCCAAGCAGGCTCCTGCCATATAGTCACATCCTTTGTTCATAGTACTATTTTGTAACTCTTGCTGTACGAGTGTTATGCTAAGCATTTGTCGAAGTGTAGGCCCTTTCGTTTTGCTAAAGACAAGTATCAGTCGTGTCCGCAGGCCATTATTGATTTTTGTGCAGATTTGAGTCAAACTTTCCATTAGCCTTTCGCTGGGTTGGCTTGAAACCAATTGACCATTCTGCTGTTGAATCCTTTGATCAAGGCGTTGGATTTTCTTAGATAGCTTATAGAAAATTGGGTGCCGGTTATACATGTGTAGATTCTGTTATGGGTTTATTTATTGACCCCGCCGGGACTACCACTCCCCTGACGGGTTTTGATGAGATCGAGATTACTTACTTGGCGGCCACCAATGCTGGGTGGTTGTGTTATTTGGCCAACAAAGGGATTAGGTTTGTTCATTATCCTGCCAATCGGGTGAGAAGGTAGTTCGGACTAAATCATGACATTCCTGATGACCTTTCTTTTCTTATGGAGTCTCCCACCTCTGTCCGACCTTTTCTACGGCCACTGCCTTTGAATTTTGGAGTCAGCGTTTTACTGCAGTTACTGTTCTGGGCTCACTAAGGGAAGGTCTTTGTACCCTTGCCATGCATGGATATTGGTAGGCCGTGATGACTTCGTTTGAAAAAGAGTTGGTGGGTAGTCATGGTTTCTCCCTCGTTCCTCCTGATGGGCTTAGTGCAGTTATCTTGGTCAATCCTCGGTTGCTTTTGCCTTCCAAGTCTTTGTTAGCATATGCTAGGAAGCAAAATCGGTTTGCTATCTTTGAGTGGGATGAGAAGAAAAAAGGGTGGCATTGGCATGTCGATGATTATCCTTCGAGTTAGGAGAAAAAAGTTAAAGTGACGAATATTTTTGTGCCGAGTAAGAAGGGTCCTGCCAAGCTTAAGTCTGTAAGCAAGCCCAAACCTGCTACTTCATGGCCATCTGTAGATGCTCCCCCTTCTAGCAGGACACGAGGCAGCAAAAGAAAGACAGCTTCTGACCCTATGTTTGCTGCCGAGCGGAAAGTAAGTTACCTCTAATTCTGCTTTGTCTTTTATATACTTTTGACTTTCCTACAACTGCTCCTAACACGTTTGCTGACTTTTCTTTTTAACCTTATCTTTTGTTCTCTTTTCCCTTTGTAGTCTAAGCATAAGGAGGATACATCAGTCACCTGACCCATTTTGCTTGATGAACTTGAGTTTAAGGTACATCTCCTTTCTTTTCTTCTTCTTCCTCTTTTTTTTTCTTCCTTTGCACGTATTTCATCTGCCACATGCTCTTGTTTGACTCATCTGCTTAAAATTTCTTTTGATCTTTATATCCTTTTCCTTTCGTCTTCTAGGATGAACCCGAGCCTCTTTCTATATACCACCCTACGGCCGAGGAGCTTTTTGCCTCCATGGGTGCACCTATGGGAGGCTTTTTTTATAGGGCCGACGTAGTATTTGCAACACCTGCCCCTTCTGCTGCTGCACCTGGAGTTCCTGCTGAGGCTCCTACCCTTCCCACTAAGCCGGTACCTATAGACAAGGGTACTCATACTAGGAAGGTTAGTGAGGCCACTCCCGTTCTTGTCGAGACACTCTCTCCCCAAAAGGTGACCACTCCTCCTACTACTGTTCAAACCGAGGCTGCTTCTCCTACCACACCCCTTGTCATCTCCACCAGTGACCCCTTTGCAGCTCTATCTTAGGCTGTGAAGGATGGTTCTTCACTGGTAGTTACCCCTTCTTCCATTCCCAGCTCTGCCACACGTGAACCTGATGTGGACTTATCCTTTGAGGGGTCTAAGGACATCCTTGAGGATCCGAACAATGAACTTGTTTTGAAGAAGAGGATTTCTAACTCTAACGATAAAAAGTATGCTCCCCCCAAGACTGAATTCATGGGTATGTACCTTTTTCCCTTCTTTTTGTTTTTGGCTAAGTCCATTCCTCCTTTTTTTGTCATCTCTTCCTTAGGCGCATGTATTTGTATCTCCCCTTTGCTGCAATTCCCTTTAATTTGTATGTCTATCTCCGTATTTTGCAGAGATTTTTGAGGGGCCAGGGGTCATAGCAGAAGTAGACATGCCTTCAGCCACTACTCCTGCCACACCCATAGCACCCGTTTCTGCTATTCCCACAGTGCTCGTTTCTGCTGTACCTCTATACCTATTTTTGCCGTTCCCACAGCTTCCATTCTCACGGGTCCTAGTGAGTTTCTCGACTCCTCCCTTATTTTTTTCTTGCAAGTTTATTGCTCCTAACTTATGGTTTCTCGTCTCATGCTCCTTGTTAGGTCTGTTGCCTACTATCCCTTCTCAATTCAAGGTAGGCAGCAGTTTTGCCACGATTCCAGACCCCATAGGTGAGGCCGCAGCCTTTTTCGCATGTTTTGATAAGCCTGAGATTAACAACCTCGATCCTGCAAACTTCTGGGGTTCCGACCCCTCCTTATGTGGACTTCCATGGCTTCAGGGTTCCCCAGTATTGCGTTTCTCACTTAGAGGCAGTTTTCAATAGCCAGAAGGACTTCGTGCAGGGATTTCGCCTTGGTCATTCTTTTAAGGAGCATTTCTTGAAATTGCTGGGAAGCGTAATGAATGATATTGAACTTAACTTTGTTGATACCGTCTCTTCCGAAAGGATCCTACAGTGGAGGGCTACGGTTCAGGAGTTAATCAATATGAGTTTTGCTATGGAATTCATCCTTGACCATCTCCATTAGATTGCTTGAGCCTTTTTCATGAGAAAGGTTTAGCCTGTTGTATATGCTATTGACACACGAATTGAGACTTTGAAGAAAGAGGTGATAGATTTAGAGGGTCATGTGAGCGTCTTCTTGCTAACATTGGTGGGTCTAGCTGCTTCGGAGACCAGCCTTTTATCTCTGGGCTTCATTGATATAGTTTTCCCTTTCTTTTTTTTTTTGTTCTTTTCCTTCTTTTGCTACCCTGCCTAGTACACTTCATCTACATACTTTCTTTTTACAGCACTTATTTGGCTAATTTGACATAGTTGCCATAGTTTGGGTTTGTAACTTTTAAAATGCTACACTTGGTTGCTATTTATGCTATTACTTATGACATGGAATGCTTTTTATAATACTTCATGTCCTTTTCATTGTGTACTCATAAAAGCATGTTACAAAACTTGTCTCGTGACATGGTCACTTAAAGGAAAAAGAAAAAAAGAAGAAGAACAAAAGGTAAACCTTGAACTCATTGAATGAAAGGGACAACTACATAACCTTAACTTAGGCATAATAACGCTTCAGCCATTTCCCATTGATTGGATCCATTAGGTCCTTACCATCCATCTGGGCTAGACGATAATACCCACTCGGGTGTGTCTCTCTTATCACGAGGGATCCCTCCCATTTTGGTGCAAACTTAGATGGTCCTACCATACCTCACCTGACATAGTCTGCCACTTTCAGCACAAGTTGTCCTTCCATGAACACCCTCTCTTTAGTCATCCTACCATAGGCTTCTGTCATCCTTTGTCAATATTTGCAACTATGCTCTTGGGCTTCCTCCCTTCTTTCATCAAGTCCTTCTAGATCTTCACACCTTTCTGCCGTAGAGGCTTCTTCCTCTTTTTCTTTCCCCTGTATCTGCATAACTCTCAAAGATGGAGTCATCACTTTTGCTAGGCTTACTACTTCTGTCCCGTATACCAAGGAAAAGGATGAACATCCTATGGTAGACTTAGGTGATTTTCTGTAAGCCCAAAGGGCATTTGGCAGGTGCGTTGCCCATCCTCCTGTGTACTCTTGGCTCGATCTTTATGAGAACCTTGTCTGTTCCCTCTACTTTCCCATTTCCTTGAGGGTAATAAGGCGATGAACGATGGTGCTTGACTTGGTAGAATTCCAGCATTTTCCTTACATCATTGTTGACAAATAGTGTGCCATTATCACTGATAATCCTTTGGGGTACTCCAAACCTCACAATTATGTTTTCCTCGATGAAGTTTGCCACTGCTCGTCCTGTGGCTTTTTGGAGTGGCATTGCCTCTGCCCACTTAGTGAAGTATTCCGTAGCCAGTAGTATCCATATGTATCCACGCAATGGTGGGTTAACTGGTCCTACCAAATCAAGCCCATAAGTGTGGAAGGGCCATGGGGTGACCATGCTATGTAAGTTCTATGGGTGAGTGTGAATCAAGTTGGGTTGCATTTGGCAACTGTGGCATTTCTTCATAAATTTTGCCGTATCCTTCTTCATGGTAGGTCAGTAGTAGCCAATTTGCAGCAAGCATCTGTAAATCTTTTTCTTCCCCTGGTGCTCCCCACACTCTCCCGAATGCATTTCTTTTATCATTTCTCTTGCTTTTTCAGGGCCCAAACATCTTAAGGGTTCACCATCATACCCTTTTTTGAAAAGGACCATGTTTTGCAAAAAGTAGCATGTTGCCAACCTCCTAAGCTTGTATCTTTCACCGTGCTTTGTGGCAGGATGCCTTTTGCCAAATACTGCACGAATGGTCTCCTCCAGTCTTCGCTGATGAAAATAGCGTAACTTTCTTCTCTGTCTGCTGCAAGCTGGCAGGTCCCACATTGGGTTTGGACTCGGTCTACGTCTTTACCCATGCTTGGCAAATAGAAGTCTGCCTTTTGAAGTCTGCGGTAAAGGCTAACCTCCCCGCAGGATCTGCAAGTCTTGTCATGTACTTCTTTCAACTTTCTCTAGGCCTCCTCCTACCCCACGCATCTGGACAAGACCCCACCAGGCATCCTGCGGTACAATTCTCCTCTCACCAGGGTGTAGTTTTTCATCACCTTCAGTTCTGCGACACCTTCTCCTTTCATCAAGGCTTCCCTTATAGGGATTCACCAATCCCCTTCGCACCGTTCCTCCCGAAATCTTTCCTTTAACACTTCAATAATGGATTCTTCCTTCTTGCTGACCATTACCTTGATGGCATGGGACTTGGTCATCAGCCATACTTTGTAGACCAAGAAATAATGGCGTAACCTCTGCGAAGCATACACAATAGCCAGACACGCCCTTTCTGCCCTTGGGTAACGAGTTTCTGCATCTTTTAAGGCATGACTGATGTAGTACATTAGTTGCTCAACACCACCTCCATCCTCTTGGGCGATTAATGCACCAATAGCGTAAGAGTTGACAACCAAGTAGAGTAGCAATGGATTTCTGTGAACTGGGGCTTGTACTGTTGGGAGGTTCATCATGATCTGCTATAGCCTCTTGAAGGCCATCTGTTGCATTTCTCCCCATTCAAGGCTTTGCCCTTTCCTAAGCAATTTGGTGAAAGCAGAGGTGATTGATGCCAACCTAGGGATGAATCTTCAAATATACAAGACCTTCCCTAAGAAGCTCTTTAACTCCTTTATTGTGGCCAATGGTCTCATAGTGGCTATGGTCGTGGCTTTGGCTGAGTCTACATCTATTCCCCTGCTGTGCACCAGGAAGCCTAGGAATTTCCTAGAGGACACTCCAAATACGCACTTGAGAGGGTTCATTCTTAGTTTGAAGGCTCTACACCTTTCGAATACCCTTGTCAACGCGTGGAAGTGTTCTTCTCTCCTCCTTGATTTAACCACTATGTCATCCACGTAGTCCTCTAGTTCCTAATGCATCATGTCGTGAAATATGGCCATCATTGCTCGTTGATAAGTTGCACTTGCATTTTTTAACCCAAAGGGCATCATAGTATAGTAGAAGTTGCCTATAGGTGTTCTAAAAGCAATTTTCTCCGCATCCTTTGATTGCTTCCTACCGCAGAATCTATTAGTAAATCCATGTTTGGTAATGGGAACTCGTCCTTAGGACAGGCTCTGTTGAGATTTCTGAAATCTACACAGCATCTTATCTGCTCGTTCTTCCTCTTTACTAGAACTATGTTAGATAGGCTTGATGAATCCTGCGGCCAGCAATTTCTGTACTTCTTTTACTATTTGCCCTTATATTTCAGTGTGGAATATCCTGGCGGGCTAGGCCACTGGTTTGGCTTCTGGGTCCACATTCAACGTATGCACCACTAGCCCAGGGTCTAACCCTGGCATTTAACTGTAATCCCATGTGAAAACGTCTTTGAATTCTTTTAACAGCAGTATCAGCTCTGATTTTTCCTTTTCTATCAGATTTGCATTAATTGAGATAAGCCTTGGTCCTTGTGAACCAGACCCCAAGTTAACTTCCTCCAATTTTTCTTCTGCCACAACTTGCACCTCCTTTTCTGCCACAAATTTTCATCTGTCTCTTTATTACTTTCTTCCCCTAAACTATCTTGTGCCACGCAACACTCCAAACTCTTGCGCTGCCCCTCTTGGGTGGGGCCCGCTTGTATTTCACTCATGGGCCTCGCGCGCCTTCATAATTTGTACATAATCCTATCATTAGGGCGTTGGACCCTAACACATTGGGGTGTGTCATCTGATTCTGCAACGGGTGCTTTTTTTTTTTTTTTTTTTTTTTTTGGGTGCTAGCAACTCCCTTAGGTCAGGCTCTAGGTCACCTTGAACATCTTCCCACTGAGGCACGAAGGTACCTCGCGGCTTTGATACTGAGCTTTCCCCAAACGAAGCCCATTTGTTGTAGAACATAGTTTCTACTAAATGAGCTTCCGCCTGTTCAAACGGCAAGGGGTTTGCTGCTATGCGTATCATCCTACCATTTAACCTTCCTTTTACACACTGGTGATAGGTGGACGGCACCAATCGGTGTTTGTGCAACCATGGCCTCCCCAAAAGCACATGATAGGAGACCTCCGTTTGCACTATGTGGAACCGCACTAAAGAAGCTATAAGGCCTACTTTCAACCACAACTGAATGTGGCCTGTGGTGTACTCGCCCCTTCCACCAAACCCTGTCACTTCCATTAGGCATCCCTGAATCTTTCTTTCTAAAATTTCTACTGCTTGTGAAGTGCTCAATGGAATGAGATTTACAGAAGCACCTGTGTCTACCAAGGCTTTCTTGATGGGGATTTGATTTATAGATGCTGCCAAGTAGAGGGGCCTCCGGTGATCTGGGTATCCCACCTCCATATCCTCGTTACTAAAAGTGATTTCGATCGACTCCTGTAGGAGGGCTCTATCGTCTAGGATATCTGCTGATAAGCATTCTACTCCAGCCCAGGAGGTGATGCTCATCAAAGCCTCCGTGGATATCTTTCTTTCCTTTGCTGTGAGCCCCAACTAATCAAACAAATTTTTGAATTTGGAGCTTCGCTGTAAAGTGGTAATTGCTGCGGTAGGCAGGACTGGATTTTCTTCTTCATCTTCCCTTAGATCCGCGCAAATCACTATCGCTGCTACACTCTTACCTTTGTGGTTTGGGAGTGGGTTTCTTTGAACCTCCTGCTGGGATAGTTCTAAAGTCCCTTCTTTGATCCTGCGGTGCACCAATTTGTGGAGTGCCCAACACTCTGCGATAGGATGTTGCACGTAGTTGTGCAAATGGCAGAAGCAGGGGTCCCTCCGCTCCTCTTTTGTGGGTTCTCTAGAAACTTGATTAGGCTTGAAAACTCCATATGCTATCCACTTGTCTAGCAGCACATCTAATTCTTTTGGAGTGCATGGTATTGGTGGGGGAGTATCGTATTCCCTTCCATCAGTTTTCCTTCTTCGTTCGCCAGTGGATACTGCCATAACTTGCGGATTGGGTAGTCTTTCTGGCCATTTGCAACAACTGCGCAAACTAGGAGATTTCTAAGTTTTCCAGGACTGCCCTGTACTCCCTGATCATGTTCGTTATACACATTTCCACCAATATTCTTTCTTCACAATGATCATAGCAATCAAGTGTTATATCCCTGAATCTTTTGATGTATTCCATCAAATCTTCGCCATTCCTTTGCTTGGTTGCTTGCAAGTTTGCAAGCATTATTGTTTCTTCTCCGTGGAAGTACTTAGTGCAAAATACATCCACCATGTCATTCCAAGTTGGGATCGATCCTGGCTTTAGGCTGATGTACCAGGTGTATGCCCGGTCACATAGCGACTTAAAAAATTCTCGAAGACATAAGTCTTCGTCTGAGGCGTAAGGGCCAAGAGTATCAATGAACTTGCTCATGTGCTCAACTGCACTTCCCTTCCTGCCATCGTACTATGCAAAGGCCCTTGGTTCATACCTCTCAGGGTATGGTTTGCTGAGTATCCTTAGTGGGTAAGGAGGCCTCTATGCGTCAGATTTCTCCTTAGGTGCTCTAGCTCTCTCTTGTTCCAGGAGAGCCGCTACTTCGGCCATAGTGATGAAACGTTGTTCCGCATTCTGTGGGACACCTCCTGCTGGTGTCTCTTTTTTGTCTGCCACATGTTCTGGGTCATGCTGGCTTCCTTTTTCTTTGTTTTGTCTATTTTCAGTTGACGGATTTCTTCCATCATTTATTGCTGTGAGTGTTGCAGGGACTGCAAAACATCAATGAAGATGTTGGCATTGTCAGTAGGGATTCTTGGCTGTGGTTGGGGTTCAGCCCCCACTCTGTTGTCACCTTCCACCAGGTTAGGCTGCTGTTGGTGAGGTGTCGTTGGCCTGGACTTTGCTTGTGAGGGCACGACACTCATATTTTGCATTGTTCTGGACTTTGGAGGCATTTGTTTGCAAGGGCTTCTATCCCTTTCTGCTTCTCAACTCTCCAGCGATGTCGCCAATTTAATGTAATAGGCCTTTTTGGTTAAAGTTGGCTAGGCTGCCTCCTGCGGTATTGGGCCCAAGTATTCTGAGTATGGGAGTTGAGACCGGTCCAGCTGCAACTCAATTTGGTCCGACTTGTGTGCAAACTATGCCTCATTTGCTAGAAACACACTTATGGCAGGCAGAACTGTTTCAAATGGGTTGCGACAGGAAGATATGATAATAACAAGATAAAATAAAATACTTTGAGATCTTTATTAAGGT
Organism: Quercus parvula; assembly: GCA_030820535.1. NCBI lineage: Eukaryota > Viridiplantae > Streptophyta > Magnoliopsida > Fagales > Fagaceae > Quercus > Quercus parvula. Next base: position 52,635,186 of record JAUAME010000003.1, read on the forward strand.
AAACAAATAATCCCTACTTAAGAAAAGATAATCACAGTTTAATAACAATTGTTTTATAAGAAAAGTAAAGGAAACAAGTGGGTAGTATATGAGTTGATTGAGAGAGGAAATAAATCATATTAAATCTAATCCGCAGGACCAAAACCAGAGAGGGAAGAATGCCTCTTTTCAAAGTGAATAATCTCTCAGGGAGATCCTGCCGTGGAAATCAATCACTTTGAGGGATGCGAACCTGAATGGTTGGTACACAAGAAGACCCTTTGTTTCAGGCATAGAGCAAGATTTTGAGAGGGAGAGAGGGAATCAACCTATTGGTGCATGCCTGCTGTTCTAACTCTCTATCTTTTTCTTTCCTTCTCTTTTAATATTCCCCTTTTTTTTTATCTTTTTTCTTAATACTTTTTTTCTATTTCCAAGTTTATTTCTAATACCGTGGTGCTTGCCATTCTCACCTTCCTATACACGGCAAGGGCCTCTTTATAGTGCCTGCCATGACTGGATTTTACTATTTTAGCTCTTAACCACCTTTGTTTGGCATGGGTGTACCTGTCGACCACCACTAGTTCGTTTGTGTGCCACTGCCCATTGCCAGACAAAAGAAAGACTATTTTGTTTGCTAGTCTGCCGTGGCACCCTTTCCTGCTATGGTGTGGGTGTCTTCTCTCTCCCTATCCCTCATGGCATGTACTTAGTGGTTCCAGCTCAGCTTTGCTCCTTTGAGTGGTATGTCATCACAGCAGGACACTTCCTCCAAAAGAGCCCTAGCAGGAACCTCAAAATAGGTTTTCCCCTCTCCCCACCGCCAAACCATGCCCTCTTACCTCTGACCCATGACCTCATCGTGTCCTATATTGGCTGAGTACAGGCTGGTGAGGTTTGGGCCTTGCACGTGCCTCTTTTCCATGTATATCCAAAATCTGCCTACTGCTCATATGTCTACCGTGGTTGGCCTGCACAGTCTACCGTCCATTTTTTATTATTTTTTGGTTTCCCTTTCCTTTATGGCTTGTCTTATTCGAGGCTAGACCTTGCTTGATGGTGGGCTTTGCTTTTCTTCAGCCCACCTTTTTTCCTACCACCATCTCTTACCATACCACTCTATCATTCCTGCTGCGAAGTTGTTTGGCCTCAATCTGGCTCGGCCTCTTTGGCCTTGCCATTTATTCTTCTCCTAATGGCCTAGCACGGCTATTGGTTCTTTTGTTATATCACTGGTGGGCTTTTATGTCCCATTTGTTTTCCCTTGGGCGTCCCGGGCCCGTTTGCTTTCCTTGGGCTTTCTCGGCCCTCTTCTTAACTTTGCATTCCCATGGACTTTTACTGAATTCTTTGGGCTTCCCTAGCTCAATTACATTGTTCCTCATCCTTGGAGTTCATAGGTCTGCCATCAACCCCTTACTTTCTTTGCTTTCATTACTTTGGACCTACCGTGGCCCATTCTCACTTTTCGACATCATATATTGCCCATGGTTTGCTTTTTCTCTCTTTCCAGGCTCCTTTAAGCCCATTTACTTCCTCAAGGCCCATCTATTCACCTCATGGGCTTGTGATCCATTATTCCTGCCGCTCGGGCTTAATGAGTTTTCTATCCGTTTGCCAACTCTTTTCTGTTCGTGTTACTGGGCCTCTCCCTTCCACTTGGGCTTCCGAAATGGCCATCAACAATGATATAATGTCTAATTTGTTCTCTAAAATTTGTTGAAGAAAATTTGTTCCCTCTAAAAATGAAACAATTTCTATAAGTATTTTTCATTGCTCTATTTCTACAAATATAACATTCTAGTATTTTATATTTGGGTGCGTTTGATTGATTTTTTTTAGAGGTGGTCCATATCCTTTTAACTACTATTATAGTGTGTTAAGTTTTCCTAATTTTTTTTTTTTTTTTTTGTAGAACTAAACTTTCTAAGTTTCAAAAATATTATACAAATTTCTTCTTCTCTTAAGGAGATTATCATGATAATCAAAACTCACCACAAAATAATAATATTATCTTAACCAAATTAAAATTAAACTAAAGGCATTGAAGATAGACAATATAATAATTTATTACTCACACAATTTATAGGTACATATAAATATATAACCATGTATATTTTATTTGAATATAAACTCAAATCTCCACTTTCAAAATAACTAAATATTAATCCAAACTAAAATCGACATAAATTATAAGAGGGAAAGATGGGAGTTGTGATGGAGACTTTAAAAATACAACACAAAACGTATCAACACAACGTAGAATTATAAATAATAAATAAATAAAATTTCATCAACTTGAGGGTTAAGTTTACTAGCTTATAACCCGCACAATGTGCGGGACACTTATTACAAAAGACAAATTATAGGTGAAAATATAAACATTTTATAAGCTAGTATAAAATCTAATATTGAGAAAAAGTGTTTAAAAAAAATAATAATAAACTTGCAAGAAAGAAAACTATGAAATCTAATCTTGAAATTTCTTGTTCTTTCAACAAAATTTGAAATAGACCAAAAAAAAAAAAAAATCATCTTTCTTCATCACACATGCGCTCAAGCATGTAATAGTTGTATTTGTTTTTGCTAGAAGCAAGAATCGGTGTTTTCAACTAATAATAATTAATAATTAAAATATCATGAAATTCAAATCCTATAGTAGTAATGAATTACATCAGACTACAGTAGTAAGTAATCTCACAGAAACTTTAAAAAATTAATTAAAAACAAAAGAATATTGCAACGATTGCACCAACTGGCAAAATTTTAGACCATGTAGAGAGAAGTGTCTACTTTCTATATACAAAGTCATTCTATCACTTTAACACCACAAAAAATACCATAACTCCATATATTGTTAGACAATTTTTTTTGCAGAAAATAAAAACAAATAAATTGAATAGTTACTTCATAATTCAATAAAAATATCCTTAATGTACAACATAATAATTGCATACAATATTCCATCTTACTTTTGTTGTTGAGTTTGAGCTATTTGTCTTAAAGTTTTCCTCTTTTTATCCTTGCACTTCCTGCAACATGCATATTAATCCAATTGAAATCCCTTTCCTGGTATAGAGCAATGCAGACTGCAAGGTGCTTCACTTTCATTCAAACATCAAGACCTATAAAATTCAAAAAAATGTAATTCCATACGTAGATCATCATTCAAATCCTATATGCAGATATAAGGGAAAAAAAAAGGAGAAGATAAAAGAACAACAACAGCCCAGAAAATTAGAAAAAAAAAAAAAAATTTCAAAGCTGCCATATAATGAACAAAGCAGTACCAACCATGGAACCATAACAGTAGCAACCAAGAAGACCAAAATCCAGAACTAAACTGAATCTAACACATATACCTAAACCTATACAAATCCATCAAAATGTCCAAACTAAGTCGTATTTTAACCTAAATCTAAAAAGGGTTAAAAAAAAAAAAAAACCTTTCCTGGTGGAGGTTTTGACGATCTAATGGTGTGTTTGCCTATGGTTCTGGCTGTCTAAGGCTGGCGTTGGCATGAAAACTAACAGTCAAGGCAGCCCTTCTGCTTTATTTTACATCGGTCTCAACGGTGTATTAAGATTCCCAAATCTGGTGTACCCTTTCACTTTTAAAATGTACGTGCATATAATGAACAAAGCAAAGATATGTGGCAGAGAAAGAAAGCAGTAGGAGAAGAATTTAAGAAACAGGGCAGTTCACCTAATGTCCTAGATCATGTTTCCTAACAATCACCATAAGGAGCTGTTAAATAAAACTGGTACAATCAATCATAGCAAATATAATTTGTACTAAGTTTCTCTACAATAAGTTAGGAATACAACTATATCTATATAGTAGATACACTTGCCTATGCAACTTGGATAGAGTTGGATCCAGAATTACCACTTCAAATAGTTATCTTCTTCTCTAATTTATTTCTCTCTTTTCAATTTCAATTTCAAATGAAGGTACATTCTTAACAACACTCACAGTGGTTCAAAATTAATCTACATAGTTCCAATGGCTTTAAAAAAGGGACCATTTAGAAACAACAAACACAAAAACTTTAAAATTTAAAATAAAACTTTAAAGTAGTATTGATTACTCAAAGGTTTGCGCTTTGAGTAACAAAGCAAATCTGCATTTTATGTGAACTCAAAATCAAAGCACCCAATTATTCAAAATCAATTCTAAATACCCAAAACATTGAGCCAAGCCAAATACCCTAAAAACAAAACTTCAAGGACTAAACCCCATGATGCCACTCCCAAAAAAAAAAAAAGGATTACAATAAATCAAAAAGAAAGCCAATTGAAACAGGAATATAGTAAATGAACAAAATGATTTATAATTGTATTTGAAACAGGATGCATTTGTGATTTGGTTCTGTCAAGTTTGAAAAGCTTTCACTATTATGCATTTCTGAATGTAGATCATGCCGTAAGAATTAATATTCACAACAATAAGTTCATATCCGAACACAAAAAATTGATACGTAACTTTCGCCGGTCTGTTGTTAGTTCCGATTATGTTAGTCACGGAGTTGCGCCAAACTCTATCTCCGTATCTCAAATCCCTAAGTTGATAGCAAACCTAAAGAAGACAATAGAGTAAGAGATTAAACCAATTCTAACCCGTCTATTTACATAAATTAAACAAAACTACTCCTAACCAAAAAACCTAAATCATAACCAATCTAACCAAAATACCTGAATCATAAATAATGCCCAAATGGGTCTCTCAAAAAAAAAAACCCCACTGTCTAAAATTAAAAACAGAACATGTGGGCTTCGTGTGTGTGTGTGTATATATATATATATATTAATTTTTTTATTAAAAACGGTTTAAGCAAAATAAACAAAAGGCTTGCAACTAAAAAAACCTAGCGATACAGAGAAGGAAGGAGAATGTGTCAGATTGAAAGTTCAGATTCACCCACAATTCCACCTCTCCAGTGCAAATCCATATAAACACAGATCAGAATAGCGTGTTTCAAACTAACAAACATACGAAGAAAGAAAATCAAAAGGAAATGGAAAAAAGAAAGAAGAGAAACCTTTAATCGCACGATTCTCCGTTGGATCGCAGTTTCTAATTTTTTTTTTCTTCCATTTCTCTGCATCACAATATGGCTTGATTTTCTAAGTCTGGCATGGGATGGCGATGGCCGGCCGTACAAATCTTCACTGGATCGCAAGTTTGAAGGAACAGCGAAGAATCGGTGGTCTGAGTGGGTCTGGATTTTGATCGGCAAAACCGATTTGGGTTTTAGGGTTTTTGTTGCAACACAAGGCCGATCTGTGTGTTTGAAGGAACAGAGAAGAATCTGTAATATGTTTGATCTCCGATCTCTGTGTTTGAAGGAACAGCGGAGAATCGGTGGCCTGAATTTTAATCGATGAAACCGATTTGGGTTTTATGGTTTTTTGTTACAACTCAAGGCCGATCTATGTGTTTGAAGGAACAGAGAAGAGTATCTAGGCTGAGTGAATGTGAATTTTGATCGGGGAGGACGTTTTGGGATTTAGGGTTTTTGCTTCCTTTTTTTTTTTTTTTTTTTTGGGTTTCTTTTGTTCCCTGAATGAATGGCTGTTTTTTTTAAAATAGTACTGCGTTTCTTTCTGTTTTTTTTTTTTTTTTAATTGATAAGCGCGTGTTGTCTGAAGGGCTTTTGCTTCTTTTTTTTTTTTTTTTTGGTTCTTTTGTTCCGTGAATAAATGGTTGCTTGCTTTTATACGGTATTGTGTTTCTCTTTTTATTCTTTTTTTTAATGATAAGTGCGTGTTTGTCTGAAAAGGTGCCTCACTCATTGCACCGTACGATATTTTAAATGTAAACTTCATACATGTCAGTTTTTTAGATAGGTTTTTTGCCTAACGTGGCAGCACCTCCTTGAGGCTTCTGCTTTTATATATATATAGATAGTTAGTAAAGTACGGTATGCATATATTATGGTAAACATACAAACGGGTATAATTTGGTATCTTTCAATAAAAGTGTGTATAAAAAATTCAGCATAAAAATACGGAAACGGATAAATAAATAATACGTGTATAGTATGGGTATTAAACGTTTATTTTTTAAAAGTTTGTGTAAAAAATACGAAAATATTTATCATAAATACTCTGTGTGTGTGTGTGTGTGTGTGTATGTGTATAAATACATACATACATACTCATTTAATCACTTACAATTTTTATTTTGGTGTACTAGTGAGGGGATGAAGCATGGCAATAGGTTGTGGTAGCTTTTGTGTTTAACTTTTTGTGAGTTTCACAATTTAATAAAGAGTAATGCTAAATGCACAAAAAATTTTACAACATTTTTACAAACTGTTGATGTGAGATTGTGATAAATTCTTATGGGTTCTCATTTGGGCCCGCTACTAATATCATATTTTTATTTAATAATAACCATTTATCATACCAGCCGTTTGTAAAAAAGTTTATAAAATAGTTTATAGCATTAGCATCTTTCTTTAATAAAATAAAGAATAATTTTCACAATAATTTGATAATAAAAATTAAGTGTGAAAGTTCAAATCGTGTATAATACACTATGAACGTTTAGACCCCCAAATTAAAATTACCAATTCAAGCTTTATGACAAACACAAAGTGTGTGGAAAATGAACACAAGCTATAAACAAAATTGATAAACAATCTAAGCCAATTTAAAATCACATCCACAGCAGAAAATAAAAGGCAAAGATAAGGGAAGAGAGATGCAAACACAAGGACAACACAACGATGTGTTATCGAAGAGGAAACCGAAGCCCTCGGCGTAAAACCTCTCTGCCGCCCTCCAAGCAATAAGTAATCCACTAGAAAATGTAGTTGAGATACATGAACAGCCATAGACCCTCCAAGCCTAATCTACCCAATGTACCTAAGCCCTCCAAGCTTCTTGCTCCAACGAGCTTACGCCAAACCTATTTCTTTTCTAGCTTCCCGGATTTCGCTACTTGACCATAGCATCAACCAATGTGAAATTGGTTCCTTCCTAACTGCTTCCTAAAGCACCAAACAGCTCTCTTATAGAAATGGATATGGTGAGAAAAGGTTTTGGTAATGAGCCTCTCAAGGATTTGACAATGGAGAGGAAGAGAGTAGAGGAATTTAAAGAGTCTCTTAGGTAAAGATTGTGGATAAGTCATTCTTGTTTTCTCTAGGGTTTCTCTCAAAATTCTCTCTGGAAGCTCTCTTTGAATCGTGGGTATAAGGGTATATATATAGTAGGGTGAGAAGGAATGTGAAAAGTCATATTTTGCCAAACAAGGTTTTCTGGCAACTTGACCTCGCGACTGGGTTGAGTCGTGAGTTCAAGCCACGAGCAAACGGCCTGGCCAACCTGGGACTTTTGTCTTGTAGTGAACAGTTGGCGCGACGCTTCAGCTTCTGGCATGCTTGGCACGTGTGCATCAGTTGGCGCGACGCCACCCGCGAGATCCAAACGCGAGTCCCTGCTTCTTTGCACAAACTTGAGCAATTCTTCACACTCTCTCACACACTTCCCTTACATGATTCCCACATAAATACAGGGTTACTAATTGCTAAAATACAAGCAAATTTGGCATGGAATAAAGCCAACAAGATGGTTAATTAAATTCAACCTTACAAAGTGTCAAGCTGTTAATTGTAAATAAAAAAAGTGATATAACTTATGAACTATAAACAGAAATTTGTAATAATTTATCACTTACGCTTTGTTGTAAAATTATTATGAAAATATTGTTTATTGTAACAATGTTTTAAAATAATAATAATTAAAAAAAAAGTTAAAGATGATTCTTTGTGTTTGACTTTGACGGTGTTACGTTTGATTTAAGATTATTTTTGGGTAAACTATGTATTTGGTCCCTAACCTTTATACCAGATTTCAAATTAGTCTCTAACCTTTCAACTGTATCAAGTTGGTCTTTAACCTTTTGTTAGGGTACTTTTTTTTTACACCTAATTTTATTTGAGTACCACCTATTTATACCATTAATAAGTTATTGGGTTTTCCCAAATATTTCATATCTCATTATTTAAATTGAGTCATGATATAAAATATCACAAAAAGCCCAAAAATTCATATTTTATCCAATTTTATTGTCATTATTTAGCTAAGCCCAAAACTGGCCCTATGAACCCAATACACACATCTTATTCTATTTAAAGTCCAAGAATACTTATGCTTGGTAATATCTAAAAGACCCATGACTCAAATTCATGGCAAAACAATTTTATCAATGGAATTCAAATCTATAATCAAAGCCCATGGTTTGAAACCATGGCGATTTATTTATCCAAAGTCCAATTCATATTGGCAATGTCAAAACCCAATTCTCATTAGGCGACATCAAAGCTCAATTCTCATTGGCAATATCAAAGTCCAATTCTTATTGACAACATCAAAAGCCCAACTTTCGTTGGCATTATTTATCGATAGCCCAAGATTATCAATACTTGGCAAAATACTATATCATAATTATTTCACCTAGAAGTCCAATAATGAACAATACTTTAGATTCTTAAACCTATTACTATAATATTACAAGCTTATGGAATTTATGAATTATCTACTCTCAAAACCCAAATAATATTTACTAATAAAAGTCCATGAGGAAGGAAAGTCCATGGCAACATGTGTTCTTGATTTTGTAGGATGCACACAACCTAACCCAACCCAAAGGAACCAACCCAGGTGAACAAGTTTAATCTAAGAGATACCAGCAAGGTGTAGAGGACTGAAAGTAGGCAAAACAGCCCTTGTTCATCCCTGACCAAAGTATAACAAGAGAACCAAGTCCTTAAGGATGAATTAGAGGCTGTCCCATCGGCTTGTGGTCACTCTCTACCTAACGTGAATAGTACTCGAGGCTTGTAACATCAACTGAAGTCTAAAAGGTGATGGAACTCCATCATCTTTTTTCAAGACTGCACCTCCAACGAAAAGGGAGCTGAAACCAAATTATTTAAACTCCAACAAATTGATGCTATAAATGTTAAAAAAACATTCAAGAAGTGATTCATGTGCCAAGCCCATGAATCCTAAAGGGGAAAAAATTGGAAACATGTAGTTTGGAGGGCATAAAAGGACCTCCAGCAAAACCCCCTAAAGTAGGCTTAGAACTTGACACCTGGCTTGGGGTGTTGAATCTTACTTCTTGGGGGTCTAAATCTCAGTTGCAGCTTTAGGATTTGCTCTTGATACACGCCCCAATCACATTGATTAAACTCAGCCCCAAAAATCTTGACATTTAATGCAAAATCCCATCGTTACCCAAAGAAGCAAAGCAGCCCATAAAGCAAACCTTCTACTTCTGATCAAAAATCCCAGGAAGATTGACCCTGGTTCTCCACCTCTGATTAACCCTACGTTTTTTTTGACTCATGTTAATTAATGCTTCCTTAAAGCTCCATTATAAAAAGATAAGCATCTCAGCTCATAGAATCAACAACTCCCTCTAAAACCTCTAGTCTATTTGCCATTTTGCTAGTAGTTTAGCTCTCTTTAAGCTCACTACTCATCCCTTTCAGCCCACATTCATCTAACCTCAGACATTCTTTCCTCTCTTTTACACAAACACAGCTCATAAATGCCTCCCACTACTCACAAGCAACCCACTACTCAGAAAAAGCCTTAATCTCAGAGTTAATCTCATCTCACTTACTAAAAACAGCCAATATTGTCTCATTCATGCCTTATAAACACCCACCCACCAAAATCTTAGTTTAATACTTGCTACACTGAGCCAGGGCCAGCCCTTCCCTTAGGCGAGTTAGGCAATTGTCTAAGGCCCCCAAGTGGAAGGGGGCCCTAAAATTTTAGAAAAGAACCGGGTAGTAGAGGGAAAAAAAATAGTTTCAAATGAATTACAAAAATAATTTGGCTCATCCTTTTAACCAAAAAAAAAAAAAAAACAAAAATTTTGGTAAATCCTATTAAACATTGATTCTAAACAAAATCATTGACCAAAAAACAAACCAAAAATCAACCAGATAAACTACAAATCCAGTCTAAGAGATTAACCACAAAACAATCACAAATCAAAACAAATAAATCCACTCAAAACCCTAAAAATTTTACCTTTCTCTCTAGTCTCTGCTTCTCCGCCTAGACGGCTGGTCCAGCTAGACTGTCTCAGCCTCTCTCTGATTCTCTACTCTCTGCCTCTCTCAAGTCTCAACTACTCACCTCACCTCACCTCACCGTATCAGGTTCTGAGGTTCAGGAATCAGGTACAAAATTATAAATATTTGGGCACAGGGCACTCCATTTTATTTGTTAAGAACTTAAGATAACTTTGTTTATTTGGGCCCTCCCTGGTTGGTTTTGTAACTTTGTTTATCACTTATTAGTTTATCATTATGGCTGCCTGGACCCTCCCTAGATTGGACGTTAAGTTTGGGCCTTCAAGTTTTTTTTTTTTTTTTTTTTTTGTGGGTGGGTCTTATTAATAAGTCTTGTGTCAATGTTATGGCTGTGCTTAAATTTTTGTTATGCTTGTGCTTAATTTTTTTTTTTTTTAAATTTATGCAAGTTGAGATTTCTAAAAACTTGTTATTGTTCAGTGAAACTACAACAATACTTTTTATATAAATAAGATTCTATTTCTCATTTGCTTTACACTTGAAAGTTATTTTTTATTTTAGTCTTTATAAATATATTGTTTGATTAAAAATGTCTACTAGAAAATATGCATCTGGATATGAAAAACTTAAAAAAAAAAAAAAAAAAAAAAAAATTAATTGAGTCTCAAAAAGGGAAAAAAAAGAAGAAAAATTAATTGAGTCTCAAAAAGGATCAATGGATAAATTTGTTATTAGTAATAAACAAAATATAACACAAAATTTAGATGAAAATATCACAAATGAGCAAGAAATTCACCAAAATAATTTAGAAGAAAATGAAAATAATGATGAAAAATATAATATAAAAATATTAAATAAACATTAATTTAATTAATAAATAAGTATAAAAAAGGCCCCATTTTTAGTTCTCGCCTTAGGCCCCAAAATGTCTAGGGCCGCCCCTGCACTGAGCTAGGATCCCTCTCTCCCTTCACACCATGCCAATTAATCCTTTCCCTCTTCCCATAGAACCTTTAATTTTTACTTTTTATTTTACTGTTGAAGGATATAATGTATATGTAACAATCGAACTTTTCTCTCACATTGATGTAATGATGGTTGAAAGTACAATGAACTCCCTTGACCAAGACATGCAAGGACCCCCAGGAGTTAACACATTCCTAAATTTATTTAATCATTGACCATTGGACTGTTTAAATCTGTTTTTCTGGACTAAGTATAATTTACCCCTACCGCTGGAGATTTTATTTCACTTGAACTATTAGACCAGGACCACTAATGTACTAATTAAGTATTGTAATGTGTTTTTCATTGGGCTTTTTTGTTGCTGTTTTGTCAAGTGCAACCTTAGTTTCTTGTTTGGATAGGCTTTGTCATCACACCGAAAGCCTTTGGGTACCATCTCAAGAGCCCATAGTCAAGTTTCGGCTTGGCTTCCCAACATCTTAGATAGAGGCATCAATTTCCCCCTCGACACCTTTTAATGTCGTGTCGATTTAGTCCCTGTCGTTATCTATTGGATGGAAAACTCTGACGTGTCAAACAGTCTAAATAAAAAATAAATAAATAATTGCCACATCATTTGCCACTTGGACTACGACTAACAATGTCAACAATTTTAATTTTATTTTATTTTATAAAATGTCAACATAATTTTCAATTAGGAAAAAAAAAAAAAAAACAACAACAACAACAAATCATTGAATCCTAACTCACGTCTATCAACAACAACAACAAAAAAATCCCTTTCCTCCAAAAACAACAAAAATCCCTAAGACATAGTCACAATTTCTTCACATGTCTTTAGGGTCCCAGAGGTTATGATTGCACTATCTTCTCTAATGATAAGGTAGGAACCTGCAAAATTACTTTCTGCAGTGACAAAGAGAGGATCCCAAACCCCAGGTTCATCAAGGGATAACCTAGAAACTGCTGGTTCTCCAATAACTCTCTACCCTAAAATTTAAAGACTAGTTTTTTTATCTTATCTTCCTTAAACAATAAATCATATAGAAAAAAGAAATCCGGAGATTAACATACATGAGTTCTAGAACTGAAGGCCAACAACTTGAAGATGGACACTTAAACCAAATCAATTAGCTAGGATAGGGGAAAATAAAAGTATTGGGATCTTAATCACCCGCGTACATATATATTGAGTGTTTGAGTGTGTATATATCAGTGTCTGTGTGTCTAGTTCATAAACTTTAGAGCCATATAAAAACCATTGTTAAACTTATGGTCACATCCTATGAAAATCATTTTTCATGTCTTAAATTAATATTTTGTTAACAAAGATTGCAAAGAATGTTCCCCCAAAATAAGTGAAAGCTCAACTTCAAGTGTAAAGATGCAACTTGTACTTTTAAATAAAACGATTCTCCATAATTGTAGATTAATGCTGCCATCAAATAAACTTTATCAAATCAAACAGAAATTTATAAGATTTGAGAATTAAAGACCATTTCTCCAAGCTGTAGCAATTTCTTCCATAGCATCAATGCTCATTACATTACATGAACTGTAGTCAAATCATCAAGGAGAATTTCTCCAATGATATTCATGGAATAAATTTTAAGGAAACAACCATGATAAATAGAACAAATCAATTGCTTTATTCATTAGTCTAACCACAGCATATGAAGGAATCACAGATAAGGTAAAAAGCCTAGTGAGTCCATGTCCATGGGTCTGTGCCTGTCCCAGTTTGATGAAAGGAAGGAGAAGAGATTTTGGATTTTAGGGAGAGTGTTTTACATGGGTTTGTAATTGTCCCCGTTTAATGAAATAAGCAAAATTCTGAATCAAACTAAAAAGATTTGATTTGGGTTTTCTAAAAAAAAAAACTCACGTGCTCTCTAAATAAAAAATAAAATTAAAAAAAATTAAAAAAAATTAAAAAAAAAAAAAAAAAAAAAAAAACCGATATGTTATTCTTAGTGGCAATTGATGTGGCAAAGTTTTTTATTTTTTATTTAGGTCGTTTAACATGTCAGATTTTTCCATCCAAGAGATAACAGCAGAGACTAAATTAACACAGCATTTAAAAGTTATGGACCAAATTAACACAATTGAAAGGTTAGAGACAAAATTAAAATATAATGTAAAGAATAGGGACCAAATATGTAATTTACCCTTTAATCTTTTATATGTGTATTTTCTCACTTCCAGTCTTTGACAGCAACAAGTTTGCGTTAATTTTGTTTAACTTTTATATATGTTCATATTTTACAAACCCTTTTTATCGTTTTTCAACCTTCACGAGAAGTATACTTTTACATACAAGAAGTTATATAGTAAGAAACAATAAAAATTTTAACGAAAGAATTTTTTTTTTTTTTTAGAGTACTTGCTTCTTCTTTTTTAAGGACTAGGACAAAATTAAGAAATTAAAGTAACCGAATCATGTCTAAAAGATTCCGTCTATTTTACACAAAAAAACTTACTTTTTATTTTATTTTATTTTATACTATCACTTTTACAAAACATCCACGCTAATTTATTTATTACACACACTAATTTATTAAAATAATATATTTCTTCACTTTTCCAAATATTTTCCACCTACTCCCACCTAACCTACAGTGATAAAGATGTTTGTATGTGAATGCGCATTGTTTAAAAAAAAAAAAAAAACGACTCCCACTTTCTCTCTTTGTCAAAATTGCAAAACGTGTAGGACACTCTATTACCTCTCTTGAGGATTGGGCAAATATCACTCGGGTCTAAAACATTTTAAAATTGGCCAATTAGGTCTCTAAAATACATATTAGGACCTAACCCCCTTAACACCATTACCCCTCCATCATTTTTCTTTCCCTCACTCAGAACTCTCCCTAGTCTTTTCTCCCCGGTTCCTCTCCCTCTTTCAATCCCAGCCAAAGCCATAACAAGAAAACCCAAATCTTACCACAGAACTCAAAGCCAAAACTATCCAAATCCATATTCCAACCTGATCAAACTGGGGTCACACACAGTGGATCCAACTGGAAACCCCATCCCCATCACATTACTTTACCTTGACAAAGTTCCCCATCGCGTTGATAGCAATAGCAATTGATACCATCATTTTTACAAAACATCCACACTAATTTATTTATTACACACACTTTTTTAATAAAATAATATTTTTCTTCACTTTTCCTAATATTTTCCACCTATTCCCACCTAACTTAGAGTGATAAAGATGTTTGCAAGTGAACGCGCGTTGTCAAAAAAAAAAATATATATATATATATATATTCCCACTTTCTTTATTTGTGAAAATTGCAAAACACATAGGACACTCTATTACCTCTCCTGAGGATTGGGCAAATATCACTTAGGCCTAAAACATTTTAAATTTGGCCAATTAGGTCTCTAAAATACATATTAGGACCTAACCCCCTTAACACCATTACCCTTCCGTCATTTTCTTTCCCTCACTCAGAACTCACTCTAGTCTCTTTTCTCTGGTTCCTCTCCCTCTTTCAATCCCAGCCAAAGCCAAAACAAAAAAACAAAAATCTTACCACAAAACTCAAAGCCAAAACTATCCAAATTCCAACCGGATCAAGCTGGGGTCACATACAGTGGATCCCACTGGAAAGCCCATCTCCATCCCATTACTTTACCTTGACAAAGTTCCCCATCGCATTGATAGCAGTAGCAGTTGATACCATCACTTTTACAAAACATCCACGCTAATTTATTTATTACACAAACTTTTTTATTAAAATAATATTTTTATTAAAATAAGATCGCTTTTACAAAACATCCACGCTAATTTATTTATTACACACACTTTTTTATTAAAATAATATTTTTTCCAGTTTTCCTAATATTTTCCACCTACTCCCACCTAACCCACAGTGATAAAGATGTTTGCATGTGACTGAATGCGCCTTGTAAAAATAAAAAAAAAAGATTCCCACTTTCTCTCTTTGAGAAAATTGCAAAACACGTAGGACACTCTATTACCTCTCCCGAGGATTGGGCAAATATCACTCAGGTCTAAAACATTTTAAAATTGGCCAATTAGGTCTCTAAAATGCATATTAGGACCTATCCCCCTTAACACCGTTACCACTCCGTCATTTTTCTTTCCCTCACTCAGAACTCTCTCTCATCTCTTCACTCTGTTTCCTCTCCCTTTATCAATCCTAGCCAAAGCCATAACAAAAGAACCCAAATCTTACCACAAAACTCAAAGCCAAAACTATCCAAATTCCAACTAGATCAAGCTAGGGTGACATACGGTAGATCCCACTAGAAAGCCCATCCCCATCCCATTACTTTACCTTGACAAAGTTCCCCATCGCGTTGACAGCAATAGCAATTGATACCATCACTTTTACAAAACATCCACGCTAATTTATTTATTACACACACTTTTTTATTAAAATAATATTTTTATTAAAATACCATCACTTTTACAAAACATCCATGCTAATTTATTTATTACATACACTTTTTTATTAAAATAATATTTTTCTTCAGTTTTCCTAATATTTTCCACCTACTCCCACCTAACCCACTGTGATAAAGATGTTTGCATGTGAATGCGCGTTGTCAAAAAAAAAAAAAAGATGCTCAATTTCTCTCTTTGTGAAAATTGCTAAACACGTAGGACACTCTATTACCTCTCCCAAGGATTGGGCAAATATCGCTCAAGTCTAAAACATTTTAAAATTGGCCAATTAGGTCTCTAAAATGCATCTTAGGACCTAACCCCCTTAACACCGTTACCCCTCTGTCATTTTTCTTTCCCTCACTCAGAACTCTCTCTCGGCTCTTCTCTCTTGTTCCTCTCCCTCTTTCAATCCCAGCCAAAGCCATAAAAAAAGAACCCAAATCTTACCACAAAACTCAAAGCCAAAACTATCCAAATTCCAACCGGATCAAACTAGGGTCACATATGGTGGATCCCAGTGGAAAGCCCATCCCCATCCCATTACTTTACCTTGACAAAGTTCCCCATCGCGTTGATAGCAATAGCAGTTGATGCCATCACTTTTACAAAACATCCGCGCTAATTTATTTATTACACACACTTTTTTTTTAAATAATATTTTTATTAAAATATCATCACTTTTACAAAACATCCACGCTAATTTATTTATTACACACACTTTTTTATTAAAATAATATTTTTCTTCAGTTTTCCTAATATTTTCCACCTACTCCCACCTACCCCACAATGATAAAGATGTTTTCATGTGAATGCGCATTGTCAAAAAAAAAAAAAAAAAGATTCCCACTTTCTCTCTTTGTGAAAATTGCAAAACGCGTAGGACACTCTATTACCTCTCCTGAGGATTGGGCAAATATCACTTAGGTCTAAAACATTTTAAAATTGGCCGATTAGGTCTCTAAAATGCATATTTGGACCTAACCCCCTTAACACCGCTACCCCTCCGTCATTTTTCTTTCCCTTACTCAGAACTCTCTCTAGTCTCTTCTCTCTAGTTCCTCTTTCTCTTTCAATCCCAACCAAAGCCATAACAAAAAAACCCAAATCTTACTACAAAACTCAAAGCCAAAACTATCCAAATTCCAACCGGATTAAGATGGGGTCACACACGGTGGATCCCACTAGAAAGCCCATCCCCATCCATCCCATTACTTTACCTTGACAAAGTTCCCCATCGCGTTGATAGCGATAGCAGTTGATATCATCACTTTTACAAAGCATCCACGCTAATTTGTTTATTACACACACTTTTTTATTAAAATAATATTTTTATTAAAATACCATCACCTTTACAAAACATCAACGCTAATCTATTTATTATACAAACATTTTTGTTAAAAAAATATTTTTCTTCAGATTTCCTAATATTTTCCACCTACTCCCACCTAACCCACCGTGATAAAGATGTTTGCATGTGAATGTGCGTTGTCAAAAAAAAAAAAAAAAGATTCCCAATTTCTCTCTTTGTGAAAATTGCAAAACGCGTAAGACACTCTATTACCTCTCCTGAAGATTGGGCAAATATCACTCTGGTCTAAAAGATTTTAAAATTGGCCAATTAGGTCTCTAAAATGCATCTTAGGACCTAACCCTCTTAACATCGTTACCCCTCCATCATTTTTCTTTCCCACACTCAGAGCTCTCTCTAGTCTCTTCTCTCTGGTTCCTTTCCCTCTTTCAATCCCAGCCAAAGCCATAACAAAAAAAAAAAAACCTAAATCTTACCACAAAACTCAAAGCCAAAATTATCCAAATTCCAACCGGATCAAGTTGGGGTCACACACGGTGGATCCCACTAGAAAGCTCATCCCCATCCCATTACTTTACCTTGACAAAGTTCCCCATCGCGTTGATAGCAATAGCAGTTGATACCATCACTTTTACAAAACATCCACGCTAATTTATTTATTACATACACTTTTTTATTAAAATAATATTTTTCTTCATTTTTCCTAATATTTTCCACCTACTCCTACCTAACCCACAATGATAAAGATGTTTTCATGTGAATGCGCATTGTCAAAAAAAAAAAAAAAAAAGATTCCCACTTTCTCTCTTTGTGAAAATTGCAAAACGCGTAGGACACTCTATTACCTCTCCTAAGGATTGGGCAAATATCACTTAGGTCTAAAACATTTTAAAATTGGCCAATTAGGTCTCTAAAATGCATATTTGGACCTAACCCCCTTAACACCGCTACCCCTCCGTCATTTTTCTTTCCCTTACTCAGAACTCTCTCTAGTCTCTTCTCTCTAGTTCCTCTTTCTCTTTCAATCCCAGCCAAAGCCATAACAAAAAAACCCAAATATTACTACAAAACTCAAAGCCAAAACTATCCAAATTCCAACCGGATTAAGCTGGGGTCACACATGATGGATCCCACTGGAAAGCCCATCCCCATCCATCCCATTACTTTACCTTGACAAAGTTCCCCATCGCGTTGACAGCAATAGCAATTGATACCATCACTTTTACAAAACATCCACGCTAATTTATTTATTACACACACTTTTTTATTAAAATAATATTTTTATTAAAATACCATCACCTTTACAAAACATCAACGCTAATCTATTTATTATACAAACATTTTTGTTAAAATAATATTTTTCTTCAGTTTTCCTAATATTTTCCACCTACTCCCACCTAACCCACTGTGATAAAGATGTTTGCATGTGAATGCGCGTTGTCAAAAAAAAAAAAAGATGCTCAATTTCTCTCTTTGTGAAAATTGCTAAACACGTAGGACACTCTATTACCTCTCCCAAGGATTGGGCAAATATCGCTCAAGTCTAAAACATTTTAAAATTGGCCAATTAGGTCTCTAAAATGCATCTTAGGACCTAACCCCCTTAACACCGTTACCCCTCTGTCATTTTTCTTTCCCTCACTCAGAACTCTCTCTCGGCTCTTCTCTCTTGTTCCTCTCCCTCTTTCAATCCCAGCCAAAGCCATAAAAAAAGAACCCAAATCTTACCACAAAACTCAAAGCCAAAACTATCCAAATTCCAACCGGATCAAACTAGGGTCACATATGGTGGATCCCACTGGAAAGCCCATCCCCATCCCATTACTTTACCTTGACAAAGTTTCCCATCGCGTTGACAGCAATAGCAATTGATACCATCACTTTTACAAAACATCCACGCTAATTTATTTATTACACACACTTTTTTATTAAAATAATATTTTTATTAAAATACCATCACCTGTACAAAACATCAACGCTAATCTATTTATTATACAAACATTTTTGTTAAAATAATATTTTTCTTCAGTTTTCCTAATATTTTCCACCTACTCCCACCTAACCCACTGTGATAAAGATGTTTGCATGTGAATGCGCGTTGTCAATAAAAAAAAAAAGATGCTCAATTTCTCTCTTTGTGAAAATTGCTAAACACGTAGGACACTCTATTACCTCTCCCAAGGATTGGGCAAATATCGCTCAAGTCTAAAACATTTTAAAATTGGCCAATTAGGTCTCTAAAATGCATCTTAGGACCTAACCCCCTTAACACCGTTACCCCTCTGTCATTTTTCTTTCCCTCACTCAGAACTCTCTCTCGGCTCTTCTCTCTTGTTCCTCTCCCTCTTTCAATCCCAGCCAAAGCCATAAAAAAAGAACCCAAATCTTACCACAAAACTCAAAGCCAAAACTATCCAAATTCCAACCGGATCAAACTAGGGTCACATATGGTGGATCCCACTGGAAAGCCCATCCCCATCCCATTACTTTACCTTGACAAAGTTCCCCATCGCGTTGATAGCAATAGCAGTTGATACCATCACTTTTACAAAACATCCGCGCTAATTTATTTATTACACACACTTTTTTTTTAAATAATATTTTTATTAAAATATCATCACTTTTACAAAACATCCACGCTAATTTATTTATTACACACACTTTTTTATTAAAATAATATTTTTCTTCAGTTTTCCTAATATTTTCCACCTACTCCCACCTACCCCACAATGATAAAGATGTTTTCATGTGAATGCGCATTGTCAAAAAAAAAAAAAAAAGATTCCCACTTTCTCTCTTTGTGAAAATTGCAAAACGCGTAGGACACTCTATTACCTCTCCTGAGGATTGGGCAAATATCACTTAGGTCTAAAACATTTTAAAATTGGCCGATTAGGTCTCTAAAATGCATATTTGGACCTAACCCCCTTAACACCGCTATCCCTCCGTCATTTTTCTTTCCCTTACTCAGAACTCTCTCTAGTCTCTTCTCTCTAGTTCCTCTTTCTCTTTCAATCCCAACCAAAGCCATAACAAAAAAACCCAAATCTTACTACAAAACTCAAAGCCAAAACTATCCAAATTCCAACCGGATTAAGCTGGGGTCACACACGGTGGATCCCACTAGAAAGCCCATCCCCATCCATCCCATTACTTTACCTTGACAAAGTTCCCCATCGCGTTGATAGCGATAGCAGTTGATATCATCACTTTTACAAAGCATCCACGCTAATTTATTTATTACACACACTTTTTTATTAAAATAATATTTTTATTAAAATACCATCACCTTTACAAAACATCAACGCTAATCTATTTATTATACAAACATTTTTGTTAAAAAAATATTTTTCTTCAGATTTCCTAATATTTTCCACCTACTCCCACCTAACCCACCGTGATAAAGATGTTTGCATGTGAATGTGCGTTGTCAAAAAAAAAAAAAAAGATTCCCAATTTCTCTCTTTGTGAAAATTGCAAAACGCGTAAGACACTCTATTACCTCTCCTGAAGATTGGGCAAATATCACTCTGGTCTAAAAGATTTTAAAATTGGCCAATTAGGTCTCTAAAATGCATCTTAGGACCTAACCCTCTTAACATCGTTACCCCTCCATCATTTTTCTTTCCCACACTCAGAGCTCTCTCTAGTCTCTTCTCTCTGGTTCCTTTCCCTCTTTCAATCCCAGCCAAAGCCATAACAAAAAAAAAAAAACCTAAATCTTACCACAAAACTCAAAGCCAAAATTATCCAAATTCCAACCGGATCAAGTTGGGGTCACACACGGTGGATCCCACTAGAAAGCTCATCCCCATCCCATTACTTTACCTTGACAAAGTTCCCCATCGCGTTGATAGCAATAGCAGTTGATACCATCACTTTTACAAAACATCCACGCTAATTTATTTATTACATACACTTTTTTATTAAAATAATATTTTTCTTCATTTTTCCTAATATTTTCCACCTACTCCCACCTAACCCACAATGATAAAGATGTTTTCATGTGAATGCGCATTGTCAAAAAAAAAAAAAAAAAAGATTCCCACTTTCTCTCTTTGTGAAAATTGCAAAACGCGTAGGACACTCTATTACCTCTCCTAAGGATTGGGCAAATATCACTTAGGTCTAAAACATTTTAAAATTGGCCAATTAGGTCTCTAAAATGCATATTTGGACCTAACCCCCTTAACACCGCTACCCCTCCGTCATTTTTCTTTCCCTTACTCAGAACTCTCTCTAGTCTCTTCTCTCTAGTTCCTCTTTCTCTTTCAATCCCAGCCAAAGCCATAACAAAAAAACCCAAATATTACTACAAAACTCAAAGCCAAAACTATCCAAATTCCAACCGGATTAAGCTGGGGTCACACATGATGGATCCCACTGGAAAGCCCATCCCCATCCATCCCATTACTTTACCTTGACAAAGTTCCCCATCGCGTTGATAGCAATAGCAGTTGATACCATCACTTTTACAAAGCATCCATGCTAATTTATTTATTACACACACTTTTTTATTAAAATAATATTTTTATTAAATACCATCACTTTTACAAAACATCAACGCTAATTTATTTATTATACAAAATTTTTTGTTAAAAAAATATTTTTCTTCAGATTTCCTAATATTTTCCACCTACTCCCACCTAACCCACCGTGATAAAGATGTTTGCATGTGAATGCACATTGTCAAAAAAAAAAAAAAAAAGATTCCCAATTTCTCTCTTTGTGAAAATTGCAAAACGCGTAAGACACTCTATTACCTCTCCTGGAGAAAGGGCAAATATCACTCAGGTCTAAAAGATTTTAAAATTGGCCAATTAGGTCTCTAAAATGCATCTTAGGACCTAACCCTCTTAACACTGTTACCCCTCCATCATTTTTCTTTCCCTCACTCAAAGCTCTCTCTAGTCTCTTCTCTTTGGTTCCTTTCCCTCTTTCAATCCCAGCCAAAGCCATAACAAAAAAACCCAAATCTTACCACAAAACTCAAAGCCAAAATTATCCAAATTCCAACCGTATCAAGCTGGGGTCACACACGGTGGATCCCACTATAAAGCCCATCCCCATCCCATTACTTTACCTTGACAAAGTTCCCCATCGCGTTGATAGCAGTAGCAGTTGATACCATCACTTTTACAAAACATCCGCGCTAATTTATTTATTACATACACTTTTTTATTAAAATAATATTTTTATTAAAATACCATCACTTTTACAAAAACATCCACACTAATTTATTTATTACACACACTTTTTTATTAAAATACCATCACTTTTACAAAATCATCCACGCTAATTTATTTTTTACACACACTTTTTTATTCAAATAATATTTTTCTTTAGTTTTCCTAATATTTTCCACCTACTCCCATCTAACGCACAATGATAAAGATGTTTGCATGTGAATGCGCGTTGTCAAAAAAAAAAAAAAAGGTGCCCAGTTTCTCTCTTTGTGAAAATTACAAAACGCGTAGGACATTCTATTACCTCGCTCGAGGATTGGGCAAATATCACTCAAGTCTAAAACATTTTAAAATTGGCCAATTAGGTCTCTAAAATGCATATTTGGACCTAACCCCCTTAACACCGTTACCCCTTCGTCATTTTTCTTTCCCTCGCTTAGAACTCTCTCTAGTCTCTTCTCTCTGGTTACTCTTCCTCTTTCAATCCCAGCCAAAGCCATAACAAAAAAACCCAAATCTTACCACAAAACTCAAAGCCAAAACTATCCAACCCAGCACGATTCCTGCTATTGCTATCAACGCGATGGAGAACTTTGTCTAGGTAAAGTGATGGGATGGGGATGGGGTTTCCAGTGGGATCCACCGTGTGTGACCCCAACTTGATCCGATTGGAATTTGGATTTGGATAGTTTTGGCTTTGAGTTTTGTGGTAAGATTTCTATTTTTTTGTTTTGGCTTTGGCTGGGATTGAAAGAGGGAGAGGAACCAGAAAGAAGAGACTAGAGAGTGTTCTGAGTGAGTGAAAGAAAAATGACGGAGGGGTGACGGTGTGAAGGGTGTTAGGGACTAATATGTCTTTTAGGGACTTAATGGGTCAATTTTAAAATATTTTGGACTTGAGTAGTATTTGCCCAAACCTCAGGGGAGGAATATGGAATTTATCCCAAAAAATTTTTAAAAAAAAGGTACCACTAACTTTTGAATAGAATATATATATTGTGAAATGGAGCCACCATTAGAGCAATTGCATCCATCTGGCAAAATTTCCCCTTCTATTTTACATTAAAAACCTACTTTTTCTATTTTATATTACCATTTTTTTCAAAATATCTACATCAGTTCATCTATTTTATAATCCTCTCTATTTAAATAATAATTTTTTTAATTTTTAATTATTATTTTATATTTTTATTTTGTCCCTATCTTTTTATCGTTTCTTTTGTACTTATCTATTTTATAATCCTCTCTATCTTTGTTCTTATCTTATTTCTCAAAGACTTAGACCAAGCATTGTCCTTCTTCAACTTCTTTCTTCTTCCTTTCACAGTAAACTCCTCCTTCTTCCTTTCCTCACGGTCAAATCACCTCCCTCCACAAGCATCTTCTTCTTCCTTTACCTCTCATGGTCAAATAATTTATACACCACAAGCACCAATCTCCACCACAAGAATCAAAACCCACCAGCACCACAAGAATCAAAACCCACAAGCACGGACTCCATTGACCCACAAGCACCGATCTCCACCGCCAACACTGATCCAGAAGCATCAAAACCCATTCCCATCGACCCACAAGCACCGATCTCCGCCACCAACACCAATTCACAAGCATCTAGACCCATTTCTTATTTCATATTGTAGTGAGCACTACTTCTCTTTTTCCCTATCAATTCCATATTTCCAGTTTGATTTTTTCTCTCTGAGATTCAATTCTAGTACACTTGGTGTAAATCATCATTCTTTTGTCAAATTTCCCAATCAAACGTACGTACTCAAAACCTTTCAAATTTCGTGCCCTCAACTCATCCATGAACCTCCACTCAAATTGCAAGCTTTCATTCATCTCTCATCATTCCTGTTAATCTCATCACATCTTTGATCTTTCTTACATTTTGCTCTTCTTTTTTCAACTTCTCAATCTTCAGTCAACAGATCATATCAATGGTTTTCTTGACCGACAAAGGAGCCTCTTCTTCTTCTTCTAACCACCGATGGGACTATGATGTCTTCTTGAGCTTTCGAGGTGAAGATACTCGTAATAATTTTACAGGCCATTTATATAAGGCTTTGCGTGACCAGGGTTTTAACACCTTCATCGATGATAGTCTTCAGAAAGGAGAAGAAATTTCAATGGAACTTGTTAAAGCCATTGAATCGTCAATGATTTCGATTGTTATATTCTCTAAAAAATTTGCATCTTCTACTTGGTGCTTGAATGAACTCGTCAAGATTTTTGAGTGTAGGAGTAATGGCCAATTGGTTTATCCAATTTTTTACAAGGTGAGCCCATCAGAAATACGTAAACAAGATGGAGAGTTTGGAATTGCACTAGCTGAACATGAAGAAAAATTCAAAGATGACAGAGAAAAGGTTCAGAGGTGGAGGAAAACTTTAACTGAAGCAGCTAATTTGTCTGGATTTCCTTACAATGATGGGTATGTATTTAATTAATGACTATTTTAGTGTCTTTTATTAGTTACATACTTTTATTGTTTTTCTATTTATAAATTATGTTATCATTGCCGGCGTTGAAGATGGGGCTAATGGTGGTGGTAGTGGAGTGAGAGTGTAGGGACGATGAAGGTGAAAGGGATGGTTTTTTTTTCTTTTTTTTTTAACTGGGTTGATGCCAAGGATCTTAGTCAATAAATTATCCTATGGCATAATACTATTAGATGAGAAGACCACTAGGTATTGTTTATGAGGTCTTTCAAGCGGACTGAATAATTTCTTTATATTCTAAATACAAAGGTCAATAGTAGAATTAGAATAATTTTAACTTGGATAATCTTATCAATTATGACAACTCTGTGTTGTTATATTGGTTATAAGCTTTTAATGGTTTTGTTATGACTGCTAATAAATTACAAAAGTATTGTTTCTATCATATTTCATTAGTTTTTGAGAAAGTATAATTATTATCACATGCACCTTTCTTTCTTGCCGAACTTTAGCATTTGCATTTACCGTTCCCACCCCATTAACCCATCACTATGGTTGCGATGTCATATACCAACAATAAATCACTAAGTACACTTCCTTTCAGCACCAGAAGGCAGAAATTGGTCATCACTTTTATGTTCACTCATCAATATAAGAATACCATTTTAAATATATATATATATATATATATTAACAATAGAAAATTAAACAGATAAAATAATCAACAATCATATTATATGTACATTTTGGATATACACCACTGTTAGTTTCTTTAAAACCTTCTCTCCTCTTCCCTTATGCGTGTGTGTTAAAATACTTAGTATTTTCAAAAAAAAAATTTATACGTACTAAAAAAAATTCTTCCACCCAAAAAATCTCTCTCAAAAAAATAAATAAATAAATTCCTTTGTTTAAAATTTATAAATCTACCTTATTGCCACATCTACTCTTATGTTCAATCCTAATTACATCTTCTTTCAAACCATTCCACCACATCAGTGAACTTCATGCCAAACTCCTTCAGTGCTCTTATGTCCAATCCGCTTGAATTGTATGATATTAGATTAGATTTATAGTTATTGTACTTAATAATAGGTAATATTTTATAGTCATCTGGTAACTAAATTGAAAAATCAATGGGTTAAAATCCAAAAGTGCATGTATATGGTCTATAATTACTTGATATGTAACTGTTTTATAATTTACTATTGGATGCTAAATAAATATTATGCTCAGAAAATATTTTTCATCCTGTGATTTAATAAGAAATAAAAAAAAAATAATGAAGCAAATAAACAAACCAATATGGTGGATTAACTATTAAGGTCTTTTTGCTTCTCTTCTAAAGGAAAACGTCTTTTGCCTAAAAAGCTATTCAGACCTTTTAGCAGTTTGCTTAGAATTAAGAGGTGACAGCCATTAATCAATATAAGCACTAAAAAAAAAAAAAAAATCCTAAAATGAGCACCAAAAATTCCACCAATATGACACCCCTCTTCAAATTGCTTTTAGTTTTACCTTTTAATTTTTAAGATGACCTATTAATTGCCTTAATGAATACAAAATTTAAAAGGAGTGTATAATTATTTACAAATTACAATTATCTGTCCTATAATATAATTACAGGAAGCCTTATGCATTTGTGGTGAATAGGCTGAGAGTTTTTTTTGTGCTTTAGTTCAGACTATTGGTCTTGCTTTTCTTTTATGATTTCGGTTGCACCTTTTCTTTAAATTCGCTTTCATTACGGTTCACTTTCTCTTCCTTAACTATACTATTGTTAACACCACAAATAATAAATAATAAATAAAAAAAAACTGTTGCCCTCAAATCTCCAACCCAGAGATGCCTTCTATACCTCTTCATCTTATCCACCACTAATTATATTGTTTCCATCCCAATTTTCAATTTTTCACAACTTTATCTCTCTTTTTCTCTCACACATCGATTATTCATTTAAGCTTTTCAATGTTGTATCTACCCATGAACTAGGGGTGTCCACGGGTCGGGCCGGGTCGGGTTTTTGCCCAACCCGGACTCGACCCGAATGTGGCGGGTGAATAAAAAATTGACCCGAAACCGACCCAGAGATCTGGTTGGATTTTTCGGTTCGAGTCTCGTCGGTTTCGGGTTGATTCGGGTCGGTTTCGGGTTTATCACCGGGGACGAAACCTGGCCGGATTCAGCGAGATCTGGCCGAAATCTGATCGGATCCTGCGATATCTGGCCAAAATATGTCCGGATCCGTCGAGATCGGACAGAAATCTGGCCGGATCCGTCAAGATCTAGCTGAAATCTGACCGGATCCTTCGATATCTGGCCGAAATCTGGCTGGATCCGTCGAGATCGGACAGAAATCTGGCCAGATCCGTCGAGATCTGGCCTAGATTTCGTCGGGTAACGGCTGGATCTCGCCGGATCTGGTCGGAAAATCGTAATACTTCGCCGGTAAGGATAAACGATCGGTTCGGGTCGGGTGTTACGGGTTTGGAAACCAAAAACCGATAACCGACCCGTGAGGGGTCGGGTTAGCTTCTCCGGAACCCGCGTCCGACCGTCGGAGTCTTCGGATCGGGTGGCGGCGGGTCGGACGCGGGCGGGTTGGCCGGGTTGAGCAGGTCTCCGGGTCTTCTGGACAGTCCTACCATGAACATTCTAATTACAATCCACCCCATCATCCACAACAAATCATTTTGGTTTGGTATTGGCTTTTCTCCACAAAATTACAATCACCATTTTGAGAAGACATGGATTGTGTTTTTCAAAGAATTTTGAATTCATGCATCCAGAATTTGCATGTTGTTTCTGTTGTTTTCTTTCTCTAATCTTCCAATGTATTGACTTGTGTAATTGTTAACTAACTTTTGATTGTTAGAGCTGCTTTATTTGGCCATCATTGTTGTTGAATTTCTCATTGTTAACTGACTTAGATTTGATAAAAAAATAAGCTTGGGTGTTTCTTTTTATTTTGAACAAAATGGTGGATTTATAAATATTTGTAGAGCAATATTGATATCATAGTAGTCTCTAAATCTTTAGTGTTACAACTTGCAATTTTGTTATTGTTGCATCTTAGTCTCAAAACCCTCCATCAGATTTCTTGCTTCTCTTAGCTTTCTTGGTAAGCTAAGGTGAAATACTTAGCACATGTGCTCCTGTAATAGGTATTTGATAGTCACTGATAAAGAACCTATGGGGATATACTTAGCATAAGCTCCTACAATGGGTATTTGGTAGTCACAGATAAAGTAGTGATTTTCGGTATAATTGCTTAAATGTTTGCATATCTAAGTATTTTATGTTACTCCTTAGTATTATTTGGAGTGTTGTATATCTTTGATGGACCATCTTCTTAGGAGCTTGAACTAAATAAAAAAAAAAATGGAAAACAAATCAACTTATTTTGGCTGTAAAATTTGCTATTTAAATGTCAAATTATTATTACAAAGAATTATTTTATTTTCCTTTGGGGTGTACGAGACAAATGCAATCCAAGCAGTTATGCATGCAACATTGGAATATAAATCCTCTAACTGACTCTTTTTTTTTTTCTTTTTTCATTTTTTGTTCCAACAATCACAATTGGCCATGTATTCACTTAACTTTCCTTATAAAATAAACAAAGTTAAAAATGAAAAAAAAATCTAACACTTGGCAATTCAAACGAATAGAGGATTTGTATTTGTAATATACAATATAATTTCATATGACATTTGAATGTATAAATTTAAAACTTAAAAAGTTTTTCATGAATCGCATTAGTTAATCACTAGTATCATATATAATAGATGAAGGAAGTTACAAAAGATGATATGTGTCATTGTTTTATGCATTGTCAAAGAGACACGTGTCACTATTATGTGTATCCACCAATTGTAGAGACCCAAATTTTATATCATATATTATGTATAGATAGATAGGTGCTAGAAATAGAATAATTTTAATTCACATGATGTTATATATTCATACAATTAAAAATGAAAAAAAAACTAACACGTGGCAATTCAAATTGATAGAGGATTTATATTTGTAATATAGAATATAATTTCATATGACATTTGAATGTATAAATTTAAAACTTAAAAGTTTTTCCATACATCGCATTGGTTAATTACTAGTATCATATATAATAGATGGAGGAAGTTATAGAAGATGATATGTGTTGTTGTTTTATGCATTGTCAAAGAGACATGTGTCACTATCATGTGTATCCACCAATTGTAGGGACCCAAATTTTATATTATATATTATGTATAGATAGATAGATTCTAGAAATAGAATAATTTTAACTCACATGATGTTATATATTCAGACAATTTTTCTTTCAAAAAATAAAAATAATTCTGACAACTCTTCTTCTTTCATTAGTTAGAAACTTTTAGTTAGAAACTTTTAAATGGTTTTGTGACCACTAAATGTCCAATTTTGAAAGTATACTTTAAAAAAAATTATTTACCATATATTCTACTATTAAATTGTAGAAATAAAATAATTTAATGTTAATGTTACAATTCAAGAGTTTCTCCCATTTAATTTTTAGACAATTTTTTACAAAATTTCTTAATCTCATTTTGTTCAAGTATTAGAAATGAGTTTCCAATAAGTGGGTCTCCTTAATCCTCATCACTAAAAGGGAGTTTCTATCCAATCATTTGCTAAAAGCCTAGATCAAATTTTCTAGCCAAAAGAAGAAGAATAATGTGCCAAAATTAATGATATTTCCTAATCTTTTGAATTTCAATGCCATTTAATTTAAATAGCAATATGCTAATTGCAATGCACAAAACTAGACATATTGAATTTAGCTCATCTTCATATTTATAATTACAACTAATCCAACTCATTATATCTTTCTTATGCTCTATGCTTTGCAGTTACACTGAATCTGAATCTGAGTTTATCCAAAGAGTTATAAAAGAGATATCAAGTACTAAATCAAATCGTGAGCCATTATTTGTTGCTAAACATGCAGTTGGAATAGACATTCGAGTGGAGGCCGTAGAATTGCTTTTAGATATGGAGTCAAATGATGTTCGCATGGTAGGAATTTGTGGTATTGGGGGAATAGGTAAGACTACGATCTCAAAAGCTATTTATAATAGAATTGCTCACCGTTTTGAAGGAAGCTGTTTTTTAGAGAATGTTAGAGAAAAGTCAAAAATAACTGGTGGCACAACCCAACTACAAGAGACACTTCTTTCTAAGATCTTACGAGATAGAGATTTGAAGGTGCACAGTGTATCTGAAGGTATCAAGTTGATAGAGAAAAGACTTTGTAATAAAAAAGTTCTTTTAATTCTTGATGATGTGGAAGACTCAAAAGAGGTAGACAATTTGCTTGGAGAATGTAACTGGTTTGCTTCTGGAAGTAGAGTAATTATAACAACAAGAGACAAACAGGTACTAACCACTTTCGAAACAGATCCTCCAATATACGAGGTTACAAAATTGAATCAAAGTGAAGCTCGTGAACTTTTCAACTTGCATGCTTTCCACACAATTAAATATGGGGAAGATTATTCAGAACTTGCAGAACAAACTATATGTTATGCCAATGGCCTACCATTAGCTTTAAAAATAATTGGTTCTGATTTGTGTGGAAAAAAAATATATGAATGGAAAAGTGCATTAGAAAAGTATAAAAACATTCCACATAAAAATATTCAAGAAATACTCAAAATAAGTTATGATGGATTGGAAAATTTTGAAAAGGAAATTTTTCTTGATATTGCATGTTTTTTTAAGGGTTACAACAAGGATGATGTTGTAAATATATTAGATTCTTGCAATTTATATTCGGACTATGGTATTGGAAAGCTTATAGATAAGTGTCTCATAACCTTGGAATATGACCATATGTCACGGTATAACTCTTTGTCAATGCATGACTTGGTACAACAAATGGGTAGAGAAATTGTTCGGCAAGAATCAGAAGAGCTTGAACAACGTAGTAGGATATGGCGTTATAAAGATGCTCATGAGTTACTTACTAGAAATATGGTATACATTCTTTGCTTCTCTATTTTTTTCCTATTATTTCTTTATTGGATTTTCCCTTTACAATATTGAACAAAATATAATTTTCTCAATATATGTTGTGTTTAAAGTTTCAAAATCTTTATTCTTTTGTCAAATTCTATTATGAAGTGTGACTAATTTTTTGTCTTAAGCAGGGATCAAATAAAATTCGAAGCATAATGTTGCTCTCACATGAACGAACAGAGATGCCATTGAAACCTAAAGTTTTCAAGAGGATGAAAAATCTCAAATTTCTTGTAGGCAATGTACATATTGGTGAAGCACTTGAATATCTCCCAGATGAGTTAAGGTTTCTTAAATGGCGTGAATTTCCTCTATCCTTATCGTCCAAATGTTGTCTTCCTCAACAACTTGTTGTACTCGATATGTGTAACACAAACATTATATTGAAGAAGGTATTCAAGCAGGTATAAGTATTAGTATTTATAAATTTTAATTTCTTTAAATGTAATTTTTAAAAGTTGTTGAAGATAAATTTTGTTTTCATTTTCTTTTTTGTTTTTTTAATTTTTCATAGGGGTTCCAGTACCAAAATTTGAAAATTATCAAGCTTATATTCTGTCAATCTATTACAAAATTACCTGACTTGTACTGCCCAAACTTAGAGGAACTGGACCTTACCCATTGTGAAAATTTAATTGAGGTTCATGAGTCTATTGGATTTCTTGAGAGGCTTAAAAAGTGGGATCTCAGTTACTGTGAAAGACTTCAAATTCTTCCAAGTATGCTCATGTTGAAATCTCTTGAACATTTTGAACTACAAAGCTGCTCAAGGCTTGAGAAGTTCCCCGATATTCACCCAGAAATGAAATGTCTAAAGAAACTGAATTTTTTTGGTGGTGGTATTAGAGAATTGCCTTTGTCACTGCTGTATCTGACTGGACTTGCCACGTTAGAAGCTACTTGCTGCTCTAAGCTTACGAAAATTCCAGTTAGGGCCAATATATCAGAAATGCAGGAGGAAGGAGATATTCCTTTTGCCAAATTGAGATTGGCGTGCAATTCCTTTAATAACTTTTCGGGACCTACTATTGGGTTTCTGTGCTTGACAAGGCTGTATCTTAGATGGTGTCCAATTGAAGTTGAATTAGATTCTTGGATGCGGCCCGAATACTTCCCAGTATTGACAGTTTTGTCTCTTGCTTGTACTGGTATTGTTACCATCCCAGAAAGTATTAGTAGATTTACTAGATTATTATATCTTATAATCGAAAATTGCAAAAAGCTTCGGAAAATTCCGAGACTTCCACAATCTATAAGAACTGTGGATGCAATGGATTGCGATCGGTTGGATACACAATCATCAAGCAGATTATTGAATCAGGTATCTCTCTCTTTCTCTTTCTTTCTGAAGTTTAAGTTATAAAGAAACCATTTATGTTAAACTTCAATTTCTTGCAGTTTCGAGAAATTCTAGGGAATCTATCAAATATAGTCGTTGAAGCTGCAACAAGCTTTGATTTATACGGGTTTCATTATCTTATACTACCAGTAATTGAGATTCCAAAGTGGTTGAAATTCAACCATCATCAGAGTGTTGGAAATTCCGTATCATTCTTGGTCGGTCCCAAATTTTCAAATTTCGTTGTTTGTATTGCTGTACCATCGAAGGATGAGGACAAAAATAGTAGTTTCGGTTGGGATGTTGAAATTTTTATCAATGGTAAAAGACAACGCATGGCAGCGAACAAGCTCTGGTCGAATTATAATTATGACCATATATGGTTAATTTATGGGAAAGTGAATATATCAAATCCATCTGATGAGAATCGCATTAAGGTTAAGGTTACAGGTCCAGACATTTACCGAGGTAGGATAAGGATTTATGTAGAATGCATCTGTTGTCCTCAAAAACCCAATATATCTCCTGCCTCATCTATGGATCAATGTGCTTTCAACAATGGGGAAGAAGATTCAGGCCGTGTTGGAATCCGATGCCTACTGCGAGGAAGAAACCATCGACCAACCCATGCTAGACGTCCCCAAAAACACTACCTGTCCCGCTTTGGATGGCTTCGAATCCGATACCAACTTTGGAAATCAAGCTCCAAACCCTGGAGACGGCGAATTACCAATGGGTTTCATGATCAGGGTTCATCTACAATCCCCAATACCTTTCTCAATGATGATACCAATGCCAATCTGTATCCACCATCAAAGAAAACAAAAACGTGTTGATCCAACTTTGAAGAGAAGGTTTGCTACTTTCTATTTCTCTAAATTTAAAGGCTTATTCATAGGAACATTGCTCAAGTATATATTGTGTTTCAAGTAAATAATTGCAAAATCAAACTGTTGGGCTACGTAATTATTATTTATACAAGAAGCTTTTAATTTCTTTATTTCTTTTTCAATGCAGATGATGCCCTGTTGCTATTGAAGTAATTGGTAGGCCTAAGATCCCTTTTCACCTTGCAATTTGATTTTCATTTATTATAATATTAGTCTTTTTGTCTGCTTCTGGTGCATAATTTCTTCTTGTAAGATTTTCTAATCTACAATTTTACCAAATAATGAGTATGCTTGTTGATTATTCGAAACTAAAAGTCAAGTCAAGCACACAACTGTTTGATGAAATGCTTCTTCGGGATATTGAACCTGTTTGCCTAGATGACCTATGCTACACATCGAACCAATTGTTAAGGTTTTATTTTAAATTTCTACAAAAATATTTCTGTTTGATTACTTATTTACTTATGCTTTTCTTCTGGGTTTTTAAATTTTAATATTGTTAACTATCATAGATGTTTCTTTGCTTTTGTTGATTCACTGAATAATATAACTTGGATATTCATAAATTTATTGAAAGATAAATGACATTGGACAAGGATGCATTGAACTGATTACGTGGAGAAGTGTAAATTAAATTTTGCAATAAGCTATGGCCCCAGAAGCCTTTTCTTCTGCAAAACCTGCCTTGAGAATGGGGCTCACTTCTTCATATTATTCATATTTAATTGGTTGAGGTTGAGGAATTATTTAAGAACATGTTCTTGTTTGCTTGTTTCTTTCTTTGTTAATTAGGAATATTTGAATTAATGATGATGCCAACGCCTTAACTTTGTCATTGTTGAGATAACAATTGTACCTACTGATAAAACATCTTTATCTCTTAAATTTTTGTGCTTAAAAATGATTCTTTAAAGCTTAAATTAAATTTTCAAAGTACTTTCAAGTCATGTTGTTGCCATTGAAAAACAAGACAATCAGTAACTGATTTGGAAGTACAAATAAACTTATTTGGTCCCATGATCGGTCATGTCTTTATACAGTCAAAAGAGCCTCGCTTCTCCATAGTTAATGCTCAGATGGAAGAGCAGAACTTAGAGATATGGCTCTCAGATGTGGGCTGCCCTGTGCAAGCTTGAACTTCTTTAAATTCCTTATTTCCTTTGGAAACTACAAAATGATTGTCTGCCAGTGATTAGGGAGTCAGCAAATATGAATCTCATCGGACATCACTGATGCTTCTTGCCCTTCATGTGCTATAAAAGAGGTATGCCTAGATCACCAATTTATTTCCTAAAACTTAACTTGTGCGACGTGGTTTAGATCACCACTCACCATTAGAAGGTACTTGAGTCAAAGTCAAGTCATAATTGTGTTGCTGCTTGGCTGGAAAGAGTGAATAAAGCATAAGGCTGGTGCAACCACTTCACTGTATTCTTTCAACAATCTTTGGACTATTTGAATACATTGAAATAAAATAGCGCAGGAAAGAATAAGTGTTAATGATAGATTTTGAAGTCCTAAGTCGTAGTGCTTACCTTTGTACTATTTGTAGGGATGCAACAAACACATGGGAAGTGGACACTCCTGTTACAACACCTAATGTACTTCTCAGCAATTTCTTGGCAGTATAGCACATGATCAGATGTTGATGGTATGGATTCCTCTCTCTCTTTTCGTGATATGTCTATATGATGTTGTAAAACTTGTAGAGAATTTGGTAAATATAATTATTGTTGGATGGTTCATATAGTTGTGTGTGTAATACGTGAGGTGCGATTGAAGATGAAAAAAAATAAGGGATGATTCCACCAAATATGTTGTAATTGGATACCCATGTTGGGGGCCGTTTCTTCAATCAATATTTTGGGGAAAAATGGGCAATTTCTTGAGATTATCGTAGTGCTTCTGTCATATTGGTCTGCATTTGCCCCCATCATCCAATGCGTTTGCATGGACTGTGTAGTTGTTTTTGTATTATTTTTCAATAAAGAAAAACTGTTTATGTTTTTGTCAACATGTCAAACTAAACTTTCTGCCATTTAATTGTAAGGTTCAATCTTTGAACTTTAATAAATATAGATAGTGGGTTCAAGACACATGTTATATTGCGTAAATGATCCTTGGGTGTCTTCTTTAAATTTTTTTTTATAGGAATGCTTTTAAGCCAATTCATTCAAAGATATATTTAAAACCATTTGTCTGGTTTTGAGAAAAGAAGATTGTCTTGAATAATCATGTTCTTATTTTTATATAGGGGGCAGGGGAAGGGCTGTAGTTTAAATGATTTGTACAGCCTAGTATTCTTTTAGCTGTATAAAACGCACAATGAATTCCCATAGGAGGGGTTGATCCCTAGCCACTAGTTGAATCAATATGGCTGGCTCAGGCGTTCTCATGTTGAGATATGGTGCTTAAGGCTACCTAATGCAGTTGCATTTGTGACTGCTTTAGAAGCAAAGCAAAAGTACACACCAAGAATTAGCATTTGAGTGTGCAATAGAAGTTGTATGCAACACGTGCTTTATAATTTGGATTACAATTTATTTCATTTGAATGGCTCTTAACTTTTTCATAATTCTTGTTTAGATGGTGGAAATTATAATTGATCCTTATAAATGACTGATTTTCTCATCATCATTCAAATGATCTTTCTAGCTTGTCTTACAAATTCTATATGGGTCATTTATCTTCTCTTGATCCTTTGCACATTTATTTTTTTAAAGGAATATCATGGATCAACTATTTATTAATGGGACCATGATGGGTTTGCCTTATTTAATGGCATGGAATCTATTTGAGTGTTTGATTTTAATGTTTCAGGTATCAAGGAAAAAAAATGGAAGTAAAGAATCTGACTTTAGCAGTTCAAGCAAGTTTCTTAGCTGATTTATAACTAGATTGGTGGTGTGGATCTTTCAATTTCATCCAATTCTAACACAAAAAATCATTTCAGATTTCTTGGGGTAATCCTGTCTATGACCTTCATTTGGCATCCTGATGGCAAAGTAATGTTTACCATGTTGGTTGATTTTTTTTTTTTTTTTTTTTGAAAGGATTATGATGTATTTAATTTTGGCGTTTCATGTTTTTTCTTTTTCCTTTATGGTCTATACACGGGAAGAAGATTGTAAAGTATTTAAGATTGTTGTAATTTGTTATGTCTCTCCCTTTATGTATTTAATTGTGTTTCCCTAGGAGGACTTGGTGAGGATTATAAAGTATTTGAGTTTGGTATATTATATTTTTAAATTTTCTTATATTAACAAATTATACAAAAATTGCATTGTTTATTCTTATATTTCAAGAATAAAGTAGATATCATATTTATTCCATTATATATTGTCCTTTAAAATTGTTATTGTTGATGACTGACATAAATGTATATTCTTATGTTTATAATTGATGGATAAACATATCGGATAGAAGAGAAAGAGTGATAGAACCAGTCACAAGGGGTCCTTTACCATTTTATACTACCATTCAAAGGAAAAATTTTATTCCCATGGTCAAATATAACAAACCCTGATATAGATTGCCATGCCTCTCTTACATGTAGAATTTGAATTTCTATATATAACCAAAGTTAAGGGAATCTTGATGTTCAATGTTTAGTGCCAATAACTTGCTGGCCGATTGATACTTTGTATCATACATGTTCCCCTACAGGAGAGGCTAAATGAAATTGAGCAGTCCTGCCCTTTCTCCACATAGCTTAGCAGTACCTTGTGGTAGAGAGTGGAAAAGTTGAAATGGCAGCTACTTGTGGGAATGGTGGCCGGGTATGATATTTTTAGCGTAGGGGTAGAGTTGCTATTGATGTACGCATAAAAGCATGGGTATGATGTAGAGTGATAAATTTTTATTCATGATTTTTAACATCCCTTAATGCTTGTGGAATGGGTATCAAATACTGGAGGAGAAGAAGTTTGATTTTGAATACTGTTATGTGCAGATTAGTTTGGGGTTCTGAAATTTTCCATCTTTATTGCAGATTAATAGGACATTCTTGGAGGTCTAATAAGCTGAGAAGAAGATATTGTGCACTCCATCAAATTGTAAGTCAAGAGTCAAGACCTGTGTGGTTGCTAGAGGGAGGTTCAAGAACTATTGTTCTTTATAGAGCTTTATGTTGTGTTTACTTGACTCTCTTTTTTCTGGATAAAAGGTTCTTAATTCTTAGTGATAGTCTTTGTTTTGGCAGTCATAAGTTTGCCGCAATTTGCTCGCCTTTGGGCTTAGATTCTTGTAACAGATGGCTGTTTGTTGTGTTCCTCACCAATCAAAGCACAAATTTGGTTGGTTGTGCTTTTAAACCAAACAGGTCTGTGCTAGTGCAGGCCACCTTCTATTAGTCATGTTTTGTAAGGTCTTTTTAAATAATCTTTGATAAATTGGAAGGTTTTCATTTTTCTTTTTTTGAAGGGCCTCAGATAAAGTTGCAGTTTGTATTTGTACAGTTAAACAAGTTGGTAAACAATGAGATGCACCTCTGTCTTGGAGTAGTTTTCACATGTTACTGTCTAATCACTGTATACCTATGACATTTCAACCTAATTTTCATTCAAACAGTGAATGATTTTTAAGTAAAATTGAAAATTTGTAGTTTCTGGATAGCAGATTTTTTATTTGTTTTTAATAATAATTGTAGTTTAAGAACTTTTTATTTCTTTTGGTAGGATACTCTCTTGATATCATCCCTCTTAATCCAAATTACATCATCCACAATGGCCTGCCTTTTGGAACCAAAAGTTTCTCCTCTACCAACATGTTCTTATTCCCCCAAAAAGGAGTAAATTTCATTAAATTACTAGATTATGTACATCATCTTATTCATAATTCCAAAGATATGTTAATTTGGAGATTTGATTAAGGCATGTGTGTACTATGAAATCCAATTGTCACTTATTCTTTTCAAAGCTCTCCCTCATGAATTGAATCTCTTCTCCCTCATCAAATGTGTAGCTTCTTGGCACTACTAATATAAATAAAGTTAGTTCGTCCTAATTTTCCATTTTTTCCTTTCAAAGCCTTGGTAAATAGTCTTCTTCATGGAGAAAGCAAATTTTCTTTGATTCACAACCCTTTCTTTGAAAGTTGCAATGGAACACTATTCCCTCTTTGATTGTGCAATCACTTTAGTTTTGGGGCCACCTCAAGAACTGATCTTCATTTTCAACATTAGATTTTGTTATTTATTGATTCCATCAAAACTAGAAGTGTTGAGTTCACATCCAATAAATTATCCAATTATAGTTTTTGGGTTAATTTTGTTCTACCAAAAACTTTTTGACTTTGAAGATATTTAAGGCCCCTCGACTATATTTATGACAAAAATCAGTATACTAGGAACATTACGGCCTATTCACTTGGCTACCCACTCCAAGTCTCAGTCTTGAATCCTGATAATGAGAGTATGGAACACCATGCTCAAAATTTTTGAGGTGGGAATAATTTCCTCAATGTTACAAAGCAGAGTCCAATGAGCAATAGTGTGGGTTTAGGAATTACACTTTCTAACTACATGTAAAGCTTGCCAACAATAGCATAAATTTGATGCTAAGCTAGTATCCACTATTAGTGGTTCAATGGACTAGTGAGATCTGCATAGAGAACTTTGAATTCGTTGAATTTCATTTAGTTCATTTCCCTCCATCAAAACCTTTCTAAAACAGAGCTTTGAGTGCTGCTCTTGCTTCTGCAATAAGAGGACCATCCATCTATCCTTATTAGCTTAATACAAACCAAATAATATCATTCTTATGGTCATGGCCATCTGTCGCAACACATGTTTGGTTGTTTGTTAACGCTGCATCAAAATTAACTTTGACAAAAGAGGGAGGAAGAGGTGTTCATGTTCTGGTACATTTGTACCACAGTAGTGGATTTCCAGGCTTGCAAATGAGTTTTTGTAGTTTGAGATGTGCTCCCTGCCTTGGATCATTTGTAATCCTATGTACCATCTGTCTACTCCTTTGCATCCAGATTACATCACAACATATGGTAGCATACTTTGATAAATTTCTTAACTCTTCTAGTAGTAGTGGGACCTTGATGGAGCTTTTGAATTGAACACTATTCGGATCCATTCCTCCATAGATGACAGGTTGAGCTCTTCAATTCTAAAAGGTCGTTGGGGATGACCACAAATTCCAAGTCACTACGCACTTTGAGAATAAGTGCTCTATGGACACTCCTGGGCTGCATTACACATCATGCAGTTTAGGTCTTCCGTTGAAAATATCAGGTTTAGCATCACTTTTGTTATGGGAATTTTCCACAGAATTTTAATTGTCATGAATTTTGAGTCTCCACGACTTCTTCCATTTTACTTTAGGCATAGGACCACTCTCAATAGTTGTGTTGGCTAGTCCGATACACAGTTCTTGTTGAGAAATCTCCACTCTAATAAGGGGTCTTGTAGTGCTTGAGCTAGCTGAATCTTCAGCATGTTTTTTTTGTAGTTACTGATTCAAATAGCTAGTACACTTCTTGTCTATTCCATCTTCATGGTTTTGTCAAGATGAGCTCAAACACCCACTTAATCGCCTGGCTCATGTGTTTAAGGTTGAGGCAGTTTAAATCCAGGTATGTAAAGAATCCACAAGAGTTCCAAACATCCACTCCTACTCCAATTTTTCAACAAATTCCGAAAGGTCTCTCTACCGCCCAGGATTGACTTCCACACCCATGATCCCATACTAGAAGAGGGAGCCAACATTAAGGTTATAGTTCTTACCCCATTTCTATCTTTGTCAGTATGCTCCATTCAATTTCTCTATCATTGTTCTGTTGATGTACTCCATATGTCTAAGCCCAAGTCCCATAACAAGTTTGGGCTTGAAAATGCTATCCCAACCTTTTATGTAGAATCCTCTTATGTCTTCTTTCTTCCCCACCAAAAGTCCCCAAGTATCTTGTCGATTTGTTTACAGGTTGTTTCAGGAAATCCTATTGTTGACATCGTATAGTTCAGAACTTCAGATATTGAATCTGATCAAGTTTTAGCTGTCTAGGAAATTTTTCTTCACTTACAATGCCGTATCTTTATTTGTATCTTTTCTGACACATGGGCTAGAGTATACTATAAACCTTCATTCTTGTGTCTTGTTTTCTCTATCTTTGTGTGAAGATTCATATGAATACCTGAACTAAATAGGAGCTGATGTTACAGTGAAACAATAGGGAACTAACTGGGAAGAATGATGCTAATAAGCCTAATATTAACATCACTAGTCGCAAACCGGCTCAATGCGCAAAAAAATTTGACATAATTTTTTTTTTTTTTTTTTTTTGTTGGTGAAAAATTTGACATAATTTGTATCTTATAAGTAATAGTCTTAAACCCATCTCAAAATAATGTGATTATATTGGAATAAATAATATATATTATGTAAGTAAAGAATTCTACATCTTGATTTTTTGTAAGGTTTTTTTTTTTTTTTTTTTTTTTGCAAGGAAACATATTGCATTTTACTTTTAATTTATTATATATGGCAAGATATTTTTAATATGTTATAATAGAGTGAGACATGCATCAAAACAAAAAACAATAAAAAATTGGAGAAAGTATAATTTTTATTAGAACATGAAAATGAATCTTGATTATTTCATATGAAAGCTAACATTATTTTGCATTTTTGGAGAAGTTAAATAGCAATTTATAAAAGCTTTTTCTACCATTTTATCACATAAGAACACTATTAAACAAAGCTATAACGATTTACATTTTGATAATCACTAAACTTGTGTATGAGAAGCAACCATTACAAATTATTCCTCCCCAAAACATATATTGATTTCTTATTTCTTTTTCTTTTTTTCCTTTCCACACAATTTTAAAAATGTGAAACATTGAGGAAAATCTAAATGTGTGGTAGATCTAGTCAATCATAAATAGCATAAGGGTGGAGGGGGGGGGGGGGGAGAGAGAGAGAGAGAGAGAGAGAGAGAGAGGAAAGGGGGAGACAAATCGTATTCATGATAGAATTGCTTATACCTATCCATATTTGTTTTTATATACCATGGAATCACTTCATTATATTGAGTTACTAAAACATTTATACATTTTACAAATCACATGTACATTAATTGAATTTAAGAGAGTCGTAATGGTTCTTCCAAATCAACTTTATACTCTTGTTCGCTAAAGATTCATGTATAGTAGCTCTAGAACCGTATCTTGTTTCATCTCTTCCCGGTCTTCAGCTTAAGCCCAAATCACAGCATAAGAGCTGTAGTTTAACATTTTTTGTCCTATTTATTTAAGTTGGATATTACGTCTTGTTATTATGTCTCTTAACCAAATTACATGATTCACAAGCAGGCCTTTTCGAACCAAAAGTTTCACTTCACTACCAACCTGTCCTCAATAGCCCAAAATTGACAAGAAATTAGTCTTGCACACCCAAGTCAGCAACAACAACAACAACAACAACCAAAAATAAATAAAAAATCTAGTCTTAGAAACAATGAAATTAGAAATTTAGGATAATATAAATTATGACCGGGCACAATTTTTCCTGGACAATGTTAAGGCAATAGAGCAAGCAAGTGAAGAAGAGGGTCAAATACTAAGCTGTTGAATAATATGGTACCGACCGACTCCACCAAAAAGCAAGCCGAGTTATATTCTAGTAAATTTTTAAGTCCCATGAGCTAGGGCCGTAAGACAAACATTTTACTCCAGAATTGACCTGGAAATCTAATTTAACAAATAAATTTCATATATATGGAAAGATTCATTGATGAAGGGCAAACTTTCAAGGATGCTTTGTTGAAAGCTTGATACTTCAAAGTGAACTTTAAACAAAAAATAGATTAATGGAAACTTCTGAAAATAATGTAATCAGCAAAGATGATTTTACAGATGTTCACAATAACAAGACAGGAGTTTTAACATATCACAGTGCAAACCTCAAGAAAATATTCCTTTATTACTGTTGGATTTCTTTTTCTTCTTTTTCTGGGGGTAAAAAAAGAAAATTATCTTATTAGTTGTGTTTCTATATTTTTGGACTCTGCTCCTACATATGCATTTTGGCTTCCACATCACAACTTTATCCTAGGGGGCAGCTTCACTACCTGGAATGGGTGCAACTTCATTGGCCACTGTTGCAGATACAAATTGCTCAGCCAACACTGTTGGATTATCTAATGGTGCCGTGACTGAGATATCTGAGGGTAGACTTGCCTCCTTTACAGACTCTGAATTTCCATCCTTGGTTTTGGTGTCGGTACTAACAATTGCTGGGGCTTCAGACTCTGTTATGACATGTTGCAGCTGAACTTTGACTTCAGTCATACCAGCTTTTTGGGTCCCAGCTTCAGGTACATCTCTTGATCCTTGACTCTCTGAGCCTTGTTGATTCTCAGTTTCAAGAATTGATTGTGATGCTGCTGCTGCTGGTATTGGCACTGAAGCCAATGTGCCTGCCGCAGGAATCATTCCTGGTGCTTGGGCTTGAGAGAGAACATAAGACATCAACAGCTGGGCCAAAAGGATTTGGGGGTCATTAACACCTGGTTGAACTTGAGGAGTTAAGGAAGTTGATGGAGAATTGACGATAGGTTGGTATACTGCTTGAAGCTCTGATGGAGTGTTAAAGTTAGGTGGGTAAAGTGCTTGAAGTCCTGCTTCTCCATACAAGGCACGGTGGCCATGAAACCGCTTTAGATTTCCCTGGTGCTTTTTACCAGTCAAATGACTATTAAAAACAATCTGTGAGTCACACTTGACATTGCACAACTCGCATACTAAAGGAACCACCTGTTTTGGTTTGGGGGGCTCAACCGGCCTTCTTGATCCTTCATAAGTTCTCATATACTTACCCCCTCGGCCCCCTCTCATCTTTCGCTTCAACCCACGACCTCGAGCTGCAAAGTGATCCTGAGGCTTACCCTCAGTTTCAATAGCTAAAACTTCAGAATTCCCTACTGCCTCTTTCTGCTGCTCAGTTTCCCTTATATTGTCATCAGAAACAGTTTCAGAGTTTAGATTTTCTGAAGGGATTTGGTTTTCAAATTCCTCAACTTTTTCCTGCTGAACGGTTTCTTGTTTCAATTCAGAATTGGGCATTTGCACATTCTGCTGTCCGGTTATGACTTTGTTGAGTTTCTGCAACTCCTCATGTACTTGCAAATTCTTTTTATGTCGCTTACCATTCTTATGCTGCTCTAGGATTTCCAGAGTGTTGCAGTCAACCCTACAAAGTTCACACCATGCCATTCGGGGAGGTGGCCAGAATGGAGCACCAGGCACTTGTGCCACTACAGGTAATTGCGCCTGCCCAGAAACTGATGCTGAAGGTGGTGGCATTATAGCAGCTCCACCTTCAACTGGTGCAGATGCAGTAGCTGTAGTTATTGCAGCACCATTTGGTGGAAAGTGCCTGCCACCACCCTGGCCACGTCCCCTACCACGAAAATGGCCCCGACCACCCCCTCTGAAGGGCCTACCACCCCTTCTACCTCCACCTCTATATGGAGATTGCCCAATCTGCAGAATAGTATTTGAGGATCAAGTGGACTATGTAATAATCTATTTGCTAGATTCTTTTATGATCAGAGAGAAAACCAACTGACAAGCTTATTAAAAAAATGTTAAAAGATAAATAGGCAAGAATAGAAAATTAAGCATCAAGAAAGCAAGACAACAAAAAGTACATTACATGTAGCTTATATACATAAATAGAGTGACAATAAAATGTCAAAACACAGAATAGGTTATAAACAACCAGACTGAAATTTTCAATAAGTGACTTGAGGTGTGATTGTGTGAGACATCAGAAAAGTAAATAACCTGCTAAAGCAGACCAAAAATGTGAATTCATGATATATAAATTGGTAAAGATGCTGCAAAATGCACTCAAGTTCACTAGAGCACAAATAAGAAATATATTATGACTAAACTAAAATGAAGTTTGTTGCAACGAGCAACAACCTTGAGCAGGCACTGACCTGGAAAACTGAGAATTGGTTCAACCAGGTAATGACAGTTGGCATTGTTCTTGAGAAATAAAAATAATTAAATAATTAACAACAAAATCTTTTCAAAATTATGAGAAACATGCGGGCATTCATGCAAAGCAGCCATGAAGCTTTTTAAGGCAGTATCTTTAAGGTCACTCCTATAAGTATTTTGCAATGCAATGACAATTACAGAAACATATACATGCAGATACTGTCTGATAAGCAAAATATCTAATATGAAAAATAACCAGGATTGCCATCCTCTAAGAGACCTTAAGCTCTAATTTCCAGGAAACTAAGCACCTAGAACTGCCTTTCAAACCACAGCTAAAAACAGATATAAAAAATAAAATAAAATATTTCTTATTTTGTGTTTGCAAACACGGGCTTTTTTAAATGCCCATATAGTCCTTACCTACCATAGATCCCTATGTTTGACATGACATCTTTGTTGAGTTAAAAGGAGAATATGGAACTATACACACACACAGACACAAATACTGGATGTATATATACAAGCATTCATCTATATTTAACTCTCTCTCT
This sequence comes from Quercus parvula, assembly GCA_030820535.1. NCBI lineage: Eukaryota > Viridiplantae > Streptophyta > Magnoliopsida > Fagales > Fagaceae > Quercus > Quercus parvula. The sequence continues at coordinate 52,679,342 of JAUAME010000003.1, forward strand.
CTCTCTCTCTCACACACAAAAGAAACCTTATTTCTTTTGAACTTTTAGATAGGATTGAGGGAAAGGGCATTTATTGACAAAAAGATATTCAATCTTGCACTTGATACAAGGTCCTTGTTGTACGGTTTGTTTCTTCAAAAACTAGAATTTTAATGAATAAAAGACCCACCAGAAACTCTTCACAAGAAAAGTAGGGCATTTATTGACAAAAAGATATTCAATCTTGCACTTGATACAAGGTCCTTGTTGTACGGTTTGTTTCTTCAAAAACTAGAATTTTAATGAATAAAAGACCCACCAGAAACTCTTCACAAGACAAGTATTTCATCCATTGAGATCAACATTTTTAGCATCACCAAGATGCAAGTTGATCTAAAAAAATTCTTGGTAATCCTTATTAAGGGCCCTGAAAACAGGTGTTCAAGTTCCAAACAGATAACGAAACACCTGGTTCAAAACAGAACTGCAGTAAAGAATCATATCAGACACAGGGACCATTAAGATGAAACTATAACTATCCCTCCCTTGCTTAACTGTAAGATGCAACATGTAATTCAGTTGAAAATACCAGACAGTTAAGCTGAGGAACAAGCACAAAAGTGGCCCAATAAAATTTCAATTATGAGCCACAAACTAAATCAAATGATAACAATCAAACCCAACAGTGTGAGTCGACAAAATGACAACACATGAATATGGGAAAGAAAGATCACTTGATTAGAAAAGCACGTCAGCAAAGGATGACTTGTCCACACGAGCTCTAAAGCAACCAGCAAAGACCCGCCAATATGCTTCAATAATATGGCACTGAAAGCTATAGCCATAATTGCTTAGTAAGCTAATTGATGGACCCAATTGTCTTTATCTGGTCACTCTAGGGTTTTGTGGCCAAGTTTCATAACTATATGATTTGGAAGTTTTTAATGTCAAAGCTGAGAATTTAATACCTATCGGCTATCAGCCTGTCGTCCCAATGATATTCCCATAAGAGCCAGAGGCAGCACAGCAATATATTCACTCTAACAGAATGAAAAATGTCAAAACCATGTTAAACAATTGTAGAGTCATCACCATCAATATAATAGCAACCAAGAAAGAAACCAACATTTTAAATCTGGCAGAAAAACTGAGCCAAGCCAAGCCAATCAGCAGGACAATAGAGCTCAAGGGAAACCACAACCAATAAAATTTTTTAGCTCTAAGGTGTCCTGCTTTAGATAAACTTGACTTAGCTTGGCTGAGATCCATTGCAAGTGAAGCTTCATCAGAATAGAAAGAGGCTCCAAAGGGGGTGCGCGCTTTGTATAATAATACTTCACATTACACCCCTTTTCAGATCATAATATAAGACAGGGCCAGAATATAGTTGTAAACTCAGCTATTTTAGGTTGGCATAACACACTTGTACATTGAAGGAACCAAGCTTTGTTCAATAGCCTATATTCTTTACACCATGGCAACAAGCTACCCACTTTTGGTGATTTGGCTCAAAGACCCAATCAAATAGGTTTCACTAAAACTGGATGATACAAATATTCTAACAAGCATAAACATGACTAAATCCATAGTGTGTCTGTGTCGGACAGATATGCCAAACACACACTTGCATGCATGTCTAGGTGTGTTGTTAGAGACACAATCACAGCACAATGAAGGTGTCACCTATGAAATCAGATAGGTATGTTGACTCCCAAGGCTCAATAGTTGACAAAAATCTGCTCTCATTCTCTCTCAAACTCTCTTGATTGGCCCTCTCTTAATTGATCGACGGGCCAGCTATTAGATCATCTTTATGAGCACTTAGAATATAACATTTGATCACTCATCAGATAAGGTTTCATCTCTGTTAGCTGGTACTCTGGATACTAATTTACTATCTTCTTCATTTCTCTAATGCTCTGCTTTGGTCCATGTTAGAATTGTGTGGTTAGATAATTAAATATACCATATCCAATAGATTAAGCTTGTGGGACAATCGGTAATTTCACAGTCCAAAATTTGGACTATGGTCAACTCTCTTATCTGTTTCATGGTTTGATTGAAGTAATCTCTTATAATATCTTCTTGTCAGCTTTATTATTAAACACCATTACCCCCAGGGCCCACAAATATATTACTTTATGAGTATGAATCTATTTCTTTGCTATTTTTTATTACTTTTAAATTTTTTGTCCTACTTATTTAACAAAAACCTAAGATAAATATGAAATCTGTCTAGAAATGTATAAAATAACCATAAAATATATATTAATTAATTGTTGTGTCTCCGTTGTGTTGTGCCCTAGTTTTTCAAGAATTTCTGTGCTGTTGTGTCCCATGTCCTGCCAGGTATGTGTGATGCAGGAGACGCAAGAAGATAAGATTTTTATTTAGTATTATTTATGTTTATAAGTGATGCAGATTGATTAAGGAAGAATAAAATATTTTAATATTTTATGTTGTTTTCTTTTTCCTTGTTGAATTAGGATTTATTTATTCTAGTACTTTGAATTAAAATCCTTTTCCTAGTTGAATTGGGATTTTAATTGTTTTTCTTTTCTTAGTTAAATTGTTTTTCCTTTCTCAAGTAGAAGTAGGTTTATTATTTCTTTTCCTAAAAAGAGTAGGAGAAATTTTATTCCTATAAATACTCTTTATAGAGAGGTTATGGATGTCATGGTTGATTAATAAAAGTTTGTTAGAGATGTTTTCTCTATTATTTTGCTTGCTAGGCTAGTGTTCTTGTAGAACTTAGATTTCGTGGAAGAGTTGTAGTAATTGTGTGTTACAAATTCTGCTTCTACACGCTCACGCTGAATCAGTTGGTATCAGAGCCAAGCCAGGTTCCTACAATGGCAAAAAGAGGAGTACATGGGGGAAGACCTGTTGCCATATATGATGTGAATGAACTCGATGAGGTTGCATGCAATGCACAATTAGAGGCGTTCTTTCAACGAATAGAGAAGTGGTTTGATGCGCTTTCAAAGCAGCTCGCCACCTTCGCCGTTGAAAACCGACCTCAAAATTGCCATCCAAATCCATGTTATGTGGAGGAGGAGTATTTTGATGTCAAGGAGGAGGATTACGATATCAAAAATGAGGATGAATACATTGAAAGAGTCTGTATAGTAAATTGGGATTCTCCACCAATTTATGATGACTATCTTGAAGTAGATTTATTATTTCTTTTCCTAAAAGGAGTAGGAGAAATTTTATTCCTATAAATACTCTTTATAGAGAGGTTATGGATGTTATGGTTGATTAATAAAAGTTTGTTAGAGATATTTTCTCTATTATTTTGCCTGCTAGCCTAGTGTTCTTGTAGAACTTAGGTTTCGTGGAAGAGTTGTAGTAATTGTGTATTACAGATTCTGCTTCTACACGCTCACGCTGCATCAATAAGTCAATTGTATTTCTATATTTTAGGTCCTAGTAGTTTATTAAGCTATTAGTATTTTAATTTGGAAGCAAGATTATTTTTGTAATAAGACAATTAAGGTTACTTACGCCAATTAGAACTAAGGTTTAGCAGTTCTTTATAACCAACCTATTATACTCCTTGTGGTGATAGTTGATATTTTAATAAATGAAAAAAAAAAAAAAAAAAAATGGTCTTTAGTCTCTTTGGTCTAGTGCTAACTCTTAAGTGTTTTTCTTGCTTAGTGCTAACTCCAAGTCAGGCCTAGATGCTGACTCCTAAGTCATAATACTCCTTATGTCCCAAATTGTTGGGACTGTATTCCATTTTGGGATGTTCCAAAATTATTTCCTGTTTGAAAAGTCAAACACCATTAATTTATTAACTTTCCCTTTATGCCCTTAATTTATTTGTGGGAGCACTTTTTTTAATTTAAAAAAATTAAAAAACTAAATTTTGAAATCCACTATACATGTCATCTTTATTCAAATTATTAATAAAAAAAAAATGTTTTAAAATAATTTTTTGATAAATTTGTTTAAGGGTAATTTAGGAAATTTTTAACTTTTTTTTTAAAGAGAGAGCAGTTAATAATGTTTTTCTAAATAATTGGGTTTTTCTAACTAGGCCAAACAATTTAGGACGGAGGGAGTATTTTATTGTTGTTTTATTTTGTTTTGGTTGTCCTGCGTCAGTTTTGGTATCAGAGCTTGAATGTGCTTCTGATCAACCCTCCATAGTGCTTGAAGATCTAAATTTTGGTGAAGTTGAAGAGGTTAAAACCACAATGCTTACTATGGTTCATAAGGTTCAAGATGAGATTATGCTGATTCCACACATTGATTTTGTGATTCCAAATGAGTTTAATTTGATGGAATTCAAGGTTTTTCTTTTCTCTATGCTCCCTAAGGTGATTCCGGACTTGAAGCAAGTGTTCCTTGTCAGCATCCTAATCCTTCAATGCTTTAAAACTCAAGGAAGAGTTTTCTCTAACCAGAGAAGAATGAGGCGGGAGATGCAAGAATATTTTTATTCAATATTATCTATGTTTGCAAGTCAATTGTATTTTTATGTTCTAGGTCCTAGTAGTTTATTAGGCTATTAGTATTTTAATTTGAAAGCAAGGTTATTTTTGTAATAAGGCTATTAGGGTTTCCTACACCAATTAGAACTAGGGTTTAGCAATCCTTATAAGCAATCTATTATACTCCTTGTGGAGATAGTTAATATTTTGATGAATGAAAAAAAAAAAAAATGGCTTTTTGGTCTCTTTGGTCAGGTATTGACTCCAGTTCCACCCTAGGTGCTCACTCCTAGTGGTTTTCCTACTCGGTGCTAACTCCAAGCCAGGCCTTGGTGTTGACTCCTAGTTCATATCCCTTTATTTTACTATTGTTTTATTTTTTTCTGATTGTCCTGTGTCAATGTGTCTGTGCTTAGTAGCATACATCTTAAAGGATCTCAGTGTGTATAAATTATAGAAAATTATATTGTAAAGCATATAAAAAATCCTAAAACATCTATACTATTTGTTAAGAGGATTCCCTGCTTTAAACTCAATTTTTTGGATGGACCGTAATACCCTCAAATTCTCTTTATGAAATCTTTAAAAGTTTAATTATGGTCAACTATGTAAAACTACTCATATAAATAATGTGAAACATGCTTTGATACATTCAGAATCCCCTCAAAATTTAATTTTAGAATACAATTAGTTACAACATTCTCCCCAACAGGCAAATAATTGGATTTAGTGTGTGTGTGTGTGTGTGTGAGAGAGAGAGAGAGAGAGAGAGAGAGAGAGAGGAAGAAAGGAACTGGAAAACCCATAAAGCCAAAGCAAACAGAGAAGTTGATAATCATAAACTGATTCAGCACTTGAGCTAACTTGTTCATCAATGAACCAAAACCAATTAAACAATTCCATGTTCTTAAACCAAGTAATGATCAGGAAAACACCAGACACTCAACCAAATCTCACTCACTGTCAGGAACGGCACAATTTGGAGATCCCCTGGTGGAGAGGCAGTAGTCTCTCAGATTTATTTATTTACCTAGCCTTTCTTTTTTTTAATGAGTTTTGTTAAAAAAGAAGCTGTCTACTTACTCAAAATTAGGTGAAACTGTTTGTGGTTTCAAGATGTCTCAACATTGAATTCAAATCCTATGAGGATGTGGTAGCAGAAGGAGGCAACAAATCTCACCATAGAGATTTTCCAAAGAGGCAGAGACTTCCTTCCCGGGCTCAATTTTTGTAGAAGAAGTGTAATTTGGCTCATGAAAACCTTGGAGGAGCTAGTATGGATGGATAGTTCATCAGAATTAACAACAATGACATAGGGTGAGAAAGTTTATGCAGCACCATAGTGAAGTTACATATGATTTGTGGATTGCCAGTCAGATGGGGAAGGTGGGAATAGATTTCATGATTGGGAATTGGAGTCAATCTCTTCTTTTCTAGCTATTCGATACTCCAATATTCCTAGGTCAGAGGGGTGTGATCAGATGTGATGGAGATTGAGAGCAAATGGAGGCTTTACTGTTTGGTCTTATTATGTGGCTATCCAAGGTACTCCGAATAACTCTTTTCCTTGGAAGAGTATTTAGTGTTCCCAAAAAGGGTATCATTTATTTGTTTGGAAAGCAGCTTGTGGAAAGATTCTAACATGTGATAATCTCATCAAAGTAGGTTTCACTTTAGTTGGTTGGTGTTGCATGTGCCAGTGCAGTGTGGAAACGGTTTGGCTCAGTAATGGCCAGTTTTATCAGTTTCGGCCAATTTGTGAACACCCCTATTGTTTGTAATTTCAGCCTTGTACCACCACTAAAGTCGGAAAAGAGATGCTCCTCTCATTGAGAATTAAGCTTTACCTTTGACCAGTGTTTGTTTCAAAACCTCCAGGGGTCAATTAATGGCTTATGCCATCTTCTTTGGGAAACAAATGAAGCAGAGAATAAATGAGGCAAGTCAGCTTTGTGACTTTGTCATTGGTCAGGAAAATTCATAATCCCAAGGCCCTTGGAGATAGGGTTATCTATATTTTCTAGAATGCAGGCCTTTATTCTCTGTTAGATTTAGTTACTTTAGAATTTAGATACAAATATCAGCAAATAAGGCTTCTTAAAGACCTAAAGTATTCAGAAAAATATGTCTGATGACACCTCAATCCCTCCCCTGGGCCTTATTTGTAAATCTATTTATCTAAATCTCACATTTTTCCTGCACATACCTTGTCAATATTTTGTCTGTTATTTAGATGCCCTCAATTTCTATAGCCTAACATACCGTGTCAATTTTATTTTTTTGATAAGTTCATATCTTGTCAATATCTTTGTCTCATTTAGATGTTCACAATTTCCCTTGAATGCTCTTTGGTTTCCATTTGCACTCACACAAAAACACAGCCACATAAATATATATCGGGAGAATTATTCTAACATAGGTATTATAAGATATTGGTAGAATATGCTATGCTACACTGACTCTGATTCCCAGCACTAAAATTTTAGAATGTAGCAGACATCAAACCACACTGTAAGAAGTTGCTATTGCACTCCTGCACCACTAGGTCCACTACCAAGAATCAAAAGCAATGGACACTAAGTCCTGTAAAGAGACACTAAAATCATATTAACCCAAGGAATTCGGAAATATCCTCTTAATATAAGATTTATTCTCGAAAGGCTTGAAAAGACATTTGTTTTAGTAAGAACGCTTCAGCAATTTTAAGAACTCCAATTTACAGATTGCGAATACATGAGCCTAACATAGAGTTCATATTTTATTTTATATCGTTCAAATTGTCTATATATACTTAGATGATTGACTTTCATTATCATTTCTAATACTTCTACCAATAACATTCACAATTCATACAAATTTCTACAAAAACCAAATGAGACCAAATACTCCACAAGTTGCCACCTACAAAAGTCCACATGATATAAAACAAAACAAGCATTCAATTCTCGGTTTACCACTTTCCTCATCGCGTGCAAACAATGTAAACCAAACAATCCCAGATTCTCAAAAAAAATCCACCATAAAAAAAAGAAACAAACTTTACCAAAGTAGATATACAATACAAGTAGCTAAAAATGCACATAAAACATCTACTAAATAGACAAAGCTGTAGTAATAAAGAAAACCCATTACCGGAGGGTGCCCGGTGAACTGTGATAGCGCGGCGATGGCAGCTGTGGCGGCGGCCGGATTCAGCTGCTGCTGATTCTCCAAAGACCCTTGTGATTGTGATTGTGACTGTGGTGGGTAATACTCATTCTGCTGGTTCTGCAAATGGGGTGTCTGATCTGGTGGGACCCCTGGAGGGTGAATGGAACTGGTGGGTTCTGCTGATTGGGACTGTTGGGCATATGAATTGGTGGTGGTGTTGTTGTAATCATGGGATTGGTAATATTGGTAGTTTTGGTCATATTGGTGAGTATAAGAATAGTAGGATTGCGATGAGTGATCATAGGTTGGTTGAATTTGAGATGGGTCATAGGAAGAAGCTTGTTGTTGTTGTTGTTGGTATTGGTTGTAGTCATAAGAGGAGTAATCCATTGGTGATAGAATTGCTTTCTTTTGTGTTAAGGAGTTTTTGGGGGGTTATGGGTTTTTATGGGATTTGGAGGAATTTGATGATTGATTGATTGACTGATAGCTATGGCCTATGGGTATGAAAACCTGAATGAGAGGTTGTTCTGAAATTTTTTGTTGGTGGGTTTAACATAGTTGTGTGAATGTGTCCGTGGGTGAGTTTTTGTGAATTGTGTTTGTGTGCGTGTGTGTGTGTTTGCAGAAATTGCGTAGGTGTCCTGCGGCTTTTCGGATTTATCTTATGCGGCACACAATTTTCAATAATTACACTTTATTAGCAAAGAATGACTACGTTTACAATATTTTCATAATACTTTCACAACAAATTTTTAAGTAATTAATTTTTATTAATTCTAATTTGAACACATTACTTAAATTACTTTTTTATCTAGGATTCAAATATTCTAGATTTCATAGGGTACTCCACCATAAGATTTCTTTAAAATTCTAACTACTCTTTTATGATTTAAGGGTCTAGATTTTATCATATAATCATTCCACTAATAATACTCTTAATTGTTTTGTTTGCAACATTATTTTATTATTTTAAGAGTATTATTAGTGAAATACTGACATGACAAAATTTAGAGTAGTTAGGATTTAAAAAAATCTACTAGTAAAATCCTTTTTATCTACCATCTAAATTTTATTGTGAAAATGTTATAAATATAACATTTTTCTTATATATAATTACATATTGTCATCCTAGAGGTCTTCTTGTTCTTGTTATTTTCGCTAAAATAAGATGATCAGTAAAACATAGATGAAATGCATTAGGTTTTTAAATTAAATTGGCATATATAATTATATTTTAGTCTATTATTTTTAAAAAAGATAATATTATTTGTGTCTTATTGATCATGCAATCTTATATTTAAATTTAACCAAAGAATCTAATGATGTTATGTGATGAGGACAACTTCAAATTCTGTCTAAGCACTGTTTTTCAAAAGTGGAAGTGGAGTGCAACTTTGCTGAACTTGTTGATCTTTTGAATTCGGACAGAATATGCTCACTTGAGGTTGCTTGGATCCTTGAAGATATTACTTTGATTAGAGATATTTTTTATTTTACTATTATTATTATAATTGCTAGTATTTTTTTACGATGTAATAGTGATGCTCTAACTCTGACTAGTGCTGCAAAAGAAAAAGAGAATGTCATTGTTTGATTAGAAGAATACCTATCTTTTCTCTTCCCTATTTTACTACAAGATTCTATATTAATGAAGTCTAGAATTGATTCTGCTCAAAAGAAGAAAAAATATATATATTATTTTTGTGTAAGCTCGTTAGTTAGAAAGATGATTTGAAGGTTGGGACCGGGCCCTTGGGTTTTTGAACCGACAAAAGAGGAAGTCTATCCTTGTACATTTTTTCGACTTCATTTTGTAAAATATGGTGAAAAATGAACTAAATATGTCAAAAGGAAAATTAGTTGACAGTTATGTTTCTTGCATAATTTCAATTATGACCGTTAATATTGGAGAATACATTGTCCATAGGAAAGAATAAATCAAAGAAAAGGTATTTTGTCACCCCTAATAAAAATGATTTGAACTCTGTTGAAAGTAAGAGATGAAAGGGACGAGGGAAGGGTGGTAGTGACCAGTGAGAATAGTAAGAGAGAGTGACTAGTGTTTTGAAAGTTGTGTTTGTTTTGACATAAAATATTTTTTGGAAATTATTTTCTCCATTTCAGGTGGTGGCTTGACAGTAAAAAAAAAAGGAATCCTCTAAGCCATAAATTATTTTTTTGTCTCCCGTCCATAGCAGAACAACACAAGCACTCCCCCTCGTGAGACCTGTCATGACCATTTGATGTTTTAATTTAAAATTTGAAATTTATTGATATTTTATTGTGGATAAACACTCAAATTTATGTGATGCAATGTTGGAATTTTGTTGTATATGTTTTTTCTTTTGATTGTTGACATTGTTGCACACCCACCCCCCCCCCCACCCCCACACAAAGAAAGATCTTTCTTTTGGGGGGCTAAAAGCCGAATTTCATTAACAGGAACAAGCAACAAAATTTTTCATCCAAACTTCCCTGAAACCTAAGGATGGAAGAAATATTACAGCAAAAAAGATTATTAACACCTAAGGAGCTTTTACCATAGCATAGGCTACATAATTCAACTCCCTCTTAACTAAACTAAAAGAACATATAGAAAATATATTCCTAAGTTCTAGGATATTACAAATAATATTATAAATATACCAGCAGCTCTATACACCATTATTGTTGATGGCATCAATGCATATCTTGGAGTCTTCTTCCACTAGGATTCAAAGGAAATTCTCTGATATGGCTAGCTGTAGTGCCCAAAATATAGCAGAGGCCTCTACTAATAAAGGATCACAAGGAAATATACTTTTTGGCCTAGGCCTTTCGTAATTCACCTATATCATTTCTTGCAACCATTACTAATGAGGTACATTTGACAGAAACAGCAGCAGCTACATTTAATTTGATCATGCCTGATGGAAGGCACTGCCATCGGTTAGCAATCTTTTGGTTTTGCTTCAAAGGCTATTGAAAAATACAAGTCTGTTACCTGATTATGTACTCCAAATTACTTATTATTTTGTTGTGGTTAATTGCCTAGTCACTGGAGCGAAGTACATGTTTTCTTCAGTTCCAAATTGACTCTAGCGTCAAAGCCATCTACAGATTGACTTGATGTGGGATGTCTCCTGAGCTTTGGGTGCCATTTGGTACTTGGGACGGGTATTCTAGGATAGCTTAAGAGTATATCCACACTATTGATCAAATTGAAAACATTTTTGTAAAATTTTGTAAAATGGAACAAACGAAGTGTTAAAATGTCTTCAATTTTCTCTATATTTTAGACATTGTCATTTATTCTCATTATATATTGTGCTCTCATCCTTACATGAAAGTTGAATTCAAATAGTTCGATTGGAGTAGAAATCTGATGGAAATAAGATAATCAAAGAGGTCGCTTTTGTACAAGGAAGGAAGAAGAACCGGTTTTGTAAGGTAAACAACAAACTTTTCCATGATTTTTTTTAGTAAAACTTTTAATGAAAAAGGAAAATAGGCTAACACACAGGATGTGTGAAGTCCATTTCAAAGAATACAAATCACAAAAATAGAGAAACTGAAAAATCAACAAAAGTCGTCAACAAAAAATCAGCAAAATTTTACCATGCTTATGTAACTAGAATAGTTCAATTTGAAATTCATGTTTTTAATAAAATTATCAACATTTTCACTGTTTACAACATATTGCAAAAGAACCGCTCTTTGGTTTACCGAATGATTTGATGAAGAAAGGAAAGCACTTTATATTGATTCGAAATCCCGTTGATATTTTGGTAAGATGCTTGTGTAATTTATTAATTGGACATTTGCCTCACAATCTGCATATGAAATAAGTAAATAGTTCCTTTCATTATAAAATTCATGACCTTGCTCATAAAATTTATGACTAGTACTCTTATCACTAAAAACCTGTAATTAAAAGAGTTAAGCAAACACATGATGGGGAATTCCCCCTCAAAACAGAGTAAGAGACTTCCCATGCACAACATAAATCCCTATTACAAACATGGTTTTGTTGACAAAAGTCTCTCTATCAAACTCATGGTTTTGAATGCACAATACCTTCCTCAAAGCTAATCAGACCTCCATGAATGCTCTATTTCTCGGCGACTAACGATGGCAAACTGCACAACCTCAAGCTAATCTGCAGATTACAGCAGTCGAACTTGATCCTCTCCGGCATTTGATACTCCATTCCACAAACATTAAGGGATGTTATAAATCATGGACAAAATCCAACCCTCTAAATCACACCAATACTTCAAAGGAAACAACATGATAATGGTCTCATTATTTCTATTAGAGCTTGCATATAACAAGATTCTATGAAATCTTCTTATCCGGATTTTTTATCAAGCAACACAAGGCTTTCCACAAAAGTAGTAGCTTTAGTTGGAAAATGTGGAACAATAAGCTCCTTCTCATTTAGAGTTACAGGGTCAATTATAACAAAAACAAAATGAATTCCCCTCTGTAATTCAGCATCATATTTAGTCTTGGCAGTCTTTACTATAACTTCACCATGCCTCGTGCAACCAATTATGGATTCAAAACCTCCCAACCGCAAAGTAAAAAGTTTATTCCATGATTCACATACACCATACTCCCCCATCACCCAAATGCCGTAGCGTATTCCGGGGGCATAACAAAATTCTGATGAAATGAAGGCCAGATTCCCCTTGATCACCGCTAGAATTTCTGGGTGTATTTTCCCACCATAAGGGATTGCTATCTCTCCAAACTTCTCATTGTTGACATCAAATGACAAAATCTTTCTTCTACTAATTCCTAAATCCTCTTTAATCCATGCCACCCAATGCAAAGCCCCACTAACAAACGTATCAGATGAATAAGATTCCTTTAATCTTACTAAGTTCAATGAGATTCCAACCCTTCTCCATTCATCCGAACTTAACGTGTAAACCTCGGCCTGGAGCTCAGCATGTCTTTTGATGTAGGGTTCAGACGTAGAATATATCTTTATGACCTTGTAGTCATTGGTTTCAGACTGATAAGCAAATCCAGCAGAAACGCATTGGTGTTTGCTTAAGCATGGCAAACTCTTGAACTTTCTAATGCTGGGGTTCCACAAATACGTGGGGTTCCATGAAGAATCAGCTAGACACAATACGCCATTGCATGAACCTACTATATTGCATGAACCTTCTCTAGAGAAATCTGAGGAAATTCTGTACTCAGAAATCTTATTAAACTTTGGATCACAACCAACGATACAAACTGGGTTAGAAAAAGAAGAAGATGAAGAAGAAGAATACGTGGCTTCCTTTGTGAAAACACTAGGCATGTGTATGAGATAACCGTGATCAGAAACGTTGTTGTTGTTGTTGTTGTTGTTGTTGTTTAGGTGGGTGGAGATGAAATCAGAGCTGGTGATTGTGGAGTCCCATAACTTGCAGACACATCTGAACCTTACTATTGATTTGATCGGTAGCTTTGGCAAGATGCTGGTGATGATGATGTCGTATGGGACGTGTTTCCTTTGCGACATGTTTCGGCGGAGGAGATAGAGCACAGAAGAGAGTTAGGGCACGTCTGTACTTCTTTTTCTTTTTATAGTCGAAATTTCATTTTTATTTTTTAATAATTTTTTTTATACTTATCTTTTCTTTTCTTTTCTTTTTTTTTCTTTTTTTTTTTTTTTCCCTTGAAACTCTTTAAAATTAGGGGTAACACTGAGACTGGGGCAAGAGGATTGTGGATGTTCTACTTTCGTCTTGCCCTCTTTTTTGAGATGGGAAAATTCTGCACAAGTAAAGTGAGGCACATTAGCTTTGGTACAGATTGAAAACATTTTACTAATTAAATAGAGAGGGCAACTGTGAAAGTATTAAGAGAGAAGGAAAATTTGTGTATCATCCATATTTGAAAAAGTTTTTTTTTTTTTTTTTTTACCGCTTTTCTATGAAAAAAAAAAAGAATTTTTTTTTAACCTCATTTAACAAAATTTTACAGTATTTTTATAACAAATGATGTTTTTTTTTTTTTTTTAAATAAATAATTTGATAGTTACAATAGTGATTGAACTTTGGACATTTCCGTTAAAATGTAGATGATTCTAATTGAGCTACTAGGCTCTTAACAAAATAAATGAAGTCTCAAATCTAAATTTATCATAAGTCCAAGAAAAATAAAATAAACTAAGATTACAGCTGGACTCACCACAAATCAAAATAATATTGTTGTGAGATTTGGTTATGATATGGTTGGCTCAATATATTTCGGGGCTAATGCAAAAACTTTTAATTTGGAGCATTTTTATATTCAAATATTAAATATTAAATAATAATAATAATTAAATTATTATTATTATTATTAAACATCTATTTTCCTGCATGTAAAAATTTTTTTTTCTATCAAGTTTTTGATGTGATAAATTTTTTTTTTTCCATTTTTTTTTTCAATTGGTGCAAAGGGGGGAGTTGGCTCCCTAGCCCACCTAAAAAATACCATAATACTTATTAAATATCACTGTCTACTTTTTGTTTTTGGGTTTATAAAATGCCACTCTGTTTCTTTCATCTTGAAACTGAGCACAACTTCTAAAGAAACCACTGAGGAACCTCAAGTTCTCCATTAGCATGTCTTGCATTGAATTTTTTAGCCTATCCCTACCATATTATAATTTGAACCTTTTTATGAGTATTAACCAAAATAATAGAAATTTACATATATTACACTCAGTATTTATCTAACTACTAATAGTTTGATTCATAACTTGAGTTTTGGATTTAAAAAATTAAAAAATAGATCACTCATGTGAGAAATATCTCAATAGATAAATACAATATTATGAATAAGCTTTTTTTGGTAGGGTTTTTTTTTTTTTTTGTTGTTGGTATAATTACATTAAATATCACTTTTTGTTTAGAATGTTACATTAAATATCACTTAGTATTTAAATGAATAACTTTTAATTTTTCAAATTGGTCTCAAATATTATATATTCACATCATGTGTCTAAATGCGTGTAATATATATAAATTCTCCTACTCCAACTCAAATCCTAGCTCCACCATTGAGTTGGAGTATATGTGACTCTTTTTTTTTTTTTACTGAAATGGTAGAGTATATGTGACCTTTTGAAAGAGGTTTGTCTATTAAACATCATGGGCAATAGGATTTTCTGTGTCGCACGTAACTTTTCGGCTTTGGATCTTTGGGCCTGTGCTTGTTTTCTTTTGATTTTGTCATAAATTCATAATTGCAACAATGCTTTACAATTTCGACCGTGTAGTGTGTAAGAGCGTAAATGGAAAGGTGAATATTTTCCCTGCATAAAATGAAGATATTTTAGAATAGCATCAATTGGATTTCACTGCATTATTCAAATCAATCAGTGCTTTTTTTCTTTTTCTTTTTCTTTTTCTTTTTTCTTTTTTTTTTTTTAAGTTTTAAGGAGGCGGTGTTGCAGTAGCAATTGGCTAAACAATATGAGTGGTCCACCCCAAAGTATTTGGAACATTAAGAGGGATACAACCCCGCTTTATAGTCATTCTAAAATGTATTAGAAACTTGTTAGTCAATCAAAAGTTTACTAAACTTTAACTGTATGATATATTATTCATACTTAGAGGCATGTCTGATGGGAACAAAATAAAATTTTAATATTCCTAACTCCTAATTCCTGAAGACAAGCCTTGCGTCTTTCTCCCAACATGAACAATAACTACAAGAATCTAGCTTCAGAATTACTACCAAGCATAAAGCTGCAATAAAGGAAGTAAATAACTTGGTCACTCTTGCAAACCATTGATCAGTTCAGCTTCAAGGAAATTTCGAGTGCTTCCATGAAACAAGAAGCTAAATGCAACCCAGATCACAGAATCTACAGATCCTCAATTTCTCAACGGCACCCTGGCAAACCCAGCCCACAGAACATCAGATCCTCACTTTACAAATGGCACCCCGGAAGGAACACCTCGGGCATATTCATCATAACTTGAACCAAAAAATTGCCTCAAGAAATACTCTTCATATGGAATCCGTTGCGCAAAGAAGTGCCAAACAACAATTGCAAATCCAATCGTCGATATGGGATTACAAAGCATTATCTGAGTACCAACCGACCAAATGAAGAAACCACAATATGCAGGATGTCGGATAAATCTATAGATTCCATGAGTAATTAATCTGTGATTCTCCTCACGATTGGTCCTAATAAGATGTGTGAACGAATAACCAGCTGTAATAATTGCTGCTTTCCTCATTATTTCGCCAACTATGACCACTACAAGGCCCAAGTTACTAATCCACCAGTATTCCTTCATCCCAGGAAATAACACAATTTCAATTAAGTACTCCAGCAAAGAAAAAAACATTGCTGCGAGATAACTTGGGCTAATCAGAAGAGACTTGAGATTAACATTTGATTTCCCATGAACGGCGAGTGCTAAAATGTATTCAGAACTGTGAAAGAAAATTATCGAGAGGAACATCTGAGATAACTGTCTGTAAGCCGTGTAACTAAAGATTTCTGTCATTTTTGGTAAATAAATGAAGTCAATTTTTGTCTCAGATGCAATGTAGTGAGAACTATAGCATATAGCTCTCTCGATAAAGGACTAGGATGAATAAACAGGAACTTTTTGGTGTAAGCTTCAGACCTGAAAAAGATGCAGAGCAATACAACGTTAATATGGAAATCTGAACCTCCAAATCACCCCAAAGATGCTTCAAGAATGACATCTCCTGCCAAAAAGAACAATGATCATAACTAGAATTTAGAGACCTGCGCAAAAATTATTAAGGACGCATTTTTCCAACTTCCAATGCCCCTAAAAAAGAAACATGGTATCTGCAAGTAAGCAGAATGCTTTCAGGTAAATTGAATAGAGGTAGCTTACTTGTTAAGGCATCAAGTGGTATTAGGGGTCACGCATATAACTACTGAAAAAAAAAAAAAAAAAAAAAAATGAAGAAGAAGAAGAAGAAGAGAGAACGGGATAGAATTGATATGAACCAATGGAGGAATTGCTCATAACCTCAGCAAAACCAAGAGAAATCCTAGATTGTTTGAGTGAGAATAATACAGAAAAAACTTCAGAAATACTACAGGTTAAGGATTTGAAATAAATGAGACATTTATGTAAAAGTTAGAGTTGAAAAATGGGAATAGTGGACATCAAGCAACCTAAAAGCAAATATTTCAGCTATCTTGGATCATCTATCAGAATGTTTCTCACTGAAGAGTAAAGTGAAGACATACTAGAAGACTGTTCCAGAAAAATCCCTGCCTAATAAAAAAACAATTTTGTAATCAACCATAGTTCATGGCACAATAGGATGAATCAGAAACAAGTCCATATTATTGACACAGAAACAAAATTTAGAAACTGAAAAAGTAAAATCAGAAATAGATAGACATGAATAACAAAGGCTAGAAAAACAAGACAAGTTACTAACAAAGCAGTAGAATGGAGTAATGAAGAAGAATAACAACCTAATTGAGAAGAGCTACTTCAATCGCTGAAATGAGATTAGCACCAAATAATATTCTAGAGGATAAAGAGAGACTAGCATGATTAAAGAGTGGGTGTGAATTGTTAATTCATGATTCCCTAATTGAAAATATTGTTCCTTACAAAGCAACACTATAAGTATGACTGCTCTTACTAAGTAATGGGTTAATGATTACATGTACACAATTAGAAGTTCATGTCTTTACTATCCATGCAAAACCTGTCCTAAATCAGATCAAGGAGAAACCATTCCTACATAGGAAAAAACTAATAAATGCATGATTTAATTCAAGTGTTCATGTTTTCCATATGGCACATCCATTAACTACAAATAGCACTAGTGAGAAGGCTAAAAAATTGAACTGTGTTCACTATAAATTTGGGGAAAACATAAATCGAACTGGTCATTCAGCCACTAAATATAATCTTAAAGGACCTTCATTAAATTTAAATGCCCATTGAAAGAATACAAAAGACATCATGGAACCCAAAGCATGGGTAGCAATATTGGGAGGAAAAGGCCCAGATTCCAACCAAGAGAACCTCCTCATTGCACTACAAGAAATTCTGGTTTGAATAAAAAATAAAATAAAAAAAGATCTATACAAATATTGACTCCATAAATAGCTCCTGTCAGTTTGGATTAGATTCATTCCACTCCCCATCACCACTCTCTGTGAGAAAATGGAACAGCATGAACATAGAGTCAAATTTTTATATTCCACAACTGCCACAAAAAAGCTATACTAAGGTCCATTTCAAACCCATCTAACAAACCTTCAAATTGCCAAGGCAATATTATAAAAGTCGCCAATAAGAAACTACCCCATAGATTAAAAGTTGGTGTGGGGGGGTGGGGGGGGAGTGCTTTTTCCTAATTGGACTTGTTGGTGAAGATGTAGGGAGTTACTTTTCTTTGTCACCCAATCTGTGACAAAAAAGGAACTATTAAAATATATCATTCGCAGTCATCCATTGATTTTTTTTTTTTTTTAATTCTTGAAAGCTGAACCCTATCTATAATTGTAGAATCTGACCTTCAGGATGACTATTGTTCTACGGTATACATTATCCAATCAATTATTCCCACAAACAAATTGAAACTCGAAACTCAAGATGCATAATTTTCAGCCCTTCTGTTTGGCTCTTGACTCTTACTCTATTCTCCTTAGGAAATCCTTTTCTTTCTTTTCTCTTTTTGGTCCTGTCCAAACAGTTTTGGAGACTTTCAATTTGTACTACTCATAGTCCTAGATCGTCTTGGCACCTCAAACACCATAGCATGAGCTATGAGCAGCTCCAAAAAATGAGACCTACTTAAAAAAATTTCCCAGTAATCTGTTCATATGTGAAATCAGGTCCCTACAGATTCAAATCAGGCTCAGGAACCAGAATTGATCCTCTTTTCACCTCCTCAGAAGTGAGAAAGCAAGTAGCAACCTAAAAAAGCCCTCCCCTTCCTTAACATAGAAATTATCTCCACATCTTTATTCTAATACAGAGTAGCATTTTCAAGTACCCTTAGTAATCTTATCATCACTATTTCATACTGCCACAATATATCAATACATCATATCATTCGTATCCCAAAAAACATGAAACAATGAATTTAGAAACTATAGGCCCAGTGACACAAATTTTCACAACTACTAAAGTGACATTTTGTAATTGATGACATGCTTTGTAAAAGTGATGTCAGTGGTGGAACCATTTGAAAGTGTGATGTTGCACTATTCACAACTTGACACCTTAGCGAGTTGTGAAAAAAAAAATTTATGAAAAAGTGTTGTGTACCTAGCATTTTAGAAACCCAAACAACAGAAAATCTCAACAGACCTTCCAATCCCATTTCTTTTTTTCCTAACAGGGAAAAATAGTATGAGAATAGAACCAACTTCTATGAGTAACCCATGTCATTGAAAATACAGGAAAAATAAAAATAGAACATAATTTGATTATTCTCTTCAAACAGCACAAACACAGTGCACAAATCACAACCCAGAATCCTATCAAATGAACAAAATCACATAACAAATATTGTACTCATGAACATAAATTAAGGAAATCACTTTCTGTGGTTTCTCAGCACCACAAAAAAATATTAACATACCCAACATTTTTCTAATTTCTCTTTGCAATAGCACACTAAATAAATCATGACCCAACAATCTAATCAAACATATCAAATCTCAAACTTTATATAGAATTCATAATATGAAGATTTGAGTGAGAGATTACCTGAGTATTGAGAGTTCACTTTACTTAGACTTCACAGTCCCAGATACAATTTCCTCACTCAAAGGTGGTCGTCAAAAGTTGAGCTTGGTCGGCTTTTCTTACAACGTTGTCAGCTTTGCGATTTTGGTCATGTTCCAACAGGGGGCTAGAGCTAGACTATGCTTGAGGTTATATATATATATTTATTTTGGGTTTTTATAGTAGAAACTAGAAAAAACAACCACCTATTTGATTTTGGGGGTACTTGCACTTTGTACTCCCAAACTATAAACAGGTTGATCTCTCTGTCTTCGTCCGTGAAGGGTGGTGGTTTTGAAAGGAAAAGAAGAGGTGGGTTTGAACGGAGGAGTGGCGGAGATGCGGTGGAGGAGGAGCGGCGGAGACTGGGTGGACCGGCGGTGGAGACGGGAGGGTTTAGGGAGTGAGAACAGCTAGGATCGGTGGAGAGAGAGAGAGAGAGAGAGAGAGAGAGAGCATTTGGGTGGGGTTAAGGGTGGGTTGGAGACCATTGGGCTTCCGTACTATTTTGGACCCAAATTTTTTTTTTTAATCTAGGTACAAATTGAATAGAATTTTAATATATGAATTCGGCGATAAAGTTTAGTTACAAAAAATAATGTTTTTAAAAAAAATAAATATTATTATATATTTTAAAATTTTAACGAATTGTAATTTTTTTACCTTCTTAATACATGTGTCAAATTTTGTATTAATCAGATATTATTTACTATATAATTTATAAGCTCATATTTTATATATAATTTTAAACTACAAAAACTTACTAATTTAAACAATTTATTGATGACATAGCTATTGATTTTTAATTTTCTACAAATTTTGCAAGTATAGAGAATATAAAAAGAAGTTGTAATCTAATGGTAGATTTGTCAAAATTCACCTCTAATAAAAATATATTGAGTAAGGTTATAACCAATTTTGTAACTAAATTTTGTTCTTTTTTAAAAGCTTAAATCCACAAAATACGTTGAGCTAATTGAAGTTTGGAGCTTAGACCCAAACTTTGACCTTTTTGATAAATTTTTAACTAGTTTTTTTTTTTTTTTTTTGGGTTTGCCTTGAATTATTTATATATAATGAGCTATGCTACTGGCACAATAAAAGGTTGAAGTGTTACTCAGTCATCTTCCTTTACCCATTTTATTTTCATCAAAAAGAAAAAAAGAATAAAATTGAAGTGTTAAATATGGAATGTTTGTGGTGATTTGGTAAATATGTAATGTTTAGGGAAACATTCTATGCTCTTTTAAGAACGAAAACATTTTCTATTCTACTTCGCTTATTTTTCATTGACCATAGAAAATATCTTCCATTTATTTGCATTTTTTCATCGTACCAAACATTAGAAAATGTGAAAAATGTTTTCTGTCAAAATAAACTACGTGAAAATGAGATTTGTATAATACAATTTTATGGGGTGTAAGTACCATTCCACATATCAGGAAATACAAAAATGTTTTATGTGAAAACAAAGTGTAATTGAGATTTTGTGAAATGCATAGAATTTTTAGGGGTAAAAGTTTTTTTTTTTTTCTTTTTTTTTGGGTAAAAATTAGATTCATTCAACAAAACTAAGGAACATGAGATGTCTCAAGCAACACCTATTAAGATACATCTCATTGGGGTCATCCTCATATAAAATAGTTAAGTCCATAGACGAACTGTCATACAAAATAAAATTCAAGACTGGTCACGTGAACTTTGATTAATTTTACAAATGTTTATATATATATATATAATAATAAAAAAGAAATTACATGTACTTGGATTAAAAAAATTTCTCTTAATAAAAGAGAGAAATGTTATGTCTACAATATTTTCAGAATAAATCCTTAGTAATAAGTTATTATGAATGGACAAATAAGTTGATTAATTCTCATCCCAACTAAAAAGCATCTGCCTACAATCATTCGGAATAAGCGACACAATATTATTGTCACATAAGAAGAGTTACCTAAAACATCAACAATAGATCTAGTAGCATCTAACTCTACTTCTATAGCAGTAAAATTACCTCCCCCACCCCACTATCTAGCTATCACCTTTGCGCAAAATAGAGGAAATTCAAAACTCCATAACCTTCTAGGAAGCTCTCTGCCTTATGAAGCACAAAATGATGAGTTTTAGTCTGGCTCACGATCTGAGCACTATATGAGTCTAGGAGTACTAGTAACAAACAAGTGGAGGGAGACAGGGAAGGCTTCAATGTTCGTCCAGTGATCAGAAAGGGTTAGCGCGGCGATCAAATGTTCTGGCTTCTGGTTGACGTTAGGTCCCTAGGGATTTTCTAGTTACTACTTTTCTGAGAGTTTATAGAGGGTATTGAGTCTATTGACTTTCGATTTTCTCCACTATAAAGAGATGCAAAATAAGAAGGCTAAGAGGAAGCAATTCAGGGTAAGATTAAATTTATAATTTAAAAAAAAAGGAGGTATAGTAGAGTAGAGATTCTCAGAATTGATCCATTACAGCTTTGATGTGTTAAATTTCGCTAAGATGAGACTAACAAAAAAAAAAAAAACTGGAAATAATTCTTCGCTTTTTAATAATTTGACAGTTGAGTCGGGATTTAGACTCT
This sequence comes from Quercus parvula, assembly GCA_030820535.1. Taxonomy (NCBI): domain Eukaryota; kingdom Viridiplantae; phylum Streptophyta; class Magnoliopsida; order Fagales; family Fagaceae; genus Quercus; species Quercus parvula. The sequence goes on from JAUAME010000003.1 coordinate 52,701,223, forward strand.
ACACAACTCTGTTGAAAATACGATAATCATTGGTTAAGTGACAGTTGAGCTACAAGATATTCCCTTAATCAACAGCCAGCCTCAACATTAGTAAAACGTTGGACACGAACTGTATGCCTCCATTTTCAACATTTCATTGTATTTTCATATTTTGACTAGTTTTGATAACAATCATTCATTAGCAGAATTTGTATATCTTTTTTTCTTTTCCTTTTGCAATTTTCGGTAAGTAGTTTTAGCCTTGATAATAGAAAGAAGGGATGCTTTCTTCTGATCCTCGTCTTCCTCGAGGCAATCTAGCTCAAATAAATCAACAAAGGGCCACAGAGCAGTGCACCATCACAAGCCCTAATTGCTTCAATGGCAATGGGCTTCTCAAAGGGCAGCAACTAGAACAGTGAACATCATATGTTGGTCTAAGATGTATAAGAATTTCCAATGTGGCTAAGGGACTTCACCAAAAATCTGAACTCCCCCATAACTGCCATCCTCCATCTTCAATCCTTACAGCAAGATGAGGAGACAAGTATGCTGTTTGACAAGCTTTATCGGGAGAAGCAAAACTACAGAGAACTGTTCGTTAAGCCTCAAAGTTCAACTTCATGAAGATCATCCCTAGAACTATTACGACTCGATGGAAACTGCACTGATAAAGGGTCACCTGGCCTATACAAAGATGGAGATACACCGAGGACTTCTCCTAAAGGTTTTACTTCATTCATCATTGAAGGATTCCATCCATCACTAAGGTTTCCACTCCATGATGCTGTACGCCGTGAGGGAGGGGGAACTAAGCTAGTTCCATGTGCCATCGGCCCTGTTTTCCTTTGTACAATATTATCCATGCTAGGAAACCGCTGCAGACTCATTGATGATGATGTTGATTTTTGTGTGGAAGAGATAGAATCCTCCTTAAATGAAGTAGGTGGATTGGCATTGTTCAGAGTAGCCTCTTGCATGCTTTCTCCAGGTGTCTGAACTGTCTCCACAACAGAAGCTACTGGAGCAGGGATGAAAAATTTAGGATTGGAACCACCCACAGGTTTAGCAGCTGGAATAGAAGGTGTTTGGAACAAATTTGATGGGGTCCCACCACCCTTATTAAATGTGTCAACATACCTGAAGAAATTAACGTAAGTTTTACATATATAACCAGGAATGGTTGTGAAAAAATGCAAATCAAATGGACTTCCCGGCAGCCACCCTATTACAACACAGAAACACACACACACACACACACACACAAACAGGGAGAGAGAGAGAGAGAGAGAGAGCACAGAAGTTTTCCAAAGCTATACCTTGAGCGAACACCCATCCGTCCACGTGCAGAGAACTGGTTTGAACTAGGTGGAATAGGTGGGATCCCTGAACTTCGTTCAGAAGAGATCGGGCTTTTGGTTTCAAGCCCCAAATCCAAGGGAAATCCTCCAGTTTTTGGTGCATCTTTCACGTTGTAATCTGGCATTCCATTCTGAAAAGCTGCAGTCGTTGGTGGAGGTGGTAGCACAGCCTCCTCAGGTGGAGGAGGTTCAGCGCCTTCTTCAACCCATCTCTTAAGCTTTTCATCATAATAGAATCTATTCTTCTCACCCAATTTAGCCTTCAGAAGAATATTGGGAAAAGTAAGCTCTCAGGGTGGTGCAAGAAAATGATCTTAAAGGGGGAAGTTACTTCATATACCTGACGGTCTGGTCTGGATCTCAAGACCAATCCCACAGTCTTTTGGAATAGCTGTGAGCCAAAACGACCAAAACGAGATGACCCACCTGATACTGATGCCTTTTCTTGCGTATCAGAAGAGTTTGTTTCCTTGAATGAATCAACCTGATTGAAGAAAAAAAAATCTGACGTAAGAAGTTTATCCCTACCCCTCATCTCTCATTTAAATCTAGGTTCACATTACATCCAACAGAGCCTCCTCATAATTGTGTTTACTAGTTACTAATTCAATAATTCTTTACCCACGCCACAATGCCTCAGCTTCACCTCACAATAGGATAATAATTCACAACCCTCCTCCTTAAGCATAACACATCTCTTCATTATTCACATACAATATCTCCACATACGCTATCCCTATTTTCATAAATGTGTTTACAACAGTAAGAAATTATAATAAGCAATTTGTAGGGATGGTGATCAGTGCTGCCCTCTGCTTTAAAGAGTAGGGATGGAAAGGCCATAACCATAATCAGGATGCATATGGGGATTGGTTAAGAACTCTAATCATCTCACTTATGGAACAGGGATGTTTTGTCCACCCCAGCCATTCCCATACATAATTTTATGTATCTTTAATATACCATAAGTAAGGCAAGACAACTGTATGAGCTTTGTGTGTATGCATATGTGACATTCACGCACCTTTCTTTAATTCAGTAAACCCGTAGAGTGCCACCCTAATCAATTAGGATAAGAATCCTCTAAGAGTTCAAAGGGTAAATCCACTGCGGACTTCCTAAAATCCAATACAACCAATGTGAAATGAGTGTATTGAATTTCACCACTTCATTAGCAATTAAACAAAGAAAAAAAAATGCAAATTCCACCCTCTAAGTTTGAACAAAATTCATTTCAATTCTCTAACTTTAATTTCATTCAATTGAGTTCTCTAAGTATAGCATTTCCATCAAATTTTGTTAAATGTTGTGGTTAAGTGTCCAAATTTTTATTATTATTTTTTTTCTTCAAAATGTTTAAATTATTAAAAAAAAAATCAATTTAATTATTGAAAATCATTTTCCAGAAATTTAAAATAATTAAATTAAATTTGACAAAGAAACCTTAATTGAATAAACCTGAAACTTAGAGATTTCAATTGAACGAAAGTAAAGTTAGAGGGCTGAAATGAATTGTGGTCAAACTTAGAGGATGCACTTTGCACTTTTGCCTCAAACAAACATTGACTAGTACTATTTTGACATGCATATAATTTTTAATGATGTGACAAAATTCAATCATCTTGTTTCACAATGGATGGATAGGATATCAAGAACTCCATGGTAGAGATAACCTAGGTAGAGTTAGCCCAGGAACTTTAAATTATCTTAATCGACCAAATTATAACTCAATTTTTTTAAAATTTTTGTAAGCAATGTCAGGAAGAAATGCCGTCCCGAGAAATGAAGCAATGGACAAAAAACAGAACACCAGCCAGCAAAAACATAAATTTCTACCTTCTTAGGAGCACTACCAAAGGTTGGCTCCGAGATACTTCTGTTAGGCATTTTGTTCTCAGCAGCCCGCTCATTTATGGGTTCCACTGAAGCTGATGGCTTTAATGAAGACATTGCCATTGTTGACTGACTGTTCGATACTTTAAGGCCTCCTGGTTGAGAAGCATATTCATTATGTTGAGCACCGCTATGTGATGTTGAAGGTACAGGTGGAGGTAGGCCTCCAACAACACGATGAGCGGTACTGTCAATGAAGGTAAGCAATTTACCAACCAGTTTGGTTGGAGCCAAATTTGATCCATAACCACCCTGTACATGATATATCTTCACATATAAGAAATCAAACCTCTAGCTTCATTGATGAAAAGAATAAACGTTCGAGAGAAACCTGCTGGTGGGTTCTAATCCTCTCCTCAAGAGACAACACTAATTGTCTCCACGTGTCCACTTCTGGTGCTCTACCAGTCTTGAGAAACTTCAAAATTGCATGGCAGTACCTAAGCCAATATAGTGTGAAAAGACCAAAGGCCATTTTGCAGAAACCATAATTAACTTATTCATTTTTTTGACAAAGTAAATTACCATACTTCAATATAAAGCAATTATTCTTACTTCAAAGCATCTGCAACTTTTCCAACTTCAGCCAGCATGTGGGCATATATAAGCTTATATGGCTGAAAAGGTAGGAGGAGAAACTGAGAATTCCCAAGCACCTTTGAGTACTCATGTAATTCTGTCCTCTGCCCACATATTCATAAAGCTTGTTCATTTACATTATTCAGAAAAATAGTTGACAGGAAAATAAAGGAGTGCAAATGTATTTCCAAATAACTTGGTAACAATGGTCACGATCCACAAAATAATCCATGAGCTACCAAAGATGCTGCTTTTGAACAGACTGAAATTCAAACTTTACAAGCTAAATTCAAGCTGCCAATAAGAATCAAAATCACACATTCTAGATAATAAAATACTGCATCAGCTTTGAAAAATCCTAATTTAGAATTGATATATGAGACAAAGGGTAATCTAGAACACCTGTATAGCCTCAGGGCTGGCAAATGTTCGTGGAAATTTCAAATGATCTGCACCAATAAGACAGAGTCTTGCAGCATCTGAATATGGTTCAATGCTGGCTTCTGCAACTAAATAACATATGTGTGCAGCAGTAGTCTGTACAATTACATCAGAGTCAGGGAGAGAGCAGAGAAAAACATAGATCTTCTGGAGAAAAAACAAAGAGAAAAAGACTCAATATAAATGAAAGCACATGTTACGTACCTCCCCATGCTCCTTCCATAGGCAATCTCCTAGATGAATGATGACAAGCTCATCATCTTTTGTTCTATTTGCAGTTATGACAGCTAAATTCTCTTCCCATTCCTCTAACATGCAGTTAGCCCCGCTCTGTAGTACACAATATAAGATCATTAAACTAGCTGAAGCTGTTTCATAAAAACAAATAAGTAAATCAAAATTATAACCAAAAATAAAACCCTAGCTGAAGCAAAATTATTTTGAAGAACTAGAAAGATATAAATCAACTAATAGACGTGTTCAAGGGTTCTTATTTTCATCATATTTTTAGGGCTGGGAAAAATATTAGAAAAAAAAATAGATAAATTTGAGTATTACATGTTATCGGCACTACTTGTAGCTAAGGACTAGGATCTCATACATTTAATATGCATTTGATGCAAAGCAATTCAATTTTGTTTCCCCAAGCTTCACAATGTATTGATTTGACATACATATTTCAATTTAAATCCAGATTCCAGATTGAGCTTACTTCATGCCTTATTTCTATGGATAAAAAACATATGTCACAGAGGAAGCTAGAATTCCCACACTTAAACATTCATAATCCTCCCCCAACAATACCATAACTTAATATTTGTACACCTCAATGCTAAGAATAGATGAGAGATTCAAAACAATAGATCTAAAGGTCTCACATCCATTAGAACCCTGTACATTGTTTTCTCACATCCATTAGTACTCATATTATCACATCACAACCTACCATGCCATATCAATAAGAATATTGGCCATGGGGTAATCTGCTAATTTTTCCCCCCATTGCATGATGCTTTCTTGTTAAAATGGTCTCACCTTTGTTAATTGTTGCTGAACTTGTGTGCCATTAGTACCATGAGCATGTATATGGATGTTCTCATACATTTTAATTTTACCTAAAAAAAGGTTACAACTATCATGATTACAAAGGTCCTGTTTTCCCTTAACCAATTAGGATACATCATTTGATTTTCTATGAGAACATGGTGTTTTGAAAAATAGGCCCCGTCTAGTATAGTAGTTTAACAACATGTTTTCAATTTTTAAACAAGATTACACGCATTTTCACACATTTTTTTATCCACACGTATTTCCAAAAAATATAAACAACGTTACTAGAACAACATTACCAAATGGGTATTTCACCAGAAACAGCTTCTAGAAATAAGTTTGGTAGCGCATTTTTACATTGTTTTATGTTTTTATGAATTTTAAAATAGAAAATTTTTTACCAATAAAAAAAAAATAAAAAATAAAAAATAAACAGGCCCAAAGATTTCCAATTGATTGCATGAAGCCTATAAAACCTTATTCTCTCCCTGTTTTAGATTTTTCATCTTTTTAAAATAATTTGTCAATTAGTTCTAAATCAAATGGCACTTCCTTCTTCCATGAGAACAGATACAGTGAGGGTGTGGGTTCAAAACTCAGTAACAAGATTGTACCTAGTGCACAAGGCTCCTGTTTTGCAGGGCCTAGTAGAGGTTGTTGGTAGATAGCTTTAACCTCAATTTTTGGAGAAGCTAATTCTCGGATTCAAACTTGTGACACTTTCCTTGAACGAATGGCACTTGCCATTCTTCTAGGGTTCAAAGCTCATTGGAAATTCAAAATACTTTAGGGTGTGTGTGTGTGTGTGAGAGAGAGAGAGAGAAAGAGAGAGAGAGAGAGAGAGAGAGAGAGAGAGAGAGAGGGGTTTAATGGATTATGTCCTTAAATTTTGCTTTATCAACCCAAAGTATCTTTCACTTTATGATCTTGAAAACATATGCATTCAAGGAACAATTCCCTATTCACTATATCAAGCTTCAGACCTACTCCTCCACACCCCCAATAAATACATATAACTTTTTTGAAAAAAAAAAAAAAAAAAAAAAAAACAGATCATAGGCATCAGAATAGTATCAGCTTATAGGAAACAGGAAACTAGCAGGCAGGATCAGGAATGAGACCTAAGTATTTCACATCTAAAAAAAGGTTTCATAACAAAAAACACATTCAGCAAAAATATCAAAGAAACCAAAAAATAGCAAGCCCAAGTATTTCTTGTCTGTAGCAACATTTTCATGACAAAAAACACATTCAAAAATAAATAAATAAATAAAATCAAAGTAATCAAAAATAGCAAAGGCAAATAAATTCATCAAGAACAAAAAACATAAAACCTTTTCAGCACAAGTCATTGAGTTAATATATCACCTTGACAGGCTGTTGAAAAAAATCTACAGAACCGGGTAAGGTGCTACTAGTAGTTGCACTAGAAAACACTTCTGCAGGCTGCCCAGCAATAAGCAGGCATAAAGTCCGCAATGGTGATCCAGCTATGAATTGGTTAAGTGCCATTTGCTTCACAGTATCAACATAAAACTGCCAGCATTTCAAAATGAAAGAAGATATTATCAGCATCAACTACATGTATACTTCTGGTAAGGATTTTTAATATGCAGGGAAGACGTGTGAAGAAAGCTCAAATCTGATGGCAAGAACCTGATCCCCAAGTTGAGATGCAAGAACAAGTGCCGGTCCCCACAGTTGACCTCCCTGTGCACATTGCAAAGCCTCTTTCTTCCTACCAGAGACAAGAAGACTCTGAACCTCAAGTGCAGTAGCCTTGAACAGATCAATTAGTAATGTTAGTTTTAAGAGTCATGTTAACGGATGCTCTTAGGGAAATTGTTAATAAACCATAATAAGAATGTTTTGACACCACTTTCATAGGAAATATAAAAAATTGTCAACAACATTTATTGTATCATTCTCCCAATAAAATGTTTCTAAAAATAGTTCCTAAAGAGCATTGGTTAACATTTTCCTAGTTTTAAATGGCATTAAAATATTCAATGTCGCAAAAGGCATTAACTATATAAAACTGGGAGAAAAAAAAATATGGATACCTGAATTTGTGCTTCAGAAGGCAAGCTCTGCAAACAGTGTGCAAGTGCACCATACGCACTCTTTCTTTTGGAAGTTGTAAAGAGCTTAGCAATAGCTGACTCAGGACAATCACTTTCCTAATTAAATTTAAAAAGCCAGGAAAGATCAATGGCCAGTAATCAAACTCATGAGAAAAAAATTTGAATTGATGTCTTTCGGAGAAAATTTATGGGCTTCACAATTACATTTTACGATACATATTAAGAAATTAAGATTAGAAATATGTTTTATTTTAAAAGTAACCTGTAGCATACAAAACACATCCAATTTAAATGAAGTGTTCAATGAAATACTAACTAGCCAGACACTTCAAAGCATTCAAAACAATAATAAATACAAGTACACTCGTTGATATTTATTTAAATGTAAACAGCAGGTAATGGGTGAATAAAAAAATTTGTGATAGGACATTTCATTGTCCCATGAAATTTGAACAGTCTCTCCTTAGTTTAATAAAAAAATACATCATCTTTAATGAGGCCAGCAAAAACTCCATCACCATAATTAATGGGAGGGGCTTAATTTTAATAATCCTTGAAAATCTACTGCACTATACTTTCCTAAATATGGCTGCCACTCAAGGAAATTTTTTTTTTTTTTTTTTTTTTCGAGATCAGATATCCAGATAGGTTGTGTGTAAATAGAACTATTAGGAACAATTAATTTCCGATCTTACCTTCAAGGCTTGATCAGTGCCAAAAGGTGATCGAAGTTTTCCATAATATTGACATGATATTTTCAGCAAAGAAAAAAGCAACCTAAGATCTTCGCTTTTCTTATAATCCACGATTGGAGATTCACAGGTAGCAATCTTTTCATCAATCCATTTGTTTAACTCCTTACTTCCAACACTCCCACCAACCAAGGGACCAGGAAAAGATTGTTGGCACAATGCATAAAAATAATCACAAGCTCCCAATCCAAAGCTTGAAGAATCATTTTTGTCCATGACAACTTCCATCAAGTTGAGAACATTAAGCACACCTCCTACAGAGTCCTTCACATGAAAAAACACCAACACTGATTATAGGAAGTAGCAACACTAACAATAAGTGTCAAATAATTTTGTAGTAAGAAAAGAAAAGTAAAATTAGATATTGAAATCAGAAGAAAATAAGATCTAACCTGGCTTTCATATGAGTTTCTGAGAGAAGAACTATTATCTTTCATGACTATAAGTTTCCCACCAAAACCAAAAGTGACTAGAGCATGTGGAGGCCGTCCTGCAGATGACCTCCCCTCACTAGGCGCATAAGAGAACTGAGTTCCACTCTGTAGCAGCTGTTGTGAAAAATTCACCGGTTTCTGATTACCCAAGTGAGCAGGTGAGAAATGCATGTGTTGATTTAGGTCCTTGGCCTGATTTTGGTGCTGATAAAAATTTTCATCAGGAATAAAGCTTTGAAACTCAGCAACCCTACGGCCGCCATCCACACTTTGATTTGGCTGTTCATACTGAGCAAGTGATCCACGTGGAATGAACCCTGACTGTTGATCCACAGAATCAGTTAAATGACCAGTGGAACTGTATTGGTTCCCTAATTTCTGGTTTTCAGTAAACCCAATTGTGTCGCTCTTTGCAACATGTTGAGTTTGCCACATATTCACAGTTTGGTTATTGTAATTGCTCGCAGATCCATCCCAGTTTGCAACATGTTCTTGACTAACTAGACTTTGTGACTGATGATTCTCCACATTCTGATTTTGATACTGCTGATTATAATCTACACTTGTTAACTGATTTGAAGCTGGAGTGTATGTTTCCAACAATTTCCATTCTTTAGTGATGCTGTCATAGTACCAATCAGGATAATTGGGATCAAATACCATATGAGCTGGGTATTGCATATTTCCTTGGGAAATCTGATTCCAGTGAGAGACACTGCCAGTTGTAGATCCGTCATCCACAGTTCCAACAACAGACTGAGCCTGAGCTGTTTGCTGCTGATAATAACCACCTACTGTGTGGTCTGAAAGAACTGCATTTGCATTTGCATTTGCATGATCATTTGCATTCACATTAATATCAGCACTTGAACTTGCATTTGCATCATAACCCTCCAACTGATACCATTGCCCAGTGTTTGTGTCATACTTCCACCCCGGATAAAGATTTTCCCAATTCTGACTACTACTCAAATCCTGACCATCTATATTCTGCCCCATAACTGCCCCATAGTATTGACCTTCTTGATGTTGCCCATAATTGGATGCCCCCAAATCAGCAACTGGGTTTTCCGAAACACCATCCACAAAATTAGATTCTGTCCCCAACTTGCCCATATTCGTTAAATTCTCAAATGGGTCTTGCGAGTTATCTTTCAATTCACTAAAGAATTCCGAGTACGTCCCAAATTCACCACCATTATCATCCACCTCCGACTCAAATGAACTCCACTGAACAATTTTCACACCCGTTCCCACAGACATGCTACTCTCATCCACCGAACTATGCAATGCACCTTCCTCCCCTTTCCCCACTTCACTAACCTCATTTGTTTCATTGGGTATCACTACTGATGGAATGCTCTCTTCGCCAACCACACTTTTAGACTCATCAGTATTACCGGGTACCAATGAATTGCTCACTTCACGAACCACATTTTCCTCATTGGCATCCAATGATACAGCAGACACAGCCAAATCTTCATGGCCCATTTCATCATTGACCTCAAGACCATCATTGCCACCGGAGTCAACTCCGGCAGCCCCCACTTCGCTAATCCTTAGATTAGAAACCGCTTTTGCCTCAGCTAAAGCATCATTCTTTACAACACTAGGCACAGATCCAGGAAATTCAATCTCATCATTAACAAGTTTATCAAAAAAATCCTCATCCGTCTGATCCTCCACCTCAAATGAAGGAGAAGAAGCCATCTATTATCTATATATATTTATACAGCAACACCCCTAAACCTCAAACAAAAAACCCCACAACAAAATCAACTCCAATCAATCCTACTGTTCACAATTCCTTCACAAAACACAAACACATTGACAAATTTTGAGCTATGAATTTCTGGGCAATCCAAATTTGTCACAAAATAAATAAACAAATTACCATTGACCCATCTGAAACAAACCCAAAATACAAAAGATCTAGGGGTTTATAGTTTATACAATCTCTAAAAAAAACTATATTTTGACTTTGGTTTTGGCATGGAAAATTTTCAGCAAAAACCCACAAAGAAAAGTACTTGCAAATTGCAATTAAAGCATTTGATTGAGTGATAAAACTTCAAATGATGAGAGAATGAGAATTGCTTACCTGTCAGATTAAAGGGTACAGAGAGAAACACAGAGAAAGAGAGAGAAATGGGCAACTGAGACAAAACATGGATTTGGCATAGCAATAGCAGTAGTGGGAAAATGGGAAAACGAGAAAACAAGAGAAAACACCGCACCCACCAAAAAGTTTATAAATTTTGGTTTTTTTTTTTTTTTTTTTTTAATATTATATAATATATGTTGCCCCACGTGCCACTGGTGTATGAGTTTTTTAGGTGCACATGATCATGGGTCTTTTTAGTGGAAAAATGATGGGTAGGTATGTTGATTTATAGATTTTACTTGGTTGACTTTTCTTTTCTTTTTTGTTTCATTCAAGATATAGTTTAGATATAATTGGCATTATATTAGATTACCATATGAATTAAATTTAATCTAATTATACCCTTGAGCAGGTACTTGTGTGGTTCAGCGTGACCTTAATACGAAAGTTCCAAGTTAAATTTATTACATTATCGATACATGAGATTTCTAGATATTTCATGAATGTAATAAGTTAAACAGTTTTGTTAAAAGTTAGGACACCACTTCCTTATATATATAAAATAAATAAATAAAATCTAATATCGATAAAATTCTCTCTCTTTTTTTATAATGTGTTTAAATTTAATTAAAAAATTCGAGGTAGTACACCTTAGAAACTATACTTATTCTTTCATTTATTATACTTGCCAAAAATAAACATTCCAAATTCTCAACTTTTTTCACAAATTTTATCTGAAATCTTCATACATTATTAGATTGTGATTATGATTGGTTGCTTGTCATTTTAAATCTTTATCTTCATATAAACATTCTAAGATTGCGATTGACTGCTTATTATTTTTACATAAATTCATCATATTTTTCCATCACTCTAGTCAACGACATCAAATAGTTGTGAAATTCGGTGTGGAATAAGCTATGGTTCTAGAATTTGTCCTAGTTGTATGGAATCCTAAATCTTTATCTTAGAAAAAAAAAAAGATTTTAGTTTGAATATCTTTACTATAATTGCCATAAACTATAACCAATTCAAGACAATTAAGCTATATATACATCGTTAGTCATTACTATACAGGGACGGAGCTAGAACTTGAAGTTAGGGGGGGCAGTTTTATTGTTAGTTCCGTGCGATGGCTCTAGCTTCCGACTCAGTTGCTTAACAACTAATGAAGTTTTTTTTTTTGTGTTTTTTTATGTGTGCATCAATGTATGGACAAAATTATTTTGTTTAAAATTTTTTAAAGGGTCAAGTTGTTTGTTTTAGGTAAAATTGGTTGATTGAGTTTTTTTTTTTTATATAGCTTTACTATTGGTCATTTTTGTTGTTGAATAATTTTTTTGGATTTGTTTATTTTGTTTTAGATTTTAGATCTGGCTTTTAAAAGGAGGAAAATACTAAAATTACAAATTTTTTTTACAAATTAATAATGTAGTGAGTGGTTATTAGTAAGAAAAAATGTGATGTAAGTGATGAACCCAGATGCAAACAAATAAAAGTTTACTACCACAACAGTTTGTAAAAATGTTTTAGAAAATTTAGTGGTTAGAGTAGTTCTCCTAAAAGAATCAATGATAATATAAAAGGGTACAAAGTGTGATTTTATAGAACAAAGTTGCTAAAATTGGTGACTATACATATATTAATTAAAAAAAAAAATAGGGGAGGCCATTGCCCCCCTAGTCCAAGTCTCCCTCCGTCCCTAACTATATATAGAAACTCAAGATCTTTGTGATGAACTGATGATGGTTAGTTTTAAATCTTTTGAAAGGAAGATGGGGATAGTGAGGACATCAATGAGTGATGGTAGATTGGTGACTGGTAGTACATCATGGTATTCATGCAAATGTATTGTAAGATCTAGTTGTGGTTTTGACCTTAGCAACAAAAAAAAAAAAAAAAAGCTTTTTTATATAATTTCTTGCCAAATAAATTCAAGTCACCCTGCTCTCACCCTCTCCAATTGTTCTGTCAACAATAGATAATGATACTCCAATCCCAATGACATTTTGTATTAATCACTTATCGTTTTTACATAAGGTTGAAATCCACAATTAGGTTAATACAATATTACGCATAGAATGGGTTTTAATGTATTTTCTGTGTTCCTTCATATACTCCTAAGAATAATTTCTCAATCTACTTATTTTTAACTAAATGGATAGATAAGGGCTGTTTGATACATGTGTTTAAAAACTGAAAATTGTTGTTTAAAAACTTTTGTGAAAATACTTGTAGATGAAAAAGTGTGTAGAAATACGTGAAATATTGTTTAAAAATTGAAAATTGTTGTTTGGAAACACTTACCAAACACCCCATAAATGTCTTTAGCCAAAAGTTAAGTATACTTGATCGAAAGTTAAGACATATGGTTTTTTTTTTTTTTTAAATATATTGAATTATTCATATCGAACAAATATAGATTTGCCTTATCAATTTCTAAAATAACCATACCTAAACAAATCGATTTTTTTTTCTCTGCACATAAAATTTGATCCAGTTTCTATTTTTACTCTATTTTTAATTGAATTCACATGTACATAATACACATTTATGATAAATATCTCTTCTAGTAAGTATTATCTAGTATCTACAGGCCTCCCATTATCTGGTTTTGCCACCACATATCCCCTTCATTGATTTATATTATACTACAAATTAAGAATAAACAAAAATCGGAAAAATGTACACTTAAAGTTTTCAAAATTCAACTCAAAGTTCACATTTTCTTTTTATATGTAGACCTTACTTTGTAATCTCAAGATTCTCAACCAAAATCATACCGCTGCATCACACCAGCATGTGTAGTGCCCATTTCAATTATTTGCCTATTTTCTCAGGTCTAAGGGAAGTTGTCATTATCGCTTGTGGGACAGGGGTTCGTACATATATATATATATATATATATATATATATATATATATATGTTATGGTTTTCAATTAGTTAACCAATTTAATCAAGTTAGCTATGGCTACATTTGTCACTCATTCTCGTATAACAACATCACAAACTGGAAAGAATGGAAAGGGATACCAAAAAAAAAAAAAAAAAACACTTTTTTTTTTAATGAAGAATCAACAATTAATGATACCTTACAAGTAGGAGTTAAGAGTTTTGATGAAGAATCAACAGTTAATGATACTTACAAGTAGGAGTTAAGAGAAAAGGCACAGGGCAATATAGCGAGGTGAATGTGTGAAGCAACAATTTCATTCAATGCTGTCAATTATGATAGCTTCAAAAAAGTTGCAATTGAATCCATGGGTGATGCATAATTGGCATGAAGTCACCAAGTTACCATGAAGCAAGGGTTCCTTTATTGAAAAAGGGGGTGATATAATAAACAGCCATAAATAAGAATGGGATGTTCCATTATGTCTAATAAATGGCAAGACAAAAGTAATCAATCTTTGATAATTATTATAATAATAATAAATAAATAAATAAAGGAAAATGCTAACGAATGAACTTAGGCCAATAGTTAATAATCCATTTAAAAAAAAAATTTAAGGAAAAAAAAATAATATTTTGACAGTTTTTTTCATTTCTTATAAAAGTGGTATCAAAACTTTTCTAAAATAGATTGTTAACCATTGTCCTAAAGGCATCCATTAGCATGATCCTAATAATAATTAGTGAATTATTCTGATGGAAACATGCTTATTAAGTCTATTAATGCGTCTTTATATATAAAATGGTCATGTTAGCAGATGCCCCTAGGGCAATTATTAACAAACCATGATAGAAAATTTTTAACATTACTTTCATGAGAAATATAAAAAATTGTCAATAATATTTATTATCTTATCATTCTCCCAATAAAATGTTTCTAAAAAAGGCTCTTAAACCCTAAGGGCATTGGTTAACATTTCCCTATATAAAATTATAAAGATCAAAGAGAGGATGTCTCAACTACTTGATAGCATTGTGGAGAAAATTGGAGCATCTAATGCAGGGACAGAACTATGTTTAGACTAAGGGGCCATGCCACCCACCCCACCCCCCCCCCCCCCCACTTTTTAAAAAAATTTTACTTTTGTATGCATATAAATAAAAATTTTAAAATATGATCCCAAAATTTATATACTTGGCCCCCCTCTCCAAAAAAAATTACAAATTAACCCAAATAGAAAAAATATTTGACCTACCCTTTTGCCCAGTTGTCCCAAAAATAACCCAAAAGAAAAAAAAGAAAAAAAAAAAAAAAGAATACCCTTATGGCAATATAGCAAATTAGACTCTTCCTTCTCTAATTTGACCTCTCTCTTCTCTTAAATATCTCCTCAATCCTTTTTCTGCTCTTTGAAGATATGTTGTGTGAGCCTGTGAGGCAGATCTTCTATCAATTTCTATCTGATAAATGCTAGTAACTGATATTGTATTAGTGTGTAAACTTGTGGCTATCATTTTCATCGAGAAAAATAAAATATATGTGGCACGTGTTTGCTATAGTGCTAGATGGAGTAATATATGTGTCAAATTTTGGTTCAAAAGAAGTGAATGTTCAATTAGTGTGTAAAACACTAATGAATGTTTAGACCTCTAATTACAAAATTATCAATGTAAGCTTATATTCAAACAATATATGTACGGAATATGAAATATAAGCAATACCCAATTTGGTAAACTACTTTAACACATAATTAATCACAAACACAGCAGCAATTAATGGTTAAAGAGTAAGGGAAGAGAGGTGCAAATACAAGGATAACACCGGCACGTGTTATCGAAGAGGAAACTGAAGAACTTGGCGAAAAACCTCTCCGCCGCCCTCCAAGTGGTGAAATGATCCACTAAAGAATAAAGTTGGGATACATGAATAGCAATAGACCCTCCAAGCCTAATCTACCTGATGCACCTAAGCCCTCTAAGCTTCTTACTTCAACAGGGTTACGCCTAACCTTGTTTTCATTAGCTTTCCGGATCTCGCAATAAGCTCCATATTACATTCGCCATCTTTGGCATCTTCCAATGCTTCCCAAGCTCGAAAAACACTCTCAACACTCTAAATGGGTGTAGGTAGTGTTTGGGTACAAATCTCCTCTTAATGGGTATAACAATAGGAGAGGGAATGAGAAAAGACTACAAAGATTTCTCTCTAAAAATGAGTAGCTCGCTCTCTAATAAGGTGGGTGTGTTGTAGAAATCTCTTTTAAGGTTTTTCTCTCAATAGGTTCCTTTTTCTCAACACCTTACATTTCGTGGGTATAAGGGTATTTATAATGGGGTATGAGATGGAATGTGAAAAGTCAATTTTCAGCAAAACAGGGCATTTTGGCACTCGACCTCGTGACTGGAATGAGTCACAAGTTTGAGTTGTAAGTTAACTATCAGGCCAGATTTTATTTTTTGTCCTATAGTGCTCTAGCTGTCGTGACCCTTCAGCTTCTTGCATGCTTCACACATGTGGCACTTTGGCGACTTGCAAGTCGCGAGATCCAGTTGCGAGACTCTTCTTGAATGCACACAACTTGAGTTTCTTCACACTGTCTCACACACAACTCTTACATTATTCCCATTTAAATACAGAGTTTCTACATGCTGAATTACAAACAAATTTGGCACAAAATAAAACCAACACATGGTTGATTAAATTCAACCTTACAAGAAGTAACTAATGAGAAAAGCTGTACTCATCCAAAAAAAGAAAAAAAAAGTGTAAGGTATGTCAAAATAACACATAAAGAGTACTCATCTACTATTTATTTAATTAATTTTGAGATACTTTATTATTTCCCTATCTTATAAATCTATTGTTCTAAAAATTAGTTCTAAACAAAAACCAAATAAACATTGATTTTTACATTGGATTAAATCTCATGACTTTACAAGTCAAGAAATTGTTTGAATGTTATGTAGATGTAGAATAAATCCTTATAATTTATATGACTTTTTATATGATTTCTAGATAATGAAAAAATCAACTATAATGTTTGATATTTTGAAAGAAAATACAAATAAATTTGAAGTCATTACTGATATACTATTTTCTAAAAATCATCGAACAACATTTTGAAGAATCACTATTAATGAAATAAGTATTAGTTCATTGCAACATGATTATATATTTTTGTCCACAAATACGTGTTTAAGATGTTGATATACAATACGAAATTCAATGAACTTATAGTAAGCTTGGCCCCCCAACTGCAAATCCTAGTTCTGTCCCTGATCTAATGTTGTAGAAGTTATAATTGATAATGTGATAGTCGGTACAAGAAGTTTTTTTCACTTCTTAATCTAAAGAAATTAAGAAATATTATTCCTTTTATATTTTCATTTTTTTAATATAATTTGTTACTGATTATCATACTTTCACATTTTTATTTTACTACAACCATTATTGGAGGCAAAATAACCTCATTTTTATTGGATAATATTTGCTACCCATTGACTGGATTTAATTTTGGAAGACATTGCAAAGCTTCGTACAATCATGAGAACAATAAACATGATAAGATGCTTTATGGGACAAAAGAATTTGCTTTAGGCCTGCTAAAACCTGATTTGCTATTTCCTTTCTCACATTATCAAATGGTCATGAGTCAAAAAGATTACTTGAGAAATATGTTTACTTTTTAGGATTGGACATGTAGTAAATGGTTTAGGGATAAACAATGAAAAAGATTGGTTCAAATTTTTCTAATGCCCTTCATTTTAGAATAGCGTTGTCTGTAATCATAAAGTGACATGTCCTCTTGTTCACGTGCTTTGACTAGTAGATAGTGACAAAAAGAACCAGTCATGTATGAGGTTATATATGGATCAAGTTAAATAATTAATTGTCTCTTCATTTAAATAAATGAAAGATAAATACTTTTAGGCATTTAAAATACTGTAATAGATTAAAGGTGGTAATGTTAACTCCATCTCTCTTTGCATGCATATGAGTACTTACCGAATATTTTTATGATGCCTATAACACCCAAAAATTTTCAATTCAAAAGGTCTATATTTAATCCACCATAGAAGGTTTTGTGGGGGCCTTTTCTGGTAGGATTGGGCTACCTCCTGCGGTAACGGGCTGGGCTGCCTCCTGCGATGGTGGGCCATAGTGTTTCTGAGTAAGGGAGCTGGGGCCGGTCCAATTGCAACTCAACTTGGGCCGGTTTGTGCACAAACTTATGCCACGCCTGCTAGGAACAAGTTCTTCGGCAAGCAGAATCGTAGCAGACGATCTATGACAGGCTAGACTGTTGCAGAAGTTATGGCAGGCTAGACTGTTGCAGACAAGTTATGGCAGGCAGATAATAATGACTAAAAAACAGAGTATTCTATTTACTCAAACAGACTGTTATGTATTTCCTGTTAGTAAAACATGATTATTGTCACAATGATACCAATCATTAAGGAAAATAAAGAGAGTAACACTGATTAATTTGAATAGGCAAAATATTAAGTTATAAGTTTTGTCTGCCGCAGCAAATCCAAAGAGGGGAGAACGCCTCTTCTCAATGCAAATAATCCCCCAGGAAGAATCCTGCTATGGGAATTAATGGCTTTGAGGGAGTCGGCCCTGAATGGTTATAGTCCCGCTAGGGAAAGCTCTCGTTTGCATTCTTTGGAGGAAAGGTGAGATTTTGAAGGGGGAGAAAGGGAAGCCGATCTATTGGTGCATGCTCTTTCGAACTAACTCTCTCCTTTCTTTCTTAGTTTTCTTTCCTTTTTTTCTCTCTTTTCGTTCTAATCTTTTTTCCTTCTCTTCTTACTCTGTTTTTTTTTCTTGTTAATTCGTCGTGAAAAATCCCCTGTTTTTCCCTTCCTTCATACAGGGCACGGCAAGGGCCTCTTTATAGTGCCTGCCGTGACCAGTGTTTTACTGTTTTGCCCCTTAACCGCCTTTGTCTGGTCTGGGTATGCCTGCCAATCGTACAAAACCCCTGCCAGACAGAGGCGGATCCATTTTGTCCATTCTGTGCGCCGCGGACTCATTTTGTCCTTCTGCGTGCCGCGGCCTTTCCTGCCACGATGTTAATTTCCTCTCTCCTCACACTCAGAGCATGCACTCAACGGTTCCCTCTCAAATTGCCTCTTTTGGGTGGTCTATCATCCCAGCAGGACGTACCTCCCAAAAGAGGCTTGAGCAGAGGCCAAAAATAGATCCTTTCCCCTCTCCCCACCACCAAACCACACCCCCTTTACCTCTTACCTCTGGCCCATGGCCCCACCATGTCCTGTATTGGCTGGGTACAGGCTGGTGGCGCCTGGGCCTTGCGCGTGCTTCCCTCTTAAATTTGTCCAAGAGGCTGCCTGCTGCTTATGTGTCTGCCGTGACCTAGAGACTTTCCTTTTGCGTTTTCTGGCCTTTTATGTGGGCTTTCTTTTGGTCCTTTGCTTCAATTAGAAACTGGGCTTCGTATGATGATGGGCTTTATATTTCTTGTGCCTACCTTTTGTTTTTCTTTGCTGCCTGCCGTGTTGGCTTATAGTTCCTGCTGTAATGACTCAATCCTGCTGGGCCCCTTTTTGGGCCGGCCGTTTTATTCCTTTTCTCAGTGGCCTACCATAGGCACTGTTTTGTTTCCTTTTGTTCATGGGCTCCTATGTCCCTTTGTTTTCTTCTTTTGGGCATCCACGGCCCATTTGCTAATTCTCTTGGGCTTCCTCGGCCTGTTTGCTAATTCCACACTCCCATGGGCTTTGTTACTAACTTCATCCTTATCTTTGGGTTTTATGGGCCTGCCATAAATCCCTTACTTTCTTAGTTTACATTACCTTGGGCCTGCAGCGACCCTTTCTCACTTTTCTAACTCATATTCTGCCCATGGGATGCTATTTCTTTCTTTCCTGGCTTCTTTGAGCCCGTTTACCTTTTCAAGGCCCAAGTACATTGTTGGGCCAGTGACTCATTATTCCTGCCGCTTGGGCCTAATGGTCTTTTTTAACTATTCATAGTCAATTTGCTGTGGCCCTCATCATTGGGCTTTTCTTTCCATTGGGCTTTCCACAAATGGCCCTCAACATTTAGCCCCCTGAACATGTGAAACGCTTCTGCGATTCATATGTGAATGAAAGGACGCTTCTGCCCCTTTCTCATATTCTTCCTTCTTCTCCTTTTTCGCGGTTTTTTTTTTTTTAAGCTGTGGACCCCTTTTCATACATATACCCTCCTTCATGCTGCGAACAGAGTTGTCTCTTCGAATTTCCCATTTTGGCAGTTATTTTCAAAACAGAGCCGCCGCTTCATTAACTTCATTCCCTTCTGATGGCTGACTCTTCACCTCTTTTCATGCGGACATTAATGTGGGTATTTAAAAAAGAAATCCCTCTGTATTTTGGACACAAATCCCTTTCTCTCCAAAACGCACGCTCTTCACATCTTCTTCTTCCTTCAAGCCGACCGTACCCATTCTCTCTGGTTAAACTTTCCCATCATGTCTCCGGCAAAAAGTCCTGGTTCTTCTCGTCGCAAGGGGAAGGCGGTAGCCTTCGACCCCCCTGTCGTCTCCGAAGAGGTGGATCGTTCCGACTCGGAGCGGTCCATCGACGAAGAGGCGGAGCGCGACCCTAACGGCGAGTGCGCTCCTTTAATCGACCTGTGGTACGAAACCAGCCCTTACTTCCCAAAGGCTCCCGGCGAATATGTACCGCCGCCGCCAGGCCGTGTACTGATCACCCTCGTCCGGCGAGACCCCGACGTTTCTTGGGCTCCGTTGGCTTCCTCAATCCCCGATTTGTCCATCCGTCAAGGTATTTCACTTCCTGTACCCCTCCACTTTGAATTTGGGTCCGGCGCATCCCTGGGTTGGAAGGAGTGGGTCGATAGCGAACTTTCCGACACCGGATTTATGGGTTTATTGCAACAGGCCGGCGTTCTGAAGGCCGTGGTCTCTTCTCGTTGTTTGTCAAACTTTCGTGACCTCTATAATCTCCGCCACTTGGTTCGCCGGTGGTGTACTACTACTCATACTTTTTTCTTTTCCTGCGGCGAACTTACTGTAACCCTTGAGGATGTGGCCAACCAGTTGCTCTTGCCCATTCTCGGCGATACTGATCCTGCCACTTTGGAGCTTTCTTCTGAGGAGGAGGCCATCGAATCTGAACTAAGGAGAAGAATGGCCGGAAATGCCAAGCTATCCTACTGGGTGAGTTCTTCTTCCAAGTTTTCTGCTACCGCCCGCCGCGCGGCTTTTGTTGCTTTTTGGCTTAGTAAGTTTGTTTTTGGGGCCCATCCTCATTACGCCATAAAACCTTTATATTTTCGTTTGGCCATTAAAATATCTGCGGGGGTGAGCCTGCCGCTAGCCCCCATGTTTCTGGGGCATTTATACGTCCAGCTGGACATTCTCCATAACGATGAGCAGCAGGCTGGGTCCTGCCATATTGTCACCTCTTCTGTTCACTCTACCATACTTCAGCAATGGGTGTTTGAGCGTTGTGCTCAGTATTTGGCGAAGTGTAGGCCTGCCAGGTTTGCCAAGGAGAAATACCAGAGTTGCCCAAGGGAGATCACCGACTTCTGCGGCAGGTTTGAATCCGACTTTCCACTTGCTTTTCGTTGGTGTGGTCTGAAGCCGATAGGCTATTCTGTAGTTAACTCTTTTGATGAAGGCACAGGTTTTTCTTGGCGGGCATATAGAAATTTGGGCGTTGGTTATACTTGTGCGGATTCTGCCATGGGTCTGTTTGTTGATGCTGTTGGGACTACCACTCCATTGGTAGGTTTTGATGAGACTGGAATTACTTATCTCGCCGCCACCAACGCCGGCTGGCTGCCATACTTAGCGGATGAAGGTATTAGGTTTGTCCATTATCTTGCCAACCGGGTGAGGAGGCAATTTGGGTTGGACCAAGATATTCCTGAAGACCTTTCTTCCTTGATGAGGGCTCCCACTTCGGTTCACCCTTTCCTGCGGCCTACTGCCTTTGATTTTTGGAGGAAGCGCTTCGATGCCGTCACCGTTCCTGGTTCATTGAGGGAGGGTGTTTGTACCTTTCCCATGCACGGCTATTGGCGTGCGGTGATGGATTCGTTTGTCGCCGAGTTATCTGGGAGCCGTGGCTTTTCTCTCATTCCTCCTGAGGAGTTAAGTGCAGTTGCGTCGGCTAACCCCCGCCTGCTGCTTCCTTCCAGGTCTGTTCTGGCGTATGCTAGGAAGCAGAGCCGGTCAGCCATCTTTGAGTGGGATGCAGAGAAAAGAGGGTGGTTTTTGCATACTGGTGACTATCCCCCTGGTTGGGAGAAAAAGGTTAAAGTGATTAACCTTCCTGCTCCGAGTGAAAAGGTGCCTGCCAAACCCAGGTCTGCTGCCAAGTTCAAGTCTGCCAGCAAAACCAAGTCAGCCACACCACTGCCTCCTGCAGGTGCTCCGCCGGCTGTCAGGACTCGTGGTAGCAAAAGGAAAACCACTCCTCACCCTGTATCTGCCACTGAACGAAGAGTAAGTCCCTTTTTCCTCCTTTTATTTTCTTTTCTAATAAGATTTCTTAATTATCTTGCGGCAAACTCGCCAACCCTTTTTTTTTTTTCTTTTTTTTTTTAGTCCAAGTACAAGGAAGATTCATCAGCCACTCGCCCCATTTTTCTTGATGATCCTAAGCCTGAGGTGAGTCTCTTTTCTTTACTTCTCTTTCCCCTTTTTCTTTTTGCACGCATCTGCCATGGGCCCTCTGCCCCTTTCCTTCACACACATCATTTTTTTTTTTTTTTCTTTTACTTAACAAAAAGTTTCTCTTTTAGGAGGAACCTGAACCTTTATCCGTATATCATCCTACCGCCGAGGAGATTTCTGCTTCCATGGGTGTGCCTATGGAAGGCTTCTTTGATGGGGCCGAGGCGGTATTATCGACGCCTGCCCCTCCTGCTGCACACAAGGCTCCTGCCAAAACTCCCACCCCTTCTGCCGAGTCGGTACCTAGAGAGGGTACTCATGTTGAAGGGGTTGGTGAGACTACACCCTTGCCTGCTAAGAGATTTGCTTCTTCAGAAGGCGCCACTCCTTCCGCCGTTGCTCAGGCCGAGATTACTCCTCCCATTCTGCTGCTAGTGATCTCGTCCAGCGACCCTTTTGCAGATATTTCCCAGGCTACAAAGGGTAGTGCTTCGCTTGTTGTTACTCCTTCTTCCATCCCTGGTTCTGCCACCCGTGGCCTTGACCTGGACTTATCTTCAGAAGGGTCTGCTGACATTTTTGAGGATCCTGATGATGTACCTGTGTTGAAGAGGACTATTTCTGACTCTGATGAAGAGGGTAGTGCTTCGTCTGGACCTGACTTGATGGGTATGTATCTTCCTTCCTCTTCATCCTCCCTCTTTTTTTTGTATTTGCGCTTCGTTTGCATACTCATATCTCCACTTGCAGAAACTTCTAAAGAACCAGAGATTGCAGCAGGTGAGGGGATGACTGCTCCTACTTCCTCTGTAGCGCCTGCTCCTGCAGCACTCTCAGTACCTGTTTCAGCCATACCTGCTGCCCCTGTTCCTTCTGTGCCTGTGATACCCTTTCCTGCTACACCCGTAGCCCCCATTCCTGGTAATTTTTTTTTTTTTCATCCCCTTTTTCTTCTTCATTTTTTTTTTATATATGTTCCCTTGTGTTCCACTCCCCCTTTATTGCAGGTCCACTTCCTACTATTCCTTCTCAGTTTGAGGCAGGTAGCAGTAGTCATGTCGCCATTCCAGATGATGCTGCATCTTTCTTCGTTTGTTTTGATCAGCCGGAAGTGAATGACCTTGGTCCGGCAGAGTTTTGGGCTTCCGGTCCTCCTTACGTGGATTTTAATGGCTTTCGAGTCCCTCAGGACTGTGTTTCCCACTTAGTGATTGTAGGGGCCTTTTTTGTCGTTAAAGTGGGCTGCCTCCTGCGGTACCATTATTGTACTGGGCTGGGCTGCCTCCAGCGGTACTAGGCCCAAATATTCTGAGTAAGGGAGTTGAGACCGGTCCAACTGCAACTCAATTTGGTTCGGCTTGTGCGCAAACTATGTCTCATTTGCCAGGGGCACGCTTACGGCAGGCAGAACGTGGTGCCTATCCTCTGCTTCTGCCGCAGAAGGAACTTTTCTCCAATTTCTACCGCGGACTGAATTTTCTCCAATTTCTGCCGCAAGACTGTCTTTTTTCCAGTTTCTGCCGCAGAAGGAACTTTTCTCCAGTTTCTGCCGCAGGACTGACTTTTTTGCTATGTAGCAAAACTTTCTACTGTGCGATAAAGCTTCCTGCTGTACAGTAAAGCTTTCTGTTGTGCATTGAAGTTGTTTGCTGTGCATTAAAGCCTTCTGCCCTGCAGTAAAGTTTTCTGCCGTAGAGCCTTCTGCTGTGCAATCAAGCTGTCTGCTGTGCATTAAAGCTATCTGCGGTGCTTTAAAGCTATCTGTCGTGCTTTAAAGTTGTCTGCCTTGCAGTAAAGCCTTTTGCAATGTGAATGACTACTCTCTGTTTTTACTGCAGAAATACTTTTCTACTTCCTGCACATAAACAAATCTAAAGCCCAAAGAAAATACCCATCAAACAAATGTTAGTTTAAATGGGTTAGCATATTCTCAAGTATTTACATACATATATGAGTGTATATACTTATACGTATTCACATATACATATATAAAATACATTTTGCAGAACATGAGAAACAAGATATATGTATATATATATACTTATGGTAGGATAATGATTAGTTTGTGTCAACAGTGAAACACATAATAACAAAAAAAGAAGAAAGCTTCCGCAGGAAAGGTTTAGCAGTATAATAGCTAACACGGTAAATATAATGAAAAGGTGCTACAGCAGAATAACTAGTACAAAAAGTAAAGATACCACAGCAGGACAACTGATGCAGCAGACGTGATAAAAACGTGTTACGGCAGGATGACTAAATACAGCAGATATAATTTATAATGAGAGAAATAAAATATATTTGCAATCAAAATCAAGTATTGAATCTTCCCATAGGATAAGTGAACCAAGAAAGAACCCAAACCCCAACTTGAACAACCTTGTCATAGGCTCCTGCCATAAAAGTTGTGCATTTTGGAGAATAGGCCTAAATGGCTACTAGCTATTACTTTTGGAAACTTCAAATAGTGGGTTTGCTAAGAGGGAGGGAAAAGATGGTCTATTGATGCATGCCCCTATTCCTGCCACGTTTTCTCTCTTCTTTTTCTTTCTCTGTGTTCTTTTTTTTACTCTTAGTTTCTAACTACTATCTTGCTGTGGGTTGTTCCCCATTTTTGGTCTTTCTTTTTCCTGGGTACCTTTCTCTGGGTGCTTACTACTCTCTTACCATGGGTTTTCCTCCCTTAAGTACTTCCCTTCATTGGGTCTCACTCTTTCGGTGTTTTTTCTCTCTTCCCCTGTTTTTCCTTTTCTTCTCTTTTGGTCCCCTTTAATCTGCCGTGGTTACCTTCCTTTTATAGCAAACTGATTCAATGGGATTTCTCCCTTTTACCCCTAGGGCTTTACCAACTGTTTTTGGTTTGTTGTGGGCATCCTTTCAAGATTACCCACTCACCCATTGGTTGCTCCTGCCATTGCTCAGTACATGTCTGCTGCAACACTACTCATTTCACGACAAAATTCCCTTTTGTTTGTTCCTGCTGTATACCTCTACCTCACTACCTAGCTCTATGACATGCATCAGATGGTCTCAACCATTTATTACTTCTTTTAGGTAAAATACCATCCCAGCAAGATATCTTTCCCAAAAGAAGTTACGGCAGGAAACCAAATATAGACCCCCTTTTCCCCCCACCACCAAACCACGCCCTCTGAATCCCCTTGACCGTGGGCCTACTTCCCTTGTATTGGCTGGGTACAGGTTGGTGGTGCCCTGGCCCTTTTGTGTTTGCTTTGCTATCTTCTGTGTTTGTCTGCCACGCCGTTCCTGCCGTAGCAGATTAGTTCTGTTTCGTTCTGCTGCGTGTTTTGTCTTATTTCTTCACGCGTTTCCTGCTACGTTTGTTATTTTCCTTTGATTTGGCTTTTCTTTCCTTCACGCGTTTCCTGCTGCTGACACTTCCTGCCGTTCCTTGTTTCTTTTCACCGTGCTTCTCATATTAGTTCTCACGCCTATCTTTTATACAAAAGGATTTGGGCCTTGCTTTTTATTGGGCTTTCTTCCTCATGGGCCTTTGGGTATGGATTTGTAAAATTGGGCATCAATAGTGATGATCTACAGCAGTCACGGCAACTTTATGCAGGGCTTTCGTCTGGGCCGTTCTGCCAGGGAGCATTTCTTAAAAATGTTGGGATGTATGCTGAACGATATTGAACATAACTTCATCGACACTGTTTCTGCCGAGAGAATTCTGCAGTGCAGGAGCTTATCAGCGTAGGTTTTGCTGTGGAGTTTATCCTTGAGCATCTTCGTGAGATTGCCCGAGCCCTCTTTATGAGGAAAGTCCGTCTAGCCATCGAGGCCATAGATGTCCGCATCGAGCTTTTGAAGAAGGAGGTGGCTGATTTGGAGGGTCGCCGCGAGCAGCTATTTTCCGGCATTAGTGGACCTAGTCGTCTTGGGGATCAGAGTCTCATTTCTGGACTTTACTGATGATAGCACCGTTCCCTTTCCTTTTTTTGTTTCTCTGTTTATGTCATACAGAACACTTTTACATTTCCAGCCGTAGTTGCTTGGCTTGTGTTTGCCACACTTTGAGTTTGTAATGATGCTACACTTAGCTATTTCTTCTTTTCTTTTTTACTGCTGCTATAACATGATGCTAATATTTCGTACCTTTTCATTGCACACTCATGAAAGCACGTTACAACTTTTCTTGTGACATAATCACTTGGAGGAATAAAAGGAAAAAAATCAAAAAGAAAAAGGAAGACATAAACAGATAGTTGAGAAAATGTGGTCAACCACAAAATTTCCCTTTCTAAGCAAAATAACGCTTCAGCCATTTTCCATTGATGGGGTCCATCAAGTCCCTGCCATCTATTTGAGTCAGGCGATAATATCCGCTTTGATGTGCTTCTCTTATCACAAGGGGTCCTTCCCATTTTGGTGCAAACTTAGATGGTCCTGCCAGACCTCGCCTGACATAATCTGCCACTTTTAGCACCAGCTGTCCTTCCGCAAACACTCGCTCCTTGGTCATCCTGCCGTAGGCTTCAGTCATCTTCTGCCTGTATCTGCGGCTGCGCTCCTGGGCTTCTTCCCTCTTTTCATCAAGTTCTTCCAGGTTCTCAAGCCTTTCTGCTGCGAAGACTCCTTCCTCTTTTTCCTTTTCCTGCATCTGCATGACCCTTAAGGATGGTGTCATTATTTCTGCTGGACTCACTACTTCAGTTCCGTAGACTAAGGAGAAGGGTGAAAAGCCCGTGGCTGACTTTGGTGATTTTCGGTATGCCCAGAGAGCATTTGGCAGGTGCATTGCCCATCCTCCCGCATACTCTTGGCTCATTTTGTTGATGATTTTTATGAGGATTTTGTTTGTCGCCTCCGCCTGCCCGTTCCCTTGGGGATAGTAGGGTGATGATCTGTGGTGCTTGACTTGGTAGAACTCAAGCATTCTTCTTACATCGCTGTTGACAAACGGTGTGCCGTTGTCGCTGATGATCCTGTGGGGTACTCCAAACCTCACAATTATATTTTCTTTGATGAAGTTTGCTACTGCTCCGCCTGTGGCCTTGCGGAGTGGTATCGCCTCCGCCCACTTGGTAAAATATTCTGTAGCTACTAATATCCAAATGTACCCACGTGATGGCGGGTTGACTGGCCCCACCAAATCTAGCCCCCAGGTGTGAAAGGGCCATGGAGTGACCATGCTGTGCAAGCCTTGTGGATGGGTATGGATTAAATTGGCTTGTACCTGACAACTGTGACACTTCTTTACAAATTCTGCCGCGTCTTTCTTCATAGTTGGCCAGTAGTAGCCCATCTGCAGTAGACATCTGTAAAGCTTTTTCTTCCCCTGGTGTTCACCACATTCCCCAGAATGTACTTCTTTTATCATTTCTTTAGCCTTTTCAGGACCCAAACACCTCAAAGGGTCTCCATCATATCCTCTTTTAAAAAGGACTGTGTTGTGCAAGAAGTAATGTGTTGCCAACCTCTTAAGTTTGTACCTCTCGCTGTGTCTTTGTGGCAGGACACCTTCCATCAGGTACTGCATAAAGGGGGTCCTCCAGTCCTCGTTGACGAACACAGCATAACTCTCCTTCCTGTC
The DNA here is from genome assembly GCA_030820535.1 of Quercus parvula. Lineage (NCBI taxonomy): Eukaryota > Viridiplantae > Streptophyta > Magnoliopsida > Fagales > Fagaceae > Quercus > Quercus parvula. The sequence continues at coordinate 52,729,007 of JAUAME010000003.1, forward strand.
TGCCGCAAGCTGGCAGGTCCCACACTGGGTTTGTACTTGATCTGCGTCCTTACCCATGTTTGGCCAATAGAAGCCTGCTCTCTGGAGTCTGCGGTAAAGACTGACTTCCTCATAGGACCCACAGGTCTTGTCATGTATTTCCTTCAATTTTCTCTGGGCTTCCTCCAGGCCCACGCATCGGGATAAAACCCCACCTGGCATCCTGCGGTACAGCTCTTCTTTTACCAAAGCATAATCTTTTAACACCTTCAATTCTGCTGCGTCGTCCCCCTTTACCAAGGTCTCCTTTATGGGGATTCGCCAATCCCCTTCATCCTGTTCTTCCTGGAACTTTTCCTTCAATACTTCGATGATCGATTCCTTCCTCTTACTGACTTCTACGTTGGTGCTACTCCCTTCAAAGATTATCTGCGAACCCAGTGCGACTAACGCGTCTGCAAACCGATTTTCATTTCTCGGAGCATGTTCTATCTCAAAGGTTGAGAATTTCTCTTCTATCCTCTGGGCCATCGCTCTGTATGGAGCTAGGCTGGGTTCTTTTAAGGAAAAACTTCATTTGGCCTGGCAGACGACCAAGTTCGAATCTCCCAGCACTTTCAAATGTTTGACTCCCATTTCGAGCGCTGTGGCAAGCCCAGTTAGGTAGGCCTCGTACTCTGCCGTGTTGTTTGAACAGGGGAATTCTAATTTAAACGATAGTGCCACTGCCTTGTCTTCTTCATGATACAGAACTACTCCTACCCCTCCGGAATGGGCAGTAGAAGACCCATCGAATTTCATTACCCACTGTTCCCTGACCTCCTCTGCTATAGCGACTTCCCCTGGAACTTCATCGTCTAGTGGGAATTCTTCCTCTCCTGGAAACTGCGCTAACAAATCCGCTATAGCCTGGCTTTTCACTGCCTTAGGCATCCCCATTCTCAAGTCGTATTGTGACAATTGCAGCAACCACTGGGATATCCTGCCGGAGAGAATCGACTGTTGTAACAGAGCTTTAATGGCATGTGACTTAGTCATCAGCCATACTTCGTATGCCAAGAAATAGTGGCGCAATCTCTGCGAAGCATAAACAATGGCTAGGCACGCTCTCTCTGCCCTTGGGTAACGAGTTTCAGCGTCTTTTAAGGCGCGGTTGATGTAGTATATTGGCTGCTCAGTACCACCTCTGTCTTCCTGAGCGATTAGCGCGCCAATGGCGTATGAGTTGGTGGCCAGATAGAGTAACAATGGTCTTTTGTGAATAGGAGCCTGCACCGTGGGAAGGTTCATCATTATCTGCTGCAGCCTTTTGAAGGCCGTCTGCTGCACTGCCCCCCATTCAAAACTTTGCCCTTTCTTGAGCAACTTGGTGAAAGCAGAGGTAATTGATGCCAAACCAGGGATGAACCTTCGAATATATGAAACTTTTCCCAAGAAGCTTTTCAGCTCTTTTACTGTGGCAAGAGGTCTCATGGTTGCTATGGCTGTGGCCTTGGCTGGATCCACATCCACGCCTCTGCTGTGAACCAGGAAGCCCAAAAATTTCCTAGAGGACACTCTGAATGCGCACTTGAGGGGATTCATTCTTAGCTTAAAAGCTCTGCATCTTTCGAATACTCTTTTTAACACCCGAAAGTGTTCTTCCCTTTTTCTTGACTTGACCACTATGTCATCCACATAGTCTTCCAGCTCCTTGTGCATCATATCATGGAATATGGCCGTCATTGCCCGCTGGTAGGTTGCACCTGCGTTTTTTAGCCCGAAGGGCATCACAGTATAATAGAAGTTGCCCATAGGTGTCCTGAAGGCAGTTTTCTCTGCATCTTTTGGCGCCATCTTGATCTGATTATATCCACTGAAACCATCCATGAATGAGAACATGGCGTTTCCTGCCGCAGAATCTATCAGCAAATCCATGTTTGGCAACGGAAATTCATCTTTGGGACAAGCTTTGTTAAGATTCCTGAAATCCACACAACATCTTATCTGCCCATTCTTCTTCTTCACAGGTACTATGTTGGATAACCAGCGGGGATGCTGGATAGGCTTGATGAATCCTGCGGCTAGTAACTTCTGTACTTCTTTGACTATTTGCCCTTCTATTTCTGTGTGGAATATCCTGGCAGGCTGGGCCACCGGCCTGGCCTCTGGGTCCACATTCAACGTATGCGCGACAAGCCTGGGATCGAGCCCTGGCATTTCATTGTAATCCCAAGCAAAAACGTCTTTGAATTCTTTCAGCAGTAATATGAGTTCTGACTTCTCCGTTTCCGTTAGGCTTGCACTGATTGAGATGGGCCTTGGTTCTTGCGGATCAGACCCCAAGTCAACCTCTTCCAGCTCTTCCTCTGCCATAACCTGGATGTCCCTTTCTGTCGTAACTGCCTCATCCTTCCCTTCTTCTTTTTCCAAACTTCTTTCAACAACGCAACATGCCAAACTCTTGTGTTGCTCCTTTTGGGCGGGACCCACTTGCAATTCACCCGTGGGTCCCACGCACCTTCATAATTTGTAGATAATCTTGCCATCAAGACCTCGGATCTTGACACACCGAGGTACTTCATCCAGGTCTGCGGCAGGCGCTTCTTTTCTTTTCTTCTTTCGTGCCAGTAACTCTCTTAAGTCAGGTTCTGGGTCATCTTGAACATCTTTCCACCTAGGCACAAAGGTGCCTTGTGGTCTTGCAACCACGTTTTCTCCAGATGGGGCCCATTGGTCATAAAACATGGTTTCTACCAAGTGTGCTTCTGCCTGCTCGAATGGCGAAGGGTTTGCCGCTATGCGTATCATCCTGCCATTCAGTCTTCCCTTCACACATTGGTGGTAGGTGGACGGGACTAGTTGATGCTTGTGTAACCAAGGCCTCCCCAAAAGTACGTGGTAAGATACTTCCGTTCTGACTACGTGGAAGCGAGCTAGAGAGGCTATAGGACCCACTTTCAACCATAACTGAATGTGGCCTGCGGTGTATTCTCCTCTCCCACCGAATCCTGTTACTTCCATCGGGCATCCTTGGATCTTTCTTTCTGAAATTCCTGCGGCTTGTAAGGTGCTTAGTGGGATGAGATTTACGGAAGCTCCTGTATCCACCAGGGCCCTCTTGATAGGGATTTGATTTATAGATACTGCTAAGTAGAGAGGCCTTCGATGATCTGGGTGCCCTACTTCCATATCTTCACTGCTAAATGTGATCTCCGTTGATTCCTGCAGGAGGGCCCTGTCTTCTGATATCTCTGCTGACAGGCATTCCACCCCTGTGCCGGAGGCGATGCTCACCAAGGCCTCCGTAGCTATCTTTCTTTCTTTTGCCGTAAGCCCCAACTGGTCGAATAGATTTTTGAACTTGGCACTCTGCTGAAGGGTAGTAATGGCCGCGGCAGGCAGGGCCAAGTTCTCTTCCTCATCTTCTCCTGGGTCCGCACATATTACTACGGCTGCCACACCTTTTCCCTTGTGGTTTGGGAGTGGGTTTCTTTGAACTTCCTGCTGGGTCAGCTCTAATATGCCTTCTTTGATCCTGCGGTGCACTAGCCTGCGGAGCGCCCAACATTTTGCGGTGGGGTGCTGCACATAATTGTGCAAGCGGCAGAAGCGAGGATCTCTCCTTTCTTCTTCCGTTGGCTCTCTGGAAACCTGGTTGGGCTTAAAGACCCCATCTGCTATCCACTTGTCAAGTAGCACCTCCAGCTCCTTAGGAGTGCATGGCAGGGGTGGAGGTGTATCATACTCCCTCCCCTCTGTTCTCCTTCTTTGGTTTCCAGTAGACACGGCCATGGCCTGCGGTGCGTTCCGCTTGTTTGAACTGGGTTTTACGGACTGAGCCGTCTTTCTTGCTTTCTGTAATAGCTGCGCGAACTGGGAAATCTCCAGATTTTCCAGGACAGCTCTGAATTCCCGAATCATATTGGTCATGCATATTTCTACCAATGTCCTCTCCTCGCAGTGATCATAGCAATCAAGTGCTATGTCCCTGAACCGTTTGATGTATTCCATTAGATCTTCTCCGCTTCTTTGCTTTGTTGCCTGCAGAGTTGCAAGCGTCACTGTTTCTTCTCCGTGAAAGTATTTAGTGCAAAATACGTCAACCATGTCATCCCAAGTTGGGATTGATCCTGGCTTTAAACCAATGTACCAGGTGTATGCTCGGTCGCATAGTGATTTTGAAAACTCCCGAAGGCATAAATCTTAATCTGCCGCATAAGGGCCAAGGGTGTCAATGAATTTGCTCACGTGCTCTACTGCACTTCCCTTCCTGCCATCGTACTGGGCAAAGGCCCTTGGTTCATACCTCTCGGGGTATGGCTTGCTGAGCACTTTTAGAGGATAGGGAGGTCTCCTTGAGTAAAATCTCTCCTTTGGTGTTCTGGCTCTCTCTTGCTCCAAGAGAGCCGCTACCTCAGCCATGGTAATGAAACGCTGTCCTGCGCTCCGTGGGGCACCTCTTGCCAGCGTCTCTACTCCGTCTGCCGCATGATCTGGGTCATGCTGGCTGCCTTTTTCTTTTGTTTTGTCCGCCTTCAGTTGGCGGATTTCTTCCATCATTTATTGCTGTGAGTGCTGCAACGATTGCAACACTTCGACGAAGGTGTTGACATTATCCGTGGGGACTCTTGTTTGAGGCTGAGGGTCAGCCCCCGTTCTGTTGGCACCTTCTGTCTGGTTAAGTTGTTCTTGATGAGGCGTTGTTGGCCTAGATTCTGCTTGTGAGGGCACGGCACTCATATTTCGTGTCGTCCTAGACTTGGGTGGCATTGTTCGCGAGGGGTGCTGTTTTTTTTTTTTTTTTTTTCTTCACCCCTGTCTGTTTCCCAACTCCCTAGCGGAGTCGCCAATTTAATGTGGGGGCCTTTTCTGGTAGGATTGGGCTGCCTCCTGCGGTAACGGGCTGGGCTGCCTCCTGCGATGGTGGGCCCTAGTGTTTCTGAGTAAGGGAGCTGAGGCCGGTCCAATTGCAACTCAACTTGGGCCGGTTTGTGCACAAACTTATGCCACGCCTGCTAGGAACAAGTTCTTCGGCAAGCAGAATCGTAGTAGACGATCTATGACAGGCTAGACTGTTGCAGAAGTTATGGCAAGCTAGACTGTTGCAGACAAGTTATGGCAGGCAGATAATAATGACTAAAAAACAGAGTATTCTATTTACTCAAACAGACTGTTATGTATTTCCTATTAGTAAAACATGATTATTGTCACAATGATACCAATCATTAAGGAAAATAAAGAGAGTAACACTGATTAATTTGAATAGGCAAAATATTAAGTTATAAGTTTTGTCTGCCGCAACAAATCCAAAGAGGGGAGAACGCCTCTTCTCAATGCAAATAATCCCCCAGGAAGAATCCTGCTATGGGAATTAATGGCTTTGAGGGAGTCGGCCTTGAATGGTTATAGTCCCGCTGGGGAAAGCTCTCGTTTGCATTCTTTGGAGGAAAGGTGAGATTTTGAAGGGGGAGAGAGGGAAGCCGATCTATTGGTGCATGCTCTTTCGAACTAACTCTCTTCTTTCTTTCTTAGTTTTCTTTCCTTTTTTTCTCTCTTTTCGTTCTAATCTTTTTTCCTTCTCTTCTTACTCTGTTTTTTTTTTCTTGTTAATTCGTCGTGAAAAATCCCCTGTTTTTCCCTTCCTTCATACAGGGCACGGCAAGGGCCTCTTTATAGTGCCTGCCGTGACCAGTGTTTTACTGTTTTGCCCCTTAACCGCCTTTGTCTGGTCTGGGTATGCCTGCCAATCGTACAAAACCCCTGCCAGACAGAGGCGGATCCATTTTGTCCATTCTGTGCGCCGCGGACTCATTTTGTCCTTCTGCGTGCCGCGGCCTTTCCTGCCACGATGTTAATTTCCTCTCTCCTCACACTCAGAGCATGCACTCAACGGTTCCCTCTCAAATTGCCTCTTTTGGGTGGTCTATCATCCCAGCAGGACGTACCTCCCAAAAGAGGCTTGAAAGGTCCTGCCATCGTACTGCTCATGTGTCTGCCGTGACCTGGAGACTTTCCTTCTGCGTTTTATGGCCTTTTATGTGGGCTTTCTTTTGGTCCTTTGCTTCAATTAGAAACTGGGTTTCGTATGATGATGGGCTTTATATTTCTTGTGCCTACCTTTTGTTTTTCTTTGCTGCCTGCCGTGTTGGCTTATAGTTCCTGCTGTAATGACTCAATCCTGCTGGGCCCCTTTTTGGGCCGGCCGTTTTATTCCTTTTCTCAGTGGCCTACCATAGGCACTGTTTTGTTTCCTTTTGTTCATGGGCTCCTATGTCCCTTTGTTTTCTTCTTTTGGGCATCCACGGCCCATTTGCTAATTCTCTTGGGCTTCCTCGGCTTGTTTGCTAATTCCACACTCCTATGGGCTTTGTTACTAACTTCATTGGGCTTCCCCGGCCCAATAACCTTATCCTTATCTTTGGGTTTTATGGGCCTGCCATAAATCCCTTACTTTCTTAGTTTACATTACCTTGGGCCTGCAGCGACCCTTTCTCACTTTTCTAACTCATATTCTGCCCATGGGATGCTATTTCTTTCTTTCCTGGCTTCTTTGAGCCCGTTTACCTTTTCAAGGCCCAAGTACATTGTTGGGCCAGTGACTCATTATTCCTGCCGCTTGGGCCTAATGGTCTTTTTTAACTATTCATAGTCAATTTGCTGTGGCCCTCATCATTGGGCTTTTCTTTCCATTGGGCTTTCCACAAATGGCCCTCAACAGGTTTCAAAAGAAAATATTTTAAATTTCAAAATAAAAGCACATGGTAGTCCATCTAATCTTCAAAATAATCAAATTATCTCAACTCTACCAGATTGCAACATAAACTAAATATCATATAATAACTCCTCACAAAAGCAATCTTTTTAAATTAAAACTCAAAATCTCAATGTAAAAATTTAGACAAAAAAAAATCCAAACATGATAGTTGTATGTACAGAAATAATTGCTCAATTTATATGAATAGTAAGAATATTCACAATGTCCAATGTATTGTTCCTCAAAAGGGTCGCATACATGTATCGCTACCATGGGTAGGATCATTGAAAATTGATAATCACAATATGAACATTCACAACACCAATTACATAATTTGGGTCATGGCCCATGTATTGCACACATGGTGCAGCCACTGAAATTATTTCATGGCAAATAGTAGAATCAAAGTTGCATACAACCACTTTCTCAAAAAAAAAAAAAAGTTGCATACAACCAAGATCAAATCAGTTTCACACAAATGCAATAGCTCAAAAGATATAAGAATGGAATGCTAGATGAAAATGTTACATGCATTAACAATACAAAGATAATGCCAATGAGTTGAGAATACTCAAGGAACCCAAATTTATCAAGAAAGGATATTCAAGTGGTTTGAACTTTGATCAACGAATATGGGAAGGTGAAGTATGAATGAAGTCCTACTTACCTCAATACACAAACTAAATAAGAAAGTTTACTCCGCACTAATTTCATCACAGCGATCATTGGAGCCTAAGTTACTAAAAAAAAAAAAAAAGTGTTTCTCACTACAAAAAACGCGAACTTTGGCCTAAGTTTTTAAGTTTTTTATTTTTTATTTTTTTTATTTTTTTTATAGATCTAATGAGGACAATAATTTCACACCTACACTATCACTTAACAAAGAAATACTATTAACCCTGAAATTCCAAATATTCATTTTTATCTTATACTAATTAGAAAGATTCTTATTTTAAACCTAAGATAAATTTAAATTAATCCTAACCCTTGGTCGCCTTACCAATTAGATGTTCAAATTTGTAATTAGATATCTTAATTTAAAAAATGCACATTCAATTTGATATAAAAGCATTTTAAAACATAAAAGCCCTAATTTGGCGTATGTCCTAATCTTAACAATTTTAATTCTTTGATTAATCCCAAATATATGATTATTTCTCCCAAGCAGTGTTACCCAACCATGATCAAATGCCCCAATTATATTTAATTGGTTAAATCCTTACCGGATTGAAAACCCCTAATTTTCATAATAAACCTAAAACCGAAAACCCACCTTTCATTAAATCCCATCACTTATGCCAAATTTGGACCAAATTGGGAGTTTAAATCTTCAATTGGGACCCTTAATTACATTCTTGATAAATAAATTTAATTGATTGATAGCCAATATATATATGTATATATTTAAATCTCGAATTTAGGCATAAAACCCTAATCCTAATATGCTAGTTCTCTAGTAATTTGTTAACCAATAAACCAATTACTACTTTGATCAATTAGAAGTGTAAATAATCTTCAATTTGAGTCTTCATGAACAATGGAAATAAAATATAATTGTAGCATAGCAATCCCTAATTCATGCCCTAAACCTAACTCTAACTTTAGGACTTATCCCACCAAAAAAAAAAAAAAAAACCTTTAGGATTTTTCTAACTCTAGCCAAAAACAATAGGATTTAAGCAAAATTAACTTCAAATCTCAAAATATTTGGCTTCATTACTTACCAAGGAGTGTTTGATTGAAAGAAATATGCAAAAGATCCAAAATAGGTTAAAAATCTAATTTTTTTTACGAGATTTACTAGAATTCGACAAAGCCAACATATGGGATTGGGGGGAAGGCTTAGTTTAAAAGGTTTTTATTATTATTATTATTTTTTTTAAAGTGTTTTGGTTGTCCAAGAAACTTTTTATGAGAAAAAATTGTCTTTTTTTGGAGATTCTCTAGTGGCAACATTCTTGAGAGGAAAAATGAGCTCTAGGATTTCTTCTACTAGCAAGTATGAATAACAGATCAATCAAAAAAAAAAAGTACGAATATCAGATTATATATCCTTTAGGTTGCCTAGTGTTAGATGGGGAATCATATTAGGAAAAATAATTATTTTAGCTTTGGAAATAAAACTAAAACGTATTTGTTTTATTTCATATATTTTTTTGTGCATATTACAATAACCTGATAGTTGAGTGTAAGATGAAAATGTGATGAGTAGTTTATAAAAGTTCATACAAAGGTAACATTTTCTAAGCATTAAGAAACAAAATAAAATCATAGATGAGTTGCCTCTTTGGGATGCTTATGTTTATTAGGTATAAAAAGAGAAAAATACTAATTGTTCATTTTATTATTTCCTTCTTCTTCTTCTTTTATTTTTTTTTTGGCTGAATAATCACTTTATTAAAACAAAGACAGGATTACAAAAAAGGGGGAAGATCTGTTACCATCTTTGTCTAAGGCATAAGCCACCAAGCTAGGAAGACCAAAAAGAAGAACTAGCCCTGTCCAATTGAACAAGTTGCCCAATGGGCCAAAAGATGGGCAGGAGAATTACCCTCTTTATACACAAGAAAAAGAGCAAGAATCAAAAGTGTTAGTAAGTTCCTTTATATCTGCAAGAATCGTTGCTATGCTCTAGTGGGCCTGTTGCGCTGAGTTAATTAGGGGCTCAATTACATTAATTCCAAGCATCCCCTTCCACTATAATTTTGCTGTAGTCTTTTTGGACTGCTCTTCTAATTGCAAATAAAGCCTTCTCCCAAAATAGGACTCCCTGGATCTCTTGTTCATTTAATTAAATAAAAAGTTATTTAATCTTTAGAAAGTTTTACTTAAACCATTTCTTATTTTCATCAACAGACGAATGGTGGTCTGTTTACGAATCTTTAACTCCAAATTTACAGCAATTTGTTGTAAAAGTTCTCATCTAACATGTAGTTTATCAGGGTATGAGCAGAATTGAAGGATGCTTTAATAATTGACTAAAAAGTTTAAGTGTGAAGTGTGAAATTTATAACTTCATGTTCTGATGTATTTATGTATGCATATTATTATTATTATTATTATTATTATTTGGAATTATGTAGGTGCATGGCAAGAAGATAAATTAGTTAGCACAATCTTGCATGGATGATTTGGTATATATTCCATACAATCAAGCCTTAAAGTGGAAATATAAGTTATGTAACACAATTGATCCAATTTCCTTAAAAGATATAGATGATAGCTTGTGTTTGATGATGATTATTTGAGATGGGAATTCCAAAGCTATTGGCAAGAAGAAAGATTCAACATGACAACAGGAATGAGGCCACTAGGAAAGGCAACAGGTTCAAGTTCTAGCTCATAACATATTCCTCGTGATAGAGATAGAAATAAATGAGGAGAATTACGAAAGTTAGAATTCTTACAATGACAAGGATGATGGTATCGTGCTTGATGAGGATGATATTTATATACTTTAGTATTGCATTGCATTGGTTTTGTCAAGCAAATAAATCATTACTTAAAACTTTTAGTGCCTTTTGACCTCTGCATTTTGGGTATATTAAATCATTACTTAAACTTTTAGTGCCTTTTGACCTCTGCATTTTGGGTATATTTTGATTCAAGCACGAGCTTCATGTTTCTGTTTTAATCATGGCTCCCAAATCATGGTTGTGTATATTTTGTTAAATCACAATGAAATTATATAAAATATAATATTTTCAATTTTTATAATTAATTGATCACTTGATTGTTGTACTATTTATTAATTATTTTCAAATTTATTACATTATTTATTTATTATTTTAGAAATGTGCACTTCACTTTAATTAGGTGTGCATCTGCCCATTGTGCTTAGACTCTAAGAGGCTTTTGCGCTTAAGTGTGCCCTACGCTTTTACTAACAAGGGGTGAAACTCACATTTCTTTGTTCCAAGTATGCGGAGGACAACCAGAAAAAGAGCATAGTATTATATTCTCCTACTCAGTTTGGATGAAAAAAGAAAACCAGTTATTAGCTTGTTTCTGTTCATTGTTCAAAAGTTCAAGAAGTTGATGATGTTTGTAACTTTGTTTGCCTGAATATGGAATGGAGGCTGAAGAGACAGAGAGCTGTCTAGTTGAAAATGGCCTTGCAAGATTTGTCACAATCACTGGACTTGTTTGTCTGCAGAGTGGCTCATATCCTCAGGCCCAGTACTATTTATTCCCCCCACTCATTCAAAGCCAAAAGCCCAGAGACATACAAACAGAAACTTTAAAAGACAAACAAGGCTTTGGTAGGCCTTTCAAACTTTTGAGGCCCAAGTGTTTCATACTTTTTATTCATATCTTTACCTTCTCCTTTTGAATGCATTAGAGAATTCAAAGAAAGGTCTTATACAATAATAATTGCTGAATATTGCTAAGTGGCCTAAAGTATGCCTCAAAAGTGAGAACACTCATAACTGGTTCTCAATGCCAGACAGCCAAACATGACTTAGAAATATGGAGGAAGAGGAAGTGACCCTCTTTTTTGGCACTTGTAATTAAGTCAATGGCCCAACTTCCAAATTCAACCGGAGCCAAGAGTTGGACTATATGTTTATAAGCAAGGTCCCATGAAATTTCGCTTTCGATAATTGTTACCAGGAAATACAATAGTCATAATAATCATACATTTTGTGACACAATTATTTTAAACTTTTGCATTATTATATAGTGGATGCCTGTGAGGTGCTCATGTGGTACATGTTGGTGTACAAAATCAGAATATAATCATGGACAGCAATATTGGAGGTGTTTCATACTTTCAAAACCCAAATCTACTTTGGTCTGTGCTCAAGAAACAAGTAATTGAATGCCCAAAGAAGCATTTTTGATACAATATGGCGATATTGGTAAGTTACAGATTTGGATTTTAGATAGATAAAACTTAGGTACAATTTATTGGGTGTTACACTTTAGGTTTTTAAATTAAATTTAAATACATAACTGCATTAAATTTAAATGTTTTTAAGATATATAACACAATTTGTATTGAAAAAACTGATATACAGCACTTAAAGAAACTGCTTCTAAATTTTATTGACTTACACCGACAGGATGGGCATTGAAGTTCTGTAGCCGAATTAGTGTTCCACACTGAAATGATATTGGAATGAGATTGCTAATAACCCAGTCGGTCAAAGTATAATTAGACACTTGGACTGGCACTAAATATTTGTGGTTGAACAAAATCATTATAATAAATACATACCTAAGTCTAACTACTCTCACAAGAATCAAACATCCATAGCACTAAACTTTTGCGGTAACATTTTCTACTAGTCATAATGGTTGTTGGCACTTGGTGCCGGTGGCTTTGACCTGCATATAGAATTATACACACCAATGGAAAGAGAGAAAAGAAACCAAATAAAAGGAGTAAAAAAAAAAAAAAAACAGAAAAGAGTCATAAAAATTGTGATTGTAATTGCTTTGTGACTCATAGCAATTGTGATTTTGTCAACCGCAATTATTTGTTTGCTGATGAAATGGGTTTTTCATCACTTCTTTACAGTTAACGAGATGCTCTACATTATTGAAATTGCTTTTAAAAGCAAACACAAATGGCTTTTAGCAAGAACAATATTCCTACTGTAACCAATATAGCAAATGGGTGTACCTCAAATTCCCAAGCAATAACAGCAATACCTTTTTCCTTTTCTTGCTAAGTAAAGCCTAATTGGTAGTAAAACAATCTTATCATAATGACTTTTATGCAAGGAATGGGCTTCAATTTTTAACATCTAATCCATTGGCAGTAAGCAGTGGGCACGGTCTATTTGGTTAATATGCTGATCCATAGTGAGGACAACACTACCAATAGAAACTTTTTCTAATAGGGGCAAGTTGGTAGTGCCAAGCCACTAAACAAGGAGAGCTTTTCAAAAAAAGGCAAGTTGGTAGCCTAACTTGAAGTCCAATAGTCCATCTTGAAAAAGGTAGAACTAGCAAGTGAATTTCTAAAAGTCCTAAATTTGCCTTCAATGCATATGTTAAAATAATATGAGCTAAGCTTAGTTTGGTTAGTTCATTATATGTTTTGCTAGTCTCCAGTTATCAATTCTCTCAAAAGTTTATATAAAATTCAAACTTAAAATCACCTTCTTTAATACTATAATAAATTTCTACTTCTCTTAAAAGGTTAAACTAATAAAACAATGTGAATGTAATCATTTAACTATTATTCTAACATTATACTATATTGAATACTGTCACTGCTCAAGCCATTTGCTATACCATTGCATCCAAGAATCCCTATCTTAATCTAATTAGAGGATATATAGTTTTGATAATGCGTCATTTAAGGTTGTCATCTTTGAGTTTTCTCTTTCTATTGTGAAGAATGTCTTTAATTTCTCAAATTGCATCTGCCCTCTGACCTTTTAGTGACCCTTTCCACATCCTAAGTACTCATAGGATGAAATCATCATTGAGATTTGAAGATTGGAAGGGATTGCGGTGAAGGAAAAGCCAAAAAGGACATTTTGTAGAGAAGAATTGTAGTTTAAAAAAAAAGAAAAAGAAAAAAAAAAAGAATAGAAAATCATTACCAACGAGGCAATGACATTCTTGGTGTTGCTTGTAAAAGTGTTTTAGTCATTTTTACTTATTTTAAATTTTCCAATATTTGGAAAACAATATTAATAAAAGGACCCAACTTTCATCTAAATAGTGTGTGATAAACCTTGAATTTTGCAACACCCAACAAATACGTAATCTTAAAATAACAAGGGTCTAAATTAGTATTAAAGAACATGTTTAAAAACTTAAAAAGAAAATGACAAGATTAGCTGCAAGAGGGTCGTCAGTCAATGAAATTTCTTCTTTGTATCATTCTGAAAGGGAAGTCAAATATCCAATCAATTTGGGGGCAGGAAACTTACTATAATTCTGGCATGACACATGACCAAGAAAACTAAAAAATAAAAAAAGTGAGGCTTAATTCAAGGATAAACCGCGTTACTACATGTACAAAGACTATATATATATATATATATATATGCATCTTTTTGGCTTGAGTAAAATTCAAGGTGTAGGGTCTTCTTTTGATTAACAAAAACACTTTGATCTTTGAATAAAAATTAATTTTCATGTGGCAAAGAGAAAAAAGGAGGAAAATTACACACTTTTTGGTTCTAACTTCTAATGGTAAGAAATCAGAATTTACCATTACTTATGACCAAAATAGTCAAATTATTTTGGTCAAATTAGAATGTACAAATATTGAAATATTCATATTTCACACCTTCAATCTCTTAAAATTTCTTCACAGCCATGAATTTCAACACAATCTTGGGCCAGTTAATCATCTAAGAGACAAATAAGTTTAGCCCACCTAAGGGCAATTATGAGCATAAAAAGTGTTGAACACGCTTGACCCCCCCCAGGCCAGGATTGCTTGTCAATTTTTTCAAAGATGACCACTTGGAAAATTCACAAACCAGGACAAGCCAAGTATATACTTTAACCCTCTCCTAGGTCCAAAACACTCCTTATCTTCTCCTTAATTTGTGAATAGAACTTTTGGAAACATTATTGGAAGATTGATTAAAACAGACTTCAAAAGTCATACCAGATTTTTTATCTTGGGGAAGCCTGAATTTGACTCCTTCAGAATGCCCCAGTAAATAAGTTTAGAAATTTCCACGGCCAAGTTCAATTACATATCCTAGAAATTTCCATGAAAGTGGCAACATTTGAAATTGTGGAACTTAATAGTCCTAATTAGAGCCTCAAAATCAGATACTTTTAGTATATATGTCAGTCTGCCACGCTGGACTTGACCTAATATATTGTACTTGTAGTACTTTTACTTTTACTTTTACTTTTACTTTGCATGTATTGTGCCTATATAAGGCTCTCTATTATACAGTGTTAAACACACATAATATACATCAATATAAACAGACTACTCATTTTCTCTTTTTCTCTCACTTTATATTCTTAACATATACTAAGGATTTTGTAAGGCCAGAAAATACCAATGAAGTTACTTGTTTCACAACTTTCTAAGTCTTTTGTGCTATATGCTTTACACATGTTGATGGGGTTCATTCATGGACATTCAATGGGAACTAGGTGAATTTATAAGTGGGTAATAGACAAAGAAGAGTATGGAAGTTGAAAGCATCTTTTTTTTTTCTTTCTTTTTTATTGGGTCGGAGATCAAATGTGAGAGACAAACACTACTTAGTATGGTAGCTAGTGTGTGTGCTTTAGGCTTTTGAGTATGCATGACTTAGGAGAAGGGGCATGGAATCATGGTGTTTGTAGCGTGAACCAAAGGCAACGCCTACATACATATTGCATAAAAAGAATATACCCATATGACAATAAAATAGTTTACAATAGAAGGTTCAAAAAGAAGGAAAGGAAACAATAAACTGTGTGACGAAGAATGCAACCCACGAAAAAGGTTAGATAAGCTGTCTTCAATGCCAAAATTGGGTGGGGGGGCCATCATATGGTTAAGTCACAAGTTAAGCGTTGAAACTCCAACCCCTTGTTTGTTTGCTTGGTGAGAAACTAGAGCAAGAAAATAAAAATTGGTCAGTTTTGTTCGAATCCTGCCTATAAAAGCAAATAAATTGTTTGATTTATTGATATGAAGATAAAGTGTAATGATTATAAAACAGACGTCATAAGTTTAAATTATATTATATCAAAAAAAAAAAACCCTAAATTTGGGGGGTCTAAGTTATTATTTCTCTCATTTTTTGTGTGGTTATGGAGTGATCATGTTAATTGTTAGGTAATAGGCATTTGCTTGCAATGGAAATAGATATCATTTTAAGTGGTAATATTAGCTAATTATCTAGCAAAAAAAGGATTTAATTAATATTTTATATATAATTGACATTTTCAGTAGAATCTAGGGTTATAAACAACCATTATAAATGCAAGTGAACCTTTTGACTTTTTTCCCCACCTTGCTGTACCAAATGTTAATGGCGAAAAGTGACAGCATCAAAATATATTTCAAGATTTTGCACTAATTAAATCAATTAAAATTTATTAATGACTGCAATCTCTCATTCTTAAGGAAGCTGATATGGTTTTGAGTATACTGATTGCCAATGTGAACGGGAACTTGGTATTGTGGTCCAAATGTATATCTTTCCAATGTTACTCGGAAAATTGTGGTATCCTGGACCCATGAGCTGCACAAATCTTTTCACGCACTCACACACATGCACACATTGCAAGATAAAAAGTTCTGTCTCATGTTAAAAAATAGTGAATTTAATTATTATTTTAACACTCATTTTTATGTTATTTATAATTTATTTTAGGAGTGTAGAGATAAGTTTCAAATGTAGAATCACATGCTTTGATACTATGTTAATTTATCAAAAGAAATGTTAATTTGTTAAGTGAATCATTTTAGAAAAGTTTTTATGAGAAAAATAAAAAAAAAATTAATTTTTTGATAACGAACTTTTCTAAAATAATTTATTAACAAATAACATAAGGATGTCCATTAACCGGACCTATTTTCTAATTGTCACAAAAGATTAAAAAATTAGAAAATGATAAATTTAATCACTTAACTATTATTCTAACAACATTAATATGACAGTCATGAAACAGTTTAAAGAGACTAATCATCTCCATTTCACTAATGATAGGGATAAATCCCAAGGCAAACGGATCCAATCAACAGAGTTAGTCATAAGCGACGGTATTGCCAAAAGAGACGGTCTAGATGGCCTAACAGTTAATAAACTGGTAGAGGGAATCGTGTCTCGGACAAAAAGGCAGAGAGACGGACGGACTCTTTGAAGTGGACGGACTCAAGTAAGACAAACGGATGTAGTGGACGGATTCCAATGAGACATACGGACACAAGGGAGATGAGTAGCAAAGCCACGTGGCACCTACGTGGCCCAAGTGTTCTATAAGAAACCTAATATGGAAATGTCTTGCATTTCACGTTCAACTGTAATCAGAGGAATCCCTACAAGGAAAAAATTCCACGATATATGAAGCATTGAAGAAGATCTTCTCTACAAGGAAATACCTTCTCCATTAAGAAATGGAGGTCGGCTCTATATTACTATAAAAACCCCAAATCTCTCACAAACCGAGGTATGCGTAATTTTTCCAACTTTGACACTCTAGAGTTGTAAAAATTCTCTCTAACTTAACCTTCGGAAGGTATTTAGCCTGTACCACGCTGATACTCTTTGTAGGGTTTTCTTTGTTTTTGTTTCACAGATTTGGTCTAGAGCACGTGAGGACTGCACAACTTACTGACAATTTTTGCATCATCAACTACGAAATGGATGAAAACAATTTTATGCTTAAGATGAATCCAACACTCACATGCCTAATCTATTTACCCTCACGTTCCGTATGCTAGGCTTGTATTAATTAGATCAATAAAGCAAAATATTAAACATAAGGCTTGTTTAGAGGATGTGGTGGTTCGGCTATAGCTTGTCATGAGCAACATTTTCCTTAGCTATCTTATATTTCACCAAGTAGCAGTCAATGCTCTTGTAGGAATACCGTAAACATCAAGTAATTAGCTTTCATTGATTCATAGGGTAAACCTTTATATCTATTTAGTTTCCCTTGAAGCACTCATTTTGCTAGTAGAAATTTTAACTCTTTACACCAAAGAATTAAGTGTTATTAAGAGGGTGGGGATGATGCTTGACCTTAAACTAAATCTGGTTCATTTTGTCTGTACTCTTAATCTGTTCATGATACAACGATTGGCATGAGTGAAGGATCAGTGTGCAGGACATAATCTTATCAGTTTGGGGTATGGTATTAAAAGTTTGATGTGAAAGCCTCCCAACTACATTATAGTTAGGAGCCATGGATGCTCATTAATATGTTTACATTTCACCCCAATATTGTATTTATTGGGGATTATACTTATAGCATGACAGTTTGAAATCTCTTTCTAATAATCTATGAAGCACAAACATAGATATAGACATGACATAACAAATCTTGAAAAAAAAAGGAAATGGCATAGCAGAGATACCATAATTAATTATGTATTTAATATATATTTTTAGGTAGTTGTATTTATTTATAAGCATACTTTGTGGTTATTTATAAGTTTTCAAAATTAAAATTAAAGGATTTTTTTTAAATAAATTTTTTTCTTCCAAAATAATGAGAACACAAATTCAAAAGTGTATCGGACATGTCGGAAGAAAACACATGTCCGACATGGACATGCGGGGGGTTTGAAGCCTCCATGCTTTAGCCAAGAATTATCTTATATATTCCATATATTTTTATTTTTCTTACAATATGTAGACCTATTATATAACTACATGATACCTTTTTAAGAGACATATAAATCTCATAATTTTGCCGAATGCATAATATACATTCTTTTCACCCTTTGGCCATAGCCATAAATCCTTACTTCCAAAGAATAAATCCAAGTTCAACACTACATCTTCAACTAGCATCTTTACATGCTTTGAGTTTCCCATATATAGTTGAGTCCATTGTGAAAAAAAAAAAAAAAAACTGTTTTTATGATTTTGTTGTTAGTACCAATTATGTGCATGATGTGAATCACTCTAGAATTCACACAAGAGGTTCAACCAAAAAGGTTCTTTTCCATGATGATGATGAGATTTATGTTGGGAACTCTAAAGATAAAAGGAAGTGGAAAGGGATCACGTTGTTGACTCTTTCTTTTTGTGGCTTTTGAAAGTCATAAGATGGGAATTTAAAGGTGGTTTTGTTTGTTTGTTTCTTGTCATTCAAACCCCTGACCCCCACCACTTAGAGTGTGACAATATGAAGTGCCACTCACTCTCACAATTCACAATTCACAAAACCTTAACCTTTACCTTCTATAATTCTCCCTAGCTTTTTTGTTTCCCAACCTTTTTCGTCTTCTTCTTTTTAAAATCTTTTGAATGGAACAAGAACCGACCCACCGACTGAAAAGGGTTTCTCAAATACTCGACTAATGAGGCCAGGCCAGCCAACCCAAGCTGTCCTGCCAATGGCACATTGCCATTATCTTACGGTTTGGTGATGTGTATGGCTGATTTGGTCAAGCATTATAGATAAGCAACAAAAAAATGGTGAAGCATAGGAGATTATTATCATTATCTTTGTCATTTTTTAATATACTGAGTAATTACTCAGTACTTCAGAAATATAATATGCTTTCGTCTAATGTAATAGTGAGTTAATAATTATATTAATAATAAGATCTACTATTCATGTGAAAGGAAAGAACGTAGAAAAGAACGTCATATTGAATAATATATATATTTTTTCTAAAGATGGTATTGAAACACCCAATGAAAAAGCTTTTCTCGAGGAGGGCATTATCAAATAGAAAAGGAATCTTAGGGAGGTTTTATAATTGAAAGATCATGATCAACTTACATAATGGAAAAAGAAAGGAAAGAACTAAGAAGGAATTGAAGGGAGAAAAAAAACACAGAAGTATATTCCACCACTTGGACAGTTTTAATAGTTATTACAACTTTCTAGTCTTGCTTCTTTTTTTCTTTTTTAATTTTAATTTTAATTTTTTTAAAGATGAGCTAGGAAGAGGTAGTAGGGTGTTTGGACTGACAAGGGAATATATATTGGCATTATGCACTGAATATTAGTGTGATAACTTTGACTTAACGCAAGATACTCGTAAGTTGTTTTAAAAAAAAAAAGACTCATAGCGGTATAAATTAATGCACGGCTATGGATCAGATGAAAGGAATAACGCTAATGATTTTCAACTAGCTATTTCCATTTTGCTACAATTTCATATGTATATATTCAATCTAGTCCAGAAAAGGTATATGCCTCTTATGCTTATAGAAAAGATAGAAGATTTAACATTCTCTGTGTTAGCACATAAAAAAGTTTTAATTGTTGCATTTTAATTTTCAACCCAACAGTTGGATAGGAGTATGAAAATACTACGAATGCCTAAGATAAATTAAACTATCAAAATAAACTTCCATTCAAAGTGATAAAAAAAAAATTCATATTCATATGTTTTATTTATTTATTTTTTTTGCTAGATAAAAAGGGGTCTCTAATATGGATTTATTGACCTTACGCTATGTGATGATAAGGGCAAAATATTACATGTACCACTGAGGTCTTTATAGAGTTATTGTTGTGGACATAACACATTTGTTGAAGCGCCATTACTTGAACCACTTAACTCCTACCAAGTATGCATTTGGATTGAAATAAAAAATTACAATTATTTTACTATTCAGCTTATTTTTGCTACTATTCATGGGTCCCACTACACTTTTTGGCATTATTCATGGGTCCTACTATACTATTTCAACTAACTTTTACTTTTATCTATAGTACTTTTAGCAATAATTTTTTAATTTCAATAAAATAAGCGGTATTTAAATACACCTAAAGTATCATGTGAAATGATATGAGAACTCATACTACTAAATCACGCCTTGACATGTGTTTTTATTGGGTCGAGAAATTTGGTTCTTTCTGTATAATTCTTGTTTCTTACAATCAGGAAAATAAGAAAAAGGAAGCAATGGACAAGATAGTATTAGAAAATGAAGTCATAATCAGTAATTCAGTGTATTTGTTTTTTATTTTCTATAGATGATGTCAATTGACACTGTGTCCAAATGGCAAAAGTATAAGTCATCGCTTGAATAAGAAGTGGGGCAAAGCATAACGGTCTTCTATAAAGGGTAGAGCTAGCATGACAGGTGGTTGTCCACCTGTCATTTGGACAGTCCATTGCCCTTTGAGACATTAATTTTCCATATGAAGTGCAATTCTTTGGACACACCCGGGTGTTGGGATCAATAGATTTGAAGGAAGTGCCGAATATTTGGAAGTGTTAAGTTTCATTCACCACAGCATCGGTTCAAATAGTTTTCCAAATGTCTCATAAGTAAAGACTAAAATAATCTATTCAAATGTTGAGATGACTTTCTTGTATATGTATAAATCTAAAAAATTTATATAAAAGTGAAGGAAGGATTTTTGGGATCGAACCAATAAGTTTGGAGTGAGGAAATTAGATAAAAGCAAAATTATGGGAGTAACGAACTTAAAGGGATAAAATTAAAGTTGTCAGTATTGTACAATGACTACTTTGCTTTAATCAAGAAAAGGAAATATTTTGGTACCAATTAATATTAATATATCGTGTTGAGTTTATATATGTGTGTGTAATTTTATTTATTTATTTATTTAAACATATAAGTTAAATTTCACATAAACTACTGATGTCAAAGGAACAAAGCCGTGCGGGTCCTTTGGCTCCAGAGCGAATAAACTGCTTCCAGATTTGGAATAATATCCTCCCCACAATATATATATATATATATATATATATATATATATATATATATATATATATATTAAAGAATAACTATACTATAGAATCTTAACTTATGACGTCCGCTCATTGATAATTGTTCATTATTATCACATCAATACACCAATTGATTTTGCTTTAGGTGGAGTTTGAACTTGAAATTTTTTATTCAATAACAAGGTACATTACCAATTTATACAAAATTATAACTACTTGCAATTACAATTTAAAAAATATTAATTTTTTATTAAAAAAAGAAGTGCCTTTAAGCATGCGCACGATTTGTGTGAAGATACTAGTATGTATTATTATTATTTTAATCTTTTATTACTCATTGGATGCTAGGTTTGAAAATTTTATTTTGCATCAATAATTTCAAATGCAATAAAAGGAGGTGAATTGTAATGGCTTTATACCTAACATTGATTCAAAGACCAAAATGCAAAAACAACCCCCTGGGGTTTGGGGTCAGTTGCAATTGACTCCTTAGATTCTTAAATCGAAGTCCCACTAATTTCATCTAAAAAAAAATGGTACCAATTTTATTCTTAAATTAATTTTATATTAAAATAAAAATAAAAATAAAAAAACCTTAGGAAGTCAATTTACAATTTACCCAAACCCTTTTTTTTGTATTTTGGCCTAGAATTAAATCATATATTATAAATAGAGATTAAATTTTGTAAGGACGTGATGTAAAACCTATGTTTTACCCCTCCAATCCTAATATGTCACATCATATTAGCATATATTTAAGAATAAGTATAACCACACTCCTTCCTCAAAAAAAAAAAAAAAAAAAAAGAAAGTTTAACCACACTCAATCAATTCTAATACCTATATATAAATCTAATTAAATTGGGAGTTTAATGAAATGTTATTAAGAGTGGTAGGATGTAGGGATGGCAATGGGGCGGGGCGAGGCGGGACCGAAGGATGGAGTCTTCGTCCCTGTCCCACCCCACATAATGGAGAAAACAGTCTAACCCCATCCCCACCCCTTGGGGCCCCACGAAGCCCCGCCCCACTCCGTAAAACTCTATATTTTGTTAATTTTTCATACAACTAATACAATTTTTTTAATGAAACCTATTTCATTAATAAAAATATATTTTGAAATTACAACTAAATTTATCCCATAAAATCAAATCAATTTTTAGAACAAATTGAATAATATATTTTAATGTTTAACAAGACAATCACCAAAAAAAAAAAAAAAAAAAAAACTTATAGTATAATACATAACAAAATAAAGGCAAAAAACCACATTAGGTAGAATAAAATAAGTTAATATTGATATGTTTGTTTAAATAGTAGGGTTTTAAGGTATGAAAAATTTACAACTATAACCCTTACCAACGTGGGGCGGGGTGGGGACGGGGAGGGGTGGGGCGGGGTGGGTTTAAAAAGTCTAAACCCATTCCCGTCCCGCCTTATGGTGTGGGGCTAAAATCTTGCCCTATCTTCACCCTACCACCTTTGCGGGCGGGGAAAACCTGCGCGGGGTGAAACGGGGAGGGGTG
This sequence comes from Quercus parvula, assembly GCA_030820535.1. Taxonomy (NCBI): domain Eukaryota; kingdom Viridiplantae; phylum Streptophyta; class Magnoliopsida; order Fagales; family Fagaceae; genus Quercus; species Quercus parvula. Next base: position 52,751,565 of record JAUAME010000003.1, read on the forward strand.
GGTTAAGTGGGGTGGGGAAAAATTGCCATCTCTAGTAGGATGCATTGAATTTTAACTAAAATTCTAATTTGATAATCTCTTATTGGATGATATAAGATATGGGTTTTACACTCCATCCTTACTAAATTCGGACTCTTATAAATATGGATACTTTCTTTTTTTTTAGAAACATAAATAATGTCAGACAATATAGATTAGTATACTGATGAATGTACTAAGATAAAAGGGGGGGGGGGGGAATGGAATACAAATCATCTGTACCATTTTTTGTATTACTTTATGTTCTATTAATTACAACTTGTCATGTATTGATTTTTTTTCCATTTTAAACTTTAGTTATTTTATAAAGAAAGTAAAATCGATACATGACAAGTTGAAATTTGTAGAATATAGAGTGGTACACAGCAAATGGTACATAGGATATGCATTGGAGAAGATGTAGTAGTTGCAAAAACTAAGATCTTGCATCTTTAATAATAATTTATTGCTCTTCTTTTTAACATAATTAGGGCTTATTTGGTATGTGTATTTAAATAACAGTTTTCAATTTTTTTAGAAACACGTGTGAGTGAAATAGTGTGTGAAAATCGTGTAATGTTATTTAAAAATTGAAAACATGTGTTTAAACACATGTACCAAACAAGCCCTAGTATTTAGTTCTTCAGCCCCCAAAAAAAAAGTATTTAGTACTGTTTGTAAATAAAAAATAGTATTTAGTACTATTTGTTTTTGGTAAGATAATTTCTTATAGAAGTCCAAACCAGATTGTCAGGATTACAACCACCCTTTATGCCAGCTCTACCTGGATACCAACAGACCGTCATGCTAGCCTTGCTCCTTAAAATGGGATGTACTCATTCTTTTCCATTTGAGGATTGAGCACCAAACTGTCTACTTTTTCTTTTTCTTTTTTACAAAAAATATTAAATTTATTCTAAAATATCTTATTTTTATGGACATTATAAAATACTTATAAATAAACATGACAATTAATATAATTGATATTACATTAATAACATACAATAAATACAGTTTTAAATTTTATTTATTTCATGTTTGAATGTTTACATCTTAATTTATAAAATTTATGTAGAATAAAAAATTGTACTATACTTAACAATTCAGCATTAATGAAATTCACTCTTTGATGTTCATATTTTGTAGTAGTTAATGAGATCACACATTAATGAAATTCAGCATTCTAGCTCAATTAATTTTAATAAAATCAGAACTTCAAGTAAATGACTAAAACACCCTCAAATGCTCAATAAAGGGGGAAAAAAAAAAACAATAAAATGAGACTTATGTCATTTACTACAAAATTTAATGAATTTGACCAAAAAGTCTCCATATATTTTTCACTAGGCCTGCCTGAGAAGGATACCTTGGGTCACGCTTAAACCAAACAAAAAATTTGCTCTCTCAGCAAAAGCAGTGATTCTACTTTTTCTCACAATGACCTTTTCCAGATTTCCAACACACAGAAATGGAAAAGTCATCATGAAAATTGGATACACCTTTAAAAGCTATGAAATTATAGTCATTAAATGTCTTTTTTTTCTAATAATTTTTTTTTTTAATCTGTACAGTTTATGCAGATCTATATTAGTGAAGCTATATGACATTCTCACTTCTATCTATCACCAAAAAAAAGAAAAAAGAAAAAGAAAAATGGGACAGTGGCAGATACAAGAGAGTTGGCTTTTTATTTTTTTTACATGAACTGTACAGCTTACAATTCTAGCAATGAGAGGTGGAAGTTACTTTTCTATTAGTAAAATGCACAGGTTGATCAACTTCTTTTGACAATGACTTTCTAATATACTATTAAGCAAAAGTGAATGGTGGAACAGTATACTAAAACCACCTATTAACATCAATGCTTTTTTTTCTTCTAGCACAAAAACACATTCTAGTACAAAACCATAATAATCCCAAAAGAAAAAAATATATATACTCATAAGATTATAAAAAAAAAAAATGAAGCAAATTATAAATAAATATGTGGTTCCTCCATTAATAGATGCTCTAAAAATCAGTTGTTACAGAAACAGAACATAATTCCGAGAAAAGAATTACAGTTAGACCAAAGAAGAATAACAAGTAATATGCTATATAATTAAGTAGAACTTTCATTCTTTTTTTTTTAACCCAATTTTCAAGACAAGTTTGACATAGTACTAGATCCAAGGATACCCGAAAAAAAAGACCAAAACTTTACCTTGGGATCAATCTATTTTGTTGTGCAGAATTTTTTTTTTTTTTTTTTTTTTTTCAATGCTGAACTTCATTCATCTTCATCGCCTAATGGAGTTCACAAATTCTGCATCAGAAACCGCTGAGTGCTCGATTTGACTAATGTCATCATCGTCCATTGGAGCTGGAAGATTAAGATCTATCAAAGCTTGTCCAAGCTTGGTTGAAGCTCTAACAGAAGTTGGTGTTGAAGTTGAACCAGTTACATGGGTTCTCTTGTGTCCACCCAGAGCTTGTCCTGACGAGAACACTCTAAAACAAACTGGGCATTCGTGAGTCTTTTTCTCTGGAGTACCCACATTTTGGTGCTCCAATTTGGGCTCATAATTATTAGCCGGAGTTGTAGTACTAGAAAGCAACTTGATCTTCTTGTGACTCGCTCTGTGTCCACCTAGTGCTTGATAAGATCGAAAAGTTTTCTTACATGTCTCGCACTTGAATTTGCCACGCGTTCGAGTAGTTGTCTTTGACAATTTGATCGGCTCCTCGGACTCATCGCTCTCCACAGCTTCGTCTTCTTCTTGTTCTTGCTCTTGTTCTTCTTCTTCCTCTTCCTCTTCTTCTTCTTCTTCAACATCATCATCTTCGTTGTCTTCTTCGTTGTTATCCTGTGGTTGTTGTTGTTCTTGTTTCTTCCATTTGTCTCTTGAAAGCATCATGAGGCAAAAGGCAACACCTTCTTCTGGGGTGGTATCGGAGATCGAACTCACTGGCTCAGGCTCAGCCCACGATGATTGATCAGCAGCAACAGCTTTGTACTTGAATTTCAGCTGCTTCTTCATGGCCTCAGCTTGTTCTTGAATTCTCTGGTGATGGTACTGATGGTGGAAACTTTGGTCCAAAGTCCGAGTCCTCTTGGATCGTTTCCTAGTTGGGTTCTTCGAAGACTCTGTCTCGCTCTCTCTGTCTTGAAGAACCACAGACCCAGCATCAACAGCAAAAGAGAATTCAGGATCTACCAAACGAATGCTTCTCTTTGGGTTCTCTCTTAGCCCATAGATACCCTTCTCATCATCATCATCATCATCATCATCATCTTCTGAAGAAGATGAAGATGAATAAGAAGCTGACACAGTCCCACTGAGTTGGTTTTGTGGTGGCTGTTGTGGTTGTGGTTGTGGTTGTAGTGGTGGTGGCGGTGGTGGTGGTGATTCTTGGTTTTGAACAATTGGAAGATTCAACATGTGAGACCTCATGTGACCCCCCAAAGCTCTACCATTAGAGAAGCTCCTAAAGCATAGTTTACACTTGTGCTTCTCCATATGTGTTTTTAAAAAGTTAAAAACAAAGCCCAAAACCCCAAAAAAAACAGAGCAAGAAAACAGAGCAAAAACAGAGAGTTTATATCATCATAGGTCTATTTTTGTCTCTGAAAAGCTTGTCTTGTGAAAACTGAAAACTCTCTCTGCCTCTCTCTCTTTTTATTTTTCTATGTGTGTGTGAGAGAGAGAGTAGAAACTTAAAAAGGAGTAGGTGACAAGCATTCCTCCACCAAGTGATATATACAAAGATACAAAAAAAATTAATTCCAAACTAAAAATAAAAAATAAAAAGGAAAAATCTAAAATTGGATTTTCTTCTGATTTGGGAGTGATCTTTCTTCATTAAACCGGCAAAAAAATTAAAAAAAATTATAAACAAAAATATTTCAATTAATTTAAAGCTTAATGCATGAAAGAGAGAAATGAAAGACATGTAACATGCGGGCCTTGCCCGTTTCTGGTATTTATTCCCAATCCCATCTCTTTCTCTCTCTTTTTTATTTTTCTATCTCTTTTTTTTTTCTAATTTCCCAAATTACCCTTCCTCCCACACTCTTCAAATGAATCAAAATTAATAAGTACTTTGGTTTCAACTTTATCCAAACTTTTTTAATTTACTTGTTCATGTTCAATTTTTTCTGGATACAACTGTACTTTTTGGTTACTTTTAGTAAACAAAATAATCGGTAATAAATTGACAATTAAACCAATCAAAATGCATACCTTAGTATGTTTGTGCTCTAGAAACAAATGGGTTTTCCAATTTTTTTTTTTAAATTTAAGTTTTAGCTTTAAAATGTAGTATAAGAAAAGAAAAAAATTTGGGGTAAGTAAATGTAGTAGTAAACATTTATTAATTTGTAAATATATATTTGTGAAAATTTTTACAAGGGTATTTTAGGAAATTCCTAAGGGTGCCAGAATAAACTGGTGGTTTGCTTGTACAAGTCAAGGAAACTGCTGGGTTTGTTGTAACGACGAAGCAGAATGAAAACCCCACAAATGGGTGTGTATATCAAAGAAACGACCTCACTTGAGCTAACCTCACAGCACTGTGACTTTGGCATTAATAACAGGCAATCATTACCCAATTACATCAGTGCACGTTACCATCATTTCCACCTGGCATCTCCTCAGGCAATAGTTTTGTAAACAATACACTTAGGTACAGTTACTTTTATATAAAAAAAAAAAAATCACATCAATAAAACCTGAATCAGTTTTTTTTGCTTATTTATTTATTTCACAGATTCTGTTACCTTTATGCCGGTGATATTACAGCCAACTGTCAATGCTGGTAGCTTTAGCATGCCGGCTTGTCCTTAATTTTTTATTTTTTTTTAAATTTTTATCTACAAGTTTTTAATAGTGATAATTAGTAAATTAAGTTACTAAAATTGTAATTAAATTGGTAATTTTTTTATTTTATTTTTTTGCAATTTGCTTAATTTGGGGTTATTACTATTATTTGTTTTTTTTGTCCCCTTTAATTTTGGATCTTTGGTTGAAATGTGAGAAGGAAATGAAGGGTGGGAAACGAGTGAGAAACTAACCTCTTCCCTTTGAGAATGGAGTTTTCTATTCTAATGGGGAAGTAAATGCCGTTTTGTTAGGGGCTGGTAGACCCAGTCCTATAGTCCTATAGTGCTTCCTTACCCCCCCCCCCCCCCCCCCCCCCCCCCCCCCCCCAACACCTATTTGAGTCTTCTAAATGAGCAAAGTCCATGTGGGTTAATAAATTACACATCTCTTAGACTAAACCTCTAACCACTACATTTTGTTGAGAGTGCCATATCAACAACAACATCTAAATATCTAATTCGTCTTCACTTTGCTTTGTGTCTTCTTCTTTTTCTTTCTCTCTCTCTCTCTCTCTCTCTCCCCCCCCCCCCCCTTTTTTCATTTCTTTATAACATGTTGTATTTTCGCCTTAAAAGAAAATTTATAATCTTTTAAAGTCGAGCATAAGGTGTGAGATATTTAAAAATCAAGTAAATATTACATGTTGCACATTTGATAAGAAATTGGAGAGAACCCTTTTCTTGTAAGTTATAACGAAAGAAAACTTTAGTGTGCATTTGGACCAGTTCTTCTTCTTCTTTTTTTTTTTTTTCTTTTTTTTTTTTTTCTCGTTACCTTATTAGCTTATGTACAATTTTTTAGTCTCGTTAATTTGAAGTACAATTGTACTCTCGTTAACTTTTAGCAAATAAAATAATAAGTTTTTTTTCAAGCAAATGGTTGATTCAAACCCACTTTAATGTATGTAAATAATCAAGAGAAATACCAAAGAAAGTTGCCAATCTTGCAAGAATCAGGCTGTCCATCAATATATTTAGAGGATATTGTGTATAATATTAGAAGAAACTCACTCCGTGTCTATATCTGTTAGGGTAAAATATAAAATCAATGAGATTTACTAATAAACTAATTAAAGTCTTACAATAACTTACCTTTAACTCCAAAAAAAAAAAAAAAAAAAAACCTTAAAATTTTAAAAACCAAGTGTCTTTTGCTCATTTCATGATTCAAATTAAATTGTATAAATATTAAAGTGTACAAAGTACTACATCGTTTAAATTTTGAAATTATGATACTATTTACACCTTTAAATACAAAAACCAAAATCTTGACCATAACAAATGGATAATCTCCAATTCTCTTAAATTGAATAGGATTTTAATTAAGAGCACTATGGATTCATGCCATTGCCTAGTTCTCCCATAGAAGATTGAAGAGAACCTAAGTTTAAATTTCTCTTCTTCTCATTTGTTGGAAGCAAAAAAAAAAAAAAAAAAAAAAAAAAAAAAAAAAAAAAATAAATAAATAAATAAATAAACTAAAAGTCTTAGAACAAGTGTAATTTTTTAGTCACTGCGTTTTTGTTTTTATTTGAAAATTTAATAATTATGATAATGAGGAGAGAGGGATTTGAACTTTGAATGTTTAGGTTGGATACACTAAGAAGTACCAATCAAATTACAAGGCTTTTGAATAGTCATGAATTTTATCATTGTGATTAACATCCATTAAAAATTAAACTTCAAGATCGCTCTCTTTCTTAAATGCCATTACGCTTGTATTAAAACAACAATAACACTTATTGGGCTCATTTGATAGGTTAAGTACAAACTCCTTTATTGATTTATTGTTGCACTTGCAGAGTTTGTATGCCATTAGGTTTATAGAATGGTGTGTTCCTATTATCCCAAATTGGCTTTGTAGCTAGACAATTAGCCTAATTAAGGTACCATATTTCACTTGATCATGTGTTCATGTGAGGTTGAATGATAAAATGAATATATATTTGATTTCTTCTTTTTTGACGGGGGAGAACGTTGATTCCTTTAGTTGAAGCAAAATTCATTGTAATTCTGCCACTTACTCTTTTTTCTCCATTCTAAATCAAATGTGATGATGCATTTTGATCAAGGGTACGACTCTCAATTCATAGATACTTACGAAGAATAACAAGAACCTTGCTAGAGCACCCATGGGAAAGATCCACTAACACTCAAATTAGCAACATATCAAACTATCAGAGAGTGAAGTAAAAGATCTATGAAGGTTACTATTATATTTTATACCTCTTAGGGTTGGTGATGGGTAATATTTGTATGACTGTTGGAGAATGAATTACTATAGATTATGGGGATTTTATCTAACCCAATCTCTTCCCTTTGATTTAGGGATCATTCTTTAGCCATAAAAGGGTTGGTAGCACAAAATCGAAGGGATAATAGGACATAGAGCACTTCCCATATACGTGGAATTTGACCTTTGGTGAATTTTGCAAGTTTTTTGGGTGCTTTGGCCAAACTAACACCTCATTGATCCGAGCTACCACGTCAATAACTTTATCTAAAGCTAAGCTGACTTGACGGGACATAATTTCTCTTTAAAACTTAGCTTTAGATAAGGTTGATAATGTGGCAGCTCGGATCAATGAGTATGTGTGTATGTATATATATTTAGCTTTAATTTTATATCTTCTAAGAAATTATCTAGATGATATGAGGATAGTTATTAGCATTGTACAATACATGATATGTATCAAACAAAATTAAAAAAAGAAAAAGTATTGTGTCATAGGTATGCATTGACTATACTTATGAATCATTGATAAATAAATATGTATAGTATGAATCACACGATACATAGATATAAGGATTTAAACTGGATTTTTGTTCAAATTTGTGCTTGTACAATTTTACTTCTCTCTCTCATGATACATAGATATAAGGATTTAAACAGGATTTTTGTTCAAATTTGTGCATGTACAAATATACTTCTCTCTCTCTCTCTCTCTCTCTCAAAGAGAGCACTAAATGAAACTATAAATAATATATATTTTGTTGTTTTAGGTTCAAGAAACTTGAATGCCAATAAAAAAGTAAAGAAAAAAAAATGGACAATAAAAAGATGTCAACGATGGTATGATTTTGTAATATTGGCTTGGTAAATGGAGATGAAGTTGATTAGGCAATATGATGAATGTAATGAGAAAATAAATAAGTATTATATTGTCTTGTATCATGTATTATCACTTTTTGAGTTTGACAAATTTAAATGTGGATTTTATACAATATTTTAATTTTTTTTATTTAGTTAGTTTATTTTAATATCATTGCATAAATTATGAATATAGTAGTCTTTAGTTGAATATATTCCAATTTTATAATAAAAACATATTATATAGATATTATGAATATTAGAAAATGTTTGTGTATCTTACTAATTACGATAGATCATATTATATAATATAATATACGACGCAAAAAAGAAAAAGAAAAAAAGATTCACATTTCAACAACTATGAGTGTGAGATCTAACATATATCAATTAATATACATTTTATATTATACTTTTTTTTTTTGTTTCTTTTCAGCTAATTTATTTTTCAAAAAATTTCCTTTAATTGAAGCTAAATATCCATTTGATTGCCTAAGTACTTAAAAGTTTTATTGACTACTTGCAAGTTCTCCAACTCTAAGGTTGAAATTGATAATCCATTGGTAATGGCATTCTTTGCAGTGTCTCATGCCTTTGGTTTGAATCACGCCTCCCTCTTCTCTGCCATCTACCTATTAAAGAAGAAGAAAAAAGTCTCCAACCGTCTATAGTCTTTATAACAATCAGGCTTTACCATCAAGCAAGGTGGTATTTTTTTTTAGGTTTATGTATTACACTAATTAAGCTTTACTATTGACAAGGGAAGGCATCTCCTTGAAAACTCCACTTGATCCTTTCCCCACATGATTTTCATTATTATTATTATTATTGAGAGAGAGAGAGAGAGAGAGAGAGAGAGAGAGAGAGAGAGAGAGAGAGAGAGAGAGAGAGAGAGAGATTTGTTTTCGGTTTATCCTCTTGTAAGGTTAACATGGTATTGTGGGGACCAATTGTATCCGGTATTCAGGCTACGCTGGAAGAGGTCCGGCCCAATAGCTGATCTCATATGTACGAGCTGTGTAGGGAAGGGCCAGGCCCAATGTCCAAACTGAGGGAGGGAGACTATCCGAGGACAATCAACAAAAGAAGAAGATAAAACTATCCTCCGAGGAGAGGCAAAGAATACTCGACGGGGAGTTGACCGTGTCCGAGGACTATAGTCACCTCGGTACTTCTATCCGAGGTGACTGGTGAACTTACCAGTCATTTAAAGTGACACCTCGAACAAACCTTACAGCAAAGTGAAAGGGAAAAATATCCAACAAAAGATAATAGTAAACAGGAACAAATATCTAAAGGTACTGTCACCTCCGCATTAAATGCCGCCCAGCTAACCTTCTGGCCGCATTAATGTGGAGGTGATGCCTGAACAGTAAACGGGCAGCCTTCCAGCTAAGAATGGAAGATTCAAGAAAGGACAAGAAAGATGAGGAAAAGGGACTTTCAACGCCAAGTCCACACGTGGATGAGAAAAAAGGTGAAAAAGCCATAGTATATAAGCAGAAGAAAGGGAAAAGGATAGGGGGGAGAAAAATAACTACTCTAAAAATCATAGCACTGGGACATGTCTGAGGAAACTCTTTGCATAAACTACACTTGTAGCTCTAGCCCCTTTACGCTAAAACTCAACATCTTGGCCCAAGGGTCAGACTAGCTTTCTCTCCCGCACTCTACAAATTCATTGTTTGGGCTACGTGGGCCTGGATCGATTCCTGTTCAGGATTCAGGTCGAAATCTGGCCCTTACAGGTATTATCAACATAAAATTTCTATTTTTAAATTCTGAGTCATGATCATCTTACTTAAATTGAATATGTATTTTAAGGATTCTCAAAAGCTTTCCTAGTTGAAAATATTATTATTTTTATAATATTATAAATATATCTATGCAATGCACATGTTGAATTAATAAAAGACTGTAAATATTAATGTTGCCAACACATATAGGAGCTCAAGCCTTTTCAGCCTAAGAATTAATTTTCATTATGTAATTGTATTATTACAATGTTGATTAGAGTACATCATTTTGATTATATTATGAAGAAAAAAGTCTTTTTTAATATACATGAAAACACATAATTTTAATAGGAATGTACATGTTTTATTAAATGATTAATTTAAACCAGTTGCTAACTTGTGTGATACATCGAAAAGAAGTCTTTTTAATACACATGACAACATGTATAATTCTAATAGGAGCATTCAATTTTTTTAAATGATTAATAAAATCTAGTTGCTAACTTGTGTGATGCATTGAAAAGAAGTTTTTTTTTTTTTTTTTTTAATACACATAACAACACATATAATTCTAATATGAATGTTCAATTTTTATTAAATGACTAATAAAAACTAGTTGCTAAGTTGTGTGATGCACCAAAAAGTTCAACAAACAAATATTTATATACAATACCAATTGAATTAAAGATAATCTCATTGAATAAAAGTCAAATTAGAGAATTTTCGCAAAAGATTTTACACATAATTTAATCATTATTTTTAGAGAAAACATAATTTAATTAGATTTGTATGGTGTTCGGTTGCAATGATGGCAACGCCATCTTTTGTAGTATTTTATGTTTATGATTCAAATCTCACCTTTCACTTCCCCACTATCTACCTCTATCTTAAACTACTATGTATACCTCAAATTAAAAACTAGGCTAAAGTGCAAATTACACCCCTAAATCTTGGGGGTGTTTGAATTTTAGATTCTAAAGTTGCATAATTTGAATTTTACCCCATTAAGTTATATTTTGTATGCATTAGTAGACCCTTCGTCCATATTTCTGTAAGTGCTATATAAACTTGCTACATGTGTTTAGTTTATCCAATAAAATAATGCCACAGTATTTTTGTAGTATAAAAAATATTTAAATAATTAAAAATAACATTGCATTATTAATAAAAAATTATGTGACATCATTTTATTGAATAAACCAAACACGCAGAGCAAACTAATGTAGCACTTAGCGGGAAATATGAATGGAGAGATGTTGATGCAAATATAATATAACTTTAAAGGGTAAAATTCAAATTTTGAAATTTTAAAGTGTAAATCTAAACATACCCAAATTTTAGGGGTGAAGTTTTACTAGTTTGCATTTTAGCCTAAAAACTAGTATATATTATATTAAATTATTGTCATGGAAAAATATCGAATTTCTAAAGTTTACATGATAGTATTAGACAAAGTAAACCAAAAAAAAAAAAAAATTTATTTTCCTAAAATAATAATGGAATCAGATATGCCACATACTTTGTTTTGTTTTGTTTTATTTTTTGTTTTTGTTTTTGTTTTTGTTTTTGTTCTTTTTTTTTTTGTTTTTTTTTTTGTTTTTCTTCTAGTTGAACCTTTTTCCAAACAAAATAAGAGTGTCCCTAACTTTTCCTCCATGTCATGGGTTGAGTGGACTTTGCCTCTCTTGATATTTTGCAAGTTCCATTATGTACATGTTGGCCTTAATTACGCGTTGCTAATGTAATTAATAAAATTTGATGCTCTTCTATAATTTCATCGACGTTGTTTTACTCTACTCTTCCTTTGTCCACAAATCATCCAACCCTCATTCATTAACTCTTAAGTCCCGATGAAAGCATGAATTGACCCCAACTACCTTCTTAATTAATATTTGATTGATAATTGTCTTAATTTGGCTTAGGTATTACCGTAAGATATTAAATCATGTGAGCATAAGTGCTAGTTTTATTAGTGAGAGATGATGGAGATTTAGCAAGAAAAGGAAAGCAAACAAAATAGATAGCAAATAAATCATAAATGTTGGCTTAATTAGTTGGTAGCTTCAAAATGAAGGGACAATCCCACTCCTTCGTTTTGAGCTTCCCTTACTCTCTCTCTCTCTCTCTCTCTCTCTCTCTCTCTCTCTCTCTCTCATTTGTCTATGCATGGTGATAAGGATAAGAATGACAAATCTCTCTCTTTCTCTCTCTCTTCAAATTTGTCTGTGTGCATGGTGATCTATGACAAAAGTATGTATTTTGGTACAAGTGTGCTTCGGATTCAACATCGTCGGAGACAAGTCAGTGTGGTTTTTTTATTTTATTTTATAGTTTATAAGTGAGAACAACAAACTTTTAAGTTTGATTAGAAAAATACAAGCATGTACTGCTTCTGGCCTAGTGGGGCTATATTTTGCAATATCTTGAGCATAAAATCGGCATTTTGATAAAAATCATCTCTATGATCTATAATTAATTTTAAAGTACGTATTGCACTGTTATTATAGTTTACCTAGTTTTATAATTTCTGTTATGTGGTTTGCAATTGCCTTTTAATACAAAATAATCTAGGTTAAAATGCAAAGTTTATCTTCTATGTTTTACTAGAATTCATTTCAGTTCCTTAATTTCACTTTAATTTGTTCATTTTAATCCTCTAAGTGTCAAGTTTATACAATTAAGATCTCTCTATTAGCTTCTGTTAAATGTTGTAGTTGATTGTCCAAATTTTTATTTTTATTTCAAAAATTTTAAATTAAAAAAAAAATCTAACTAATGATTGAAAAATATTTTCTAGATTTTTTTTTTTTTATAAAAAATTTAACGTGAGTTAATGAAAAACCTTAATTGAATAAACTTGAAACTTACAGAACTGAAATAAATGAGAGCAAAGTTAAAAAAAATTAAATGAATTCTATTGAAACTTAGAAGATAAATTTTGCATTTTAGCAAAAAATCTATAAAATGTCAAGTAAGGGAATCCAGTCCACACCACACACTTGGAGCAATGAAAATGTACTTGCGTCAAAGCAATTCAAGCAATACAAGCTTTGGTGAGAATCCTTGATCGATCTGTCAATTAAATTGATTAAACTAAATGCTACGCAACTCTTAATGCCATGGCTAATTAAACTAATCATAGAGATAACATGGTACAAATGCTGGATAATTCTTGTTCTTCATGTCTCTTTTCCTCTTTGCCGTTATTCTTTGTTTCTAAACTAAATTCCACAGTGAATTAACTGTTTGATATTATCCATGATAATGTAATTTTTTAGACCATTCACATCCACTCATCCAGTCTTTTAAAATACATTTTTTCCTTTAAAATTGATAACACTACAGTTAATCTCACAAAAAATAAAAATAAATAAAACCCTTCTTATAAACGAATCGCAAAAAATCCACCCAATCACTGCTCTAATTTTTACATAATGCTATATATATTCTTTCTTTTTTGAGAAAAAAAAAGTATCCTTTATATTTATAGGAGCATTGTAGATCATGTATTTTTTTACCTTTTTCCTTTAAAAAAAAGAAAAGAAAACTGATATATTACACTGATACACTCTTACCTTCATATATCGGTTAACTGATCTTTACCAAACCTCCTTCACCAAAACACTTTGGTGATCTCTTGTATCCAAAATTCCAAATTCAAGTTGGTCAACTACAACCCGACATGAATTTGAGGGAGCTATTACAAAATATTTAGTCTTATTGACCCAAAAGTCAAGCTGGGTTAAGGCCCGTCAGCATTACTTATGCAGTACTCGTTTTATTTGTAAAATCAATCATTTATGCTCCTATAAATTTAGGCTTCTACCATTTTAGTATTCACGTATAGAAATATAGAATTTCCATATACTCTTTTCTTTTTGCCTTAACATCATAAAATGTTTCTGTGCCTACTTTTCTTCCACACCAACAGGTACGATAGAACAGTTAGAAATCCATTTCAGCTGCTTTTGTTGACTACATTTTTGGATGCATAAGGATGCTACGATGTGAGAGACATACGAGGCCATGGATCAAATCTGATTTTGGATTTTTGTTGTACCAGAAAACTGTGTTCAGATTACTACTGTTCCATGTCATATTGGGTAGGTTTCAGTGCTGGTTTTCTTTATTGTCCCCAACCTGACTATATACTTTTGTTGCTTGTACAGATCGTATAATTTTGCAGTGTTATATCTGAGTTATTGTACTTATTTCTTTGGTTAATTACTGCCTAGGAAATATGAACATTTTATTTAAGGTGTCGTATTCGTGTCGTACCCGTATCATACCTGTTTCATGTTATAATTTTTTTGAAATTGATCAAGTCACTGTACGTGTTGTACCCCTACTTGTACCCGGATCTATGTGTCCATATATGCTTCCTAGATTACTACTGTACTACAAACTCACTTACTTAGTTACCCAACACCCCTCAATCAATATAAACAAAGATTGGAACTGGGTTTCTTTTCATTGTTGAAAACCTATAATTCTGTGAACCCTTTTCCCAAGTGAGTCAAGTGATCACCTGGTGGATGGTTCCATTTTAGCTATGCTGCTTTGGTCTCATAATCTCATTGCATTGTGGCCCCATAACTCGTCATAATTGTTTTGTTTTGTTTTGTAAGGCCGGTTTTTCCTAGCAAATAGCCAAATACAATTAGTGCCGGTTTTCCAGGCAATAATAGTAAGACTTCAAGGAGAAGAGAAGACCCTTTGTCTGTGCGTGTAACACGCACAGACAAAGGGTCTTTTAACGGAATAGTGGAATACTATAAACCCCATGACCTTTTGTTGGGCTTTTTGTCTATTTTTATGTGGGTCTTTCACATGTAGGGAAAATCTGGGTTCATCAGTTTTGTTTATCTGAGAATTGAATCCTGTGTCTGATGACACAATGAGACTCTCATTTCCAAATCTTACAAAATGATGATGTAGTATAATTATAATATAATAAATAAATCCTAAATTACCTTTTTTTTTTTTTTTTTTTTTGAGGAGATTCTGCATTAAAAGTTATATAATATATCTATATATAAAATTTGTGTAGTAAATTTTATAATAATTAATTAATTATAATAATGGGTTCAAGTTAGTTCAACTGATAAAATCTCTGATAGTTGGATAAGTGATTTGAAGTTCAATTCTCGCCTATCCTAAAAATCGATTGGTATCTAGGTCTGATAACAAAAGAATTATTATCAGGAACGGACGGTCTAAAACTCTCATAAAAATAAAATTAATTATAATATCATTTTTAAAAAGTTTTTGGGAAAATGGATGGCCCATTTCGTGCAATGAACTTGCAGGAGACGCAATAAATGTTCATATTGAAGAGTTGGGGTAACGTATGGCACCACAAAGACCAATTAAGCAGTCAAACATTTTTTCTTCAGAAAAAAAAAAAAAAAAGGGTAGTCAAACATTTTGAAGAAAGAACACGGGATGCATATTGGAATGTACTGTAATTCATTTATTTTTCTCTTACGGGTCCGAGTGATTTTTTTTAAAGAGAGTTTTAACTTATGACGTCCGTTCTTGATTATAACTCATTATTATCAGATTAAGAGACTGTTAGGATAGCAATAAATCTCACGTCTGTGTTTTGTATTGCGTTTTCTCTTTTTTTTTTTTTTTTGGTCAGCTGCAGCAGGGGATAGCAACTACTATTCATGAACAGTAGCTGCACTTTTCCTACTTTTTCGTCACTTTTATCACATCAGTGGATCCCACAGCACTGTTCATGGTCCCACAAATATCACTTTTCAGCAATTTTTTCATTAAAAATGAGCCCCACAGCACTATTCACATATTTAAAAATTATTTTGCTACAGTGTTTTTAGTTTTAATTTTCAGTTTCAACAACAATAAGTTCAATCCAAAAAAACCCTAAGACACCAATTGGTTTTTTGTATAGGTGGGGACTGAACTCCGGATCTTTTATTTAACCATCAGAGACTTTATCAGTTGAGTTAATTAAAACTCACTGGGTCTGAGTGATTTAGAATATTTGTTAATAGATTATTTTATGAAAATTTTGATATAACTTTAATGAGAAATATAAAAAGATTAAAAAAAAAAAAAAAAATTCTTATAAGATGTTCCTAAAGGTATAGTCAACTTTTCTCTTCTTTTATTAGGCCATTTTTAGGACTTTTTGACTTTTTGTTTTCTGTACTTTTATTTATTTTTTCTTTCTTCCTTTCAAATTTGTAAGGAGGTCTATAAGTCAAAGTTATTTATTTTTGTTTGAAGAAATGTATTGATAATTAGTAATTAAATAAATCAAGATTTCATTGTGACTCCAATTTTAAAGTGGTTTGAAAGTAAAATCTCATGACACTCTTCTTTTACTAGATAGAGATATTTGTAGTACGGGTAGTGTTAATTAAACACGCCAACTTTCACACACGTTTATATATACAAGTGAAAAACAACTGAAATTGTGAATTGAAGACAAAATTTTTAATTTGAAATGGGTTTTGCCATTGTAGTATTGTCTCCTTTCTTATTAACTTTTAAAATACTGCAAAACTTTCCCACTTATCTCAAGGCCTCTTTTTGGAGTTTATAGTATACAATTTGTCATATATAAATACATCCTTAGATATTTGCATGTGTATTGCTCATTTGATTTTAGGTTTACTGTTTCTATTTACCAACTAAGATCATGACTTTTACTGGTAAAGTCTCTAATGGTTGAATAAGAGATCTGGAGTTCAATACCGGCCTATACTAAACACTAATTGGTGTCTTGGTCTGATAATAAAGAACTATTATCAGAAATGGACGCCATAGATTGAAACTCTCTAAAAAAAAATTAAATAAATAAATAAAAAACAGATCATGACTCTTACTGATTAGGGTTTGGTATGGGTATTAATTGCTATCCATCGGCTGAAATTATTGAACTTTATCTAGGGTTGAGTTTAGGTTATGTTTCTTAAGAGAGTGCTAGTGGATTTCCCACTTAAATCTCCCAAAACAAGGACTAAGCCATATTTGGACAAAGGGAATTTTATATAAATTTGATTGTCCATCTCGACATATGGAGATTGTAAAGACAAACAGGGCCGGCCTTAGATATTTTGGGGCCTAAGGCAAGAACTAAAAATTGGGCATTTTTTTATACCTATATATTAATTAAATTAATGTTTATTTAATATTTTTATATTATAATATATTTTATTTAAAATGTATTTTTCTTGCCTTTTGAGATGCAAATTGACTAATTAAATTTTTGTATTCAAGTTCTTTTAACATCTCTTTTTCAATCGATAATATCGCTAATCCACTTAATCTTTCTTGGGACATTGTCAATCTTGGATATGATTTTATTAATTTTAATTTTGAAAAACTTCTTTCTGTAGAAACTACTATAATAGGTATTGTTAGTAAAATCCTATAAGCAATGCATGTATTTAAGACTCATTATTTCTTGCTCATTTGTGATATTTTCATATAAATTTTGTGTTATATTTTGTTTATTACTAATAACAAATTTATCCATTGATCATTTTTGAGACTCAATTAAATTTTTTTTTTTTTTAAAAGTTTTTCATATCTAGATGCATATTTTCCAGTAGACATTTCTAATCAAACAATATATTTATAAAGACTAAAATAAAAAATAACTTTCAAGTGTAAAGCAAATGAGAAATAGAAACTGATTTATATAAAAAGTATTGTTGTAATTTCAACGAACAATAATAAGATTTTAGCAATCTCAACCTGCATAAATAAAGACTTATCCAGTATATTACCACTAACTAAAAAAAAAAAAAAAAAAAAAAAAAAAAATATATATATATATATATATATATATATATATATATATATATATATATATATATATATATATATATATATATATATATATATATATATATATATAAACACAAGATTAAAATTAAAAAAAAAAAATTAAGCACAAGCATAACAAAAATTTAAACACAACTATAACACAAGGCTTATTAATTTATAATACCCACCCACAAAAAAAAACACAAAACAAATCCTATCTATAACCCAAAAAAAAAAAAGGCTAAATCTTATTACAAAAACGGCCGAATCTTAATACCTTTACAAAACTAGGCTTTATAAAAAAGAAGAAGAAAAAAAACTAGAAGGCCTAAAACCAGGGCCTAATCTCAGATTCTCAATCTTATTACAAGTGAAGTCAAAGTGCTCAAACCCCAAATATTTATACCTGAAGTGAACGGTTGGTGAGCACTGAGCAGTTGAGTGTTGAGGGAGGTGGAGACCAGAGTCAGAGAAAGAATGAGAGAGGGCCTGAGAGTCGGACTGGCGGAGAAACCGAGAGCTTGAGTAGTTGAGAGAGGCGGTCCAGGCTTGCTGCCTTGTTTCAGTTGCTTGAGCAGATGAGAAGTGAACAGTGGAGTGGAGAGAATCAGAGAGAATGAGAGACAGAGAGAGGCGGAGGGTTTGAATTGTTTTATTTGTGATTGTTTTGTGGTCAATCTCTTAAACCGGATTTGTAGTTTATCTGGATGATTTTTGGTTTGTCCAGAGGATAACAATGTTTAACCGGATTTTTGGTTCATCTAATACTAATTTTTTTTTTTTTTTTGGGTGCCCCTACTACCCCTTATTTTTTAAAATTTTGGGGCCTCCCTTCCACTTGGAGGCCTTAGGCAATTGCCTAACTTGCCTAAGGGAAGGGCCAGCCCTGGAGACAAACTGTGCCAACTTTCTAGTCATTGGTAGTTTCAAGAAATTACATATATGTCTTCTAAAGGTACTTATTTTTTAATGCAATCCATTCACATTTCTTTCTTTTCTTCTTTCCTTTGCTTTTTCTTTGCAATTTAGAATCAAACACGAAAACGAAGGAATTAAGCTCTAGCTAGCAAACCCTAAAGATAACTAAGGAGAAAGGAAAAGCAACCTACATTACAATTGTTTTTAGTAATTATTGTTGATGATGTTCCAAGAATCAATAGGCTGAATGTTCTGAATCTTGATGATCTTGAAAACCTGGAAGATAAAAACAAGGAATCAAAGGAGACCGGGGTTGGCTGGCCACGAATCCTCCAATGATAAAGTCAGTTTCTCTCTTTTAAGATATAGAATTCCAAAATTCTGGGAGTTGTGTAAAGAAAAAAACCTGTTCTCATTTTGTTAGGGATAGGTGTATATATAGTGTTGTCGAGGCAGTTACTTGTCTGGTAACTTCTCCCATATTTGTGGAGATTAGAGGATAACTACCATTGTAAGTTAACTATTTAGTGAGAAGTTGCAATGATACATCAAGATCTCACCACTTGGTTTGATTCATCTGTTACTGTAGATGAAACCTATATTAAGGGTCGTCCATGTCTAGACGACCTCACGGGGCTTGGACGAGGCTTTCCCAAGGATCCACGTCTGAAGGTGAGGGAATGACATGATTATTATGGTATTCTACATCCCATGAACCACTATTCCAGGACGAGTTCACATTCTGTGGATGACTACTCAAGGACAAGCTAGACTTAAGTCTTACCCATCAATTGCCCCTTAGTCCTTGCGTTGTTTGTCCTAAGAATATTTTTATTTTTATTTTATTTTTATTATATATATATATATATTATTTTTTTATTAGATATTTATTTATTTTATTTTTATTTTATTCTGTGTGTGACTTTTCGTCCTTCAAGACATGCCACGTGGCTTGTTCTGGTTGGTCCCGTCGCTTCGAATGTTGAACCTTATTGCCTATAAATAGTAGAATTCCTCCCCTATCCTTCTCATTCTGAAAATTTCCCTCCTTGACCTTTGCTGTCTAGAGCCTCATCTAGAATTTTCTCTACATCCATAGGCCTCTCCCGTCTAGAGCCAGGTATTCTCTTCTTCCCCATCTTTAGGTTTTTCTTTAAGTTTTCAAACAATGTTTGAAATTGTTATTTCCTCGACTAGCAATAGTATAGAAAAAGACATAGACAAGTATCACGATACCGCCAGTTATAATAGCTCTAGCAGTAGTACTAGTCATAGTGGCAGCGAAGGGAGTACTATGAATGAGGGATATACTTCTGGCGTCCCAGGAGTCCCTTTAGAAGTTCTTCAAGAACAACTTAGGAAAACTTTTGGGCCCTAAGCTGGGACCTCGTCAAGCGTCCCATCGTCTAATCCTTTAAACAAGATGGAGACTGTTTACAGTTGTGCAATTGGCGTTTCTTCCAAGACGAGCGAACAAAGGCTTAATAACCTTAGGTCATGGTACCAAATTCCTGACAAACTTAACCTTAGGTTACCTGTCTATGGAGAATGGTGTTGCAACCCTCGTCTTGGAATAGGTGTTTATGAGGCTTATTTTTTGGGGGGTCTCAGGTTACCTTTGAATGCTTTTGCCAGGGTGTTACTTGTCAGATTAGGTTTAGGAGTATGTCAGTTCAACCCATAGGTTTAGGAGTATGTCAGTTCAACCCAAATGCATGGAGATTGATTATCTCTATGCAAATTTTATGGAAGGAAGTGTTTGGAAGGGATCATCCTCTCACTGTGGACGAGTTTCTTTACTACTACAAACCTTCGAAAATAAAATCAATCCCTTGGCTTTTATCAATTTACAGCTAGGGGCAACGATTGTAGGTTAATCAAATCCCTAGTCTCGTCTGACAAAAACTGGAAGACGAAATTTATCTCTGTCTTCGGTTTCTGGGTTGGGTGCCCTGTGGACGTCGGCAAGGACACTTTTTGCCCCTTATATTGGGGACTTAGGGAACTTTCATCCTAAAGGTATGCCCCTCCCTTTTTTTATTATATAGATTACTATTATTATTTTTTGTATGTATGTGTTTTAATTTTTATCTACTTATTGTTTTATAGCTATTGGACGACCTTCCTTGAGCAAGTTCCATCGTGATCGCATCCATAGGGCTCGTCTACACGTTGAAAGGGATTTCCATTCCTTAGTCACCCTTAGACGTCTTGCCAAGTGAGGACTTGGTCTTGAATTGTCCGACAAAGCTATAGCACACGAGGTTACAGTTCGTAGACATAAATTTAGACAAACACAAATATTATACATTATACTTTGTTGGTTTTAATTTTAATTTTCACTTAAACTGTTTTTGCAGGGATGGCGACTATGAAAGAAAACAGGGTGAAGGAAGCTGTGGGCAAAAGGAGTCGTCTTGAGATCCAGCCCCAAGCTCGTCCTTCCACTGGGGACCAAAGGAAGTCTTTGTCTAAGAACCTTTACCTGGGAAATCTTCCCAGTCATTAAGGGAAAAAGGCTAAACATGGGTCATCCCAGATAGTTAAGCCTACTCTTCCTTCATCCCAACCACCTATCCAGGTGTTTGATGTAGACTCATCCATTCCTGTTGAGACTACCCCGTCTAAAGCCCCTCCGTCTAAGTTTATTGCGCCTGCCTCATCCCAGCTTTCTCCAAGGGTCCCAACAAATATTATTGAAAATGAAGATCTAGCTTGGGAACGTTTTGAGAAAGCTGTGTCTAGTAAGGACATAACTACATGTTATGACATATCCTTGAAGGACTTTGAACACTCAGGTGTTCATGATCTTTTTAAGGTAACTGCTTTTTACCTCGTTTGTTACTTTATAATTTTGTCTCGTCTAACCATCATCTCGTCTTTTACCCTTATATAGGCAATGTCAAAATTTATTGCAGCATTTAGGCAAGCCACAGAATTGGACAAGACGAGAATTCTGTTGGAGACGAGGGTTCAAGAGGTGAAGGAAGAGTGCAAGAAATGGGCTGAGGTGGTAGCGAAGGCCAAGGAAAGGACGAAGGCGTTGCAAAACCATATTGAGGAGTTGAAGACTGATGTCATAGAGAAGGACACTTGTCTTGATCGCCTCCAGAAGAGGAATGACGAGTTAAATGCCCTTCTCAAAAAAGCAAAGGGAGACGCAGTTGCAGAGTTCAAGGCGTCCAAGCAATTTACTGACATGCTGGACCGTAACTATGTAGCTGGGTTTGAAGATTTCAGGATGGATGTCATCGAGAAATTCCCTGAGATTGACTTCAATTCTATCAAACTCAACCTTAGTGGTGCTGCTATGAGCTCCTTCCTCCAGACGAGTTCAGAAGACATCAATGTAGAGGATGATGCTAGTACTCAGCCACCTAAGGACGCCCTCAATACCGACGCTCCTACTGCCTAAAAATGAGACTTAAATTTTTTGTTTATCCTTGCATTTTTCTTTTTATTTGGTCTTTTGTTTTGGACTTTTTAATGTAACCAAGTACATTTACTTCGTCCACTGCTTTAGAACGAGCTGTCAAACAAGTTGTTAAGCTTTACTTTGCAAGGGTTTTTGGGCGTAGGTCGTCCACCCTTTAGTTAATGGATGAATGTTTGGTTTCACCATTTTCATTTGTTATCAAACATGTTTTATGGACGAATGTCTTTCACATTCATAACATCGTCTTTAACTTAGGCTCGTCCATGACGAGTATTATGTTCAGCATTTTTCACTTGAA
Organism: Quercus parvula; assembly: GCA_030820535.1. Lineage (NCBI taxonomy): Eukaryota > Viridiplantae > Streptophyta > Magnoliopsida > Fagales > Fagaceae > Quercus > Quercus parvula. The sequence continues at coordinate 52,773,726 of JAUAME010000003.1, forward strand.
TGGTGTTTCTCGTCCATGAATGGTGCTTTTATTAGCCTTATATAGGCTTGTTGTGGCACTTCCTCTCGTCTATAGACTTAACGATTTCATTCTCGTCTCTGGGTAAGTTGCCATACTTTTTTCTGATCCATTTGTTGGATGAATTGGGTTTTAGCTTGTCCATTGCTTAGACGAATACACCTCAAGTTATTTTTCTTTGCTTTTATCCTCATTAAGGAAAGCTTATAGACGTTACATCCTTGCATCCAGAGAATTTACTCGTCCTTGGCCTCGGCCTCTTTGCGAGTGAAATAATGGAGAATTTACATATAACATATATTTGATAATTCAAACCACATTCACAATATAAACATTGTCTACAAGTATGGCACATGCTTAGCAGCTAGTGCCTTATTCATAAAAACATCAAATTTCATGACTTCGTCCATAATTAATTTAAAACGAACACACTTTAAGGATTTAAAACATAACACATAATGTTAACACACCCCAACAGAAAGCAACATAAATTCTAGCTCATCCAAGATGATAGGTCTCGTCCAAGATGATGCTCGTCCAGTCTGACATCTTATTGATAATACCTTCTCAGGGGTTCAACACTCCAAGAATGCTATAATTTCCTTCCATCCAAGGTTTCCAAGTAGTAGGATCCTTGCCTTTTGTAATTGATAACCTTGTAGGGTCCTTCCCAATTAGGTCCTAATTTCCCATGAGCTGGGTTTCTTGGTGCCAAAGATACCCTTTTTAAGACAAGGTCCCCTATGTTGAAACACCTGGGTTTTACCATTGCATCATATTGCCTGGCCATAAGGTTATTATATCCTGTTGTCCTTTGCTCTACGTTCATCCTTACCTCGTCTATTAGATCAAGGTTAAGGCAGAGTTGCTCCTCATTATCCTCGTCTCGATACTTGACTACCCTGTGGTTAACCATATGTACTTTTGCAGGTATCATTGCTTCACTTCCATAGGCTAGCTTGAAAGGAGTTTCCCCTGTAGGGGTCCTTACCGTCGTCTTGTAGGCCCATAGAACACCTGGTAACTCATCTGGCCATACTCCCTTTGCCCCTTCAAGCTGAGTCTTGATAATTTTCAACAATGATCGGTTTGCCACTTTTGCTTGGCCATTTGCTTGAGGGTGGGCGGGTGAGGAGTAATGATTCTGAATTCTGAAATACTCGCAGAAGTCTTTGAAAAGTGCATTATCAAAATGTTGTCCATTATATGATATCAATACTCTGGGCACCCCAAACCTACATACAATATTTTTCCAGACGAAGTTCTTAATATTTTGTTGTGTGATTTTTGCTAGGGGTTCTGCTTCCACCCACTTGGTGAAATAATCTATTCCTACCACCAAAAATTTCATTTGTCTGGTTCCATGTGGAAAAGGACTTAAGATATCTAATCCCCGTTGTGCAAAAGGCCATAGGGCCATCATTGGGGTAAGATACTCTAAGGGTTGTCTATGGATATTACTGAATCGTTGACATTGATTGCAGACCTTGACATATGCCTTGGCAATAGCTTGGATAGTTGGGCAGTAGTATCCTGCACCGATGACCTTGTGGACAAGTGATCTGGCTCCTGAGTGGTTGCCATATGCTCCTTCATGAACCTCCCTTAATACATAATTTGTTTGGTCCAGGGCTAAACACCTTAAATAAGGTTATGAAAAACCTCTTTGTACAGTACCTCGTCCATGAGGATGTACCTAGTCGATCTAACTTTGAGCTTCCTGGCCTCGTCTCTTCCTTCTGTAAGCTTTTCATCCTTCAAGTATGATATTATTGGAGTCATCCAATTTTCTTTGCCTTCTATGTGCTATATTTCTAGAAAGTCTATGCTAGGCAAGTATTGAATTCATCAAACTTGTCCATTGCTTTGCTCGCTGAGGCTTCCTTTGCTAAAGTGTCTGCTTCCATGTTCTTTTCTCTTGGGATTTGAACAAAATCAGCTTCCTTAAACTTCTTTACAAGGGGTACTACCTTATTAAGGTATTTCTTCATTCGTTCTTCTTTGGCTTCACATGTCCTATTTACTTGGCCTATAACCAGCTAAGAGTCTCCTAGGACGAGTATCGATTCTGCTTCCATAGACTTAGCCAACTCCAGCCCTCTAAGAAGGGCTTCATAATCAACTTCATTATTGGTTGTTTGATATTGCAGATGAATCTTGTGCTTCAATTTATCTCCCTTCGGGGATTGTAAAACAACTCATATTCCTCCTGCATATTGTGTAGATGATCCATCCACACCGATGATCCACTTCTTACTGCATTCCACCCCGCTTAAGTCATCATAACTCGGAGTGAATTTTGCAATGAAGTCTACCAGGGCTTGAGCCTTTATTGCATTTCTGGGTTGGTACCTGATGTCAAATTCGTTGAGTTCGACAGCCCATTGGATCAGTCGTCCTGCAATTTCCAACTTGTTCATTGCCTTTTTGAGCGGATGAGCCGTCATGACATTGATGACATGAGCTTGGAAGTAATGTCTCAACTTCCTGGAAGCTGTTATTAGTGCAAAGGCCAATTTCTCCATTAGTGGATACCATCCTTCCGCTCCTCTGAGCACTCTGCTTATGTAGTAGACTTGCTTCTGCACCCTTCCTTCTTCCCTGATCAATGCTGAACTTACAGCATGTGGACTCACTGCTAAGTACAAGTACAATTCCTCTCCCAACATAGACGGACTCAGCAAGGGGGCCATGGTGAGATATATCTTTAGGTTTTAGAAAGCTTTCTGACACTCGTCCATCCATTCAAATGCCTTTCTAAGAACTTTAAAAAATGACAAACATTTGTCAGTAGCTTTAGAGACAAACCTGTTAAGCGCAGCAACTCGTTCGTTAAGAGATTGGACTTCTTTGATGCTTCGCAAAGGCTTCATATCTAGTATCGCTTGTATCTCATCAAGATTTGCTTCAATTCCTCTATGCGAAACCATGAATCCGAGGAACTTTCCTGATGAAACTCCAAAAGCGCATTTACTGGGATTCAACTTCATGTTGTACTGCCTAAGTGTGTCAAAGGTTTCTTGCAAGTCATCTAAGTGCTTTCCCTCATCCAGGCTCTTCACCAGCATGTCATCCACATAGACTTCCACGTTTCGTTCAATCTGTGGACGAAACATATGGTTAACCAACCTCTGATATGTTGCCTTTGCGTTCTTCGAACCGTAGGGCATCACTTTGTAACAAAACAATCCTTAACTAGTGATAAAAGGATGTCTTCTCTTGGTTTGCCTTGTCCATCTTTATCTGATTGTATCCGGAGAAAGTATCCATAAAACTAAGTAGTTTGTGACTTGTAGTAGAATCCACCAGCTGGTCAATGCGTGGTAACGGATAGCTGTCCTTGGGGCAATCTTTGTTTAGATCAGTGAAATCTATGCACATTCTCCACTTACCATTTGCCTTCTTGACCATTACTACATTGACTAACCAATCCGGATAATAAACCTCTTGAATAAACTTTGTTGTGGCCAACTTTTGCACTTCTTCCTTAATAGCATTGTCTCTTTCAAGGGCAAATATTCTTTTCTTCTGTCGTACGGGTTTAGAAGAAGGATATACATTCAAACGGTGAGTAATGACACTAGGGTTTATACCTGGCATATCCTCATGGCTCTAAGCAAACACATCACTACTTTTTTTCAAAAAAGGAACAAGATCTTGTTTAGTTTTTTCTTCTAAATCTGTTCCAACCCTGGTACACCTCTCGAGGTTATTCTCGTCCAATAAAATGTTCTCTAATGCTTCGGTGGGCTCTGCCATGACTCTCATTTCCTCAATATTCATCATCTGAACTTGCTCGTCCATGGTCAACATGGCCAGGTAGCATTCTCTTACTGCCAGCTGATCTCCCTGTACTTGTCTTATCCCATGCTCCGTTGGAAATTTGATTGATAGGTGGTAAGTGGACGTAACTGCTTTCCAACTATTTAAAGTTGGTCTTCTAATTATAGCATTGTAAGAGGATGAACAATCTACCACCAAGAAATTCACGTCCCTAGCTACTTGTTATGGGTATGCCTCTACCACGACATGTAATGTGACAGTGCCTATAGGCTGTACCTTCATTCCACCAAAACCTACCAAGGGAGAGTTTACTGTATGAAGTTGGTCTCGTCCGAGCCTCATTTACTGAAAGGCAGGGTAATATAAAATATTCTCTAAACTTCCATTGTCCACCAATACCCTTCTGGTTGTATAGTCAGTAATAAGCAAAGTAATAACAATGGCATCGTCATGGGGGTAGTGAACTCTTTCAGCATCTGCGTCTATAAATGTGATTGCTTGCTCGACCGTGGCCCTCGTCCTTGGAGATTGTCTAGAAAGTTGAACATTCTGCACCACTTTCAGATATGTCTTCCTGGACTTGGACGACTAGCCTGTTGAACTTCCTCCTATAATAACTTTTATCTCTCCAAGCGAGGGTCGCGACGACTCTTTTACCCTCCCTTTCAACTTCTCATCCTTATGCTCTCGTCCAAGGAAATTCTCAACTTTCCTTGTCTTATAAGATTTTCAATCTGCTATTCCAAATCATAACATTCGTCCGTGTCGTGCCCATAGTCTATATAGAAGCAATAATACTTATTCCTATTGCGCTTGTTGGGATCTCCCTTCATTTTCTCCGACCATTTCAAGAAAGGATCATCCTTGATTTGCATGAGAACTTGCTCAAGGGGCATGTTCAATGGCGTGTATTATTGATTCCATGCCGAAGGGCCTGCCTTCTTGTTATCTCGGTCCTTCTTATCTTCCATTTGTCCCTTCTTTGTACGGGGACCTTGCTCGGAATAATGCACAAGGTTTCCTTCCATTCTCTCAGCTCTCTTCGTCTTCTTAGCTATGATCGCATCCTCAACATTCATAAAGTTTTGGGCCGAATGGACGAGTTCAGCCGTGGATTGAGGTTCTTTCTCATAAAGCTTGTGGATGAATAAATCAGAATTAACCCTATTATGGAAGGCCGCCAAGAGTAGCTTGTCATCCACCTCATCCACGGTCAGTGCTTCCTTGTTGAAACGAGTGATGAAGGACCGTAGACTTTCATTTTTTCCTTGTTCTATGGTTAAAAGGCTAGACGAGGAACGTTTATGTCTTTATCCTTCGATGAAATTATTAACAAATAACTTACTCAAGTCTTCAAAAGAACTCATTGAATTCGAGGGTATTTTGCTGAACCACACTTACGCCGATCCTTTAAAAGTGGTTGGGAAGGCTCTACACATAATCTCATATGGGATCCCTTGAAGATGAATCGTCATCTTGAAAGTAGCAATGTGATCAAACGGGTCACGTGTTCTATCGTACGAATCTAATGAAGGCATCTTGAATTTCAGAGGCAAGGGGTAACCGTTGATGGAAGCTGTGAAAGGGGAGTCTGTTCGGTGGACTAAATCCTTTGCTGAATTTGCCCTTCTCATGTTCTCTCTCATTTCTTCCATAACTTTCCTTATTTAGTCCACTTCTTTCTCCAAATGTGGCACCCTTCTTAACATGGTACCCCTTGACTGGCTTTTAGGTTCAACATTTCCTCTATTTTCCTGGCTCTGGGCTTGACCTTCAGTGTAATCATCGTTGCGCTGCCTTCTCAAGTTAATCTGTCTTGTTAACTCTTGATTTTGACGGGACTCCGCCATAGCGGCTGCCATAAATTGCATGTGTTGAACAGAGGACTGTTGCATGGATGGGGCTGACTGACGTTCGTGATGGGGATTGCTTGAAGCATCCCTACTCTCCTGATGGCCCGGGTTGGTAGCCCTCGATTTGGTTCGAACCATTCAGCCTTTTATCGTAGGAAGTCAAATTGTAAGACAATCAGATCTCCCCACAGACAACGCCAATTGATGATGTTCCAAGAATCAGTAGGTTGGATGTTCCAGATCTTAATGACCTTGAAAACCTGGAAGATAAAAACAAGGAATCAAAGGAGATCGGGGTTGGCCAGCCACGAATTCTTCGATGATAAAGTCAGTTTCTCTCTTTTAAGGTATAGAATTCCAAAATTCTAGGAGTTGTATAAAGAAAAAACCTATCTTCATTTTGTTGGGGATGGGTGTATATATAGTGTTGTGGAGGCAGTTACTTGTCCAATAACTTCCCCCATATTTGTGGAGATAAAAGGATAACTGCCATTGGAAGTTAACTATTCAGTGAGAAGTTGCAATGATACATCAAGATCTCACCACGTGGTTCGATTCATTTGTTAATGTAGATGAAACCTATATTGAGGGTCGTCCATGTCTAGACAACCTCATAAGGTCTGGACAACCTCTTAAGGTCTAGACGACCTCACCCGGCTTGGATGAGACTCTCTCAAGGATCCATGTCTAAAGGTGAGGGAACGACATGATTCTTATGGTATTCTACATCCCATGAACCACTATTCCAGGACGAGTTCACATTCTGTGGACGACTACTCAAGGATGAGCTAGACTTAAGTCTTACCCATCAATTGTTATTATTGTTTATATATATATATATATATATATATATATAGAATATGCATTTAAATTAAAACTTTAGACTTCAAAAAGTTACACTTATTAACCCACCTCTCAAGAATTAAATTAGTCCAAAAAGACCAAAAAAAAAAAAAAAGAGAGAGAGAGAGAGAGAAGGAAATGATTCAAATGATGACCAACTAACCCACACTTATAGGCCCTCTTGAAAAAAAAATAAGGTTAATAAATTAAGATACTCAAGTTATTCAATTATATTAAATACATCAATAATTTCAAGAAATGTTGTTAACTCATCCATGAATTATCATTGCACACTTTTGATGTAATGGTCACTTTACAAGTATAATTTCTTGTAGAGTAGGGAGGGGACAAGGATTGGAATTCAAATTTCCGGAAAGGAGCTTCACACATCTATATTTAGATTATATTATAATAGGATTCTTATCTCAGATAAAAAATAAATAAATAAAAACTCATCTATGAATTAACATACGTGGTCTCTAACCTCTATCTTTGGAATTAATTTTGAAAAGAATATTTTATTAATAATATATATATATTTTTTACTACAAACTGCTTAGACTTTGAGATACGAAAACATAATTATTTTTCTATAAGAGAATTTATTTATTTTTTGAGTAAATATAAGAGAATTTATGGTAGTCTTTGACTCTAAGTTTAAGGAAATTGCTTCGAAATTAGTCCAAAATCAATCATAGATGATTTTTAGATTTAGAATTTAAAAAAGTGTCAATATATGTTTTCATGTATTAATGAGTTGAATAGTGTTAAGAAACATTTGTTATAGCTTTTTTAGTTTTAATTTTAACGTATGTATTTAACTATTTATTCTTGAATATTTACACAATTCTCATCCTAAATGATAATTTTTTTCTCTCACATTTGGGCCCCAAAAGCCAAAATCCTGATTTTGTCCCTATCACCTAATTTTGTTCTTATCTTTTGTATTCCAGGAAAAAAAAAGGTTCCAATGATTCTTCTACTGCTTGGTGTTAGGTTATCATATATAAAAAACGAAAACAAAACAAAAATCACACCGAACATAAAGATCTAAGTGGTTCAACAAGATTATCTATGTCCAATGTGACTTAGACAGGGACATCAAACTTCAATAGAACAAGATTAGATTTATCTATGTTCATTGAGTTAGAGATATCAAACTTCAATGATATAATCGAATACAGAAATTTCAATAATAAATTTCTCTACCTTTGAATTCTCCTTATATATATAAAAGGCTTTATATCCTTCTCAACATATACGATTCGAAGTATGCTAAAACAACTGGGCCGTGCCGTCTATCACTGGCCCAAGAGTGTCGCTGTACAATGCCTAAAAGGTTCAGTCCATAATTGAAGATTTAAAAAAAAGAAGAAAAATCAAGCAAGTTTCACTTTTCTTTATTTTGAATACGAGTTGAGTTCGATATCATCGCCGAGTTTAATTATATATTCAACTTGATTTATTTTTAAGTTGAATAAGCTTTAGCTTGTGTATGAACTACTTAATTGATTGATTTTTTTTTTTTTTTTTGAGAAATATTTAATTGATTGAATTATATATAGTAACTACCACGATTAGCATTTTTTTACATGTTCAGGAAATTTATGCTGATAATTAATAATAACTATATTGTTGTCGAAATTATATTATTTGAGTTAATTAAATAAATGATTTCATTTATGAACAGATAAAAATTTGATTCTTCAACCTTATATTGTTAAAAATTATATATAACTTCTACTACAAAAATGGACTATTTATAGAATTATAGCATCAATAAATTTAAAATAATAATATGACATTTTAGGAAATTGTTTAAAATTTTACACAATTCAATATATATATATATATGGGTTAATTTCAAATTACACCTGATATAACTCTAAGTAATATTACACCATCTAATAACTTGTTATAGAATTCATATTTTGAAAATCCTACCATTGAATTACATGTTCTATATGTTCTTAATATATATGTCAATTTTTATATTAATTGAATATTATTTACCATTTGATCTATAAACTCATCTTTTATTAATTATTTTAAATTACAAAAATTTGAATTTAAACAATTGATTGATGATATGACTATTAATTTTTGATCACCTTAAAATTTTGCAAGCATGGAGAATATATGAAAATAATGTAATTTAACGGTGGATTTGTCAAAATTCACATGCATCCAATTAAAAAATATTGAGTGGTGCAATATTGCTTAAAGTTACAACACTTGCATTTTTTTTGACAAATCTACCATTGAATTACATTATTTTCGTATATTTTTCATGCTTGTAAAATTTTAAGGAGATCAAAGGCCAATAGCCATGCCATCAATCAATCGTTTAAATTCATGTTTTTTTAGCTTAAAATAATACATAAAAAATGAGTTTATGAGTCTAATGGTAACTAACATCTAATTGGCATGAAAATTGGCATGCATGTTAAGAATATATAGAACATGTAATCCACGGTGCGATTCTCAAAATATGAATTCAATAACAAGTTATTAGGTGAAGTAATATTGTTTAGAGTTACACTAGGTGTAACTTGAATATATCCATGAGTTTCTAAAGAGTATTTCGCTTTTTTTTTTTTTCCTGCTTTTCTATTAATTAAAAAGAGTATCACCCACTCTTTTTGTCAAGCATCTTGTAGCTTAATGGTATAAAACTATTCTTTATTAGAAGAATTAAGATTCAAATCCCCCATTTCATTGTTGACTTATTGTAACCATCAATTTTTATTTTTATTTTTATTTTTATTTTTAAAGAAAATTAAGTTTTTCTTATGAGAAATGTTATGTCCGTAGTATTTTCACAATAAACCTTAAATGACAAGTTGTTACTAGTGGACAAAAAAATAATTTTAACAATGGATTTAAATTTGAATTGGTAACAACTTACAACTTAAAAATTGTTGTAAAAATTAATATTGTAAAAATGTTATGAATGGAATACTATTTTTTATTAAAAAAAGATAAAAAAGGGAAAAGAAAAATCAAATGAGAAAAATGGAAGCATGCTATAGGCAGCTGTCATTATAACAAACTAGCATGTAGTCCGTGCTTACGCACGGAAATATTAACAATTGTGATGATAAGATGTTTATCTTAGTAGATTCAGTTTCCACATTGAGCATTATGAATGGAAGTAACTTAACACCAACATTTAAAAATCAAATTGGACACATAGCACAAAATTAAACTACAATTAGAAATTAATTTGATTCAATTTGAATTCTAAAATTGAACTTCAACTTAATATAATATATATGATTATATTTTTGTCACTTTTAACAAATTAACAAAATCTTAATCTAGACACACTAAAAACTATTAAAAAATAAGAACTGATCATTGAGTTTGGAATTTTCTTGGAGGCGCCAATAAAGCACGAATGTATGAGAGTGTGAAGCAAGGAAGAGTGGAATTGAATATTGTGTTTAAACCTGGCCTTGCTCTAAGAAATCCGTAAGGAGGAAGAGAGGGCAGTGTGTGGATCTAGTTGGTAGAGGTTGAGAGAGGAGGAGACATGAGATGACGATATGGAATTAGGAGGAGATGATGTTTTACTTTTATAGTCTTTCTCATTGGACTCCTTGGTTCTGTTTGTGGGATTAGAAGAGCTCCAGACTCTATTGAGATCACCCATAAAAGTGTACAGGTGAGATGTTCTTGCTTAAGCCAATGAGTATTATTATTGTGGTTTTCTTGGCTTCCGTGTTAAATGTTAATGCATCATTTATTTGGGCACAAAAATTAGAAAATTTAGATAAGATACATGACACAAAATTGGAGTCCAATTTATAATCTCCATAAAAGTGTGCAGGTAAGATGTTTTTGCTTAGGCCAATGAGCATTATCATTGTGGTTTTATTGGCTTCCGTGTTAAATGTTAATGCATCATTTATTTGGGCACAAAAATTAGAAAATATAGATAAGATACATGACACAAAATTGAAGTCAAATTTATAATCTAATTAAATTTTTTTTTTTTTAGTTTTGGTTAAGACAAGTGGCGCAAAATTGAGAATCCAATTGAAATCTAATTGAATTTTCTCTCTGCTTCACCTATTATTATATATATAGATGATAGCAAAACCGAAACCATATGCATCTAAAAGAACGGCAACTATATGCTTCCAATCTCTAACATGTCTTAACATTCTTCCCCCCCCCCCCCCCCCCCCAAAAAAAACTAAAAAAGCTTATATGTTGTAATTTAGCTATACATTTATGTAAGGACTCGGTTCGTGGTCCAAACATATAGCATAATGGTCCAATGAGCGCAAGATAATAAATTTGTAAAGAGTGGGTTGGAAAATTGGCCTTAGTGAATTTGGGCAACAATTATCACAAGTTCAAAGAATATTTGAATTAAACTTTAGAGACAAATAAGGGTAGACCCTTAATCCGAGGAGATTTGCACTCGTATAGATCCATTCTGACTGTGTACAATTGTAAATAAGCTTGCTCTCATTTTCCTAGAATTTATCCGATCTTTTTATCATAGAGGATTCTTTACATTATATAGCTCATTCTGGATCATCTTAACCCTAAACTTGTCGATCGTTTGAGATATGACTTAAGTACCTGTCCCATCAGACACCTCTCTTGGTTTTCTGTGAGTTATAGTAGCCAAAATTTCACTGTTCAGATGTCTTCTCCACATAAATGCGGCCAGGAAAGTGGTTACAGTGCATTTAATGCGGTGGTAGCAGCTTTTCCTTAGATATTTTTGTGTTTCCCCCCCTTCTTCCATGTTTATAAGACACATTCTCATCTCTTAGGCTTCTTGGAAGGTTCCTCTAGCTGCTGGGATACAAATTCGAGACATATTAGCCATATTCGAGAGATTTCCCTCTCGGACATTCTTCCAGGTGTCTCTTACATATGAGGTCCTACGCTGGACCTCTAATAATTACTAGCGTCTCCTCAGATAGTTTAGTGTCCTCGGATAAGCCTATGGCCCAATATATTATTTCAGGCCTCTGCCCATACAATTTATATATAATACCATACATATATGTATGTATAAATAATATATGTTTATCAAAAATTTATGTATGTATATAGGTATCATTTCATTTATATCTTGTATCATTGTTTCTAATTTTCTGGATATACTCTCACTAATTAAAATTCTTAAATAATCTTATGAAGTTTAATTTGGTGTATGACAATCTCTCTCTCTCTCTCTCTCTCTCTCTCTCTCTCTCTCTCTCTCTCTCTCTCTCTCTCTCTCTCTCTCTCTCTCTCTCTCTCTCTCTGTGAAGAATAATATATAAAAGCTTAGGGGTTAGAACCACTTTCACACTTTGTGATTAAAAGGATACCAAATTCAATGTATACTTATTATATGTAAGATATTTATGGTCTTAATTCTACGAATTGGTCCAGGATGAAGTTATAGATCACATGACTGAGTTTTGGGGCCATGCTTTTAATCAATCATGTTTAGGTCAATACATTTTGATTACATGATAAGACCTGAGCTTAGATTTAGCTAGCCATTTAGGACATAGGATAAGGTTTTTGACATTTTTGTTAACTTTTTAATTTTGATTTGGACAATCAATTTATTAGGAAGAAGCTTAAAAGGGCATATTTTCGACAGTGAAACCATAAAATTGAATCTTTGATAGTTGTATAAAGGATATGGAGTTCAATTCCCGCCTATACCAAAAACTGATTGGTGTTTTGGTCTGATAAAAAAAAACTATTATCAGAAACAGACACCATAGATCGAAACTATTTAAAAAAGAAAAGGTCAATCAAAATGTAAAAGTGTTGTTCTTAGGGACATAACAAAAATTCATTACAATTTTAATTACCAAATTAGTCTACCACCTTGTAAGAAATCTTGGATGAAGAAATGGTTTGTATTGTGTACAATCACTTTATGACAATTAATCATTAAATCATTTTTTCCCCAAACTGACAGAATTTTTTTTTTTAAATTTAATTTTTTTTTTAATAATAAGGAACTTTAGATTGAAAAAAATGGAATATTATTACACCCATTTTTGAAGACAAATAAATACCAGGGTTGGAATTTGGAAGTATGTGAAATATATATATATATATATATATATGTGTGTGTGTGTGTGTGTGTGTGTGTGTAAAAAAATAAATAAATATGTATATATATTTCAATGGTTTTCTTCTAATTATAAGGTAAATGTAACATGAGGTATCATAAACAGCTGTCTGGAAAATTAATGTACAAAATTATGAATTGTAATCGTAGAGTATACGCTGTATTATTTTGGCTCTCATGCTAAGTAGGGTGTCTATGTATAATGCCAAAGTCAAGTCTTGTTTTCAATGACATAGTAATTAGCATAAGCTTTCATAATTTGAAACTTTCTTAATTTGTTGTAAAAAATGTGAAAACTATTTTTTATTTTATTTTTTAAATTTAATTGCGTAGGAGTTTACCAAGCAAGTGCTAGCCTAGGCCATATTGGAAAACGTGTTATGGCCATTATTTTCACTTTAGAAGTGGAGTTTTTCAACGGGAAAAGAAATATGTGGTTAATTAGTGGCCGCAAATCCCACCTTTGGTGTTACAACGTAGAAACAATATCATGTATTGTGAATTTCTAATTTTTTTTTTCTTTCTGATAAAAAAAATTAAAAAAAAAAAAATGCAAGAAGGGGCAACTAAAGAGAATTCCCAATTTAATATAACCATAATAGCATCTTTACCCATTCCAACTGGGCTTTGCAAACAGGAAAACAAGTAGAACCATGGTTGTGTCCCAACTCATGAGGGTACTAAATTCATATAGTGTGAAAAGGGAAAAATTTTATGAGTCCTGAAGCAGTGTTCTGGGCTCTCACATAGAGAGTAGATCCCATGTATGGGGCCCACTCACTATGTGATAGCCCGGTCCTGAAGCATTGCTTTGAAACTATGTAAAGATTGCCTGTGTAAAAGTTAGGTTAAGTTTATGTTATATTTTCCAACCTAATATAACCATGATAGATGGTCCCAACCTATTTAAAGAACACGGCGGAGCAGCTAAAGAATTTAATCAAATTTAGTCTATGTTTTTATAAATTAGGTAATAGTAAAATGATTACAAAATCTACATATATAATATAAAATAAATGATCTCCATATTATGACCAAAAAGAAGTACTTTATTATAACCATTATGTTCATTGTCTGGTGCCAACATGAAACATGCACTGAGCTTTAGGCGCATGGCACCTTTTTAAGTCTTCCATGGATTTACTGAAACAGAGGTAGATCCAAAAGCCTAAAGTTCTTACTTTACAGACCCAAATGCCTAAAGTTTTTTACTTTATACGTGAGGTGGAAAACTCTTGTACATATATGGTTCTAAAGTCATAGTTCTAATGGCAGGCAAATCATATAGGAAGATTCCACTTGAAGATAAGGATTGTGCATGATATTTTCTTTGCATGTTCTTGAATATGTAAAGCACTAAGAATCCTTTGACTCCTCTCTCTCTCTCTCTAAAAAAAAAATGATAAAGCCCAAGAAATGAAAGTTGAATCATCCAAGATGATACATAGATAAGACTGGCTGGCTGATCTTTTACAAAGCATTTTGAGTTTAGTCGGTGAAAAAGCATTCGATGAGTTTAGTCGGTGCACAGATATAGAACGTATGGTCTTCGACAAAAGGTGATACTAGCAAATTGGAAGCAAAGTAGCAAACTTTTAAGTAGTGTGTGTTGCAAATTGAACTAAGTCAACGATATTACCGGTGAATATTCTTTTATAAAATTTTATATTTTATGCAAATAGTTTTTTTGGGGGACATTTTTTATTTTGCTTGCAAATTAAGATGTGAATGTCTTTATATTGTATTAATTGAATTGTACTCATCACAATAAACCTAATATAGAGTTTATGTGTATGAAGGATAACCCCCCAAGTTAGCCCTAAACTAAACCTAAGATTATAGTACTATCAATTGGAAGAAGATTAAGTTAGTCCTAGATATATATATTAACTAGCTATAAATTGTACAAGTCCCTGAAAGAGTAGCATTACAAGTCCATTTCATTACAAAATTTTATCTTCCACATTTAAGAATATACAAAATAACACATTATTTGACATTTTAAATAATATAACATTAAATACTTTTTTAAATTTATAGTATTTAAATAGATACTTTTTTTTTCCATTTTGTCATACACTCGCAATGCAATGAACTTACAGTCTTACCCACATATTTTAAACAAAAGGACTATTAGTAGGATCCATTACATTGGACCCCCTAGGGGGGAAATTTCTTACAATACCATACTTAAATTAGGAAATTATCATTGTAAAGGCTTTTTGCCTACTTAAGGGCTCATTTATATTATTTATTCATTTGATAATTCATTGGTTACAATAAGAGATGAGATATTTAAACTTAAGACATTTCTATTGAACGCATTAAGCGGTATCAATTAAGTTATAAAACTTTTGGCTATTTTTACTATTTTCTCAAGAATCCAAAGCTTGGTGGTTCATATTATTTCCTTTAATTGGTTTGAACTTACTGATACCAGGTGGACATTAAGTGCATCGTTTAGAATACTAAAATTGACTAAAATAGTGAAAAATTGCTCTAAATTTAGTTTAAATTGATTACTCCTCTGCCTAAATTGAGCTGCACTGATTGTGGTTCCAATTTGGCTAATTAATTTGACATTTTCATTTTATAATGATATCGTCTCAGACTTTCATAAAGTCAAATCTAAATTAAATTTAAATGTCTTAAATTGTTTAGAGCCACCCACATTGGCTAATCCAATACGAAGCAAAGTTGAAGTAGTTTATTCATTGTCATTTGTCAACCTATACTGAGAGTAATCTCATCATCATGATGAGCTCTTTCACTTTTTGACCAATTGTAAGATTATTATTATTTCCTTAATATGCACGTCTATTATTTTGTAAGGGTCATGTTAACAAGTGCCCTTAGAGTAATGGTTAACAATTAATTTTAGGAAAGTTTTGACACAATTTTTATGGAAAATGAAAAAACTATCAAAATATTAATTGTTTTTTGTTCTTTTCCCTCTTTTACTTTTTGACCAATTGTAAGATTATTATTTTTTCCTTAATATGCACGTCGTATTATTTTGTAAGGGTCATGTTATCGAGTGCCCTTAGAGTAATGGTTAATAATCAATTTTAGAAAAGTTTTGACATAACTTTTATGGAAAATGAAAAAAACTGTCAAATTATTAATTGTTTTTTGTTCTTTTCCCATAAAAACTTTTTTTAAATAGATTGTTAATTATTGTTCTAAAGGCATCTGTTAGCATTTCTCATTTTGTAAAATATATAAGATGATCCATTTTACAGAACTAAAATTAAAGAATAATGGAATAAGCTTATACACTTAATATTTTCTATAAGATATATAAGCATACAAGTTTTTGTGAAAATTGATTTTTAGGTTCTTCATACAGATCAGTTTGGTGAAACTTTATATATATATATATATATATATATAATTAAAACATAACTGATGAATAACTTTGGTCAAACACTGTTTGGAGAAAGATAATTTCAACCTTAAATGAGTGCTTGTAGAAAAAGCATTTTATATTGTAATAAATTCTCTTTGTACTTTTATTATATATATAAAAAATAAAAATAAAAACCTAAATTCTCTTTGCACTGGTGGAGGATAGGCTCATTACAATTACCAAGAAAGCTGCCCTTTTGGGATATGAACAACATTTTTTTTTTAAATTTTTGGTTTGGGGGGGGGGGGGGGGGGAGGGGGTGGGTGGGGGAAGAAAACTAGACTAAATTTGTTGGTACGATGTGCATGGACCCTAAATTGTACTGGAATATATAGAAAACTAAAATTTCAGATTGAGATGAGATGAGATGGTCTTTTAAATAAATTAAATTTAAAACAAAAGGATTCTTAATTATTAAGTATTGGCTTTTTTAATTTGGCTTATCTATTTATTAAAAATGAACTTGAATTTTTGTAAAGTCAATCTAGAAATTAATTGGATTTAAATAGTTTGATAATAACTAATTAAAAGAAAACTGTTTTGGTCAATCAATAAATTAACTCGAGTTATATATTACAGCTAAATTTATAAGGACAACTCTAATAATAGTAATTGGTGCTCGCCCATTTATTCAATGCACCTACACTATTATACATCTCTCACATTTAAAAATAGGTATCATATTTGAACCTCGCGAGACCAATCCATATACAAGAGTAATATAAAAAGTGCCTAATAATTTTTTTATTGTATTATTTATATATATATTTATCAATATAATTTTTTTAAATAAACAATAATACTTATTAAAACGCACACGAAAATAATAATAATAATAATGTTTTAAACCGGGTTTATAATACATTACATAATCAGAGAACAATTACAAAATGACCTAACCTTTGTAGTTATAGATTGAGATTATAAACAGCAAATACTAGATACACACAACCAATATAGATCGTGAATATTACACCAAATTTGTTTTGGTATTAAAATATTGTGTGTTTACATGTCATCTAAAAATCCTAGATTTATTACATTGATAATGTAATATATTCATGCAATTTAAAAAAAAAATAATTGAATGGTCCAAAGAAAGAGTTACACGTAATACTTTTGCTTCATGCATCAATGATTTCTATTTACCGAACATTTATTTGAGTTCTCATGCTTTCAGTACAAAATTTGAATCCGTTACATAATTCTTAAGTGTTAAGGAACACAGAGTCACAAATAACTTGCACCCATGTTCTTAGAAAATAGGGTCTCTCTATTTGAATCCGAAATAGAATGGTTCAAATTAATAAAGTACAATAACCACTTGATTATTCATTAATTATAATTGAATTATATTTCCTGGACATTAAAAACATCCGCTCAAAATAAGGGAAAAATGACACAACTACTCAAAAATCGTTACAAAATCCAGATACATCCGTATAAAATATGTACTATCAACGATTTAAATGGTGAAGATTAACCCAAAAAAAAAAAATCTGATACAAGAAATAAAGTCCAATAACAATTTGATTATTTATTAATTCTGTTTGAATCATATTTTCCGGAACGTTAAAAACATTCTCCCCAAAAAACAGGTGGAAAATGACATTAATTGTCCGCATCTCAACGGATGTAGTGCACAAGAACCGTTAATTCATTCATAAAAAACATCCGTATAAAACATGTCCTTAATATACGATATAAATGACGGAAATTAACAAAAAAATCTGATACAAAAAAATTTTCAAGATGGAGACTAAGGACAGCGTAGAAAATGCTGGCTTTAGCTTTCTCTCATACTCATGTGTGTACATGTACGGTTAAACCGTTCTTATCTCTCATTAGGTCAACGATTAGCCAACCTTTTTGTGCTTAAGGTTTTGTACGAAGAAAAAACCAATCTGCAAAAAACAAATGGTAAGAACAAATTAAAGAACAAATCATGGTTGTGCGAGAAACATGAGTAGACAACTTAGCATCACTGGACAAGTGTCAAGCACGGCTTCTTCTATGCACATCCACAGCTCAGCTTAACTATTAGTCAGTCAACGTTTTAACAGCCTTAACTGCCTGCCTTAGCTTTTACACTTAGCATACTACTACTATTAGATCCTAGATGCTAATTTGGATGCCATTTTTAAAATTTCGATAGTTTTAATAATAGAAACAGAAGAATTTGAACCCTAGACATTTTCACTAAAAAAGAAGAAGTAAATGACGATTAAGTTACGTAATTCTTGTCATGAATAATGGGTTCTAATTAGTTGGATTGATAAAATTGCATATTCTATATTAAGGGACTTGAATATTCAAATTCCACGATTAAAAAAGTTTATTGACGTTTTGACGTGATAATAACAATGACAATGCTCACAGATTTCAAATTCCATCATGTCTCTATTAAGAAAAAATTAAAATGGGATAAACTGGTTTGTTAGAGGGGAGGGCTCACTAGTCACTAGTGAAAAAACTGTTCACCTTTTTCCATCCAATATCTATGAAAGTGTTGGAGAAGAGAAAAGAAAGTGAATCATAAAATTTGTATTTATTGATAATAAATGTATGCGTTATAAATGTGAGTTCCTGTGGACTCACCAAAATTTACAATGAGAAAAGAGTAAATTAATAACAGAAAAAAACAACAAAAAAATAATTACTGGCCTGTTGAGTTTATATACTTACAGTTTCTTAAATCTTAAATACAAAAACTAACCAAAAAAAAAAAAAAAAAGAAAGAATGGGAAATGAAATAATTACTGAGAAGATGAAGGTCACTTTGCTTTCAAAAAGTTTCATGGGTTAGCTGCCACATCAGTAGTTGAACCAATCCCCACCTGCAACCATGGTGAGGAACTTCCACTCATGTTCATGTCCTTTAACTCACTTAGCTTAGCTAATTTCACCTTACTGTCTGCTTCATCCTCCACATTTTGCATTGAACAACTACTATTGTTGTTATTATTGTTGTTATTAATGTTGTTGTTGTTGTTGTTGCTGTTGTTGATGATGATGATGCTATTGTTATCGTTGTTGTCAATGTCGACATTTTGGAGGTGGTGGTGATGGTGGTCGTGGTGGTGATTATTATCTTCATTTTCCTTTGCAGCTATCCAAGACTGTAAAAAAATATCTGTAGAAACTCCAAAGCTAGTAGGGTTAATAACTTGGTCATGTCGAACTCCAGTAACATCATCAATTGGTGCAGGAAGGTTAAGGTCGAGCTTGAGATCGAGCAACTCTGATGAATTATCGAACTTGGGCCTTTGAATAATTGGCTCCAACTGGTCTGGAAATTGATGAAACTTAGATAGTGCAGAAGAGTCAGGTCCATTGGATGTGATCCAATGGCACCTCTTATGTCCACCTAGTGCTTGCCCAGATGAGAAAATACGGTGACATATTGAACATTCATGCACCTTCGATTTTCTCTTTGATGTCGATGCCAATGGTGTGTTAGAACCTTGATGATCGAGTTGTTGAAAGGTTGAGTTCGATTTTGTTTGGAAAAATTCTTCGTGTGTGATCACATCATCATCGGCTAGACTATCTTCAATGTGGTCGAGACGTGCAGCGTAACAACCTTTAACTTTTTTGTGACTAGCTCTATGACCACCTAATGCTTGGTGGGAATTGAAAACTTTCTTGCATGCTTTGCACTCAAACAAGCCTTTAGCCACACCTTTGTTCTTGTTGTTGTTGTTGTTGTTGATGTTGATGTTGAGGATGTCATCGTTGTCATCTAGAGGAACCTTATATGAAATTGGAGGAATGAAATTCATGGGGGTGTTTCTTCGTTCTTCTTCTTTACTAGCTGATGCACAAGACTCCTCAGCCTCAACCACCATGTTATCAACATTTGCGTTTGATAACATCATTAAGCAATTTGCAAGGTCTTCTTCCTCGCTAGAAGGGCAATTGGAGTTATTGAAATTGCCCACTTTAGCTCTCATTGATCTTTTTCTTTTAGACCAACCACACCCTCTCCTTCCATTGCCATCATCACCATCAGAGCCCGGGGACGAAACCAAGGACTCAGCATCTTCAGAGGTACATTTGCCATGTTCAAGAAAAGACTTCCATGACAAGAACTCCTTACCACAATTTTCACAAACTCTACAACTCTTTAGCCGATTCGGGTTGGTTCTCAATGCATACATGCGCTTGTTGCTTGCAGGAACATTGCCACCAAGCTTGTCTTCCCAATCACTAGCTGGGTCTTCATCATCAATGTGGAAACTCTCGTCGCCTATTCCATGTGCCCTCATGTGCCCTCCTAGTGCTCTTCCACAACCAAAACCTTTCTTGCAAATTTTACAAAAGTGTTTGAAGTTTGATTGTTGATCCACAGTCAAAGCCATACAACAATTAAAAAAAAGGAAAAAAAAAATTGTGAGAGAGTAAGAAAGAAAGAAAGAAAGAGAGAAAAAAGAATGTTGGATAAGAATGAAAGAGACGAAAAGGGGTGGAGTTTGTTCTTGTAGTGGAAGTTGTTGAGGGGTTGTATGGTGAAAATTAAGGGAGTCTATGAGTCCTAGTTTTTAGTTGGAGTATTGGTTGTGGTTAATTTGTGGATGAGAGAGAGAGAGAGAGAGAGAGAGAGAGATGGGGAGTTCTTGAAGAGCTTATAGCTAGAGAGAGTGTGGTGTGACAAGTGGAGGGAAGGTGAGAGGGTGAGAGAGTTTTTCTAAGACTATTTCTTATTTTGTGGTGGTGGCGCCGCCGGTCAAAGCAACTAGAGGAGGTCCGTACGCTCAGTGTGAGTGTGAGAGAGTAAAGGGGGTCCGTACGTATAGTGTGTCTGTATGTGTGTTTGTGTGTGTTGTGTTTTGTTTTACGAGAGAGAGAGAGAGAGAGAGAGAGAGGTAGAGTGAGGAAGTGAGTGAAAGGAAAAGGGAGTGGTTCTAACTGCCGTACCTATTCATATCCCTTCAATTCCAAGCCAAGAAAACTAAACCCATGCCTCTCCTTATTTGTCGGTTGGTTCAAGTTGTTTTTCCACACAAAATATAAGTATTATAAGCTAATTATAACTTTTATAATAGTTATCACTAACCAATTCTGGGCTAACCTTTATTTCATTTCTCTAATTATATATATTATCCTATAAAAAAAATAATTAAACACTAAAACGGGATAATATTTAAGGAAGGTGCATATAAGATTGACTAACAATGTAAATAATTTAAAAATAAGTCAGTTTTTTTTTTTTTTTTTAGTTATTCCCTTTTCTTTTTTTTTGGTACTGAAACTCAATGGATCTTGTTTCAGTCTAACTATATATCAGTTACGTTATTGTTAATTGAGTCAACCAAGAAAAGCTTATTTATCTTGAAGTTCATGATGCAACTCCAGCTACTACCCTAAAACTTAGGATCTAGTACAGTAAGATTGGCCTAATGATCGGGTCCTTATTGAATCTATTAAAATTTTATTTTGTGTGTGTATATATATATATTTTAGAATGTATTAAAATTATATTTAGTGGTGTGTATGTCTGCAATTCTGCATGTTTGCCATAATCCTTAAACCAATTTTTCATTGCATTAGTTGGTTTTATAGTATGAAGATATATCATATATACTAAGACGTATAAGATAGAACATAAATATAATATATATCAAATTTGAAGATTCTTTAATAGAAGTGTCAAGTTTAACAAACAGACTCTTGTGGAATGCAAATATATATGACCCAGATTTCGATCTAGATTCATGAATATCAAGAACATGTATTGCTATTTGATATTGGCTATGTAAGAACTGAACTCGGTCATATAGTATTATAAAATCAGTAAGTTTTATATACATCCATGTAATAGCAGAGATGTATATATATTTTGTATTCTTTATCTACTTGGGTGGTATCTGATTAAGTCATGTGGCCCACTATGTCATTTGACTCTTATTTTTATCATATTAATTATTAGCATTAGTATTATAATCATGGTAGAAGAATACTTCTTCTAGCTTGTACTTCAGTTAAAGAACATAATCCTAATCTAGGTCCAATTTACAAGTAGTATAATTAATTAGTTATCTTGTTGGCCAAAAATAATATTAACAATAATATGTTGGAAGCATAATTGCTTTTTTATTGACTTAGCTGGTAAACATACTATTTTTATAATTAGCTAATTTTGTAACAGAATAGTGTTTGCGGTGGAGTGGGAAGTATACAAAAGGCCACAGACCCAAAGCCCATAAAAACATAATAAGGAAGGAAAGGATCTTGGGTCCAGCCCAAGGTTAGCTATAGAGGGAATGAAATAGGTACTAAGAGCATTCTAGGGCAAGATTGTTAAAAAAATATAGCTTTTAGCAATTCAAAACACTCTATTTTAACATTTCACTTTATAATGCATCCAACATTAAATGTTTTATTTTAACATTCAACATAATAAAAAATAACCACAATCATCAACACATTAAAATATTATTTTTTAACACCTTACATTAAATATATATATATATATATATATATTTAGTTTAAGCTACAGTAAACTGCTATTTCTAGCAGCAAACTGTAGTACAAACTCAAATTTTTTTTTTTGAGTTTAGCTTCTTTGCTTTAGAAACAGTTTAGGGAATTGGTTACTAAATTGACTTATTAGTCAATTTAGCAACCTTATTGGGGATGCTCTAACACAGGAGAGAATCAAAGTACCATGAAAGGACCTTGTTGATAACAAGACCCAACCTGCCAAGGAGCCTCATCACCACTCTACATATGACCGATGACAATCTTATCCTCAACCTAGAACCAAGGAGATGGGCAGGCCATGGAGGAGGCGAGAAGCACTTAAAAACTGATGAAGAAGTACAACGGACGAGCCAAGGAATGTAGCACCTAAATCCAGCAATATTTACCTCCACATTACATGACTATACCTACCAATTAGGCCACATTTAATATTGAATGACCTGCCAAAACAATGCTCTCCACCTATCTACTCACTAACTCCCCAAAATGAGGGAGGAGACCTCTGATGGAACAAGTATTTTCTTCCCCTCCCTTCCACCACATAATAAATCAGAGAGAAAGAGAGAGAGAGAGCTCACTTTATGAATAGAACCCTTCCCCCATATTGGAGGGGGATAGAAAAATTAGAGATAGAAATGTGTTGAGTGTTAATCCTCATTTGTAACCAACTTCATCACTCAAAAGAAAGGATATAAGGATCATTGTTATCTTTTTCATTCATATTAGTCTTATGATCTGGTTTCCTTTCTAGTTCTCCCATCGTGAATTTCTTTCCCATAAATTAAAATTAATTGTGTCACGTATTTACTTTTTTTGTATATTGATCCCTACAATGTCTTTTCATCGGTGTAGAAAGCCCTAGTTGGTTGTACAATTTATATGTTTGACCTACTTACCTTTTTGAGCTAAAACAACAATAAATGTCGAAATCTCTTAGATTAATTGTTTGTGTTTCTATAAAATTGTCTCATCCAATTATGTCATAAAAGAATTATATTTGGAAAATACTAAAATTACTACAAATGTTATTACAAAAAAACTTAGAAGCTGATTTGATAAGAATACAGTTAGTGCTACATAAACACTATGATAATTAAATGTTTGAATTGCTTTTTTTTTTTTTTTGGTGATTATTAACATGTTAATTTGTAAGATTTATGTAGTAAAATTTGTAGGATCGTTAACATCACTCATTATATATCTTGGTACCAAATTGAGCAAGAAATCTAGGATGGGGTTTGTCGCCTTGGCATAATTCTTGCTCTAAAGTACCTTCAATATTCCTAAATTTTGTGTTGTGGTTTACTGCCTGGTGATATTTCTTTTTTTTTTTTTTTAAAAAAAATTGTGGAGGTACAAGAATAAGCTAATTACAAGGATTCAAGGAGATAAACTTTGGAATTCTATCGTAGTATTTAATTTAATTTTTTTCCCCCCGACAACCCTTCCTTTGGTAGCACATTTAAAAGGAGACTGTCTCTTCTTTTGGGTATCCTGGGCCAAATGAGTAGCATTAGCCACACATCAAATTATATTAACAAACTCTATTATCTCTTTTATTTTATTTTTTGATAAGTCTATTATCCCGTTAAAAAAAGAAGACAGGTATGGTTTAACCGCTATCTTATAGATTATCTGGATTGAGCATGTATAATGTTTTTGTCAAAAAAATACATAATCAAAGTCAGGAGTGTAATTTTACATTCAATAAAAGATGAAGAGGATGAAAATTAACAAAATTCGTAGATTCAATTATTTATTTATAAAAACTTAAAAGAGTATATCCTAAGGCTATATCCGGATATTGAATAAGGAACTATCAACTAATCGTGATGGATGACGATAATGATTGTTATTATTATTATTGTTATCATTATCTTTATCTTTATTACTATTATTATGTTTGTGATTAACTATCACTTTTAGGTGCATTAGTGGAGATAGACCATCTTGAGATGACACTAATCCTGAAGAGAGAAAATCTCGGAGAAGGTACCTTTAAAGGGAAAATAGAAAAACATGGAAATGGCCTTGAGTGATGGCATTCACTACTATATCTTGTACTAATCACAATTTTCGGAAATCATTGATAATGTTATCTATTTATTTAGGTTTGAGAAATTGATGTAGTTCATTTATCACCTAGAGACAAATACTTTTCTTTTGTATCTTGACAGTTCAAATCAAATCATCAAGTAAGAGTTGGATATTTATTCTCCTAGTATATTTTCTTTTCCTTTTTAATGGTTGAGATTTCAATGATAGTGAGTCATGAAGTTACACCAACTATTCAAGTAGTCAGTAAACTCTTTGTCAAGCAATAAGCAAAAACATTGCTTCAACTTAGCAGTGGGTTTAGTCTGTAATCCATCATTAATCATTCTTTTGCTTTGATTCAAAGCATTCCAAAACCAAATAGTTAGTGATAGTGATAAGCATAGCTGTTCAGCAAAAGTGAAGCCTAGAGTCTGTAGACTAGTTCTCCCAGCATAAGCTACTTTCTCTATATATGAAACCTGAAAATTTTCTGTGATAATTGTGAGTGAAAAGGAAATCACATAATTATGACTATACGGAATGATAAAAACCAACTACCATTTTATTGATGGGTAAATTAGCTAATGATTACTGAAATTTTTTTGGAAGAGTGAGTTTGGCCTTAAAGGAAAGGGAAGGGGAATGATTATTGAAACTTTATGAAGAGTGAACAAATATCTGCATCTAATTAACCAGTAAAGATGGCCCGCATCTTTCTTAGATTCTTGCCTAGGATAGCCATTTTTTATGATTAGTTTCTAGCCATATTATGACACAACAATGCATTCAAAGGAGTGGATGAAGACATTTGAGGTGCAATGTTGCATTCAATTTGTATATTTTGTACTTTACAAATCACAAGTTGCACTGTGACTGACCATATTGGCATAATTGCATTTTGAAAGATGCAATCTCGTGTCAACAATTCATTTCCATGGTTTAGAAATTTACACTTCCACTATGTCATCGAATATAATAATTATCTAACGTACTTAATGTATGCATTATTTCTCTAATTGTATTGATCTTATACTCGGGGGCAGCAGCACATAGTGTTCAAAACCCCCCTAACTTTATAGTAAAAAAAAATTAAATTATACTAAACTTATTACATGTGCTTTGTGCATGCAATAATGCTATTTTTTTTATTTGTTTTATTGGTTTAGTGTCATAATGGTTAAAAGTGATATATAAATAATATATAAATAACTATGGGTATTTAAATTATTATTATTATTTTTTAAGAAAAAGGTAAGATAACGTGAAATAATGTTTAAAAATTAGATAGAGATAGTGTCCTAAGTTTTAGGCCAAACGGAGAAGATAACAGAAAAAACCTAAAACTTAGAAATATTAAATTACTCTTTTAACCAGTTTGTGTTTTTTAATTTAAAAATATTTAACTAAAAGATAAGGATATTTTAAAGAGTTTAAGAATTTATGTGAGGGTATTTTAGTATGCAAAAAATATTAACTGGTTAAAAGTGTAATTTATTTTTTATTAGTTCAATTTACCTTAAAAAATATTTTGCACACCTTGATCACCGTCAGTTCAGCCTAAAATTAAACAATAACACAGATCAGCCAATCTCAAAACCAAACACATATCTCTCCCTCTCTCTCTGATATGATCTTTGATCCAATGCTCATGTAAAAACAATGACAAATAGTTAAAAATATTTTTATAAAAACAATGACAAACAGATAATGATAATTGCATGAAAATAAAAATGTTATACAATTTTAACAAAATAAAATGGTTACATTTACCCACGTTGACAATAGATAATTACAACTAATAATGAATTATCATGTAGTAATTTTGAAATATCAAAATTCGTAGAAGTAAATTGTAAAACTTTATATATTTGAATTTTTTTTAAAATTTTTTTTTATCAATTTTTTTTCATTTAAGTTTCTTAATGACCTTCCTAAAAATTTTTTTTGAAACCATCAGCGCTCATACTTATATAAAATTTACATATTGGGAGAGATAATATGCATATATGTGACATGTGACGTATGTGATACATCATAAATTTACTAGCAAATAATTTTATGTATCATGTATGGAAATGGGAATAGAAGTTGGAAGCTTTGGGATTCACAAAAAGCCCATTGGCCCAAACAGCCGTAGACTTCAAGTTGCATTTAACACTTTAACAGTTTAAAGCCAGTCTTCCTGGCAATCAAAACGCATATGTAAGTTATCGAAATTATCATTATCGAGCATATGTAATTATCTTATTTTAAAAAATAAAAAATAAATTTTTTTTTATAAGATAGAATTTCTACTCTAATCTAATCTAAATGTATATGTACGTGTGAATCTCCTTCCTAGAAACTTGAACTCCAACTTTTATCTCAAATACCTTACAAATATTTATATATGTGGAGTGACCACCACACTAAGGATACGTTGTGGTAAAAATAAAAATTCTTTGATTGGGTAATACAATTAGTTGCATTTGCGTGTAAGTTTTCCAATGCCTAGGGTTGCATTGGTGGGTTGGGCTATGGCCTAGAATCATATGAAACGGACATTGAGGACTGAGCTTCAAGGCCCAAGAGGTCTTCCTCCCGCTGGGTAAGTCTACGCATTTTAAAATAGTAAAGTCAAGTACAGCTCTCTCTCTAATCTTTTTTTTTTTTTTTTAAATAATAAATACAATTAGTTTTTTTAAAAAAGGTAATCTTACCCCAAAAAATCAATATTATCCTGGGATTTTTTTGTTTTTTTTTTTTTTGAAATTGGAGATATTAATTACTTGAAACTAAAAAGTAGTTTTACTGATTGATTTTTCTTATCTTAAGTAGGTAACCTAGGATCTCATGAAATTTTACAATAGTTTACCGAATATAGAAGCATGAAAGAAAAGATATCAAATTATCTGTTAGGTTCTAAAAGTTTAGAACAATTGACAAATCATGATTACAAACTTATTTAGATATAGATCCTAGAATCTATAGGTATTATTAGACAATGTTCAAGGTGATACAAGTCAAGATTCAAGAATATACAAGCTGCAGAAAGAAGAGTTCAAAAACTGCCTGGTTCGATCGATCGAAAGAAAAACTCGACTGATCGAAACACATATCTGCAGAATTCTATTTCAGCCCAAACTCTATTTAAATGTATTGGGTTTCAAGTAAAACACTACTAGTATATAAAGGAAACCCTAAGCACGTTTTTATAAGGTTTTTCAAAGAGAGAAGAGTGTGCCTCTTTTGTAGATCTAAGGTTTTGTACCAAAAAGCTTTCTCATCTGTTCTACCGGTGTTATTCCTTGAAGGATCTCAAGATCTGGTGTTGTAGAAGTTGCTGTCTTTTCTAGTCATCAAAGGTATTGATGATCTAAACTTTCAAGGGTGGTCTTGGAGTTACAAACAAGAGAGTTTAATTTTTTTAACACAAGTGTGGATGCTTGTGTTGCAGAGGCCTAATAAAGAAGGAATACGTGAATTTGGAGCTTGCACGTGGTCGTGTCAGCTCTACATGTGGTAGCAATAGGATGTTAGTGGTCTAAGTTTTATTGTAAACTTCGATTCTCTATAGTGGATTTGCTTTTTACTTTGAGGATAGTTAGATTAAATCCTCCCCAAGTTTTTTACCTGTTTGGTCTTCCTAGGTCATCGTATCGTTTTGTTACTTATTTTTCTGCTGCTTTACATGATATGACTTTATTATTTTAACTTAGATCTAATTAACAAACTTGTCAATCAACTTGGATTAATATTAGGTTAAACAATCTAGTTACAAGGGTCTAAAACCTAACAAGTGGTATCAGAGCAGGTTAGCTCTTGATTTAAGTTATTATACCTAGAGATGATCCTTGATCCCTATGATCATAGATTATTTTAAGTGTCTTATTGTTTATGATTGTTTTGTTTTAACCTAGATCTGAATAATAAACCTAAGTATTTACTTGGTTAAATAACTAGGTTAAACAACTTATGTTAAGGGGTCTAAAATCTAACATTATCAATTACTGAATTTTTATGTGTTTCAATTTTGTGGATTTCTTTTTATATTTCATTATAATTCAATAATCTGAGAGAGTAGATTTGAATATGGAGGTTAGCGTAAGAAAGACTAGGATGTACTAGTTAGACTATAAGATTCTTGACAATTCTTTAAGTATTTTGAAATAGCTAGGTCAAGGTTTTACTTTAACCAATAGATGAATTGCGCTTAGTTTGTCTTTCGTGCACAGAAGAGATTTCAATATTTATCAAGAATTAGTTGCACATGGAAAAATCTTAAGTATATCCAACAATAATTTTCCTTGAATGGAAATCTTTGATCCCTATATCATTAAATAGATACTTCATCATAACCAAAACTAGTTTCTTGGTCTTTTTGAAAAAAATAAAATTTTGGTAAATAAAGTATATTACCAAACAATTTAGGATATATTGTACAACTTGTATGTAAAAATAATTGATACTCAAAAATTATTTAACCCAAAGTACTACTATAAAAGGGCCTAACTCCTGTACTAGTAGAATGAGGTTTTAATAAAATATTAAGAGAATTTACTTATTAAACTAACTGGAATCCATAATTATTATATTTATTGGTATAAATGTATGTCAGTGCTTCACTAGGTTGTTATGTAAGTGTTAACTAAGCCATTAATTACGTCTTTTGCTTAATTATTTGATTGTCTGTAACACTACTCAATCCTTTTTTTGATTGTCGAATGAATGTACGCTATTGTCCAAATTTAATAGGAGTGTCAACCTTTTCAAATCAGGAAAATTTTGTATCAGTGCAAGATTGAATTATGAATAAATTTATTATGGGGTAGAGATTGGCTTTGAATTGGAATCTGCACCATGTGGAAGTGTTTCGCACAATCTCTCTCTTATAAATAGATGTGTGACTTAAGTTAGTTTGCATGCTAAGAATTCGAGTGATAATGGTTTTTTTTTTTTTTGTGGTTAAAAGGCGATTCATTGATAAACTAAGAAGCCAAGAAAGGCATAGAGTTGGCATAGCGCCTTACATAATACATATCATTGGCAACAGATACAACAAAAGATGAAATATTAGTTGAAGGAGGATCATTAAATAGCATAAAACATTCATATTGTAAGCATCCCCTCCTTGCCATCACATCTGTGCATCTATTCGCTTCCAGAAATATGAGTCACCTTGACTTGCTGGACCCTGCAATCATTCAAGAGGGTTGAATAAGCTCTATTGGGCATTGAGTTAGATAACAAGGTTTACAACAAGTTTTGCATCTAGTTCAACTTCTAGGCGTGAGATCCCCATCTAAGATGTTAATTGCAAGTCATCCCTTAGAGCACTATATTCCGCCATAACACAGGTGGTATTACGTATGCAGCGATTGAAACCTTTCATCCATATTCCCTTTTGGTTTCGGATTAGCCCCCCTCCACTTGCTTTCCTAGGATTTCCTAACGAAGCACCATCGGTATTCAGTTTATACCAGCCCTCACAAGGATTGAACCATTGAACTTGCATTGTCCTCATCCTTTTAATTCGAAGAGATTTACCTACACTAAAAAAATAATCCACAGCATGTCTAATGCAAGTATTGTGCAGATCTGAGTTTAGCGGTGTGTTTTCAAACACTACCCTATTTCTGTGTTACTAGAGTGCCCAAACAAAGAAAGTAAACAAGGGTTTCCACAGTATGCCATTAGAGAGGAGTTCTGGACTACTTTGATAGTTAGCTCTCAGCCACTGAAACAAGTCCAGACCGAAGGTGACTTCAATTGTAGCTGGATTCTAATCTTCCCCTAGATTTGCATAGCATAAGGGCATTCTCTAAGAAAA
Organism: Quercus parvula; assembly: GCA_030820535.1. Taxonomy (NCBI): domain Eukaryota; kingdom Viridiplantae; phylum Streptophyta; class Magnoliopsida; order Fagales; family Fagaceae; genus Quercus; species Quercus parvula. The sequence continues at coordinate 52,804,064 of JAUAME010000003.1, forward strand.
TGAAGGATAGATTCGTTGCTGTTTCTGCAGAGAAGGTAGACAGTTTCGTAGTCAAATACCTCTGCTAGCAATAATTTCTCTCACTGGAACACTGTTGTGATGACAACACCATAGAAATGAGCATATTTTCTGTAAGGTATCCACTTTCTAAACCCATTCACCTAGAAATAAGCTGCTCTGATTATCATTCGAGATTGCTAAGAGGTTAGTTGAAGCCGAATTGAACTCTTCATCTTGTGAGAATTTCCAACTTATTGTGTCTTCCTTACTCCTAAACATCTGAATGGGGGTGGCTTTAATCCTATCCAAAACATCTGTAGGAATCTCAAAGGATAACGCTTCCAAATTCCATTCATTTCCTTGGATCGTATCTTCCATTATCATGTTGCTATCTAATCTGTTGAGAGGTCCCTCAATTACTTCCCTGGGAGAAACTCCTCTCATCCACTTGTCTATCCAGAATTTAATTGACAATCCATTACCCATATTACAACAAACACTTTCGGAGAAAATAGGAAAACCCGCTTTGATAGCTTTCTAGTTTGCTGAACATGGGAGCTTATTTGGATCTTTAGAGTTCCTTCTCAACTGAGAGTAGTATTTTTTTCAAAATGACCTTTGCCCATTATGCATCCTTCTCCTGATACATCCTCCAGTTGAGCTTTGCAAGCAGTGTAAGGTTCTTTCCTTTCGAAGCTTGAATACCCAGCCCACCTTGCTCCTTTGGTTTGACGATTTTGTTCCATCCAACTAAATGCATTTTCTTTTTTCCTAGCAAAGAGGCTCCCCAAAGATATCCCTATTAATCTTATCAAGTTTTTCACAGAGGTGGTTAGGAAGTGCCATTCCTTGCATCACATAATTAGGCATAGTAGACATGACTAATTTCACTAAAACTATTCTGTGCGTAAAGGATAGGAATTTTGATTTCCAACCTGAGAGTTTGCTTATTACCCTCTTAGCAATAAAGTTATATTGATTTCTTGCTACTCTTTTGTGTCTAAGGGGAAAACCTAAATATTTCCCAATGTTGTTGGTGGCATGGATTCCGATATTTTCACAGATTTTTTCTTTAAGATCCGAGGATACATTCTAAGAGAAGTAGATCCGAGATCCGAGACTTTTTTGCACTTACCTTCTACCTCGATTTAGCACAAAAATAGTCTAATACTTCCTTGATACTTTCACTATTTTCTTCACTAGCTTTGGCAAAGAGTATAAGATCACCGGCAAAAAATAAATGGGATATTCTAATATCATCCCTAGATGCTTTGACAGTGATCCAATTTCCTTCTATGCACTCCCTTTCAATAAGTCTTCCTAAGTATTCCATATACAAGATGAAAAAGAATAGAGATAACGGGGTCATTTTGGCAGATGCCCCTCGTGGGGTAAAATTCTTCTAAAGCACCACCATTTAAAAGGATGGATATACTTGTGGATGAGATGCAACTCATTATAAGCTTGACTAGTTGCTCAGGGAAATGAAAAGCTTGCAAGACTTTGTCAATGAAGTTCCATTCAAGCATGTCATAAGTTTTCTCAAGGTCTACTTTAATGGCCATGTATCTCGTCTTCCCTTTCTTGTTGTCTATAGAGTGTATGAGTTCCTGAGCAATAATGACATTATCAAGTCCTCTTCTACCTGGGACAAAGGCCACCTGCATTATGGAGACTAGATTGCTTAGGAGAGGTCTAATCCAAGCAATGATGACTTTAGTAACTATTTTGTAGATTGAGTTGCACAAACTGATAGGTCTATAGTTACTAATCGTCTCAGGGCTTTGGCATTTAGGAATAAGAGCAACCAAAGTCTTATTCAAATAATCCAGAATGACCCCTGTGTTGAAAATATTCTTTACCTCTTTGCATACCAATTCATTGACATCATGCTAGAAGAGTTGGAAGAATCCAGCATGTAATCCATCTGCTCCTAGAGCATTAAAAGGCTTTAGGGACCCCAAACCATCTTTAATCTCTTCATATGTGACCTCCTTATTAAGATATTCCTTGTCTTCTTCAAATAAGCATAAGAAAATTGTGCCACTCCCAAGGTCCTATAGGATTGCAATAGCTTTGTTGAGAAAAGTTTAAAGAAGCTATTATGGATAAGGATTTTAATTTCTTCCTCATCAGATATCTATTCTCCCATAGCATCCTTGAAGCATCTGATCCTGTTTCTGTGTCTTCTAACCACCGTGGAGACATGGAAGAAGGAGGTGTTGCAGTCTCCAAAGGCAGCCTAATTTAACCACGATTTGAGCGCCCATAATTCCTCTTCTTGTAACATGATTAAAGAGTACTTCTCAATAAGTTGTTTTTCAAGTTGAATATGGAATTCCTTCGAATTGTTTGCTAATGCCTTTTGTGCCCCATTCAATCTTGCCAAAACTCTCCTTTTCCTTGCAAAGAGGTTTCCAAACACCTTCATATTCCATTTATTGACTTTCCGAGTGAAGCTTGAAATAGCTGTGTCAAGAGGCTGGAATTGATCCCAAGCACTTTGGACCATTCTGGGGAATTCCGAATGTAAGAGCCACATAGTTTGAAACCTAAATGGCTTGTTATAGGTGGCAAAAGGGGTTTAGCTAGTTCAATAAGGACAGGGTAGTGATCTAAAGATACCCTGGGTAGATGAGTAACTAAGACTTCAGAGTATAGCATGAGCCAAGATGGGTTGGCAAAACATTTGTCTAACCTTTCCAAAATCAGGTCAGAAATTTGTCTTTGAATGGACCAAGTGAAATTCGGTCCCGAGAACCCCAAATCCAGTAGATTGGAAAAATCAATACACTATTTAAATTCAATAGCTCTATTTAGATTGATATTTCTACCCCCAAATTTGTCTTCCCCAGTTAGAATTTCGTTAAAGTCTCAAAGTAGCAACCAAGGAAGATTGTGCAAATTTGCTACTTTAGACAGGTTAGACCATAATATCCTCCTTTCAGCAATTCAAGGACTAGCATATACAAATGAAATTAACCAAGTAGAATTAGATGTACATACCTTTACTGTGGCATGGATTTCTTGCTCCCTAGCTGCTAGGACGAAGACGTCAGCCTCCTCCTCCTCCTCCTCCTTCTAGAGCAGCCATAATCCTCCCGCATAGCCTATAGTGTCAGTGGCAAAGAAACCATCAAAGGATAGTCTTTCAATAATTCTTTCTACTCTATCTCCCCTACCCTTGTCTCCATAATCACCATGATAGCTGGATGATGATTCACTACCATTTCAAAAATTATTCTTTTGAAATCAGCATTCAGAGCTCCCTTACAATTCTAGAGAAGTATATTAATCTTGATAAACCCTCCAACTAGAACCTCAATTGGATTAGGCCTCATTGCAACCGCCTTCATCATGCTCCATAATAGTCTCCTCAAAAGATCCCTGGAAGCCACTCAATTCGTTTTCCATAGCACCATGTATTTCAAGATCTCCTGGATGTCCTCCCTACAACACACTAGCAGGTTGCAATTCTGGACTAGGCCTACAATCTAGAATAGCTTCATCATTGGCATGTTCCCCATGTGTGAAGCCATTGTTCCCCTGAAGTTAATGACTTTCCTCTCTTGAACAAACCATCCTGATTCGTCCAAGTGTGGCACTACTAAGGGCCTTCTTTGCCTGTTCAACTCTTTAGCTTCTTACTCCATTATTAGGTGTGTGTCTGTGAGAAACTTCCACCATGGGTTTGGAGTTAGTCCCCATACTAGATGATCCAGAGGCAAATTTCCCATTGTAATGCTTAACGGAGTGATTAGGAACAAATGCTTCCACACTGCCTTGAGGTCCTCCTCGAACCAACACCTCGTGTCTGTTGGTGCTACTCTTATTTGGGTTATCATTTCATCTGATAACACTATCGCCTTGTTCTTGTACCACATTGCCCACCTGAGTTGGTCATGTTAGGTGTTGTTTGAGTGGTTGGGTTCTTTTTCTTTCTTTGGCAAACTTTCAGCTACTCTAAGGAGTGTGTTTATTTTGCTCCCTATAGCTAAGCTAAATCTTTTGAAAGCTTTTGTATTCTTTGTTCCTATCAATTTCTTCTCCTAATGAGGCTTTGGGAGTCAGGCTACTAATGCTTTTATCCTTTCCTTCCCACTGCTCAAAGGAGCTGAGCAAATTTCCATCATATTCTCAAAAGTTGCTTTTGACTTTGGTTGCATGTGAGTATCAATATCTTCACTGGATTCAGCTTGTTCCACCAAATTAAAGGCTGGAGGTTGTGTGGTCCTTATCAACTACTTCTTTGAGGTACTAGGCCCCACTTCTTCTCCTGCAATGACCATATTACCCTTAGTTGTTTTACCCCCTGATGAGGTGGCTGGTTGGTCTCACAACCTCGTCCATTTTTAACTAAAATTTTCTTTCCTGTTACAATTATCCATGCACTGTAGTTTGATTCTAACATAACCACCTCTTGGTTTTCCTTAAGGGGGTTAATGATGGCTCGCTCACTTTCAGCTTCCTTCAACTTGGGTTGAATCCGATAGCAGCAACTTTCCTATTTGTGTCCTAGACATCCACAGTAGAAGCATAAGGAACTTATTTCTTCATACATTACCTTTTGTTTCAGCCTTCCAACTTTCACTATATTAATTAGTGGTTTATCCAAATTCACTTGGATACACAACCTGGCGTAGCTTCCCCTCAAGCCTGATGTCATGAAGGAATCGATCCTGAGAATAGGTCCTATCGTGCTGCCGATTTGTTTCAAGACTGTGGCATCATAGAATTTGATAGGTAGTTATGGGAACCTCACCCACACAACCACTAAGGAGAAATGAGCCTCTGATGCTTTGAAATATGGTTCCCAAGGTTTGATGGCCAAGAAATGCTCACCGACGAACCATGGTCCTCCTCATAATACCTTGTCATAATCTTCCTTATCACTGAACTTGATCAAAAAATAATCATTCCCTAAATCCACACAATCCATCTTGGCCCTAGGATTCCATAAGGTATTGACCTTGAAAGTGAGGTAGTTGAAGCCCACTATCCTACCAAGCACTTTCACTATCAATGTGTTGGACCAAGGTACTTTGATGCAAGCTTTAGTCTCCTTAGAGAGTAATACTTCAACCATTCCTTCCAGCAATTCCTCCACCTCTATGTCTAATACCTCCTCTTCCTCTTTCTCTCTATCGAAATGGAAGGCCTGTGCATATGCTCTTGGAATGTCTCCTAATAGATTGTCTTTGTAACTAACCTGTCTTCATGGTTATGTGAAAGCCTTCTCTCCACTGCTATCCTTAAACTTCTTAACACTTCTTTCAAGCACTTCCTCTTCTTCACTTGAACTCTGTGTTTCTCAAGCGTACTTTACTTCCATGGTGACTAGTGATAATGGCTTTTAGTATTCGATCAATAGTCTTTTTATTATATATATTTGTGCCTGTTGAATTTAAGCTTTTGCTTGAATGTCACTGGATGAAGCAATGCATTTGCAATATTTATTACAATGAAAAAAATTATTGCAATAACATCAAAGTCATTGCAAAAGTTTATGCGAAGTGTTGCAATAAAATTTTAGGTAACACCAAAAGAATTTAATTCATACATCGTCTTTCTTTCCCACAATGAAGATCTAATGATATGAGCATGTGACTTGAAAATCATCGCCATAAAAATTGTTGTGTACTTTAAGAAAGAGAATATATCGAGAACACTACTAACACAAAATGTTAGAACTATTTATTTGAACTTTTAAGGTATGAAAATCAAAACTTGTAGAATGGAACTTAAGGTCTATTTTTCAAAATAATAATAATAATTGTAAGAGCTCAAAAACAGCCCTCGGGCTCACTTAGAATAGTGGTACTGGGTATTTCTGGCCTAACTCAATTAATTTATAAGAGAATAAGCTTGCTAAGTCAACTATAATGCTTTGTATGATCAAAGTATGAAATCAATGAAGTCGTGACTCTTAATACGATGAAAAGAAATACAAAACAAATATAAAACTCTTCCTCGGGCAAGTCTGAGAATGCAATGTTCATATATTATTTTCTCAAATCTTGGTACAAGATGATACTCTCTTTCCTTTTTGTTCAAGTTCTATTGTTCCCACCCCCCTTTCTGGAGGGATTCCTTTCCTATATATAGTCCCTCCTAATGCATCCGAGCCTTCCACCTGTACATCTCTGGGTAGTAATTGGGATGCTTGTCCCATTAGGACCCTGTTGGAGGTGGTAGTTAGTATTGTGAGTTGTGAAACTACTATTTAGGTGTCTTTTTCTCATAAATGCAGCTAGTTAAGTTAGTGCAAAGTATTGAATGTGGAGGTGGTGGCTACCTTTTCGAGATATTTCCTCTCTTCTTTACTTGCATGTCTCTGATGTCTTCCATGGTGCCCCACCTTTTGCTGCAGGTGGCCAATTGAGGCCTTCCCAAGGTGCATTCATTCCTCAAACTCCTCGAATGATGGGTCTATCCATTTTCCATTCTCGGACTTTAGTCCACATGTCAAGTCTGGATTAGCGTGGTCTCATTATCTTCCCTCCTTGAACTGTTCACATGTCGGGTCTGGATTGATGCATGAATGGGCATTTGCCCATCCTCAGACTGGGCCCACGGGCTCTATGTTTGTTTGGATCCTACCCTCCCACAATAATAATAATATTTTCACAATTGTTGAGGTGACAATGATAATAAAAATGCCTAAATTGTTCTTGTGGAAGCTATAGTCAATCTGGATCGAATTCAAGGAATTCTGACCTTTAATGACGACAAAGTATACTTTGGTTTGCCATTAGCTTGGTTATAGTCAAACTTAAATTTGAGAATTTATATATGAAAAAAAAGAAAAAAAGAATCAAGAGTACTTAAAGAAAAAATTGCTTAGAGAAGGCAAACTGTAAGTCAATCAGAATTTATTCAATTTTTGTTAGGTTGCTTTAATCCAATAGAATAATGGGTTCTAATTAGTTTCAAAAGAAGTATTACTGTTAACAGTTTTTCATAAAAAATTGAAAACCAACTTAAATCAAAATTGTAAAATTAGCCTATGAGAAATATTCACCATAAAAAGAGGGAAAAAATTTGTAGAAGTTAAGATCCTCAAGTAGAAACCGTAGAATTTAAGGCAGTCACAGCTAATTAATTGTGAAGGCACGAATATTGTCGGTGGTGTATATGGGGATATTAATTTACTTGTGGGAGGCGAATTCCTTTAAAATAGAAATGTTGATTGTTGAACTTCCTGCTGCCCAGATTTTACCCTTTTTTATTTTCTCTCTCTCCTGGTTAACATAGCTGGAAATTTAATTAATATAAGGAGAGAAAAAAAATGCTATTAATTAACCAAGTTTATTTTTTTCAGGGAATTAACCAATTTTAGGTGGAAAGCAATTAATAATATCTACATCATACTCCCTCCGTCCCACTTTTTTTGTCCTGTTTGAAAAGTCAAACTTTTTAAGGGAACATCATTTATTGCTTTGTTTACCTTTTAAAAATGTATAAATTTTCAAAACTACCCTTAAAAAAATTTATCAAAAAATTGAATTAGTAAATTAATAGGGGTATAATAAGAGCATTAGTAAATTAATGAATTTTATTTTTAGAAACAGGACAATATTTTGGGACATCTCAAAATGGAATAGAGGACAAAAAAAATGGGACGGAGGGAGTAACATGGATAATAATGTTTCTTGATAGTTTAGATTTTCTGTAAACCTACTACATAAAAAATGTGTAAGTTGTCAAAATTGGAGCAGGTGTAACTCTCTTGACATTTGCACATGGGCTTCGAGTCCATGGTTTCCGTTCATTGAACCATAAAAGAAAGAGATTCAAAGTTTTTGAGGTCAAACCGAGGTTGAACCAAGGTCGAACCGTGATGACATCATAATTAATTTAATAATTATTTTAAATATATTAAATTAATATAAATACAAAATATGACTAAAATAATCCCTAAATAAATATAAAAATCTATATTTCAAATGTATTTTTTATATCATAGCTTTCATAAGATAAATAAAAAAAATTAAATTCAAAGCAAACATAATAAATAAACAAATATATAATTAAATGCATAACAATGTCAAGGTTGATTTGCTGATTATAAAAAAACGTAGTTGATATACTTAAATCACTAACCAAACCAAATAGAAAACCATTGTTATCAATTTTAAATCTAATATAAAATATTATTAAAATATTAAAGAGGACAGTTGATGAAGCTTAAGCTACTGTGGTAATAGTGTTATATCAATCTCATAAAAAAGAAATGAATAAATAAATATATCAATACTTATGTGATCTGACATTTGTTGGTAATATAGGTGAACGGTGGTTAATGGTTAAAATTTGAACATAACATTAAGATTACTTTTTTGCTCCAATAATAACAATCAGTAATAATCTATTATTTAAAATTTGTTATAAAATATTATGAAAATACTGTGGACATCTCATTTCTCTTTTAAATTTCTTATACTTTTCAAAGAGAAATGATATATCCATAATATTTTTACAACAAATTCTAAGTGGCAAGTTGTTACTGGTTGTTATTGTTGAGTTAAAAAAGTAATCTCAGTGCTAAATTTAAATTTGAACCAATAAAAACTAACCACCTATGTTTTGTTGTAAAAATATTGTAAAAATGTTGTGAAAGTAACACTTTTCAAATTGCATAAGTACAAGCCATTTTTCCTTTTTCCGTTTCTTTTATTTTTTCTTCCTTTTCTCTCCACCGTTTGATTGATTGATTTATCTCCTCCACCGTTTATAATTCTACATCTTTATCTCTTTTTTTTTTTTAACCGGTATCTTAAAATTTTCTCATCCACCTATTTAAAAATTTTACCTTCCCAATATCTCTTACTTTCCCAATGCCTAGTTGCCTACACGTTTCTTCAGGGAACCCTTCTCTTTATTGATGAACACTCTTCTCTCTTTCTTCTTCACAAATCTCCTCATTCCTCACAAAACTCTTCCTCTGCTCCTTCTCAGTCTCACTCACGGAAACAATCATGGTTTGGTTTTTTTTTTTTTTTTTTTTTTTTTTTTGGGGGGGGGGGGGGGGTCAAAAACTCTTGCAGAGCATTGCATTGTCACCGTGCACTAGTGGCTGCTACTTTCTTCTTCTTTTCTTTTCTTTTTTTGTCAAAAAAAATTTCCCAGAAGCACTCATTGCCGAAAAGAAATTTTCGCCTAAAGCTATATAGAACATTGATGTGAGTTCAACGTTTGACAGAATGTTATGATTGAAGCTTCAACAATGGTGATTCGGTGCTGTGACTTCAACTGTGAAAACCGTTCACGGTTCTCAATCCCAGGTGGTTCAACCGCAGTTTGAACGGTTTCCTACTTTTCTTACATAGAACGGTTTCTAGGAGTAAAAGAACCGTAATAGTGAGAGGTTCATGGTTTTCCCGGTCGGACCGTACGGTCTGATCTGGGTTTCAAAACCTTGCATTTGACATGATTTATATCAATTTAATATTTATAATTCAATAAGCCAGAAATTGAGAAAAAGTATCTTAAAAAGATCAATTGCAAGAAAATTTCTACATTAGAATGTAGCGTAAAACCAAGAATTCCCAATTCAAACATAAATCAAACGGTGTAGGAATTAGCAATGAGCAAATCATATGGCAGAAATGCACACCTCAGGTGACAATGTCTAAGATATTAATGGTTATTGTGATAAATAAAAAGAAATAAATATAAATACCAACTTAGTGGGTCATCACCAAATAGTTTATGATAGTTCATCTACACTATTATCCAACACCTATATAGGCTTGTAAACTAACATAGGTGCAAAAATGCCAACCAGTTGCTTTTAGAGACCTTTTGTCGAACACTAAGCAAATATAATTTTAGAAATAGATCTTGGTTCATCTATAGTTGCTATTAATAGAGGGAAGCATAATGAAATAATAGAGTCTACAAATTAGAAACATATTTATAAACAATATAAAATTTAAGGGTAAAAAATCTTTACTCAAGTAGAAATAGATAAACTTTTTTTTTTTTTTTTTTGATGAACTGAAATAGATAAACTCAAACAAATATAAAAGAACAAAAAATCCATCCAAATCTCAACCAAATCAATCTAAACCAACTCAAATATAAAAGATAATTTGTTTGATGAGCCACTGCTAATAATAGCCTTATGTTCTCAAGATCAAAATGTGAGATTTATGAGCAGACTTGATGAAGCAATATTGCAGGATCTGACATTATTACACGTTCTACCTTGAAAAGGTGAGTAAATAGTTTATTGTGTATGGTATTTGGTTTATTGGTTTGTTAATAATTTAAAAAAAAAAAAAATATATATATATATATATATATATATCATCCAGAAACTTCACTGTTACATTGAAATTTTGTCCCCCCGGCCATAGTGAAATCCACCGATAGAAATGTGACATTGTTGCGTCTTCACTTTTATTTTCCTCAATGATATTTCAATTATGCTATCTGTTGATTACTTAATTATTATACTATTATCGTTGTTGTTTTTTAACTTTGGTTTTGATTTTTTGTTACAGAGTCACTTCACAGTGACTTTGATGCCCAGTTCTATGTTCAACACTCATCCTTAAGAGACCAAATTATAAAGAGCTTAAAATGTTTCCTGTTATACTTGTACAAAAGATCCACTTATTTGCTTCCATGTTAACCACTGAATTAGTCAAATTTGCCTATACTCTTACTAGCCTAATCACAAACGCTTTGTATGTGTGATGAGATTTTTTTTTTTTTTTTAGTCTAGTGTCATAATTTTCTTTTAAAAAAATGGATAAGTTTGTTTTGAAAACATGGATTAGTAGGAGAGTGTTCTATTTTGTAGGCATTTCAAATAGAGTTTGAGATATATTTTTACCAGGTTGTCTTCAAGTTTATTCCTTGTTAAACATAAGATATAGAGGTATTGTTGAATCACATAAAAGTTAATTCCAAAGAGATGAATCCTCTTCTAGATGGTATAGATATTCAAAACTAATATAATTCAATTGATTTGTTTTTAGGAAAAAAAATATATATGACACATGCCAATAAAATAAATAAATTTTCATATTTTTACTTTAAAATTTTCATTTTATAGTAATTATTCCTCTTTAAAAGGAAAAAAAAAAATTATATATATATATGAACACAATTATTGTTTAAATCATATATATCCATTGTGACTTTATGTACTTGTACTCCATTTTGCAACAACTTATTTTGAGTAGTTTATTTGTATGATGTTTATTTTGATCTGAGATAGAAATATCATTCTAGTATAATCTAAGTGTATATGTGTATGAAACTCTCTTTTAGGAACTTGAATCCCTACCCTTCGCCCCCCCACCCACCTTACAAATATTTATATTTGTAGAGTGATCATCATGCCAAGAGTGCATGGTAGTCATAATGCTTATTAAAAATATATATAATTTTTTGTAACTTTTAAGCTAAAAGTGTGATAAAAAGCTAAAATTTAGTTTATTCCAAAAAAAAAAAAAAAAAAAAAGAGAAGAAGAAGAAGAAGAAGATAAGGTTTTGCCTAATGAACAAAATGATTGAATGTAAAAGTATGAAATTATCTATTTTTTTACATTATTATGTTTTATATTTCAAATTTTAATTTTAATTTTAGTTTTGTATGCCTTATTATTTTCTCTCTTTTTTTTCTTATGTAAGTTGTGAGAATATGATAATTATTTAAATTTTCTAGATATTTTTTTAATCAAGATTGTTCTTTTTTACAAATTAATAATTTTCATTCCATTTATTCATATTTTTAATTAGTTATTAAATTAATTTTGAGATTATCACCGTCGGACCTCCTCTTGAACCCAATCCAATTTTAAAATCTTGAATGGCCTATTTTTCCTTTCTTGTAAAGGTTCAGATTAAAACTAAAAAATCTAGGTTAATTTCCTTATGTGATAAAATGTGCAAAAATAAAAAATTTGACAGTTAATCACACCAATTAAATATTACCCAACATAAATAAAAATTAATATTTGGCTTAGGGACAGCCTAGGGCCAAAATGGCCAAATACCACCAATTTTTGAAATTTTTTGTAAAAAAACACTGTTTCGGAACTATATAGGAAAATACCACTTTTTATGGTACTCGAGTTTCTTAAACTCGAGTTCCTAGAAGTTTTGCCACCATGGCACTGCTGAGGTGGAACTTGGGCAATTAAACAAAATTATGTGGTACTCGAGCATGGTAAACTCGAGTACCATGCAACACAATACTTGAGTATACTACACTCGAGTACCATTTTATAATAAAATGCTGTTTTTTATTTATTTATTTATTTCTAAGGTACTTGAGCTCACCAAGCTCAAGTACCTTGTAATTATTTTTTTTTCCTTTTGGGATTATCGACAAATAAACATAAACATAAAATGGTGTTTATTTTATTTATAGAGTACTCGAGCTAGCCAAGCTCAAGTATCTAGTAAATTTTTTTTTTTTGGGGGGATTATCGACAAATAAAGATAAACATAAAAATAAGTAGCCTTTTTACGTTTTTATTTATTTAAATAGAAGCACTGTAAAATATAGAGATTTTAATTTCAAAATATGAATTTAATTTCTACATTTTGTAAAACTGTTCACTGTTTTTTCACAAAAATTGTTCACTGTTTCTACATAAACTATTTCTAGCATTTTGCATAAAATTATTTTCTGTTCAACATTATTTAAAAAATTGTTCACTCTCTTTTCTGCGTAAATTATTTTATGTTCACTATTTAAAAAATCGTTCACTATTTTCTCATAAAACACTTAGTGAAATCATTTTTTCTAAATCTAATCGCTAAATCTAAATGATTTTAAATGTTTGAATTTCACAATAATCGAATCTATTTTTCTGCATTGATAAAATCTGGTTCTACATTAATAAAATTTGCACTCTGCCCATCATGTTTACTATATATTTGAATTTGCTTACTGCATTCATAAAATCTGTTTTTTGCATTAAGTAAAAATGTTCACTGTTTTCTCATAAAAATTGTTCACTGTTTTTTGCATAAACTATTTCTAGCATTCTGTATAAAATTATTTTCTGTTCAGCATTATTTAAAATTTTTTTTACTATTTTCTCATAGAACACCTAGTGAAATCGTTTTTTCTAAATCTAAACGCCAAATTTGAATGCTTTTTCATGTTTGAATTTCACAATAATCGAATCTATTTTTCTGCATTGATTAAATCTATTTCTACATTAATAAAATTTGCACTATGCCCATCATGTTTACTGTATATTTGAATCTACTTATTGCATTCATAAAATCTTTTTTTTTTGCATTAAGTAAAAATGTTCACTGATTTCTCATAAAAAAATTTCACTATTTTCTGCATAAACTATTTCTAGCATTTTGCATAAAATTATTCTCTATTCAGCATTATTTAAAAAATTGTTCACTCTCTTTTCTGCGTAAATTATTTATGTTTAGTATTTTAAAAAATTGTTCCCTGTTTTCTCATAAAACACCTAGTGAAATCTTGTTTTCTAATTTTAAAAGCCAAATTTGAATGCTTTTTCATTTTTAAATTTCAAAATGAACGAATTTGTTTTTCTGCGTTGATAAAATCTATTTCTACATTAATAAAATTTTCTTTCTGTACATCATGTTCATTATATATTCGAATCTGCTTACTGCATTCATAAAAAAAAAATTTTTTACATTAAGTAAAACTGTTCACTATTTTCTCATAAAAATTGTTCACTGTTTTCTGCATAAACTATTTCTAGCATTCTACATAAAATTATTTTTTGTTTAGCATTATTTAGTAATTTGTTCACTCTCTTTTCTACGTAAATTATTTTATGTTCACTATTTAAAAAATTATTCCTTATTTTCTCATAAAATACCTAGTGAAATCTTGTTTTCTAATTTTCAAAACCAAATCTAAATGCTTTTTCATGTTTAAATTTCAAAATGAACGAATTTGTTTTTCTGCATTGATAAAATCTATTTCTACACCAATAAAATTTGCTCTTTGTACATCATGTTTACTATATATTCGAATTTGCTTACTACATTCATAAAATCTATTTTTTGCATTAAGTAAAACTGTTCACTGTTTTCTCATAAAAATTGTTCATTGTTTTCTGCATAAACTATTTTAAGCATTTTGCATGAAATTATTTCCTGTTCAGCATTATTTACAAAATTGTTCACTCTCTTTTCTGCGTAAATTATTTTTTGTTCACTATTTAAAAAATTGTTCACTGTTTTCTCATAAAACACCTAATAAAATCATTTTTTTCTAAATCTAAACGCCAAATCTGAATGCTTTTTCATGTTTGAATTTCACAATAATCAAATGAAAGTTCAATTAGTGTATAAAAAACTATGAACGTTTTGACCTCCAATAAACAAATTACCAATTCAAGCTTAATATCAAACAATTAATGTGCAGAATATGAACATAAGCTTAATACAGAATTGATAAACAATTTAAACCAAATAAAATCACATTCACAGCAGAAATTAAATGGCAAAGATTAAGGGAAAAGAGATGCAAACACAAGGACGAAACAACGATATGTTATCGAAGAGAAAACCAAAGCCCTCGGCGTAAAACCTCTCTGCCGCCTTCCAAGCGGTAAATAATCCACTAAAGAATGTAGTTGGGATACATGAACAGCAGAAGATCCTCCAAGCTTAATCTACCTAGTGTACCTAAGCCCTCCAAACTCCTACTCCAACGAGGTTACGCCAAACCTATTTCTTCTTTAGCTTACCAGATTCCGCTACTTGACCATAGCATCAACTAATATGAAATTGGTCCCTTCTTAACTGCTTTCCAAAGCACCAAACAGCCTTCTCACAGATATGAGTATGGTGAGAAAAGGTTTTGGTAATGTACTTCTCAAGGATGTAACAATGGAGAGGAAGAGAGTTAAGGAATTTGAAGAGTCTCTTTGTGAAGATTGGGGATGAGTCAATCTTGTTTTTCTCTAGGGTTTCTCTCTCAAAATTCCTTTGGAAGCTCTCTACATTTCAAGGGTATAAGGGTCTATATATAGTGGGGTGAGAAAGGAATGCGAAGTGTCAGTTTTTCCCATATAGGGTGGTCTGGCAACTTGGCCTCGCGACTGGACTAAGTCGCGAGTTCAAGTCACGAGCTAATGGTCTGGCCAGCCCGGGACTTTTGTCCTGTAGTGCAACAGCTGTCATGACGTTTCAACTTCTGGCATGCTTGGCATGTGTGCACCTTTTGGTGGCTTGCAAGCCGCGAGCCACCAGTGAGATCCAGTCGTGAGTCCCTGTTACTTTGCATAATCTTGAGCATTTCTTTACACTTCCTCACACACTACCCTTACATGAATCCCACCTGAATACAGGGTTACTAATTGCTAAAATACAAGCAAATTTGGCACGGAATAAAGCCAAAAAGATGGTTGATAAAATTCAACCTTACATCAAATCTATTTTATAGAGATAAGTTTTCTTGATGGCCCAAAAGTTGGTCACTCTTGTAGCTAGTTTGGTATGGAAGACGTGGGACTGAAATGGATTTTGTAAAGGATATTACAATTATTCCCATGTTTTTTGCGCGAGGGAGACACTTATTCCTTTAATGAAACTTATTATATATTTCTTTCATTTCTGTTATTTATTTTATAAACTTTCAAACACATTAAAAAAAAAATTCACCACATAATTCCAATTCATTAATATATGATCCACCCAATCTATTATTTTATGAACACCCAAACATAGTATTAAATAGGTAAGTTTAAGATCTTACCTAATACTAGTGGAAAAAAAAAATTGTTTATTGGTACAATTTATATTTTTTATACAAGTAGCAATTAAAAATAATCCCTATATTTTGTACTTGTCAAAATATTGGATTGTACAACCAATTTTGAAGATATTAGCTAATATATATAGATTGAGTTCTAATCATACTTAGTGTAACTTTTGTCAATGTAACAACATCACTTGAAAATTTTTATTGGATGTGTTCTGAAATAGTAGTGGTTGGATTGCGTTCTATTTATATACCTTGCAAAGTTTCATGGTGACCAATGATTGAGTTATTATCGAAGAGTTTATAACATACAATTAATTAACACGAAATTTGGCTTGCATGTTAAGAAAATGAGAATGTATTATTCAACGATCGAATTTTAATAATATTAATCCCGGAAAAATTGAATGGTGTAACATGAACAAAAACTTATATTAGGGATGTAACTTGATCCTAACTGTACGTGCAAATAAAATGCATCAGTATTGAAATATTATGTTCCAATGTGCAAATCGAAACGGTCATCATAACGAATTTTAAAACATTGGGTTGGCACTCAGGAAATTTTTATTGGTTAAAAAGGAAATAAAATAAACTAGTACTTTATGCTACGTTATTTCCAATAACACAAATGAGTAATCAAATGTGGGGATAGGTAACAATGAATAAGAAACCTAAACATAAATTTAAACACCCATTCCCTCACCAATACTATGGCGATTGATACACGGTACCTAATGCAATGAGAGTCTCCTTTTTCTTCAGTAGTGCCAACTTCTCTGTTTCAAGAAAAACTATGTTCCATTTTTGTCTCATTTCATCCTCTTCACATTGATTAACGATTTTTGAGTCTGTGCTACATTCTTGTGCTTGTTGCCTTATTACATTGAGCCTCAATCTTCGTTGTTCCAAATGATCTTCTATATTCTTTAATTCCGTATCTATCTCTATAACTTGTTCGTTTATCGTCTCCATACTATGGCCAATTTTCCCCATTTCTGATCACATATAGAGGAAAGAGGTTTTTTATTTATATACAATGTATCTCTTAACTATTCATTAGTAATGATAGAATCTCGCATGTCTCAACATTTGATGCAAAAATATTTCTCATGCTATAAAATTAATGATGTATTATTATTGATTTGTACCGGTAGATTAATGCTTTGCATACACAACCTTTCCAATTATAAATTATTCATTAATTTTGTAAAAATAGAATCATAACTTATTTGATCAAACATACAAACAATATATTGTTTCATGTCAATAGAAATAGGATAAATCATTATTATTTTGCCTTTTAGTTCTCTACTTTTAGAGATAGTTTGCTTTTGGTCATCGGAAAAACTTCTACGTCAATTTAATCCATACGCCTTATGTACCCACTTCAGTGTGCTCCTTGTCATCATCTAACTCACCAAAAATGTTGATATTGATAATAAATTGCTTACATGTCACTAATCACAATTATGAAAATATTTAACTGGTTTTAGAAAAATTCACATAAAAAATTTATGTGGCATTTGTGTTTTATTTTTTATTTTCCTTTTTTCTTTTAACTTTCATGCCAATTTCTTGGTAGCCAAACAAACACACACACACACAAAAAAAAAAATTCAACACAGATAATAAAATGACAAATAACAGCTTAAATATCCTTATAATGGAACAATTCAAGAAAAAAAATAAGAATAAAAATACATAAGAAAAATAATTTAAATAAAAAAAAACTTAAATATGCTAGGAATTTCTATTTTTCAAAGATAGAAAATAGTATTTAACATATTTGTTACAAGAAATTGGAAGATGTCAGGAAATGACGTTGTGTGAGGGGTTTGTTTCTTTCATTTGAGTTCTTAATCAATTATAGATGATTTTTGTCATGATTTTTTTATGACGTTGTGTGGTTTGAATAATTTTAGAATTTGCTCTATTCTTTTTTTGAGAATTTGCTCTATTCTAATTAGTAAAGCAAGTAAGTTGTAAGGAATTCTATGTTGTGGTTTATTTGTACTACACAACGTTGGTCTAAGTGTAATTAATAAGGATTAGAAATTCAATTAGCATAAAATTTTTTGGAGGATTTCTTTAAAAAAAAAAGTGGAGGATCATTAGGCATTGCAATCTATAGCTTGAACAATTTTATTGTGTATATGATTTGAAATCAGAGTTTTCTCTCCCCTACTATTTCTCAAAGGAGGATAGGTATTTCAGAAAGAGAAAACTGAGACGGGTAAAGAAATAAACAAAACCAAAACAAATTAAATTCACAGAAAAGAGAGAGAAGGGAAAAGCAAGCAAACCAAGAAGAATCAACAATGGTGGAAACTATGGCTATTGAATCTGGCCCAATCAAAGTCATGATCTATGCAAATGGGTGCTCAGGAATTAGAATGAGAAAGTTTGCAGAGATAAGTTTTCTTGATGGCCCAGAAGTTGGTCACTCTTGTAGCTTAGCTTGTTTGGTATGGAAGACGTGGGACTGGAATGGATTTTTTAAAGGATATTACAATTATTCCCATGTTTTTGCACGAGGGAGACACTCATTCCTTTAATGAAACTTATATATTTCTTTCATTTCTATTATTTATTTTATAAACTTTCAAACATATTAAAAAAAAATTCACCACATAATTCCAATTCATTAATGTATGATCCACCCAGTCTATTATTTTATGAACACCCAAACAGGGAAACAGGGAACAATTTTTATGAGAAAACAGGGAACAATTTTTTTAAATAGTGAACAGAAAATAAATTATGCAGAAAAGAGAGTGAACAATTTTTTAAATAATACTGAACAGAGAATAATTTCATGCGGAATGTTAGAAATAGTTTATGCAGAAAACAGTGAACAATTTTTATGAGAAAACAGTGAACAGTTTTACTTAATGCAAAAAAAAGATTCTATGAATGCAGTAAGAAAATTCGAATATAAAGTAAACATGATGGGCAGAGTGCAAATTTTATTAATGTAGAAATAGATTTTATCAATGTTGAAAAATAGATTAGATTATTGTGAAATTCAACCATGAAAAAGCATTCAGATTTGGAGTTTAGATTTTTTAAAAATGATTTCACTAGGTGTTTTATGAGAAAACAATGAACGATTTTTTAAATAGTGAATAGAAAATAATTTACGCAGAAAAGAGAGTGAATAATTTTTTAAATAATGTTGAACATAAAATAATTTTATGCAAAATACTAGAAATAGGTTATGCAGAAAACAGTAAACAATTTTACTTAATGTAGAAATTAAATTCATATTTTGAAATTAAAATCTCTATATTTTACAGTGCTTCTATTTAAATAAATAAAAACGTAAAAAAGCTACTTATTTTTATGTTTATATTTATTTGTCGATAATCCAAAAAAAAACAGCATTTTATTATAAAATGGTACTCGAGCCTAGTATTCTCGAGTATTGTGTTGCATGATACTCGAGTTTACCATGCTCAAGTACCACATAATTTTTTTTAATTGCCCAATTTCCACCTCAGTAGTGCCACGGTGGCAAAACTTCTAAGAACTCAAATTTATGAAATTTGAGTACTATAAAAAGTGGTATTTTCCTATATAGTTCCGAAACAGTGTTTTTTTACAAAAAAAATTTAGAAATCGATGGTATTTGGCCATTTTGGACGACAGCCTAGACTAATGAAAAGAAATACCATGATTGCTCTGCTTGATAAATTGGTTGATTTATTTATTGTTTTTTTTTTTTTTTTTTTAAATTTGGATTTAGGAAATTGCATTAGGTCCAGCCCAAGCAGTGATTTTTTTCGCTTAAGATAAACGGGTTAGGCCCATCCTAAAAAATTGGGTTTGTCTTATACGGATTGGTGGAATAATGACCCACACCTGAAAAACGGGTTGGAGGAAGGATTGCTTTTCTCTCCAAACACTGCTCGGCTAACTATTGTTGTTCTACTTGTAATTTGTTGGCAGTGAATAAACAGAGTCTTTCTTAGTAACTCTTCTTTAACTTAATTAACAACTGCTCTGGGCATTCTTTTACTTTGAGAAAATCTTTGCTTTGGCCAAATTTTTGTTTAGAGAAATTTTCTTAGTTGGTGGATACTCTTCTCTTGCTTGGCAGAAGCCCTTGAATGAGGTTTGAGAGATTGTTAGGGTCATTTGTATCTAGTGTTGGTAACCGCATTTTAAAATCGTATTTTGGTGTATTTGAGTTGTATGTTTTAGTGTCTTAGAATGTATTTGAAGACTAACATTAAAGGCACAAGAAAATAGTTCAAGAAATTGCACAAGATCTGCTAAATTTGCTACTTCGAGCGTAGCTCAAAACAATTGAGATTTAATGAAACCGATCAATCGAGATTTGCTTAGTCTTTTCAATATATAGCCCATGATAACCAAGTGACCTGGGAATCCGTACACTAGGATTCTATGATGTACCAAAAACCTGTTTTTATCATCATAACATAAGAGAGAACATTATGAAAGTATTAGTAAAAAAATTCAAATTTATAGAAAAATATCAAATTCTAATAGAAGACCATAAATAATTCAATTAAAATTTATTTAGTGTTCGTTCACTTTAATCCAATAGAATCTCCATTTCTAATTTGTTTATCATCATGATAATACCCCTATTTAATATGAGTGAAATTTTATTTAGGAATTTATTTATAATTATCCTTGTAGTTCAAACTCAAAATTTTCATACAACTATATATGATGAGAATTGAATGTACTTGTTGGTGGACTTCTATAGAAAAATTAGACTTGATAGGATGAGAACATTAGCTAGATGAGAACAGGATATTTTGCTATTATATAAAAAGATATTAGTATATATTGTGTGAATGTATAAACACCTATAGTCACGTTTATGGAAGGCGGCTATAGCCAAATTTTTAAAAAATAGAAAGAAAGAAAAGAAATCTATAGCCACATTTTTAAAACATGGTTGTTGGTTAGGACCTATAGTCACGTTTAATAAACGCTGCTATAGCCAAATTTAAAAATAAATAAATAAAAACCTATAGCTAATGTAGACATCAAAATTTTATGATGCATTCACAACCGTCCGATTATTCATGATAAAATATTTGTAATCAAATTAATCTCCAATTAATGAAATGGACGATCAACAAATGAAATCAAGCCACGTGACAATATCAAATAAAAAAACCATATGGCAATGTCAGAAGAAAAGACCTATATGGAAAGTTCTTATTAAATGGAAGACCAAATTAAATTCATAATTAACTCTCAATAAATGTTGAGAGAAAATTCCAAATTAAATACGATGGAGTTGCCTATAAATAGAGACTTCTCATATGAGAAAGAGGACAGAAACTTAAAGAGAAAAACCCTACTGACACTTTGCCAAAATAGAAAGCATCTCTAAGTCCAAAAGAGCATTCTTGCTCCCTCAAAATCAAGGCTCATTTCTACTTCTTCAAATCAAAGTAGGGATTTTCCTTCAATTTAGTTTAAGATCAAGCCAAAGGCCCTCAACTCCAAATCAAAACTCAAATACATCCAATCACACATCCAACTTGGAGACATCAAAATACGATTCAAGATCAAGCTTCATAGCCCTTCGGATCGTAAAGTTTCTTGGAGATTGAATCAAAGGAGTTTTATTATATTCTTTCATTGTACAGAGTCATACAAAGGATTGTACTCACATATGTATACAAATCAATACAAATTGATTATTTGTTACACTATTTTATGATCGTGTGATTTATCTTTTATGAATTTTGTGTGCACAACCATGTTTTTTGAAACGCGGCCTATGTGAACCTTATAGCTGTGTTTTTAAAACGTGGCTAAAATAGGTTCAATAGCCGCGTTTAGAAAAAACATGACTATAGACTTGTCGTCATAGTTTATAGGCCACGTTTTTAGGAGCTATAACCGTGTTTTAAAAACGCAGCTATGGGACATGTTTTTTGTAGTGATGTCTTTTTTTTATTACTCTTGAAAATTAAATAAACCGTGTTCAAAAATAATTTTGTGTACACAACAATGATCGGGAAAGTACAATATATGAACAAAAATAATTCTAAATCATGATGTTGCATATTGTAACATTTAACCAAAAATATTTTTATTTTTATTTTTAAAATTTTGATAATCAAGACTGCATCATTGTGCGTATGCAATTGCCATCCAAGGTTCAAATTCCCCCACCCTACCCCCACCCCCAAAAAAAAAAAAAAAAAAAAAACCTTATCACATGGTTTTAAAAATCGGAATGGTCAAAGAACCAAAAAAGGAACTTGCTTCTGATTTTTTGTTGGGCCAATTTAGGGTCAGGTTTTTAAAACAATGCTTATCACATTATGAGTGTCTTGCAAAGACATGAGAGATGTAGATTTCATTTAAGATGCTAATAAAATTTTCCTAGCCAATTTGAAAGTGAAGTGTCAAGTTTGCAATCAAAATTTGTAGGAGAAAGAGAAGAGGGAAAAAAAAACTCATGGACATATTATTTTATTGGATTCAATTAAGTAACCCAATAATTTTGAGTTTCACACACACACACACACACACACAAACCATTTCAAACCCACATATGATACGTACGATTCAACAATACAATATGACTCATACGATACATGAGCACTTACAATACATAACTTTTTTTACACAAAACAATATGTATTGTGTATCATACAATATCATTTGGGTACTTCAAATTTTGATTCTGCCCATTAAATTTGTGAGAGAGCACAATTTCAAATGGACTTGTGTTTGGTTTGAGTCATAACCCAAGTGAATGGATGAGATTGTGCTAATTGTGTCTCTCAAAATGTGTGGCTTGACTAAAGGCATTTGTCCCCCTTAAAAGTTAAATCAATGGTTTTATATGAAATCTCCACTTATTTTATTTAATTCAAGGAAGCAATAAAATCATAAAAAAATAATTACATAATATAATAATTGAATAGTCAAATTTTAAATTTAATAGAAAATAACTTTACAAACTAATGACTTAATTAAGATCATTGATGTAAAGTCTATATTTTTAGGTTGGAAACTATTGGGAGGACCATAATTTGACTCCCTACAACCACTCTAAAAAAAAGCATGCGGGGCACGATGTTGAATACCATAAAAGGTTTAAGTGTGTCTTCCTCATCACCTATTGGTTTTGAGGTAGAATGGCATAGCTCACAGTCCAACAACAACCATGAACAAATTATAACCTTTAGAACTTAGTTTGTCAAGTTGTTTAGTCTAGAAATATTTAATTAAACAAGATAAATGCAGTTCAGCACAGTTGAAGACTCAAGAAATCAAAAAAGATAAGTATAGAAAAGAATCACTTATCTTAACCGATTGAGATGCACATCTTGACCGATCGAGATTCGTGCTGATCTAGAATCTCACTTTCTTCCTCAGCCATTGGATTTAGGGTTTTGATGGATCTTAAGTATATATAAATACAAATCCTAGAGCACATTTTTACACATTCAAAAGGGCAGTATTCTGTACACAAATCTAGAGATTTTCCACACCCTTTTGGAGCTACAACTAGAGACCTTTTGCAAACAATATATCCAATTATAAAGTAAATTTGCTTCATCAAGTCAACCATAGTTGTTGATTTAAACCTTTGAGTGGAGATCTTAAAGTCACAAACTAGAGAGTTTGCGTGCAAAAATTTCACAGTAGAAAAGTCTGTGGATTTGAAGCTACATGTGGTCATGCCTAATATGTACTACATGAGGTAGCAATAGATTTAGGTTAAGTCTAATGTATAAACTTTGATTCTATTAGTGAAATGTTGCCTTGAGGATTGTTTAGGTTAAATCATCCCCAAATTTTTTACTTTGAAATCACAGTTTTAAAAGTTTTCTTAGGTCATTATTCTTGGTGTTCATGTGATCTGAGCTTATTTGATGTTTAATTGGTTCACATTTACTGCATAATTAATCTAATAAATTATTTGGTTAATATTTGATAAAATTTGAGACAACTGGATCTAAAACCCTAACAATTGGTATCAGAGTAGGTACACTCTGATAGGACTATTTGTGATCTTTGACTTCTGCTGTCATAGAAATTGCTAATTGTCTTGATGTGCATGATCTTATTGATTCGGATGATTTTAATGACCTTCAAGAAGCATATAATAAACTTTATAAAAAGTTTATAAAATATGCCAAGAAATCTATGGATTTGAGACTACACTTGAGGAATCCAACAACTTAGTTGAAAAATTGAACATGCCAAAGAGGACTTATGAGTTAATCTTATAGAGACTAACAAGTTGATAGATGAGGTTAAAATTGAAAATCAATCCCTCAAGGTTAAGGTTGAAGGCTTAGAAGATGATCTAGTTAAGTTTAAAGCTAAACTAGAAAATGTGTCTAATCTAAAGTCTGTTGTTGAACCCAAATATAAATCTACTCTTATTAAGCCTAAAGATGTTAAAGTGTATGTTCCTCCTTTTAAGAGGAATCATAATGAAGAAAAGGATAATTTTTCTAGGAAAGATAAAAGTAAAAGAACTGTGAATGAATGTACTTGTCACCATTGTGGTTTGGTTGGTCACATTAGACCTAATTGTTTGCAAATGAGATCTCAATTTGAAATCAAAGCTAAACTAACTTCATGAAAGCAAAGTAGACCTAAGTCTATTCATGTTTGTCACCATTGTGGTGTTCCTAGTCATACTCACCCTAACTGTTTCAAGCTTCATCCTGAGAAGCGAGTGTCTAAATTGTCCATAGAACATAATCTTGTACCATTGGTTAAAGAGTATTAAAAGCCTTGAACTTTCTAACTCGGTTTCAAGGGAATGTTATTCCCTCCCCGTCCTTTCATAGATTTTCTAGGACTCATGCATCTTCATCTTCACAGCCAAAGACTCATGTTGTGTGGGTGAGGAAGGATCCAAAGACTTAATTGTCTTCCTGTTTGTCCTCTGTTTGAATTCTTTCAATGTTCTGTAGGACACTTTTTCTTTTATTCCTTGTTGTGCTCCATGCATTTCATATATGCTAGGAATCATTTGTACATTAGTGCCTTTTTTTTTTTTTTTTGGTTGCTTATTTTCATAAAAAGAAAAAGAACAAAAAATTGAAAAAAAAAAATTAAAATTTCTTGAAAGCCCGGCTATCATTTGGCTACAACCAAAAGTGAATATAACCATGCCCTTATATGATCACTAACCAATACATACTTAATTATTATTAATTTTTTGAGAATCAAGACTGCATCAATTTGTATACACAACAATTGGGCTTCTCACATTATGAGTGCCATCCGACCACACGAGAGATGCAGATACCATTTTAGATGCTGGTAATCCTTTCCCAGACACAGTCACAATAAAAGACTTCTTCTCACCGGATGTCTCGAAGGAGAGAGTGCTAGGTTCCACACTAACTTTAATCTGAGAATTTTTAATGACTTTAGACTCGTATGTTGAGTTAGCAAGGCCTACATTTGTTACAATTCTAGGAAATTTAACTGTGAAACTGTTGTTTGATTCGATGAGTGCTTGCATAGATGGATAATTGAGATCCTTTGCAGATCCGCTAATGTCCTTGGGGCACCTACTGAAAAAACTAATGTTAATGTTGCAGAGCATTTTTATGTAGTCATCAATGGAGGCATCATAAACTAGACCAGGCTCTAATGCTTTCACTGGATTGATATGGCCTGCCCCAAAAGCGAATTCGCCATCTACTTCATTTGTGGCATTCATTGGCCAGGCTATAAGAACAAGAAAAACATAGATGGTTAGATTAATCATAGGGCTGCCAAAGAAATGATACAAGAGAAGATGCGGTGAGTGATATACCAGTAGTCATGAGAGCAGATTTAATGGCTGATGGTGACCAATTAGGATGAAATGTTTTGACATAAGCAGCAGCACCAGCTGCATGTGGACAAGACATGGAGGTTCCAGACAATATATTGTATTTTGCTGATCTCTTATCCACATTGCTCTGGGAAGGTGAAGTATCAAGGGAAAATGCTGCTAGAATATTTATTCCAGGTGCAGTTATATCTGGCTGCAACGTTTATCAAATATACGTAGGCATCAAAGAAGTGAAATGTTAATGTCAGACAAAAAAAAAAAAAAACAACAACAACAACAGAGAGAGAGAGAGCTACGCAGGTAAATTGATGCCTAACCTTCAAAATATCTGCTACAATGGAGTTTGGCCCGCGTGAAGAGAAATGAGCAACTAGAGGAGCAGTTGTATCCACAATTGCTTCACTTTTTAGTATTGTTCCTAGTGCATTTCTGAAAGTACCACCATGAAAAGGTCATCCAGATGTCATGTAGAAAATTTTTTGTCAAACCCATGAATACTAGCAAAGACATTTAAATCTTTTCTCAAAAGTAGCTATTAGAAGAACACAGAGAACACAAATATTAGAATCCTTACTCTGTAGAACTTATGAATGACTTAACCACATCATAATTTTCAGGTGTTAAACCAGATGAAGGTAAAGGAACTCCAGAAGGTCCAACGTTTTCATGAGAAAATGTTGTGATTGCCCCCAGGGCCCCAGAGCTTGAAGCTGCTATCCATCCTGTTTCCGAATCACAAACAAGAATTTTTCCTTCCACCAAATTACTATCCAAACAAGATTCATCGCAAGACCTAAGATATTGAACATGACATGTGCTGTTTTAAGATTTTATTGCTCTAAGAGAACTTTAACTTTGCAATGACCAAAATAACAGAAATTACCGAGCATCATCATCAGAACAATTACTCGAAGCAGCTTTCCCATATACCAGAGGGAATTTTGTTCCATTCAATGTAAACGAATTTACTGCATTTCCCTGATAAGTAAGAAAAAAAAAATGTGTAAAAATACACTAGAATGTTGTGAAAGATTAAAATTTCATAATATATCAAGTTCATCTAGTGTCAATGGAACAAATTCAGTGGCAAACAGGCATTTCATAATGAGTATAAGATGTTCAACAATAAAATAAAATAAAATGCATCAGGTGAAGATACTTACAACGAGTGTCTTTCCATTCGCAAGATCAACCTTACTAATAAATTTCCGATCTATGCTACTGGCTGCTATGGAGAACAACCATGGTGCAACACTAAATACTGATGACCTACTACCATTGTTTCCAGCAGCCTGAACAGTGAGTATACCTTCCCACATCGCATGAAAAGAACCTATAGCAATAGAATCAGAATCTAAAGGTGTTGGACCCATACCAATTGAAATGGTAATGATGTCAACCCCATCTGCGATAGCATCATCAAAGGCAGCTAGGATATTGTATACTTCAGCATTGTCAAGATGTTCAGCAACTTTGTATGCAGCAATCCTAGCAGATGGAACCCCTCCTCGTGCATTTCCCTTTGCCAATCCATAGAAACTTGCATCTAATACGTTGTTACCAGCTGCTGTTGAGGCAGTATGGCTGCCATGACCTACTTTATCCCTTGCTGTAGTATTTCCACCAGAGGTGTAAACTCGAGCTCCAATAAGCTTACTGCATAATGTAAAAGTAGTAACACCAAAATCCTACAATGAATTTTCATAATGTAAACTCATATGCTAGCCTTTTTTTCTTTTTTTTTTTAAATAAAAAAATAAATCACAAAGTGAACAAATTACTTGTTGCAAGTAAAATTATTGCCCCCTATACAAACACCCTTCCATTTCTTAGGAGGTGGACCAAAACCTTCATCGCTAAAGCTTTCTGACTCAGGCCATATTCCAGTATCAATAACACCAATTATTACATTACTCTCGACGTTAGGATTTCGCTTTGCAGTTTCAGTTAAACCCATGAAGTCCCATGACCTCGTTGTTTGAAGTTGGAGTTTTCTGCTTGGAAACACAGATAACACTTCCTTCTTGCCTGCACATTATTGTCATTATACTTGGAAATAAGTTACTCCAATCATACAACATAAGAAACTATATTGATTAGTTCTGTAATTATATATAGAAATTCAAACAGACAATAGGAGGGAAAAGAACAACATAAATCATATAGCACTTACTGGCTATTCTTTGTTGCTCCTCATCACTGAGCCTGGCCGCAAATGCATTGAAGCTCCTAGAATAGCTTCTAACCAAGGCATTAGTTGCGGCACTGCAAGGACAAATTTGTGAAAAATAGTTAAAAATTATGTCATTCTATTTGCTTTACTCTTTAGAACTCTATGTGCATTAGTCTTTTTTTTTTTTTTTTGGGGAGAAGGGTCTATTTGCACAAGTCTAACATTTAAATGTTGATTGCATATAAGCTTGCCCAGTTCCTTGGAACCAAATCATTGTATAAGGGAAACTTTAGATTGATATACAATACTATACTGCCATTAATTAGCTAGAGATGTGCATTATTAGCAAGGACAAATTCAGGAATTTAGCCTGTGGAAGAAAGAGAAAATGACAAAAAAATGATAATAAAAATATACTAAGGTTCAATACTAAATATATTAAA
Source organism: Quercus parvula (assembly GCA_030820535.1). Classification (NCBI taxonomy): domain Eukaryota; kingdom Viridiplantae; phylum Streptophyta; class Magnoliopsida; order Fagales; family Fagaceae; genus Quercus; species Quercus parvula. The sequence continues at coordinate 52,832,224 of JAUAME010000003.1, forward strand.
TATTAAATGCACTCATATCCAATTAATATTATCAAAACATAAACAAAAGAAAAGACACAAAATAATTGTTTCTCGATACATATTTTAAATCTATCAATTATTAAAAGAGAATTCAGCATTCTCTTGTGTCCTAAAAATAATTTATGAATATTAATTTTGTAATAATTAAATACACAATAATGTCACATTAAATATACAAAAATTAAATTGTACTTTCATGATATTTGTGACCCAAAATACTTGTCATGTAGTTATAGTAAAAACGAAAAGAGTAAGTACAATCACTTTATAAACATTTTGGTAGGTTGTTGATTCTTTTAATCTTTACCAAATATTTGTCACAATTTAGAAGAAAATACATGTGTAATTTCTACTTTGTATCTACTACCATCCCACCCAAAAATAAAAAAACCAAATTGTGTGTGGATGCATACACACACATACAAACATATAGAATCAAGAAACTAACTTTGGAGTATAAATAAAAGTGTAATCTTGCTGGAGGACCTTAGCCTCTTATTTCTTAGTTTACCCTTAATTTTCTTCTAATTAAGAAATTTTTTTTTTTTACTAAATAATTTTAGCTTCATAAAACGCCAAAAACATAAAAAATAGTTTTTTGAAAATGTTTTGTGTTAAAATGTTTTTTTATTTTTTTTATTTGAATGAAAACAATTAGCCGATTCTATTCCTCATTTTTTTTTCTTTTTTCTCCTACTTTTTAAGCCTCTTTAGAAAAATTAAGTTTTACGAAGGCAAGGCGATGAATTTTGAATATTTAATTATAAAGTACTCCATGATGATTTCAGGGTTAAAACACCAATCAATTTTTATGTATGTGGGGTTCAAACCCTAAATCTTTTATTCAACAATAAGAAATTTTATTAGTTAACCTAACTAAAACTCATGAATATTAGTAGTTAATATTATATATATATATATATATATATATATATATAATGTACAGTTTGGTGAACAATTACCTTTCTCCAAGAACTTCATTAAGAATGTTGAGATGGTGGGATGTCGGTGAGTATTCACCCTCTGGCAGTGAACCCATGTACACAATGTAAACATCCTTGGCTTTATCTCTATCACCATAGCAAACGCTCAAGGTTGCAACAAGAAGAACCGCTAAGATCTGGTAAAGGGGTATTGAGATAGACATATCTTTTGTTATTTTTAATTATGAAATTATGGAGGTTTAAACTGGTATTTATAAATCTTGGAGGTATTTCATCCAATATTGTGACTGCACTTTCTTATTTAATTGGTAACAATATTTGGAAATTAAAATTTGTTGAGTTGGAAAACTATCATTTGACTTCTCTTATTTAACTTGGCGTGAGATAGATTAGTTTTCCAAAAATTCAAAAACTGTCATTTGACATCCATAATGTACACAATAAACATAACCATAATACTAACACTAACATAATAATACCATTCATAATCTAATACATGATTATATGTCAAATGTACCATCTAACCATTGGAAATATACCATCCAAGGTCTACAAAATGATTTCATCCAAGTTATGGTAGATAATCATTACAAATGTACCAATCATGCCTAAAAAATAATACATAAAGTCAAGGTACATAAAAAAGGTGATTGTACCATTCTAAGTGTACAAAATACTACATTCTAATCAAGGTACATAACAGTTATCCTAAGTTTATAGTTAGTACATCACTATTATACGTACTATCATCAGAAGCTTACAGTTAATACATGTTAATATCGTACCATCACAAGTCACTTCCAACATGGTACCATCACAAAAATACTACCATTCAAGTTATCAACCCTACATAAAATAGAAACCATCCAGCCAAAACTTTTGAAACTTAGCATTCCTGGCCAAAAATCCCCTTGTTGCCTTCTTATTTTTACACAAATGCTCAAAGACACTTGCAAGCATATATTCACTATATCCCGCTACTGTCATGGCTATCACCTTTGCAAAAAGTTCAGTGAAATCGACCCTTAGTTGATAGATTTCAAGGCCACAACAATTTCCTTCAATTGCTCAGTTAGATCATTGTAAACACTATCATTAGTGGGACTTTGATAGGGTTGAACCAGTGGTGGATAATTCTATAACATTCTTACCCATATCTAGCACAACATCCTCACCATTTTCAGCAACATTCTCAGTGTCATCAACGGTCTCGTGTTGTGCCTCAATATCAACATGAGACTTGGAAAAAAATACTAGTTGCCATATCCTTACCAACAACAAGTGCTTATTCATTATCCATACTACATTAAACATCACACCTCTATAGATATTGTTGCACAAGCTATAGCACCAATGTCATACTCATATAGAGTAGTCTTCCAAAATCTAGGAAGAGAAATTTGGAAACATCGAGACACACCTTAAGAGTATTTTTTTTGATAACTAAGATACTCCTTAATTAAGACTTAAGAGTTAGGCTATAGGTAACTAGGTGTAAATTTTTTGTTTCACTTTACCACAAAATAAGTTATAAAACACGCCATCTAAATGATCTCAGTCATTACAAAATTAAAGCTATACAGCTGATTATTTACAAACATATATTAGTACAACAAGTATAATTCATAACACATACCATTGTGAAGTTGGCTTAAAATAATGCATTTACGTGTGAGATTTTGTCAAACAAATGTCATGAATAAAACTAATAAGCCACAAATTGACATTTGCACATGAGTTTTGACATTTGACATGATTTATATCTATTTATAAATAAATAAGCCACAAATTGAAAAAAAAAAAAAAAAAAAAAAAAAAAAAAAAACCTTAAAAATATCAATTTCAAGAAAATTTCAACATTAGAATGTAGCATAAAACAAAAAATGCACAATCCAAACATAAATCAAAAGGTGTGGGAATGAGAAAATCATATAGTTCAAACAATTATATCTCTAGTATTCAAACCCAAGTCATGATCAACAAATCCCCAATTTGCATACAACAGAAATGCAAATTGTGATAAATAATGTCTAAGATATTAATGATTATTGTGATAAATAAAAGGAAATAAACATAAATACAAAACTTAGTGGGTCATCATCAAATAGTTTATGACAGTTCATCTATACTATTATCCAACACCTATACAAGCTTGTAAACTAATATAGGTGTAAAAATGCTAAGTAACACTAGTTGCTTTTAAAGGCCTTTTGTCAAACATCTAACAAATATAATTTTAGAAATAGACCTTAATTCATCTACATGTACTATAGTAGAGGGAAGCATAATGGAATAATGGAATCTACAAATTAGAAACATACTTATACATCAATGTAAAGGGGAAAAAAAAAATCCTTACTCAAGTAGAAGTAAATAAACTCAAATTAATATATATATATATATATATATATATATATATATATATATATATATATAAGTAGAGACCTTATGTTGGAGAGCAAGAAGTTGTGCCATGTGGTGCATTCCTTGAAGTTCTTTTTATATAGACTTCTACACACATATACACTTAGATTAAGCAAGAGTAAAATTTCTATTTTGTATTTTTTTTTTTTAAGTTTGCATTTATATCAAATTATTATTTCATTGAATTAGCTAATGGAGTAAATGTATATACTAACTATCTATAGTTGTGTATTAATTACTTATTATATTAAATGAATTTATAAGATTATTTTTATAAACTCTATTTAAGAAATAATTTTTAGTTGGAATAATAATAATAATAGATTTACAATATGACAATCTTCCTCATGTTTAGTTGTTTTGTCAACAATTGACACAAAAACTATAATAAAAAAAATTAAATACTTGTGAATTCACTAAAATTAATCTTAACCCTTAAAATTTCCTAACGTTTCTATTTAAGAAATAATTTTTAGTTGGAATAATAAAATTAGATTTACAATATGAAATTCTTCCTCATGTTTAGTTGTTTTGTCAAAAATTAATAGAAAAATTATAATAATAAAAATTAAATATTTGTGAACTCAATAAAAATTAATCTTAATCTTTTAAATTTCCCGATTCCTTTTAGTGATATATATATATATATATATATATATATATATATATATATATATATATATATATATATATATATATATATGTATGTATGTATGTATGTATGTATGTATGTATATGGAACTGACATTGTAGTATTTATTCTATGTAATTAGAAAGATAACTAATAGAATGAAGATATTTATTTTGTTATATTAATTATTTTAAGCATAATGAAATTTTAATATCATTTTTCTAAGAGTTATATGAGAAATAATTGATTTTTTTTTTTTTTTATGTGAGGAACAATTGATTTGAAATATGGTATTCTTACTAAAATTTTAGTTGTCTTTGCAACAATTGAAAAAATGTCCAACAAAAAAGGAAAAAAATAAATAACTTTACTAACACAAAATCCAGAATGTAAAAAAAATAATTGAAGAATATTTGCATTTTTTGTAGGCATGAAACATGCCTATCTATATGAGCCATTGTATCAGGCAATTTTCAATTTAAACACACACACACACAAAATATGATCAAATCACTACACTATTTGTTTATAAAATAACTAAAAATTGCCTTTTTTTTACAAGGAAAATTTTTGAAATTTTTTTTATACATTGATAGCTGAGGGTGAGGTATTTGAATTTGAATGTCTCTATTAAAAATTGAGATGTCAACCAATTAAACTAAATCTTATTAAAATATTTGAGAAAACTAATAATGAGTTGTACTGCACATTGTGCGGGAACTCAACTAGTAAATATAAAAGAATAAAAAAATTATCCAAAACTCAACCAAATCAATCTAAACCAATTCAAATATAAAATATAATTTTTTTGGTGAGCCACTTGCTAATAATAACCTTATGGACTCAGGATCAAAATGTGAGATTTATGAGCAAACTTGATGAAGCAATATCAAATTTAGTTTTATGCAGGATTTGACATTATTACATGTTCTCACTTGAAAAGGTGAGTAAATAGTTTTTTGTGTATGGTATTTGGTTTACTGATTTGTTAAATTTTTTTTTTTTTAAATCATTTAGAAATTTCACTGTTACATTGAAATTTTGTCCCCCCATAGTGAAATCCACTGATAGAAATGTGACATTGTTGCATGTACTCTTTTATTTTCCTCAATGATATTTCAATTACGCTATCTGGTGATTACTTAATTATTATACTATTATCGTTGTTGTTTTTAAACTTTGGTTTTGATATTTTGTTACAGAGTCACGTCACAATGACTTTGATGCCCAGTTCTATATGTTCAACACTCATCCTTTAAGAGACCAAATTATAAAGAGTTTAAAATGTTCCGTGTTATACTTGTACAAAAGATCCATTTATTAGCTTCCATGTTAACCACTGAATTAGTCAAATTTGCTTATACCCTTATATGCAAAACTAATATAATTCAATTGATTTTTTTTTTTTTTTTTTGGAAAAACAAAAATATATGGCACATGGCAATAAAATAAACAAATTTTCATATTTTTACTTATTATACTATTATATTTATTGTTTTTAAAATTTTCATTTTATAGTAATTATTTCTCTTTAAAAGGAAAAATATATATATGAACACAATTATTGTTTATATCATATATATCCATTGTGACTTATGTACTTGTAGTCCATTTTGCAACAACTTATTTTGAGTAGCTTATTTGCATGATGTTTATTTTGATCTGAAATAGTTATACTATTATATTTATTGTTTTTAAAATTTTCATTTTATAGTAATTATTTCTCTCTATAAGGGAAAAAAAATATATGAACACAATTATTGTTATATCATATGTATCCATTATGACTTTATGTACACTTGTAGTCCATTTTGCAACAACTTGTTTTGAGTAACTTATTTGCATGATGTTTATTTTGATCTGCGATAGAAATCTTAGTATAATTTAAGTGTATATATGTGTAAAACTCTTTTTTTGGAACTTGAACCCCCCCTCCACCTGCAATAACTTATATTTGTAGAATGACCAACACGCCAAAGGTGTATTTAGGTTATAATGCTTACTAAACAAAATATAATTTTTGGTAAATTTTATACTAAAAGTCTGATAAAAAGCTAAAATTTAATTTATTTCCACAAAAAACAAAAAGTTAAATTATTTCCACAAAAGAAAAAAGAGATGAAAAGCAACAAAAAAAGGAAAAAAAGAAAAAAGAAAAAGAAGCAGATAAGATTTTGCCTAATGAACAAAATGATTGAATGTAAATGAGAATATGATAATTATTTAAATTTCCTAGATATTTTTTTAATCAAGATTGTTCTTTTTTTACAATTTCTTAATATTCATTCCATTTATTCATATTTTTAATTAATTATTAATTTAATTTTGAGGTTATCACTGTCGAACCTCCTCTTGAACCCAATCTAATTTTAAAACCTTGAATCGGCCTATTTTTTCTTTCTTGTAAAAGTTCATATTAAAACTGAAAAATTGAGGTTAATTCACTTGTGCAATTAAATGTGTGAAAATAAAAAATTTGACAATTAATCACTCCAATTAAACATGACCCAACATAAATATAAATTAATATTTGGCTTAGGGACAGCCTAGACTAACGAAAAAAAATACCATGATTGCTTTGTTTGATAAATTGATTGATTTATTTATTGTTTTTTCTATATATATATATATATATATATATATATATATAAAAATAAATTGGACTTAGGAAAATACATTAGGTCCAGCCCAAACATTAATTTTTTCCCTTAAGACAAGACCGGACAGGCCCATCCTTAAAAAATGGGTTTGTCTCATGTGGATTGGCCAATGACCCATACCTGAAAAAAGGGTTGTTCTACTTGTAATTCAAAAATTTGCTGGCAGTGAATAAACTGAGTCTTTCTCAGTAACGCACTTAATCAACAATTGCTCTTAGGCAAAAGTCTTGAAGCTGAATCGGCACTTTCTCATATACAAAGTACTTGAGGGTTTAGAGGAGAAAAGGTTCGAACTGCAAGATTAGCAGCATGTTGTAAGTATCTCTCCAAAAAAAAAACAACTGCTCTCGGCATTCTTTTACTTTGAGAAAATCCTTGCTTTGGCCAAATTTTTGTTTAGAGAAATTTTCTTAGTTGGCGGAGACGCTTCTCTTACTTGGCCAAAACCCTCGAATGAGGTTTGAGAGATTGTTAGGGTCAATTGTATCAAGTGTTGGTAACCACATTTTAAAATAGTATTTTGATGTATTTGAGTTGTATGTTTTAGCGTCTTAGAATGTGTTTAAAGACTAACATTGAAGACACAAGAAAATAGTTCAAGAAACCGCACAAAATCTGCTAAATCTGCTGCCTTGACCATAACTCGAACCGATTGAGGTTTAATGAAATCCATCAATCGAGATTTGCTTACATAGTCTTTTCAATATGCAGCCCACGATAACCAAGTGACTTAGAAATCAGTGCACCAAGATTCTATGAAAACCTTCTCTTTTTTTTTTTTTAATCATCATCATAACATAAGAGAGAACATTATGAAAGTTAGAGTTGCAACAACTATGCACTAAGGGTAATTGTACCAAGTTGCATCTTTAGCCTCCATTGAAGATCCATATTATTCATATGAAGACAATTACACCTTGACTTCTGCATTAAAGAGTATTGGTTCCGTGGTTTTAAAAATAACAAAATAATTTGAGAATCACAATCATGTAACAAGCTTACAACAAATAATTGGTAGTTTCACTTTAATTTAATCAAAAAAATAATTAACCACAAATATGTGCAAATAAAATTATAATAAATAAGAATAATAAGATAGACATCATCGTGGTACATGGCTTCGCTAAGACAAAACCCTCACTCTCTTTAAGGCATTTCGTGCTACAGTGGGAGAATATCTTAACTGGTACAACAAGTTCATTAGCATGAAGCCTCCAAGATACAACAACACAACCACATACGTTGTTAGCCTCATGAATTTGAACTATGCTTTCATGTTCAATTAAAATTTATTTAGTGTTAGTTTACTTTAATCCAATAGAATCTCGATTTCTAATTAGTTTATCATACATCATAACTCTACTATTTAACATTTTTTCTTACAATTGAAAATTAAATAAACCATGTTCAAAAATAATTTTGTGTACACAACAATGAACGGGAAAGTGCAATCTATAAAAAAAAAATTCTGAATCATGATGTTGCATTGTAACATTTGACCAACGATATATATATATATATATATATATATATATATATATATATATATGAGATTAAATTCTATAAGGACGTGGTGTAAAACTCATATTTTACCCCTCCAATCCCAACATACCACATCATCTTATCATATATTTAAGAATAAACACAATCACACTCAATCAATTCTAATACCCATATATAAATCCAACCAAATTGGAAATTTATTGAGATGTTATTAGGTGTGGTAGGATGTATTGAATTTTTAAGTAAAATGTTGATGTGACAATCACTTATTAGATAGTGTAAAACATGAGTTTTACACCCTATCTTTATGGAATTTAATCTCATATATATATATATATATATATATTGTGTGTGTACACAATTGCTATCCAATGTTCAAATTCCCTTTCCCTCCCCCCCCCCAAAAAAAAAAAAAAAAAAAAAAAACTTATAACTATAGTTTTAAAATTTGGAATGGTCAAAGAACTAGAAAATGAACTTGTTCCTGATTTTTTGTCAGGTCTGTTTAGGGTAGGTTTTTAAAACAATGCTTATCACATTATGAGTGTCATCCAACCACATGAGATATGTAGATTTCATTTGGGATGCTAGTAATCTTTTCCTAGCCAATTTGAAAGTGAAGTGTCAAGTGTGTAGTCCAAATTTGTAGAAGAAAGAGAAGAGGGGAAAAAATTTTACACTTTACCATCCTAAACTATACCAAATTTTACACTTTCCACCCTAAACTATAGGAATGCACTAACCCCCTAAACTATTACCCGTGTAACACTTTGCACCCTACCATTTAATTAGTTGTCAAGTTGGACGAAAATTACAATGGAACCCCTAAAATGACCTAAATATCCCTCAGCCAAAACACAATTTTGACCTCTCTCAAATCACTCTCAAATTCAATGTCTCTCCCTCTTTTAATCTCTCTCTGCTTCCAATGGTTCCACCTAGTGTTGGGTTACACGTGTGAGTGAAGTCCCACATTGAATAAAGGTGAGAAGAATGAGTGGTTAATATAACATAATTAAGCACATATCCATTGGGCTTAGGCCTTTTGGGTTAAAGTGTATCTCTATATATTATATTAATTACTCAAAGAAGCTCCCCAAAATGTTTATCTCCCCGACAAGTGGTATCAAAGCCCATGGTGGTGTATGGTGAAGTTGGTGACGTGTTCATGGTCCCTACCCAGGGGGGATAGAGAAAGCCTAAACGGCCCACACACAAAGATCTTGAAGAAGAAAAAAAGAAAAAAGTCCAACAAAGAAATATTGCTAATGGTGCTAAATAATGGTGTGGTGCGAGGTTCCCATGGATGTGCATGCAAGGTGGTTCCCATGGATGGCATACAAGGTGGTTCCCATGATGCACTAATGAAGTGAAAAGCCCATTAGGCAAAAGGGTGTGAGTAGGACTTGTTCATGACCCACAAAGAGGTCTTGAAGCCTATAGAAAGGCAGACTCACACGTGAGGGAAAGATTGTTGGGTTACACGTGTAAGTAAAGTCCTACATTAAATAAAGATGAGAAGAAAGAGTGGTTACTATAACATAATTGAGCACATACCCATTAGGCTTAGACCTTTTGGGTTAAAGTGTGTCTCTATATGTTATATTAATTACTCAAGGAAGCTCCCCAATGTGTTTATCTCCCCGACACCTAGTCCACATTGACAACAACTAATTACATTGCTTCTTGTGGGTCTTAGGTGGTGCTTCCAAAGAGATGAAAGCCATGAAATGGGTGAGCCCAGATCAAGCTCTTTGAAATTGGGCTTGTTGGCATCGCAAGTCGCAACTTAGTGAGTCACAAAAGCCATTATTGTTGGCCTTTCAACTCAATGACTCGGTGGTGAGAGAGAGAATTAACACTAGTTGAGGAGTCTAAAAGAACGGGTGGGATTGAACTCGGTGTGATGTTTCAAATCTGACCACTGAATAAGCTACTTTATCTATATATATGAAACCTGAAAATTTTCTGTGATAATTGTGAAAGGAAAATTACATAATTATGACTATACTGAATGATAAAAACCAACTACCATCTTATCGATGGGTAAATTAGCTAATGATTACTCAATTTTTTCTTGGAAGAGTGAGTTTGGCCTTCAAGGAAAGGGAAGGGGAATGATTATTGAAACTTTATTAAGAGTGAAGATGGCCAGTAAAGATGGCCCCCACATCTTTCTTAGATTCTTGCCTAGGATAGCCATTTTTTTATGATTAGTTTCTAGCCATATTATGACACAACAATGCATTCATAGGAGTGGATGAAGGCATTTGAGGTGCAATGTTGCATTCAATTTGTATATTTTGTACTTCGCATATCACAAGGTTCACTGTGACCGACAATATTTGCATAATTGCATTTTGAAAGATGCAATCTCGTGTCAACAATTCATTTCATGGTTTAGAACTTTACACTTCCACTGTGTCATTCAATAAAATAATTATCTCATGTATTTAATATATGCATTATTTGTTTGATAGTGTGTTGATCTCATACTCAGGGGCAACAACACATAGTGTTCAAAACCTCCCTAACTTTATGGTAAAAAAATTATATTATACTTGATTCATTACATGTGCTTTGCACGTGTAATAATGCTATTTTTTATTTATTTGTTTTTTTTAGTTTAATGTTATAATGGCTAAAGGTGATATATAAATAATATATAATTTTTTTTTTTTTTAAGAAAGAGGTAAGGTAACTTTAACTCAAAAGAACAATCCCAAAAAAGGTTCCAATCAAATAAAATTAACTTGAGAGTGTTTTGTGAAAAACTCCCTCTTTGATTCATTATTTTTAGTGAATTTTAGATTTTCCCTTAGAATTTTCTGTGTTTTTTGAAAATATACCATGTAAGGCTTTAAAAATGACAACATAAATGCAGGAAGGGAGGAAAAATTAGTGTCACCTGCACAAGTACCCTTCCATTTCTTACGAGGTGGATCAAAAACTTCATATCTAAAGCTCTCTGAATCTGGCCATATTCCACTGTTAATAATGCCAATTGTTACATTACTCTCGACGTTAAGATTTCATTTGCAGTTTCAGTTAAACCCATGAAGTCCCATGATCTTGTTGTTTGAAGTTCAGAGATTTCTACTTGGAAATACAGATAGCATACAACATAAGAAACTATATTGATTAGTTTTGAAATTAATCAAAGAAATTCAAATATTCACCGAAAAAAAAATCAAATAAACAGGAAAAGAGAAAAAGAGCAAAATAAATCATAAAGCACTTGCTAACTATTCTTTGTTGCTCACTAAGCCCGGCTGCAAATGCATTGAAACTCCTAGTATAGATTCTAACAAACAAGTTAGTGTGTCACTGCAAGGACATATTAGAAAGGAAAAAAAAAAAAAAGGTAGATATATATATACTACCAGAATACGTGTATTAATTACTTATTAAATATATTTTATTTATAATTTTATATATTGTTAAGCATTTACTTTTCATATATTTTTATGTATATATAAATTTTTTTTTTTTTAGAAGAAAGCATATATAAATTTAAGAGTAATAATAAATAATAAAGTGGATCTCAAGCCATTAAATAATATTTAGAATACAAACTAAGATGTAAAAGAGTAAATAAAAGATTACTAAATAAGTGTTTAATCGTGGGTTCTAATTAGTTCAACTGTTAAAATCTTTGATGGTTGTATAAGAGATCTGAGATTCAATCCCAGCCTACACCAAAAACTGATTGATGTCTTGGTCTCATGATAACAAGCTATCATCAGGAGCGAACACCATAAGTTAAAACTCTCTTAAAAAAAAATAATTGTTTAAAAAAAAATAAGTGTTTAACCGTGAAACCAAAATATAAAAAATAAAAATAAAAATCCGTACATGTTTGGGCTATTAGTGTCATATCCTGAATGTATCGGCACTTAAAAAAAAAAAAAAAAACGATTGGGTGCGAATCTTAGAGATATCTAGTAGCATAAGCAGTACAACACTATCAAATATGGGTACTTAAGCAAAAATAGAGTATCTGCGTATTTTTTTTTTTTTTGAAAATGAACTTATATTGCAAAGCAAAGCAGAGTATCTGCGTATTCTAGATATGTCTTTATATTTCCTTCATCCGTACAAAACTATATATGTCTAAACTTCTATTTGTAATATCAATCTTTGGTGAAATTCCATCTAATATTTGACCGTACATTCCTTTTGAATTGCAATCAATATCTTGGTGAAATTTCATCTAATATTATTGTGATGGTTTCTTTTGTTTCGACTTTGGAGTCAGTGCTAACTCCAACCATCAATAGGAAAATGATATTAGTCATTGTCATATATAATGCATATAACTTACTTAATCCAACCAACCAAATGAGTCATATGCATTGCACATAACATGACATGTCATTTTTCTATATGTTGTTGGTTGGACCAAAACCTTTTTCCAATTGCTTCGCAAACAATATTTGGAAAAAAGCACCCGCCTAACAGGCAAAACTATTTATGCAAGCAAGACTGTACAATGCAACATTAAAATTTAATAAATATTCTTTTTTTTAAATCTTTTTAATATTAAAATTTGATAATTATGGTAATTATTTATATGCATTTATTTATTATAATTGTATTGTACATAGAACTATTTATTCGATCATTTAGCAAAAATATAACATCAAAACAAGATTCTAACATAGGGTTTATATATTAAATAAAAATATTATAGGGTTTAAATATGTTAAACATATATATTAAAATTACATGACTTCCAAAGTTTATGTGGTCCAATATTAAGAGGTCAGTCAAAAATCAAATGTCTTTGATTTTATATATATATATATATATATATATATATATAAATAATATACAATAGATTATAGATATATGTAATATATATTGTGGGGGGGTAAAATATGGGCCCATGATCTAGGCCCAGGAACGAAGTTTCATCAACAATACGCCCGAGGATAAGAAATCACAGAGGACCGTTGTAACTAACAGTAGAGTGCGTAAGGATCCCAAGAGGCTGGTCCGAGAGGAATACCCTCCTCGGACATGACGTCTGATGGTGAGAGGAACCTCGGCTTTCCCTTAGTCCACCCTCCAGGAAGTTCCAGAGGTAAAGATAGATTACCAATGCATATGGAAGGGATAAGGATGCAGAAATATCTTGAGAAAAAGCTGCTACCACCGCATTAAATGCATCACAGCTGCTTTCCTGGCCGCATTTATGTGGAGAAGACCCCTGAACAGTGTTGAAAGTGATCTTTATCCCCAGAAAGTCAAAAAGCTGTAAGAAAGGAAATGGAAACTCAAGTACCGTGCTAGATGACAGACAAGTGGACGATGAGATCGGGCAATGAAGGACTATATAATGGAATAAACCCTTCATAAGAAGGGAGGACGAAAAAGGAAAAAAAAGAACATCAAGAAACAACTACTGTAGCACCGGGAAAAATACAACCTAAAAGAAAGCATCTAATCCAAGATCATACCACTCGGATTTGATTATAACCCATGAAAATTACCCAAACCATACTCCTCGGACGTAAAATCCTAATTCACTTGTGTGTTTTAGCCTCCTCGGCCAAGTACCCAGATCCCAATAACTGTTGTAAAAATCGCTGCTAGCCCAATTCTTTAACCCATTCTCTCACAAATTTATTGTATTGGGCTTGTTGGGCCTATTTCCTGTTTCTATTAAGGTGTGCGCTACAATTTGTGACCCTACAATTGGCGCCGTCTGTGGGAAGAATTAGCGCTAGTAGAAAGTTACGGCAGTTATGGCAGGTTCGGGACCGCAACAGGCCAGTCCGCCCTATGCAGAGTCAGTAAACGTCAGTCAGCAAGATGAACTCCATAATCTTGAACGGGAGAACCACGTAGATAACCAGCGTGAGGGTAGTTCGCGAACGATCCATGCTGGGAAGAGTGGCTATCGACGAAAGAGCCATCTAGTGCAAGGGCACGCTGATGAAAAGGACTTGCAGCGTGAAATAGAAGGATTGAAAAAGAAGCTTCGCCGAGCACAACGAAATCACACCCCTTCAAGTTCTGATGTCTCCTCCAGCGGTGAAGGGGAGGACAGTTACAGGGATTCTTCGGAAACTCCCCCCAGTGAATCCTATTCCTATGAAGAAGAGCATTCTCACAAGAGAAGGAGAAAAAGTTCGTCTAGAAGGGGAATGGGGACCAAAGACATGAAGAAAGCTTTGACCCAAATTTCTAAGTCCCCCTTTACTAGGGGAATAGAAAAGGCAAAGCTTCCCAGACGTTTTCATCAGCCTACGTTCTCTATGTACAACGGACGTACCGACCCTGTAGAACACGTGAGCCAATTCAGACAAAAGATGGCAGTTTACTCTCAAGACGAGGCTTTATTGTGCAGAGTATTTCCCTCTAGCCTAGGACCGATGCCGATGAGATGGTTCGATGGGTTAAAGACTGATTCCATCGGTTCCTTTAAGAAGCTCACTCAATCATTCTGCTCCCGGTTTGTTACATGCAGCAGAGTTCCTCAACCCCTTGATTCCCTGCTGTCCATGACAATGAGGGAAGGGGAGTCTGTAAGGTCATATGCCGAGAGGTATTGGGAGATGTTTAACGAGATTGACGGGGATTTTGATGAGGTTGCTATCAGAACCTTCAAGGTTGGTCTTCCCTCCGAGCATGGCCTGAGGAAGTCCCTGACAGGGAAGCCGGTCACCAGCTTGCAACAATTAATGGATAGAGTGGATAAATATAAGAGGATAGAAGATGATCAACAGCAGCAGCAACAAGGAAAAGGGAAAGGCAAGCTTGTCCCCCAAGAAAGGAGAGAGTTTAGGCCAGACAGGTACAATAATAACCGGCCAAGAAGGGATTATGCCGAGCAACAGGCATCTAGTAACAGCCAAATAGTTGGAGCTGTATTCCGAGAGCCTGTGCACCAAGTCCTGGAGAAGATAAAAAACGAGCCCTTCTTCAAGTGGCCCAATAAGATGATGGGAAACCCCGAAAAGAGAAACCGAAATCTCTACTGTCAATATCATAAAGACCACGGTCATACCACCGAGGACTGTAGAAGTTTGTGGGATCACCTTGACCAGCTTGTCCAGGAGGGCCGATTAAAACAGCTGCTGCATCATTCCAATAGCTTGGGTAGCCTTACGGAAACTCGGTCGGAAAGGGGGAATCCTCCGAGACCTCCTCTTGGAACCATTAATGTTATCTTTGCGGCACCTGGCAGAACGGGGTCATGCCCCTCCAGAGTAATGTCAGTGACTCGGCTGTATCCTGAGGATGACTCGCATGAGTCAAAGAGAGCCAAGTTAAGCCGATCCTTGGTCATGGGATTCTCGGATGAGGACAAGATCGGAACTGTCCAACCTCATGACGACGCCTTAGTAATTACCCTCCGAATCGGAGGCTATGATGTAAAGAGGGTAATGGTGGATCAAGGCAGTGCAGCCGAGATCATGTACCCTGATCTCTTCAAGGGGCTGAACCTAAGAGCTGAAGATCTGACGCCTTATAATTCCCCTTTAGTGAGCTTCGAGGGAAAGGCTATTATTCCGAGGGGACAGGTCAGGCTGCCAGTGCAAGCCGGAGCAGAGATAGTAGAGGTCGATTTTATAGTGGTGGACGCCTACTCCCCTTATACGGCGATTGTTGCAAGGCCTTGGCTTCATACTTTAGGAGCAGTCTCTTCCACCTTGCATCAGAAGATTAAATACCCCTCTGGAGGCAAGATAGAAGAGATATTGGGTGATCAAACCATGGCGCGGCAATGCATGATAGCAGCTATCCGACATGAGCCTGAAGCAGAATCTGAGGCTCAAAAAGAAGAGCTATAGCAATCAAAACCCCAAATGTTGTCCAAAGATGGGCTGTCCGAGGAGGCGAAATGTGAAGATCTTGTAAAGTTCATAATAGGAGATGACCCTGATAAATTCTTTCAAGTCGGATCTCAACTACCCCAGTCAGAGAAGGAGGAATTGATAGAGTTCCTCAAGCGAAACATAGACGTCTTTGCATGGGATGCTTACGAGGCTCCGGGGGTAGACCCAGACTTCATTTGCCACCATCTGAATGTTAATCCGATGATGACCCCCAGGAAGCAGCTCCCTCGTCGGCCTTCTAAAGAGCATGCAGAAGCAGTCCGTCAGGAAGTGTCAAAGCTAAAGAAGGCAGGGGCTATCAAAGAGGTCTTCTATCCTGAGTGGTTGGCAAATACGGTGGTGGTCAAGAAAAAAACTGGAAAGTGGCGAGTATGTGTTGATTTCACAGATCTAAATAAAGTCTGCCCTAAAGATCCATTCCCCATGCCCAAAATTGATCAACTGGTAGATGCCACAGTCGGCCATCCTCGAATGAGTTTCTTGGACGCCTTCCAGGGTTATCATCAGATACCTTTAGCATTGGATGATCAAGAAAAAACTGCTTTTGTCACGCCAGTAGGGAACTACCACTACAAGGTGATGCCATTTGGTCTGAAGAATGCGGGTTCCACCTACCAAAGAATGATGACGAGGATGTTTGAATCATTATTAGGGAAAAATATGGAGATTTACATAGATGACATGGTGGTGAAAAGCAAAAGAGCATCTGAACACCTTGAAGATCTTCGAGTAGTCTTCGAAATTCTCAGAAGTTATAAACAACGTTTGAATGCCGCCAAATGTTCGTTTGGTGTTGGCTCAGGCAAGTTCTTGGGTTATATGGTTACTCACAGGGGAATTGAAGTCAATCCCGACCAAATTAAAGCCATCATCAGTATGCGAACTCCTCGGAACCCAAAGGAAGTGCAAAAACTAACCGGAATGACCGCTGCGCTGAATAGATTTATATCTCGATCGGCGGACAGGTGCCGACCTTTCTTTCTGTTGATCAATAAATGGAAAAGCTTTGAATGGTCGACGGAATGTGACGCGGCTTTTCAACAACTCAAGGACTATCTTGCTCGGCCGCCTGTCATGTCAAGCCCTGAGCCGGACGAGGTCCTTTTTGCGTACATTGCAGTGGTCTCCTATGCAGTAAGTTTAGTATTGATAAGGGTTGACAACGGCGTGCAACGACCAGTATACTACGTGAGTAAGTCACTGCATGAGGCAGAAATACGCTACCTTCCACTGGAAAAGGCCATATTAGCGGTGGTGCTTGGCACACGCAAGTTGCCTCATTATTTCCAAGCGCACACGGTGATTGTTCTTACTCAACTCCCATTAAAAGCCGTACTTAAAAGTGCAGACTACACGGGAAGGATAGCCAAGTGGGGTACAATTCTGGGAGCTTTCGACATTAAGTACATGCCTCGCACCTCAGTTAAAGGCCAGGTACTGGCCGACTTGGTGGCAGAATTCACCGAAACGGAAGCGGAGAGTCAATTAGCATTAGATGAAAGAGGTGCAAAACTAGCCTGTAGTATCACCAGGTGTCCCCCTCCAACGTGGGAAGTGCATGTAGACGGAGCATCAAACCAAAAAGGAGCGGGTATTGGGCTAGTGTTGACATCTTCAGAGATGATCACCGTTGAAAAGTCGTTAAGATTAAGCTTTCCTGCCACGAATAACGAAGCAGAGTACGAAGCACTACTGGAAGGAATGACTATGGTCCTAAAGATGGGAGGAAAGTCCATTAACCTCTTCTCGGATTCAAGGCTAATTGTGGGTCAAGTCAAGGGAGAATTTGAAGCCAAGGATGAGAGAATGCGAAGCTATCTTAGCCGAGTGAGAGCCATGCAAGTGGAGTTCGAATCCTTTAGCTTGCTACATGTCCCAAGAAGCGGTAACACGCATGCGGACTCCTTGGCCACTCTTGCAACTTCCTCGGCACAGAACTTGCCTCGCCTAATCCTTGTTGAGGACCTGCATCAACCCTCAATAATAGCAAAAGTAGTACAGATCAACCAAGTAAGAATGGGGCCGAGTTGGATGGACCCTGTCGTGCAGTTCTTAAAGGATGATATTCTACCCAAAGAGAAAACGGAGGCCGACAAAATAAGAAAGAAGGCTCCTAGCTATTGGCTGTCACAAGATGATAAGCTATACAGGCGTTCCTTCTCTGGACCTTATCTACTCTGTGTTCATCCCGATCAAACGGAATTGCTCTTGGAGGAAATGCATGAGGGAATCTGTGGAAGTCATACTGGAGGCAGGTCCTTGGCGCATAGGGCCATTACTCAGGGTTATTGGTGGCCGAACATGCAGAGAGAAGCTTTGGAGTACGTCAAAAAGTGCGATCAATGTCAACGGTATTCACCAAGTATACACCAGCCAGGAGGAACCCTCAATCCAATATCTAGCCCATGGCCATTCGCTCAATGGGGCTTAGACATCGTCGGACCGTTTCCTAAGGCGGTAGGAAACAAGAAGTATTTGATAGTTGGTATTGACTATTTCACAAAGTGGGTTGAAGCAGAGCCTCTGGCTAATATCCGAGATGTGGATGCGAAAAGATTTATCTGGAGAAACATTGTTACTCGGTTCGGTGTCCCGCATGTACTTATCACAGATAACGGACTTCAGTTTGACAGTAAGATGTTCAGAAACTACTGCGGAGAATTGGGTATCACTAACAGGTATTCTACTCCGGCTTATCCCCAGGGGAACGGCCAGGCCGAAGCTGTAAATAAGGTCATATTAAGCGGATTGAAGAAAAGACTGGATGATGCGAAAGGAAGATGGGTGGAAGAACTCCCACATGTACTTTGGACGTACAGGACCACACCTCGTAGGTCCACTGGAGAGACCCCTTTCTCAATGACTTATGGGGCTGAAGCAGTCATCCCTTTGGAGTCCGGGTTCCCAACGACGAGAACAAGCTCATTCAATCCAAAAGACAACGATGAAAACTTCGCGAGAAGTCTGGACTTGATTGATGAAAAAAGGGAA
This sequence comes from Quercus parvula, assembly GCA_030820535.1. Taxonomy (NCBI): domain Eukaryota; kingdom Viridiplantae; phylum Streptophyta; class Magnoliopsida; order Fagales; family Fagaceae; genus Quercus; species Quercus parvula. The sequence continues at coordinate 52,851,245 of JAUAME010000003.1, forward strand.
AACGCAATGGTTCAATTGGCTCATTACCAACAAAAGCTAAAGCAAGGTTATGATGCCCATGTAAAGACAAGACCTTTGGTCTCAGGTGACCTGGTGCTGCGCAAAGTCGTGGGCTCGGCAAAGAACCCTGCTTGGGGAAAACTAGGGCCAAATTGGGAAGGACCATATCGCATCACCTCCAATGCTGGCATTGGAGCATATTTCTTGGAAGACTTGGACGGACTTGTAGTACCCCGCCCTTGGAATGTCAATAATTTGAAAAGGTATTACTATTAATAAACTTATGTTTGATCAATATTCGTCTTTTATGTTAAATATGTATACCTCTTTTCATACCTCTCGACGTTCTTTGAAGTGTTTAAACTTAAATCCAATCATGCATGAGTCCTCGGACCAGATGATTTGGGTTAGTTAACACCCTTACCGTTCTCTGAAGTGTTTAAACTTAAATCCAATCATGCATGAGTCCTCGGACCAGATGATTTGGGTTAGTTAACACCCTTACCGTTCTCTGAAGTGTTTAAACTTAAATCCAATCATGCATGAGTCCTCGGACCAGATGATTTGGGTTAGTTAACACCCTTACCGTTCTCTGAAGTGTTTAAACTTAAATCCAATCATGCATGAGTCCTCGGACCAGATGATTTGGGTTAGTTAACACCCTTACCGTTCTCTGAAGTGTTTAAACTTAAATCCAATCATGCATGAGTCCTCGGACCAGATGATTTGGGTTAGTTAACACCCTTACCGTTCTCTGAAGTGTTTAAACTTAAATCCAATCATGCATGAGTCCTCGGACCAGATGATTTGGGTTAGTTAACACCTTTACCGTTCTCTGAAGTGTTTAAACTTAAATCCAATCATGCATGAGTCCTCAGACCAGATGATTTGGGTTAGTTAACACCCTTACCGTTCTCTGAAGTGTTTAAACTTAAATCCAATCATGCATGAGTCCTCGGACCAGATGATTTGGGTTAGTTAACACCCTTACCGTTCTCTGAAGTGTTTCAACTTAAATCCAATCATGCATGAGTCCTCGGACCAGATGATGTGGGTTAGTTAACACCCTTACTGTTCTCAAGTGTTTAAACTTAAAATCAATCATGCCTGAGTCCTCGGACCAGATGATCTGAGTTAGTTAACACCATCACCGTTCTATGAAGTGTTCTCATTCGAATCTAATCATGACTGGGGACTTCTGACCAGATGGTCTGGGTTATTTACTACTTGTTTTATTTCCCTTTTTGACATTTCAATATAGATAAAAGCGCATGACTCAAATTTCTTGTTTGGATATAGGTGTTTAGCTAGTATGTCAACTTCCGGAACTTCTCAATTAAGTCAGCCATTCTTTTAATAAAAAAAAATGAATGGAATGACAGCGGAGGGATTAGCTATTACTTGCCACAATACGTAAAGCAAAAGAAGTATATTTTCATTAATGATTAAAACAGTACATATCTTTAAAGTGATAAGCACAGAAAGCTAAAAAAAAAAAAAAAAAAAAAAAAAAAAAAACAAAAACAAAAACAAAACAAAAAGAAACACTAAAACAAATGTTCTAGGCCTTGATCTTGGGGTCTTGGTGGTCGACTGCTGGTTCAGGCTGCGAAGGAGCAGCACCCGGAGCACTACCCTGGGAGACCTCGGCTTTTTCCCCTTGACCGGCGTCCTGACGGGTGGCTGTTGGGCCTTCCACAGATGCTGGAAGGTCTAACTTTGCCGCAGGAGCTTCAGACGCTGAGGCTGGCTGCTCTGGAGGAGGAGGATCAGAATCTGAGAGCGGTTGGATGTCAGGATCGTAGTACACGCTCTCAGGCCTCCTAAGGCTAGAGTCAGCCGGGACTCCAGCGGCGTCAAGGGCTTTCCCCCACGTGACGTCACAGTAGTCCCTGGCGACCGAAGCAAACTCCTCAGTTAACCTGCTCTGGGTTTCTTCCACCCCCAGATCATAAGAAGCTTGCTTCTCGGCCTCGGCTGCCTCCTTTTGTAGCTGTGCAGCTTCCCTGAGCCGACGGAGCTCTTCACGCAGACCTATCACCATCTGCTTCTCCGTTTCTAAGTTGATCTGGCAGAGGTGCAGCTCGCTGCGAAAAGTCTCCGCCTGCTTCTCCATATTATTCAATCCAGCCTCAGCGCTGGCCTTATCCTGGTTGGCCTTCTTCACTTGCTCGGCCAACTGCTTCTGCTGGGTTCTCAGCACGCTCAAATGGTCCTCCGCAGTATCTCGGGCCTGGTGAGCAGCCTTCGTCTCATCACGAAAGCGCTTTGCCCACTCTTCGGCCACGTACACTTGTTGCGCGACCTATTATGCAAAAGGAAAAAGTGTGTTAGACTTAAGAAATAATGCACAAATGAAAAGAAATCAAACTGAAGTAACTTACCATGGCCAAGTCCCTCTTCATGGAAAGGAGCAGATCAGGGTAGTCAAAGCTCCTGTACGCCGCCAGGTCCGACAGAAGGAGGAGTGGCTGTAGCAGTGCGTCGGCCAAACGACCTGCATGGCCACCTCGAAAATGCCGAAGGGAGGCATCCATCATGATGGGACCGCCATCGACCACCAATTCAGGTGACCAGGTTCGTGGTGGCTGACGAGCCTGGGCCGCTGGTCGCTCCTCGTGGCTCTCCACGGAGTGGGACCTCCTGCTCCTTCGCTCTGGTGCAGGCCTGGCCTGCTTGTTGCCCCTTGGTGGGCCTAACTCCCCCTCCTCAGCAGGCTCCACCGGCCTTTTCCTCCTCAAATCCGGATTCGGTTTGAGCCCAAGGTCAGCAGGCACTTGGGGCGGAGGAGGGGGAGGGTGTGCAATTTGTTTGGATTTGCCCTTATCCTGAGGGGTTGGCTCTTTATTCCTACCCTTCATCAATTCTTTCAAAGAAGGGCTAGTCCGGGGAGCCATGTCTTCCTCCTCGTCGGTGGTATCGGCGATGTAAGTTATCACCTGAGCCGGAGGGTGCACGCTCGACTGCTCGTCCGCCCCTTCCTCGGCCTCTGATATATGTACTGTTTCCTCTTCAAACCTGAACTTGTCAATCTCTAGTTCCAGGGACGAAGAAGAAGCTGTCTCTTCTCTAAGAATGGCTTCCCCAAGTGTTACTTCGCGCAACGGTGCGACGGCGAGGGGAATTCCCTGTGGAATGGGATGGTCAACCGGCGGAAGGTCGTAGCTGGCGAGGAAGTGTGGCCGAGACACGTCTATTCGCGCCAAGCGATGGTCCCCAGCTCGGATAGAGTTGCCGACGTCTAAAAAGGACCGAGAAATGGGTTCAAAATCCAAAATGAGGTGGACCGCTCGTAGTTGTCCGTCCTCGTTCACGAAAATTTCTGACCTCAGCAGATAATTCAATGCTGGAACGTTGATCAAGCTGAGCTTCGGATTGGTAAAAAATTTGTCTGTCAAACAAGTAAGTTACGTTATTAAGCCTCGGCTATAAAAAAAAGTATGATAAGTCACTAACACAAAATAACTAAGCAAATGAGTGTAAAGGCAACGTAACAATCCTTAATGCTAAAGTTAGAAATCCTAGGTCTAAAGTGTTCCACCTGGAGTCCCGGCCTTGGTTGGGCAGGCTAAGCCGTCGCTCCAAGGCCCCGACAAGATCAGGTAGTCGTCCTTCATCCCCTTATTTGACTTGGGAAGGTAGGATATCAGTTTGACGACACTGCTACGGGACTTAAGGTAAAAGCATGCCCGAGTCTCTATATGGCCCTCATACAGGTGTGCGACGTCGTACCATGTCAATCCTAACCCCAGATGCCGATCCAAGGCGTCGATTGACCCTAGGACTCTAAAGAAGTTGGGAGCACACTGATGGGGACACAGCCTATGGGCACGAAGGTAGTCCCGTGTAATCCTACCCATGGGAATGGTCATCCCCCCTTCTATGAAGGCAATCATGGGGATGACCACCTCTCCCATCTTCCGGTCAAACTCCACTCCCTCTGTGGTGCAATGACGTACCACCACCTCTTCGGGAATGTGGTACTTCTCCTTGAACAACTCTATCTTGGCCGGAGTGTCCACTAAGCGCTCGAATCTACCCATGGTTAGTCTCTATAAGGTGAGGTGGTTAGCCGAGGATGTTAGCCGAGAGTACAATGGAAGTCGGAATGCGAAACTTACGTAGAAATGAACACGGATTGCTTCTCTGGTCACTGGAAGATCGTTAAGCTCTCTTTCTTGCGAATAAATTGGTGGGCGCCTGGATATGAACACTCTGAAGTTGTAAGTTCTGATAAGAAGCAAAAAGTAACGCCTGGAAGTTTTTATAGTGGGGTTAAAACCATAATCCCGCCCAAATATTGAAGTTGCGATCTGAACCGTTGGATTTGTATTTCACCGTAGGATGTCTGGTTGAAACGCAATTCTAAGCGTTTAATGATGATTGTGCGAGTTCCCAAGCGTCAGAAGCCCTCGCGAAATGGCAGAAATGGCCCTTACATGCGCCTAAATTTAGATACTATTAAGGACTACATCGTAATTACCTTTTTACATCAAAATCCTAATTTTCCTCCTCGGATCAGAAAGAAAAATCAGGATTTTGAGGGGATATTGTGGGGGAGTAAAATATGGGCCCATGATCTAGGCCCAGGAACGACGTTTCATCAACAATACGCCCGAGGATAAGAAATCACAGAGGACCGTTGTAACTAACAGTAGAGTGCGTAAGGATCCCAAGAGGCTGGTCCGAGAGGAATACCCTCCTCGGACATGACGTCTGATGGTGAGAGGAACCTCGGCTTTCCCTTAGTCCACCCTCCAGGAAGTTCCAGAGGTAAAGATAGATTACCAATGCATATGGAAGGGATAAGGATGCAGAAATATCTTGAGAAAAAGCTGCTACCACCGCATTAAATGCATCACAGCTGCTTTCCTGGCCGCATTTATGTGGAGAAGACCCCTGAACAGTGTTGAAAGTGATCTTTATCCCCAGGAAGTCAAAAAGCTGTAAGAAAGGAAATGGAAACTCAAGTACCGTGCTAGATGACAGACAAGTGGACGATGAGATCGGGCAATGAAGGACTATATAATGGAATAAACCCTTCATAAGAAGGGAGGACGAAAAAGGAAAAAGAAGAACATCAAGAAACAACTACTGTAGCACCGGGAAAAATACAACCTAAAAGAAAGCATCTAATCCAAGATCATACCACTCGGATTTGATTATAACCCATGAAAATTACCCAAACCATACTCCTCGGACGTAAAATCCTAATTCACTTGTGTGTTTTAGCCTCCTCGGCCAAGTACCCAGATCCCAATAACTGTTGTAAAAATCGCTGCTAGCCCAATTCTTTAACCCATTCTCTCACAAATTTATTGTATTGGGCTTGTTGGGCCTATTTCCTGTTTCTATTAAGGTGTGGGCTACAATTTGTGACCCTACATATATTATTCATACATACATTTTTTTTTTATATATAAAAAAGCTCTAATTTATGTGAGAGATCAAATGGCTACCAAAATAATAATAATCATAATAATAATACAAATGCCATGTTAGTTGTACAAAAGATTAATTTATTATGTGGCTACCAAAATAATAATAATAATATCAATTTTTTGGACCCATTTATTTCATTTCTAATGCCTATTTTGTATGCATTTTTAGTCAAAAATTAAAGAGTTTGGCCTAAATAGAATAAAATTTCATACTTTTCAAACCAAAATTTAAGGGGGGGAAAAAAGAATTTTTGAGCTCAAAATTGAAAATGCAACCTACAAAAATAATCAATTTAAAGCCAAATTCGTCAAAATGGACTGAAAAGATCAAAATAGACCAAAAGGATTGAAGTGGACCAAATTGGACCAAAGTTGACTGAAATAGACCAAATTGGACAGTGTTAAGTTCTAAATATTTAGGTTAAATGTTTAGATTCCAAATTTATGTATGTTGGCAAACCAAGAACAAAAACATGTCCAGATTAGGTGTTAGACATAGCTCAAGGTTGTTTAAGTCAAGATTCAAGAACTAACAAGCTGCAGAAAGAAAATGTAAGTTTCTATGAAGCTCGACTAATCGAAAGAAATACTCAACCGATCGAAAGTCATATTCTATAGAATTTTAATCAAGCTCAAAGCCCACAAAAACGTTTAGGGTTTGAGTTAAACACTACTTGGAATAAAAGGAAAACTCTAACTACATTTTAGATCTTCTTGGAAGTCTTGTGAGTTACTCCTGTGAGGTTTCGGTAGCCTTCTAACTCAACAAGCATATACCAAAACGAGATCTACAATTAAGAACTGGTGGAAACAAGTTGCTGCATAAAGATCAACTACTGATGGTGATCTAAAACTTTTAAGTGAGATCTCAAAGTCACAAGCGTGGGTATTTGTGTTCAGCAAATTCAGATAGAAGAGTCCAAGGAGTCAAAGCTGCATATGGTCATGTGAGTAAGTACTACAAGAGGTAGCTTTAAATTTTAGCGAGAAAATCTATTGTAAAACATTCATTCTATCATAGTAAATTTGTTTATCTTGAGGATAGTTAGGTTAAATCCCCCAAGTTTTTTACCTTGAAATTGTTGGTTTCATTGGTTTTCCTGAGTCATCATATTACTGTCTACTTTACTTTTCCACGCTAAGTAATATGATTGCATGAGTTTAACTTAGATCTGAAAAATAAATCTAAGTAACTACTTAATTAATTAATTAGGTTAAACAATCTGAATGTACAAAAGTCTAAACAAAACAAACAGACAGATATGTTATGTTGATGTGACTCGATAGAAGTGTAGCAATAATAAATTCTATACTTTAACTCTTAGATATTATATAGATAATTGAATTTTATCTAAAAATAATAATAATAATAATAACTTTACAATGTCTTGGTGTTGTTGAGGCCCATTTCAACAAAAAAGAAAAGGGCCAATGGCAAGAAAAACAGTAACAATATAACAAGGAGTAAAGAAAGAAGAATTAGCAAAGCAAAAAAAAACCATTAAGCCCAAATGACAGGAATAATGGTCCACAGACCTATAAAACAGTAAAAAGGCCCCAAAGAAAACAAACAGGCTCAAGGGAGCCTAGAGAAGGAAGTAGTAAGCCCATGGGAATTATAAGAAATGGAAAGCAAGCAAAAATAGGTTGGAGGAGCCCAAAGAAAGGAATTAGTAAATGGGGTAGGTGCAAAGGCCAACAAACCTCAAAAGTAAAGGATATGATAATTGGGTCGGGGAAGCCCAAAAAATTTAGTAAAAGCCCATGGGAATTTAAGAATGGAATGAACCAAGGATGCCCAAAAGAATGAAGCAGGCCAAGGATGCCCAAAGGAATAAAATGGGCTGAGGAAGCCCAAGATGGTATGAGAATTAACCCAGCAAAAATATTGGGCAACGTGAACTAAATAAAGGAAACGTACATGGTAGGCCCAAAGGAGACCCAACAAGCACAAATCAAGTAATAGCATGACAGAAACAATGGAGTGGCGTGGCAAGAATACTAGTCGACCCACAAACCAGCAATAAAGGGAAACATGGGCTAAATTGAAGAAGAAAGGGCTCGTGCCCAAGCAAGACCCAACTTGGAGAGGAAACAAGATACAAAGAATGGAGATCTAGACTCATCCATGCCACAAAGGGTTAAGAAATAAGCTGTAGAAACGCTCAAGGAGACTAGACAAACCCACAGGCAATGGCAAATGCATGAACGACAGACAAACCATGGACTCACATGGGAGTGGAGCACACACAAGGCTCAGGCACCACCCACTTGTACCCAGCCAATACAGGCGCATTGGGCCATAGGCCAAAGGTAAAAGAAGTTATGGTCTAGTGGTGGGGAGAAGGGGAAAGTCTATTCTGGGATTCCCGCTCAAGCTCTTTTGGAGGAAATGTCCTGTTGGGATAACATACCACCCAAAAGAAGGAGAGATGAGCTGCAATCACTGGGTGCATGCTGTAGGAGTTAATGAGAGAGAGCATCCAACCCTTATCCAAATGGGATTGCTATGGAAAGCAAGAAAATAAAACAAAATTCCTTTTGTTTGGGAATGGAACATGGCACAACCAGCACAAGGTAGTGGTGGTGGCTGGGCAACCAGCAGACTAGTGGGTGGCCAAGGAAAGACACCCACAATAGGCCAAAAACAGTTGAGAGGTAAAATGGTAAATCTTATCACGGCAAGCAATATAAAAAAGTCTTAGCTGTGCACAATGAACAAAAAAAAATAAACAAAAAAAGGGAGGAAGAAGGGAAAAACAAGAAAGAATAGAAACATAGAATAAAATGGTAAATCTTCCAAAGTGGGCAATTTCTACTGTAGGATTATCCTGAGAGGTTGCTCACATTGGAGATTGGTTCTCTTTTTGAACTTAAATCTACCAAGGAGCTAAGTCTAGCAGACCAATCCACTTTCCCTCTTTTATCATGATTGTTTTAGCATAAACACTGTTTTTTTCATTGTTGCTAACTTATTTCTGCCATACTCATATTATCATGTCTTCTTCCTGTTGTAAAGTTGTTTAAATATTATCCTTGGTGAAAACAAACCTTTTAGTTAGATTATCTTTTTATTATCCTGTATATATTATGTGTCTCCTACCATAATGTTTTTGTGACAACATCTCCTACCGTGGGCACGTGACCTGGATTTCTGCAAAGGGATCCTTGCTTATGCACAAGCAGGCTTGAGGGTGAGTTTTAATTGAGCCAGTCCCGAGTCTACTACCCTAGAACTATTGGGCCACAATACAGCAAAAAATAGCCCAGTCTAGAATACAAAAAAGGCCTACCACAGGTCTTAAATACAATTTAATAATTACACCTGTACGAGCTAGGGCCCCAGGCCCGTTGGGCCTTGGGACCAGGCCTGACGGCCTAATACACCACCCCGTCCTCATTGGACCTACAACCTTGTTCCGAACACCTTGAGGGTCAATCTAGGCCCAGGAGCTAGAATGGGACTGCACTATCTTGGATACTAAAAGCAAGCCCCTCCCGATCGTCTTTAACCCGATCGGGGGTAACGTTGCTCAGAAACATCCTGTACTCGGTTGCCTAGTAATGCCCTCGAGAATATCGCTACCAAGCAGTCTTTTGGAAGTGGGAATCAGTTTCAATGCCATTACCACCTTTCTCGATGGAGCATCCACTTAGCAACAATGGAATTGGACCCCCATCCACCTCCTGCCTGGAAAAGGACGCAGCATGAGACCCAACTTGTGTAGTGGGCCGAGCATCTCGAAGGGGCTCTCAGATTACAATTCCACCAAACACTCGGGGGGGAGTCCTTGAAGGCGTGTCCCTCGGGCCCGCAGAGGGTTGTTCAGCAGTATGCTGTCTCTTCTGAGAGCGGCCATAGGAAAGAGAAGGAGGGGGAGTAGGGCTTCTTCCTTGGGGTCCCTATTGTTGCACTGCCGAGCAGGAACTAGTCGTCGGTCATGGCACGCTTGGTCACCATCTCTTCATTCTGATCGGCCTCCGCTTCCGAGGAATTGATCGATTCAGCCACTGCTAGCTCGGCTACTTGAACTGGGGCTTCAAGCTCTCCAATGAGAACGTGGACCCTACGGCTTTGAGACACAAGTTCAACCGAGGCGTCCCTCACCAGTGCAAGGTCCTCTATGGTAGTATACTAGGGGCCGAGGTCCCGGGCTTCACCAATGGTTAACTGGGGAGGAAGTAGATTGGCGAGCCGCACGTCAATGTATGACAGCAAAGGGCTATCCACCAGCAAAGCTTGACTGAGCAGCTGTCAAGTCTTATAAACAGGAGTGCAGCCAAGTATAAGGTGTGATGCAAGGAGCTGTCCGTCGGAGTTCACAAATATCTCAGACCTGAGCACATAGTTCAAGTCTCTCATATGTACCACTCCAATGTCTGAATTAAACCTTCTGTTGTTTGCAATAAGATAATATAAAAACTGGTTAGTGCCTGTTCGAGTGAGGCAATCATAAGCAAAACATGATGAAAAGAAATGAGAGTGCTCAGTACCGACCAACTTCCCGTGGCAAAAGTGGACAGGAGAGCTCGTTGGCAAGCCAGTTGCCACTCACCCGAACATATTCCCCCACTAAGTTTCTGTTAGAATCGGGAAGGCATGAAATTAGTCGTACCCGTACATCGCTAGCCTTTAAATAATAGTTAGTCCTAAGGTTGCCACACAAACTGTACATGAAGTTTATATCGTGATGGTTTAACTGTGGTCCATATATTTGATTTAATCTACTGATGCAACTAACTACCCGATAAAAATTGGGAGGAAGTTGGTCAGGACACATACCGTAAAACCTAAGGGTACTAAGTAAAAGAGGGTCCACGGGGAACCTAACCCCTTCCTTTAAGATTGCAATTAAAGGAAAAAATGCAGTGTTGGACCCGGAATGTCGATGAAAAGCGATATTGCCCCCAGGGCAATATGCCACATCCACATACCAAGGGATGTTGAAAACCTCTCTAAAGTTAGCCAAAGACGCCTCAATGGACAAAAGATGAGAAAATCCCATTCTAAAACTCTAAAATGAGGAAAATAAATTAAAGAAAAGGAAAAGGAAGAGAGGAGGAGATGAAAACTTACTAGGACTCTAGGAGGATGTGCTCGTGGATGAAGGATCTAAACACAGGAAGAGTGTGCTCGGCAAGGAGAAATTTAAAGGAGTAGGGAAGCAAAAAGTGATCTGAAGACGTGAATGGAGCTATTTATAGGGATGAAAGCATTTAATGAAAAGGAAGGTGGGAAAATCTTTCTAGCTCCTTCTTGTAACCCCCACACACGTGGGCTCGGTTCATGAACCGTCAAGTTGTGATGACGATCAAATGTGACAGCCTGCCGTGGCGCTCTCTTTGAGAAAGTATTGATGGCTATCTCGTCTGTTCAGTAGCTGACGATTGGGCCCCAAGGAGTCATGAGCACCACTCAGATTGTCCTTGATTCGCTCCCAGTAGTCAAGCACGAATCAAGGGGGGCCTATTGTACGAGCCAGGGCCCCAGGCCCATTGGGCCTTGGGACCTGGCTTGGCGACCTAAAACACCACCCCGTCCTTATTGGACCTACAACCTTGTTCTGAACACCTCGAGGGTCAATCTGGGCCTGAAAACTGGAATGGGACTGCATTATCTTGGATACTAAAAGCAAGCCCCTCCCGATCGTCTTTAACCTAGTCGGGGGTAACATTGCTCGAAAACATCCTGTACTCGACTGCCCAGTAGTGCCCTTGGGAATATCATTGCCAAGCGGTCTTTTGGAAGTGGGAATCAGTTCCAATGCCATTACCACCTTTCCCGACAAAACATTCACTTAGCAACAATGGAATTGGACCCCCATCCACACGAGTAAGGAAGTAATCATAACACCTTCACTACTCTCATGCTATAAATAGGAGAATGGATTGAGAAGTGGGGGTTGGCAACTCTGGAGAGGAAAGAGAGAAAAGGATAATAATATAAGCAGTAGAGAGAGCGGCTCAGAAAGGAAAAAGAGTGGGGTACGCATGGTTTAGAGTGTGCACCTAGGTCTCCATGCAAGGAATTACCCATAGTAGGAAACCCAAAGCCCACAATACAAATAAGTTGTGAGCCCAATAATAGTCTTAGCCCGTTAACAATATTTTTGGTTCGCACAACAGCTTTTTTATCCTAGTTACATTCTAAAAATTTGTAACTTACATTGATAAAACTAAGAATTGATGACTTAAGAGTAGAGACTAAGTTACGAAATCGAAATGTGATATTATCGATTTAAGTTTGTTTTAAACTAAATAATTTCATATTTGTCATTTTATGTATGAGAAGAATAGAAAATACATAAGATCTTCATATGGTCTAAAGAAGTTTTTAATATATTTACTCTATTTGCCCTTGAAACCCTAGCAATCACTTGTCTATAACCAAAAGAAAAAGGTTTAATATAACTGTGCCCTTTTATCATCACAAAGCAAGATATCCGTATGTGGATTTTAACAATTCCAATAAATTATCAGAGGTTGAGGAGGGTCAAGGACTCAAGGCACCTTTTGCCATCATTTGGGTAAAAAAGCAAAACAAATAAAATAAAATAATGAAGAGAGAGAGAGAATTGTGAAACCAACTTTTTTATTAGTTACTTCAAGGGAATCAAAACCTTCAAATTGATAAATGGATTACATTAAGGGAGTTCAGACTTCTACATTAGATTAGTTAACAATTAACTCAAAAAATCATGATTATTCTTTATTCATCGTCAACATGTGAAGCCAGACTTCCAAATAGATAAAGATATATACTTCACCATTATTTATCCAATACTAATTCAAACAATTAGGCACATAAATTCTTCCCTCTAGAAAATACCCGTCCTCAAGGGTCTTACTTATTTTTCTTTTCTTCTTCCTCCTTTTCCACAAAGTACTCCTCTTTGATTTCTTAAATGCCAGCCCTTTGAATTTGATCAGCCTTGATTTCTTGCATTCTTCAAGGTTTTTATGTTTGAAAGACATGAATTTAGCTTTCGCAATTGAACGGCGTAGAGATAGAGAGACTAGAACTTTTTTTCTTGTTTTGGAACCTTACTTATCCACCCTTTGAGACATGTTTACAGCTTTTTAGTTGCATCGATTTACAATCCTTGGCAATTTTTTGTGAGCTTTCATTGCCCTTGAGAGACAAATGATCATGTTTTGCTACTTTTGGAATGATAACAAAACTTGAACTGGTTGGATCTCCCCGTCTCAACTCGATTATGGGAGATTTTTGCATGATAGCTATTTTGATTTCTCAGGGATTTGATTAAGATGGGCAAGCATTGCAATGTGCATCTGTTGTATTTCTTTGAACATTTGCTACTATCATGATAAAATTAGAGAGAAATCTAAATAGAATTGGGAGAATTTCATTGATTAGAAAAATGATTACAAGAAGAGTGAGTGATAAAATACATAATGCTCTGTTTATATACACAGTAAACATAAATAACTTCCAAGGATGGCGCCAAAAGCAGTTATTGAAACTTCTAGAATTATACACGTGTCAACTGTGATTAACTACTTCCTAAAATCTCGGGACGTAAGTCTTCAGTGCTCTTGAATGAAGAATTCATGATGTGGCATTGCCTCAATGACTTCCAAGACTTCAGTGCTAATCAGGTCAGGTGTTGATGCACACTGTGTGGCTTGATCACTGCATTGCTTATCAGCAAGTGTTGCACTTCCTACCATTCTTGTGGCTCGGCTAGTGCACTTCATCTCAACAACAACTACATTACCTACCACGCTTGTAGCTTGTCTCATGTTACTCTGCCCTATAGTATGCCCTGCAATTTTAACACTCCCTCTCAAGAGCACAACTCTTGCCTTTTGACTTGGCTTAGGTGGGGAAGGATATTCCACTACATGAGCAAAAATATTGATGACACCCAATCTAGTGATCAACCTCAAATAGTTTTCAACCCCTAATGCTTTTGTAAATACATTTGCCAACTGATTCTTGGTTGAGACATAGAAGGTTTTAAGTGTACCATCAATGATTTTATTTCTCACAACATGGCAATTAGCTTCTATGTGCTTGGACCTCTCATGAAACACTGGGTTTGCTGCTATGTGAAGTGCTGCCTGGTTATCACAGTACAACAACACAGGTTTGTCATGTTTAACATGCAAATCTTGCAACAAATGTAAGACCAAGTCAGCTCACATGTAGTTGTAGCCATTGCCCTGTACTCTGCTTCAACACTTGATCTGGACACTATGCTTTGTTTCTTAGATCTCCAAGACACCAAGGCATCACCCAAAAACACATAATAGCCTGTCAAGGACTTCCTTGTGTCAAGGGATCCAACCCAATCTACATGTATGCTTTTAAATGTAAATCAGAATCTGTGAGAAAGAAAACACCTTGTCCAGGTGTGCCTTTAATGTATTGAAGTATCCTGGTAGCAACCTTCATATGTGGTACTCTAGGTTGTGCCAAGAACTAACTAAGCCTATGTACTACATATGTGATATCTGGCCTACTCAAAGTCAGATACATTAGCTTCCCAATAAGCCTTCTATATTGTCCAGGATTGGAAATCAGATCCCCACTACCTTTGGACAACTTCAATTCCTGCTCCATTGGTGTTTGAACTGGTTTGCAACCTGTCATTCTAGTTTCTTTAAGAACTTCAAGAGCATATTTTCTTTGTGTTAAACTAATGTTAGTCTTGTTTCTTGCAATCTCTAAGCCTAAGAAATACTTGAGTGATCCCAAGTCTTTAATCCCAAACCTTTGATCTAGAACTGACTTCAGAGAAGCAACACAATCAAGATCATTACCTGTAATGATCATATCATCAACATAGACTAGTAGTGCAGTGAACAAAGATCCTTTGCTATAAACAAATAAGGAATGGTCTGCCTGGGACTGAACAAAACCAAGTTGTGTGATTGTTGCTAACAATTTAGTGTACAATTGCCGAGAAGCTTGTCTCAAACCATAAAGGGATTTCACTAGCTTACATACTTTAGCAGTAGTAGCTAAAGAAAAGGCTAAACACTCCCTTTTACTGTGAAAACTAGGAGGCAAAGTCATGTAAACCTCCTCATCCAAATCCCTATGGAGAAAAGTAGTGTTGATGTCTAATTGATGCAAAGGCCAAGACCTAGCAACAGCAAGTGCAAGCAAAACTCTCATTGAAACAGTCTTAGCAACTTGTTGACACCCTATTTTGCAACCCGCATTTAACCTCACATATAGGGTAAAAGGGTAATTTCACCTTGGAAATATGCATCTTGATTCTGGTCATTAAATCTTTAATCTCATTTCATCAAAATGATCTTGATGTTGTAACGATCAAATCGACTGGTCATGAGCCCTAATCGGACCACCAGATTGAAAGTTATCATCAAATCAAGTTTTAATGGTTGAGATGCACCATCACAAATTGAGTCCAACTATATGTGATTATGAGCAATTGATTTCAATTGGTTATAAATATAATCAATTTGAAATCGATGATGTATCATAATTTGATTGGTTAGGACTACATTTTATGGTGAGGTTGCATATACCTAATTAATTAGATAGTTAAACATTAATTATTCAATGAGTAATTTGTGCAATTATCTTTTAATTAGAGTAAATTTAGAACCAATTAAGTCTGAAATGGGAGTGATTGGAGCCATTTAATGTTAATTGGGAGCTAATTTGGGACCTATTAATGTTAATTGTGCTGAAACCATTTTCTAACAAATGACCTCTGCTCACCATTTCACTGATATCTCTCATAATATTTTGAATTTGTGAATGAGATTAATTTTCCCAGAAACTAGACATCCGGGGCTTCAATTTGAGCATAAGAATGAGGCAATTCCAATCAGAATTGAGTCAGATATGATTTTTCGAAATTTGCTCTATATGCTGTTACAACAGCTACGGGAAAACCGAACTTTGCTTGCTCCTCACTCTCATCAATCTTCACATTTAATGCACCAGATTTCCCTAAAGGCTTAAATCAGGTCTAGGTTCATGAGTCTTTGTCAACCCTCATTAAATGGCCTTCCATTCATATTTCCTCCACCACTACTATATATACCCCCCCTCTCATTCATTCCATGACAAAAAAAATGCTCTCTCTTCTCCTCTTTTGAGTTCTAGTGAAGTTGAGTAGTCTTGTCATATCTTGGTCTTCCTGAGACTCAAGGTATTAAGTGAGACTCACTCTTCCTCTCCTAGCTCTACTTTTCCTCCACCCTTAGGACCTCCATCAAGAGTCCCCTCCTCCACCATATGGATCTTACATGAAGGTATAATCCCCTTTCTTAACTGTTTGTTTATGTTGCCATGATGAAAATCTAAGATTAAAGCATGATAATTTCATTGAATATGTTTGAATGTTCTTAATTGCTCTTATGTGTTTTTCACATGTTCATGCATAAACACTAGTTTTGATCTTAAATTCACATCAAAAATATGAAAAACATATTTATTTTATCATTCTTTCAAATCCTTGAATCTAGGATATCACAATACACACACATTCACTAGAATTTATTTTTCAATCCAAATGCAATACTTAATAAATTGAATTAAGGTTTATCACATGCACATACATTAAATTCAACATGTAACTTAATTAACATATTGGATGATATAATATAAATGTTGGCCACCATAGTCTAGAAGACCGGTATCACCGAGCAAGGTGGGTGCCTAACACCTTCCCATCTTGTAACATAGCCTCCGAACTTAGATCAATGGTTGATAGACCAATGTTTATCCTTGTAATTTTCAATTTTTAGATTGTAACTAGAAAATAAAGCTATGTACTTTATCTTAAATTGTATCTAGGACCAAAGCCATGTAATTTTCCTATAATCAATGTAAATTCAATTTCAAATTAATAAAATGAGAATTTTTTTTCAATTATGGTTTTCTTATTTTTCCAATAATTAAATAAGTGGCGACTCCATTGTAAAACCCTTAATCTAAAAGGAAAAATATAATCAGTCGAACCTCCATTTTGAGAGACAATAATATGACTCCACCCATTCACGTGGGTTTGGCCCAACATCCTACAAAAGCGAGCTGAGGGCCCGGTCTCTTACACAACTAGAGAGAAGGTCTCCAAAAAATCAAGTCCTTCTCTTTGGGTATAGTCTTTAGCCACCAACCTGGCTTTATACCTCTCAACACTTCCATCAGGATTGAATTTGACTTTATAGACCCACTTGCAGCCAATGAGAGATTTACCAGGAGGTAAAGTAGTCACATCCCAAGTGTGATTGTTCTCAAGAGCTTGAATTTCTTTGTCCATGGCAGCTCTCCAAAGAGGATCTTGAACTGCCTGGGAGAAGCTTTGAGGTTCCTAAGGACTAGAACCAACTGTCAGCAAGTAAGATTGGTAACTAGGCTCCAAGTGAGAGTAGGTGAGGCACTCAGCAAGGTCATAAGGAGCACCAGGAGCAAATGTAGTACAAGCATAATCCTGCAAGCAGGCATGAGGTCTAGTGTCTCTAGCTGACTTCTTAAGAGGCACTGGAGGTGCTAGTACAACTAGTGGAGAAGAAAAAGGTGCAACTGGAGAAAAAACCTAACTAGGACTAGGTGAAACATTAGCAGACATTAAAGAAGTAATGCCATTATCAGAAACAGGATCAGCAAAAGTAGAGGAAGGAAATAAGGCATTATCAGTATCATTGGGAACAAAGTCAGGGACACTAATGGGAGTGACAAAGGAATCATTACCTACTAAAGAAGAGGGAGCAACAACAGCTTCACAAGAAGTAAAAGAATCTGTAACACTACTAGAAATAGATGCAAAAGGAAAAGAATGTTCATGAAAAGTAACATCCCTAGAGAGAAACACACTGTGAGTGACCAAGTCAAGAACCTTATATCCCTTTACCCCAAAAGGATACCCAAGAAGACACATTTCTTTGCCCTAGGAGCAAACTTTGTTCTATGATTAGAAAGGGTAGAAGCAAAACACAAGCAGCCAAAAACTCTCAAATATGAATAAGTGGGTGGATGACCAAACAAAATTTCAAAAGGAGTTTGATTTGATAAAACTAAAGAAGGAGTTCTATTTATCAAGTAAATAGCAGCAAGAACAACATGTCCCCATAGATATTAAGGTAAATGTGATTGAAACATGAGAGCCCTAGCTACATTCAAGATGTGCTGATGTTTCCTCTCAACAACACCATTTTGTTGAGGGGTTTCAACACAGCTCAATTGATGACAAATACCTTGCTTAGC
The DNA here is from genome assembly GCA_030820535.1 of Quercus parvula. Taxonomy (NCBI): domain Eukaryota; kingdom Viridiplantae; phylum Streptophyta; class Magnoliopsida; order Fagales; family Fagaceae; genus Quercus; species Quercus parvula. The sequence continues at coordinate 52,868,897 of JAUAME010000003.1, forward strand.
AAAGAAATCCCTCATTAAAAATTTTGTACCATTATCAAACCTAATGGTCTTAACCTTTTTAGAAAATTGAGTCTCCACCATGGTACAAAATCCTTCTAAAACAGATTGGGTTTAGGACTTATGTTTTAACAAGTAAACCCAAGTACACCTTGAGCAATCATCTACAATTGTCAAGAAATATTTGCAATTATCAATGGTAGACACTGAGAAAGGGCCCCCACAAGTCACAATGTATCAAATCAAAACAAATAGTAGAAATTTGAGAACTTTTATTGAAGGGCAAACATTTTTGTTATGCAAGTGGACAGATTTCACAAGCAAAATCCTCAACTGAAGTACAAAGTGGTTCACCATTATTCCTAATTGAAACTAATTTGGCATTAGACAGATGTCCTAATCTAGAATGCCATACATGAATGCTATGGACTAAAGGTATTGCAGTAGAAATAGAAGCAGATATTGAGTGTGAAGTGGAGTTACCCCTTTCCAGCAAGTAGAGTCCATTGCATTCCTTACCCAGACCAAGTGTGCTCCAATAAGCAAGGTCCTGGATAAAGCACAAGGTCCCAAAGAAGATAAGACAACTTGAAATGGATTTGGCTAACAGATTGACAGAGATGAGGTTAAAACTAAATGATGGAACACAACACATTGTAAAGGGTAAGTTTTTCTAGAATCCTCACAGTACCAATGTGTGTGACTAAAGCTATTTCACCATTAGGAAAATTAACATGAGTATTCAAAATAGTGGTGATGGAAGTAAAGCAAGTGACAGAATGTACCATATGGTCAGTAGCCCCTGTGTCTATGACCCAATCAGTGGTATGAAAACACTCTTTATCAACTACTTTGGCAGAAAATATAGATTGTTGCAAAGTAGGTTTGAAGAAAAGGCTTGAAGTAGTACCTGACACAGTGTCAATGAAATTGGAATTGTTATAAACTGATGGGGAAGGCACACTAGTTGTAACAGGCACACCATAAGCTTCAGTAGTCAAACCAGAGACACTTTCACTTGTACTAATAGATGCAACATGATGATTTTGACCTTGATCAATCCCAGAATTGAAAAGGGCAAGGAGCTTCTCACACTGTGCTTTAGTAATAGGACATTGAGCAGATGCATTTGAAGAATTTTCAACAATAGCACCTTGTGGATAGGAGACTTAATTAGCATTGAACTCCCCCTTTTGCTTATAGCCTGGTGGATAACCATGGAGTTTGTAACAATTGTCCACAGTGTGTCAAAGCATGTTACAATGGGTGCACAAGGGCCTCTCCTTCTTAGGTCCAACTTTGCTGCCAGAATCCCCTTTGGTATTGACATACATTGCCACTAAATCAAGTTTAAGTATGAAGGCAGAACCATGACCATGACCAATTCCTTTGTAAGATTCCTCTTGAAGAATCAAAGCATACACCTTGCTCATTGATGGGAATGGCTCAAGCATGAGAATATGACTCCTTACAGTCTCAAAATTCTCATTGAGCCCCATTAGAAACCTCATTACATAGGACTTCTCATGAGCAATACTGAGTATTTTCATTGCACCACAAGTACAAGTTGGTAAAGGCTTATAATGAAGCAGTTGATCCCAAAGCTTCTTGAACTTAGAGTAATATTCAATCACTGACAATTGACTCTGAGTTATCTGAGAAATTTCTTGTTGAATGTTATAAATTTTTGGTCCATTTCCCTGAGAAAACACACACTGCAACTCAAGCCACATCTCCCTCGCAGTCTCACACTACATAATACTATTTGACACATCAAAATGCATCGAATTGATCAACCAAGAAAGCACCATTGTGTTACAGCTTCCTAATCTTCATACAATGGAGAATCAATTTCAGGTTTCTCAATCTTTCCATTCACAAAGCCTATCTTTTTCTGGGCTGTGAGTGCTAGAACCATAGCCCTAGACCAAGATTGATAGTTCTTCATTCCCAACAATGGCTAAGTGACCAAGATATTATCTGGATTCTCACTTGCACTTAGCAGAAAAGGATTGGGCAAAGTGGTCTGTGTATTGGAATTAGAGATTAGTCGCGTGGATTGAGTGTGTGTTGGATTAGAGTGATCACTTCCTTTAGTAGAAGCCATGAATGATTTTCGAAGCTTGAACGAATACTTCAATGAAAAAGAAGAGACAGAAAGAAATTCTTCGAAAGAATTCTCAATGAAGAAAAATCAAGGAAATTTTTTTGAGAAAATTCCTGTTTGGAACAAAAGAAAAGCTTCTGGAACCAAACTAAAGCTAGGAAATCAATGTAATCTGTGCTAGCTACTTTGATACCATGAAAAAATCTTAGAGAAATCTAAATAGAATTGGGAGAATTTCATTGATTAGAAAAATGATTACAAGAGCGAGTGACAAAATACATAATGCTCTGTTTATATACACAATGAACATAACTAACTTCCAAGGATGGCGCCAAAAGCAGTTATTGAAACTTCTAGAATTATACACATGTCAACTGTGATTAACTGCTTCCTAAAATCTCAGGACCTAAGTCTTCAGTGCTCTTGAATGAATAATTCATGATGTGGCATTGCCTCAATGACTTCCAAAAATTTAGTGCTAATCAGGTCAAGTGTTGATGCACACTGTGTGGCTTGATCACTGCACTGCTTATCAGCAAGTGCTGCACTTCCTACCATTCTTATAGCTTAGCTAGTGCACTTCATCTCAGCAACAACTGCATTACCTACCACACTTGTAGCTTGTCTCATGTTACTCTGCCCTGTAGTATGCCTTGCAATTTTAACATATCACAAATTTACAAAAGCTAACTTACTGATCATAGCTTACAATCTTTCCATACAATGGTCCTCTACAGCCAACTCGAATACCAATTCTTGTGAACCAAATTTTTTGTATTGGTTGGCTCAAGGAACCAAGACCTCCTAATTTGGTAGTGAACTACTTCGAGGGAGTTCAGACCTCAACATTAGACTTACTAACAATTTGTAACTAAGATATTCATGACTACTCTTTTTTTCATTGTCAACATGAGAATTTATATAAGACAAACTTCCAAATAGATAAAAATAATTACTTTCCTCTCGACTATATAAATAAATCCAATACTAATTTGGTGGAGCTAAAATAGCTATATAGCTTTTTAGCTCCATTGCTACAAGTGCTCTTAGACTTACTAACAATTTGTAACTAAGATATTTATGACTACTCTTTTTTTTCATTGTCAACATGAGAATTTATGCAAGACAAACTTCCAAATAGATAAATATAATTACTTTCCTCTCGACTATATAAATAAATCTGATACTAATTCAAAATAATTAATTTTAATAAATAAAATATATATGATATATCTATCATTATTTATCTCATACTCATTTAAATAATTAGAAGAGAGAGAGATCATAGGGTCGAGGAAATTGCCCCCTTCCCTCCTCCAATGGGATGTGTCAGTCTGGCTTTTGAACCTTGTGTTACTACCATCCAACCAGATAAAAATTTTTAATGGTTTTAAAAGTACTTTTGATAATTTCATTTCATTTTATTATGATTTGCACTCATATGGTATTTGATATTTTTAATCTGTGAGGGCAGGTTGCTGCCAAAGTTCACTCGATTCAGAACATTCTCAAGACAACTTACAGCCAATTATAAGATAAGCTTTCCGTATATATAATTTATTAAAGTACCTTACGGAATCTAATAATTGAACATAAATCAGCATGGGTATCATTTTTTCAATCTTCTAGTTTTTTTTAGTCATACAGAGACTGATTTAATAAAGTTATTCATTCAAAATATTAAAAAAATACATGAATAAAGCTTGAGGTTAGGTCAATGCTTTGGACATGGCAGCAGAAACTGGTTTGAAAAAGATTACATGGTCGCTTAACCAATTAAAATTATTATAAGAAACATAATCTCATTGATGTGTTCCTTAACCTTCTTATATTCTCGACAATAAAGTAGCCTTATCATTTTAAATAACCTTCGTACATTATATATAGATAGGAGTGGCTTCATCATCTATAAAGTTTGAGATATATTATTAAGTACATTGCTTTTGTGTTTTATTATTTTATGGTAGTATACATCAAAATTTTGTCAAGATCTTTGTAACTCAACCAATATCCAAGGTCTAAATCCTCTACCCCTATTGTAATTATCGAATAAAAACAACAACAACAAAAAGAAAATATTGGGAAATAGAAAAGGCACCGGTACCATGCAAATTCAAGTGAAAAAAAAAATTATAAATAATAGTTAATTAAACAATTGAACAGTAAATCTCTGGTACCAAAGAGAAGCTATAAACTATAGATTCATCATGAACAAGAAAGAGGAAACTTCCTATATGACTGAGGCTTTTACGTGACCACTGCAATCAAAGTAGCAGATCGGCTAAATTTATGGTGTTGATCAAGGTTGTGCAAACATGAAGAAAATTAATAAGAGTAAATATACAGTTTAGTAGCATTCATAAATTTGGGGATTGGGATATAGTGCAAGTTCTTGTATTCGATCAAAAATAGTTTATAGAGACTAGAGTAATTTGATATTCTATAATCATTTTTAGATGTTGACAAGTTATGATTGTACTATGGATTTGTAATTGTTCTTGTTGCCTCCACAATATAGCAAATTCCATTCAAAGGAGCCTTATTATGTGAACTCAAAAGTAGCGAAATTGTAGGAAGCTGTATTGAAAAAGAGCTCCAACTAGTGTGTTTGTGTGTGATCGAGGCACTGAGAGAGAGAGAAATCGAGGTATTGTGTTCAAGAATATAGGTGGGTTAGTGTAGTTGGGGAACAATGTTGGTTGTGTTATGAATAAAGAAAATTATTATAATTTGAAAGTGTGCCTCGACTATTCGAGAAAAAAGCTAGTAAAGAATGATGACACCAAACTATGATAACACCAAAATTATGATGGCAATGGCGCCTACTCAAGACTTATTTGTTAGGTTTGTTCATCTTTCTTGTGATCCCCTTTTTTTTTGGTTTAAATATTTGCCCATCACTTCACCCATCTTTATTTTTAAACGTAAGGATTATGACTTGTTGGGGCCTCTTGTAGTTGTAAAAAATATAATATTAGGGACATGGACAATTACAAGAATTGCTTACATATGGCATGGCCTTTATAGTTTGCACAAGAAAGACTGTTTAGACGGCCATTGTTATATCTTGCAAAATTCGTTGAAATCAATGGCCGCAAGCACTAAAAACAAATGTAAACATTCCTTGGCACGAAAAGAGGTAATTACTAAGAGTTGTTATATTAGGCTTGGGGAAGAATAGTTATGACTTAGTCCTTTCTAGTATTTTACTTTCGCGAACGAACCCACATTTTGTACCATATATATAGCAACTTTGAGAAAAGGACAAAGTAGAAATGTGTTGGCACACGTTGTAGTTCAGTGGTAGGTGTTGTAGTCAATTCCCTTTAAACACAAACAATAGTGGTATGGAGCCGGAGTTTTAATGCTTTAGGACTTTGAAATGATCAATGAATGACATGTTGAAACACTAAAAATTTGTTTAAAGAATTAAGTAGTGTCAACCAATTGATTATTTCTACTTTGTAATTATAAAATATGAAAGAAATCAAGTACAAACTAGGATCTTATATGCGGTTTTACTACGTTATAATTTATATCGTCATGATCCATTATGGTGTTTGCTAAAACAGCAAGGCACACAAAATTCACAGCCTAAGAACCTTATTAAAGAGAACCTAAAGGCATGTTCGATCATAGAGAGGGGGAGTTTGTTCATCTTTTTTGCATTTGTTACACCTTGCACTAGTTACACTCATATGCTTTGTTACTTCAATGCATTGGTTACATAAATGGGGTTACACCCTTTTGTAACTCAGTCCCATGTTACATGGGAGTAAATCCCATTAAAATATACCCAAGCCATGCCTACTAATAAACTAATCAATTGGCTAAGCTTCACCAAATTCTAACAAAAAACAAGAAGATACACCTAACAACTTGTTCTGTCACTACTTCAACTCTGTTTCTTACCTCTTTCCTAATTCCTATCCATCAGTTTAGTTTGTCTTCTGTTGGTAATACACTACGATCTAGATCCTATGCAAAATTGTAGACTTTTAATTATCATATTAATTTTGTAAACATTCGTCCAAGAGTAATGATTAAAGAAGGCCAATTCTTTCAAATCTATATGCATTATATGCTGTACAAGTGGTCCTTCGACAACCAGGAATTATCTGGTTAAAAATGCAGTGATCTGTTTAAAGGGCCTTTTTATCAATCTGGCAATAAAGTAATTAAATTATGCTAGTTGGCGAAGTTAAGGTTTTCTTTAGTGATGTAGGTGATCATCAACTGGGGATGTCATTATGTCTACTATGGGCCAGCTCCTTGTGTAAGTAATAGATTGACTTTTTATCTAAACTAGGAGAGTAGAGGTAAAGAAACAGAAAAAGAAAATCATTCACTCTTTATGTAGTTTTATAAGTTTAATGGGTCCTCCATGAACCAAAAAAACCATATTACAAAAGGCTCTATTTGCTCAGCTAAAAATCATATAGTCATTGGTAACTTTTACCACTTTTTGCTTGAGAGAGAGCTGATTTTATGACAGTATCAGGCAACTTAGGACTGATTTTGGAATTTTAGTGCTTTTTGTTTTATTGAATTCCTTACATTTTATCGAAAATATTGATGGCATGACAAAATCATATGTTTATTAGTAATAGATTTTAAGAACTCAATGATCAAAGTCAACTTAAAAACTCTAGGAAGGCCTAGTCCTTAACACTTCTATTTTGCCAAAATGAGTTTGGCCTGAGAATAATATTCAAAACTCAAATAGAAAACCAGACAAAATGTAAATCCCAGTCCCTGAGGTCAAGGGTCTCCAAAGTCCAAACCTCACATGCAAGATAAATACTAGATTTAGTCATGACTTATACATTGGAAATTTAAATTTTACGTTTAAGGAAATTAATATAGGCAGGAAATATGACAGAGTCACTATATTAGTAAAATAAATTACACTGTTTCCACATTTCGTAAATCCTTGACAATTCCCAAAATCACTAAATTTTTTACATCATTGTACAAGAGGCTTATCCACCACCAACATGGTGGGTAAGAATTAAAATTTTACAAAAAGGGTAAAACTCCCACTTCAACTCTACATTCTACAACATAACTCGAGCAATCTGAGTATACCCTCTTTCTTCATTTTGCCTTGCTTTGATTTCTTCTGCACACCTTAAAGTCCTCTCTATATGGTAACCTCCTCCAATGCTGACTTCTCTTTCTAAGTGACTACAATAGCTCTCAAACACACTTACATTTACATGTAATTTGAATTTCATCAAGAATAGAAATTCAAGCTCCATTGTGTTCAATTCTTCTGTGGTTAATCCACCAACTCTTGCAAAGTATGAATTTCTGTAATTCCTGTTGAAAGGGAAGAGTGGAGATTAGAAAAAATCCCACATATTGAAAATTAAAATTTCCCACTTTAACAAGACCTCAAGGTACATAATTGTAATATAATGTTTGTAACTTTGGCAAGTGTCTATTTAATTTTGAAATAATCATTTTGGTCATGAACTGGAAATTGAATTTCAGGATTCTAAAGGGCAAAACAAAATGATAAAAATAATGCTTTTAATTAAAATGGCATAAAGTTTTTGGCATATTCCTCAAAAATTTAAGTACCAGAAAAGAAAAAGATGAGAAAGAAAACTCACATGTCCTCCACATACTTATATGCCACCATGATCGTTGTAACGAGAAGCCTATGCACATTTGTAGCATTGATCCGAAATCCAGGATTAGTCTGGCAAAACCGATCAATATAGACATATGCAACAACATAAACCGATGGCCCGGCACGAGTGTACCGGAAAATCCTCTCTAGATAGGACTCAATTGTCATGTCCGGTGTCTCATGGCAATCGAAAACTCGCGTTCTAATGTCTTTAGACAAAGCCCATCTACAATTTTTGACGATCCTTTCATTCCTAGCCATACTTCTCTCAATAAGAGAGGCAAGAACATTGATCACCAATGGTGTGTTTGAGTCCTCTTGGTATGAGTAGGAATATACATCGGATCGAAGCTTTCTTGGAGATATTGTAACTTGAGATGAAGCCATATGGATCAAACTATAATGTGTGTGTGTGTGAGAGAGAGAGAGAGATGAGATTGTGAGACTTTGTGGGATTTGAGAGAGGCTTATATATATTCAAGTGGGAAAGGAGTCGGTGATATAGAGTGTAGAGAGACTATAGTCTTGATTGTGAATAAACAAAGAGGGAAATGACATTGGTTTGGGCCATTTGGAAGGTGGGTGGAAGCCAAGTTAGAATCAAACTATAAGATACGTGTGCTTCCTTTTTGTAAAGGCAAAGTACAATCAACCAGCTCAGCCATATTCATTGTATGATACAGAAAACACTCTCTCTCTCTCTCTCACCGCTTGAAAGTTAGTCTCGCCGACAGTGTATTGAAGGACAGGAAAGGGCACAAAAATGGAGAGAGAATTCGTATCACAATTTTTTCTTGTTTTGGCTGAATGAAATAGAGCTCATAAACCCCACGTCACGTGATCATAATAAATAATATCACGTGTATTATACAGACCTTGTTAAGATTATCGGACAAACCCCACAATTTACACGTTTGTTAACGTATGATTACATTATTTATGCATGGTTCATCATCAGACCTGAGTGAAAAATAATCCAATAGCTACTTACCGTGTGTTGTAAATTTTTTTTCTATTTTATTTTCTGGGTTGGTATTGATAGAGAGTAGCTTGTTGGTCATTTGTTAGGCTCACAAAACTAGACGGCATTGAAAGATTGACTTTTCCATCGAGATTTGTGTCATATGCAACTCCGGGGTGAGACCAGTAATATCAGTTCTAGTTATTACACGTGCAGAGGCTTGACTGATCAAAATCATCAAATCTTGGTTTTCAACTTGCTCCACGTGCAATCTATTAATACTGCTGGCCCAGCACATAACAAGGAGTTAAGCTTTGTTTCGTTGGGTTTTAGGTTTATTTCAGTGATTATTTATGGTAATTAAATTGGTGATTGTTTAATGTGTGTGGAATGGAGAGATTAATTGCACCCACTCAAAAGAATAGTCAAGTCCTTCATAAATCTCTTCTTGAATGAAAAATGTTTTCTCATTTTCATATATTTGTTTGTAAGTAAAAAAATAATTAAACTTGTAAAATATTTTATGTTGACCATAAAATCTTTTATAAAAAGACGTAAAATGTTTTACTTTTGAAAATTTGGTAAAATATTTTCCAAAAGCACATAGTGGGTTCTCCTCTCCCATTTGATCGTTAGGTTAGCGGTCTAGTGGCTAGAGACATCGCTCTGGCAATCGGTGCGATGGTCCAATGGCCGGAGACTCCAAACTGGCAACTGAGGATGGAGGTTCAATGGCCAGAGACTCTGCTTCAATGACCAGTGTCATCTATCCAATAACTATGCTCCACGACTAGTGCTAGCGTTCTAGTGTTCAAAGTGTCCGCTCTGGCAACCGCCAAGAGACATCTCATCGGCGATCGATGCCAGTCTTTCAATGGCCGGAGATGCTGCACCAAAGACCAATGTCAGTGGTCTAATAGTCAAAGATGTCGCATCGGAACCGATGCCAAAGGTCCAATAACTGAAGACGCCATTTTGTCTACCGATGTTGGCAGTTCGGTCACCAAATATACCACTCCGACGGTGTTCATCAGTAGTCCAGTTGCCAGAGCCACCTCTCTAACTACCTATTCAAGTGGTTCAGTCACCAGACCTCCAGCACTAGTGGCTTTAGTGTTGAGTCATACATTTTGGTGGTTTACTTGAAAAAATTTACTTCTCATACCAAATACTTGAAAATATTTTATATGTAATATAATTTACATTTGAAAATATGTTATTTCAAAACAAACAGAGCATTAAAGTATAATCTCTACATGCCTTCTCGCTTATGACAATTTCAACCAACTCTACTTTACTCCCATATACTCTTCCTCCCTCCCCCCTCAATCCAAATAGACTACTTTTTTTTTTTTTTTGGGTGGCTAGTTTGTCTCCTTTACATGATCTGCCATGCATGAGTTTATTCTTATGATCTGCCATGAGTTTATTCTTATTCTGAACAAATTTTGGCATGTTCATTTAGGCATTGGACCCATGCATCTACTTGTGGCTATGGCTTGAGTCAAACTGTTGTTTTACATTCAATCAAATAAACTGGCGAAACAATTGGGTTCAGTTTGCAACGTTGTATTTGGAACTAAAATTCTATGATGTGCTAATTCTGAGAACTCTAAAAATTATATTTAGTCACTTCTAAAAATTCTGACTAAATTGTATTTAGTCAATTTAGTCACTTGAAATTATCATCTATATCACCACATAAATTATTGCTTTAAATCTCGTATCAAAACCAATAAGTTTCAGTTAGTTCAATTGATAATTGATAAAATCTTTTGTGGTGGAATAAGTAAACTCAAACTCTTTCCCCTCCAGACCCTTAAGCACTTTATAAAGAGAGATTTGTCAATTAAGGTAAAAAGGCTCTCAACTCCTAACACCTATGCTAGAAACCTAAAACTACCCCAAAAAATAAAAAGTACTCATTTTTTTTGCTGCAAGAAAATTTGAGTTACAAAAATTAAATACAGTAATCAATTATTTAAAAGCAATTGGTCCATATATCTATTAACTATATAAAAAGCGACTATGCCGTTACAGTATTTTGCCACTGTTCATACAATGCTTCCCACTATTCATCTACAATGCAATTTTGGTGAGGCACTTTGTCTTCTTCTTTTTTTTTTCTTTTTTCTTTTTTTCTTTTTTTAAGTTTTGAACAGTAACTACAGTAACAGGAGGCACTATAGCTACAGTAGTTATAGTTTTTTTTTTTTTCTCGGTCTTCTATTTGTATTTTTTTTTTCTTTTATATATATTTTTCTACTAACACAACAAATTTCACAATATTTTCACAATTATTGAGATGTCAATATCTTATAAGTCAAAATAAAATAATAAAATATGAAACTGTGACCAACCACAACTAAAAATAAATGTTTTGTGAAATGTTGTGATAATTGTTAGGTGAATGTGTAAAAGTTATAGTACTTTTGGTTTGTTCAATATGTACTTTCTTTTTTTTTTCAATCATCGGATTTGTACTCTTTTTTCTTATATATAAAAGCGCAAATGCGCGTACAGTGTTTTTGCACTGTACATCCAATGTTTTTGCGCTGTACATCTACAATGCCATTTTGTTGAGCCACTTTGTCTTTTTTCTTTTTTTTCTTTTTTTAAGTTTTGAACAGTAGCTACAGTACCAAGTTTGTTTATTCAACTTTATTGAGCCAAAATTCACTATTCCATATACAATTTTTTTGGGTTGAATTTTTTTTTTTCTTTACACATTATTTTAAATAAAAACATATAGTTTTGCACACAAAAACAAAAACTTTGGGAAAAAAAAAACATTTTTCATCCTTTATGTTTGGGGTAGTTTATAATTCTTCCTTAAACTTTAAAATCATTCAATTTTTCCCTTAATATTTTGGAAAATAGCAAAAATATCATATTGTTATTCTCTCAGTTAAACTCTAATGAAAACTTATGATTCTTAAAATATTTTATTGTGTAATGTCTAAATTACTCCTGCTAAATTATAACATCCTAAATATTTTCTTTACGTATTTTGAGTTTTAAATGATAAAAATTCTTAGAAAGTTAGAATGATGATATTTAATGACACAAGCCTTTTCTTATCTTTTTTTTTTTTTTTAATTTCTTAGCAAAACTCAGTTATTTATTGTTGAAAGATGATCATATTCGTTATCATTTTTAGAAGTTTTAGAGAATAGATATATTGTCTTTAGCAAGTAGGTACTAAAAAACTATTATAGTTAAATAAATATTTATATGTTAAATAGCTACCCTAACTTTGTGGTTGATCAAAATTCTTAAACGAATGAGATTAACTTTTTACGACATAATTATCAAAATTCTTAAAATTAATATCTCTTTTGATTAATGTAAATCTCTATATATTTTAAAAATCAAATGATTCATATCTTTGTTTTGTAATACAAATAAAATCTAGAATTGACCTTAATTACTACAGTACTTTTTTTCCACGGCAAGGCACGTGCTCCCCTAACTAGTGTATATATATATATATATATCAACTCAACCTGTGGGCAGCTTCAAGTATCTATCAGGCTATTCAATAATTGAGTTTTTGTTTTCTTGCTTTCTATATCACGTACAGTATTGGGAACCGACACTCTTAAAAAGAAATCTGCATCCTATTGAAAGGAAACGTATGAGTTGTGTGGGGGTCAAAATACCAATGTGATGAATGAGTGTTACAATTAATTTGCTTACGAGAGAGAAGTTTGCAATGAAAGAACTAGACTAGAAATCAAGATAGTGAGAAGGCTCTTTTTATTCCCTTCGGATTGACCGAGATAAAGGAGTACAAATTGGATTACACTATACTCTCTCTCTCTCTCTCTCTCTCTCTCTCTCTCTCTCTCTCTCTCTCTCTCTATTTGTATTTCCTCTCAAATGGGAGACGGTCCTATTTATACGGGTAGTGTCCTCCTGTCAATGGGAGGATTGTGTAGAGGAGATTAGAAAATACTTGTCCCATCAAGAGTCTCTTCCGCCTTTTAGGGAGATAAGTAGGCTATTGGGTAAGGAGCATGGTTTAGGCAGGTCATTCAATAATAAATACAATATTTAGTAAGTGGGAAAAATTCAGTTAATGTGAAGGTAACTATTACTAGATCTAAGCGCTACATTCTCTAATTCGACAGCTGTACTTTTTGTAGGACTCTAGATATCCACTAGTTCTCCCACATTTTGCTCATATCATCGATCATATGTCGAGGTCATGATATTCCTCAGCCATGTAACGATTTGGAACAGGGACCATAGTTGGGCTAGGCTTAGTAGCCCAAAGAGAGTTTCAACCTCATCCTTTCCTGTCACTCAATTAGCCCCTCTCATGACTATTTTGAGCTGGACTCAGGCCTCTCCTTCTTTATTCCATTGCTATGGGCTTTTGGCCCATTGGGCCTTTTTGCAAATAATCCGACACCCAACAAATAGTAATAAGAATAAGAACAATGTTAAAGTTTTTTTTTTTTAGTAAAAATGTTAATATTAATGTTAATTAGATGATTAAAAAGAAAACAAAAGAAAATAAAGGAACAAGAAAAAATAAAACAAAAGTCGAAGTTCAAGTAATAGCTCAACAATAATATCAAAATATCTTTGCGATATTTCATGTTTGTGATTCAAATTACACCAATCCCTCCCCTACAATCTACCTTTATATATATATATATATATATATATATATATATATATATATATATATATATATATATAATCAAATATAAATAATAATATAAAAAAAAATGAACTGCACCCCTGTAAAAAAATAAAATAGATCCATTAATAATTAACATAGGCCATTCCATGGGGTTTGGCTGATCACCCCAAAAGGCCTTCTTCTTTTTTTTTAAAGGGAAATTGCATAATTCATTCTATATATAGTTTATGCATTGTTTCAAATTAAAGCATACATTTTTAGAAAGTTTCAATTAAAATTTCCAAAAAAAAAATTTAATTATTTCAATTTATCTCCTCATAGAGCCACTCTAAATTAAAAGTTCCCTTAATTAAAAGTAACGAAAAATCTAGTGAACTGCACCATACATGTGCTATTTTCGTGCAAGAAAACGAACAATATTATCACTTCTTCATCAAATTGTATTTATCTGTTTGAAACTTTTAAGTCATTTTGTATGCTCTTTATTCCCCCAAAGTGCTATATGTGATTCACATAAAATAACAGAATTTACTATCTAAATAGTTCTAATCTTACTTTGTTATTCTCATCTCAGTATTCGTAGTTCTTACTAAATTTTGCATTAGTCCCTTTTTTTCTTTTTAATTTTGTTTGTAGAAGGAAATTGGAAAATTTTATGTTTTTTTTTTTTTTTTGGCAATGTCGATATATTCAAATCCTCTCTTAATTAAATTCTACTATCTAAATAGTTCTAATGACCACCCTAGAAAAAATTTCTAGAGCCGCTATTGTGCTCAACTAACCATAGCCTCTTACATATTCATTTAATTTTTCCTTTTTTTCCTCTTTTTTTAAGACATATCAACTATTGATATATACCCTCTAAATTAGATAAAATTGTGTCTCAAACCATAAACATAAATTTTAATGTTCGGTTACTCATGAGGAAGACAATACCTAATTTCAAATATTTTATGATAAATAAAATGAAAACATTTGATTAGTTTCAGGGAGTATGTGTCCCATAATATACCAAGTATGCCCAAGAGTGATGCATGTGGAACAATATCAATGGTTTTGTTTTGACTAGGGCTTGGGAGAAAGAAAAAAAAAAAGTTGTACTTTTTGAAAATAATAAGTTAATGTCCAAATGTACTCGGAATTTAAACATAACTCAATGCAACTACACTTTTTATTTTGCTAATCATAACTAATTAGTAATGACTAAAGAGTGAAATGGTGCCTAGGAATCCATCGTTCGGATCACATCAAGGTTTCTAAGGAGATTGAATGGGACTACCCCCATTTTCCTCTCACAAAAAATAATAATAATAAATAATACCATTTCACTCTTTTACTTTTTACTTTTTGTTTTTTTAATGGTTGAGATTGAAAGTTGTTTTTTCAACTTTCAATCTCAACCATTGAAAGTAATTGCATATAATACAATGTTCAAAAAGAAGAAAAGAAGAAAACGAATTTACCACTATATGGATTTCAACCTCTCTTGAATGTTGTTCAAATTCAAAATAGGAGTAGTCCCTCAACCTTCTTTTTTTAATGTCAAAATCAAGCCACAGCAATTGAAGCACTTTCATCTACACATTCTGATTTTGGTGGAAAGGGGGTATGAGACTTTGGGTTTTAGAATTTGGAAGAGTAACAAAGAGAGAGAGATGGAGAGGTGGAGGCTGGCAGTGACCAAGAGGTTGTGGGTGGAGGCCGACGGTGGCATGATTATGGATGTGGGTTTGTGGATTTGGGTTGGTGGGTTTGTGCATGGAGGACGAGATGGAGGTTGGTGGCTCGCGGATCAAAGGCGTTGAGTTCTTGCACAACAATGGTGGTGAGGCCTTGCACCAAGGCACTGAGAAAGAGTGAGAAAGCGAGAGAGAGAGAGAGAGGCCGGTGAGAGAGAACGAGAAAGAGAGATAGAGAGAGAGAGTGTGTGTGTGAGTAAGGGTCTGTTTTAAATTCCTAGGGTTTAATTTTTTATTTTCACAAGACCTATAACTACGCTTCTCAAATGCGGCCATAGGCCCTATGCACAAAAACATGGCTGAAAACCCTAAAAAACGCGACTATAGACCTCACCTAATGCAGTGCTTTTTAAACGCTGCTATAGGTTAGGATTTTAAGCCATGTTTGTTAAAAACATGGCTTTAGGTTGGCTATGGCCACATTTTTTAAATGCGGGTATAGGTTCTCTTTTTCTTTCTTTTTTTTATGTAATCGATTGGACCTATAACCATGCTTCTTAAACGTGGCAATAGGCCATATCAAACAACACAACTATAGAGCTAACCTATAGCTGCGTTTTAAAAATGCAGATATGGGTCAATAGTTTAAGCTGCGTTTCTTAAAAATGCGACTATAGGTTAGCTGTAGCCGCATTTTTGAAAACGCAGCTAAAAAAACTGTGACTATATATTGCATTTTTAGTAGTGAAATGATTTGAAATCAATTCTCATAACCCTTGGATTGTAAAGCGTGCCTCTCAGATATCTAATCGAAGGAATTTCTTATATTCGTTCAGTGTAAAGAAGAGCACCAATGTTCATACATATGAATACAATATAATAGTTTGTTCTGCTCTTTTGTGACTATGTGGTTCATTCTCACAAATTTTATTTGTACACAAAGTCTTCAACATGTTTTGGAAGAAACTTTTATCTTGAAAAGCGCTTTTTTTTTTTGGGGTTGGGGGGGAGGGGGGGGAATTCTCTAATATGTTTTTCCGTAAAACAAATGAAAGATAAAAGTTTTTCAGGTGGATATCTTTTTCCGTCCAGAGGACTTTTTTTCCACATAATTAGAGTAATCTCCACTCCTTTCTTAAACCTTTTTTCCCTTTTTCTTTTTTCTTTTTTCTTTTTTATATCGTTGAAGATGTGGGAATTTAAACCTTGAACGTATATTCTTTAGAAACACTAGAGATGCTAGTTAAGCTAAAAAGCTCACATCTCTTCTTTTTAGTGTAAGCATAATTGGATCCTAGACCATTTATATGGACAACAAAAAGACTTATTTTTTATCTCCATGACAAACCAAATTTTAAAAAAGGAAACAAAATGAAAGTACAGGTCGTGGTGGGTTAAGAAAAAAAAAAAAAAAAAGGTCTTGGTGGGTTATCAAAAGCATGTTCGCCTGGTTCAGCCCAAATTTCAAATGAATATAGTGGACGAAAGGTTGAGACTTGAGTCATTGGGTTTACATATTAAAATTCTCTCACTTAAAGCCCTATCTATTTTGTCCCTTTCACAATTCATATTATATCTTTTAAATCTAATAGGATATAAACTATCACATGAAGCATAAATAGACAAAATGTACATGACTTAAATTTTTCCCAATAAAAATCTTCAAATAATCCTAAAAAAATTTAATGAACATCTTTATATGCTTAATAATGTTCCCCTGGTGCCCCTTAGACCAATTGTTTCTTTTTAGAATAAGCCAGAGCAAGGAGCTGTAAAAATAAATTGTGATGCCGCAGTGGTGCTGAACCATTCTTTTATTGTCATTGTGGCTAGAGATTGGAAAGAAGTTTTGATATTCTCCTTGTCCAGATGGGTGGAAACCAACCTCCCTTTCCAAGTAAAGGTTGAGGCAATAAATTTTGAATGTGGTTTTAAGAATGTAGTGGTTGAGAGTGATGCCAAAGCTTGCATTGAAGCTCTTAAAGTCCCTACTAATTCTGTGTCTTGGAGAATCTCAACCATATCCGCCGATACTCTTTTTTGGGCATCCCGTGACCAGCAATTTGTTTTTAGGTGGAGTCTGAGAGAATCAAACAAAACAACCCATATACTAGCTTCTTGGTACCTTCGGAAAAATTTGTCAAGTTGTTTTGTTCAGGGTTATGCTCCTAGTCCTTTTATGGATATAATTAATTCAGAGCAACCCCATGTTGTATTTGCTGTTTAGACTCTGTTTCTTTGTGTTTGTCAATATAATTTGTTGTTCATAAAAATAAATAAAACTACCATAAATCTACATTGTGGAAAAGAAATAGATTGGTTGGTTGTCCTATTTACCTTCATTTTCTTTTTCTTTTTTTCTTTTTTTTTTTGGGGGTCAGATTTCCCAAGTTGGGAATTGAGAGTTGATACAAGAATGATTTGCAAAACAGTATTCAAAGGATTTGAGAAGTTTTCTACTTTCCAAAATGGGATGTTCTATGGACTAGTGAGGCTGCAATGAATAATTCTGTAATGGCAAAATCACATTTAAAGCATCTCAGTCACAAATTAAGTGCTTATAACAATAACATATACATATATTTGATTAAAAATCAATACAAAGCACAGCACTTGGTTTGATTGTACAATCCACAGAAAATTTGCTAGAATGTGCATATGATAAGATGATCCAAGATCTTCCACATCGAAGAAATTCACAAGTGCATTTTTTCTTTTTAATGACTCCAATATGCTTGTAGTGCACATCATATGGACCTCAAGAGTATATTGGGCCTTATACTATCCAGCCCATTCCAGCAATCCAATCCTGTTGGGTTGACATGTTTATGGAAACAACCAACCGAACCCCTTGCCAATTGCCAGACCCATTAACTTGAAGCTGCAAAAAATCCATCTAAAGCCTATTTGAGATTTATATAGGCACTAATCGGCCAAAATGGCCCAATACCACCATTTTTGGAAATTTTTAGCAAGAAAACACTGTTTCGGAAATAATTAGCAAAATACCACTTTTTCTAGAACTCGAGTTTCAGAGACTCGAGTTCCTCATTAGTTTTCCACCGTGGCACAGCTGAGTTGGATTTATGTGATTAAAAAAATTTTTGTGGTACTCGAGCTTGGTAAACTCGAGTACCATTTACACAGTACTCGAGTCTACCAGGCTCGAGTACCTTTTTCTTTAAAAAAAAAAAAAAAAAAAAAAAAAAAATTTACACAGTACTCGAGTTTGGTAAACTCGAGTACTGTGTAAATTTTTTTGTGAAGTTTTTTTTTTTTTTTTTTTTTTTTTTCTTGTTTGGGGATAATCAAAAAATAAACATAAAGATAAAAATAAGTAGCTTTTTTATGTTTTTATTTATTTAAATAGAGGCATTGTAAAATATAGAGATTTATATTTACCTTTTGAACAGATTTTTTCCCTACAAAAAGTGATAGAAGTTTCGAATTAATGTTCGCTCTGCAAGAATAATTTACTATGGCAAGAAAGTTGTTGGATTTAGTACAGCTAGTTGAAATGTGAGAATATTTTCATGTGCTATTTTTCATGAGACTGAATGATTATTAAAAAAAGAAAAAACTAAAACTTAAAAATGTTAGCAGAAAAGCATGGTGAAAAGGGAAAAAAAAAAGATGTGATGGGAGTTCATAGAGGCTCACTAACGAGGAAGAAGTAAAGAATTGAAGAATAATATGGAGGAAAAGAAAAGTAACTTTATAGGAATAGTAGAGGTGAGATAAATCTCAATCATGGATGGGATTGGGAATAGTAAAAGTAATTGAATAGGAACATTTTTCGAAGGTTCATGCTTCACAAAATACCCAATATATATCTTTATTTACACTAGGACAATTTTTTTGCTTTTATTTTTAATAAGAATCTAATCACTCTTTTTATTTTTTCTTTCACTTAAAAAATTAACAATCATTATATATTGGGTCCTAAAAATAAAACACAATATTAAATTTATTAAGTTTACTTTCTTTTTTTTGAGAATGAAGTTTACCATCTACTTTGTATATGGTTAGCGGTTATTAAGTATATGGTTAGTGGTTATTACTTATGTGGGTGAGGTGTAACCCAATATGTATTAAGGATTGGATCATATAGAAGATTGAAGGCTGTTATTATCAAGGGCATTACGAATCTAGCATTGACACTTCAAGTGAGTGATGATAGGTATTCTAAAATAATTATCGTCACTTCATTTTCATTTTGTTGGCTTCATAAAAATAAGTGAAAATTGTAATACCATATTAATAGAGCTTCTTTAAAATTTTAAGATACCATACCTATAAATTAGAGAGTTTTATATATTTTACCATAAATAACAAATAAGAGTATCCTAATTCAAAATAAATAAATAAAACTAATTAACCCGCACATTGTGCGGGTCATACACTAGTTTTAATTAATGTAGAAATTAAATTCATATTTCGAAATTAAAATCTCTATATTTTACAATGCCTCTATTTAAATAAATAAAAACATAAAAAAGCTACTTATTTTTATCTTTATGTTTATTTTTTTATTATCCCCAAACAAGAAAAAAAAAAAAAAAAAAAAAAAAAAAAAAAAAAAAAAAAAAAAAAAAAAAAAAAAAAACTTCACAAAAAAATTTACACAGTACTCGAGTTTACCAAACTCGAGTACTGTGTAAATTTTTTTTTTTTTTTTTTTTTAAGAAAAAGGTACTCGAGCCTGGTAGACTCGAGTACTGTGTAAATGGTACTCGAGTTTACCAAGCTCGAGTACCACAAAAAAATTTTTAATCGCATAAATCCAACTCAGCTGTGCCACGGTGGAAAACTAATGAGGAACTCGAGTCTCTGAAACTCGAGTTCTAGAAAAAGTGGTATTTTGCTAATTATTTCCGAAACAGTGTTTTCTTACTAAAAATTTCCAAAAATGGTGGTGTTGGGCCATTTTGGCCGGCACTAATCATCCTTCCTGTATATAGCAAAAACCTCAAATATTTATTATGTAATTATCATTAAAATGTTTATGGAGTCACTTAACCTGCTAATGAAATCCGCTAATTGAAACAGTTTATTTTGGGAGTTTTGGAAATAAATCCCCCTGAAAATTTTTATAGTTTTTCTTTTTTGATACAATAGTATTTCAACTTATGACATCAGTTCTATGATGATTTTTTTTAATCATCCCACGAAAATACTAATTCAAATCCTCTTATTTAATGACCGATGATTTTACCAATTGAGTTAACTGAAACTCATGAAATTTTTCTTAATTTGCATGATGAGGACCAACTTGATAGGGATAAATACATGGTCCTAAGGCATCTCCCACTTGGTAGTAGGAACAATGTTTGTGGTCCTATGCATTGAATGAGAAGGTCATTTTTGCCTAATACGTAAATTTCAAATTAGAAGTACATAGCAATCAAACTTACAAAGACATCAAAATTCGAAAATCCTGGTCTGTGGTGTGGAAATCGTTTAACATGTCAATGTCTTGAGTCACGAGTGCTTATTGAGTAGTTTGCATCAAAGGCCCTTCTCAGACGAACGCGAAGAGCTCGAATCATAAGAAATGGACCAAATAGTTGTGCAATGCTCATATTGATACGTCTCACTCAATCAACACTTTACAGTACTAGGTGCACTAAAAGACTCTAGAAGGAGCATTTTAGTTATAGCTCTATATTGTAAAACCTCCTAAATGCCCATTTGACATTGATGTAGGAAGTAAAACTTTGATAATAAAGTTTTGTGATATAGAGTTTTAATTGAAAAAATTCTTTAGTATTTTCAGTATTTAGCAAATTATGAACAATTATTGTAAAGATTCTTCTTTAAACTCCAAACATTAGTTTTAGCCTTTAAGTTGTTTTCAGCTTTAAGAATCCCTTAAAGTTCTTTTTCAGTGAGTTAACAGACCCCCGCAATTTTTTGCTTAAAGAGCTTTATACCTCAAAAACCACTTTATGATTCTACTAAATGCAGAGCCAAATGTATTTTAAAGTTCCACAATTAAAATTTATTTCCTAAAGCAATACTAATAATAATTGCATCATAGATCTGAATAATCATGATTTGAACAATCCATTCGTATCAGATTCATAGATAATCTACATGTCGTCATAATTAGATATGAACAAACAATATTATTATCAAACATGTCACGGTCGGTGACAGCTTATATCAAGTATCAACGCCATTATGGCCAATTACAATCGTTACCAATTAGTACTAGTTTTTTCTTTATCTTTTTTGGACTTAGAGTATCACTGGACCCATTCAAATAACGACATATGTCCATCAATTCTCGTCTCACCGGAAAACCAAAAAAAGGGTTCTTGTCTCACAAATCACAATCTATAATAGCTCTATCGATTTACGACAATTTTCATTATTAAAAATTTTTGCATTCATTGTTATTAATAACGCACTCAAATCCATTGTTATGTTCTAATTTCAAATTCAAATCGACCGGTAAACAATTCTCCAAAGTCCAAAGACCCCATAAAGTGTCCCTTTTTTATTTTATTTTTAAAAAACCCTAAAGCGATTATATTTATATGGCACTTCAAGCAAACTTTTTCAAACCTTCCCAATTATAAGATGGAGAGTTTAGGAATCACAATTTATGTTAACGGATCGAATTCATATTATGTCAAGATAAGAATATTCGAATATATAGCATAACACCAAATTCAATTGTAATTCTCATTGGTACTATAATTAATCAATGGTACAATAATTACCCCAAAAATTTGTACGTTCCTTATCCTATCCAGCTGGAAAAAAAAAAAAATTAGAAAAACATGGTCTACTCCCTAATCTAGGCACTAAGCTAGATTGCCGTGGGCTATTTCGTTACCATATGTTCTTACCAAAAGTACATTTTGTTAGTTTATGGTTGTCCCAAGTTCCAACCACTTCCCACTTTATTAATAGTTAGAAAAAAAAAAAACAATAATATCAGTATTGATACTTTCACGCGCTTTGTTATAACTGTCTTACATAATCCATTATAACTGTCTTACATAATAATGAGTTTAGGATCATGTTAACGAGTGCTTTATGGCATTGGTTAAGAATCTATTTTAGAAAAGTTTTGACATCACTTTTATGGGAAATGAAAAAAGCTGTCAAAACATTAATTGTTTTTTTTTTCTTTTTCCATAAAAACTTTCTTTAATTAGATTCTTAACCAATGTCTTACGGCACTCGTTAACATAATGAGTTTATATGATAATAATAGACAGTCAATTACAGTATACCATATATAACAATTATGGCAAAATGTTTGATACTAGCATTATTGTCATAATAATAACACGGTTTGGGAAGAGAATATGATCTTTTTTTTTCTTTTTCTTTTTTTTGATAAAAGAAAGAATCTGATCAACTTGAAGTATGATGATTGGGAAAGTGGCCAAAAGGACAAGATTTCCTAGGAGGCAAACAGCCTAGATTTTCAACATAAAAGCATGTGGTGATCTCATAGTCCAAGCGTTTCCTTCCTTCTTCAATCATTTACAATTCCGATCTCTACTTCTTACCAAATATCATACAACAATCAAGTGGTTAGCATTCACATTCACACTTCACAAGCCATCACATTCACACTTCACCGCCAAGCCAAATTGATGGATGCGACAGCTAGTTGAAGTATATATTGGGGTCCCATTGCAAAACAATTCTTCTATGGCCACACCATTTGGTACAATTTTTGCAACAACTTAATAACATGTGTGACTTTGATCAGTAAACCATAACTTTCACATTGACCCACTACTTTTTTTTTTCTAATACTTACAATGGCACATATTATAGTTATGACACAAAAGTTATGTCAACATACTTTTTCATTGCAAAAAAAGAGTACAAAAATCTTCTTTAAAAAAAAAAAAATGAGACCAAAAAAGAAAGGAAAAAAAGAAAGGAGAACTCAATTATTGCTCCTATTCATTTACCAAAAAGTCTAGATTCACGATACACACAATATTTTACAATTGTTGAGGAATATAGAAGTTGAGAATGGTCGATAATAAAGTAATATCAGTGATGTGTTAATTTGAAAACTAATAGAAAACTGTCAACTAAACTCTTATGAAAGATATTGCAAAAATTGGTGTGCCTATAATATCATCCATTTGTTTATCAAAATTTATGCAAAAACATGTTAAGACTATCTTTGTTTCATTGAAAACTATTTTACAAAAAAAATTATTATTTTCTTATATTTGATTGTAGCTCTAAAATGATCCCAAATTTTTTTTTATATCGTTTAGCTCATATAAAAAAATCATTAATATTTTATGTATACGTGATGATGATGGTAGTGGTGGTGGTGGGCGGCAAATGTTAGGAACTCATGGATTTCTAAAGAAAATGAATGGGAATTACATTGAAACTAACTTAATTCGATGTAGTCACCCTCCAAAGAGTAAAGCAATAAAAAATACAATGGCTTAATTCAAGGTAGTCACCCTCCAAAAGAAAGAACAACGGCACCAATTTGGTTATTTTTCAAGATATTCACAATGAGGGGTTACATACAATTACTTATATAACTCAAACTCTAATGCTATTGGCCACAAATGGCTTACTCGTTTTGGCTTACTAATTAAGCATGTGCTCTCATGAATTGGCCCATGTGATTAATGTATTACATGTGTTTAAACTCTAACTTAATCCAGACTCTTCCACTTGTAATGAACTTGCACTAATTGACTAATCTATATATATATATATATATATATATATATATATATATATATATATATATATATATCTAAAAGCTGAAGTGTAGGATTTATTATTGCTACGCTCCGGTTGAGCTACATCAACAGCCACGTCATTATCCTTTTTTGTTTCCAATTTTTCCTACATATTTTTTAAAACATTTTCTCATTTAACAAGGTGACTTAATTTAAAAATTAAAATATTTTTAACCATTATTTTTATTATTAATTTTCCAAAACCTTCCCTCCATTTTACCTCTTCATCTCCCCAATACTTTCTACCTTAATATCATTCTTTCTCTACCCTTTTATCTTCCTTTATTTTGACTCTTCTTATTTTCAGCATATTACTATAAATTTGACATTTTTTTTTATTCTATGCATTGTTTTCTCACACAAAAAAGGTTTCCTCTCTCTCTCTCTCTCTCTCTCTCTCTCTCTCTCTCTCTCTCTCTCTCTCTTTGTTTTTCATTTTTTGCTTGATTTTTTTATTTTTATTGCATCCATACTTAGGTTGATGAATTTTTGTGTTAATTGGAATTCTACTTAGGTTGATGCAATTTAGTTTTGTGTTTTAAGTTGTTATGTTTTCTATTCTCTTTTATTATTAAATATTATCCTACTACATTATACATATAGTATATAATAATACAATGTTATTATATTACATAGAATGACTTGGATAATTTGATGTTTATTGTTATATATTTTATTTTTACTCTTTTTTCTTCTTATCTTATTTTATTTAACATTTAAATTTAGTCATGTGTACCACTACTACATCTATAACTATTTAAGTCATTCATGATATCTATTTCTTATTAATAACCATAAAAACTACAATTATGGTTATCAACTGGTAAAATCTCAACTGATAAAATCTCTGATGGTTGAATAAGAGATCTGGGGTTCAATCCCCGTCTATACCAAAAACTGATTGGTATCTTGGTCTGATGATAAAGAGTTATCATCAGGAGCGGACGTCATAGGTTGAAATTCTATCTCAAAAATAAAAATAAAAACTACAACTAGTGGGGGAACATATAAAGTAATCAAGAAAAAATGAAATCAAATCAAATCAAATGTCAATTAGTAACCGTTATTTAGAAAATAAAAAAGTAGCCAAAAGGAGTAAGAAATAAAATAGAAATGACTATATAGAGGACATTGTTATAGTGCAATAAAATTAACCCTTACATTCACTTAATTAAATCAATAATCAACAATTAAATATAATAATACAAAATTTAAACTTAAAACTAATCAAACTCTAACTAGGGAAATTATATTTCCTATCATAACTAAAATGAGATGTTCTTCAGTAATTTAGAAATTATATCAGAAATAAAGTTGGAAAACTTTATAATCTCATTTGTCATTTCTTAACATTTCATTTAACCTTTTATATATATATATATATATATATATATATATATATATATATATATATATATATATATATAATCATAATCTTCATACACCATGGCTTAAAAAAATCTAATGAACAGTTCTACCTCTTATTTAATGTCTATGTTATGCAAATCATCAACCAATAAATATATGATAATGGTAAGAAATGTTACAAACAAGATTAAAAAATATGATAAAACTATTTTTTTTAATTCTTTACAAAGTTTAGTGATTAAAATAGTATTTTATCTAAAAAATTATCACGCGCAATGCGCGGGTCTGCGACTAGTTACTATTATATTATAAAAATTATATGCCTATAGCCCATATTTGGGTTCCTAATGGAGGAGGTGATAATGGTAGCAACACTGAAGATGGTGGGACAATGGTAGCTATGTTGGTAGGGTTTGTAACAATGCAATCCGACAGTTATATTTTCAAAATTCACATCCAATAAAAAGATATAAAAGAAATTTGAAGAGTTTCTCTCCAATCTAGAGTTTCCATTTTCCTTGTTGATAAGGGTGATAGGGTGACATAAGTAGTGGAGGTGGCAACAATGGCGGTGGAAATAGTAAGGGTGGTGGTAGCATTGGTACTTAATTGATAGCACAACGGAATTTAGGGGCAAGGACACAACAGGATAACGGATTCCGCTCTCCAAGTGAATGGTGGTGACAATTTGTTGTTCAATTTTCCTAAAATGAATATTATGGTACCTTTAGTTCATGTTTTTTTTTTACCAACTCAATATAATTAGAGGGAATTGTTAGGGTCATAGTTGAGTGTTGGCATATTCCATAACCTGTATATTGTGAAAATTGAATCTGTAAGTGTGTCGTTGAGATTGAATTATGAAACAGCTCAACCAAGGCAAAAAAAAACTTAAGTGTAAAAGACTAACAAGTTTCAACTGACCTTCAATCACTGTTCAAACGATCAAAGTTCTCAACCTTTTGATTGCTGCTCGATTGATCAAAATTCATGGCAAAAAGTCTATTGTGCTTTGGATTACGTGCCCTAAGTCGCCATCAGTATGAAAGGGGCATTAAAGCACGACTTTCAACAAGATTGAGAAGCTACTGCAATTTCACTTAGAGAGATCAATTCAAGCCAAACATTGTTCATCCCGTAAGACCGAAAATCAAGAGAGTGATCCAAGACATTGAGTACAAGTAGTTGTTGTTGCTATGAAGAAATCTCCAAGAGGTTCTTAGGGATAGTTGGAGGTTCGTGATCATAGGTGGATCATTCATGGAAGCAATTCATATGGTTAAAGATTCCAAATATTCTAGAGTAGTGAAAGGTTTTTTTTTGTAAGTTGGTCTATAGGGTGTAGGAAAAGGTTTTTCTTGTGAATGTAATAACTTCACTTATCATAGTGAATGCTTCATTCGATAAGGTGTCCTTGTAGTGATTTTTCCCTTGTATATTTTTCCTTAAATTTTCCACTTCAATTGTTATAATATCGTCATCTCCTTGTAAATGATCTCGTGCTATTGGTGACACATTATTGATTTTACCATCATATACTTAATTGGCTTACTGGTGAAGTGGATATTGGCATAATTGAACAAATTAAATAACTTGCTAATATACTTGTAACTGTACAACAGGGGTCTAAATCTTAACAAGAATAATTTGGGTACCTAACAAAGTCAAGAAGAACTAAAAGGAGGGGGAAAAAGAGAGAGAAAATTAGATATTGATGAATTAAAAGGAAAGAAAAATATACAAATAAATAAAAAATGAGAAAATTTCAACCTATGGCGTCCACTCTAATCATAGCTCTTTATCATCAGACCAAAATACCAATCAGTTTTTGGATAGGCTAGAACTGAACCCAAAATATCTTATTCAACAATCAGAGACTTTACTAATTTAGTTAACTAGAACTCACAAATACAAATAAAAATTGATTTACTCATCTTTGTTAAATATATTAGCAACGCGATGTGCTATACCATGTTGTATATGTTGGAATGGATGCGAAATGGGAACCATAGAATAGAAACACCAAGAACACGAGAATTACATGGTTCAGCCTTGTCAGCCTACATCGATGGAAGAATCCCTTAAGGGTTACATCTTTATTATGTAACAGTGTAGTACAAAAACCTATGTTACAATAAACCCTAACATGAGTATATATAAGTGACTAAATCCTAGATTACTAGTACAAGCAGAAATGGGCTTGAGCTTATTACATTGGGCTAATATGTCTAATATATCTCTAACAATCTTGTTATTTAAACAATAGTTGTGTGTCATATTTCATATTTTACACTTAAAATTGACTATATTTTAAATTTTATAGATTTTATTGTGATAATTGATTATACGGGGAATAATTGCATACACAATAAGACCAAAAAAACATTTGCGTCATACCATCACTTGATCAAATGAGATGAACCAACCAAGCAACCAGGCAAAGAGCCTAAGCAAAGAAAGGCCTAACCATTCCAATCATATAACTGAGCATCGAGTATCAAACACCAAATCTAGAAATAATTGATGCAAAGTTGTGCAAAATAGAGAAAAAGTGCTCATTTTACACATTTTGAGCAAAAAAAACACCCACATCAGTGGGTGTAAAATTATGCATTTATGCACAATTGCTATAGTAACCATGTATATATGCACAGTTATTGTAGCATGTGCATTCAATATTTTAATAATTTTTCTCTCTCCTTTGTTTCTCTCTCAGATCAACTCTCTTTTTCTCTCTCCTCTCTGTACCTGACTCTCATCTCACTCTCTTTCTCTCATCTCATAAATCGCTGGAGGCATCAATCTCTAACTCAAGTTTCAGGGTGGAGGCATCGATCAATGCTCAATGCTCAAGCCGGCGTCGCTCGATCTTGTTGCTTAGGGCACCGATCTCATTGTTTGATCAGTGGGTTCAAACTTGGTTCTCAGGCCAAAGGCATCGATCTTGTTGTTGCTCAGGTCATCGCCGTCCCTCACTCTCTCTGACCTTTACCACCATCCCTCACTCTTTCTGTTAAATGGGTTTTTGGATCTTTGGATTTAGGTAGGTTGATGATGGTGATGATGGTGGCTTGGTTGAATGGGTATGTGAATTTCATTGATGGTGGCTTGGTTGAATGGGATGGTGGCTGGGTTGTTGTGTGGCTTGATGATGGTGGTTGGGTGGTTGGATGATGGTGGCTGTGTGGGTTGGATGATGGTCTGTGAGAGAGATGATAGTGGGAAAAAATGAATATTTTATTGAGTAAATGTGTAAAATAAATAAACTGATGTGGATGTTTTGTAAAAATGGGTGTGTACACTTATCAAAAAAAAAAAAAAAAGGGTGTGTACAATAGAAACGTAGGTTTTAGATGTGCAAAATAGAAAAAATTTTGCATCAACTGATGCAATTGCTTTTACTTACCATTATGGAAATCTACAATTACATGTTGAATCATGAAAATAATGATGGTAGTTATGTCCCTCATTATGACCTATTATAATAAAATTGACAGTGTCTAAAACTAGGGAAATGTCCAAGCCTATCTAAGAAGAAGTTCCAATCAAGAACATGTATGAGATTCCTTCCACATTCACCATATGTGAGAGACCTTGACCTTGCAAAAAATTTATTTTGACTAAGCTCACTTGAATATGTGAGGTTATGTGAATCGCCTCTCAAAATATAAATTCAACTTATGATATTTAATCTAGGGATTGTATATTTGGAGTCACCATTTATTTTAATTAATTAAAAAAACATAATGCAAAAAAAAATAGAAATAAAAACATTATTTCATTGATTGAATAAGTTGAATTTACCACTCATTGAATAAAAAAATAAAAATTACATAGCCTTGATTGTTATGTATAATCTAAGAAAAATACATGAATTTGTTTCCTAAACACATTCTAAGAAGATCAAAATTATATTGAATAAAGCTAGCCTAGAAAAAATGATCTAAAATCAAAGACTAAGTTATGAGTGGGAAAGTGTTAGGACCAATGCAATTAGTCTTCTAGAGCATAATGGTCACCATCATATCATATCATAAATTCATCCAACATGTCATTCACAAAAACTAGCGGCATATCAACATTTGAGTTTTAAATTAAAAACTAGCATGTTTTGATCCAAATTTATATCATCAAATGCAAACATGTTTTTGATTGATTTGAGAGTAGTATCAAAGATCAAACAATAAAAAGTTCAAGTAAAACTTTACCAATATGCACAAAGCTCAATGATCGATTTAGGGTTAGATCAATGATCCTAACACTAAAGTTTTGTGTTTATGATGAATTGGGCAGATTTCCGATATATTTATGGGGCTTTGAGGGAAATTTAAAGCAATTGAGGGTTTGGTCGTGTGCTGAATAAAAGGATTACTAGCCCACCTTATGACATTTCTCAAAAGCTTTCTCTAGAGAAGGGAAAGACCTTGTATAATGAGTTTGAGTGAGACTCAAACCCTCCAAGGCTTGAACTTTCGGATGGACACACACCAATCAAGACCTACTCTGGGGTTTGAGTCCCAATGCACTTATAGCCAGAACCCAAGTGTCGAATGGCACTTAAACCCAGAGTCCTAATTTGAAATGTTTTGTATTCCTTGCGATTTTAACAATGATTCAATTAAAAAATGCTTACCTCAGAGTCTCACTGAAATCACACTATCAAAAAACACTGGTGTAATCAGCCTAAGTTTCTCCAACACTTAAGTTAGCAACTCACAAATCACCCTCACCCCCCCCCCCCCCCCCACCCCCCCCCCCCCCCCCACAAAAAAAAGAAAAAAAAAAAAAAAACGATGTTTGGACGAACAATACCAAGTGGTCCATGTCATATAAAAATTAATTAGTGGACTCATAATAAGAATTAATTTACTTCGTATATATATTGAAGGGACAAATTGATATACATATATTATGTATGCTAAAAATAAATTATTCAGAAAATATCTACATAAAAGACGATTAAGCAATTCAATTAGATTTTACTGTTTCTAAAATACTGGTATGTTAGAATTGGACTGTGGTGATAAGGTGATGATGTTATGAATAAGGGAAAAGTCATTCATTGAATAGCGTGATGATAATAATAATATATAGATGTGGAACCCCTCTTTTGTCAAATAAATGTGGCGGCCCCTTAATCCCCAGCTGACAAATCAGTATCCAATCATTTATATGTTTATCTTTAGCAAACATTACATGTTACATGTCTTCATTTGCATCAACAACAAATTTGTGGGGTGCAGTTGACTTGACTTGAGGATTCACTGTTGGCCTATGGCAGCTCAATGGCCGACTTAATTAAAAGGCTAAATTTGAAGGAAAATGCTAACGAGTATCCTTAAGCCACTGATTAGGAATCCAATTAAAGAAAGTTTTTATGGGGAAAGAAAAAATAATAATTAATATTTTGACAGCTTTTTTTATTTTCCATAAAAGTGATATCAATATTTTCCTAAAATTGATTCTTAACTAGTGTCCTAAAGGCACTCGTTAGCATAACCCAAATTGAAAAATTAAATTAATTCAAACAAAAATAATATTAATCAAGGTTAATAACAAAATAATGTAATTTTTTATTTGTCATACAAAATATAAATATAAACTGTTATTTATTTTTTTCAATCAAATAGATTTACTTTATGCTTAAGTTTTTTAATAATCTCATTCCTCTCCAAATATATGTTTCACATAATTAAAATAAATAAACCAAAAAAAAAGTAAATAATCATTGGATGAAATTTGTTAAGAACTATATAACTCAACTAACAACTCCTTGTGTTTCTAATAAAAATGTTTAGGGTTCAAATCTCCAAGAAAATCACAATTTGAACCCTAATCTCATATGCATTGTTCTCCACAAGGAAACAAGGAAAATAACAAAATTTCTCTTCAAACTAATTTAGAAAAAAACCCTTCAAACTTTTCATATATCTTTATATTGAGAGTAAATTTTGAAAATCTAACCATTGAATTGTATATTCTTATCATATCTTTCATGTTTGCAAAATTTCAAGAAAATTAAAGATTAATTGCTATGTCATCAAACAAATATTAAAATTTTAAATTTTTGGAATCTAAAATTGTATATAAAAAATAAGTTTATTGATCGAATCTATATATATCCAAAAACTAAAGCGTAGTATTTATTGTTGTTACGCTCCTGTCGAGCCACATCACCTTTTACCTTTTCATCTCTTCACTATTCTCAACCTTAATATCATTCTTCATCTATCTCTTCCTCTTACTTTTATTTTGACTCTTCTTATTCTCATTCTAGTACTATAAATATGACATTCTCTCTCCCATTCTATACATATTTTCACACATGAAAAAAGTTATTACTCTCTCTCTCTCTCTCTCTCTCTCTCTATATATATATATATATATATTTATTTATTTATTTATTTATTTATTATTTTTTGTAACATTACTTTAGGTTGATGAATCTTATGTAAGATTTGGTAATGTGTTTGATTTTTTAAGTTTTCAATCACAAGTCTACTCTCTCCCTCTTTTAGCTTTTGTTTAACTATTTTTTTTTTGGGGACATAATACTTAGTTATTTTGGAAGTGAGATTTTGAATTTATATCAAATACAATATTGGCTATGTATTTGAATGTGCCTGTCAACTATTAAAATTAAACTATCCAAGATGAATATGTATAGACAATATTTTTATTTTTTTTTTCATTGATTTGTTATTTAATTATAACATCAAAATTAAAGAAAATGAATATATAAAGTTAAAACTGTCTAAGATGAATTTGTTAAGCCAATATATTTATATATTTAATATTGTCAAAAAATTAAAAGTAAAAACTAAATAATAAAAAGAATAATGATGTGGCCAATGAAGTAACGAATGAAAATGTTTTACAGGAGCGTAGCAACAAAAATGTGATATAAGGATCTAGTTAAAGGCAATTAAATCTTAATAAATAAAAGTGCATGTAGTCAAAAAAAATATATATATCATGTGTTCTTTATGTTGATATACAAATTATTTTCTTTCATTTTGATAGGTGAAGTGTTCAATTTTAGACATAAAGTCTACTTTTTTTCCAAAATATTATTTTAAATATTAAATTTATAATATGGTATAGTCTCTTAGGAATGTTTATGAAATATGCAGTTCCAATCTCATGTATCTATATTAGTAAACAAAACTTAATCAATAGTTTGAAGCTACTCCTATGATAAGAAAAATTACAAATATAATATCTCTTTTTAAGAGAATGAAAATTTTGATTAATATATTTGAAACTCAAACAATTTAGTTGTACAGGGAAAAAAATAGGAAAATATAATGCACGATAACATAATTTATCAAAATATGGACTACCTAAAAAATTAATAATATCAATCAAATAAATCCAAATAATAAAATGATGATATAATTTTTGAGATAGATAAATGAAAAATAATTTTAAAAATTGTTTAAGTTTTTGGGAGAACAAATTATTTTTATCAAAATTTAAAGAACAAATTATATATTATACCATAACTAAAATATAATTATCTATTTCCACGCATCATGTAGGTCTGGGACTAGTAATAAATAACATCCAATTTGAACTAAATTTGAATTTACATATTTTTGAAAGTATAGAGTTTAATTTGAAACTTCTAAGAGTATATGGTTTAATTTGAAATCACTCTTAATTAAATCCCTTATGTTGGGAGGAGAGTAAACTACCACATCCTAGGGCCACTAGAGTTGTTGGACCAGTATACTCTAGGACAAAATCAATGGAGAGTTTGTTGTGAACAAAGTCCATCCAAGGGTAAACCAATTAAGGTGAAACGTCTTTGATGGATGGGCTCATAAAGCCCTTAGAAAAATGGAAGGTATTGATTTCAGGAGACCACAATAAGGATAAAGCTGCTAAAATCAACGAATTAGAGAATTGCGTTCTAAAAAAAAAATTATCTCTATAAGGACCAAATTTGACTTGAACCCAGAATAGGAATGGACCCAGGCCCAAAAAGCCCGAACAATAAATTTGTAGAGAGCAGGAGAAAAAGCTAGCCTGAATCTAGGATAAAGATATTGGTTTATAGTGTTAAAAGGAAAGAATTATACGCGTACATATGCAGAGAATATCCTTGGACATACCCTAGTACTATGACTAAGAGTACTAAATTCTTCCTTTTGCTGTGGTATTTCTTCAACCTTTTTACCATTTTTCCTTCTTTTTCTTTTCTCCAGTTTTTTTTTCTGTTTTTCTTTTTTTCTCTCTCCCTTTCTTTTTCTCTTTCTTCGTATTATATACTATGATTTTTTTTATCATTTCCTCCATCCACGTGTGGGTCAAGTGTTGGGAGTCCTTTTTCTCTGCTTCCCTTGCCTCTTCTTGAACCTTCCATTCTTAGCTGTAAGGCTGCGTATTCATTGTTCAAGCATCACTTCTACATTAATGCGGCCAAAGAGTTAGTTGGGCAGCATTTAATGCGGGGGCAACAGTACTCCCAGATATTTGTTTTCTCTAATTCTTATCATTTATCTGATATTTTCGCATTCACTTTGTTGCAAGGTTTTTCCGAGACGTTATCTTAAGAGACTGATAACTCTACTGGCCACCTCGGACAGACGTTCCGAGGTGGTAATTGTCCTCGGACATGGTTAAATCCTTCACAGGCATTCTTTACCTCTTTTCAGAGTGCAACTTTCATCTCTTCCTTTACTGATCGTCCTCGGATACTCTCTTATCCTCGGACTGGATATTGGGCCCAGCCCTTTCCTATGCAGTCTGTACATATGAGACTGGATATTGGGCCCAGCCCTTTCCCATGCAATTTGAACATATGGGATCAATTGGCCCCCCACAATAGCCCCTCAAAATCTTATTTTTCGGCTCCTCGAGAGAAAATGAAGATTTTGATTCCTTCGTCTGATCTGCCTTATGATTTGGTTTCATTAGGTCAAATCGTAACAATACGTGTCTGTCTTCTGGTGAATCATCCCTGACTCTTCAATGCCCAAGGCGTGCCTTCATTTAATTTTGGCAACTCCTTTGTCGCCCACTTTCAACGGTTGGATGAGAATCCAACGGCAGTTGAGCTTTCTAAGAATTTGAGCGGGCGAATTTCCGCTCCCAATTTCTCCACCACTATAAATAGTCTTTCAAATCAATTTCTTTTCACTTTAAACGATTACGTTATTCTAGAACCCGATATTTCCTTTCTTTCTCTCACTCTTCTGTGCGTCTACAAATACCAAAATCCTGTCCGAGGACCATTTCATGCACCTGTAAGTCTTCTTAAACTATCTCCAACTCTTATTCCTTTTATTGAAAAATTTCCCTTATAGAACTTTTTAGAAAATGGGTAGATTTAAGGGGTTAGTAGACACCGAGAAGGGAATGAGAAATTTTAGAACTAAGTATAACATTCCTCCACATGTGGGCGTTAGATACGCGGCACAGGGTGAGTGGTATGATGAAAGGAAAACAAACGAGGTGGTCATCCCTATGATTGCCTTCATAGAATGGGGGATGACCATTCCTATGGGTACCCTCACTAGGAACTACCTTAGGTATTTTAGGTTATCCCCTACACAATGTGCGCTGAATATGTTTAGGGTGTTAGGGTGTATAGAAGCCTTGAACGAAAGAATGAACCTGAACCTAACCCACCACGATATAAACTGGATTTACAATCTTCAACACCTAAAAAAGCAGAGATATTATTTAAAATCCAGGCACGCCGAGGTTAAGTTGATTCGGTGTCTCCCTGTATCTAACAAAGGATTAAAAGAAGATTTTCTAATCTTCTCTGGGCGATGGCATGATGGCTTACCATGCCCAGTTAAAGAGGGTGAACCAGGTGGGAAACTAACCATTTAGTTTTAACATTTAACTTCACATAATTTTGGTTTTCTCACTGTTGTCTGCTGGTACTAAGATGATTCCTCGTTGTTCTTACTGATATTGCAGATCCCCGCGTTACTACGCCCTCACTCCGCTTAACAAAGCCAGCTTGGACAGGGTTCTTCAAGCTGAAATTTACGTCAACGAGTCAGACGGTCAGTTAAGGGCAGCACATCTCATCCTCGGCTACAACCCCATATCGTGTGC
This sequence comes from Quercus parvula, assembly GCA_030820535.1. Lineage (NCBI taxonomy): Eukaryota > Viridiplantae > Streptophyta > Magnoliopsida > Fagales > Fagaceae > Quercus > Quercus parvula. The sequence continues at coordinate 52,904,128 of JAUAME010000003.1, forward strand.
ATTCCAAGCTCCTTCGTGCGTGATAAGGGCAAAGGATCCTCAGCTTCGCAGAATTAGTGTCGCCTACGAAGGGTTCGTGGTCCCTCAAGGCATTCCTCTCCCCATATACTCTCTGCTCACAAAACCACTACCCGTTGCCAGCCTTGCAGCACCTGCAACATCATCCCCCCCCCCCCCCGGTTTTCCAAGTAGAGGAGGAAGAAAAAGAAGAAGAAGTTGAATAAGAGGAAGAAGGTTTTGTGGACCTCACCTCAGCCACAGACGACTACAAAGTCTTCAATCAATCTTCTCCATCACCAAACACACCTGAAGACATGGGCATTCAGAGGAAACCCCAGCGCAGCCTCCAAGAGTTATTGGAGAGCCAGCCAGGAAGGGGGGAGGCTGGGAAGCCTGCTCAACCCAAACTTCCTCCTCCCCCACCGAAATCTCCTCTTCGTGCCCCTCAGCCACCTCCTCCCACTAGGCCTGAACAACCTGATCCTAAGAGGAGAAGGGAGCCTAAGGGCAAAGAGGTAGTAGAAACTGGAAGACCTCGTTCTTCCAGTGAAGAAGAGGCCCACAGGCCAGCCAAGCAACAAAGAATCAGCCATGCCTCCAACCGAGGACCAGAGAGGGGCGAGGTGTGTATGCATATGAGTCACCCATATTTCTTTGATGCGTGTATGCATATGAGTCACCCAACATATTCCATTGTGTATAAGAGATCTAGGCTAAGACTTGATCAAGATGATAAATTCCCAATCACCCCAGGTTATAAACTTACTATGATATGTTGATGCACTGTTCGTAAAGTAAGGCTTCATTTGGTTGGAGCGTTTATAGAGCAAATGGAATATAAATGAGAGAAAAGTAGGTAGAAAACAGTGTTTGTGATTGTTTGGTTGAGAGTGGAAAAGGGGAAAGATTCTTTTGAGGCCCATGAGTTTTCTCTCCTACTTGGTAAAACACAATCTCTCCAAATTGGAATGAAAATGGGAGAAAAAAGGGGCAAAAATATTTAGACAAAATTGTCATATTTCCTTTTTACTTTTTTGGCTACTAGGTGTAACTGTGCTGCCAGACAATTTTTTTTCTTTTCTTTTTTCTTATTTCTTCTTTTGGGTTGAATTGGAGCGCTGGACGTTGTTTTGTTGTTTTTTCTTTTTCTTTTTTTTATAGTGTGATAAACATACAGGCATACACTATCTTTTTTTGGAAGTTATTTATTTCTTATTTTATACTTGGCATGAATTTTCTTTTTTAAATAAACTTGGTGATTGCCTTTTTGGGTTGGTGGTTTGCCTCTCTTTTTTCTTTTTCTTTTTTTTTCTTCTTTTTTTTTTTTTAATTGGGCATCATTTTTAATAAAGACATATGAGTATTTTTATACAAACACTATTATCTATCCTCCCATTTCTCTTCCCAACCAAATAAAAAAGTTTTCCACCCTTCCAACCAAACACAAACGAGACAAATTAGAATCTCTTCTATCTTCCCACTTTTCCATCGATCATCTCCTCATTTTCTATCCTCTCACTTTTGCATCCTTCCAACCAAACGAATCCTAAAGAAAACTTAGGATTAAGGATCTGTTTGGGATCCGCTTATTTTGCTGAAACTGAAAACTTTTTGCTGAAAGTACTGTAAATAAAGGTAAAAGTTAGTTGAAATAGTACAGTGAAACCTATGAACAGTATCAAAAAGTGCAGTGGAACCCATGAATAGTTGCAAAAATAAGCTAAATAGTAAAATAAGCTGGCTTTTTAATTTAGAGTCAAACACACACTAAGGGTTTGTTTGGATACCGCTTATTACTAAAACTAAAAATACTGTAGCAAAATAATTTTTAAATGTGTGAATAATACCGTGGGACCTAATTTTGAAGAAAAATTTGTGGAATTAGACAACTTGTGGGTCCCGTGAACAGTGCATGAGACCCACTGACAGCATAGGTTTAGTGCTGAAAACGCCAAAATGCAAACGCATATAGGAAATCAGTACTATCCAAACATACACTAAGGTTATGTTTGGTAACAGTTTTTATTTTCTATTTTCAAAAAATTGTTTTTGGGAATATAAAGAAAAAACAATTTTCTTGTATTTTTGAAATAAAAAATATGTTTGGTTAGTTGAAATTAAAAAGATAGTTTTTTGAAAAAATATATATATATATATTAAAATATGTTGTTACTAGGATTTAAACTCTAATGCAAACTCATTAAATGAGACAGATTCATTAATTAAATGCATGTTTTCATTGACTTTTGAAAATTAGAAACTGAAAACAGTTTTTTGCATGTTTTCAGTTTCCTTCACAAATTGAGTTTTGAAAACAATTTTTATTTTCTATCTATTTTGAGCTGCCAAACAAGTTTTTTAGCCTCAAAAATAAAAAATTATTTTGAAAAAAGAAAAAAAAAAAAAAAAAAAAAGCAGTTATCAAATATATCCCAACTCTTTCCGGGAAGTTTGTAGAAAAAGGAGGACAGGACACTGGCTCCAGAAGAAGTAACACTAGAAATTTGAAAAGAAGAGGATTGTCCCACATCTACTTTACAAGTCAATTAGCAACTGTAAAGGGAGAAAAGGTTTTTTCGGTCTCAATAATCTAGTGTGCACTTTAAAAGCGAGGTTAGAGGCACTTAAAATAGAAGTGCTAGATGGAATTTTCTTCTCCATCTCTTGATAGGACTTCTTGGTTCAAGCCATAAAAAGTGATGCTTGAATAACTAGGCAAAGGATTTTTTTTATCTTTTTTTTCTTTTTTTATGGAAGGAGGCAAAGTTTATAGGAGGAGCGTAGAGTGTATTTTAAAACTGGTGCTTGAACAAGCAGGGAGTAAAAGGAATTCCAACGAAAAGGGTATTTTAAAATCATTAAAAGCTGTGATAACTGTCAAATCAATCATAGAACATAAAATTTGGTGTCATGAACAAATGATTGTCCTAGGATTACACCAATAACGTACGAAGAACATGTATTGGGGTTAAATAAAATTTTCCTGAGTTGCTAAAAGTATGACAAATAGCAACACAGGAGAATGCACTCACATTTGACTTTTAAAAAAATTTCATTCCTCGCCTCAAAAGTTATTTTATTATATATATCATATCATTTTACAACATATCTAATATCTTAACTTTTATTTTATCATACTACAAGTTAAAACAATACAAAGTAAAATAAAAATAATATAAAAATATTCTCACTTTTCTCTCTAATCTCTATTTCTCTCTCTCTCTCTCTCTTTCTCTCTCTCAACCACCCACCACCACCACCACCACCACTACCACCACCACCACCACCGTCCAGCTTCCTAGTCACACCACCCACCTCCGCTGAGCAAACATAGTCATACCACCCACCACCAAGAATCATTTTAAATCAAACCAACACAGTGAGCAAAGATGAACATAACAACAACAGACCCACATGACCCATGACGACCAAAAACCACCCACCACGCCACCACCACACCACCACCATACCAACCAATCTAAATCCAAAATCCAAAGTCCAACCAACCGGAATCCAAAATCCAACCAAAGTCCAACCAATCGAAATCCACCCCATCAGAAATTCATTGCAAAAAATCAAAACCCACCTAAAATCCATAGCAAAAAATCAAAATCAAAACTCCATCAGAATCAAAATCCACCCCAAACCCCATCAAAACCCATGCACAATCAAAACTCACCTCTGCCATGACCCACCTGATCTCATAATGCTGTGACCACACCCATCTCCACCACGCATGACCTCGCCATAACCCACACCAATCTCCACTACTGCACAAACCACTCGATCAAAACCTACACCGATCTTGACCCATTCAATCAAAACCCACTGTGGACGACTAAATTCCTCGGTTCGAAATAAGTCAAACAAGTAAAATAGTTTCACAAATGCGAATTTGTATTGATGATTGTGGTACAATTCTCTGTGATTACAAAAGAGTGATCCTCTGATTCAATCTCCTTAAAAGACTTGTTGATTGGATTTGTAGTAATGTGATTTTGATATGAACACAAGATATCCTTCAATTTGGTTGAGGGATGGATCAAAGATTGTTGAAATGGAATTGCAATGAATCTCTGGCTATAAGCTTGTTAGAAATTCTTTGTTCTTCGTGTTCTTTGTGTTCTTCATGTGTTCTTCATGTTCTTGGTGCGTTCTTCGTCTTTGAAGGTTTGTGGTGGAAGTTCTTCGGGGCTTTAGAGGCTTGAATCCGTTGAGCTTCACTGATTTGTGATTTGTTGAGGTTTCTGGAGGCTTTTGGGCTTGATTCCAGTGAACTTTGAGATCTAGGCAGGTAGTTTAGATGATTCTGCTTCGAATGTTCTTCTTATTTGAAGGTTTGTGGCGGAAGTTCTTCGGGGCTTTGGAGGCTTGAATCCGTAGAGCTTCACCAATTTGTGGTTTGTTGAGGTTTCTGGAGGCTTTTGAGCTTGATTCCAATGACCTTTGAGATTTAGGAAGATGATTTGGATGATTTTTCTTCGAATGTTCTTTGTATTCGAAGTTGAAGTTCTTGAAGTTCTTGGAGGCTTCAAAGCTTGGTTCCAACAGAGCTTCTGTACTTCTGAATCTTCTCTTTTTTTCTTTTATGCTTTAGGAAGGCTTCTATTTATAGGAGTTTGGGGGTGGGTGAGCGACACGTGGCGAAGTCTGATTGGTGACACATGTCACCACCTGATTGGTCTGCTTGTGTCATCGCTTACACGTGCGAGGATTGCTTGTGTCATTGCTTACACGTGCGAGCTTGCTTGTGTCATCGCTTACACGTGCGAGCTTGCTTGTGTCATCGCTTACACGTGCGAGCTTGCTTATGTCATCGCTTACACGTGCGAGCTTGCTTGTGTCATCGCTTACACGTGCTGAGGTGTGATTGGTTCTTGCATGACACTTGGCAAATTTCTATTGGTTTCTGAGTAGTGATAGCAAAACCTAGTAGCAATACGTGGTGCTTTGTAATTGGTTGTATTTTGTGGACTTGATAGTATGATGTGTCAGCTTGTGATAGGTCGGGAATTTTTCCCTCTCTACAAATGCCCCCTCGAGACTCGTTCACGCACACAGTTTTAGAGTGTAGTGTGGGAATGAGTTTCGAAAACTTTTTTTTTTATACACACTTGACTCTTTAAGTGAAATAGTTGAAGGTGGTGGAGCTTTCAGCATGATGAGATAATTTTCGAAGAGTAGATCCACCCACATGAAAGGCTTTGGTAAGACCGAAAAGGGGTCTGCCAGTATTTGAATGTATTTACATGACTGGACCTTCTCAGTATAGGTTAAGTTGAAGTAATTTCAAAAGAGTGTTCCATGGTATTTGAAGTGGGTTGGTGAGGCTGAAAGTTGTTTGCAAGAAGTTGGATATACTTGCAAGATTGAATCATTTCAGTAGAGATTAAGCTGAGGTAATTTCAGAAGAGTATTTTGGATCGTTGGCGGCGATCACAGGGTGTAGAAGATAGGGAAGATGTGAAGATGTTGGTTGGGCACAGCATGCAGGGTCGTGGGGCTAGCCTCATTTTTCTTTTTCTTTCTTTTTTTTTTTTTTTTTCTTTTAACCCCTGGTGAAGTAATTTCAGAAGAGTATACTTTGGATTACGGCGAGGCCATGTGGGAATGTGGTTGAATGTGCTTGTGTCGTCGCATCATTCAAGTTAAGTTGAGGTAGTTTCAGAAGCTTACGGATTCTGGGGGTGCTGGTGTTGGTGATGAAGATGAGGGGGATGAAGCAAAGCGAATGGGTGAAACATACGCCTCCATGGTGCTGGCCCTGTATGTTGGGGACCCTCTGGTGTAAATGTTCCTGGGAAGTACACCTTTGGATCTGGGACTGACTGCATGCTGAATGAGGTCCGACAGCAAGTTGTAGAATGTGCTTGCGTAATGGGACCATGCTGACGGACGTTAAGTTGAAGTAATTTCAGAAGAGTACTTTCTGAAATACCTCAAGCTGAATTTAAGTTGGAGTAATTCCAGAAAATGTGTTTTGAGGTACCAGCAACGATGACCTTTGGGTCTCCTGCTTGTGGGAACATAGGATGAGGCTTTGGTGACCATTTACCGACACCAAAGGTTGAATTCTGATGAGCTGGTCCCTTGGATATCATTCTAAGTGTTGGATGAAAGACAATTTGTAGGATACCTCAACACTTTTTACCATTTTCTCCTACTGCCACTTGTTGGAAAAGCACAGAAAAAAGAAAGATGGAGCTAACTTGTGATTCTGGTCTTAGAAACCAGCCAAGTTGGTGTTTGTTCCGAACCACTGCTTCCGCTGGGAGACCAAGCAATTGGAAAGAGACTACTGGAGACCTTAGGTTAGGAACAGGTGTCTCTGCTGGACTTGGATTTCCTGGCCAACCAAATCCACGAAAGCATGGGAGGTCGATGCAGACCTTGTTATGAGTAATTTTATGGACAAAGGTAGTCGTTAAGTGGAGAAACAAAATTTGTGTGGATCTCAAAACTACAATGACACTGTGAAAAGGGTTTCTACTGAACCATGAGAGGGTTGATTTCAAACTGATTATGAAGCAATTTTGGTTGCTAAGTGTTGAAAATGATAAGGCCATAGAGAGAAATGGCTGTGAGAAAGAGGACTTGAAAATTTGAAAGAAGCAAATCTTCATTTCATGATTCAATGTGTTTTTTTTTTTTTTTTTTTTTTTTTTTTTTTTTGGATGAGTTCTTGATGAATCCGGCCCCTCTATTTATAGTGGAGAGACGAAGAATGGTAGATATGTAGTCGAGAATGGCAGTTGAGAATTTTTGGTGAGACTGGTGGATTCTCGACTGGTAGGCACCGAACGGTAGGCGAGAATGTTTGGCACCGAATGAGGAATGGTAGGCTGAAGACCGGTAGGCACCAAACAGGAATGGTAGGTTGAATTAGTGACCCAGTGTAATTTCAAGTTCAAGACACACTTGTGAGAGTTTATTTGTACTTTGAAAGGAAGCCTTGATAAAGTCTGGAGAATAACCTTGATGGAATTCAAATCTCAAATCTTGATCTTGGGAGCTTGACTTTTGGGCACTGTTGGTACTTCAGAGAAATGGGTCACATAGGTGGTTTTCAAGTCTAAAACAAATAAGCGGATTTCACAATCAGAACCTATGTGAAAATTTGAATAGGACAAGCTTTGCTCGAACATCTTGATTTTTGGTTAAAGTTCACATTAAGGCCAACAACTGTAGAATCATACTATTTGAGCAATTTCGGATTCTCAAATGAAGAAATAAACCCCAAAAATGGAATCTACGCGAAAAATTAGGTAAGATAGGTCCTTCTTGAAAATTTTTACTTTTTGGTCAACATTTGTGCAAAAGTCAACTTTTGGAAACTGGACATTTGCACAATTTCTGAGTTTCGAATGAAGAAATGGGTCCCAAAATCGGAATGTACTCAAAAAATTGAGTGGGACAGGTCTGTTTTGAAAATTTTGACTTTTTGGTCAAGGTCAAAGGTCCATGAGGTCAAAGCATTTTCTCTCTCTTTTTTCTTATTTAATTTTTTTTTTTTGCAGGCGGTTCGGACCGGGTCAGGATGCGGGTCGGTCCGGGTCAAACCGGGTCGTCTGGACAAACGGGTCAACCTGGTTGATGACGTCATCCATGACGTCATAAGTCTGAGGCGCGCGTGTCAGCGCGCGTGGCGCGTGCAGCGCGTTTAATGCAGGGCTCATATGTGTCGGCGCGTGTGAGCGCGTGAAATGACGCTGGCGATCACCGGACTTTCTGGTGGCGCGTGCCAGCGCGTGGCTGATCGTTTGGGCCTGAAATTTTCAGATTTTGTAGATCGGGGCCCGCTGGATCTAGTTGAAGTTTCTGTTTTTTGAAATGGTGGCCCGATTTGCGCAGAAGTGGTGGAGGATGCTGCGATCCTCTGAAGCTTTTGGCGGCGCGTGGCAGCGCGTGTTAGCTCCGGTGACCTTGATTTTTCAGGGTTTTGTCAATTGAAGTCCGTTTAAGGTCCCTGTGGGTTCAGTTTTGTGAAATAAGGTCTGGATTTTCACAAATCTTAAAGGGAAGGCCGTGGGTGACAGTTTGTCTATGATGACTTTTCTGGTCTTTTTTGTGGGCGGCTCTGACAGGGCAGCACCTAAGTTTGGACTTGTAGGTCATGAGGTGGGTGATGAGCCACCATTTTCTATCTCTCTGAATGTCATTTTTTTATTCTCAAAATTTGGTGCAGACTTCTTTGATTTTGAGCGCAATTGAGTTCACAAAATTTGACTTTTAGCTCCAGTTGCTTTCACATTTCTAAAATGTGAATGCAGTTTTTATTCATTGGCCGGTTGGTGGAACCATTTAATGGTTTGCTGACTTTCTTCATTTTTCTGGTCTGCTGTCTCAAAAGTTTTCTATATAATGGCATGTTATTGCATTCCTTCATCACTGAGACACATGCTCAACCTTCAGCTTTCTTCTTTTGCTTTCAAGAATTTTTTTATTTTTATTTTTTATGTGCTATGAGATCCTTTCCCTGACAATTTTTTTATTGCTTGTTTTTGTTTTGCAGCACAGTTTCCTTGGTTTTTAGGCTTTGACATCAAACTTTACGCTGACGTTCTCATAGAAGTGTTTGCCTTCATTTGGTGGCTTTGTATTTCATTGATAGCAACGTTCTTGCAATGATGTACGCTTTCATGTTGTTACATTCTTTTCCTTTGTCTTGGCAACTAAGCAATACTAGCACTGGTTGTTGCAATGGAACTATGTTAGCACTTGTTTTTGCATGAAGGTTTTCCACACTTGTCTTTGCAGTGCACCCATGCCAATTGTTCTTATCATGAAGCCGCACAAAGTTTGCATTTGCATTGAGGTTGCCCATACCTTTCTTTGCATCGAAGTGAAGCTGTGCCAACTCTTGCATTTGCATTGAAGCATCACCATTACTTTGTCTACTGAAGCAAATTTGCACTTGTCTTTTTTAATGAAGTTTTTTCAACATGAAGCCACGTCAACACTTTATTTGCACCGAAGCCATGCCAACATTGATCTTTGGCATGAAGCTACGTCAACACTTCATTTTCGTCGAAGCCGTGCCAACGTTCATCTTTGCCATGAAGCCACGACAACACTCCACATTAGCACTTGCACTTGCATTGAAGTTGCATCAATTTTTAGAGGCAACATAGCTCAGACATCAAGATTTCAGAAATGCCAACAAGATGTTAAAGATGCAAGGAGTCCTTCATTAAGATTTCGGAGATGCCAATGAAACCTTGAAGTTTCAAGAAGAATGCCGCCAAGACTTTGACATTGCAAGGAGATGCCAACAAAACCTTGAAGTTTCAAGAAGAATGCCGCCAAGACTTTGACATTGCATGGACATGCCCTTGGAGGAGAGATGATGCAACACCAACTTCAGATGCTGGAGGAAGGTGACATTGTCCAACTTTTGGAGACATGATGTGAAACTGCACCACTCAGAAGGGAGATGATGTGGTTCAAATTTCAAAGTTGTGAGGTGGCACAACCTAGAAGAGAGACGATGTAGCTTAGATTTGTAAGGTACAAGAAGATGCCCCCAAGAGATAAGTGATGCAAAGCATACTTCAAAGATGTGGGAGGATGTCCATAGAAGATGAGCAATGCCATGCAGACTTCATTCCTTACAAAAGAGGTTGAAGATTTTATTTTGCTCCACAACCAAGAACCAACTTATGTTTATCATTAGTTCAAGAAAAGCTGAGTAACACCAATTCTTTGCAACTGTCATTTTCTACCACAATGATCTTTGAGTATCATGTAGTGAGCAGTTGATTAATCTTAAGTGATGCCTTGCCAATCAAAGGGTTCTTGAAAGCACGTTGATGGCCTATGAAGAAACTCTTCAGGCTAGACTGGCAATCATTCTTCTTTTCATGTGACTGAACTTAGTGACAAGTACTAAGCTGCCTACGTACCCCGGAGAAGGATCAAGTCATTACGTAGTTCAACAGTTTTCTTCTTTTTTTTTTTTTTTAAAATTTTTTTTTAGTGCGTGACTGAACTCAGCAAAAAGATACTAAGTTGCCTACGTACCCCCAAAAGGGATCAAGTCATCACGTAGTTCAAAAGATTTTTTTTTGATAACTTTTTTTTTTTTTGGATGTGTTTTTGCAAAAAGGAGGGCTCAGTGTGTAATAGTGGGTATCACCACTGATCGAGCCCGAGACGGCCTCAAGGGTGACATGGGCATCCAACCACTACGCCACACTAGCAATTGGTAACATAGAGTGGGATTAATTTCTCCTTATTGGTACGCTTTCAAGGGTAATGGGAAGACATCATGTACTCTTGCAGCGTTGTAGTGGGTAGTTTAAGCTCTTACCGAGGAGCAATTCTTGATTTTCAAGCATAGAAGTGTTTAAGGAACTTCCCATTGATGGGGCCAATCCTTATGCCATCATTGTCAATCAATTTGTAAGCTTGGTTGGTGTTTGCCCCCTGCTTGAGAGTTGGAAGTACATCACAAGCAACGGCCACATGGTTTGACTCGACAACTTCATTGAAGTTTAGATCAATCTTATTTTCTTTGGCAAGCTTCATGATTTGTTCTTTGAAGATGAAGCATTTTTGGATTGGGTGGCCAATGATGCGATGGTATTTGCAGTAGTTAGGGTTATCAACTTTCCCCATGTCTTCTGGACGCTTGCATTCTGGCAATTCAATCAACTTCAATTGCAGTAGTTGTTCTAAGATGTTTGGCACATCTTCATCGGGGAACGGATATACTTTTTGCTCACGTTCCTTAAAAGTCAGACGACGCACCTCGTTCTTTTGCCATCCTTCAAGCTGTTTTTCATTTGCATTTGCTCCTCTTCTTGGAACCTTGACTTCGGTAGTGTTAACAATCATTGGGTCTTTGAGGTTGACTTTTGCATTCTTGTCATTCCTCCTTACTTCCTTTCTGCTTTCCTCAAGTATGGAAGGGTTTGTACTTCCATGGCTAGAGATACTCAATTCCATGTCATGCGCACGAGTTGCTAACTCTTCAAATGTTCGAGGCTTTATCCCTTGAAGGATGTAAAGAAGTCCCCAATGCATGCCTTGGATGCACATCTCTACAGCAGATATTTCAGAAAGTCTATCTTTGCAATCTAAACTCAAAGAACACCACCGATTGATATAATCAACGACGGGCTCATCCTTCCACTGTTTAGTATTGGTAAGCTCCATCATGCCTACTGTGCGCTGTGTGCTGTAGAATCGGTTGAGAAAGTCCCTTTCAAGTTGTTCCCAACTATTGATTGACTCGGATTCTAAGTCTGTATACCAATCAAAGGCATTTCCCTTGAGCGAACGAACAAATTGCTTTACAAGGAGGCCTCCTTGAGTCCCTGCGTTCTCACAAGTTTCTACAAAGTGAGCAATGTGTTGCTTAGGATTTCCTTTGCCATCAAACTGCAAGAACTTAGGGGGTTGATACCCATTTGGCATTCTCATGTTGTCGATGCGCTTTGTGTAGGGTTTTGAATATGTGAGAGAACTCGTAGAAGAACCTCCATATTGTGCTCGGATGGTATTTGTTATCATGTCTTGTAATTGTTGGACTGACAACGAAGCCATCGAAGCAGATTGTTCTTGTTGGGGAGTGTTTTCAATTTCTCTCCCTTCGTCATCCTTTGCAGATGTGAATTTATGACCATGGCTTGATTCACCAAGATCTTGAACTTCGAGTTTGTTCATTAAAGTTGCAATTTGGAGGTCCTTATCTTCAAGTGCTTTTGTGAGAAGGACGACCCTTTGCTGCATTTCAGCCATCTTTTCTTCCATGGTAGAGGTGTTAGTCATCATGACTGACACAACTTCCCAAGATGATGGAGAAGAAAGTGATTTGAAGTGAGCATATGAAATCTCATTTTTTGGGTTCCCTTTGATGGGAAAGAGATCACGCGACCAACTTCTTGTGTAGGAAGAAGGGGATTTGCCCCCATACTTGAGGTGTTCCAAGGTGGAGATATCCTTGTTGATGACCTTGTTTCTTGTGAGAGGGTCTAAGGAGATGATTGTCTGGACCTTGGCTTTCTTGGTTGATTGAGTTTGAAGTTGATTGTTTGCTTTAGGTTGGCTACGATTGTTTGCACCAATGCAATTGTTGGTGGTAGCCGTACCAAGTTTAGTTGAAGTAATTATTGTTGAAGCTTGAATGTTCTTGTTAGAGGCCATTGAAGTTGGTAGCAAGATGATAAAGATTTCTTTCTTTGAAGGAGAATGAGATGAAAGGCAGAGATGTCCCATCGGGCGTGCCAGAATTTGTGGACGACTAAATTCCTCGGTTCGAAATAAGTCAAACAAGTAAAATAGTTTCACAAATGCGAATTTGTATTGATGATTGTGGTACAATTCTCTGTGATTACAAAAGAGTGATCCTCTGATTCAATCTCCTTAAAAGACTTGTTGATTGGATTTGTAGTAATGTGATTTTGATATGAACACAAGATATCCTTCAATTTGGTTGAGGGATGGATCAAAGATTGTTGAAATGGAATTGCAATGAATCTCTGGCTATAAGCTTGTTAGAAATTCTTTGTTCTTCGTGTTCTTTGTGTTCTTCATGTGTTCTTCATGTTCTTGGTGCGTTCTTCGTCTTTGAAGGTTTGTGGTGGAAGTTCTTCGGGGCTTTAGAGGCTTGAATCCGTTGAGCTTCACTGATTTGTGATTTGTTGAGGTTTCTGGAGGCTTTTGGGCTTGATTCCAGTGAACTTTGAGATCTAGGCAGGTAGTTTAGATGATTCTGCTTCGAATGTTCTTCTTATTTGAAGGTTTGTGGCGGAAGTTCTTCGGGGCTTTGGAGGCTTGAATCCGTAGAGCTTCACCAATTTGTGGTTTGTTGAGGTTTCTGGAGGCTTTTGAGCTTGATTCCAATGACCTTTGAGATTTAGGAAGATGATTTGGATGATTTTTCTTCGAATGTTCTTTGTATTCGAAGTTGAAGTTCTTGAAGTTCTTGGAGGCTTCAAAGCTTGGTTCCAACAGAGCTTCTGTACTTCTGAATCTTCTCTTTTTTTCTTTTATGCTTTAGGAAGGCTTCTATTTATAGGAGTTTGGGGGTGGGTGAGCGACACGTGGCGAAGTCTGATTGGTGACACATGTCACCACCTGATTGGTCTGCTTGTGTCATCGCTTACACGTGCGAGGATTGCTTGTGTCATTGCTTACACGTGCGAGCTTGCTTGTGTCATCGCTTACACGTGCGAGCTTGCTTGTGTCATCGCTTACACGTGCGAGCTTGCTTATGTCATCGCTTACACGTGCGAGCTTGCTTGTGTCATCGCTTACACATGCTGAGGTGTGATTGGTTCTTGCATGACACTTGGCAAATTTCTATTGGTTTCTGAGTAGTGATAGCAAAACCTAGTAGCAATACGTGGTGCTTTGTAATTGGTTGTATTTTGTGGACTTGATAGTATGATGTGTCAGCTTGTGATAGGTCGGGAATTTTTCCCTCTCTACACCCACACCGATCTCGACCCACTCGATCAACCACCGATTAACCTATAATCATCAATCAACCCATCAACAACTTAGAACAATCTGAAACAAAAACCCATTAAAAGCAAATCAAAAAACGACCCACGCCGCCGAACCATCAGATAACATCGAACCCACGACCACGCCAAAAAAAATGAACCACCGTGAGAGAGATCTGAGACCAAGAAGCTATGTTCTGTCAAGAGAGAGAGAAGATGAGACAATGAAGAGAGAGAAAGAGGTAGATATTTGTAGGTGAGAATAAAAAAATATTAATCGGTTTTAGAACGTTACTACAATACTGTCATAAATTTATGATAGTACTGTAGCATAATTGCAAATTTTTTTAGGAGTAAAAGACCAGGTAATGGCATTTTTTGTGCTTGAATGGTAAAATAAGGCAACATATGGCATATAGCATGCCTGGTACTAATGCAGATGTGGCACTTCTTAGGGCAATTACTAGAATGAATGAATGTGGCATCAAAGCAATTTGAAGAAGTTAAAAAAAAATTAAAAAAAAAAAAAAAACTTTCTCCAAAAAAAAAAAGTTAAAAAAACAGCTTCCAACATCGCAACAATTGTCATTCAAGTCCAAGGAGAGAGAGACATGTGAAGAGAACAACCATCAGTAACCATTGAGCTTCAAATATAAAGAGAGCACTTGTTTCCAAGAAACAACACCACCCTCCTCTATCAAACTTATTTATACATAAATCATTATCTTGTAATAGTAGTTCCTTAAGAGATTCTCTAGTAGTTCATAGGGTTTTAGAAGGTGTTCATACTTGTAAATGTTCCTTGTAATCTAGTTTTTGAGTTTAATCTCATTTAAACAAGTTTATTTTGGTTTGATTCAAGTTTCTTAATTATTATTTTTGTTTGATCCATAATGCATTGTCTTTGATTTGATTTAGTGTTTAGAATGTTTATTTAGGCTATAATCTATTTGTTGCTCAGCATTTTTTACCTTTGAACTGTATTTTGCTTAGATTAAGTAGGCTTCATTCTGTCTTACTTGCAATTAAACTTAGTTTAATGATGAATAACTTAGTGTCATGGAGCTCAATAAGCTTTGATTTTACTTAGAAATTAGTCATGATTAGGCTTCAATATGTCTTGCTTGCGATTAAACTTTGTTGAATCATGCATAACTTGGTGTCCTAGAGCTCAACGAGCTTTGATTTTACTTAGAAATTAGTCATGGTGCTAGATAACTTTCAATTTAATTTGCTCATTTTCCATAGTTCACTATTACTTGCATTTCCTCATTCGAGCATAAAAATCCCTCTTAATCAGGGAAATACTTACCCATATTTCCTAAACACGAATTCAAATAATTCATCCAAGTGCATAATCAATCAATTCAAAGCTTGACATAAGGCATTGAACCACTTGAAATCACATCGAACATGTTAAAATTAAAATACTCCCAAACATATGTTTTTTGTGACATTTAAAGTAGGGGTGTCCAACTCAACCGCAAACCCGATCCACCCGGTAAATCCGATCGGAACCTGGCCGACCCAACTACTCCGGTGGTCAGCAGTGGGTCTTTTTTTCCAAAATTCGATCTGGTCGGTTCGGCCTCGGATCTTCTCCCCAAAACCCAAAAAAACCCAAACTGACCGAGATACATAACATTTATCAGCTAGAATTTTTAGATCCGGTGAGATCTCAACTAAATCCAAGAAATCTCCACCGAATTTGGTGAGATCTTGTCGTTTACGCTCAAATACAGCTACAATATAGTGGGTTTTGCTCAACTACAGCTTAGATCCGGTGAAAATATGTTGGGTTTTGCTCAAATCTCATGAGTTTTGCTCATATCTATATCGGATTTTTTGCTTAGATCTCGTGAATTTGGCACAAATCTGGCGACTATTCGATGTTTTTTTGCTTACATCTCGTGAGTTTGGCAAAAATCCGACAACGATTTGATTTTTTTTTGCTCAGGTCTAGTTAATTTCGCACAAATCTGGCGAAGATTCGGCAAAAAATACAGATCACCGCCCAAAAGGAACCTCTGGCAACACTTCGTCGGCTTCGACCGACCCGACCGCCAAACTTTCCAATCCAATCCGACCTAACTCGTTGGTTTTTGCGGTTGGCTATGGGTTTTCTCGGAGGAAACCCGATCTAGTCGAGTCGGTTGCGGGTTGGGTACAGACCCGACCCAGACCGACCCATGGACACTCCTAATTTAAAGGCATACCCTCCACCGTCAGGCATGCAATTGAAGTGGTTGTGGTAATTTGTGGTTCTCCTTGCTACTTTGGTCTAAAAGGGTGAGCTCAAACAGGGCCCTAATGTAGGTGCATTGTTCTTACTACTCTATCATCCAAGTCAAATGCGATAAACTTGCTGGTCCCTATGCCCTTCACCAAGAAGTATCCATTGATATTGAACACTTGGGCCCCAACCACTGTGTTAGTGTGCAACATCATTGAGAGGAAGAAGTCGGTGGTAATGACATCTAGGGTTTCAAAGGAAATTCTCTATGTATTTCGATTGTGCCCCATCAACTAAGAGAGAATTTTGGAATTTTTTATTTTGATTATTTCTTTTCTTTTCAATTGGAATTGGATTCTTTCGATGGGAAAATGAGTGGTGCTATAAAAACCAATTTTTACATGAGACTTTTTCACACCCTATCACATGTACACTTACATGGGCCCATCTTAAAACACTTGAGAGGGGGAAATGTGAAAAAGTCAGTGCTTTTTTTAGGGTTAAAAGACTCAATGATTGGAAATTGAGATATTCAATTTGCCACTTCATATAATCCACTAAGTTACTTGAATTTCATTTGTGACATCAGAATTTTTATCCCTTAGTTGATGGCAAGTATTTTTTTGATTTATTTAAAAATATAAGAAACAAAATAACATGTTTAATAGTTTAGGTACGAAATAAGGGTTAAAGTTTGATTATAGAGGCACAATTTAACCTAATATATTCCATCCAAAAATCTAGCAAGACTTAACTTATAGAAATAGACTTCATGTGAAGCAATGATGACCCTACAAGAAAAAGGAATTCTACTAATCTTTTAGAAATAAAAATTAATTAAAATGTTTTGAAAAAACACTATTATATTTTTTGATAGTTTGATAGTTGGGAAGGAGGAATTTGAACCTAGGATATCTTCATTGGAAACACTAGAAAGTGCCAACCAGTTAGACTTCAAAGCTCGTGTTGTGAAATACTATTATATAAGAATGATTAATTCTATGATGTGGTACCAAACTGATTCCTAGAAAAGTTATTAATTATAAGAATCCTGACGAAGTTTGAGCATGAATTCAATTTAATTTTACCCCATATACATAATAAATCTTTTTAGCATCTTATTTTTGTAATTTTTTTTTTATAACTAGATTCTAATTATTATAATAAAAAAACTTACAAATGTTATTGGACTAATTTTTGTTAAGAAATAAAATCTTAGGTATGTAGCTGATAACTTTTTTTTAATTGGATGACAAGTCGAATTCAACTCAAATCGCATGTTCATAAAACATGATTACCCATTTTTTTAAATAAAACATTATGTTAATTTGTTTGCATTGAAGAATTTGAAATTCAACAATACAAAGGATTGTGATCGATGGATATTCAATTGATAAACCTCTTGTTCTTGAACAGAAGACCTAAATCGAAATTCCCTACACCGGAAGATTAAGGACTTAATTGTTAAAGGCAAAGCCCAAACTTAGATAAAATTTCTTAAAAGTTTCTTAAATATTGTATCTTAGGTTTCTAATTGATTCAAACATGCAATTAGTATAAAAAAAAATTTTAAAATCATGTAACTGCATTAATTAATAAATCACATTATTAAATTTAATTATCACCAGGAAAAGTAACATCTTGTATGCTACATTAGTCAATGCAATCACATAATTCAATTAAATTGAGGAATGTATGGTACAAATGCTTAAGGAATTGTATCTAAATTTTACCCAAAAACAAATATAGAGATCCATCTCTCTTTGTATAGCTCGTAAGCACCCAAGAGACGTCCAAAAGATTAAAATAGTTCTTCTGAGGAAACAATTTTTAACACAACTTTCTAAAATGGTTGATAGTAAGTAATGGACAATTACTTTCACAAGGATCGACCACTTTTTTTTCAACTAGTCACGATTTCAACAAATTATGACAAAAAACTTTCTCATAGTACAAAGGATTCCTCTCCCCATTTTCCCCCTCTCCAATTCTTTTGTTTTTTTTCCCTCTAACCTTAAACCCCCCACACAATAATTATCCCTGACGCACAAGGTGGGACAATAGAGACTTTATTAGCACGTTAGATAGCATTGTCAAAGGACTGGATATAATTAATTGCACAACTGTATTGAAATATCAAGCTCACTAAGCAATTAGAGCCTCATAACCTTGTTTAAGTTGAAATCACATGATTAAGTTAATTGCTCAACAAGCCAAAAGAACACAAGGCTTAGCTTAATTAGGTTTAGGGTGCAAAATTAACTGGAAGAGACAATATTGCAGAATGAAATTAAAAAATAATAACAAATCAAGATACATTATACATTATACATTCAAAAAATACAAAATCATTATAGAGGTTGCAAATTAATCAGTTGAAAATTAAAAGAGAATATTGTACACCAACTATTTACTAATTGATTACCCCCAAAAAAGGCTCTAATTTTAGCTATCTGCTCATCTCTCGGAGCTAAAATACATTAATATACTTGCATCATTTAAACACACCACCCCTGCATCTATGCTCTTGCAGAAAACACAAATTAAACCGTATCAACCTCATGCTCCCAAGATAGGCATGGCAAGCAATGAAACAAAGATTGCAGAAAGCTTAGCTCTTAGAACTAGAAGGTGGAGGTTGATGCAGCTGCTGCTGCTGGTACATGGCCGCCGCCATCCTACTGTAAGCATCCATGGTCATTGGCTGCAATGAATTTTGTACTAATCGTCATCTTTACAATCTCAAAGATCATTGGATTGCTAACCAAGATCTTTAAAATATAGGCACACACAAAAACGTTTCTAAACAAATAATGGAGACTGACAGTTATAAATTCAGCAACATATATGACATAAAAACCAAGTAAAAAAATGTAGAAATGAAACAATTTACAAAGAAAACTTTTGTTTCTTCCTTTTTTTAAGCAATTCTCAGGGGGTAGGGGGTGACAATGTGTCATGTCATTTGAATTTTGAAGACTTAATAAATTAAAAACTTTTATAAAGTTAGTCAAAATGAATCTTAACTTTAAGAAAGTTTAGAGAAAGTATCGTATCTTTAAATATGACCGAGATTTATGCTACAAATAATTGCTAATATTTTGTCATCATCTTAGCAAAGTAAACACTCCCTAAGGCAAGATTAAATATGATTTGACTCATCCTGATTAAAATCAGTATACAACAAATGACTCAGTCGCTGTTGTTCAACATAATAAACCGAGGTTCCTTTCAATCACTATAAGAAAAGCCAAAGAAAAAGCAAACAAAAGCAAAATCTTTCAGAAATCAATAAAATTTGACAATGCACTGAATGTCAAGCTGTGGTTGAATTGTCAACAGAGAATTCAACACGTGTTTACCTGTGATTGGCATGCGAGGAATGTGGAAAAGGGGTCTGCCATTACCGCGGGTGAAGTAGCTTGTATCCGGTCACCAGAACCGGCATCCCATGAGGTCATAGGCATGAAAGCAGTAGGGTGAAGAACAGGAGAGATGCCAGTGATGTTGGACCGATTGATATTGTTCATGTCCATCCCCATACCAAGTCCCATGCCCATTCCCATCCCCATGCCCATTGGTGCCATCATGGACATCTGAAGTTGTTGTTGCATGGCCATTGGCAACATCATTGGTGGCATGCTAATTCTGCTCATCATTTGGACTTGAGCTTGCAATTGTTTCAGATATTCAATCACTTCGTCAAGCATTGAAGCTTTGTCAGTCTGTACTAATGCAAGGAAGTTTCTCAGAATGAATACCAATCAATGTTTGTTCTCCAAAACCAGTTATGTACCATCACCAAAATTATATTTCAACTTGCACAATTAATTAGTGTATGTGCAATGTTTATGACTTGGAATGGAATTATATTTTTGCAGAATTGATTGCACTCTGAAAATTGAACAGTCAGGAATATTATGGCCCGGTTCTCATTGATTTTTTCAGGAGGATCAACTCTTTGTCTACTATATGGTACTTATATCTCTGCACTACATTTACTTTCCAATAATTTATGTACATAACTCTGCTATGCAGAGCTCAAAAGTTGTGAGCATCTCCAGCAATGCTAGCAAGTCAAAATACCTCCTTTTTTATTTTATAAATAGCCAATTTTTCACTCTTTATTTTTTTCATTTATTCCATTTTTTTTTTCTATTGTTTATTCATTCTTTATCAGATACGAGTCTGGTTCTCTGCATGCAGTGGATGCAGGAAATAGTTCTTGCAACCTCTTTGGGTAGAATAATAAAATAATGGTTCGAAAAGACATACTCTAAATGTGTTGATCCAATCCACCAACCAATTCTCCAGAACGGCTAACCTCAGTTGGAGATACTATATTTTATGGTGGGAAAAAGGGTAGAGATGCCTAATTCATTGTAGATGCTCACTTTTTATCAGCAAGTTGTCATACGACCACGTTTGAGATCCACATACTTGGGAGATGCTTACTTTTTATTAGTAAGTTGTTATATGACAACGTTTAAGATCCACATGCTTGTGAGAGGCCCGCTCCATGTGAGAGGCCCGCTCCATGGAACAGACATGGAAAAATACACATCTAAATTAACCTCAAATATACTTTAAAGATGTGTTCTTTCACTCTCTCTTTCTCTACACAAAAGTTACTTAGGTGTAATAGTACCAAAAACTAGAGATTAATAACATGGAAATGACTGATTTCACACAAACTTAATTAGGCCCTACCAAGTGAAGCGATTATTGTAAGAGCAGGTAGTTGTCTCCATACCTAACAACCTTCTGTCAAATTGTCCCCCATAGCATTGCGTGTGTGGACTAAAATCATCGGATCAGTCCCAAAATACCCACAGCCATATATGTACTCAAACATAGAGTGGACCACATCTATTTGCATACGCTGCCTGCTATATCTAATCTAAATCTTTGAGGCTTTTTATTTTTTTAACATTATACTAAACAGTGTATTAATATGTGAAACTTAAGAGAGAATAACCTTATCACACTAAAGTTGTCCTTTTCTTCCACAATAGAATGAAAACAAAAGAACTCTATTATAGGTTATGATAAGTGTCACACATACTCACATGATTCCTAGTTAAAAAAGTTGCTGAATATACTATGTCCAATAGGATGGAATTGAAAAGTAGACGTGATAAAAGCACTAGTATAAATGCTTAGCCAAGAGATAATATCAAGAGAGAGAGAGAAGAAAAAAAAAATTACCATAAAGGTTATGCAGAAAAGCCAAAAAATTGGAACTTCATACCTTACTCGAATTGGGGACCAGCTTCTGCAGTGTCTTCATCCGTTGGTTTATTTTATCTCTCCTTTTCTAAAACACACATAAAATACTCTTAAATTCATCAATAAAATAAAATAACTTCTACCAAATTTCCTATACGGTTTGACTATCTATTATGGATAAAATCTAACCCATTTGTGACTAGGAAAGTATAATGGATTTAGTCGTATCCAATCATTTGGTTAACCATTTATATACATGTTATTTTATTCACTCTAATTAAACCCACGCATATCATTGTCGGAGAACTTAAAAGCAATTCCATCTTTTTTTAGAGAAAAAGTAAAAGCGTTATTCAATTAAGAAAGAAAAAGAAAGGTGGGCTTTTATTCCACCCTACTCCTTTATTTAATGCCTTATCCCACATCGAAAGAGAGAGCACATACTCGTTCAGATTGGTTATGAATAGCAGCAGCCCTACTCCGTTTTGTTGAAACTGAGGATTTCGCTGAACTCTTCTTTTTGCCCTCCACATCACGTGCCTCCCTCTTCACAAAAATAAATAAATAAGAATAAAACAACCGACCCAACTCAATTAAACATCAATCATGATCATGTACGTAATCTTCTTCTTTTTTTTCAAGATAAATTTCATAACTATTGAAGTATTCGATTCTGAGCAATGATTTTAATTGCATTCACAAGTTACAGTCGACCATTTTACATTTTACAATAAATTTCTTAATTATTGAAGTAGTCGAGCGATAATTTCAATTACGTTCACTAGTTACAGTCGACAAATCTAGCATAAAGACTGCTTTTTCAGTTCTAAGTGTACTGCAACAACAACAAAAATATATAAAAAAAACAAGTACATTAAAAACAAAAAGTGAAATGATTATCAAATGTTTTCTAGCTAGCTTGCCTGTGGTCTGCTATGACAAACGGAATCATGGTCATCACCAGTAGTGGTGGCCTTAGTGCAAGGCTTGCCAGGGCTAGTGTTTTCCATGGAACACAGTGAAGTGGAAGTGAACCCCACACCCAAGTCCCTCTCACACGTGTCAAGTGTAACAAGCTGACTATCCCTCCCACACGTGGCGCTGCCGGAGACGCTTTGGTCTCTGCTGCTCCATTCGGGGGCTGCCGCGGCTGCGGCGGCCGGGACTGCCACACGCGCCTCCTTGTTAGCGCGTTCTATTATGACATTCTCGTCTTGGTTATGCGTCATAGTACCACCACCAACAGGGCCACTACACGACCCAACGCGTGTAGAACACCCGACCACACAGGTGCCGCTGCCACCAAGGCCGGCTTGGGTTGTGGTTTGGTCGTCGGTGCGGTTGGAACAAGGGACTAAAGCATCCATAGTCATGGTGGCAGAGGTGGTGGTGGCCACGGCTTCACGGTGGAACCACGAAACCATGTCGTTACCGCCACCGCCATCGAAAGAGCCGGGTTTTTGGGCGTGATTGTTGCTGTCATGGTTGCGGTGGTGGTGGTTGTGGGGTATGAGAGTGGCCTGGTTTACGATTGATTCTAAGGTACCACTAGCGCGTGGCTTGTCCCAAGTGTTGTACTTGGCAAGAGAAGAGGTAGAAGGTATGGGTTTGACAGGCCCGCGTGGTGGACCTAAGCCGTGCATGGCTAGCTGGCCGTTTTTCCATGTTAGCTCCGCTACTTCATAGTTCAACCTGCACAAATTGATTGCATCTATAATTAACTTACAAAAAGGAACAAAAAGTATAGTACACACATACATATATATCTATATATATATATATATATATATATATATTTCTATACTTTATATAGATAAGGAGAGAGAGTACATGGGGACATCAGGAGCAGTGGAATTGGAGTTAGAACGAAGAGAAAGCCTGGGAGTAGGGCTGGGATTCTCATCGAAATCCCAGCTTGGAACGCACTGGCTCATTTTGGGTGGAGTTGCCAGTAAAACAGTTGTGTTGGTACAGAAGGAAAAAGGGGCAGCAGAGGAGACTATATTGATGTTTGTTCCTTCTTCTTTTACCTTATTTTTTAAGCTTTATAGCGACTATCATGTATTTGTGAGAGAAAGAGAGAGAGAGAGAGATTATGGTCCATTGGTAGAGAATACAGGGAAAAAAAGTCTGATTATTTGAGAGAGAGAGAGAGAGAGAGAGAGAGAGGGAGAGAGAGAGGAAGAGAAGTTTTGGGTATCAATAGGACTTTGACTGATGGCTACCATAAATGGTTATATAGAATATAGATATATAGATAATTTAGACGCCCAAGTTTGTGAAGGCCATATTTCTTAGTAATTACGCTTTTATATATATTGGAGATGAGTTCGTATCTTTGCATCAAAATTACAAAAGCAAAAGCAGATATTTGTTCTGCCCAAAAAGATGTGAACCTTTTTTTTTCCTTTAGATTAGTGAAAAAAATAAAGCAAAAATTTTAAAAACCAGATAAATAGAGCAATCCTTTCTTCTTTGGGTAAAAGTCAGACAATGGAAACATTCTCCATCTTCAAAAAAATTATATACTACATATATATAACAAAGTAGTTTTAATATGCAAATGGAATAATTTCTTTATTTGTAGAAACAAATGGAATAATGTTATTTGCATGTAATTTGTAGATATTTATCAAAATTTTACTTATTTTCCTTTATTAAATTATAATTATGAAATATATTTACCTTTTTTATTATTGTTGTTGTTTGGTTTATATAGATTCTACCCTGGTTATGCAATTGATAACACATGATGGTTCTTATGCGTCACAAATTTATGTTTTAATTCATTATTGCAGGTCTCTTTTCACTCGTGAGTGAATCGTCCTTCCTACTCACGTATATTGAAAGGCTAATGGAGTAGCTGATGGCAGGGATGGACCCAAGCAAGGGCCTAAGGGCCCAAGCCCCCCTCCAAGGTCCAATTTTTTTTTTAGTTATAATATTTTTTATTTTTGTAGTTAGCCCCTTCCAAAACCTTAGGCCCTTTTTTTCCACAATAAACCTAACTAGCCTCACCCAAATAACAACTATCCAACCAAAAAACTTAACAAAAATAATAAAAATATTCACAATGGTAATTGTATTTTAGCAACCAAAAAAAAAAAAAAAACTATTTTTCCACCAAATAACCAAAAATTCATGTGTTATTAAAGAAACTAAAGCTAAATTTTTTGCAATTACAGTAAACTAGTATAAATATCAGTTGACTGTAGCAAATTGTTGAAAATAAAATGCAATATTTTATTAAGATTATATCTCTTCCTTCAATTAAAAAAATCAAATTCTTTCGCTTCCTTTATTACCTTAATGAATTATTTATATTATTTTAAATGAAGTTATAAAAAAAAATAGAACATTTGATATTGGGTGTATTGTAAAGTGTGATAGTAAAATAGATAAAATAACTTTTTGAGATGCTAAAAGGTAAAATTTTTAGCACCACTATTGTGAATGCTCTAACTTCAACAAAAAATAAATAAATAAAATCCTAGACAATCTAGTATTAAAACAAGACATTATTTTATTTTTGTTTGTCTTTATTGGTAAATGATTGTATCTTAATGTATTTAGAAACAACAATTTTGAGTATTTATAATTTTTTAATACTATATGGATACCTATTTGGAGTTTTTTTTTTTTTTTTCTTTATACTCTAGCTCCCGCTAGATTAAAATCATGGGTCTGTCCTAGCTGATGGACTAGCTAAAAGGGAAAGCTTACAAATGGCTAGAATTTTTGTATATGCGTCTTGCCCAAGTTTTGTGTATGAAAAATATCTCAAGGATGTTTGTCAAATGGGCACTCTTAGAAAGTGCTATGTAACAAACTATATACTCTCCTAAACTATCTGTTTGAATAAATAAAACTTCCCCTTTGTACTAAAAAAAAATGTGATATCATATATGAGAATAATACCATAAGTATAACATAGATATAATATGTAAATATATAATGTCATTCTCTTTTCTTTTTTTTAATGCTAATTTTCATTCTTAAGCCTATAGGTTGTAGACATTTATCTAAATTTTCTTATATGCTTGATAAGGAGATATAACATTTTGAAGAGACTCTAATTGAAATTTTAATATAATATATAGGAACGTAACTTAACTCAAAAGCATAAATCTATATATTTAGGCCAATATCCCTTTCAAATGTGAATCATTGCCTCTTTGTGTAGTTCAAGACCTATCCCTTTGTACCACAAACAAGTCTTATTAGTTCCTCTTTGTTTATGAAAACCTCCTGTTGTATTAATGTTCTTTGGTTTAGCACTATTGGCAATACTATTTCATTAGATAATTTTCCAATATAATTTGTATGGCCTTTGTGGGCTTATATTGTGTGATACACACTTGTGTGGCATCTAAGAGAATTCACGTTAGGTTATGCAAAACCCAAAAATAAATACATTTTGCATAACATTGTAGCAGCAAAAGATTTTAAAAAAAAAAAAAAAAAATTAAACACGCCCACACCTTGACACGCATAATGTTATAGCAAATGCATTTTTGCTACCATAATAGCTAAAAATAAATATTACTATAGCTAAAATGTAAAATTTAAATCCAAAATTTTACTCTCTCTCTCTCTCTCTCTCTCTCTCTCTCTCTCTCTCCTATTGTTTTGTGGTGGTGGTGTTGTTGAGGTTAGGGTGGGTGTTGTGAACTTACGATGTTGAGTGGCGTTGGCGAGGTTGGGGGTGGATTTTTTTTTTTCCAGATTTATTTGATATATAAAAAGAATTATTTTAGATTATTTTAATATGGTGTATCGAAAAAATGAAGAATAGAATGTAAGATGTGTTGTGAAAATTGTTATGCAAAATAAATAAAATGATCTTTGACAATGCAAAATGCATGCACATGCTCTATTTCCACTTCAACAATGATTTATTAAAGATTAATAAATCATTGGTTTCAAAGAAGAAAATACATATGTTAATGATTCATTAGTTTATACGTACAAATTTACTGTGGTTGGTTAGATATATTAGTGCAACTTAATTTTATTTAAATATATATATATATATATATATATATTACTTAATAGACCACTGCCCTTACAGTAAGAGCACACCTTAACAAAAGCCATAAAAGAAAATTGAAATTTTGAAGTTAAATTGTGGGCAGCAACATTTTCTCTTTTTTCTTACTAAACTACAAAACCAAGTTTCACAATTTTCAATGAACCTAGAATTTTCCATATATATACATCTCAGTGGATGCACTGAACATCAAACTGAGTTTGAGTTGTGGGAAAGTGAGTTTGGGCAGCTAATCAAAAAGAAAAGAGTTGTGGTGCAGTTTATAACGGGGTGGTGGGACCCTTTTACAAGTTCGAGTGGAAAATAGCAGCGAAGAGCAAAGCAAAAAAGTCTGCGCGTGGGGAAATGAAGTGTTGGAAGAGAGTGGATGACGTTGTGTTTCTTTTTTTAATTTTCTCTCCGTTGAGTGGATGACGAAATCGCTTTACACGTGTAGATCTTCTTTACATACATACTACAGGCGGAGAGAAACGAATACAACACTACTACTACATAGGCCCTGGTTTGAGGTTTCACCAGACGTCTCCACCACGCGCTTTCTTTCACTCTTCACATCTAATCTGAGTCACCATTGAGAGTATTCACTATCTTTTATCTAGTCATCCCAAAAAAAATATAATACCGCAAATAATTACACAGCTTCTTTTGTAACAACTATGATAATGTTGAAATGTGAATAGTGACTATCGCGCATCATAGTCACTCCACAAGTATAAATATTTGTAGAGTGTGGGGAGACAAGGGTCGGATTCAAGTTTTCAAGAGGAACTTCACATACATATATACTTAAATTAGACTAAAATAGAAATTTTATCTTATATAAAAAAAAAATGTAAATAGTAAAAAAAATGGTGAGTCTAAGTAAAAGTTATAAGTAACTATTTATAGTTTGTCACGTCACAATTGTAATAAAAAATTGTGAAATAAATTGTGGTCATAGAAATAATCTAGTCACCAAGTCAGCACCAACGTAGCCCAGTAAAGATTTCATGGCATGAGTTTAAATTCCTGCTATGTTGCAACTCTTTATACTCGGAGGATGTTCATGTAATTCATAAGTGACTATGGTGTGGGGATTTAGTCTAAAAGTGATTAGAGTATTACTATAGTCACGTCAAGGTAGGAAAGTAACATCATTAGTTGTCCCCCTCTAGGTTTTTTTTAACAAAAAAAAAAAGAAAGAAAGAAAAAAAAATCACAAAATCAAAATTTTTTTTTTTTTTTTTTTTTTATTGAAAGAAAGAAAGGAGTTGCAAATGTGGTCATTATCCCCACAACACTTAAATTTCTGCGTTACATTATGATGTGGAATTATCTAAGAGCACTAACATCAGATGTGATAAATGTTAAATTTTTAACATTTAGCACTTCAGACACAAAAATTAAAAAATTTTAAAAAAAATGTCACCTTCATAAGAGCTATAATGCAATTCTAATAATTTTTTTTTTTTATTCAAACTCTCTCTCTCTCTCTCTTCCTGATTGTTGGGATTTAATTAATAATTATTCAAACTTTCTCTCTCTTATATCTCTTCAATGACACTGGGAGTAACAAAAAATAAAAAACTAAAAAAATATATTTAAATAAAGTGATAAAAAAATAAAATATATAATGTATGGTATATTATAAAATGATGTATTAAAATAGTAAAATAACTTCTTCTTTTTTTTGAAGAGAATAAAATAACTTTTTGATATGTCAAAATAACTTCTTCTTTTTTTAGATTGCCTAATACTAATGCACTAAACACTAATATTGCATTTTGCTTGCCATTATTTGAGTCTTAAACTCCTGAACCCACGAGCATACTATGTCACTTTGATTTCCGACCAATAGA
This sequence comes from Quercus parvula, assembly GCA_030820535.1. Taxonomy (NCBI): domain Eukaryota; kingdom Viridiplantae; phylum Streptophyta; class Magnoliopsida; order Fagales; family Fagaceae; genus Quercus; species Quercus parvula. The sequence goes on from JAUAME010000003.1 coordinate 52,931,929, forward strand.
CTAGCTTCCTACATGGTCACGTCCATTGAATTTCATAACAAAATATCTTATTCACAAAGTTTTCTTTATATAATTTTCTCATCTTTTTTTAATAAGATCATGCGTAGTTTATGTTTTTTTTTAGCTTAATATTTGATCTGTACTTCATTCAACCACATAATATTAAAATCTTTTGAGGGAGAGTTGAAGAAAGCCCACAGAATAGCTTGCAATTGGGACCTTTGCACGTTGCTGATTCGTACTATAATGTCATCACCTCCACTCTATGTGTATTATTCGTTGCTCCTGAATTTAGTGGAGGTCACCTTAAAGGGGGACATGACCCCAAAATTTTGTAAAGTTGTTAAATAAGTAAATAATTGTTTTTTATACAGTTGGTCTCAACAAATGTTAAATTTTTTTATCATCGGACTCTGTTGGTGCAATGGTTACTTCACAAGTATAAGTGTTTGTAGAGTGTGAGAGGTAAGAGCTGAAGTTCAAGTCTCCAAGAAAAAGTTTTATACACACATACACTTAAATTATGCTAGAGTAAAATTTCTATCTTGTATTAAAAAAAAATTTAATTTTTTTCACCTATATATAACATCCAATCCCAATTAAAAAATATCAAAATTATGTTATTTTTTAAATAGTTAATGGTAATTGGTAACTCTTCTAAACTACATTGAAAACAAATGGAAGTTATAGAATTGAAATGAAAGAAAAAAAAATTCAAAAGTTATAAAACTAAATTGAATTTTAGGTAAAGTTTGATGATGTAATTTTTAAATTAGCATTAGAATGATAATTGATTTTATTTTAAATTTACCAAAACTTGGTAATAAAATTTTAGTAGAAATAGAATTTTAATTTTTTAGTACTTAGGTAATAGAGCTTTATATAAGGTAAATTATATTGGTAATTAATAAAGTACTTGTTAATTTAGCAATAGAGTTTAATCTAAAGTGAACTATGTTAATTATGGGTGTCCACCAAACCGCATAAACCGTACAAACCGTCAAAATCGCACCAAAACCGCCCGCAAAATAGCATAACCGCACTACACCGCAAGTAATAGTGTACTACACCGCACCCTCTCTATATATTAATATTTTTAATTATTTTTAATATTAAATATATTATTAATAGTTTAATAACCCAAGTTTTCAACAACAAAAAAATTTTGATAACCCTAGCAAGTGTTGATTAAGAAAGCCAACCCAAAATAAAGAAAACTAGCTCAATAGTTTAAAACTTGGACCAAAATAAATGGAAAAATTAGTTTTGGGCTAGGTAGAAAAAGCCCAAAATTTGAAATATATACCAATTTCAAATCATTCAAACCGCATCTTATACACCGCACCGCATATGTGATTGCAAAAATAAGGTGCGGTGCGGTTATGGTTTTGGCTAAATTTTAAACCGCACCGCGCCACACCGCACATGTGACCGCAAAAATAAGGTGCGGTGTAAATATGGTTTTAGTTAAACCGCACCGCAAAGTACGGTACTAAAAATGACCCAAAACCGAACCGCACCGCACCATGAACACCCCTAATAATTAATAATTTGTGTGACGAAAGCTTATAATACGACGTGTAATGCATGCATTGATTTACCTGACACGACAACACATTTTAAGACACCAAATTTTATTATATAATATATGATTTTTTTTTATGTAATTTGAGATATCCAAAGCAAAATTAAATACGATAAAAAAAATCTATTTAAAAAATAATTATTATTATTTTTGTGGATAATTTAATAGTTGGAACAACTTGGAAGATAGGAGATTTAAATATTTGACATCTCTCTTGGAAACGCAAAAAAAAAAAAAAAAAAAAAAAAGCACAAATAATTTGATTTTAAGATTTCAAACATATGTTAAGGAGCTTCCTTCATCTATCTCTTCCCTACCCTTGGATTAAATCCCAAACAAAATAAGTGAGAAATAATTAACAATATAAAATGATGTGTATCCAAGTGAGAATGAAGTAGTAAGTATTGGTGCAAACACAATAATAATAGAAATAACATAAAGAAAAATTGAATAAAATATTTCTAAGTATTATTGATTTGAGAAAAGATACACAACACCGCTTGGACTAAGGCACTACATTCGTTTTCTTTAAGGAGATTCAAACACTAGATTGACTAATCTTTATAAGCAGTGCAAACCTTCTCTAACTTACCTCATTGCTTCACCTCCTTCTTGCGCATGTATCTAGCCTAGTATCTACTACAATAAATTTCAACCCATTATTCACCACACTTAGAAAAATATAAGAGAGTCTATATTATTTTCAATGTGGAATTAAACATTTCACTAACTCTTATCCTCCATATTAACTCTCATATCTTTATATTTATGTTGTCTTATTTATCTATTTTAATTATATAATATTAAAGAAAAATGATATATCTATAACCTTTTCTCAATACTTTCACAACAAATCTTATATAACATATTGTTCCTTGCTATTACTAGTGAGCAAGAAATTAATTTTAACGGTGAATTCAAATTAAAAACCTGTAACAACCTGCTACATAAAAATTGTTGTAAAAATATTATAGACGTAACATTTCTTAATATAAAATGCTACAACAACAGTAAGATTTAAGAATAGATCTAAGTTTACAAGCTGCTACCCTTATAGGCTTTTACTGTGTTTTCATTTAGAGTTAGTAGCAAAAACTACAAATATTTTAGGCTTAATTTACATATATCTTGCCAACCATCTGCCAACCATCAGATCCAAGTCCAAGCTAAATTGTCTTAATCTATGACAAGTAGCCAGACTTGTCCAGCCCACATAATGACATAATGGCCGAGTCGTATATTTTAAGTACATCATCATGGGCTTTACCATTTCCGTACGTTGAAATCTGTGGGCCTTGCAGTTTTGGTCTCATCCTTTTGAATTGCATTGAAAACCATGTAAAGATTTAAAACGATAATTATTTTTCCACCCTCATGCAGACCAACTAATAGATTATTTTGATATCATAAACGATTTTGCAATAGCAAGTGTTAGTTCATAAGGCAAACAATGTAGATTCATAATTTATTGTTTATTTTATACTGAACAGTAATTGCTTATCTCCAAATAGCGGTATTCAGGTGGTGAGCTCATTGGTCTGGGGCTTAACGTAAATCCGAAAATCCCATATTTAATTCACCACACTTTTAGTCAATGGGATTTCCGGAATATCTCATATTATATTTATCAATTATCATACCATAAAAGCCTAATTACCTTATTACCAGGTTAGAGATTGAGGTTCAAAGTGCAATAGAATAGTTGTTTTATAAAATTTAATTTTTGTCTAAAAATTTCCCGTATCTAATTTAGTGTACTTTTGGGTACCTAATTTAATTCGAATTTTCTTTTAAAAGCAATATTATACCCAAAAAAAATTACAGAAATGATGTGGTCACTTATAATATATGCCAAATGCATTGTGTTATCATGTATCACTAGGGAGAAGGATGGGGAGGGGTTGACAGTTTCCTATTTTTAATTTGATTTAAGCTGTAATTGGGACACTTTTAATGGAAAAGGATCTTAGTCCCACGGGATGTAAATAAACTTTGTTCTTATACTTTTTTTTTTTTTTTAGGGAAACTTTATTCTTATACTTTAAGTGTGCTTCACTGCAAATTGGGAATCATGAATAATTACTCTAAAAAAATGCTAGGGCCACTTCAATAATTAGCTAAAGGTATGTTTGGGGCTCAAATGATTTGAACAAATTAGACATGCTAGAAAGTCCGATGGATTGGTGAAGATTAGCCAACAAAAGGTGTAAAATTTTATGTTGCAATCATTTGTCATATGTTGAACCTTGCATATTCAAAATTGGGCATTGATTTGTGGGGGCCTTGATTCATAATTAGTACAAAATTGGGCACGTAAAAGCTTTCATACTTTCAGTTGTTATTGCCATTCTTGATTCTCCCAATATGATAGCCCATTTATTTGTACTGATTTTAGTTTAAATAGCAACACAAGTATGGATGCGGTTTATAAGGTACATTGATGACCTTTTCCAATCTTTGATTGCCTTTATGGAGGCTCCTATTTTATAGTTTAGTTTCGTTTCAAAAAGGGGTATGGGCTCATTCTGCTTCAACAAAGAAGACTTATATCCTTTTGATGCTGACAATGATGAACTACATGATGTTGATTATTGAAGGAAATGCTAAATAACAACTAAAACAATAGATAGACTAACGTATGAGATAACTGAGAAATTCAAATGTCTATGATTCTAATAAAATCGAAGTACTAAACATAAAGGAAAGGGTAACAATTATAAAGGAAGAATGATTTGCTTGAGGAAAAGAAATTTTATTTTGAATATTTCTATTTACCTAGATTGATTTAACTCGCCATCATTATTCAACACTGCATTTTGTTGAATGTTTGGAAGTAGGGGAGAAAGAGAAGAAAAAGAAAATTATTTGATTTTCTCTGTCTGGTTTGTAAAGAGAAGATAAATGGAAGGGTAAAATATCATTTTTGTTCATAAACTATCACAAAATTTCGTTTTTCATGCTTGAACTTTCAAAATACCACATCAACACTCCGTCAAGTCACATAAGACATAAACTTACGAAAATAGACAAAGGAGCAAAAATAAAACATTTTGCAAAGTTTAGAGACAACCCCACTATCGCCCCTCTCGATTTTTCGAACAAGACAACCATCATGATGGGAAGAAAGTAAAACATAGTTGCGACAACCTATCACATACCAATATAAAATACAAAGTTGTGGCACTTTTTCTAATGTTTGCTGCTTTCCATAGGAGAGAATTATGTGCGACATATCCAATGCTAAATTGATAACCTTTGTATAAATTAAGAAAAATTCTTTAGATTAAAAAAAAAAAAAAAAACAATGTTGTTGACAATTATTTGTCTATTCAGAATAATCCTTCGAATATTCTGTTCTTGGATTAATGATCCGAGCGTCACATAAGACATAAATTAACGAAAAATAGACAAAGGGACAAAAATAAAACGTTTTGCAAAGTTTCGGTACGAAAATTGAACTTCTGAAAATTTAGAGACGAAAAATAAACTTTTGTAATAATTTAGAAACGAAAATTATATTTTACTCTAAATGGAAAGAAAAATATGTGTTTTTACTTAAATGTCCCCAACGAAGTAGAGAGAGTGTGCATGCTTGCTTGTTGGCAAAAACATAATTTTGTAGGTCATAATGGTGGCAAGACAACTATAGCTTTTTTTAGTTACATTTATCTCCATTTCCATCCAATTTAGCAGATGACCTAGACATGTTTCTCCTAATTTTCACTTCTTTTCTCTTTCATTAAACCACCAACCGAACACAAGAACTTGATCTTTCCACCAACATTTCCTTTCTCTTTCTCTCATCTTTCATCCATTTCAAGTAAAAGAGTGTAAAAGTTTGAGAGTTTTTTGCCTTTTTTCCATGTTGTCAAAGAAATCTTCATTTATTTACGTTGTGGTGTGACACCATCTTTTGAATTGATGGGACTAGTTTGTTAGCATTAAAATCGATTGATTTATTCAGCAAAAAAAAAAAAAAAAAATCTATTGATTTTCTTTGAAGGGATCTAACTCTCTAAAGCCATGAACTTAATAAATAGTCTACAATCTCCTCTCAACTAATAACCGTCATTATCCTTGGGTGAAAATGGAAACAAAAAAATAAAACAAAAAAATAAAAAGTAAAAAAAAAAAAAAAAAACAGATCCCATCATTCAAGTAAGTAAAAAAAGAAAAGAAAAAGTAAACTGTCATGAAAATCTTATCCATCCCAAAAAGGTTTTGTGTGAGAACTTTGAGCGGTGTACTTCGCCGAACTGATTCTCAGTCACATGAGACAAAGTTAACAACTTTAATACAAGGGCCAGAATCGTTATTTTAGCCCCAACACATTACCCATTTCCTCATCATTCATTTCTTCTACAATAACCACAAAAGAATCATCTTCCAATAACACTTCGCCACGTCAGCAACACCTCACAAATTTCCACGTGGCAAAGATTCAAACACCCATCTCACAAAAACATACAACTCTATTCCACAGAGGATAAACTCTCTTCAAGCCCATAGTACAACCATCCATGTCCTGTCATAAAAAAATCCCAGAAATCCAGAGAGAAAACAACTCACAAAACTTACAAATTTTGGAGTTTTGGGGTTCTTTCAATTCTGTATATTTATTAGGATTTCAAATTCTAGATAGACCCAAACAAAAACTCAAGCCTTTAATGTCAACCACAACCCCATCAACAACAAAAACAAAAACAAAAAAAACAAATAATAATAATAATAACAACAATAAATGTCACATTCACCAAACCCTAATGACCAAAATGACCAAAACCCAGACCCATCATCATTCCAATCAAGGAGATCAAGATCTCTTAGCCTCCCAGAATTTTTCTTCAAGGAACAAGCTCTCAAGCATGTTATTCTCAAGATGCATCATCATCATCATCACAATCAAAACCAAAACAATCATAACAGTCATAGCAATCACAACCGTCATATCTCTCTGTCACCAACCCCATCTCCACCTTCATCTCCCGACCCCACAACCTCATCTTCAACAACCGATCTCACCGCTCTTGCTGTAGACCCGCCCGCACCGAATCCGACCTCCCTCCTCTCCGACCACCTCCTCAACCTTATTTTCTCCAAACTCCCTGTCTCCCAATACTCTTCCAATTCCTTAGTCTGCAGGCGCTGGTTGTACCTTCACGGCCGCTTGGTACAATCCTTGAAGCTGTTCGATTGGTCGTTTCTCGATTCGGGTCGGCTCTTCCACCGGTTCCCGAATCTCTCCGATGTCGATATCGTCCACGCTTGTATTCGGTTGCCCAGAAACGCGGGCATTATCGTGACCCGGAAGTACTTCTCGGTTCACCTCGACTCGAGCCTCTCCAGAGACCGGTTCGTCGGGGAGGACGACTTGTTGCCGAGCCGGGTCATCGACTCGGGTCTCAAATCGCTGGCCGAGTCGTACCCGAATCTGCGGAGGCTGGTCGTTATCGGAGCCAGCGAAGATGGGTTGTCGAGTGTGGCGAAGGAGTGCCAGATATTGCAGGAGTTGGACGTCATTGCTTGTGGGGATTTGAGTTTGAAAGGGATTTCGGGTTGTGTGAATTTGCAAATCGTGAAATTGATCGGTTTCGTTGATGGGTTTTTCGGGTCGGTGGTGTCGGATATCGGGTTAACCATATTAGCTCAGGGTTGTAGGAGGCTAGTGAGGCTGGAGCTTTGTGGTTGTGAAGGGAGTTATGATGGGATTAAGGCTATTGGGCAATGCTGCCAAATGCTTGAGGAATTGACTCTGAGTGATCATAAAATGGATGGAGGCTGGTTGGCTGCGGTTTCGTTTTGTGGGAATTTGAAGATTTTGGAGCTGCAGTCTTGTAAGGGTAGTATTGATTCTTGTCCTGGACCGGACGAGCATGTGGGGTCCTGCCCGGCTTTAGAAGCGTTGCATTTGCAGCGGTGTCAAATGCGGGATAAGCAGGCGGTGAGAGCATTGTTTTTGGTTTGTAGGGGTGTGAGGGAGATTGTGTTGCAGGATTGTTATGGTTTGGAGAATGAGGTTTTCGGATTGGCCACTGTTTGTAGGTATGAGCCTTTTTGTCATTGTTCTTGTTTTTGCAATATTTATAATATCTATTAGTAGTAGAGGAAAATCAGAGAATGAATGAGATAACTTGAAAATTTAATTACTAGTTGATGTTTATAGTTTTGGTGTGCAAATTTAATGCTAGTATGCAGTTCATGTTCAATGTGTTTTCAATGTATGGTGATTGCCCTTGGTTTTTTAGTTGATAGGAAAGTATTAGTAGTGTAAAATTCATGAAGTTGTTGCATTAATTTAGATGCTGTATGCTCTTTAAGCGTGAAATAGATGTACAAAAGGGAACATGAAAGTTGAAAAAGTTAAGTTAATGCCTAATGGTGCTCAACAGTTTCTCCTATGCCACCTAAAAGAAAGAGTCCTTCCTTTGGGAAATGTTATTGCTTTACAGCCCCGGTGAGACTATGAGAGACATAATTCAGGGTGTCCACCAATACCTTCTCCCCTTTAGTTTTGTTTATAACCCATTCAGTCAATTTATTATTCAACTTAGAAGAAAATTAAAGCAATATTTCTCAAGTGACCTAGCTATTACTGTTTCAAACAAAATTGAAAATGAGACTCTTTGATAAAATTCTGCTTTCAAAGAAATAAAGTGCAATGAGAGTTTATGCGTCGCTAAGGAGGTTAAAATGTGACTCAATCCTTAAACTGAGAAACCAAGATAATGAGATCAACTGTAACAAAAGTTAGTTATTACTTATTACTTATTAGGTGTTCTGGCTTATTAATATGAAAGATTTTTAGTGAGCTCAAACATCTCTTTATATCCAGAGCTTGTTTATTAAAATCCCAACAAGTGCAGTATATTACTCTATGACCTGGAGAGCACCAATATGCTTCAAAACTGAAGATTAAATACTTTTTGGAAAGTCACTAATATGATCCTTGAACCAAGACTTTACCTCTTATCTTGGGTAACACTTGTCTTTTCTTTTTCTTTTTTGGAACATCAATAGTTGGGAGTGGGGGATTTAAGTCCTAGATGTCTCCATTGGAAACTTCAGGAGATGTCAATTGAGCTGCTAGGCTCTTCTCACTTGTCTTTTCTTTATTTCTTTTTATGATGATGTACCAATTTCTTTAAAGAAATTAAAGGAAAAAAAATTGTTTGATGTTATCCTTCCAGTGGTTTTATCATAAAGCAAGTTTGTATCTTTCAAAGAATATATGAAAGATTGGTATGAACCAATGTTGAATGCAAACATCTTATTGTCACGATATCACTACACTTGGAAAGGTAATTGGTAAAGATCAAGGACCTTCATTCCCCATGAATGCTATAAATAAAAGAGATGCAGTAATTTATTTTTTAAGAATAATGAAATTGACTTAGTAAGTAAATAAATAATTGTGCCAGTGAGCTCTAGTGCACATGGCATCTCCTCCCCTCATAAAAGCAAGGTGGAGGTTGAGGTCTTGAGTTCAATACCTATAGGATGCATATGTAATTACCAGCATAAAAAAGTACATAAGTTATTTTTTCTCATAAGTTTGCTTAAAAAGTGCATCATTTTGTTGTCTCCATGCTTTTGAGGATCCTTTTAAATCAGGTAACTAGTGGACTATAAATTAGTAATCTATAAGATAATCATCAATTTGAATTCATAAAATGATGTGTAGCTGTGAAGGTCCTGAGAATTGTTTCTAGTTATTACAAATGGAGAAATATGTTTAGAGTTGTTGGACCATTGAAAGGCTGCTGGCAATTGATTTGAGATTTATATATCACCTGGTACTAAATATTTACTTCTTGGAAAGTTCTAATTCATGTGGATAAAGAATACATTTTCTGGCAAATGAGTGGTCTTTGAACCAAAATGGGATCCCCTCACCCCCAACCCCACAAAAAGAACCAAAAAAAAAAAAAGAGGGAGGGTGAGTCAGGTCAATCCACTACAGAAGCTTGATTTATATTACCTATCAAGACGAAGAAAGAAAGATACATTCCCCATTAATCAATACTTGAACTAGAAGTTAAATCAGTCTGTCTAAATGCTATCCTGTATGGATAATGAAGAAATGGTATTAGTGAGTCAGTGACAGTTTCACAGCAATCCATATTTTCTTGTAATGGTATTAGCGACCTTTGGAAATTTTTAGTTTTCCTGTGGTATTTTTCTACTGGCATAGCTGCTTTTTATGAATATATATGGCTTTTTTCTTGGTTGCCCTATATATACCAAGTTTTCTTGTGAGTTTTATGATTTATGCTCTTCATCTTCTAACTATGAAGAGTTCTTGGTTTGAGGCATAAATAAAGCCCACGCAAACTTGTCAAATAGGGCCTTTACATTCATGAATATCAGCTCCTCTTTGTATTTGTGCTCATCCATCAATTGTTGCATTTCAAAATGTGTACTTTTACCATGGCTAATTGATTACTTCGTATATACATTTTAATACAGTGTCTAATAAGGAAAGTAATATTTGGAATCTTGTATATTATAGAGGAATATTGTTGATTGAAGTTTTGAATGACTGTTTTCTTTTTTACTCTCCTAGGAGGGTGAGGCAGCTTTCATTGGAAGGATGCTCATTGCTGACAGTGGAAGGTTTGGAGTCGGTAATCCTTTCTTGGAAGGATCTTCAAAGACTTAGAGTAGTTTCATGTAACAAAATAATGGACAGTGCAGTGACTCCCGCCCTCGCAACCTTGTTCTCTGTACTAAAAGAATTAAAATGGAGTCCAGATTCTAGATCTCTCCTCTCATCAAGTCTTGCTGAGACTGATTTGAGAAAGAAAGGTGGTCGATTTTTCAAGAGTTATAAGGGTTGAACTTGCTAATATTTCTTAGAATACATGCTTTAGTTCAGTGCAATTCAGGTGAATTACATGGCAGCTCCGTAATGATTTAGCAAATACACATACTCCGTAGTACATTGTAGACTTGTAGTCATTATCTTGTCTAATTTGGAGGCTTACCATCATAATAGAGAGGATGATTCGCATTCTTGCCTCCAGTGCCATGCCAAAGGGAGCATTTCTTTTGAAGCGTTGTAATCCCTCTCAACTTTAATTGTACATGGAGTAATCAGCTTGACCAAGTTTTGGTGTCAAGCTAAAGTTATAATGTTGTAATTTTGTGCCCATTACGGCTTCTTTAATGTTCAACAAAGTTAGATATGCTAATTTTGATATTTTGAGTAGTTGCAGTGTTGCACCGACTTGCTAGGCATTAGCATAAGCAAAGACATTATTACAGTTTGTGACTTCTTTTTCACATCTGGATATGTAACATTTATTCTTCTACAAGATATAGTGAAAAACTTTCTGCAGTTTAAATATGCGGAGGTTCCTACTTTCTTTCATTGGTTTTCCTTGTGAAATTATTTTCTTCATGTTTCAAGTGCCAATTTAAAATTTTGCTTAGAATTTGATTTTCTACGAAGGGGAGCATGTCTTTGCAAAAGATGAGCAACTAAAAAGTCCCAAGTTGTATTGGCATATCTATCTGTTTCACTTTTTCCATCATTGCAACTTGGAAACAACACCCTTGTACATTTACTTTTCTCCCGAGTTATTGTCTTTATTGATTTAGAATATCACATGCAGTGAAAGACAGCTAATGTTGCCAGAGTTGGATTCTTGTCTGTCTAGATGAGCTGAGTGAGATTCACGAGTATTCTTATCCTTCAGGTCTTTTTATTGTCGTTGTGTGTCATCAGTGAAAGCTTTTCAAGAGAATAGTGGGAGTTTGGAAATAAATAGTTCCACAAGTATGGTCCGCTGCTATTTGATGCCAAGCTTGTTGATGAAGTGAGCTCATAAAGCAACTCATTGAAAAGCTTTTAACTCAAATGATAACTCCTCTTATATGAATAAGGAGATGGAGGGTGAGTCATGATCTCAGACTCGCCAAGTAGGTGTGTAATATACAATATTTTTTTTCTCAAAAAAATATCATTTTAAATGATAAGTTCTATTGCTCATTAGGGGTATTTGGATAATTTAAAAAAATAAAAAATAAAATAGATAGTTACAATCTGTTTGCTAACTTTACAGTTCAAATCATTTCTCCCTCAATCTCCAACTCTCTTAGCACTTTGTACATGGAAATGTGCCAATTAAGTTACAAAACTTTTGGCATTTGAATAATTAATTAGTGCTGAACAATGCAAGTTGAATTTAAAAGTGAGTACGTTAAAATGTTAAACAACAAAAAATAGTTTGTTCAATTAAATTTTGTCTATAAATATAGCTACGCCAATGTTGATGTTTATTAACATTATGACGATTTTATATGGAAATCAAATTTTTTGAGAACATATATTATATAGCTCAAGTAAAGAAAGAGTAAATTACTCCAACTATTAACTAAGGCTAGGGTTGTCCAACCCACCCGTGGACCCAACCCACCCGCCTAAAACAACCGAGCCAACCCGAAAATTGCTCGATCCAAATCCTGTGACAGTCAATAGCGGTTTCTGACCTCCAAAACCCGATTCCGGTGGGTTGATTGGCGAGTCGTTGCATCAAAACCCGATTTTATCCGAGTCAACCGATCTCCACCACCAAAAGGCTACTATTCTCCACCATATGAGGAATTCCTCCACTAGATCTTGCTAGAATGTGAATGAATTATGTGACTAAGAATTATGAGATCCATCGAGATCTTGTGTAGATCCAGTAAGATCTCACCAAATTCAAAGGATTTCAACTAAATCCAGCCGGATTTCACCCAGATCCACCAAATTTTTAGCAAGATCTCAAACTTGACTCCCACCGAGATTGACCACCATCCGATGCAAATCCAATCCGACCCAACTCCTTCACCAATCAGCAACGGGTCTGGAAAATCTCCACCCAATTTGGTCAGGTTAGTTACTGGTTAGGTACAAACTCGACCAAGACCGACCCATAAACACCCATAATTAGGGTTATGTAGAATACTTGCCCAACCCACCTCCGACCGGCCCGACCCACGCAAGCACCTTAGGTGAGTAGTTTGGGTTGACAGGTTGTGTCAACATGCCACAACTCGTCTTGACCGATTCATATATATATATATATATATAAAAGCTCATGGTTAGAAATAGGACTTGTCTACGCCTAATAATCAAAAAAATCTAAACAGTGAAACCTTCGACTTACCTACCACCTACTCTATTTATTCACTTCAGCCGTATACTCTCAATCTCTCTTTGTTAACCTTTCTCAAGTCTTTTCTTTTTATTCCTTCAATTTTCACCTTCCATCAACTGCACATACGATTCTAGGCAACCATAAAAGGTAGTTCCTTTTATGTCTTGTCTTGTTTAATGTTTGCGTTTATTTTTTTATGGAGCATGCTGTTTGTCCTCTTGATTTAGTACCCATATCAGTGTACATGAGTTATTTATTGGGTCTACATCTACAAAAATTTTTGTATGCACGAGTTATGTATTTGAATATAGTTTATTATTTTTATGGTAGTTTGAGTGTTGCTAATAAAAAATTATATAGTATGTGATTTTTTTTTTTAAATAAAAGAACAATGTTATTGTTGACCCACCCAACTTGCTGAGTTGAAATTGCCAAGATTTTCAACCAATCCACTAGATTTAAACTTTGGTGAGTTGGCGGCAGATTAAAATTTTCCCAACTCGCTAATGACGGATTAGATAAAAATATTGTCCTTTACCCGCTCAATATGACCCATGCACACCCCTCCTTTAACTAACACTCAATAATTCAAATTTTCACTTCAAAATTTAAGTAAAATAAAAAACTTAAAAAAAAACACACTCACAAAGAAGAGGGAATGCCATTCTAACACAAAAATATACTACAAATTCCACTCACAAGTTTTCCATTTAATACTCTAAAACTTGAATTAAAATAAAATTATTAAGGAATTTTTTTTTTTCAAAAAAAGAAGGAAAAACAAAAAACTTAGTCATTTCATTTGTACCACAATTTATGTAGTAAACTGTAAGTAGTTGTTATTATTTTCACCTGAACTCACTAGTTTTTCTCTATCACTCACAGCTTGCAACGTTAAAGTTGTAGCAAACCATCATACAAAAATTAAAAAACCACAATTATATTATGTGATAAACTATAATTAATTATCTGTTACTTTCATCTAGATCCATCACTTTTTATCCATCATTCATAATATGCCAAATGGACAATTTCAACAAAAATTGTGGTACTTTTTTGTGTTCCTAAAATTTTTGCATAAAAATTGTAGTCCTAGATTTTCTCTAATACAAAGAAAGTAGTTTATAATTTTTTTTTTTTTTTTAAATATATTGCAGCTCCGGAGCCGAGTTTGATTGTTTCCTTGTTTGTCTGGGTCAGAAAAAAACGGAGGATTATTAAAGTCAAAGATGTTTTTAAAACAAAAAACAAAATTATGACATGGCGAAATCTGATTGGTTGAGTAGGCGTGGAAAGTCTTAGAATTTCCCACAAGGACATAAACCACGTGTACTCTCCAAACTACAAAACCCCCCGAAACCAGCTTCGTATGTTTTTACGTATTAAAACTCAAACGAGTTTCTCTGTATAAACAAATCCTAGAGAGTCTTCTTTCATTCCCGAACCACTTTCTAAGATCTTCAAAAAAACACCGGCGAGTTCTCAATCACCGAGTCGACTCAGGCGAGTTCAGACCCCTTTTTCTCTCTTTCCTTCAATTTTTTGATATTCAATTTCCGAGATCTCCGATTATTTGATTCATAATTCTGGATCTATTGCATGCAATTTTCAATTTCACGATCTGGGTCTTAGGGTTTTGTTTTTATTCTTGAATTCTCAGATCTGATACGTCTGGTTAGATTTAGGAGATTTAGGGTTTCTGAGTAGCTTCATTTGAATGTTTTTATGCTCAATTTTGTTGTGTTTTTTGGTTTTTGGGGTATATTCTAGTGTTTAAATGTGTGTGTGTTTTTTTTTTTGGGTTTTTTCTTGATGAATTCATTTGTAATTCCAATTGTGCTTGATTTGAATATTTGTTTTTATGCTTTGGTTCTGTGCGAAGTTTGGGAAAATTTGCTTGATTGGAGAAAAGAAATTAGTTTTGTGAGCATATTGGTATTGTATATATCATATGCTGTCGAATTGTGTGTTTTCGTGATGGGGTTTCGTTGTGAGCGAGGTTAAAGTAGTCTAAGAGACGAGGCGATATTTAGTGTTTTTGAAAAATCACATTGCTGCATGCATTTGAAATATTAGTTTTTTTTTTTTTTCCTGAGCCAGAGTTGGGTGTAAAGTGCAGATCAAGGCAGTGTTGAAACTCGTGAAGGAATATAATCATAAGCTTGTACGCCCCAATAGGGGTGTATTGCCTCTAGTCACATAGGAATGTATGAGGTTTTACTTCATTTGATTGCCAGAATTATGTGAGTATTGAGTGGTAGTGGTATTAGGTTGAGGAGTTTAAGGTTTGGGGGTCAGATTGTTTTTGACTATTTGAAGCGGATGCACGCTGTGGATCTTGTTTTCTTTTGTGCAGTCCAGGGTTATTTTTTAAAATATAACAGGAACCATCTTCTGGGCTGATCTGAATTCAATAATAAATTACAACTACTTCGGAGACAGTGTTACTTTTGATACAACATATATAGAATGAATTGTTACTGAGTCCCCTTTGCTCCATTTACAGGGTGGAACCATCATGTCCAGTAATGCTTCTTCTTGTTGACATTATTTTCTTAGTTTCTCATGTGGTTTTTTTTGGGGAAGATTTGCTTTTATTGGACTTTGAAAAAAAAATGGAAATGATACAATGTCTTCTCGTCTGAATCTTTCCTGCCTGCTTAGTTTGAGTTGAGTTTTTGAATATTTATTGCTGCCTGTTTGAAATGTTGAGCATTCCATGGTTGAATGTATGCATCAAATTTTAGAGAGTAATACTAGTATCTCCAAGAATTAATAGTAAATGTGTAAAGAATGGTGGTAAACCTTTAAAATGAAGTTATCGATATCGATTGTGTGGTATTACATGTTTTAAAGTTGCCAAAACTCTTGGCAATGAGCTCTAGCTCAAATGGCAGTTCATTCTCTCGGGTGGAGGGTGAGATCATGTGTAACTTGCCTATTAAAAAAAGATGCCAAATATGAGAAGAAATGCCATAATACAAGCTCTAGCTCAAATGGCACTTTCTTCCCTTGTAAAAGCAAGGTGAAGTTTGAGGTCATGGGTTAAAGACTCATTAAGTGATTGTGTAACCTTACCAATTGAATAATAATAAGAATAATAATAATAATGCTTTGGAAATCTTTTATATTACATAATTTGCAGTTCTATTTGTGAGATATTGAAGTTTTTCTCTAAATTTTTTTGAATGGCTATTGCAGAAATGGCTTTGGGTGGAACAGCTCCCCCAAGGGGAAGTGCAGCAGCTACTGCAAGCATGCGTAGGAGGAGGCCGACAAGTGGTGGTGCCTCTGGAGGGGCAGCCGGGACTATGCTCCAGTTTTACACAGATGATGCCCCAGGACTCAAGATCTCACCCAATGTTGTTCTTGTCATGAGCATTGGCTTCATAGCCTTTGTTGCCATTCTTCATGTGATGGGTAAGCTGTACTTCGTGCGTAAAGAGGCTTAGAAGAGTACTTACGAGAGGATACTGTCCAATGTGGTGAATTTTTGGTTTTGAATGAATTTATTTTGGGTTTCAAATGAATAAGCAAATTTTTAAATTATGAAAGATAGACTTTAATTTGTAGACTCTTAATGGTTTAAACAGCTGTAGTTTATCTTTGTTTCTGTTAATTAGAGAGAGTTGCAGCAGGTTGTTATGTTTCTCTGCACTTTTTCTTGTTTTAGCACTTATTACTTTAAGATTCTTCTTTTCTTTCAGAATGAGAATATAGTCATTGGAATTTGAAAAGCATTACTGCTGTTGGAATGTGTGTATGTGTGTGTGTGTGTGCAGAGTTTAGGACCATAGTTGGGGAGATGAGCATTATGACTTATGAGTATTTCTTATTGGATAATTGCACGATCTTAGATAAAAGCTGAAGCATATCTTCCGGTTGTGTTTGAATATTTGACCTTTAATGGCCGGCGTTAGGTTACCTGGAAAACTGCTCTGGCCACCAGCTAGCATGATCTCATTTCTGCCTTTTCTGTGTCTGTCTTTCATGTATGCATACTGCTTGAACCTCATGGAAGTGTCTGTTCTACTGACCATGGATATCAATTGAAGCACTGAGTCATTTTATGTGAAACCTTTGACCTCATTCTCAAAAGTAATCCCAATATCCATTAGAATATGATCAAATGTGATTTCATGTATAATACTACTGCTGTTATGATATTTGAAGAATATGCTTCCTACTTTAAGTAGTTTTGAATGGTTGATTGCTAGAGTTCCTTCTTTTGTTAACCTCATTATTATCCCATCAAATAATAATAATAATAATAATAATAATAATAATAATAATAAAACCTCACTATTATGTCAAATGGGCTTTAAGGGAGAGCTACCTTGTTGGGTGATTGTTCTGCAATCTCTCTCTTTACTAGAAGACTTCGAAGATAAAATTCTCTGAATTAAAAACATAACAGATGAGCGGAATTAGATACAATACCGACGTTATTCTTTTACAATTTGTGTTTTTTTCTTTTTCTTTTTCGGTTTTTTGTTTCCCATGTGTTTGAGATTCCATTAAAAAGAAAAAGAAAAATCTAAATGTAACAGAAAGAATTGAGAAACTTTCTTTTTTGTTTCAGAAAAAAACAAAAAACGGTCGTTTTAGGTAAATTACATAAATGGTTTTTATCTTTTATATCATATGTCAATTTGGTTCTTAT
The DNA here is from genome assembly GCA_030820535.1 of Quercus parvula. Taxonomy (NCBI): domain Eukaryota; kingdom Viridiplantae; phylum Streptophyta; class Magnoliopsida; order Fagales; family Fagaceae; genus Quercus; species Quercus parvula. The sequence goes on from JAUAME010000003.1 coordinate 52,949,321, forward strand.
CTTTTTAATTGTGTCAATTTAGTCTCTAACATTTTAGTGTCGTGTCATTTTGATTCTTGCTGTTATCTTTTGGATGGAAAAGTCTGATGGGTCTAACAGAATAATATAAAATTTATTTACTAGCCTCATCAACTGCCAACTGTACAACTACTTCATATAAAAGGTAAATAAAATAAATAAATAAAAACTAAAATCCCTAACACTCTCTTTCTCATTAGAACCTCTACCTCACCCTCATTATCACTCTCACACTCCCTAACTCTCTCGGCGAAAACTAAAGTTGCAGATTACAAGGTCGAGCCGCGAGGGCCAGTGGTGAGGTCTTTCTCTCCTATGGCTGAAGGATCGGTTCCCCATATAGAGGAAATTAGATATGGGTTTTGTAGCAGAGAACAGCGTATATTTTACTGTGATTTGGTGAAGCGCTAAGATTGAAAATTAGATATGGGCTTTGTAGAAGAGAAGAATACAGATTTCACTGCAATCCTGTGCCCACCGCAATGTCAAAGAAATGGAAGGGTCTGTCTACAAATTTTTAACACAAACAAATAAAACAAAAAAGAGAGTGAAAAGTTCAATCCAAAATAGTCTGTTACCACCGTAACATCAATTTTTTATTATTGTTTTTTATGTATGGCACCGAAATTTGTAAAACAATCCAAAATCTTAATTTTTGGCTTTGAGGGAAACATTAATTATTTTCACTGTGTTGAATATGCCAGAGAATGGGAATGGCGAGTTTGGGTTGTGAATTTTGATGGCTTCATCACAGTCAGCAATGCCACCAGGTTGTCCGAAATTTTTTTTATAGGACGTGGCTGTACAGTTGGTAGACGATGTGACAGATAAATTAATTTTTTTTATTATTTTGTTTGACATGTTATGCTTTTTCATCCAATAGGATAACGACAGGGAGGAAAATAACACAACTCTAAAAGATTAGAGACTAAATTGATACAATTAAAATGTTATGGACCAAATTAACATATTGTGTAAAAGATAATGACTACTTATATAGTTTACTCTTCCTTTTAATGTGTTGGAAGTTTATGAAGGAATGAATGACAAGGAGAGCTATCCCAAAAAGAAAAAGAAAAAAACACGAAGAAAGAAATAATTTATTGACAATTAAACTTTGTATTTTTAATTCTTTTTGAAAAATAGAATTGTAAAAATGAATATTCGTTTTTATCTGAATTCCTATATGGAAATGAAAAACATCTCCCAACACTAGGAATGGTAATTTATAGCGAAATTTAATTCCTCAAAATCTTTTACAAGTTAAACAGGAGGTTGGTTCGTATGGTTTTGATTAATCCATCATCAATTCGCGAGTTGATTTCATTGGGAAATATATATATATATATATATATATATATATATATATATATATATATATATAAAATAATTCAAAAGGGAATCCAAAAATCGTGTGTGCCTTTGAGATAGGAAATATTGGCCCGTAAGGCCCAAGTAACAAAGGCAAAGTACAAGGGGTTTCGTAGAAAGGACCGGTAGCTCCAAATTTACCACAGCTGAGCGGCTACTAATGCTTACGATGACTCAGTCAACAAAAGTCCAAACTGGAAGGCCCAATTTACAGCCCAAGCCTGCAAAAGGGTCCAACACATCATAATTGATCCCAAGAAGGCAAGATTTGGTATAAAGGGGAGGGAAGACCCGAAATGTGGCTGTCTAGTGTCTACTAAACCTTTTGGGGTGATGTATTTGCAAGGAAAACACCCACACACCAACATGGTTAAGGGCAAGTTAGCCACAATGTGCATGTTAAGTACATGTACACACATATTTGAACTAATTGCCATAAACAAGTTCGCCTCCATAAGCATTCGTTATCCTCAACCACTCATTTTTTATTTACCAGAGTCAACCTATGAATTTTGCCATAACCTATCTTCCATAATCTATCATATTCACATTTAAAATAAAGAAACACTTTTCTTCCATTGACTACCCAAATACAAATCATTATCTAAGGGCTTTTGAATTCAACATGGATGAAGAGGCACTAAGAGTGTGTTTGTTTGGGTGTGAAATAAGACGGATAGAAAACTTTGAAGAGAAAATGGGAAGAAATTTTTTTTTGGAATGTGTTTGGTTGGGTGGAGATGAAGAAAAATAAATGGTAGGACCTGGATATTTTCTCTCCAGACTCACCAAAAAGTTCTCTCCCCAAAATGGGGAAAAAACTGAAGAAAGAAAATTAGGCTGTTTAATGGATGAAAATGTCCATGGGCAATTGTCTAGTTCCTTTCTTCTTCTTCTTCTTTTTTGTGCTTTCTTGGGCACGTTGTCTCTTCCTTTTTCTTTTTTTCTTTTTTCCCTTTCCTTTCCTAGATGTTGCCTCTTTTCTTTTCTTTTTTCCTTTTTTCTTTTTTTAATATCTTGGGCTGTGGGTGTGGTAGTTGTTTTGTTTTTCCCCCTTTTTTTTCTTTTTTTTTTTTGTTTAACTAGACATGATTTTTTTTGTGACATGATTTTTATTTTTTAATAAATTGGGTGATTGCTTCTTTTTCTTTTTCTTTTTTCACTTTTTTATTTTAATTGGCCATCATTTTTTTTTAAATGTATATGAGTAAATTTATACAAAATCAATTTTTCTATCCCTCCACTTTTTCACTCCCAACCAAACAAAAATGAACCCTAAAGGAAAAACAACCTCTAATTTTTATTACAAAAAAGAGATCTAATTAGCTTAGTGGCATCATCTCAATTCTCAACCACAACCCATAAGTTCGACAGTTGTATCCTTATATATTTAACCACATTCTATTGCCAAAAACCCAAGAAAAAACTTAAAATTCATGAACCTCGCGACATGCACAGTCGGTTCTCTATCTCCGCCACTAATCTCTCTTTTCCATGGGTTCTCCCTTGAAGTACAATGCTCATTTTGCTTATTATCATGTGTTTAATTATTTGGACTTTGGGCTTTAAAGTTTGTGCGCAGGCTAGTAGCGGTAGAATAGGTCCAAAGGCCCATTTTGTAAGAGTGCTAAGCTCGGTTGTCCACATGTTTTTAAAGCCCAAACTAGTGGTTATCTACATTTGTTGCGAGTATAAAAAGTTTCCAAGATACTCACTCTCAAGTGAAAAAAAAGAACTCTACAAAAAGTTTCAATTACAATTAGTAACTTAATAGATGATACGTCCTTACAAATTTTCTTTCATTATTAATATGTAACTTGAAAATAATTCCAATATTCAAAATTTTGCCATTGGCACATGTTAAGTGAGAGTTGAAAATATCCAGAGGGATTTTATAATATCTATAAGTAATCGGAATGTTTAAAAGAAACAAACATCTCTTAGTATACATCGTCAACACCCAATAGCATTAAGCAACAAAATTAACAACTAATATTGGAAAACACTCCCATTTAGCCATTTCTCCCCCCTAAAAATAAAAATAAAAAACAAATAAACAGATTTCCACCCTTAACAAAGAGACAGTTCTAAAAATGTAATTCTACAGCTACAAACTATTTTACAACATTTTTACAAACAGTTGTTGCAAATTTGAGTCCAAATATTACTTTTTCATTTACTAATAATCACTCGCCAAGTATAATTTTTTGTAAAATTGTGTATAGAATTTCAAGTTTCAAACTCTCGCTCAAAAAAGTTCTACAAAATGAAGAAAAAAAAAAATGTAACAATAAATAGAGCTTCACTTTTGCTCTGATAATAATTCTACGCCAGTACTTTCTTTTCTTTCTTTTCTTTTCTTTTTTTTTCTTTTTTTTAACTCTTTTAGAAAATAACACTAAACAGCATAACGAGTACTAAAAAATTAAAACAAAAAATTCTTCTACTTTCTCTTCCGAGCTAAGAGAACAAAAAGTAACCTTAGGACACAACTTTCTCCGCGTTTGATTGAATATAGAGTGTATCACTGTGACATAAAAGTAAAAATCTACTCTCTGAAATTTGTACGTTTGAGTGTTTTCTAATGTCCGACATCCCTGGCAGATGTTCCATTACAGAGCTCATCAAAGCTCAGCTGCCAACCATTCAAGAATCAGCACACGGTTGTTACTCTCAGTCTCACGAAATTGAAGACTGGCTATCAGAAACATTATTGAGTCCAACAGCAACAAGAACTGAAGGAATAGCAGCGACAACCCCACAACATTCATTCAAGATTCCCAAGAAAACGATGCTGGGAAAAGCCAGAACACAGAAAAAGTCCTGCCACCCATTCAGCGTGAGGAGCAGCACCACCATCAACTCCATGGCCATCTCTGACTCTGTGTACAACCACCATAATCAATCACATTTGGTTCATTATTCCTCAGACAGACCCTCAACGCAGTGTGATTCCTATGAAGGCTGTCCTTTGTGTGTTTGGAGCGTGGGGTCTCTCATGGCTGTTTTGCCAGATTCTCCATCACCCATTTGCAGTGGTTACTCCAGCCCACGAGACTCAAGAAACCAGGTATTCTTGCAAGAAAAGAAAAAAAAAAAAAAAAGGAGTAAAGTTAAGTGACTGTTTGACCTTGTGGGAAAGTCATTTTCTTTGATTGATTTCTCTGTTTCTTGTTTTGTATATGTATGGATTCTGTAAAAAAATTGATCAAATATGCCTACAGTATTGTTTGATGAACCGTTTTCAATCTTGCTACATTGATTTCTTGACATTTTCTTATTTAAAATTTCTCTCTTTTTTTTTTTTTTTTCTTTTCTTTTCAATGAATTATTGATTAGAAAATGCATGCCTTGCCTCATGCTTTTGAGCTCTTTCATATATCCAGTGCTCTCTCTCTCTCTCTCTCACACACAAACACACAGACATTTTTTGTATTAAGATTGATGATGAGAATCTGTTTTAATTCTCAGAGCTCCGACGTTGTGTCCTTTGATAGCAAGAGAGTTACTACTAGTACTGAAATAGATAAATGGATGGATAATTGCCGAACTCATTTTCAACGCCCCAACTTGGTGAAAGGTTATACTCTCTCTCTCTCTGCTTTGTCTTTAACTTGGTCTTCTTCCTTGCATCAAAATATTGTAAGCTCCTTCATTTTCTTGTTTGATGCAAGTAAAAAAGCAAAAAAAAAAAAAATAGCAGTTGAAAGTGTTGTTAATATAAGAAACTTTTTTTACAGCCGGTGATCATGAACTTTCCAGCCAGACTTTACCTCCAGTGGAAGAGGAGAGCGAAGTTCCTGAAGAGCTGAGCAATGTAGCATGTGGTAATAGCATACATGGAGCCTCTGAGGCTGATAGCCTGAACTATATTGAACAGCAAAGTTTGCTGACTCGCCTGAAACCTTACCATGCATTTTTAGATGATGTCAAGAGGCACAAGATTGATGCTGAGATAGAGGCATGGAAGAAAGCGAAATACCTCAAACTCATGAGCAAGTAAGAAAACACATCCTCTCTTATTCAAATATTTAACATAGACTTTAATTAAGCATGTTTTGGCAGGCTGGAAAGGAAGGAAGAAGATATAAATGATTGGGAATTCGAGAAGACCAAAAAGGCCAAGGAGGAGATGAAGAAATTTGAGGTGTGGAAAAATATTTGTTGAATGTTCTTTCTTGATAAGCACTTTAAATTTTGACATGATTTGAGTGCTATAACATAAAAATAAATAAATAAATAGTGAAAGCCTAAGCCCAAATACAGCTAATGGGATTTATTATTTGTTTTAAGGGTTGTATACAGCACCTCACTCACATGTGAGTACACCTCCCAAATGTGGAACTCACCCTTATATAAGAGGAGCAGTGTATGTAACTATTACACAAAGAGATCGCCTCATAACAAAAGACAAAACATGTAACTAGTAAGTTTAGAGAAGAGGGACACTATTTTTCATATCGGTTGACATAGCTAATTGGTATATAATAAAAGTAGTGTCAGTAATAGACTCAAGTAAAAATTATGTTACTCCAATCATAAAACGCCAAGTTGTGTACATGACATTACAATAAAAAACATGAAGAAAATGACCAAATCATTAAAGAAAATGGCAGCTTCTGTCAATGTGAGTACATAGTGAGTCAATGAAGTTGCTGCCAAGTGCAGTCTGAAGTGAGCAACATGCTGCCTGCTAGTCAGCTTTGAATGTATACTCAAGGTTACATTCACCCCTTTAAATGGCTAACTGGAAATTTATTGGACTTCTGGACATTTTGTGCTATTTGGAGTTGCAATAGAACAATGAGTGACAAATCCTAGTCTGAAGAAATAGGGGGCTTCAGATTCTGGATTTCGTGCTCGTCTAAAATGTAGTTGGAAAAAAGGAAGTGCCTGGATATACGACGCCACAAAGTCACAATCTTTTTTATTAAAAATCTCATCTTGTGTTATTATTTTCTGGCAGAACAAACTGGAGAGAAAACGTGCCCAGGCATTGAAGAAGACAGAGAGGAAAATAAACAGAGCCAAAGAAGTGGCAAACAAGAAGACAACAAAGGCAAGACGATCTACAATTGAGGAGATGACAGAAGTTTCAAAATTTTCTGGCAAGATCCAAGCCTCCAAAAGTTTACTATCGCTCAAGCATAGGAAGCTATGTTAGTTCACCTTCAATACATCTAGAAATTGTATGACAATTACACTTAAAACTTTCACTCCAACGGTTGATTCTAGTAGCATTAGCCGCATCAAATAACATCAAACACTCCATTCACATTGATTAATTTGGCTCTAGTTTTGTCACATCATTATAGTGTGAATACCATCGTTCCAACTTTTGCTTCAAAGACGACAATCATTTACCTATGTTGGTTATTTTGCCAGGCAGTGGATATTGTTTAGTTTCATTATCTTACCTTCCCTTGAGAGTTAAACAGACAAGTTCTTCCATATACCAATTACACCTCAAGTATTTCGGGCAATATCCGAAAGCTTGACATTTTGCCAATGAAATAAAGTAAATAACAAAATCTCTTCATTAAATACAATTCTAAGAATCCTGAACGCTATACAATGTACCTAGTTGTTTTAACTGGTTCTATTTACATAACAATTCTCTGACAAGCCCCTATGTACACGAGGCCTCTCCTATTTTTCAATAAAAAAATTATTACATATCAAAAAAATTGACAATGCATGCTGGGGAGAATCAATGGGCAGCGTCAGATACCCAGCTAGAAACCATACTCTCATCCACAGATTTTGGACCCCCACAGGATCTTGAGACTGATTCAAATAGTTTTTCAATCTCTGGGGCACATCTTATGAAAGCTCGGTTCCAAAAGTTGTATCTTTGATTCTGAAAAAATAAAAATTGACCAACTCAGAATAAAATTTGATATTCAAGTTGGAATGCATACAGAGAAACTAAAAAAAAAAAGATCATAACCTTAATTAATTCGATGAAATTAATCAGAAGGCCCCATGGATGAGGTCGATTAACAATCAGGCGTTCTAACAATACTCTTGTAATTTGCTCCTGGATTATTTCCTGCCCAGGGAAGAGGAAATCAGCTATCAAGTTAAGCAGCAGAATAATCCATGTTATCATTATAACAATCTTAGATCATCATATACTAAAACCAGTTGAAGGATAAACCTAGTAATTTACAGACTATTTTTTTTAAATCTGAAAAACCCAGGATCTAACAATAGAATAACCTCACCATGGTAACCTATAAATAAAATGTTAATGACAGGCATTTATACAAATGTCATCAACTAGTTATAACCCCACCATGATAGACTATTAACAAAATGTTATAATCAAACTTTGTACAAATGTTGTCAGTTAGTTTACATGTTACTATGTTACAGCTCTGATAACAGCAGGAGTAACAATACTATCTGAGACTCGATTACAATAAAAAGGAAAAAAAAAAAAAAAAAAAGGTGTTCCTATTGCCTCTCAACCAAGCTGCATGTACAGACTGCCAACTTCAACATCAATTAAAATATACACATTAAAATGTACCAAGTAACAATGACAACAGAACATTTTGTACCTGGTTTGATTCGGCAAACAAGTAAAGAAGGATGAAAGAGAAGTAATGTGTATGGGTGTTTGGATAGCGCAATTGGTTAGCAACTGCATTGAGAAAGAGGTAGCGCCCTTCAGTATCTAAGTCCCCTATTAGAGTCTGGAAGATGTCCAAGGCAGCACCAACCAAGAACAAAGCCAATGGGACAGTTTTTGGCTGCAGCTGCTGGATGGCCTGTACAAAATAACACGAAGATAAGCATCATACAAAAACTTTTTTAAAACGGAGCACAGAGAAAGAGAATCTCTCAGCATCCTATTTTAATTTCAAATTGATCTCAAGCCCAAACATATGCCAAAAATATAGTTGCATTTACAGAAGAAAAATATGGTTGAGTTTTTTTCAAGAAGTTTCAAAAACAAACACAGGTGACATAAAGCAAAGATAATGGTGATTAATGAATTGATAACTGAACTATCAACATTAACAGGTTAAGAATGGAAAAAGTAAAAATCATTTTATGCATGTAAAGAAACTGGGGAAGTCAATCTACCAACAAAAATGGTGGTCCTCAAGATTTTGAGAAATAGACAAATATAAGTTAGAAAAAAATGAGTACCTGCATTCCAACATAGAGCACGAGGGAGTTGATTAAGGGTACATTGTAACGGGTACCAGCGGAGACAGCCTCACTTGGTGGAAGGAGGAGCTTCTGCTTGAGTTCAGTCAGAAAGGACCCAGGTTGCCTAGTCTGTAGAACATTCAAAAATCAAAACAAAGATAAAAAATATATATATATATTAAAAATTAAAAAAAAAACAAAAAAACAAAAAAACAAAAAAGGATCACATAATTAACTCCAAATTAGTAATTAAAGTAAGCCATGTCTGCTTCAAGTGAAACATTGTTTCTCCATGACTTTTTTTTTCCTGGTATTGTAAGGCCAAAACAAAAAATAGCGGAGAGCCAAATACCTTGAGATACTCATCTACATCAGCCTTCATCTGCTTTGCTTTAAGAGCTGCATCAACCTCAGAGAGAATGCGCGGGGATTGGCTGCTTTCTGGAAGTAAATCAATCTGCAAATGGAAGAAAACCAATTCCCTTTAGGATTAGTCTTTTAATCAAACAGTTTACAATACAAGATCTATTGAGATACCTTCAAATTGGGAGTTGATGGATCAGGCAGCCTCATATTACGAGGAAATGCACTAAGGATAATGTTTCGCATTTGTATGCAGCTTGGAGGTATCACATCACAGAAGGTAAAATGGTAATCACACAGGAACTCAGGGAAATCATGAAGCAGCACTAACAGTACCCTAAGTGTGCCTTTATACAGAAAATGAACCTGCGCATATTGAAGAAAACAGAAACAAAAGATAATTATCATATGTAGGTCATAGTTACATGAACACTGAAACTGAGATAAAGAGGCAAACCGGCATTCCAAGTTCAGCACTCCTCAAAAAGGGTTCCATGAATTGGAACAAATCTACCAGCAAGCGCTGGATAAAGGGCCAACCCTTCTGACCATTTGCAGTGAGCATTTTTGGCATGAAACTCCGGTGACTCACCAACTCAAGCCAGGCAAAGCTGGAGAACCACTTCAACCAAATTAGTGATGCGAGTGTAAAATTGAAGCAATATTAGATTTATTTACACATCAAGATTTCCCACATCCAATACATGCATGCCAAAACCATGATTAATAGAAACCACATAAAGCATAATGAACCCTCAAATAATTCTATTCCAGCACAAATCATCCGGTTCCTAGACTAAATCTTAAGACATTTTTCAGTTCAATGGATCTCTCAACTCTCAAGCCATCCTGGTGAAAACTGCCCTGCATTTTTTTCCAACTAGAAGGCTTATTAGAGCAAAGAGGAAATCAACTGAACATAACTTGTCTGATTGACAAGCTTAAATAATAATATCCTATAAGATTTTTCTTTTTAAATTATTCTATTCAAGATGTTTTAATCTACTAACTCTCACAATTAAACAGTTCTTTCTCACAGATTAGCAAAGAAATTATTAGTGAGCTCTCATGAAACAACCAACAAGTCAGCATAACAACTAAAAGAAAACACCATTCACAACCATCCAAATTGAAATTTATTACAGTATCAAAGCTCACAAGCTCATAATGTTTACTTTAAAAAAATCCTACCATCAACTGTTATTTTGTTAAAAATGTTAACCTGAATGAGGGAACTTTGAGGGGCTGCAAAGCATGAAATGCATTTGCAAACGTTGCCAAAACCTGCAACATACAGCACCAACATTAGTGTGAATCATAGAGAACAATGCAAAAGCAAATGATAACTATCCACACCTGAAAGTTTGCACCATCAACAATAGGTTCCAGGGATCCCAGGTCCAGCAGCCAGTTAATGAACAGTCTAAAATATGGTCTTGGATTAAAAGAAGCTTTCTTTTCCTCCGCATCTTTCTGGATGAATCTTACTGTCACCGCCAGAATCTGTCAAATACCATTTATATACAGACCATCATTTTAGTATTTTAATTTTTGTACCGCCAGAAATTTTACTATTTAAATTTTTGTATGGACTTTGGACTAACCTTAGACAAAAGAAAGACTTTATTTGGTCCCTGCTCCATAAGTAATCAAATTAATAAAATATTATTCATCAAATTATAAAATATTAAAAATCAATCAAAACATTAGATTCCAAAAATGAAAATACCATATGGTATATTTAGAATTCATAAACACCTACCTTCAGGATTGAAAAGACAAGTTTTGCGTAGATATCAACTGCAAGGAAGGACAGGTTCTGCACTTGAGACGATTGCAATGTTCCTGAATTTATCACCTCAGAGGACAGACAATGTGCGACAGAAAGCTCCTGATATGAGAAAAAGGCATTAAGTATGAATATCTGAATACCAGGTTAAAAGATAGCTTTAAGGAGAAAAACTTACTGTCAGGAGGCGGAAAAAGCGATCTGTCATATCATCCCCCTTCAGCAGTCCACGCTGATGCAACTGTAAGATGTAATCGGTAAAGGCTGCATCATTTGCACCATGTAGTTCACATATCTGGTACCAATCCGCAAACAGCATAGAGACCTACAGCATAATAACACACCAGTATAAATGCTATGATAAAAGCAAAAACGCATATAATATGATATGTTTCTCTTTTTATTTTTTAGATTTTTCTATTCAGTGTCACCTACATTTTAAACTCCAAAATACAATTATGTGTATCAATATCCAATCAAAATAAATCAAACCTAACAGGCAACAGAAGAATATCATATGCCTACCTTTTTTTTTTTTTGGTGGGGGGGTGGGGGGGGAGGGGTTACTTCCTGTTTTATGAAGCATGAACACAAGACACCAACAGAGCACAGCATACCACTATGCAAATTAGATGAGACACAGAATCTAAACAAAGACAGCATATAAGGAAGAGGTAATTGTTATTATGGAGTGGAAGAATACTTGGAAAACTCCTGCCCCTTTGCTTGGTGTGTGGCTCTAGACTAGAGAGGATTTTGACAGGATAATCTAACGAAGAGGGGGATTGTGGGATTGTTATTAGGGAGTGATGCTTTATTTGTAAAACACAGTGGATATGATTTCAATCATTTACTCCTACATTGTGAGGTGGCTTGGGATTTGTGAGATATGATATTTTGTTTATTTGGAGTTTCTTGAGTGATGCTGTTTTCAGTTCAATATCATTAAATGAGTTGGGCAGGGCAGTATGGGAGGAGAGGTAGTGGAGGAATTTGGGTTGTAGTTCTGTTGTGTCTTATGTGGTATGTATCGAGAGAATGGAATGCAATGAGTTTTGGGGGCTGAAGATTAGTTTGTTGAAGTTGAAATACTTTTGTGGTGATTAAAATCCAAATACTTAGTTTGGATAATTTAAATATGTCAAGGATTTGGATTTGGCCAAATCCACTAAGTGTTTTAAACCTTGAAATCCTTGGATTTAAAATAACATCTAACCCCATGAAAGTTAAAATCAAATCCATTGGTTTAAAATCCAAATCTAAATCCAAATTCAAATATCCAAATGCAACCTTGAAGTCTTTATATGAGGACTTTGTCCCCATTGCCTTTTTTTCAAATGAGGAGCTCCAAAAATTTTATGGACTCCATGAATTTTAGCTAATGTCATTGTGTTTTTTTCTTTGTTTGTATTCCTTTTTTATATTTTTGTGCTTCCATTGTATACATTCTGCACTTGGGTAGTACCCCTTGGTTTTTTACAATTGAAAGTACTCACTTATCAATCAAGGTAATGTCCAATGCACCCAATATATTCTTCTTAATTTTCATTTAAATCAGCAATTCTGGTCAAATGCATGTAATCTACACAATCTTCTACCAGATCTTTAAAACCTAGGAATTGAACATCAAGGTACCTGCTCACGAAAACCAGCCGGATCTGGTTCAACAGACTCTGCATTATTATAGTCTTCTCTGCTTGCTGTAGAGTACCCAGGAGCCTATTTCAGTAGAAAGAAAATACTTTAGGATCAGGAAATAAACAAAATTATAACTAAAAGTTAACTTTGGACTATGACATCTCCAGTGACCTTTTTGTCTTTTAATTGTCTCGCCTTATCCTCCTTTCCAACATTTACACTAGATAGAGCAGCCACACTACCAGCAGGATTCTTCACAATCTCAACCAGCTGTTGTAATGACTCTGGAGATCCAGGCTTTTGAGCAACCTGCAATTTAGAATTGGTAAGAAACTGTGCAACACATCATGATGAAAGACTATGTTACACAAAATGAATGAAGATAAACCTTTGCCAAAGCGTCAACAAGATTGTGAAGTTCAGAAATAACTTTAGATTCTTCAACGACTAAAGTTTGTAAAAGGGAAATCGCAAACTCGGTTGCAGTTTCTGCACATTCATGCAATTGGTCAGTCAACTATAGCACCCAGTACAGATTATGTAAAATGAAGTTCCTTATACATACTATTCCTGCCCCCATCAATAAGTTTTGCCATGTGAACATTGTACTCTGCAAGGTTTAACAATTCACTGTGAATAAGGCCAATAGTTATATCTTTGTTGAACTTCCGCTCCTCATCTGAGTAAATAACCTGTAACAAAAATGTACACTCATATTATGATAAAGAAATGGAACACATTACTATATATCCAAAGATCTCCCTCTAACAACTACCAGAAGGTGATATAACTTTTTTCTTTTGCAAGCATGGAAGCAAAAGTATCATAATACCATAGAGATTAGATAAGAGGTAGAAAAGTTCTCACAGATTCCCTAACCACATATCGCAGGGATCAGCATAGACTAAGGTAAATTCATTAGGGAGGGAATCAAGTTTATCAAAAATTAATACATAACTTAAGGTATACCAAATGTAGTAACATATAGCCAAGGCGAACCAGACTTTCCCTAACATGTCATGCATCTTAAGAAACAGGAAAAAGGTTCAATATAGCATACCCAGCTACTGAGCTCCTTAACAACAAGCTTACAAACATCACGAATTGCAGTCAGAATTGCCAGATGAGCACCAATATGGATATTGTTTGACCCATTCTCATATAAACCTTTAAAAACCTGTAAAATCATTTAGAATGAAAATCAAATCAATGAATAATTTGGGAAAAAATTTTCAAGAGATAAGGTTCTTTTCAGACCTATTCAAATCAGTTAATTGGACACTGACATAAAATTGTGGAGCAACCAAGATAGCTCAAGCAATAACATATAAAATGCATGTGTGTGTGTGTGTCCCAAAATGTTCTCTTATAAAAGATAGCAAACCTTTTGTGCAACAGCCAAGGCAGCTTCATCTCGACTTATGCATCTGAGTATAATTTCAGGAACCTCAGCAATGACTACCTGAACACAAATATATCCCAAAAGACACATTTTAGCGTAAACATATGTGCAATAAAATTAAATTAAGGTTTCACAAACAAGTTGGCAAAATAGAATAAGGCAGAAGAAATACCAGAACAAAGGTACCTCAGATAATATATAGCATAGTGGTAGTGCCAAGATGAAGAAAAGAAAAACAATACCTGAATTTCTGCGTCTTTACCATCATTATTTAGCAAAGCTTCCAACTGAAACCATCACAAATAGGGAGTCAATAAAAAATTGTAGGTACTTCTTAAGCCATAATAGCAAAACTGAAAGAAACCAATAAGAAAAAAATAAAACATGAAACTACTAGACCAGAGTATAATGGTAACCACGCAACAATCTAAAGTAGGTCACCAGCTCCTTTTTTTGACCGGAACATGAGCATAAGTTGCACAAAGGATGCTCAGATAATGAAGTACAATACAAGAAAAAAGGGGCGGGGGAAGGTGGGGTGGGGGGGACACCAAAGACAAAAGAACAAAAAGTACAAACAACAAAGGTTATTTGCAACCTTCTGTGCCACAATCTGGTATTTATCCAATGCATCCCTAGTGGTGAGTGAAGGTTCTGATATGCCAGTTCCAAGGCGTTCCGTGGTAACCTGTGAAGGTAATGACTGTGAAGAAGCTCCAGACTCCTTGCAAAAAATTACAAGCACATATCAATAACAAAGGCTGATACCTCAACATAGAAACTCATCAAGAAAATAAAAACCTCTTACTTTTGCAACATCAGAGGAATCAACTGAATGTAAGTCAGAGGCTGAGGTAGTTGGAGGAAATGAAGCAGTTGCAGAATCATTTTCAGAACTAATGTGGCTAGCACCATCAGCAACTCCAATGTGAAGTGAGGAAGCACTTTATAATTTCAGAAAGAATTCCAAGCGTATTAGCAAACAAAAAATAAATAAAAACAATAAATTTTTATTTTTATTTAAAAAAAAAAAATCCCGTGAACATGATATAGATAAAACACCTAAGATGCAGAGCTGAATTAGATTCCGTCGACTCATCCTGTGGCCGAGAGACAGCTTCAAATCCTGTGCTACCAGGGCCAGATGAGTAGCCAGGATTTAATTGTCCAGATGCTGAGCCGTACGCACCAGGCAAACCTGTACCACCAGCAGTAGCAGGACCAGATGGCATAGCATGTGAACTCTGGGTAGATTGGTTTTGCCAGGGAAGCCGAACAAAGTCCTAAACAGTGCAAGGGAATGACCCCCCCCCCCCCCCCCCAAAAAAAAAAAAAACTGTGAGGACTATGTCTCTAAGCATCATATGAAACCTCATGCAAAAAGTCAAGTGCCTACCTCATAAACTCGTTGTTGAGAAAGGGATAGGTGACCAGGTTTAGGCCGGAGGGCCTCTGGTACAACACCCATAGAACCTTGTGTATACATGTTTGCATCAAAAAATGTGGGACCAACACCCTCTCTATGCTTCCTTCTTAAAGCAAGTTGTTGACCTATTTCCCCATCAATGGTTTGTATCGCCTACAATAATCAATGCACCACAGAAAAACCATAAATTGAAATTTTACATTGTTTAAAAAATAGAATAATCAAAGTACAATCAGTTCATCATCCGTTGTCCAATCAAACAGAAAGCAAAGCCCTAAAAAATTAATGCTGAATTAATTTTGAAGACAGTAAGCACTGAAATTGCATTATGCAGCTCAAAAATAACTAAAGCCGCATATTGCTTCCAACTATGGCAAAATCTTGAGTTTTATCAATTGGAAAGCCACATGCCAACATCCAATGAAGATGGCTCTGACCCTCTTTGAAGATCAAAGAATATTTTTTAATCATGTCTAATCTAAAATTTCCTAGGAGTTTCTAAGACCTTTAAACAACTCTTTAAAAAAAAAAAAATGAAAAAAAAAAAAAAAAAAACATGCCTTGGAGTGTAATCTTGGATTTTAACAATTTAACATAGGTCACTAGGTTTATTTCGGACCTCCTAATCCTAGTATAAAAAGAACAGAAGCATCTTTCAGGATGTGCTTCATTGTATTTAAAGAAATCACACCTGTGATTATGAGATATTAAGCATCTGAGAAGGTTAACCCATTGACCCAAATGTCCTTATCACCGCCCCCTTTTTATAGGAAAAAATAATTTTATTAAAGAAAGCCTAATGAAGGTAAATGGACATAAAGAAGCCTAAAGAATTATGTACAGAAAGGCAATGAATATATAAAAATCACAATGGAATTTCAATTCATAAAGCCCCATGCACAATACCAATCAGATAAGGAGCTAGTGAAAGTCACTAACAATTGAATCCCTATTCTTTCCTCATCTTAAAATAAACACCAATTGCATTCCTTTCATATAGTCTACATCAAACATAACAGAACAATGTTCCAAATATCCATCTTATGAATCACCATCCAAACAAAAGGTCAACAACCTTGTCTAATAATACCTATGAATCCCAAAGATCTAAAAACAAAGCTCCACAAATCTAATGCAGCTGTGCAATGTAGCAAAAAAAGTCTTCCCACTACATTGGCACATGAAACACCAGCCTACTAACATATAGCCCTCTTAATGAAGTTCTTACATGTGAGTGCCTTCCCCCCTGGCACTCCAAAAAAGAGACCCTCTATAGGGGCCTTAACACCCGAACTTCCTTTCCAAAGTAAGAGCACAGTACTTGAGCCCCATAGAGAGGCATAGAAAGAGCAAACATTGAATTCCCCATTCCTTTTCAACCTCCACCTCATTTGATCAAACCCTCTCTTAGAGGGATATCAAAATCAAGAAGATGGAGAAATGAAGCCACCAACCTGAACTCCCAATCATCAAAGTCACAGAGGAATCTTACATCGCTCCTCCTCTCCCCTGAAATCTATCTCACCAACAAAGACTCCATTGAAACTTCTCTATCTATGGAACAATCATACACGACAGGAAAAGCCACCCTCCTCAAAGGCTGATCTCCACACCAACAGTCATACCAGAACTGGATCCAACTACCAATGCCTGTGTCAACTTGAGTGTACTATTAACAACCTATCCCATCACATCACATCCTATTTTAATGCTCTTCCACACCACATCTATGAGTGCCTTGAAAAGGTTTCATACTCCATAAGCTTGTTTCCTCCACCCTAAATGAAATTCCCAGTCAAGTTTAGAAGTGTGCTTGACTGACATGGGTGTATGTTGGTTGACAAACCTTTTCAATAAGATCTTGTGTAAGCAAAATGTCAAGTGAGTTGAGGAGATATACTCTAATACTTATTTACAAAAACAAGGGAGATATTCAAAACTTTACAAGTTAACATGGAATGTATCTTACGAGTCACACTATCAAACTTTGGGAGGGAACAATTGAATATAGGTTAAGACATGAAACAACAATATTAAATAATCAAATTGATTTTATGCCAAAGAGATCTATCATGGAAGTTATTTTCTTACTTAGACACCTAATGGAAAAATATAGATAAATTTGGACAAAATTGTAACTACTGTAAGAGGTTATATGGAGGGACCTAGAAAAGAAATGAGTTCCTCTAAAATCTATTAAGTTTATTATGGATATGTATGACAAAATTGTAACTACTGTAAGAACAAGTAGATTTGTATTTCCTATCACAGTAGGTTTGTATCAAGGATCAACATTAAGTCCATATCTCATTGCACTAGAGATGGATGAGATCACATGAGATCACCAGATGAACTCAAGATGAAATGACTTGGTGTATGCTCTTTACAGATGATATAGTTTTGGAGTATGAAACTAGGTGTGGAGTTGATGTTAAGCTACAAATTTGGAAAGATGTTTTAGAGTCCATAGGCTTTGGGCCAACTACAATTAAAACAGAATACATGGAATGTAAATTAAGTAATAGAAACAAAGGTGAAGAGGTTGCAAGACTTGATGGTTAGGAGATACCAAAAAGTAAGAGCTCTCGAAATCTTGGATCAATAATTCACAAGGCTAGAGAGATTGAAGAGAATGTGAATCATAGCGTAAAAACACGGTGAATGAAGTAGGGGAATGCATCGAGCCTATTGTGTATCGCAGATTATCTATTATGTCCAAGGAAAACTTTTACAAAACTACTATAACACCAGCTATACTCTACGGTACTGAAGGTTGAGTTGTTAAGAGGCAAATTTAGGGTTATAGGCAGATTATCTATTCCAAATTTTATTTACGTATTTTACTTGAAAAACACAACACAAAAATTTAGTCGCTTCCTATATTGCCACCAAGTATAAAACACCCAGTGTAGAAAAAGTCAGGAAAATGCTTTAATAGATGATGATGAACCTTCTATATGCCATAAACTAAAATACACACACCACACGCAAGCATAA
Organism: Quercus parvula; assembly: GCA_030820535.1. Lineage (NCBI taxonomy): Eukaryota > Viridiplantae > Streptophyta > Magnoliopsida > Fagales > Fagaceae > Quercus > Quercus parvula. The sequence continues at coordinate 52,967,489 of JAUAME010000003.1, forward strand.
AATGCACAATCATCAGAGCTAACCTTGTCTGTGGCAGCCTGTTCAATAAGTGCACAGCCAAGATCAAGGTTGTCATTGGTAACAATCTGTACAGCTTGTTCCATAATTTCATTTGCAATACCCCTATTCTGAAGTGAACTCCTCAGTTGAGTTGATAGTGCAACACGTAAGGGTTCCTAGCAGAAGCCACCAACCAAAGTTAACACCAGAAAATAAAAGCAGACATTTTAAAAGATTTTATAACAATCCAAAACCAAAAAGGATAAAGAAATTGTGAAAGTATAGTGACAGATATTACCTTGCATGTTACATGAGCTAGACTTCCAGCCAGACTCGCAACCATCAAGTGTGCTGCATTGAATATGCGTGTCTCATCTGATTCCATGGCATAATCCTACCATCGTATTTGAATAAAGTAACAATTATATATAACAACAGCAACTAGAGAGATATTGTGACATGGGCTTCAGCAATCCCAACTAAACATGGGAAAATGTAGGGATAGTTCTGTTGTTCAAACATTTTTTTTTTTTTTTAATAAGTAATAAGATATATTGATATATTGAAAAAAATGGACACCCTAGTGCACAGGGAGTGAACAAGGGAAAAGAAATCAAATACAAAAATTGCAAGAGTCTAGGAAATCAATAAAAGAAGGGAATGATTTATTTTGCAAAGCAAACAACCAATCCCTTAAAGTTCTAAAAAAGAGAAGTTTGAGGTCCAGAATAGATCTCTCAGTATCTTCAGAACGTCTACTATTCCTCTCCCTCCAAAGACACCACAATAAGCAACGAGGAATGATGGACCAAATATAACCATTTCGATGACGACCAAAGCTGCCTTGCCAACACCATAACAGCCCCAAAACAGTGTGCGGCATAACCCAAGTTACTCCAAAAAGACCCAAAACCATAGACCCTAGATCCGAAGCAAAAGGACAATGAAGGAATAGATGGTCAACCGATTCACCATTTCTCTTACACATGTAGCACCAATCCAAAATCCACACCTTCCTTTTACGTAAATTATCAATCGTCAAGCATTGCCTTAAGGCAGCAGTCCAAATAAAGAAAGCTACTCTAGAGGGGATCTTCTGCTTCCAAATACTTTTCCAAGGAAACCCAAAGAAAGCGGAGCCAACTAAAATTCTATAATAATCACTAACCAAGAAACCCTTAACTTTGCTAGGAATCCAACACATTTATCCTCACCTAGCCCCCTTATAGGAGAACCATATATTGTTTCCATGAAGTCGGACATAGCCTCTAGATCCTGAGCATGCACACCCCTAACAAATCTCACATCCCAAAAGAGGACACCATTGGTGGACATCATAAGCTCAGCCACACTAGCATCCTTATTCCTACAAAATCTGAACAAGTCTGGATATCTAACAGCAAGAGATGTCTCTTCATACCACCGGTCTTGCCAAAACTTCACTCTAGACCCATCACCAATATCATACAGAATATGGCGAGAGAAAGAAGGCCATCCTTGACTGATATTTTTCCATAAACCAACACCATAAGGGCCAATCACAGCTCTGGTATACCAGCCCCCCCCCCCCCCCCCCCAAAAAAACACACACGCATCCATACTTCATCTCTATCACTTGCCTCCAAAGGGCATCTTCCTCAATCCCAAATCTCCAAAGCCACTTCCCAAGTAAAGCTTCATTGAAAAGTCTTATCTTCCTTATCCCTAAGCCACCCGAAGAAATAGGAGAACAAATAGTAGCCCATTTAACCAAATGAATTTTAGGATCATCTCCAAAACTGCCCCATAAGAAATTCCGCTGGAGCCTCTCAATTCGGTTAGCCACACTAGCAGGAATAGGAAATAAAGATAGAAAATAAGTGGGTAAATTAGATAGGGTGCTTTTGATTAGGGTGACTCTACCTCCCTTGGATAAGTATAAGCGTTTCCAACCCGCCAATCTCCTCTCCATTTTCTCCAGAATTGGATTCCATATAGTCTTATCCTTGAATTTAGCATCCAAAGGAAGACCTAGATATTTCATTGGGAGAGGGCCCTACTTGCAGCCAAGAACAACCAAGAAAAGGTCAATATTATTGACTACCCCAACCGGAACCAATTCTGACTTACCCAGGTTAATCTTTAGACCTGACACCACCTCAAACCAGATAAGAATCATACGAAGAATCAAAATCTGATCTAAATCAGCCTTGCAAAAAATTAGCGTGTCATCCGCAAAAAGGAGATGAGACACCGCCATGGATCTTCCCTCCAAGTTACCCACACTAAATCCCGACATGCAACCTTCATGAACTGCTTTATCCAACAATCTTCCAAGAGCTTCCATCACCAAAACAAACAACAATGGGGACAACGGATCGCCTTGCCTCAAACCTCTGTTGTTCAAACATTGCTAAAGAAAGAGGTTTATGCAAGTCTTTTATTCAATTCAAAACAAAACATTTCCCCCCACAACCGTCAAAGCTTGTCCTCATAAAAGCACTTAAATCACAACAGGGATATATATATAAACTATAGACCCTAACTTTGGTATAAATGAACTTCAAGGCTGATTTAGGAGTTGGTCACATGGTGCTTTTTTTTGAAGTGGAAGCTTTGGAGATGCAACTGAAAACATATTGCCTTAGATTATTACTTGGATGGTCTTATTGGGTCTCAGTTAAAGTAATTCCATTGTAGTGTTCATAGAATCTCTTTCACTTGCTATATATAAAACACAACTTTAGCACAATTAAAAATAAAAATGGGAAAAGTTAAATATATTGAACCAGTTACCCATAAGTAAACTGAGATTATAGATGGCAGTGCCTGTAGCTTGAATACATGAAAATCAAACTGGAAAAATGTTCCTAAATGGGAGTGCCTACTAAGAAAACGGGAATCATACTACAACAAGATAAGGAAGTGCATGCAAAGAAAAAAAAAAAAGATGAGCACAGTTGAAACACATGAACTAGAATGGGTAAGTGCAAAAAAAGATATGACTTGATCGCACTGAAGAAGGAAGCTCTTCATGGAAAACCAAGTAATGCATGCCTTATATGGAGAGATTATTTTCAAGTTCAGGGTAGATCAAGAGGGAGATGAACATAGGACATGGCTGTTAGAAAAAAGAATAGATTGAAGGGAGTTTACGGCACTGCGTAAAGCCAAAGAACAAAAGGATTACATAATTAGTACCAAAAAAAAGGTTTCATTAAGCATTGACAAACCTTTAAAACAAGTTCCTTTGTTGTTTGAGTAGCTATAGATACACTGCGCTGAACAATACCAGTTACTATCTCCTTAATAGCTCTATCCATCGCCATCGGAACCATGCTGTAATGTATGAGAGCAATGAGTATTCAGCAATGTACTCAAAATGCAGTAAAAGAAATTTTCAGCTTCAAACCTCTGAAAATGCAGGTGTAAGCCCGAACCACTGAGCTTCTGATTGATAATAACATGATTTCCAATGTTGGGTATTTGTGCCGGAATCTGCAAACAGCAGAAGAACCAGATCATTAGTGTGTGCTACTAAAATATGATCAATTGCTACTAAACTGAAGGAAGAAAACACAACCACCTGACTAATGGAAAAAGGTGACTGGGATGGAGTGGCTTGTAAGAGTCCCTGAGCGGAAGGGAGCTGATCAGCCAATCCCAAAGCTGATAGCTTTTCATCCTCCATCAACGTACCAGAAGGTAGATGAAGAGAAGCATACTGAACAAACCAAATTAGTTAGAACTTCAGAATATAGAAACAGGGCAAACAAAGAAGAGATACACAAGAAAAAGGGGGTCAATCAACATGTTCATATCTTTTGACAAGTAGATAAAAAACATCTTAAGAATAATGGTTGTATAGTAAATCATTGGTCCATGTCATTTCTTTCAAGATCAAGCAATTACTTTTGATGATTCATATTTTTTTTGGCAATAAAATAAATAAGTGTGCCTAGGCACACGTGCTTCTTCAAAAAGAAGCCAAAATAACGTGCCTAAAGCACACTTCATTAAATGAGCATTTTTCTTTTTTTGCCAAGCAAAGCACTGAGACCTTGGAGCTTCAAGCTTTAAGCGCACATTTAACAACACTGACAGATGTTCAACATTTCTAACCAAACAAACCTGAGATAGTAAATGTGTGTGGCCACCAGAATTAGAAGGACTAGCAACCTCAAGTGGTAGCTCAACTTGATTCACTGGAGATACTATTCCTGATTTGATTTCAGAAACTAACTGTGGTTGGGATGCTCCAACATCTTTATTAGAAAAATCAGGATTCCCTTCAATTTCCCTTTTGCGATCTTTGAGAAGAGAAGTCGGTGTAACATCCTTCATATCAACACCTAGATTTTTGAATAGGACCTACAATGACAAAAGGATATAAGTAGCTAAGAGAGCCAAAGTTATATTAGGCATGCATCAACAATGAAACAATTGTATGTGACTATGTGTACCTCTATGTCAAACTTGAGGTTCATTTTTAAGTTAGGCATTGAATATATCTCAGCAAGTAACCCAAGAATGCCCATGGTCCAGGGATTGGGGGGTTGGTACGCAAGACTGCTTTGGCAGGGTTCCAGAACCTGCAGCAAAAAGTAGATGGTTAAGATCACAGCACCCAAGTTCAGAGCCTTTAAAATTAGCAATCTTCAGCATAACCTACCTTAGAAGTAAACGGAATTACTGCAATCATCAATCCCTTCTCATATGCCTGTCACCACCAACCCAAGAGGGGGGAAAAGTCAAAATTTAAATAATAACACATAATAAAACTCAAGAAGGAATATAACCCTTTATCACCTCTGTAATCAAAGATTTAGGATCTATTTCACGAGCCCTTAAGACTTGATTCCTCCCAATTGTTAACTTCCCAAGCCAACTACCTAAGTTTTTCAGCAATGAACGCTCTTCCGAACTAGACTTTATAAGCTCTGATCCTAAAAGAACCTGAAAAAATAAAATAAAAGATGCCAAATTATTACAATGATTTCTACTTCTAAACACAAAAATAAAATAGTTATAAGACATAAACCTTGCAGTTCTCATAAGTGGCTTGAACAATCTCTTTATTCAAAGCCTTTGAATTGATCTTGTCCAGAAACTTCAAATACAAGTCATGAAAATTTGGCTCGATGCTTGCTCTGCCAAAAATTAGGTATTACGTGATGTCATAAGAAAAGCATATGAAGATGACAACAAAGGCAGCTGCAAGGTATACCAGCATGTGTGTGTGGGTGCGCACGCATGCGTGCATGCACATGGGAGATCATAAAAATCCAGTTCAATGCATGTTCCATTAAAAGTTAGGGGGTGTTGAGAAAGAACCAGACAATGATAAAGACCAATACAACAAACTACACTATGGAGTAAAGAAAGCTACAAGTTTTTTTTTTTTTTTTTTTTTTTTTTGACAAGTAAGAGAAAGCTACAAGTTCACGCAAATATGTTTCATAACATGATCTTTTATAAATGCAAACACAAATACAAGATTAAGTCATAAAGTTTCTAACCTTTTCATAACCATATATTGCGCAAACCAGGGGTAGTACTGCTCTTTCAAAATTTCAGTTAATTCTTTTGCTTTAGCTTCGATATTAGTAGCTGAAATGTTATTAATAATAAAAGATATTTTGTCTTGAATCTCTGATGCTGGTGCCTGTAAACAGAACACAGACACTTATAAGATAAAGACAGATATGAACAAATAGCATGACAACCCAAAAAATATTAAGGTAACCTGTCCAATATGCAAATTCCATTGTTCCTGTGATTTTGATTGGGTTGATTGAAAGACAGTTCTTCTCATACAATAATTTTGAAATAATATATACACCACAATGTTTTTTTATTGGTAACTTACACATGCACCAAGTGGACTCTTGAACCCACAACCTCACCTTTTATCCCATTATTATGGGAGGAAGTGCTATTTGATGTTATATAGAGTGCCCCAAACTAATGACTCACAAACTCCCAATATCAATCTTTGGGACTCAGTACTGGCTCAGATTGGAATTCCCCTAAAACAGAACCAACTCACCCGGAGCAAACACAGGAAATTGTAAAACATAGCTAACAGCAAGATACAACCTCAAATCAGATCTCACAAACATAACCCAAATCAAAAAGCACCATCTTCTTTGTTGATTTTAAGAGTTGAAACACTTAAACGTTTGTAGGCCAGGCAGCATAGATGCCACAGCCAAACAAACCTGACCCCTATTGACTATTAGAAAGTGTTCCAAAGATTATGGTTCTTGGGTATCTAACTATTTAATCCAATAAAAGCCAAAATCTAAGGCCTGAAATGAAAATGTAGGGTTAAGGATAAGGTGCGGAGCCACTAACTAGGAGGCTTGGCTTGCTAAATTGCTCAACAAGATCAGATAAGAACACATGGTGCAAAATAAATACAGAAAATGACAAGCCTAAGGAAAAAATACCATCAATATTTAGAGTTGCACAAATTATTGGAACACCAAATTTATAATTATTTTGAAGAAAAGAGAAAAGATATATGAGCAATGGCACTGACAAAATTTCACCCAAAAAAAGGTCAAGAATCAGCTTTATGCCTGCAAGACCCCACAGTAAATATTTCTTGGGTGAATAGAAAAAGAACCACTATTCAACCTGAAGTCACTATAAAAGAACTAAGGAAAAATGTGACAGTGTAGGATGGTCTAGGTACTTGAACAATTAGTATTCATCCTAAATTTGCAAGGAGTTATTCACAAATATTCCTCCGAAGAAAGAAAGAAAGAAAAGTAGTTCTGCTCAGGTCATCAAAAAACTCCATTAATACTAAACTAAACAACAAGAATATCATATCATACATACATATATATATATATAGCCAATGCTGAGAGAAAATCCAAATAGATTCCAAAATTGAAGTTGAATTTTGTCCCATTTGTCAAATCAATACTTAATTTTGGTGCAAGTATTTATCACTCATTACAACCATATTAAATGTGACACCACTTTCAATAAGAATTATTTCTTTTAAATTATAATAAATCTATAGCATATTGAACTTTTAGTTTTAAACTCTTTATTTATTTTATTTTAAGACAACTAGACAAATCCTCCTCTCTCTTTTTTCTTCTTTAAAGAACTTTATCATTTGAAAAATGGAGTATTATTTTGAATTTGAATTGAGTAAGATAATTCAATAATAAAGTTTTTTCTAAAACTATAATAAAAAAACTTAAATCGTAATTTATTGCATCACAATAACAAAAATTAAGTTCATAAGTAAAATCATTTTTTTCCTAGAATAAAATACATAAGCATGAAAATTTTGCATTTCCTACTAAAGAACATAACCAAAAAATGTTTGAATAGGAAAAGAACCACTATTAGGATTGAACTCACTATAAAGGAACTAAAAAAATGTGAACAAGCATAGGATGGTCTAGGTGCTAGACCAATTAGTATTTGTCCTTAATTTGCAAAAACTTATTCACAAATATCCCTCCCATAGAAAGCAACTATAATAAGTAGTTCCGTTCAGGTCAACAAGAGAACTCCACAATACTAAACTAAACATGAAATATCTGGAGTGCCAAAAATCACATGCATCATATCAAAATATAAGTTCATATCAGCCACCCAGCCCAACTTTGTACATGCAAAATTAGCTTAATCTGATTGAAGAATATAGGGACTTGGTGAAATACATAAATATAAATTATACGTTATGATAATGGACGCAAAACAGAAAATACTTCATTGCTAAGATAAAGATTTCAATACCAGATGACATAGAGACTCTGAACACAAAATTTTCATAGAACATAAAATGGTTTATAAAAAATAAATGTAGAAAACAAAAGTGCCATTGTGTATGTAATATCAAATGCTGAATAAGTCACAAATCAAGATCTTCAACTCTTCCTAACATGCGTCCAAATTGCACCACGTGTCAACATCATAGACCACATACTAAAAATTGGGTCATACACACCATGCTTAGCTCATTTAGCTCAACATAACTATTACAAATCATATGACATGCTATCGTAATTTTGCCATGTGACACACTATAATTACACTAAAGTTATTAACAGAGTTTTCTTAAAGTGAAACTCTATTGCCACTTTCAAGTTCAAAAATATTACTCTTACTAAATTCTGTTACCAAAATTTTGTAGAGTATTTTTTTTTTTTTTTAAAGTTTCATTATTCATTTTAAATTATTTTAATCATCTAATGCAGTTTTCTTTTTCAATAAAATTGTGCTTCCCTCCATGACTTTAAAAAATATATATTTAGGATAATGTTCTATGGATCTCCTGGGTTTTTTTTTTTGGTAGTTCTCGTGTATTCACCAAGGGGATCCTTTGTCTCCACTTTTGTTCCTATAGGTTATGGAAGTGTTGAGTAGACCTTTGAAGAGAACGGAAAATGATGGTTTTCTTTGTGGTTTTCAAGTGGGGTCACACAGACAAGGGAGTGTGCATATCTCTCATCTTCTTTTTGCTGACGATACTATTTTGTTCTGTGATGCTTCTAGGGAACAGTTATTATACATTCAGATGGTGCTGATCTTCTTTGAAGCTATGACAGGACTGAAAGTTAATGTAGGTAAGAGTGAGATTGTTCCTATTGGTGATGTTGGGAATTTGAATGCTTTGGCTCGTACCCTTTGTTGCAAGGTGGGTACTCTCCCTATGAGATATATGGGCATGCCTCTCGAGGCCCATTATAAGGATTCATCAACATGGAATCCTATTATAGAAAAGATGGAGAATAGGCTATCTGGTTGGAAAAGACTTTATTTGTCAACATGTGGCAGGCTTACTTTGTTAAAAAGTACTCTCCAAAACCTTCCCACCTACTTTTTATCTTTGTTTACTATTACCATCCTTCAGGCTGTGGCAGCTAGAATAGAAAGGATTCAAAGGAATTTCCTTTGGGGGGCCTCAGGGGATGTATTTAAATATCCTATAGTTGCTTGGGATAAGGTCTGTTTGCCAGTTGAGAGTGGTGGTTCGGGGATCCAAGGGATTGGGTTGTTTAACAAGGCCTTGCTTGGGAAGTGGTTGTGGCGTTTTGGGAAATTAAGTAACAAACTATGGCATCAAGTTATAGCAGCCAAATATGGTGAGGCAAGAGGAGGCTGGTGCACTAGAGGGGTAAGAGATTCTCATGGCTGTGGAACATGGAGGAGTATTAAGGAAGGAACAGAGAAGTTCTTTAGTCAAATTTTGTACAATGTGGGGGAGGGTTGCCGTGTTAGTTTTTGGCGTAATCCATGGAGTGGGCTTATTCCTTTGAAGGAACCATTTCCTGCTATGTTTGCTTGCTCTCTTTCTAAAGAAGCATGGGTCTCTGACTTGGTAGTATCTACTTCAGAAGGAGGTAGTGGGAGCTAGAATTTACTTTTCTGTCATGGTCCTCAGGATTGGGAGGCAGACACTGTTTATTCCTTTTTTGAGCTTATTTATTCCTCCATGCCGAGGGGTGAGGGAGATGATCACTTGGTCTAGAGATTAACTACGTCTGGGGTGTTTGATGCGTACTCTTTTTATAAACTGTTTTTTTTTTTTTTGATAAGTACTCTTTTCTTTTCTTTTTTATAAACTGTTATGGGAGTGCATTTGGTGTGCAAAGGTGCCTAAATGGGTGTCTTTCTTCTTATGGACAGCAGCTGGTGATGGAATACTCACCATTGATAATCTTGTGAAGAGAGGTCAGTCTCTGGTTAATAGGTGTTGTTTATGCTGCTGTGATGGGGAATCAATGGATCATCTTCTTCTTGACTGTAAGTTTTCTCACGCCTTATGGTGTGAAGCTTTTGCAGAGTTTGGGATCTAGTAGGTAGTGCCGAGGACGGACAGCTCTTTTTTCTTTATCCGGAGAAATTGGTTTGGAAAGCATCTTTCAACCATTTGGAATATGATCCCGGCATGTTTAATGTGATAAGTTTGGCAGGAACACAATACCCGCATTTTTGAAGACAATGAGAGAACATTAGATCATCTAAAATCTCTCCTCTTTGGTACTCTATTTAATTGTGCTCGTATTTGGGGGTGTACGAATTGTATTTCTTTATTTGAATTCTTAGTCTCTATTTCCTTTAGTTCTTGATTATATTGTATTTGTTTCTCGTTCAGAGTGTTCACCATCATGAACATGATGTTCAATTTTTTCAATAAAAGTCTTATTACCTATCAAAAAAAAATAGAAGATAAATATAAATTATTATATGTATATGAAGTCTTTTCCTTAATTTACATATGATTTTTAACTAACCCGTGCACCACACAGATATACAGCTAGTATTTTAGTGAAAGTTATTGAATGTGGAAGTGAGTACCTCTATCGGAGTTTCTCTTTTCTCAGCTGCAGCAACAAGTGTTTCAATGTTCAGTGCAGACCCAAACCCTGTAAATTACATTGCATAAGCATGACTATAGTGATGGAGCATTTAACAAATACATGAAGACCAGTTGAGAGTTGAAATTTCTGTAAAACATAAGGCATAATTTTAGGTCAAAGAAAATTACTGGCAGATGTAACCGATCGAGAAGGACGGACAAAACCAGGGGAAGAAGACAGCAATGCTGGAGCACTGACAGCAATCTGTGGCTGCAACTTTAGCAATAAAATGAGCAATGCCAGGAAGAGGATAAAAAATGACACCACAAGGAGAGAGAGCGAAGGGGGGGAGTTACCTTCTGAATACTGGAGGCATCAGCTGAATGAACAGCTGAAGATTGCCCTACAGAAGGTAAGAGTGGTTTCACATCATTAGATGATGCTGCAACAGTTTTATGACGATCCTCAAGACTTTCATGTCTCAGTTGAATCTGTATTGGAGATGAAAGCTGCTGCCCAGCCTGTATGATGCTAGAGCCATTTAACTGCACCAATGTCCCAACATATAAAAATAAAATAAAAAGACATTATTCAGAAAATATATATACATATATAGCTCAGCTAAAGGGCCAAAACAAATTTCATTCTCAAAAGACTTTACTGTGGAATATGCATTCTCGAGAATGATTTTTTTTTTTTTTTGTATTCATTAAAAATGCATCCTCAAACAATCCATTCTCCAACTTGTATGGGATTTTCACAATTTCCAAAAGTAATTTTATGCACTACGGAAGTCTACTCTTCCTGAGTTTGGCTTTGGTGAGTTCAAATGCATGACAGAAGTCAAGAGATAAACTTCAGAATTTACCTCCAAATTCCCTGAGGAAGACTGAGTGGAACCATGGTGATTAACAACAGAACCATGGCCGCCTCCATCTGTGTCTGAATGGCCTGATGAAATCCTGGCAAGAGCCTGTTCGATGAAAGCAACAAGTTCTGAATGAGTACCACGCAGATGAGATATCTGTAAGATATGATTACAATACTGTGGCCACTCAATCAGACGATCCACAAACTGCTCCAGAGCTAGAGTCCCAAACACAAACATCTGCATAAGATAAAAGTTAAAATAACCACTATTAATAGCATATAACCACTAATAAAAGAAAATGCACTCAATGAGAGATGATACAAACTTTTGAATCCGCAGGTTTGCGTAGTGCATCTAACACCCCACGCAGAGCAATCCCCAGTGTGAGATGACTTACAAGCTGGTGCTTGATCACAGAGCCTGAAATATGGTTAAGAACCATGGCAACAAAAGAAAATCAAAACTTTTTTTCTGACAAGTAAGAAAATTTTATTGAAAAGAGACTATTTCATGCAAAACAGCATAAAGTAGCCTAAAGAAACAACTACAAAGAAAAAGATTATATACAATGAAATAGAGACTCAATAAAATAGGAACAAAGTCTCTATTTGTGAGTCCCCAAGCTTGAGACCAATCAAACAAAGTCTCAACAAAATGAGCTAGAAACTGGTCCTATTTTGTTCACGCCAAAGAATCTACATCAAACAAAGTGAAACCAAATTCCAAATATCTGACAAATATTTTCCCAACCAATTCCTCCAACCAAACAAAAGATCTCTCACACTCCCTGGCATGACCAATGAGATACCAAAAGATCTAAATACAAAACACCACAAATGAGAAGCCACTATGCAATGAATCAAAAGGCAATCCACCCCCTCCCCACTACACCGACAAATAAAACATCTATCTATTATAGTATATCCTCTCCTCCCAAACTTTATATATTGTTAGATTCCCCCATGCCGCCATCCAAACAAAAAGAGACACTCTCCAAGGGGCCTTCGACCCCCAACACCCTTCCAAGGAAAAGGGGCAAGAGAGAGGATCCCCTCATAGCAACATAAAAAGAATAAATATCAAACTCCCCATTTTTCCTCAACCTCCAAAAGAAAATCAAAACTTAAGGATATGTAATGGCTCTAACAGTATATAAGGACAATGTCTGTTAAAATACTGAAAGCCAAAGCCATTATATCAGTGTAACTTATATCAGGCAAAAAATGGCATTTTTATAAAGTCAATGCATGAATCTGCTGAACACATGCAACAAAACATGATGTACATAATCACATAAATCTCAATTTCAAAAACGCACACATTCAACATTGTCAGCATTAGAAGCTACTATTGAAGGAATATAATTGACCAGAGGTATGTGTCAAGGTAATTTTCATATACATTTTATTGCAACGAGATTACTTCATGTACAAGGGACACAATTAAGTCTAAAGAATTACAGATGAACAATATTATCTACAAAAAGCAACAACTCTAGGAAGTCATTGTTCGTTAATGGAGATGCTGGGTAACTCTCATAATGTATTAAATTACAACACTATCATTAATTTTCTCATCATAAGGCTAAAGAAAAAATTATTTCAGAAAATAAAATCGGATACTTTCACTGTCGTTTTACTAAAGCAGTTTTTTTTTTTTTTTTTGATAATGTAAGGAACCTTTCAAACGAAGAGACCCTTGGACTAGCTTCTAGACAGTAAAACCTATAAGCAACTAACCCCACCTACCAGAACTAGTACACAAAAGGATTGTTTTATTCATAAGACCCTTTACTGGGAACAAGACCCTAAAAATAAACGTACTTAGTTCAATATACCCAATCAAAGGATAAATGAAACTGGACCAAGTAGCACAACTCCAGCTGTTTAAATATGGTTAAATGAAGGGAACATATAAAATCAGAGTATATTGAGTATTAAACCCATTTGCAAATTTTGTAAGAAAACTCACCAAACAGAACCGCAGCAATTTTGAGCTGCCTTTCCGGATACTTGGGGAAGAATCGATACTCCTCAAACAGATTTGCAATCATGCACTCGAAAATTAATTGTTCCCTGTCAGTCAGTGCAGAAGAACCTTGAATTGTTATTTTGAAATAAGAAACCATATAAAAGTTCAGCGTAAAAAAATGGTTGCAAAAGCAGATTTGAGTGAAAAGCTCCTTTCGGTAGGTTTTAATTATTCAGGCAAATAATGAATTGGCAAACTAGAAAGATAAAACAACCCACTTTAGACCATTTCCATTTTGGTTTTCCAAAAGACTAAAAAATGGAAAGACATTTAAATACAGGGTGAAAGATGCCATCACATATGAGAAATGATAGCCATTACACAGTACAACAGAAGTAGAACAAGAAAGACAAAGCATTCAAAACCTGAAAGGGTTTTAAAAACACAAGATTTTTTTTTTTTTTTTTTTTATATTTGCAATGGGGGGGAGGGGGGATTCAAGCCATAGGCATTTCCATTGAAAACACCAGAAGGTGCCAGTTGAGCTACAAGGCTATATCGGCTTTAAAAACACAAGAATATTATTAGATACCGAGCAACTGGAGGAAAGGCTTTAACAGGCATTAACCTTTTCACAGAAGATTCCTTGAATCGAGCAAGCATTTGGACCATTGCATCAATGGTCAACTGGCCAGAAAACATTTGCTGGAAATAAGAGTTTGCTTCAGCCTCAATATCATCTGAATATCCATCAGATGTTGAAGAATCAGTAGCCCCACCATTCTGCAACCTGGGATTAGGATCCATAACTGGTGCATGCAGCTTTTCCATTTCCTCAGCAAGCTGGCTGGATGTAATCAAGCCAGCATTAGCTTTAAGGACCTGCGGTGAAAAACACAGACAACAAGGTTCCAGACAATCAAGAATGAGAAGGCATGTGGATGGACAGATTAACCAAGTTGTAGAAAGAACCTTCTTAAAGGTAGAACTAGTCTCCAAATAAAGATTCGAGACAGCACCAGAATCATGGAACGCTTTGGTGGAAAAATCCTGGGATCCACCAAATTGAATCTCCTTTAAGAACTTGAGGCATTCCTGAAAGGATAAACTCACGTCAAACCATGTTTTGTATACATCTCAAGAAAATTTTTAATGATAACAATAAAATACTTCATCCCAAAATAAATGTCTTGATTTACTTTAGGTATGTCCCAAAAAGAGCGTCCATTTTCAAATTTTAAAGCATTTATTTCTACATCCTCCCATGTGGCCCTTACAACAACAATAATCACGCTTCAGTATCGAAATTTTTGGGGTGAGTTATCAACCCTCAACAAACTAGTCAAGGTCAGCCAAATGTAGTCTTTCCATTATTCTATTCTATCCAAATGCTTACACTTTATTACTTAATTAATTGACATTTTATTTTTTACTATTTCTATTAATATTATTTTTTTGGGTAAAACTAAGGTACTATTCCTTAGGTTCCCCTCTTAAGATTCTGCCATGTGGATTTTTTTTCATGGGATAGAAATGTATTTTTCAGTTAACTAGCCACATGGTTGAATCTTAAGAGGGGAACCTAAAGAACAGCACCCAAGGTACTGTACCTAAGTTTGTCTTTTTTTTTTTTTTTTTGTCTTCCTTCATCCCCTCAACTTGACCCAACTCACTTTTTCTTACATATACATTAATTGCTCTCCTCTAAATATGACCAATCATCTCAACAAACAATCCCACATCTTTTCATCAACAAATGTCAACCCTATCTTTAAGCAAATTTTATTTCATAACACTGTCATTTGAGCTACATTCATTTTATGAATGTTACTTTTTAATAGTCCAACATTTAGAATCATAGAGCATAGCTCATCTTATAGCAAATCATTTCATAAAAAAAAATTTTAACATAAAATGTCTTCTACAATTACACCATACTCTTGATGACTTCATCCAGCATGTTTTTATCCTATAGTTGATATCTCTTCAATCGCTCCATTTTTATAAATTATTGATCCAAGATATTGAAAATTCTCACTCATTGGCATTTCTTGACCACCAAGTCTTACAGCCACTTCATATTTGTTTCTACTTTTACTAAACTTACATTCAACGTACTCTTTAGAGCCCTACTCAATTGAAAGTCTTACTCTACAGTGTCTTGCCAAATTTCTAACTTGGCATTTAACACAATGTCTAGTTTCATCCACCAATGCTATGTATGCTAAATAATACACAAACCCAAAAAAATTCTTCTTGAATCGATTCAGTGTATTCTTCCATCACTAGTACAAGTTTGGTATGGACTTGATGTTAATCTTTGATACAAGCCTCTAGAGATAGTAAACTCACTTGTGATGGTTCTACTTAATCTCACCCTAATTACAGTTTTTTCATGCATATCCTTAATTGACCTCATAAGAACTCATTTATTTTCCAAAACCCACTACATAAACCTCTCCAAATACCCTATCTTTCTCTAGGTTAATAAAAACCATATGAAGATCTTTACAAGACTCCATATACTTTCCATAGAGTCACTTTAATAAAAAGCACTCTAGCTAATTTACTAGAGGTGTCAATTCGAGTTAGCGTGTCGGGTTCGTGTCGTGTCGAAGTAGGGGTATTCGACTAAATGGCTCAACCCTAATCCGACCCATTTAATAATCGTGTCATGATCCTTCAACCCTAACCCGACCTGTTAATTAAGCGGGTTGACCTGACCCAACCCATTTGACACGCTTAATAAACGAGTCATGTTGGGTTGACACGAATGTAACACAACCCATTTCAACCTGTATAATATTAAATATAACATCCATCTAGAAATAATTTTTTTTACATTCCAAAAAGCAGTGCTTACACTTCAAGTCTTCAACTCACATTCAAAATAATATAGTTCAACAGAAATATAACATTCATCTAGAAAATAATTTCTTTACACTCCAAAAGAAGTGCATACACTTCAACCCAAATTCAAAATAAAAAATTTTAACAAAAATAAAATAACATAGTTCAATGAAAATATAATATACTTGGAACTCGCCAATTGTTAAGTATCAATATTGAAAGAATTTGAGCAAACGGTAGACTAATCCTGACTATGACCACGATTATCATCCATAGATTCTTTGTTGATGTCCAAATTCATAACATCTTCCACAAGCTCATCCAATTTCATTTGTGCAAGTTCTATGCCAAAAAAATGTATTAGTAGTTCTAGGGTCTGTAAAGTTTCAATTTCCAATTATATACCTTGTAAATTTTTGTAATTACTCACTTTTCTTTTTAAATTTAAAATATATGTTGGATATAAAAGGTATTAGACAAATCTAAAATAAAATAAATATTTATTTGTTATACGAGTTAAAACGGGTTGTGATAAGTGGATCATTTCAGGTTGACACAAATAAATTGGCATGTCAAACGTGTCTATTGCAGGTTACACGGGTTGACCCGCTTATGACACGTTTCTTATCGTGTTGCTTTCGAGTCGACCCGTTTATAACCCAAACCCATTAAGGCCCAACCCTAACCCGAAAAAACCTGTGTCGAGTTCGTGGGTTGAGTCGAACATTGACACCCCTACAGTTTACCCACTTATTTTCTATCTTTATTTCCTATTCCTTTGTGGCTAACCGAATTGAGACACTTCAGAGGAATTTCTTGTAGAGTGGCATTGGTGATGAACCAAAATTCCATTTGGTTAAATGAGCTACTGTCTGCACTCCCATTGCTTCAAGTGGTTTGGGGATAAGAAAGGTAAGACTTTTTAATGAAACTTTGCTTGGAAAGCGGCTATGGAGATTTGGGATGGAGAAGGCTGCCCATTGGAGGCAAGTGATAGCAGTGAAATATGGCTATGGATGGGGTAGTTGGTATTCTAGGCCTACTAATGGTCCATATGGTGTTGGCTTGTGGAAAAATATTAGTCGGGGATGGCCTTCTTTCTCTCGCCACATTCTATATGATATTGGGGATGGTCTAGGGTGAAATTTTGGCAAGACCGTTGGTGTGGTGAAACATCTCTTGCAGTCAACTATCCTGAATTGTTTAGATTTTGCCGAGATCAAGAGATTAGTGTGGCTGAGATTATGAAGTTCGATAACAGAATCCTGTTTTGGGATGTAAGTTTCTTTAGGGGTGTGCATGCTTGAGAACTAGAGGCACTGGCCTGTTCCATGGATACCATATATGGTGCGTAGGTGAGAGGGTTTGGTGAGGATAAGATGTGCTAGAAATCTGATAGAGAGAGGCTTCGCAGTTAGGGATTATTACAATCTCTTAGTGGACTCTAATGACTATTGCTTTCCTTGGAAAAGCATTTGGAAACAAAAGATTCCTTCTCGAGTAGCTTTCTTTATTTGGACTGTTGCTTTAGAGAAATGCTTAACGATTGACAATTTACGAAAAAAGGTTTGGATATTGGATTAGTGCTATATGTGCAAGTGTAATGGTGGATAAAATCAGTTTATCATCTTTTTCTTCATTGTCCAGTTGCAATGGATATGTGGGCTGTGGTGTTCAGTCTGTTTGGAGTGAGCTGGATTATGCCGCAATCTGTAGTGGGGCTTCTAGCATGTTGGCAAGGCAATTTTGGCCGTCATCGAAATGGGTATATATGGTTAATGATTCCCCGTTGCTTCTTGTGGTGTCTTTGGAGTGAGAGAAATAGCTGGTGTTTTGAAGATAAGGAGAGATCCATATCAGACTTCAAACTATTTTTCTTTAGAACTTTAATGGACTGGTTGGCGACTTTGCAGAACCAATCTTTTTTATCCTTTCTTGATTTCTTAGATTCTTGTAATTTTTGTTCTTGATTGTTTGACCCCTTGTACACTCCCTATGTACTAGGGTGTTCCCCTTTTTTTGATATCAATAAACTTTTTACTTATCAAAAAAAAAAAAAAAAGCATTTAAGTAAGAAAATAGCTCTCATGGTAGATCACCTTGGCATAAAACCAAATTGATTCCCCATTATTGTTCTTTCATGTTTTAATCTATATTCAAAGTTTTTGTTTCATAGTGTGACTCATAATTTGTTTTTTTCGTTTTTTGCTATTTATGTGGTCACCCCAAACATCAAGCACCACAAAAAGTGTTGATACCACTGGGTTATCAACTCAAACCCTAGTGTCTCTTTTTTCTTTTTTTGATAAGTAATAAGAATAATATTAATCAAGATGAAAAAACAAAGAAAGCAAATATAAGGTGTTCATGATGGTGAACCCAAAAAAAAAAAAAAAAGCAACAAACAATAAGGAGAAAAAACTTATGGGGCAATTCTACGAGAAGAAAGAAACTCAATGATAGAAGAACAATTCGAGGAGCCCCAACACCTAGGCCAATCAAAAAGAGTCTTTTGGCATAGAGCTTGTAACTGAACCAGTGATTTCTCAGTAGCCTCAAAAGAGCGCCAATTTCTTTCCATCCAAACAGTCGGGAACCATATTCTCATAAGTAAGTTTCCATGGCAATTTGTATAGCTTTGAATCGCCCCTTTGTTCTTTTAAATAGGTATTAGAGTATTCTCCTCCACTCACTAGGCATTTTGTTAACACTTAAAATCAACAAAGGTTTGTCAACCAACATAAACCCATATCACCAACACACTTCCAAACTTCAATACTTCAATGGGAATTTCAGCCAGTCCCACCAATTTTTTTCCATTTTCATCCTCCTCAATGCATCATTACCTATGGTTTCTATTCTCAACAAGGCTACTCAATTCGCACCAATACACCTGTTTTATCGCTTCCATTGAAAAGTTTATCAAATACCTTTTCACTCTCTTTACTATGCTCCTCATTTGCTAACATCCTTTAATCTTCATCTTTACTACATGTAATCTCTTATTTTCATTCCCCTTATCTTACCAAGTTTATAAACATTATTTTCTCCATCATTTGTCCCCAACTTGCTATAGCCAATGACCTTTAGGTCAATTTGCACTTCCTGGTGTTTCCAACAAAGGCACCCGGGGTTCAACTCCCCCCTCCCCCACTTATGATGTATAAAAAAATAATTCATCATAAGCTTGACATTTTTGCTTCCCTCTTCGTCACTTTATAATTCTCATAAGAAACATTGTCTCTACATCTAAATACTCTTCTATAGCTCTCTCTTTAATCTAGTTGCTGCTTGAACCTCCTTATTCCACCACCAAGTCCCCTTAGTCGGTTACCCACATCCTTTGGATTCTCAATGTACATCTTTAGCCACTCTTTTAATACAATTAGTCATTTCATTCCACATCTTATCATCATCTTTGTCTAAATCCCACTTGCCTTCTTTGATCATTTTATTTTTTCACACATCTTGTTTCTCACCCTTCAAATCCGTCCTAATCCTTGGGTTTCTTTGTCTAACACCTTCTTTTCCAACTTTTAATACAAATATCTAGAAACACCAATCTATGCTATGTGATTACGCTCTCTCCTAGTACCACCTTGCAACCATTATAACATCTACTATCTACTTTTCAAGTAAAGATGAAATCTATTTGATAAACGTAGTAACATTTTTCCTTCAAAAATCCCACTTTTAAAGGTAATTGAGTGTGATTCCGTCTTCATGTTGTTCAATAATATCAAATCATACACAACCGCAAGGTTATTTAGAATGGCAGTTACCCATACCTATTCAAAAATCTAAGCAATTACTTTTTGGTACACCTTTAAATGAGATTGAAGGGCATTTAAGTAAAGAGTCATATATGATGATATTTACTAAAAATAGTGCCATTTGAAAGCAATACACTCTTTTTTTGGGACAGAGGAAGTATATAATGCACCATAAATTAGAATTCCCATAGTTATCAACGCTATTTAAAGGTGGAGGATGCAGGGCCAACTAGATATTACCTCAAAGAAAATATCTTTATATGTATTTAAATTATGAATTAGCCACTTCTCAAGGTCTACAAGTTCTTTCCGTGAAGCAAGAGCTGCCAATCTGATGGCATAAGGAGAAGGAATCGCATCCAATACTAATGATATAATCTGCAAAATGAATAAGAATCTGAGTACAGAAACAGGAGAAATAAATTATTCTAGTAATACAAAAAAATTAGACAAACAAAAGGGTACTGGGTACATCTGGAAAATGATCCCGCAATGAAAAATAAAGAAAATGGAAAATTAACAAAATTGGATGCTAATTTCAAATCTTTTGAGATCTTCAGAACAATAATCAACACTCAACAGTCATATATAACATGCACATTGTTTAGATTTTGAGTTCAAAATGCCAACCAAAAAAAAAACAAAAAACAAACAAACAAACAAAAAACCAGGAAAGGTGATCGAACTCTATATGCTCACTCAAAATTTACCTTTAGCTCCTGGCAGACATCCAATATTCTAGTCATACTGTCTGGATCACAGCTGACAGAATCTACAAATCCCCGCAACACAAAATTAGGGTTGACACGCCAGAGGTGATGAATCATTCCATTACCCATGCCATTTTTAACTATATTGGGAAAAACAGTAAACGAGACTTCATACTGGAGGAGGTTATATGCAGTCTGAAATAACACACACAAAATTTATTAACCAAGAAAGAATATATGGAACAATTATGCAAAGCAACAATAAAATTTTTTTTTTTTTTAAATAATAAATAAATCAAAGAGAGTACATTAATGCATGCCATCCCAAGAAGTAAGACTTCAGGACAGTGTTTAATAGGATAATCAAGCATTGAGCGAACAGAAGTGGCATGACCCCTCTCAGCTAGTTGACACAGTACATTCAAAAGGTTAAGACACAACCATGCATGATTAGCATGTCCAATTGGAAGCGTATGTCCATTCACTGCATCGATATAGGCCTGCAACAAACATAGGTCATTCAAAAGAATCAAAAAGAGATAACATGAGGAAAGAAGGAACGACTGGTTATATATAGCACCATACCAGCTGCCTTACAGAATGGGCAAACGTAAATACTTCTGGTGGTGCTGATACAGCATATTTAAGAAAAGATAGCTGACCCTCAGTATTCTTCCAAACAGACCCACAAATGGCATGGAGAGGGAATGGCTCCTGCACAGCTCAATCCAAAGATTTAGAACTAATATGTTCCACATTAAATTCAAATATTGATCTTAATATATATTTAATGTGCATGTAGATTTACACATGTAATAAAAATATACCTGGCATGCACGTCTATATACAGACATGAAAAAAGAGAACGCCTCGTGATTAGGAATGTAGAACCCCTCATGGTCCATATTTTCAATAACTCGAATCCAGTTGGTAGAAGGAGCCTGTATCCAGCACACATACTTAGATACAAAGGAGACAATTGCAAAGCAATTGTTACAATATAAAAAAAAATTACAAAATTGCAACAAGAAGAAGAACAAGTAAACTCACAAGTTCCTTGATTGTATCTATAAGAACATCAATATTCCAGGAGTTCAACAAAGGCAGATCAGACAAAGTACTGCAACCAACAGCCAAGCTAAACGTTGAAAAGGTGTTCTGATTGTCCTCAAGACCAGCTTGGGTACAGGCAATTGTGCCAAGTATTTTAGAAAGGGTAACCTCAGACAGTGGCAAGAAAAGAGATAAAATCTCTTTGCACTGTGATGCATTAACTGTGCAACCATAACCTAGTTCCTTCATAATATCTCCCATGCTCATTTCTTTCTCCATTTCTGCTAAAATAGAATCAAAATCATCTTCTCCGCAGTCATTGAACAGATTTATATTCCTGTAACAAAAACAACTACCGTTATTAGACAGCTAATATCTTTCAACACCACAAAAAACAGGACAAGACAGCTTTGCAATCAACAGCACAACTAATATAGAAGAAATACAATGAAGAAAGATCGTAACCTCAGAAAATCAGCCTCACGTAGTTCATCTGAAAGTAATGGAGTTAAAACAAATGGGGTGACATCATTAAACTGCACTAGAGATAACATTTGCATAAAGGAATCCATGTGCTTGGAAAGGCCCTCAGACCGCTGGAGGAGCATAACAATATTCTTTATTTGATCAGTACAGCTGACTGAAACAGGATTGGTGCACAATTCCTTCATCTGAGCCATACAAAAACTTTGGCCTAAAAAGCATCAAAAAGTCCATATCAAATGGTGCAATATATGCACATAACAATAAGTGCAAAAGGAAACTAATCATGCAAGAATAAATTTTTGAAATCAAGATTGTACTTCCACTTAAAAATTGAAACGTACCACAATTCCTGGTATCAAGATTTTCAGAATCTGATAAAGCTAGACCAATACCAATTTTTTCCGATACAGACAGGTGTAATACATTAGAGAAATTCTCCAGAGCTCCCTCGTTGATCTCTGTATTTCTTAGCGACTCACAAAACACTGTGCTGAAATTTGGTTTGCCCAAGAGGAATTTAAATATTGATGCAACAGCCAATTCCAGCTGCATGTTCTTCGAGTCTGTGTTGTAAAATTTCAAGTGATCTATGCACGTCTGGAGAAGCAGAATGCTTCCCTCAATTCCATATTCAACAAACTGCCAAGAAGAAATAAACTATATCAGCAAGCAATCCATTGAAAATTTGAAATGTAAAGAGTCAAGAGAGTATACAACTCAAAAAACATAATATTCCAATGCATTTGGATCTGCTTCATCAACATCTCTTCTGACCAAGCAAACTATAATCGCTTTCAATTTTTGAAGTAACACTATAAGAAATTCAATATTTACAAGTTTGACTTAAAGTCGTGCATGCCATCAACTTCAGAAACCCTCGGCTGTGTAAGAGACAAATATTTAACAATTACCAGCAAATTTGTTAAGTATTTTTTCATCATGTCTAACATGAATGCATATTTTAGGGATGAGAAATAGGACCTAGAAAATGATATTGTTTCGGTTCTACATTTGTCCCTGAAATATCATCTAAGATATCATTGAACCCCAACTTAGTCTTCTTAGTTTCCACATTTCCAAACTCTTCCTCATTTCATTTCTTTAATTCCATTTTCAGTGCTTCAAGTTTATTTTCCAATCTATAGCTCAGGAACCCTTGAAACTGGTGAGACTCCCACCGCGTTTTCATCTTCTCCAAAATCGCCATCGCCTTTAACCACCTAATCTCAAACCTGAATGTTCTTCTACCCCTCTTGAACCTGGGTTATATTTCAGGGAAGGACAATTTAACCTATATATAATTACTAGCTTCCTTAGGCATCGAAATAGAGCCTTGTCAAAAATTTATTTAGCACCAGAACTTCATAATATTTTTTTTGATAATATAAAGCATACATGGAGAGACAAATTGGATCACATTATCACCTTCTGCTTACCAATTCAATAGAAAAAACCCACTGGCACAACATTAAAAGGGAATGGAGTAACTGGAAATGTTTTTCGTAATATTTGATTAGCAAGAATTCAACTCACACAAGCATGTATTTTACACTCTTTTTACCTATAATGGATTTTTAATGCTCCATAGCCTCTTTTTTATATTCTTAGAAAAAGCCAAAGTTGACTTTTTCATGAAAAGCAGACTAGGAAACAAACAGCTATCACAACATCTGCTTGTTCAATGCTAGCAACTACCATATTTCGAAAACTGATCATCGTCATATTCTTTCTTTGATTAGTGTAGTCTCTTGTTGTGGAGCATATTTCATTTAATATGAGTGCAGTAAACAAAATCAGGTTGATTCAAAGAATTGTATCCAAGTTCGATCAAAATCCAATCAGAATTTTGATAAAACATAGCTATGCATACTCAAATCGCCTTTTCTTATTACATTGATATTTCAAAACTAAGAAAAGCAAACTCATTCGAGGACTCATTTGGAGTACCTCATAGTCAAAAACATTCTAACTCGAAACCTATATTAATACAATACAAGCAAATTGCATCGATAGTGACTATCGGCCCAAGCATGTATAAGTTACATTTCCGTAAAATACTCTACCCTATTTGTCAATCGCATTATAGCGTCCCTAAACTTGATTCATCTTCTCTCTCTCTTTATTTTCTTTTCATTTCCTATCGTTCATTATCAAGGACTGAGTCTGAATGTTATGGTAAGAAGTAGTAGCAATTCCATTTTTTTCTTTTACTTATAAAAAAAATTACTCTCCCTTCTAAAGTTTGAGAATATCATTAGTATTTTAGAAACTATAGAACCAAGAAAAGCATTCACGCAGCTATCTCACACTGAACTTGCTTGATTTTTGAAAGGTTGCTAAGTCTTCTCCATCCTTTTTGCTAGCATGGCATTCAATGTGTAGTTCATCGGTTTGCAAAACAATTTGGAGTATTGCACTGTGTCACTCATTAAAATAATGTCCTTTCCTTGCTGTGATGTCCAGGTGTCCAATATGACCTCCAATGGGGAATAGAATATTAACTTGATTTGCTATGTAAGTTACAAAATTAAATGGTAGCCACATATAAACTTTACAGTTTGATTAATCTACTCATTTTGTTCAGATGAGTTTTAATTTCTAAATCACCAATAAGATATACAACTAAAACCTCATAATTGTAGTTCTATATCCACAAATAGAGGGTTTGAACTCCGCCGATGGATTTAGATTAACTTCAAATATACATCCTTCAGTCTCTTCCAAACCAATGAATTGCGACTTCAGGTTTTCCGTTTTCAACACAATTCTTAATCCAAAAGTTACGAGAAAGTTTCACATTTTAAAGTGCAGTACATACAACATACAACATGCTCCTATACTTCAGCAATCAAAAGCACGTCTTAGAGGAAATATTTACTCTATATGAGAGTCATAATTATTAAACAACAAGCAGTGCGTGCAAGTTGTCCCAACCATCCCAACTACACAAAAGAGAATGGTATTTTTTACCTTTTAAACTTTCAATTCTAGCAAAATGATTAAAGTATTAAACACAACTTACCTAAACCTTGATAATAAAAATCTTGGAAAAAAAATAACAAAACAATTCAGTGCATTTGATAACCAAGAACATCCATCTACAAAAATTACCCATCCTTACATTACGTCTCTAGCTTGTCTCTATGAAATAATGGGACGATAGTCTATTACATTATTGACTGGGGGTAGGGGTTACAGAAAAGAAAGAACCTCTTCTTGTACTTTCTTTATAACTTTATAAAAGAATAATAAGTAAAAACAATATAATATATAAGTAAAAGTCGATTATCTATTCAATCATATCATAATAAATTGATTGCCAGAGCACTTAGAGAATTTCATGAGTCTGTATACAAACATACAAACAAAGCATCCACTCATTTCCTTCTTGCTACCCATTCACATCGACGATCTTAACTATCGTGCAACAGTTCACAGCAAAGCGAACCCACTCTCAATAAATCTAATCCAGTGTTTAATCAACTACTTTTCCCCTGGCCAAAAGACGAGCCGGACCTTCACCGGCCATTAAATTGAATTTAGGCAAAACCTTGAGCACAATAACCGAGAGAACCATAGCGAAATCCATTTCAAGATCAAGAAATAAATCATTACAATTCCAGGGTTGAGAGAAAAACAACGCAGATGAAACAAATTAGCGAGCAGTAAAACCTAGACTATTTCACACATTCGAATATACATAAATACATTTTCACATCTAGAGAGACAGAGAGAGAGAGAGAGAGAAGAAAGACCTGTCGTAGTTCGCGAAGAACGGAGTCAACGTTGGATTCGTCGATGCTCTGGAGAAGGAAGCGAATCTGGTTCGCCGTCGTTGACGAAAACTTCAGCATAGTGACCAAATGATTTTCAATTTCTAGGGTTTAGGGTTTGCGCACAGAGAAAGAGAGAGAGAGATTTGGTGTGGGGGATTGGGAGATTTGGGGAGATCGGTGAGTGGTGGAGAGAAAAAATGGAAGCGGAGAGCGAGGAGGGTTTTTATAGCGTTCTGAGAGAGAGTGGTGTGGTGTGTTGGGGAGAGAGTAAAGTTTGTGTTGTTTGTGTGTGAACTAGGAAAGGAAATGAGCAAGAGAGTTGGCAGAGCGAGAGCGTTGGCAGAGCGAGCGGCTTTTGTTTTCGGTGTTTTGCTTTTTGGTGATTAGTCTCGTTTAAATACATTTTACAAATGCCGTTGTCACCTGTGGTGGGGCCAGGCCATTGCCCACTTCCCTGCTATGGATTGGGTCTTTCTATAGGTTTGGGTTTTCTATTTTATAGGGTGTTTGGATAATATTTGAAAGGAAAATAAATGAATAAATAAAAATTAATGTTGCTACGTGATAAACTCGACAACTTTTTTTCACGTACATTGTGTTGGTAAGTTTTTACTAGTTTTTATGAAAAATTCTAGGGATATTAAAAAGTTCACAGTTGTTGCCATTAACTCGTTACATGACAAGCTATAAACGGTAGAAGTAAAATTGTGGATCCACGCCTTTAAACGGTATAGTTACTTGGAAAGGGTTGGTTTGGGGACCAAGAATGGAAGCTTGGTCACTCTTATGATTTCAAAGAAATAAGAACTTTGGTACCAATGTCAAACTTTTTTTTGCAACAAATGGAGATTTGAGAATTCAAATGTTTATCAATTTCAACTTTCAAAATGAAAACCAACAGCAAAAGGCTTGGGAAAAATAGGGATACATCATTAAAGAAAGTTGTTGTATGAGTCAAAGCAAGTCAAATCAGAATCATTAAACCTTTTCTGAAGATGATCACAACCACTCTTTCTTCTTCTCCTATTGGTAAAAGGCAAATTTTATTCAAAGAAAAATAAATACAACATAACCAAAGTACACCAAGGGTTGTTAAAAATTAGAGGAAAGCACATAAATCCAAAAACAATATTAACAAAAAAATCAATTAGATTAAGATGCTTAAATTACTAACTGATTCACATCTTCTATGGCAATAAACATTTGATTTAGCCACTAAAGCATGGAGAGGACCAATTGCAACTCCAAAATAGTCACATAAAAAGGAAGAAGTAAAAGTATAAGTACGTTTAAAAACAAAAATCCTATGATTATCACTAATGATTACACTTTTTTTACCCAAATAGCTCAATTCCTCCATCAAGTAACACAAGGTTTTCCACGAAGGTAGTAGCCATAGTTGGACATGTTGAATACCAAAATTCTTCACACGGCAAGTTTTGGGGTCAAGTGAAACAACCACATAGCCACCCTTGACAAGACTTCCAACTAAAAGCTCACCATGCATTGTGCAACCAAAGGATTCTATAGAATATTTGGTCTGTATAACATGTTAGAGATATATATTAGACATATTAGCCCAATGTAATAGGCCCAAGCCCAATCCTGCTTGTACTAGTAGTCTAGGGTTTAGTCGCCTATATATACTCATGTTATGGCTCATTGTAACACAGGTTATTGTACTACACTCTTATACATAATAAAGATATAGTCCTTAAGGGATTCCTCTGTGGATGTAGGCCGACAAGGCTGAACCATGTAACCCTCGTGTTTTCAGTGTTCCTATTATATGCTTCTCCTTCCGCATCCACTCTAGCATACGCAATATGGTATATCACATTGCGTTGCTAATATTTAACATGGTATCAGAGCCAGGTTTCGTTCTTGGCATCAAACAAACATCTCTAGCAAACAAAGAAGATTCTCACGTGCATACCGCCATCAGAAGTAACACATACTTATCTGCTGGATCTAGACTCCACAGCATCTCGCAACCGCCATGGCTCACTGCTGTGTCTAGATCCTGAAGCCCAAGCAATCTGTGTCTCTCCCTATCAGATCTGTGCACATTAAGCCTTCGGCTGTCGAAACCGATCCCACAGACGTGCTCCTAGGCATCCCCCGAGGAAAACCCAGAAATCCGGTCAACCGAAATCAAGCCACGCGCCGAAGATAGCTTCGGAAAGTCTCTCACGCGCCGCCTCAGATTCCTCACTTCAAATCGTCTTCTTGGTACACGCGCCGCCCTGAAGGCCTCCATGTCCACCAATCTTCAAAACCTGAGAACTCGGCCCTCATCCGACCTTACACGCGCCGTCACACGCCTCTAGGACTTCTGGCCGCTCCTCCACGCGCCGGTAACTGAGCACGCGCCTGACACGCGCCGAAATCAGCTGCTGATGTCATCTGACATCACCTGATGACGTCATCAGTCCACGTCAGCAGCCACGCAAGCATGTCCACGTCAGCCCTAGTCCACGTCATCAACACGTCATAGGATGACGTCATCGGATCCACTGTTCGACCCGTGACAGGACCCGGAAACCCGGAACCGACCCGGACCAGTATCCGTTGACTTTGACCATGGACCAGTTGACTTTGACTTTGACTTTTTGCGTTGACCTTTGACCAAAAGTCAAAATTTCCGACATGGCCTATCTTGCTCAGTTTTTCGCGTAGATTCCAATTTTGAACTCCGTTTCTTCATTTGAAGCTCCAAAATTGGTCAATTGGCACATTCTTCATTGTGGTTTCTTCAAAGGCATTCTTCACGGCATCTTCAAGAGATCTTCTCATGCTTATCCAACCTCAAGCCTTCATCGAGCTTCCGCCTTGAGTTTGAGGGAGGGTGTTAGAGATATATATTAGACATATTAGCCCAATGTAATAGGCCCTAGCCCAATGTAATAGGCCCAAGCCCAATCCTGCTTGTACTAGTAGTCTAGGGTTTAGTCGCCTATATATACTCATGTTATGGCTCATTGTAACACAGGTTATTGTACTACACTCTTATACATAATAAAGATGTAGCCCTTAAGGGATTCCTCCGTGGATGTAGGCCGACAAGGCTGAACCACGTAACCCTTGTGTTCTCAGTGTTCCTATTATATGCTTCTCCTTCCGCATCCACTCTAGCATACGCAACATGGTATATCACATCGCGTTGCTAATATTTAACATAACAAAAAGTTCATTCTATGATTCTTCTATACCAAACTTCTTCATCACCCAAATGGACAGTATCAAATTTGGGTAACTAAATGTAAAGTAGGCCAAATTCCCCTTGAACACTGCTAGACTTTGCTCTTGCAGTCTATCTGCACTAACATCAGGGAGTACATTCTTCTGAATTTCTCATTATTGAGATCAAATGTCAAAATACTTTGTTTGTCTTCAAATTCCCTACAATATACCAACCAATGCATAGCCCTACTAACAAATGTGGCACCTAATATAGCATTGATGTTGCTATCGTAGACCCCAACTTTTGGTCTTAAAGAGGTTTCAACCCTTCTCCATGAGTCCAAGCTTAATGAGTAAACCTCAGCCTCAAGTGGAGGAATTATATTTTCAAATATATTTACATGTGAAGAAAACCAAAGCTTTACAACCTTGTAGTCATGGGTTTGGGAGTGATAAGCAAATCCACTAGCAGCCTTGGCCAGGGAAGAATCAGGTAACCTCTTAAATTTTCTTGATGCTGGGGTTCCACAAATATATAGCTTTATCATAAGGGTCAGAACTTTGAAAATTAGTGAGACACAATACACCATTGCAGGCAAAATTTGCTATTTAGACTGATTAAAAAAAAAAAAAATTTTGGTGAATAATATGCACGTCAAACTAATTAGTTAATTGGATTGATTTTGGAACTTGAGTTTGACAAACTCGAGTTCCAGCCCAAAAATTCCAACATAAATCTGACGTGAAATTTATAAAAAAAAAAAAACCATATAGAACTCGAGTTTAACAAACTCAAGTTTCAAAATCAGTTTAAGGCCTTTTCTTTAGCATGTTGTATGTGTACAAGATAATCTTTATCTTATACTTTTTGTTGTTTGTAATAAGGTGGGTGAAGATGAAATACGGCTCGGTTATTGAGGAGTACCATGCTTTACAGACGCACCTGAATTTTTTAATTGATTTGACGGGCAATCTTGCCTAGATGTCGAGTACAATGTGGTCGCGAACATGATTCTTCCTCTTCATGGTTGATATGACTACCTCAATCTGTAGCCTTATAAAGAGTGAAGTTTTTTTTTTTTTTTTTAGAAGGTATTTATTTTTTATTTTTTTTGACAAAAATATCATTTTGGTTCTACATTTTGGAGTTACAATCAATTTAGTCTCTACATTTTAGAGTTATAATTAATTTAGTCATTGTTATTTTTAAATTGCAATCAAATTGGTATCTACCGCTAACTCACTAGCAGAAAATGCTTATGTGACTGACGAATTGTACTGTTGACATACTTAATCCTTACGTAACTTATAAAATAATATTTAAAAAGCTACTCAGCATTTTAACAAATAAAAAAAGCCACGTAAAAAAACACAAACAAGTATCAAACAGATGATTTTCTAATAGGAAAAAATAAAATAAATAAATAAATAAAAACTCATTTCTTTGTTACTAGAAACCAAACCCAACCCAGAATGGTAGAATCTCATATTTGGATCCCCTTCCTTTATCACCAAAATCACAAAAGACCGAGCAAAACAAAAATGACTAAACCCATTACCGAAAACACAAATCAAAATTTCTATTAAAAAAAAAAATCACTGATCCATTACTAAAATCACAAAACAAAACACAAAACCCATTACTGAAAACAAAAATAAAAAATTTCTATAAAATAAGATCTTGCCCCATGTATGGCGATGACAACTACCTTGCTGTCTGACGTGGGCGTTATCATCGCCGACGGTGACAAGGATTTGCTTGTTGGAGAACTACTAGGAATCTCACTGAGTCTTCCACAGATCTTCAATTCAAAAGAAAATAATATATATTTTTTAATTCATTTCATTTTAGTGTTGGATTGTGTGGGTATTGCATGTATAGAAGTATTGTTGAGATTTTAATTCATTTCATTTTTAATGCGATCTTGGCAAGCCTATTTTTCTTTGTTTGTGTGCGTTTGGATAGCAAGAAAATGATAGAAAATTTTTAGTTTTTCTTTTTTATTCGTTTGATTGCAACTCCAAAATGTAAGGACCAAAATGGTGTTTTTGCCTTATTTTTTTTTTAGAGAGAATTTCAACTTATAGCGTCCGCTCCTAATAGTAGCTATTTATTATCAGACGAAGACACCAATCAATTTTTAGTATAGGCGGGGATTGAACCCCAGATCTCTTATATAACCATCAGAGACTTTACTAGTTGTCCCGTGATAGTATTTGTATCTGTTAAAGAATTAGTTTAATAAAAAAAGTACTTTTTAAAAAAAATTCTTTTAGAAAAGTTATAAAGAAGAAGGAAATTTGTAGCAAAACTTTGACTTGGATACGGGCATCAAACTTAAAAATATTTTATTCTGAAAAAAAAAAAAGAAGAAAAAGTAATAGTATAAATTTTTTTTTTTTGGAGGAAATATAGTATAGAATCTATAAACCTGCTTTTTTGAGACTTTTTTGCGGTTCTTATGCTTTCACAAATTTATTCATTATATAGATACAAACGAAATATATTAATTACAGTCTCATTTGGAACTTGAGCATCTAAGAGTTGAGTTCTAATGTGAAGAACTCAACTCCCTAAAATTTGAGTTTCACCAAGAACTTAAAATATATATATATATATATATATATATATATATATATATATATATATATATATATATATATATATATATTTCTCCATAAAACTCGAATATTTGAGACTCAAGTTACCCTTTTAGAGTCGGACCCTTGGAACACAAATCTCATAGACTAGAGTTCCAAATAAAACTACATAACTGATATATTCTGTGTGAGGCTATATAAAGAATAAATCTGTGAAGACAGAATAATAGGTAAAAAAAAAAGGTCAATACTTTTTGTAAAAAGAGACCAATGCCATACACTTATACCAAGGTTGGCCTTTTCGCCTCTTGATTTTTTTTCCACATAAGGGGGATTAGTTTAGAAGAAGAATTCATTAATTTTAAAATAGAAACTACCATCTTTGTGTTTAGAAATAAATTAATAAAATAACCTCTATTTTTTATTTAAAAATTAAAATTGTGAAATTTGTTAACAAAATGGATTAAAATACCTAATTTTAAATTTAGTGGACTAAAAATGACAATTAATCAAAATTATAAAAAAAATGTATTTTTTTTTTAATTTTCGCAAACAGAAACAAAACCGAATCGGGTATTAGTTTGACCCGTTTAGCAAACAGAGCCGGGTCTTTCTAGCCCAGATTTTCAGTGTGTGAGAATAAGATAGAGAGAGAGAGAGAGAGTGAGAAAGAGAGATTTCAGAAATTCTGAAGCTGAAGGAGCTCTTGGTGTAGCAATGGCGACTGTAGCAGAATCATCGGAAGCGAACCCAATTCCACCACTACCACCACCACCACCATCACCAAGCGAAGGCCACAGCAACAGCAACAACAACAACAACAGTGCTAAAACCCTAGACGAAACGACGATGCTTTGGGTGGAGTACGCAGTTCATCAAGCTCAGCTTTACCAGAAAGCCATAGAAGAAGCCCTCGATTCCGCTCTCCAAGTCTCCAGATCTCGTCTCTCCCAAATCCGATCCACTTCCTCCGCTCATTTCAACCAAACTATCGTAATTTTTCCTCCTCAACTCTCATTTTCTTTCATTTTTTGCTTTGTTTTCCCTGTTTGGTTGCCGAGAAAATAGACAGGAAAAGAAAATAACCGATAATTCTGGAATTTATGCTAAGTTGGACACTGAACAATGAAATTTTCGCGCTTTTAGTTTAATTTTTATATGCATTTTCATCTTATTAGCAAAAACTTTGATTCATTTAGACATTGATAACTGTGAAAGTTGAATTACACGGTAAGTTTCTCACAACTCACACATGTATGTATGTATGTATGTATGCAATGCGCAAGTGTATGTGTATAGCTTCCTAATTTTGTGACATTGTGTGTTTGATGAGAATAATGAGGAAAGAAAAGGTTATGCATTATGTGTCATTGTTTAGGGTGCGTTTGGATAAGTTGTTGCAAAACTGTGTTTTGGGTTTAAAATGAGCATTTGTAAAAAGGGTTTTAAAACTGCACTTTTAGCTCCCAAAACGCCTAACCAAATGGACCCTTAAAACAATATCAATATGTGTGTGTGTGTGTGCGCCTCTTGGAACTATGTTTGGAAAATGGAAAATGTATTTGATTTTGTCAGTGTTTTAGGAATAAACAGAGTATTAGGCTTAGTTGGGTATAAGGTTTTGTTCTATTAGGCAAAAAAATGGCCAAGAGCTTTGTAGCTCAATGGCATTGTTTCGAATCTCCCATTTTCCACTTGTTGTAACAATTGAATTATGAAGCCCCACTGAAATTATAGCTGAAACTCTGGATGTAGGATTCTTTACAAGATCTCAAGTCTGATTATGCTACTTATGAGGATTTATTAGTTGGAAAGATTAAAGGTTAGCTCTGGTTTCAGCATTATTGTGCTCACAGTTTCATATGATTACGAGTTTTTATTTGTTTTAAAATTTTTAATATTTGGTTGTGATTATTTTCTCTCCTTTTGTGCAGAGGGTGTTGTTATTGCATCTTCACATCCATTAATTACGGGTGGGGTTGCTGCTGGATTGGGATTGACAGTACTGAAAAGTATGGTTCAAAGTTCTATAGACTTTTGTATTGTGATAAAATTATCTGAAAGCTTTGAGATGTGTTTATTTGTTTATTTCTACCAACAAGGAATGCTTGAATTAATAATTTTCTGATATTTGATCTTATCCATATATTATTAGATAAGTAATTAATATGCTAAGGGTTTGTTTGGGATCTGCTTATTTTGTTGAAATTGAAAATTTTTTGCTTAAAGTATTATAGATAAAGGTAAATGTTAGTTGAAATAGTACAGTGAAACCTATGAATAGTATCAAACAGTGCAGTAAGGCCCCATGAATAGTAGCAAAAATAAGCTGAATAATAAAATAAGTTGGCAAAAAATAAGCTAGCCAAATAAAAATTAAGGGTCTGTTTGGATACCGCTTATTATTGAAAATTGAATACACTGTAGCAAAATAAATTTTAAATGTGTGAATAGTGCCGTGTGACTTATTTTTAATGAAAGTTTGGCTTAAAAAAGAGGTTTGTGGGGCCCGTGAACAGTGCACGGGACCCACGCTCAAAATGCTGGACATTTGTGCTATCCAAACGTTCACTAAATGTACAAATTTCACTCATATAGATGAATATAAAATTTCAAGTTTTATGCCAAATATTTTATATTGCTCTCATGAAACAATTCTTTTTTGTTCACCCCCCCCCCCCCCCCCAAAAAAAAAAAAAAAGATATCCCAATGCTAAGTAGGTTGTCAGGCACACTAGTGACCAGATTAAACCCCCTTTGAAAGAATTAAGATTATACTGAATCTCATCTAATGGTTATTGACTTGCAGGGCCACGGCGTTTCTTGTACTATAAGACCTTGCGCCTTTTTGCTAGTGAAGAGGTAAGCACAATTCGTGTTACCTTTTCTTTTCAGTTGTCTAGTTGTCATCTTAAATGTGCTTCAACAGAATGAGTTTATTTCCAATTCATGATATAGCTATGTAATTAGGGTGTTAATGAGAATGTTCAAAACCTGTTCTTTCAACAATCTTCAAAACCTGTAAGAGAAATTGACTTTCAGCTGTAAAGAGGCCCTTAATTTAACTGAAGAGACATGAAAATTTCCAACTTCATGGTATTATGTGCCCCGAAATAATTATTGGATCCCTTATGTGAAGTCTAAGGTTAAGTGGGTTGGGTTTGGCTAGGACTTTGGTTCAACCTTCCAAACAAAACATGGTTGGGCTTTTTCGGAAAGAGGGGGAGAATCAATTTCTGTTATCGTGAAGTTTGGAATTTACTGTCAGTTAAAGCTAATCAATGATCTCAAATCCTCTTTGAGAAGGGGCTAACTCACCCATAGTGAGAGGTGTGTCCTTCTCTAGGAGAGTGAAAAGTTTTCATTCTATCAACTTGGACCAAGACCTCAAATGCTTTCCTGTCACCTAAGTGAGGTTAGTCCTGTGTGTTTCTAACATGCCAGGGAATAGTGGAACGTTGCCTGCTTCCAAGCCACTGTACTAGATATGCATGTGGTTGTAGTTGTTGGTAATTTCTTGGCAATCTTAGTAGAGTTTATTCTTGATCCCGCAATGAACCTGATAAAATTTGTTTGAGATTGGAATGAGGAGTTCATTGTTTTTACAATCTTTGTGCATACTCCTTTCCTTTTTCATCTTTAAGTCCTTTATTTATTTTTTAAGAAAAATTCTAAACATGTTTATATATATATATATTAAATGACTAATAAAGGAATTTATTAATAAACATATCCACAAAATATTTATTATTTGTCCTTAAAAAAAAAAAGTCTTGTTCTAGATTCTTGTGGATTGAAGTTGAAACTTGAACATGTTAAACTTGTTGACTTCCATGATTTTGCAGTTAATCCACATTGGATATTAGTCTTGACTAATCCTCTGTATACTATCCCACTCTGCACGTGTTATAAATTAGTTAAGCTACATTTAAAAATAACTATAAGCTGTTTCATGTGCAAACATAGGTCAAATGTGTCCCATCAATCTATTCTTGGACTGTTACAAAATTATTTAATGCCCCATAACTAAAGTGATGAAATTTCAAAAACAACAGGCTCATGATGGAATTGCCTATAATACTCATTTAGATGCTCTTCTCTCTAAGATTTAGTTGTAAAATTCAAACTCTAACATCACATTTTCAGATGAGGGTTTTTTGCAATATCCCTTTTATGCCTTAATGATTTTTTCTGCTTGAAATGCCTTAATGAAAAATTTAAATGCCTATCTTAATTTGAAGGACATTCTCTTTTTTTTCTTTTCTTCTTTTTTTGTAAAATACAAACTCTAATATTACATTTTAAGATGAAGGTTTTCGATCTTTGCAATATCCCTTTGATGCCATCATTTCCCCCCTTGAAATGCCTTAATGAAAATTTAAATGTCTTTCTTTGCTTTAGAAGAACATTCTTTTTGTATACTCTTTTTTTTTTTTTTTTGCTAAACACTTTTTGTATACTCTTACATCAACAATTCTAAGGCAGTATTGCCATAATATTCTCACTTATGCTTGGCATTTATGATTGAGAACCCAGTGTTATTGTGCAATGACTTTATGTATTATGTTATGATATCTAGAGATTTATCTCTGCCTTCATTTATGGGTGCAGTCCTTACTTTCCAGAGCTGATTCTCAAGTGAAGGAGTTGCGGCAATCAATTGATCTTCTGAAAGCTGAAAGTGAAAAGTTGGAGGTAATTTTTTGGCTTCTTCTCAATCCTCAATGATGATGGGGAATTAATTTGAAAAGAAAAGAAAAGAAAATGATAACAAGGAATAAAATATATGTATATATAAATGTTTGGTTGCTTACACTGTCTGTTTGGGAACAAACAAGAGAACGATAGTCTGACAAACAGTGTGGTCCATGGGGCACCCATTAGGATAGGCACTAGATAGAACCCATCATTGGTTTGAGATATGACTAGACCCAGTCTAGTCATGCTAGACACAATGACTGTTATGACCTTTCAAGAGAACATGGAAAAAATCTTTCGCCCTATCTATGTGAACCTCAAGCTCAAGGTGTATGAAATTTTCACATTTGATTCTTTAAGCAGAAGATTGGCAGAGATTCTATTTAACTTGACTTTTTTTTTTTTTTTGGATAGGTAATAAGAGTAATATTAATCATGATAAATAAATTAAAAAAAAAAAAAAGAGAGTAGGAAAATACAAGGTGTTCATGATGCTGAACACAAGAAAAAACAACAAACAACATCAAAGAAAAAAAAAAGAACTCAAGGGACTATTCTAAGAGAAGAAAGAAACTCTATGATAGAAGAACAATTCGAAGAACCCCAGCACCTAGACCAATCAATAAGAGTTCGCAATAGTCCAAAATAATCCCTCTCTGAAACACTTGAGTCCTGAATTGGAATAAAAACAATAGACATATGTATTTGAGGAACATATGAACATAATAAACAACATTATAATGACACTTTTTGGATATTCTCTTAAAGAACCATGGAGAGGGAGTGTGTTGCAAAGTATGTGCCCTTAGCAGTCATTGGGTGCATCATTTGAGCAGATGCATGCTAAATGTTGCGATCATTGTATGATCAGATAAATGCCATTTAAAAAAAGAAAAAGAAAAAAGAAGTAGGTGATTGGATGATTGCCTTAGGCAACATGTGTACCATATCTTATGTAGACTTAATAGATTTGTTGAGTCTCAGATTCCAAGTGGTTAGGATTAGTTAGTTGCGTATCCTGTGTGTGCAACCTTTATATAATAAATTTATTTTATTCATTAAAAAACGAGATGTATACGAAATGTTTAACTTAAACTGTATTGTTCAAAATTGCAAAAGGCATTTCAACTTTCAAGCCATACAGTGATGAGCTGATTCTGGTATTTGTTATTTACATATTGTACATAAGAATGAATATTATGCTTCATTCTTTCTTGCTTTGCCAATTTGCAGTGCAGAGCTGCTTATCCTTCATGTTAATATCTTAGTTTACAATTTGTATTTAACAAGGTAACTTTGCTCAATTTCATCTGTTGGAACCAATTAAAAAATAAGATGTTTGGTACTTTCTTAACAAGACAAGTTAAGATAACTGGGCAGAAATTTCCAACGGTTTAGCATGCTTGATCATGTGTTTTTAACATAGCATATTGTTTAATGTCGTTATTGCATTAACTTCCGGATTTTAAGCTATTGCCTGCTCATGGGGGTTCAGGCCTGCTCATGGGGGTTCAGGTGAAGCCCAGCAGTAGTGACACCCTTTGTGATGTTTGTGGTTTGAATCCCACCTCCCCCCTCCCCCGCTATCTATCATAAATGACAACTATTGCTTGCTCATTGATCAACATATCTGATCCAAGTAAACTCCTAAAACAATGCAATTCATGGTAAATAGTTATTGTTTTCAGAAGAGGGCATTACATGGAGAAGAGGAGCTGCTACGTGGAAGGACAAAACTCAGGTTTGCACTTATAATGAATAGTTCTTTATGTAATTACTGTAGTTTACTTTATAATGAATTGCAATCCTGTTTAAACTTTTCCTATTCCATTTATAGACAAGCAGGGAAGCAGATTCAAGGTGTGATCCGCTCGGCTTATAAGATTGAAAGACAAGCAGGGGGTATGCAAATATTCTCTCCAAAAGCTTTTGACATTGAGTACATCAAACCTATTTAGATGAAACTTGCTGTTTATGTTGTCTCCACATTGTCTTTTATTGCATCAGGATTAAAAGATATTCTTGGAGAACTTCCAAGAACGCAAGCATCTAGGTTCCGGTCACAGGTAAGTTCTTTCATTGAAGCTCCTTTCACTGTTTCTTTCTCTTCCACTAGTTGAAGTCTTCCAAGGTCATTTAATCCCCTTGAGTACAGACATTGTGGTTAAAACTAACTGTTCTAAAGTATATTATGTGGAACAAAATATTACCTGTGAAATCAAACCCGTCACATTGTAGCCTAGTGGTTGGAGGCTTGGGATGAGCTGTAGACCCAGACATCCTAGGTCC
Organism: Quercus parvula; assembly: GCA_030820535.1. Lineage (NCBI taxonomy): Eukaryota > Viridiplantae > Streptophyta > Magnoliopsida > Fagales > Fagaceae > Quercus > Quercus parvula. The sequence goes on from JAUAME010000003.1 coordinate 53,006,063, forward strand.
AATCCCCACTAAGAGTTCCCCTGGATTACCTGATACATGGTTCTGGCGGGATGGGTTGTGTATCCGTGGTTTTTTTCTCCAGGGGTGGGTCGAAAAGCGCCCTGCCTTGGTGAGGTTCCACATCATAAAAAAAAAAAAACCTGTGAAGTCATTGAGTGGGTGATGAAGGCCATAGGCAAAAACTCTTCCATTTTTTATCATGTCCATGTCCTCTGTCTTTCTTCCTATCCAATAACGCTAAAAAAAAAAACTAAAAAAAAATCTCATTTGATAACTTCTACGTCTACTTGAAAAGAAAAGATCAAGATGTAATAATTTTGTCTTACAATTTGCTTTTGTTTAAAAAAATTCTTCAATGTTCATGCCACCCAAAAATGCTCATGTTGCACTGTCTGGTTGACAGGTTTCTAAACTAGCTTCTGAGGCAAAGCAAGAAAGGGTTGCTTTGACCAAGGAGGTCACAAAAATCAGCAATTATGGGATCTCAGTTTGAGAATTCTCCTGCTGAAATTCTCTTGTTTCCTGTACTTTGAAGTTTCACAAATTGAATCGCCCTTATCTAACATGTGAGTAATTATATTGTCAGAAATAAATGCAACCTGTGGATCATTTTTTTCCTTTAGAGTTTTGTGAAAGGGAAGGTATTTTTCCTCACGGTGGCAAATTTTTTTTGAAGAGGAGATACATGTGCTGCATAAATACTAAGTTTGGAGTACGTTATAGAAGAGTACACAGATCAGCTGTAGACTGATGTTCAAAAACAGAACTACAAAAATTCATGTGTTTCAATATGAATCTTATCACTGCTTATTTTCTAGCCTTGGTTTATAGCCATTTTTGCTTTCTTAATCTATCAGGTCCAATATTTAAAGGCTGGGGTTGAGATGAATGATTTCAAAGCTAAAAATTTTGTGCTTGATATATCAATTTCAAAATCTTGTCATGTGTTGTAGTTTTCAGCTTTTGAGGATAATTTTTTACAAAACCGTTGAACCCCAGACCCAAGCTTCTGTTCAGTTGTTAAAACAAGTATACAGTTAACACTAGCTCAATGCCTAACTGGTGTCATTAAACACGTCATTGGTGGCTATTTCTAATTCCAAGCCTCTAGTTCGCATGTGATATCTTGTTAACCTTTTTAAAACTTTGATATCGCTTCATAGTTTCATACTACCTTGGTTTCGGTTTTGTTCCCTGGGAAAAATGAAAGAAAGATAAAATAGTGCAATAATTGTTTGTAAGGCAACAATGAGGTTCATAGCTGTGCTCTTTGCATTATAAAATGGCACTCTCTGGAATGCGTTCCTTCTTGGTTTTTATGATTTGTGGCAATGTCAGCAGCGGTGAAGTAATTCTACCAGTGTTTAAATTGTTCAGGAAATGGTTATAGTCGTAGACTCATAGGAACTCAGTTGAAGAAGTGCTTTAATTTTGGCAGGAACATTATTTGTGCTTTACCTGCCACTTTTCTTTGGTCAAAAAATATAAATTTGCTGTCAATATAGGACTCACTTTCTGCACAACCTGTGTTGAATCTTTGAATAAATGGAATCACAGCGTTGGTCTGCAAAAGAAATTGGTCAGTGAACTGAAAACTCTTCTGTGAGTTCTGTCATGGTCAAACTGCTCATATTGAGTCAACAGCCATGAGGCATCACATGGCATGTGCGTATTCTCACTTTCACTCCTAAACAAATATCATCAGGTGTGACTGATTTTCCTCATTCCTCAGAATTATATTATTTCTATTTAGTAAGGAACTAAGGAATGAAAGGGCATCTAAACAATATCTATACCTATAGTATTAGTCTTTTGGGTTGGGTAATAGCTTTTCCCCATAAATTTTCCTTTTCATGTTCTGAATTATTACCATTATCTTCGCATCATATGATCCATACTATCACTATAAACTTATGTTGTTTATGTAACATACGCATAAAACACAGTTTGGGAATAGTGCATAAAGCATAATTTGGGAATAATTTATTTTGCTGAAATTGAGAACTTTTTACTAAAAGCTAAAAGCTAGCTAAATAATATAATGAGACTCATAAATAGTATCAATAGTATCAAAAAGGGTAATAAGACCCTTGAATAGTACTAAAAAGAAGCTAAAAACTTAAATAAGCTAAAGCTTACATCTCATCCCAAATAAGTTCTAGATAGAATTTCAACTTATAGCATTCATTTCATGATGATCAACTGATTGCTCTTTCTCATTAGACCATGACATCAATTAATTTTTTTTTGTATAAATCTAATTCTAGATTTTTTATTCAACAACAAAAAATTTTCCTAGTTAATTTAATTGAAACCCAATATTATATCTTATCTTAGAGTTATTATCTGATGTCATTTTACACTGTTGATGGTATCCAAGACAGCTTATTATATATGCTTCACACCTTTCCCACCCCATGTTCCTTAGCTTTAATTTAATTACCCTTTAGGCATCTCTCTCTTTTAAATTACCTACTCTGAAAATATATAATAAATATTCAGTCAGCCCCACATGCCAGTGTCACGTGGAACTCCACTCTTACCACACAAACATCACACTCTCTATACTCTACTTCTTTTTCAAGTAAAGCCAATATTAGTAAAAAGAAAGTGAAATTTAAGACCCAAATTCAAACTGGTAGTTGACACTTTAAAAAAAGTTAACTGAAAATTTAAAACCCAACACATTTTCTCTTCTTTTCTTTTAATACTACTACTGAAACCCAAAAAGAAAAAGAAAAAAAGAAAAAACAAAATTAAAATTTAAAATTTAGTCTTTAGTTTTGGTAACATAAACCGGCCCCCCATTTGGGTTGGGTATCTTAACAACGATCACAGTCCAACCAGATTCCGACACGTCACGTCAGCAGACCTGACGGTGGTGGTGATGATACATTTGCTCTTGCTGTTGTTCCGTCGTTAGCTCCTTCTGGCGACGAAGCTCCATGACCTTCCGGTGCGAGTTCGAGTGCTGAGTCAGCACAAAAGTCGGGCTCGCCGCGGGTCGGTACTCGGGCACGAGCCGACCCGACTTGAACCGCACGCCGCACGCGTTGCACAGCGTCTTCGGGCCCAGCGGACCCGTCCGCCACTGCGGCGTCTTCTCCGACGCGCAGTGCGTGCACCTCCTCACCTCTCCCCCCTCCCCCGCCGCCGCCGATAGAGAACCGCTGCCCTTCGCCTTCGTTTTTCCGGACTCCGGCGAAGCCTCGGTTCGGAATGCCATTGCTCCGGCGACCTCGTTCGTCGGAAAATCGGTGAACGAGTCGTCAACGAATTGCGAAAGCCACTCCAGCTCCGCCACGTCATCGCTCTATAAAACCCAAAAAAAAAAAACACTTAATTATATTTTGAAAAACAGTGAAAGTAGTTTTTGTAATGAAAATGACTTACGGGGACAGCGCAAAGGTCGTTGGTGAAGTCGGTGGAGAGGTGGTGGTAGTTAAGGCCGTTATTAACGATGGGCTGAGCGTGAGCGTGAGAGTGAGGGGTAGGAAGGTAATTTTGGGTAGGGGTGACATCAGAATCGGTGGAGGAGGAAGAAGAGGAAGAGAAGAGTTGGTCGTTGGAAAAGTCTAAGAGGTCATCTATTGGGAAGTTAGAATCAACTGTACTTGACACTCCTTCGCCGTACACATCCATTTTTTTCCTCTCTCTCTCACACACTATAGCTTTATTTTTTGGCTCTCTGCCTCAATGGGTTTTAGAGAGAGAGAGAGAGAGAGAGAGAAGTGTGGGGGAGATGAGATATATAAGTATTTGAAGGAGGAAGGAGGAAGGGAGCAGAGGAACGTGCTGAAAGGAGTGTGATCATGCAGTGCAGTGCAGTGAAGTGCACTGCACAAAGAGAGAGAGAGAGAGAGAGAGAGAGTTTTTGCTTTTTGTTTAATTTTTTTTTTGGTTTTTGCTCTCTGTCTGTCTGTCAATCTTGTGCATCTCGAATGGATATGTATGTATGTGTGTATGGGGGATTATATTTCTTTTATATTATATTTTGCCTGATATTGAAACCGCCAAGTGCATGGATGCTTTCATGCATTTTTATTGACAAATGTCTACTTCACTACTCCACATGCCTATCATCTTCTTCTCTTTTCTTCTTTTCTTTTTATTTATTTTTTTTATAATTTAATTTTATGTTTCTTATTTTATAATTGAAAGATTTTTACTTATTTTCTTTTTTTTTTAGAAACATTTAAGTTGAACTAGTGTTAACTAGTGAAGCTACAAAACTTTTTGCAACCCATTTTTAAAAAAAATCTGCATCTTATCAAAGACAAGCAATTTTTCCCATTAAGGATGGTAGGTTATCATCCATAACTAAGGAACAAGACTAAAAAGTCTTAAACTTTGGCTGACTTCCTTCCTAATAAACATCATTAGGGATCTTGTTAGTGATTATTTTCTAGAGATTCCCCAGCTATCAAGAATAGGAAGGAATTCCATTACAAGGTTGGTACAAATATTATTTTTTTGACCAATTAGTAACTTTAGCTTAAGTTTAATGTGTAAACCGGTAATCCTCAACTTAATCACAAGCAACAAGCCATCTTCTAATACACATAACTCTGACAATACACTCGCTTAACCACTCTTTAAAGAAAAGAAGAAAAAAAAACAATAATTCCACTTTTTTTGAATTTAGTTCAACAAAAAAGAAGAATTTGATTTCTATTTTGCCTTTTCCCCCTCTTTTCTCCAAGAAAAAAAATTGAATATTTAGACCACTAGTCAAGTAGACAACGAGTAAATAACACCTATGAGTTAAATGTTGACTGAGACAATAACGCTTAACATCTGAATCACTTGTCTGTGGTTACATACCATTAATGACTCTCAATTAATGTATCTCCACGTAAGGAAACGGTTCAGATAAAGTAACGTATACAGCTACTATAAAAAAATAGGTGTCCTCAGAGAAAAAAGATAAGTATTTCTTGAATGGTTAACTTGAGCATCAAGTGTTGATGACCGAATACTATTTCAATTTTCTAGACCTTCCTTTTTCATTTCTTGGATATATTTTCAAACGCTTAGACTGAGCCAGTAACACCCAGTGTCTAGATCACTTGCATGTAGTTATAAACCATTAATGAACCTCGATCAATGTAGCTCCACATAAGGAAACCGTTCAAAGAAAGTAACGTATACAACCGTCTTAAAAAGATGTGAACCTAGAGGGAAAAAATAAATAATTCTTGAGTGATTAACTTGAGCATCAAAGTATTGATGATCAAACACTATTTCAATTTTCAAGACCTTCCTCTTTTCATTTCCTGAATATGTTTTCAAAAGCTTAGATTGAACTAGTAATGACCAACGTCTAGATCACTTGCTTATAGTTACAAACCATTCATGACCCTCAATTAATATAATTTCACGTAAAGAAATGATCCAGAGAAAGTAATGTATATGACTACCTTAAAAAAAGGTGAACCCAGAGGAAAAAGGTAAGTAATTCTTGAGTGATTAACTTGAGCATTAAAGTACTAATGATCGAACACTATTTCAATTTTCTAGACCTTTATCTTTTCATTTCTTAAATATATTGTCAGAAGCTTAGACTGAACCAACGCTTGACGACTGGATCACTTGCTTGCTGTTACAGACTATTAATGATCCTCAATCAATGTAGCTCCACCTAAGGAAACGGTCCAGAGAAAGTAACGTATATGACTACATTCAAAAGAGGTGAATCCCGAGGAAAAAAGGAAGCTCTTAAGTGATTAGCTTGAGTATTAAAGTATTAATGACCAAACACTATTCTGATTTTGTAGACTTTCATATTTTCATTTCTTGAATATATTTTCAAAAGCTTAGACTGAGCCAGTATCTGCCTAATGCTTTGATCACTTGTTTGCCGTTACAAAGTACAAACCATTAATGAACCTCAATTAATGTAACTCCACGTAAGAAACGGTTTAGAGAAAGTAACGTAACTTTGGAAAAAGGAGTGATTCCTCACAAAAAGGGTCATAGTGACTAGGCCTAGACGACTATTTACCAAAAATAGAGGTCTCCACAAATTTGAAATTCCATTTTCAAGTTTCACCCGTATTCAAATAATGTGAAACCCATACCTGCTTAATATAACAAGTTTCTTCTAGATATATGGTGTTTTGTCCAAAATTTCCAGGATCCTCCGCCCCTCTTCCTTTCTCTAGGCTCTAGTAATGACTTAAATCACCATTCCATTTAAGTAGGAAAATTTCTTTAGCATTTGTCTATTTACTATTTTTTGGTAAAAATACAATCATTCAAACATGGTTCATCAACTTAGGAATTTTAGTTTTTTTTTTTTTTTTTGAGAAGAAAGCCTATGACGTGTTTTTACTAGTAACTCCCTTTTTTTAAAACCCATGACGTTTCTTTCCAAAAATAAAAAAAGCCTATGACGTTGAAACGTGGTTTGATCAGGAAATTCGCAAGTATGCAATGCTTCTAACTTTTAACATGCATGAGCCATGTCTAACTTTCAATATGTTTATTCATCTTTTACGTATTGTCTCTCATTGGCCTCATTTTAATGGGAATAGTGTTACTTTTTCTTTGCAATGTCATCATTCTAAATTTAGCTGACTTATTTAACTTAATTTAAGATTTAGCAATTTTTTCTCATTGTCTTGCTTGACTATTTTCTTCTTTAACATGAACTAGCCCAATTTTTCTTTTTAATTTCCTGCTTGATTTTGTGGGCTAAAATTTGATTTGACTTGATATGAAGAAAATCCCTATTTCAAATAATGTTGACTTTATAATTCTTCATGTTGTTTGTTTCACTTAAAAAATATTTTTTCAAATTTCTCAATGCAATTTAGTTTCTATTTTGATTTAATTTAACATGAAGCATATACCGTTTAGCTTTTGAAATATTCTCTACATAAATTTCTAAATTATTTTTATTTAATAATTTAATAGTTTCAGTAATGAGAGGGGGAGATTTGAACCATAGTCCTCCTCAATCCTCACAAAGAAAATGAGAGAGAGGCGAGATTTGAACCTTGATTTTCCTCATAAAGAAAAGTGGACAATATCAAGATTCTAGACATTTTCTAAATGAAATTTTATTCAACTTGATTCTTCAAAATGAAAGTTTTATTTTAGAAGGTCTAACTGTGTAAGTTGTTTCAATTGATAGTTTTAAACAAATAATTTGGGATTGAATTCATTAAAAAATGCTAGGAAGGGGGTTTATAAAGATTTAGGGAGTTACTTTGTCTGTAAATAAATAACCATGTTATAACCATTTGAAATTTGGCGGATATCTGTTTCAAAAAAAAATTAGGGCTTGTTTAGTACATCAACTTAAAGTCTTAAACACATGTTTTTAGTTTTTAAATAATATTACGCATATTTCCACACATTTTTTCACCCACATGTATTTCCAAAAAAATTGAAAATTGTTATTTAAATACACGTACCAAACAGCCCCTTAATTTGGAGGATATGAATATCATCATGTTATAAATATTCCTCCTTTAGTCTGTGTCCCTTTCAAAGCCTAACACCCTCCCCCCCCCCCCCCCCCCCCCAATTCCAATATCTTTTATTGTCCTCCAGATTTTAAATTTGATTCAACAAAACAAAAAAAGAAGCTTTTGATATCTATTTTCCTTTTCCCCTTCTTTTCTCTATGTGTAAACCCTTTCCCAAATCTCATTAGAATATGCTTTGCTTGACACCAACCTAAGGTTTGCCCTACTTGAACCTAGATCAAAGCCTGTTTTGCTTAGCATGCTAGCTTTATTGTTTATATCCACCATAGGTGGGGCTCAAGGAAACCACATGAAAAATTCGAATATTTAAACTACTAGTCAAGTGGACGACAAGCCGATAACGTCCACATGTTAATGTTGACTGAGCGAATAACGCTCAAGGTTTAAATCACTTGTCTGCAGTTACAAACCATTAATGATCCTCGACGAACGTAACTCCATGTAAGGAAACGGTTCAGAGAAAAGTAACGAATATGACCTCCTAAAAAGAGATGAACTCAGAAGATTAAAAATTGAGCATCAAAGCATTGATAATTGGGCACTATTTCAATTTTCTTGACCTTCATTTTTTCATTTCTTGAATATATTCTCAGAAGTTTAGATTGAATCAATAATGGCCAAGATCTGGATCACTTGCTTATTGTTATAAACCATTAATGATCCTCGATCAATGTAACTCTACATAAGGAAACGGTCCAAAGAAAATAACGTATACAACCACTTTAAAAAGAAGTCAACTCAGAGGAAAAAAGATAAGTGATTAACTTGAGCATCAAAGTATTGATGACTAAACACTATTTTGATCTTCTAGATCCTCCTGTCTTCATTTCTTGAATATATTTTTAAAAGCTTAGACTGAGTCAGTAACGTCTAACGTCTGGATCATTTGCCTATTGTTACAACCATTATTGACTCTTGATTAATATAACTTTACGTAAGGAAATGATCCAAAGAAAGTAATGTATATGACCACCTTGAAAAGAGGTGAACCTAGAGGAAAAATGTAAGTTATTCTTGAGTGATTAACTTGAGCATCAAAGTATTGATGATTGGACATTATTTCGATTTTCTAAACCTTCAGTTTTTCATTTCTCGAATATATTTTCAAAAGCTTAGACTGAATTAGTAACACATGTCATTTGAATCACTTTCTTACGGTTACAAACCATTAATGACCATTGATTAATGTAACTTCACATAAAGAAACGGTATAGAGAAAGTAACATATATGACCACCTTAAAAAGAGAAAAAACCTAGAGAAAAAAAGGTAAATAATTTTTGAGTGATTAACTTTAGCATCAAAATTTACTAACGACCAAACACTATTTTGATTCTCCTAGACCTTTACCTTTTTATTTCTTGAATATATCTTCAGAAAAGCTTAGACTTGTAATCAACTAAATCATCAATAAAAATATATAAGCTTTAAAGATAAATTTAACATGGATTTAGGAACTTAAAATTCCGTTTTTAAAATTCATCCGGTATTGTTCTAAATAATGTGAAACCCATTGCAGCTTAATTTATTAAGTTACTTCGACATATATGATTCTTTTTTTTAACCCACCCCCCCCCCCCCCCCCCCCCAAAAAAAACCAAAAAAAAAAAAAAAAATCCCAGGATCCTCTGGATTTTGCCCTTTCTCTAGTCCCTAATAATGACTCAAATCACTAGTCCATTTAAGTAGAAACATTTCTTTAGCATTTGTCTTTTTGCTATTTTTGGCTAAAAATGCAATCGATTAATACATGTAGTTCACCAACTTGGCTGTTTTAGTTCAAGCATAAATGGACTGTGATTTCCTGTACTTCTACAGGTACTTATTAAAGCCCATGACGTTGAAGCGAGGTTTGATCAAGAAATCAGCTAGTATGCAATGTTAGTTACAAATTATTTTAAAATTTTTTACAAATTATTTATGTGTCAAATTCTTATCGGTTTTTGTCTGAATCTACTACTAATATTATTTTTTAACTTATCAATAATTATTTATGACATTAACTAATTGTAAAATAGTTTATAGTTTTATCATTTTTTTCAATATTTTAGCTACTTCTCTTCCTAATTAAGTTGATACGTCCTTTATATGACAGTGACTTAATTGTCTTGTAAATTGATAGCTCCAGTAGATGACCAGTATTGAATTGTTTTTGTAAAGTAGGTGGGCGAGTGTTTCAATCCATAACTAAAAACTACCCCCGAAAAAAGGCAAGTCATACTCAGAGTTTCTTGTGATAGCTTTTCTAATCTCTTCCTCTTATTGATTTAGCATGAAACCTGCTTTATACTTTTTAGTTTAACTATTACACAAGACAATTGTATAAGCATTCTATGTCAAAAATTTGTTGGAGACTTTTTTTTTTTTTTTTTTCTTTTCTTTTCTTTCCGGAGGATGAACGACAAAAAATTTGATGGAGACTTGAAAAGATAACAATCACTTTTGTCGACTAGAAAATAAAAATCTTCCATCCTAACATGTGTACTCTATTAACTATTCTATACTTTACCAATCATGACATGTCAAACGGCTTTTCTTTTCTTTTCTTTTTTCACTATAAAATAATTGAAGCTTATAAGTCCAAAAAAAAAAAAGCATAGCATGTTACATGTGATGAAACATAAAATAAAACACTCCAACCTTAGTAGGGCAAAAGATTTTTGTTCATTTATAATTTTATGTGTGCAATCTTTATTAATTTGACTTCCTATTTGACTCCTCATGCGACTAAATCTCATTCTTAACAAGCAGCCTCATTTCATCTTAAAGCTGTTAACATCATAGAATAATTTGTATTTATTTATTTTTTAAGTAAATAAAGGAATTAGAAATTTAGAGGTATAGATGTGTTTTAAGCATAACACAAACTCATTCCCCAACAAAGCACCCCCCCCCCCCCCCCAAAAAAGAAATCTAGAATAATTTAGACATTACATCCACTAAGAGATATGATAGTTTCTCATTAGAGATTTTTTTTTTTTTGGGTGAAACTCATTAAAGAAAATACTTTGTCAAGGTTCATAAAGGCACATAATGTCAACATTACTTAAAACTTTGGTACATGTGTTTAAATACATGTTTTCAGTTTCTAAACAACATTACACGTATTTTCACGCACTTTTTCACCTTATGTATTTTCAAAAAATATAAATAATATTATTAGAACAGCGTTACCAAACAGCCCCTTAAAAACTCAAACAGTCACACTATTAGCAAGAAGAAAAGTCATAGTACACTTTCCTTATGGAAAGAAGCTCACACTTCAATGTGGCTGAACATTTTTCCCCCTTGAGCTACAATCAAAATTCTCTAAAATATTCCTATAAAAAAAAATTTCTCAAAAAATTATTTTAAAAACTCCATGCCTAATTGCCTATAGCCTTTTTTTTCCTCCCTTCTTGAATCTTGATTTTTTTTTTTTAATAAACAAAAAAGGGTCTCATGCGTGTAATCATTGACCTAGCTTACTACCTGCTATTGATGGCATGGGATAGCTCTGGGCACATTAGGGCTATCTGCATTGTGACACAATATTTTTGCGAAATGCATGATTCAAATCCAGTAACTTTTAAACTTGCAAGTGTAACTAAATCCGATACTCCTACCATTGTGTCACACATGACTTTCTTGAATATTGATTGAAAGGAAAGAAAAAGAAACATTCATGGACTAAATAAAGAAACTTATAACTTAAATTTATTTGTTTAAAAAATTAAATTTAATTAAGAAAAAAATATTTTTAAAAAGTCACCCCTAAAGTCAACTAATATTTATATAAAAAATTAACTATTACTCTTAAACCAACAAGCCTAATTTTTTTTAAAAAGAAATTACTAAGATGAGTTTATAATAAACTTAAAAAAAGGGAAAAATAATTTTTTATTAGTGGGATATATCTATATCCACTGATTCTCAAAAAATAAAAATAAAAAATGTATATCCAGCTGAGCTGACGCCACCAAACTACAACCTCGAAGAGAGAGAGTTAATATAGCACCGACAATCAGTTCCAGCTGGCCATTTTTGAGTTTTGCACCTTTGGCTTGTAAAAGTGAAAGGCCAAAAAAAAAAAAGAAGGGACTGACTTTTATAAATAGCATTAATAAAGAGAGGCACGTGTTGAGTGCAGAAGAAGGAGAGGGAGGGGTAAAAGGACAACGTTTTTGGTTCTGGTTTTGCAATGCTGTCTTTCCAATTTTTGTTTTTTACACTTATTAATTTACAACTTTTTATTGATTTGGTTCAAGTGAAAATGTTTCTCAAAAAACAAGGTTGAAGTGAAAATTTTAGGTAAAAAGTAACTGGATTATGTAATTAGCATAAAGCTTTTATCAATCATAATTTACTACTTTAATATGTTATGAAATATTAGATATAAAACTCAATGTGTCCCTAAATTAATTGTTTTTCTTTAAGGGGACATTTGGTTATCCTGAGTTCATTGTGATGTGCTCATGATATGATGCGCATTACCTTAATATCACATTAAGTTGTTTGTCATAAGTAATGTAAAATCATTTCCATTTAAGAATGTGATATGGCTCAGTTGGGATACAACTTATTTTGCTAAAACTGAAAACTTATTATTAAAAGTACTGTAAATAAAGGTAAAAGTTAGTTGAAAAGTACAGTGAGGCTCATGAATAGTACCAAAAAGTGCAGTGAAACTTATGAATAGTAGCAAAAATAAGTTGAATAGTGAAATAATTTTCATTTTTTATTGGTATCTAAACGGAGGCATGATATATTTTATAATTTTAGATTACGGTATTATTAAAAAAAATTAAATAAATCAAACATCTTAATGTGATATTAAGCTAATGTACATCATATTAAAGGCACATCACAATGAACCAAATGCTCCTTAAAATAGAAAGAATTTCATAATGGTCGAAGATGACAAATTATTAATACTAAAAAAGATGTTGTCAAAGATGAATTGGGGGGGAAAAATGTTTGACTGCTCCAGTGGTGTGTAAATGGTGTTGCATGCACAATTTTTTTTCACAACAAAATTTATAACTATTGAATTGTCAAGTTGTTATCAACTCTCATGGGAGGTCCCATAATAGTATCACTTTATACTGTTTATTTTGTTGTAAATTGTTTAAGGAAAAATTTTCAGTATTTTACTATTTTCCCTTATTTGTTTCATTGTAAAATTTGGTCAAACTTGAGAGTGTGTTTTGTTGACCGTAAATTTTTTTGTAAAATATTGTAAAACGTTTTAACTTAAAAAAACTTGATAAGATATTTTACAAAAACAAATTGTGACTCTCCACCGCTATCTACTGATTAGGTTGCGGGTCCGATGATCGAATTGTTAGCTCCAATGGTTTATTCTTGAAAAATTTTACACATGTCACACCAAAAACATGAAAATATATAACTGGAAATGTTTCAAAATGAAACAAATGTAGGTTAGGGTCTATGATTTCAAAAAATTTAGGATTACATAAATAAATAAACTAGAGTTGTCTATGTGGCAGACCAGAGTGGTAAAAATAAAGTTACTGGTCTCTATGAAAATGACAAGTAGTTAGAATCTATTAGGTAGGATAGTTATGATAAAAATTATAATTTTTTTTTATATGGTACTATAATTACTTAATTATTTACAATATGCTACTATTATTACTTAGCAATTGAAAAAAAGAAAAAGGTGATCCAAGATTTCAAGAGCTCATTTGATAGCAGTGTTTAAGTATTGTTGTTCAAAATAACAGGAAAACTGTTATGATGTGAGGGTTTAGTGGGGAACTCAAATAAGTGAGTGAGTTATTGTTATTGGGTAGTCTAGGAATATACTTCCTACCTTTCATATAGAGGTGGGCCACCCCTATGCGTGAGGAAGGAAGTATACTCTCGGACTACCAATAATTTTCCATAAGTGGCTGGCTTAGGGGTGTCAATTTGGGTTAGAGTGTTGGGTTCGTATCGTGTTAAGGTAGTGGTATTCGACTAAATACCTCAACCTGAATCCGGCCCATTTAATAATTATGTCATGGCTCTTCAACCCTAACTTGACCTCGACCCACTTGACATGCTTATAAAAGGGGTTGTGTTGGGTTGACACAAATGTGACACAACCCATTTCAACTCGCTTAATATCAAATATAACATCTATATAGAAATAAGTTATTTACATCCCAAAAGTAATGCATATACTTCAAGTCTTTTACCCACATTCAAAATAACATACTTCAACAAAAATATAACATCCATTTAGAAATAAGTTCTTTACACTTCAAAATAAGTGCATACACTTCAACCCAAATTCAAAATAACATAGTTCAACAAAAATATAACATCCACAGAATTCGCCAAATGCTAAGTATCAATATTTAAAGAGTTGGTGCAAATAATATACTGATCATGATTAGGGTTTATAAAGTTTCAATTTTCAATTATATCACTTGTAAGTTTTTGTAATTACTCATTTTTCGTTTTAAGTTTAAAATATAGGTTTGATATAAAATGTATTAGACAAATTTAAAATAAAATGAATATTTATATGCTATACGAGTTAAACGGGTTGTGTTAAATTGGTCATTGAAAGTTGATACAAATAAATTGGAGTGTCAAACGTGTTTATTATGGGTCACACAGGTTGATCCACTTATGACACATGTTTTATCATGTTGCTTTCGAGTCGACCTATTTATGACCCAAACCCACTAAGGCTCAACCCTAACCTGCAAAAATTTGTGTCGTGTTCGCAAGTTAGGTCAAACATTGACACCCCTATGTGTAGCGAACCAACGAACCTGACAAAACCAACCTGACCTAACCCAACCTACTAGGTTGGGTCGATTTTAAGGGTTGGTGGGTTGGGTTGGGTTATGAATTTTTTTTTTTTTTATAGCGGGTTGGGTTTGGGTTATGAGATTTACAAATCTGTCTAACCCAACTTGACCCACCTATATTTATTATATTTAAAAAAAATATTATATAATTTTGTTATATACTTTTTTGGCCCTTTTTTTAAATAAAACTAAAATCCTAAGTTCCTCTTATATAATTTGTGTTTGTTTAATGCTAAGCTCATGATTATTTAGTTATAAATTTGTTCTTATTTATAGTGATATTGTTCTAATGCTCAATTTAATAATAATAATAATTATTATTATTATAATAATAGAAAAAAAAAATTGTTCAACTCGATCCACATGAATTTGGTTGGACCTCTTTGATAAGTTGCATTAGATTAAGTGTGCGTTTGCGTATTGTGGTTTTAGCGTTTGCATTTACGTTTGGTTGGTCTCATGATACTATTTATGGACCAATCAACTTGCACAAAATGCATAAACAATATTTTGACCTTTTAAAAAATATTTTATTATAATATTTTTAATAATAAATTTTTAATTTTCAACAAATAAACGATATCCAAACAGACCTTATATTTTTTTTTTACCTACAGTAATGAGTTGGATTAACGTAACCCTGCCCATGCTCGCCCTGACTGGCTAGCGAGTTAGAAGTCAAAAGTGGGTAGGGCTGGGCATAGGCTGGGATTTTGGAAAAAGAAAGGGCAAAACTCAAATGACTTTTTTTTGATAAACTCAAATGACTTTGTACAAGGTGAAGGTCTAGTTTTATTAATAAAAAAAGGTACTACCCAACCGTACGGTGCAACCCCTTTTTTTTTTTTGCTTTCAAAGTACGTTTATCCTTTCCCTGATTGATCGATCGATCGATCTGACGTATTATTTTCTTGTTTTATGCTTTATATACTTTGTACGAAGTTTTCTTATTGTGTGTATGAACTTAGCACGAGTGAGACAAATTATTCCAGCCTGGATTCTACTTCCATCCTAGCACTACAGTCTACTCCTTCCCTTTGCGGACCCCCCCTTTTTTTTTTTTTAAAGAATCTATTTCCTAATAATAGCTTTTAACGCAGATAAAAAGGTTTATGGCGATAAAATGATAAATTAGAGTAAATTTTTTTACAATTACTTACTTTTTTTTATACAAACAATTACTTACTTGGTACTTGGTAGATTATTATTAGTAGATAGAAAAAAAAAAGGATATTTTGTGAGTTCAGAATTATTAAAAATATGTCCAGATAAATATTATAAAAATTATTGTATTTGTAAGATTACTCAAGTCATGGAGTGAAATGGGTATATAACCATCCCAATTATACCTTATTATATTGGTTTGGGGACTTATTTTAAGAGATCTTTGCTGAGTCCTTTGGTGAGATTGTTTGGATTGATGACAGGCCTCCTATGCTGCTCATGTTTGATAAAGGTGTACTCAACTTTACTCCACACCAAACTATGATCTACTCTACTCGACCCTAAACCAGAATCTACTTTGCTTAGCATACTAAGCATATTGTTTAGATGAACCACAAGTGAGGCCGAAGGAATTGCATAAAAAATTCAAATATTTAGATCACTAATCAATTGGGCAACGAGTAAATAACGCCTACGTGTTAAATGTTGACTGAGTCAGTAACACCCAACACTTGACTCTCTTACTTGCGGTTACAAAACATTAATGACCCTCGATTAATGTAGCTTCATGTAATAAAGTAGTCCAAAGAAAGTAACGTATACAATCACCTTAAAAAGAGGTGAACACAAAGAGAAAGGGTAAGCAATTCTTAAGTGATTAGCTTGAGTGTTAAATACTAATGACCAAACACTATTTCGATTTTTCTTGATGATCATCTTTTTATTTTGTGTATATGTCTTTAAAAGAGAAAGGGTAAGTAATTCTTAAGTAATTATTGTCTCTAATGGTTGAAGAAGAGATCTGTGGTTCAATCACTGTCTATACTAAAAACTAACTAGTGTCTTGGTTTAATAATAAAGAGCTATCATTAGGAGTAGACACTATAGGTTGAAACTCTCTCCCAAAAAAAAAAAAAAAAAAAGCCAGCAACACTCAACGTTTGGATCACTTACCTTTGGTTACAAACCATTAATGACCCTTAATCAATGTAGCTCCATGTAAGGAAACAGTTTACAAAAAGTAACGTATATGATTATGACCACTTTAAAAAGAGGTAAACCCAATGGAAAAAGGTAAGTAATGCGTCAGTGATTAACTTGAGCATAAAAGTAGTGATGTTTGGACACAATTCGAATTTTCTAGAGCATCATCTTTTCATTTCTTGAATATTTTTTCAAAAACTTAGTTTGTGCAACCACTCGATATCTAAATCACTTGTCTGCGGTTACAAACTATTAATGATCCTTGATCAATGTAGTTTAACATGATGAAACAATACAGAGAAACTAACGTACACAACCACTTTTAAAGAGGTGAAACCAGAGGATAAATTATATAGTCTAGGGAAAGTAATGAATACAATTACTTCAAAAAGAGGTGAAACTAGTGGAAAAAGGTAAGTAATTCTTGAGATTAACTTGAGCATAAAAATATTGATGATCATACACTATTTCGATTTTCTCGACTATCATATTTTCATTTTTTGAATAAATTTTCAAAAGTTTAGACTAAGTTGATGCTCAATGTTTGAATAACTTGCCTGCAGTTACAAACCATTAATGATCCTCGATTAATGTAGCTCAAATTAAGGAAACGGTCTAGAGAAAATAATGTTTACAACCACCCTAAAAGAGGTGAAGCCAGAGAAAAAAATGAAGCAGTCTATAGAAAGTAACGTATACGACCACTTTAAAAAAGGTGAACCCAGTGGAAACAAGTAATTATTGGGTGATGAAATTAAGCATAAAAGTATTGATGAATAGGCACTATTTAAATTTTCTAGACCATCATCTTTTTATTTCTTAATATATCTTTAGAAGCTTAGATTGAGCCAATGCATATCGTCTAAATCACTTACTTGCTATTACTAACCATAAATGACCCTTGATCAATGTAGCTCCATATAAGGAAACACTCCAGAGAAAATAACGTATACTATAGCCTTAAAAGGGGTGATGCACTAGAGGAAAATGTAAGTAATTATTAAATGATTAACTTGAGCATCAAAGCTTGATGAACGGGCACTGTTTTGATTTTCTAAACCATCTTTTCATTTCTTGAATATATTTTCAGAACCTTAGACTAAACCAACGCTTAACATTTGAATTACTTGCCTGCGGCTACAAACTATTAATGACTCTCGATCAGTGAAGTTTCATGTAAGAAAACAGTTCGGAGAAGGTTCTATATACAACCAACTTAAAAAGAGGTAAACCTAGAGATAAAAAGTAAGTAATTCTTAAATAATTAACTTGAGCATCAAGTATTGATGTATTGCTTGGATTGATAAAATTTCTGCTATTTCGATAAAAGTAGTCAAGACAAGAGTTGTGGGATATACCTCTAAGCTCCAATTCTAGGTTTTCAATACCTACTATTTCTCAAAAAGAAAAAAAAAATGTTTTCAAGACCCAAAGAGACGAATTGATGTGATCCATGTTTCTTCTAAGGGAAAATGGTGCTCTCAAAAGAATTTTTAAGGGCAATGATTAGATTAAGGTGTGAATTTAGCATGAGAATGGGTGCAAGTTATTATTTTCTTGTAGATTTGTCCCATAGTCCTAAACAAGAGACTGCCACTTGGAATTATTGACATGTACCTTTGTTACACAGGTATTAGTAGATTCTTGGTGAGAAATATTTAAGTTTTATTGGTATTGGTGGGAGAGACTTTGAATCACGTGACGTGACAGTAGAAGAAAAATGGTGATCCCGAAGCCACATTACTACACGTGCATGGTCATGTGCTCATTTGATTATAAAAACTATGATTATTGAGTTGCATTACCTTGCGAATCTTTTATTCTTAAACAAATATTTCTCTCTCTCTCTCTCTCTTATTTATTTTTATTATTTTTAAATCATGGCAAGAATAAATGACCAATGCTCGGAAGCTGATGTCTCAAATGAATTGACCTAGGAAAATTTTTCTTTGTTGATAGTTTACATATTAGTATTTGTTTGGAAACAACTTATTTATTTATTTTAAAAATGTGTTAAAGTATATTTGTGTCTGGAAAAAATTTGAAAATTTGAAAATATGAAAAAAAAAGGGTAAAGTTTTAAAAAATTATACATAAAAACTAAAAACTAGATGTTGAAACTGATGCTAAATACACTCTTAGAATAAATAATGAATTCTTTTCCTTTTGAACTTTAGGGGTAGAAAGAATTCATAAAATTTCGAGATTTTACCTTTGATTTCGGATTTTGTGCTCAAGTTGACATTTTCGAAAATGCAAACCATTGGGTTTATTTATACATGAACTTATATCATCAATGGCATCATCCATATTTACTACTTGTCACAGATGTCTACCTTCTCAAAAATTTTATCACTTTTTTTCTTTTGAGGGAAAATATAGTGCAAAAGTTTGATAATTTTTTTTAGAATCAAATTTGATCGCTTAAATGAATTATATGATGTACTAGAATTAATTTAGTGTATCTTTATATAATTTGAATTTTTCGTATGATAAATGGGATAACTCATCTAACGTGGATTGAAAATTGCTATACTATTTTGTTAAGGACTTTTTCCAGGAAAATTATTAATGTTCTGTTGAAATGAATAAAATTCCCAGGACCAGCTAATAGTTCTAAGATTTTAGAACTGCAAAGGTACCAAGAATAGATTTTGTAAAGCTTTTTTTTTGGCTAAACAAATAAAGATGGAGAGTTAATACATATTTTGGGTATCGGGGAATGTAGAGCCTTTGGAGTAAGGTTAGATAAAATTTAAGTAAAAAAGACAATTAACTAACTTGCAATGGCCAAAAGTCTTGTAGTTTAATTGATTGACACATCGGGTTCAAATGACCTATTCTTTGTTATAAACATCGGAGCGAGGAACAAAAAAAAAAAAGGTCTGAAATATCTATAATATTTAATGGGCCATGTCTGTGGATATGGCCCTCGGGCCCTTCTTGCATTTGATAGGATAGCAATGAATTGGAGCATCTTTATCACATAAAAAAAAATGAAGAGAGTGACCACATTTTCACATTGATTTTGAACAGAATGGGAGACAGCTCTGTCACAAGATAACACCCTGAATCCAATGTATATCATCTTCCTACGTGGTTATCACCACTGCTTTGAATTTTTTTTTTCTTTTATATTCTGGTTGATTCGAGGTCCTACTTTCACTTAAAATCACCGAAATGAAACTAATGTGCCTCTCAATGAATCTGAAACATGAATTTTAAGCAAATCTGTTATTAGTTCATTCTGAATGTATGCCTTTTTTTTCAAAACCTTAATAACTCCCTCATAGCCCAATAGAACACCAGGTTGGGCCTGCTTATGCAATCTTAGATTAATTTCATGAAAATAATTTTACGAGATATAAAAAACAAGCTACTGATTAAATATTTGATATATCTAATATACATATTTTCAAATTTTGGAACTGTTTTCAAGTAAAATACCTGATATATCTACTTGTTTTTGGCTTGTAACTTGTAAGCTTAGCCTATTATAATTTGATTATTACTTGTTTAAAATCTACTGCACATACGTACATATTACATATGATATCAAGATTTGATCAGTCGAATTATAGAAATTTAAAAATGTTCGTGTTATATGGGGAAAAAAAAATGGACCCAAGAAATATTAAATTTGATATTATTGTCTTATTTAATAACACCACTTGACATAATAAACGACTATAGTGCCATTAACAGTAATAAAAAAAGAACAAAATTGGCCTAAATGCAAAAACACTCCTGAGGTTTGGGTCAATTGCAAAGACATCCCTAGGATTTCCATTATTCCTTATAACTTCTCGAGGCTTCTAAATTCACTAAATTGACCCTTGAGACTAACTTTTATTAGCATTATGTAACCAATGATTGACACAAATTAGTTAGTGTTTTCTTAATATGGTCACGTGATGGTCGTGTAATTTTTCCATCCGTAAGAGCTAACGAGAGTTAGTCCCAGGAGTTAATTTGGCAGATAAGAAAACCTCAGGGAGTATTAACTTATAAGAAAGAAATAAAACCCCAAGGAGTGTTTTTTAACTGACCCTAACCCCAAGGGGCATTTTTGCATTTTGGCAAAAAAATAGTATTTACTTTAGTATAAGTTAAATATAATACGAGTAACATTTAATGTGTTTTATACATTTGATTATTGAAAAAACCTGTATTTTCCAAAGTATTTTTGATACATACGATATAACATATGCATTTTAATAACTATATTGGCAAGTTATATTATAACCATGGAAGTGGAACCCACGAATGTTACCATGGTCCACGAGAACAGCAAGAAAAAATTCTTTCATCAGAAAAGGAAATTATACTAATCCTAGAGAAGAAAAAACAGGAGCAACAGTTTACTCTTATTCAACAAGATATGTAATAAATAAGATGATCGCCTACTCGCCTATACCTTGAGTAAAAAAATATCCAACTCCAAGTTGAGAGCAATCTACACCAACTTTAGTTCTTCATGAGCCTCCGGAAACAATTTCCATAAAGGAGGATACTGGTTAGGAAGAACTACAAAACCTAGGAATGGGTAGCTAAACATTCAAACTGGTGGCTTCCTCACCTGGGGACTGATAGACCAAGCTCTGCAAAGCAAACAGAAAATCAATTCACAACTGCGAAATGATCCAACAAAGAGAAAAATTCTAATCAAATTCCATGTGTTTCGGTTTACTTTACTTTACATGGCACTTGAAGATATGCATCAGTTGCTCTTTTCTTTGTAGTTTAATGAGCTTATCTACTTCTTTTGTTTGCTTGATAATGGTAATAAGGTTATCTATCGCTTTTCATCAAAAAAGAAGAAAAAAAAAAAAAAAAAACGAAGCAGGTTTGCAAATAACCCTGGAGTGATTACATTTTCTTGAAACCTCCTAACAAACAATTATATTGCCATTTGCTATTGAATATAACTACTTTTATTGATGAACAGGCCAACATGAACATCCAGAGTACAGAATAATCAAATTAGAGGAGGAGAAATATAGGCACATAATAGATATTCCAAGGTTGAGAAGCATTACTGAATAGTATAAAAAGTTAATATGCATTGGATTAATCATATGCTAAATATCAATGTGTTGTTATAAAGATGGATCAGATGTGCAACCTAAACATGCATACGACAAGCCCACCTTCATGAACGGCATGAAGCAAAACGATTCACGTACCATCAATTCCATCTGGTGAAAGTAACAATTCCGTCACTAAATTACCCATACAACATTTTATGAAGCTAGCTAAGTGTAAGATAATCAGAAATCAAACCATATTCAACAAATTCAAGAAACCTCCTTGGCATAGTGAGAAATCACCTCCTTGGAGAGAGAGGTTTCAAATGGTTGAAACATTTGCTGGTCTTATGTTCTATAGCATTAATATAATATGGTTCTCCATAGAGAAATGAGAGAGAGAAGGGTGTGATTTGTAGCCTATATTAGAGAGAGAGAGAGAGAGAGAGGGAGTTTAGACTTAATATGCAACCTAAATATAAAAAATGGGCCCACCTTCATGGACAGTATGAAGCAAAACAATTCATGTATCATCAACTCCATCTGAGGAAAGTAACAAATCTGTCACTAAATCATTCAAACTAAATTATACATGACTATCACGCGTACAAGAAAATATAAAAAATAAATATTCATTTTTTAGGGAATTTGTCCTGGCCATGTCACAGTTCATGTACCTGTAACATGAACTCCCAAAGAACAGACATACCAAGCATCATTTTCACTAGTGTTTTATTTTCGCAGTTGTCTTGGCATTAATCCAAAAATGGTACACAACTAAAGTTCCTTACTATTTTTCACCTTCTTTGATGGGGAATGTACATGAATTTAAAGGTGATACTATAGTACTCCAGCACTCAAACTACAGTTTCTTGAGTACCAGTAAATAGCAGTGATAACCTGTAAGGTTTGCCACTTAAAAAGTCCCCCCCACCCCCACCCCCCCCAAAAAAAGAAAAAAGAAAAAGAAAGAGCCCAAAAAAATCCTATTAATGGTGATAGTTTAAAGATTCTGGTGATGAAACTCTCCACCAAAATCTCTTAAAAGTAATTTGGGATCTCAAATTCTACTCCCTGCACCATTGGGAAATTCTTGGGACCATCTCCAAACATCAGAATAGCCTTCAGGATTCTGTCCATATGATGTATTCAAAATACTAATGATTGCTTGCTATTCTTACCATAAGTAGCATGAGTCAGATCATGATCTAAAATATTTATAATCATAAACATTATATCTAAAAAAAAAAAAAAAACTTTGTGACAAAAGCCATTTTAGCTGAAAGGGATTCAAGAATGGACATTCTTAGGGATACAATGAAAATCAGTATGAGGTGGACTCCAATTACTTGGGGGAAATTTTTTTTTTGCGAGACTACAACAAAAAAAATGCTAAGGTTTATTCACTCTGATTTACTAGTTACCAAGTGGAATGACAGTCACGATAGGATTGGTTCTATCCGAAAATTTGTAGCTATGAATCACCAACCCCCACGCCCCCAAACAACAACCAAGAAAAAGAAAAGGGACCAAAATTCAAGGGTCAATTTCATACACACTATAGGTCAATCAACAAGTATTGAACACAAGCAAATACTGAAATTTCCATGGGGATTTAATTAGTAAGAGGAGCAACTACTCACAATCAAGAACAATACAAAAAGAGGCTAGGGTCCAGGAGAGGAGCAGCAGAGGATACCCTGTGAGAGAGCTCGGCTACTTCCGTCCAAGCTCAGGCAGGATGTCATCCTTGCTGTGGCCATGGCGCTGTGTAGAGGCATCAGAGATTGAATGCCACCAAGTTCCGATACCGAATTCCTACCCAAATCATAATACATACAGCTATAAACAATGAGGAGAAAATTCAAACACGTGAATGGAAAATGATTGAACAAAAGCGCAGGCCATTTGGCTTATGAGAAAAAATGTGGGAAAAGAAACAAAACCCATGTTGAGATAAGGAATCACATCTATATAATACATATTAAATGGAAGCGTAAACTTTTTCGTAGACTCTTTCTTATGTTGTCACTTAGGCTTTTGAAAGTATAATTTTTTTCATATCATCATCATATTTATAAAGATCATGTTAAACTTGGTGTAAATCTTAGTTAATGCTAGTCACACCACTCAATCAATAACTTTCTTATTCACGGTTGGATAATTCATCCTTGTTTTTCTTAACGCACACGGCAACTTCTATATTAATCAAATGTTATTTGCTATATAGCAACCTAAAAACTCATGATTTGTTCATACTTTTAAAATAACCCCCCCCACCCCCCCCAAAAAAAAAAAAAGGCGCTTCAAATTTAAATATCTTATAAATTATTCATCTCTAATTAAACAATCTAACACTAAACATTTTTTTTTTTTTTTTTCACATGTCAGTTTACTTAGAAAGTTAGAATTGACTGTCTTATTATTAAAAAAAAAAAAAAAACCAAAAGTAACACTCCATAATTGAAACCTAGGAAGCATGGACACGGGCACCGCGATACAATCACTTTCTAAAAAATTATAACATGACACAGCAGGAGTGAAACAGGTACAGCACACCGCAAATGAAATGTCCATAAATTCGAGACTAAACGAATTTTCTTTTTCATACCATCGTTATAATATACTCTTTTTTTTTTTTTTTTTTTTTTAATTTGATTTTTCTTACATGTCAATTACTTAGAATTCACTGTTTTATTATTTAAATAAAAATAAATAAAAAACAATTTAACACCAATTTTTTTTTTTTTTTGTCAAATAACATTATTATTAGAATAATAAAGCAATGTAACACTAAACAAAATCTTAATTAAGTTACATTTAGCGTTTCTAAACAAATTCTAATGTAATTACATTGATATAAAGCAACCTAATACTAGAAAAAAAAAAAAAAAAAAAACATTACAATCGAATTACGTTGTATCATTTCTATTACATATTGAAAAAACAAGCAACCTGGTAAAAGGAGAGAAACGACGAGTGGATGGTGTGGTTGAGGAAGTGGAAGAGCGAAACGACGTCGTAGAGGGGCGGAGCCTTGGTTTAACGGTTGATTTGAGGGACGAGAGGAAGGTTCTGCCGATCACACGGTTGCAAGCGGAAGCCATCATCAAGGTTTGGTGGAGAAGAGAAGAGAAGAGAAGAGAAGAGAAGAGAGGAGTTTCACTTTCACCTGTGTGTTGGGTTTTTACTTGTTTTTTTTTTTTAGGGGTTTATGGACCTTTTAAGCTCACTGATCACTAATCTCACTAGTTCAGTATTATTTTCCAGATCTTGCCACGTCAATAATCAAGTCTAATGAATATATATATTTTTTTCTAAGTACATGTTTTTATGATATAAATAAAAGATAGTTTTGTTTCTCAAAAAAATTAAAAGATAGTTTTATTATTGATAATAATATTTTTAAGGCAAAAATGCAAACTGCGCGATTTAAATTATTTAATTTTGCTTTCGTTTAATTAAGTCTTCTAATTAAGGTTTTTCTATCAACTTTTGTTAGTTTTTTTATATTTATAATTTGAAAAATATTTTTTAATAATTAATTGAAATTTTATAATTTAAAAAAAAAATTTGAAGGATAAAAAATAAAAACTTAGATACGATATTAATGGAGAGATTTTAATTGAATGAACTTGAAATTTAAAGGATTCAAATAAATAAAAGTAAAGTTAGATGACTGAAATGAATTTTGGTCATACTTAGAAGTAGTAATTTGTATTTTTGTCTACTTTTAATGAACCACCACCTATGGTGAACTTTTATAGGTTTTTGATAAATTGAAGTTATTTTGTAATAGACTTGCTTGTTGCTAATGTTCTCTATCCAATTTATAATAAAAAAATCTAAATATTCGTGAATTTTAATTAACTCAACTAATAAAATCTCTTATAGCTTAAAATACTATTGAATATATATATTTTTAAGCAGGAAAGAAGCAAAGATTACAAGAGTAAATAGTTGGGAAAGTAAGGGAAAATATGAAAGCTAAAAAATTAAGTTCTTCTTACAAATGAAGAGAAACATGCCTTTTATAAGTAGAAACAGGCACTATTTGAATAGTGGAGAGCAGCACAAATGAATAATTAAGAGTAAATTTAATTTTTTTTTTTACTATTCATTTTACCGTGGTAGATCCATTGAGAATACTGTAAATGAGTAGTGTCATATCTGGTGACAGTAGTAATGACTTTAGTAATTTTGTCGGTATGTATTGACAGTAGCAATCTTGCAATTATGGGATTGAAGCAGGAATCAAGCCTCTTCCTCAGCTAAATCCGGAGTAACAATTGGGTCATGTCCACCTAACAACATTGTGACCGTAAAATTAAAAAGAGTACCAAGATTGCTGGGATAGATAAGTTCTAGAGTAAGTTTGAGTAAATTTATTGGATCTGATTTGCTATTTTTAGAGGGTCTATCTACTCCTACACCTCCTGTTGTTTGCTTCTTGTCCACCAAATCACATTGCAGCAAATTTCTGCAAAGAGGATTAGATTCTGTGCTTCATCTTAAGGTACTTTGAGAACCCTCCAAGGGTTTAAAACAGTCTTAATCCAATCAACAATTGAGGAGTGTTCAGCTCAATGAATTGAGAAGGCCATGATGAATGGTGACATAGACCATGCGATTTGAGCAATGGGGCAATCTATAAATAGATACTCCACAATTTCTTCCTTCTCAATGCAAAAAAGACAACTACAAATGAAAACTTCATTTATCATGGTTCAAGTAGTAGTAAATTATAGGGCTGTAAAGAAACCAAGCCGTTCATAAACAGCTCGGGCTTGGCTCGATAAAAAGCTCGTTCATGTTTGTTTGTTTATAAACAAACCAAGCTTAAGCTTTAGTTTTAGATTTGTTTAATAAACGAGCCGAGCCCAAGTAAAAAATATTGTTCATGAACAAGTTTGTGAACACCAAAACTCGATACAAAAGTAACAAAACAAGTTGAGCCTAGGTTTATTTAAGAGTTTGGTAATAAAATAGATATGAGCTTGACAAGTAAACTTATATCCTTCTAAGACTTTAATTAATTATAAGCTGAGACCACTCATATAAACCAAATAGGCTAAATAATAAATTTGATAATATACTTGTGTTGGATCTCATGCTCAAAAACATGATATTGAGCTTGAGTTTAGGCTTGATATTAAGCTCGAGCTTGGCTTGACCAATGAATCAAGCCAAGCCAAGCCAAGTCGAGCTCAAGTTTTTATACTTTATAACAAGCTCAAGCTTGAACATTATTTGTAGGCTAGTATCAAGCTCAAGCCAAGCTTGAACATTCTACTTTTGTTGTTAAGCCAAGCTTTAACATTCACTACTCGACAAAACTCAACTCGTTTACAAACCTAAGTAAATATAACCCAACATAGCTTGCAAATGTCCCTATAATGGTTGACCAAAACTCTTTTTTTCGTGAAACCCAACTTGCTTCATGATCATTAGAATAAGAAAGCCAGTTCTGGCTATCATATGATTAAGAAGATTCTCTTTCTTTTTTTTCTTTTTTTTTATAAGTCTATCATATGTTTAAGAAGATTCTTCTACTTGATTTCAATATGATGTTCTTATTGGAGATTAATATAGGGTGAGCTCTAAGACAAACCAAATCTTGCCCACTCCACCCGACAAAAAAATTCTTCACAATTAACTTACTAAAAGTACGAACCTAGCAACCTACCAAGTTCACAAAGCTGCTTGGCAGTTCAAGCCATCTAGATCCATCCCAACCATTCCCGACCTATTGTAAGATTAACCAAGCCTCTAAATAAACAACCTAAGCCAATAAAGTTTATTGCCTGGCTCGCAGTTTTGCCTAGACATTTGTTACAATCTCATCGTTATACAAGAAAAAACTATGTGCAGAAAAAATATGCAAAATGGTAGAGCGATAAAGAAAGCTTGATTGAGCCATAAACCCAAAAACTGAACAAAACCGTTCATTTTCCAGTCTTTGCTTGAATTTTCATTTCTACAACAAAATCTACTTAAAAAAGTACCTGCATTCTGACATTTTTCCAAGACGTTATCCACAAAATTAGGCTACAACAATACAAGACCAAAAAGAAGAGAAAGAGAAAGATTGCCTCAGCCAAACATGACACCGAAAGTCCACAGTAACAAACTACAAATACAATCTCCCCCCTCTTTTTTCCAAAAAGAAACCAATCCTAATCCTGGTCGCCCTGACCTTCATCTTTGACAAGCCTGATCATGTCATCAATTCGAAGAATTGTTATTGCTGCTTCAGTCGCAAACTGTCAAGCAGAAAATTTCAGTAAACAACTTTAAGAGGCCATTTCAAATCTATATAATAAGTTTGTTAAAGCAGCATTTGTATGTTTGACAACATTTACCTGAATTATCTTCACTTTACTCATTGCAGGCTCAATGACTCCGGCTTCTAAGTTGTTCCGAACTGTTCCCTTCACAAGGTCCAGTCCCATGCTGCAATAATTAAAGAACCAAACCAATTAATATGGAATGGCAGATCATGTGACAAAATTTCCTTCAGACGCCAAAAAATCCACACTATGAACTCTCTCTCTCTCTCTCTCTCTCACACACACACACACACACACACACATAACACAAACACGAGTTATTATTATACTATTACCTATTACACTGTATATAACATTATATGATTGTTCCCTCAAAACAATAGTTTTGTTTTATTGGTAAGTTACATATGCAGTGAGTTTTGAACACACCACCCTCCAGGGAAGGAAGCATCATTTGAGATAGAGCTCATCGGTGTTCCTCAAATAGTGGTATAATATAATGAAAGAATAGAATTAACTTTGCACATATGGCATATACGCACTCCATAACTGTCAAGCTTACCTAGAATGAACTGTAACCCACAGTAGCAGAAATGTAGTAAACACTTGAATGGAAATGAATTTCTTAGTGTGATTAGTTCCAGTTTAGAGAAAAGAAGAAGAAAAATAATAAACAGTAACCTACTTGAAACGAATTTTTAGTGTGATTAGTTTCAGGTTACAGAAATTGCAGAGAATGACAGGGAGCAATAAATCGCCCATTGCTTTAATCCAGAATGCCACTCACAGGAGCTTCAAAACAAATACCTGGATAAATGCTTCTTATCAGCTTGGGTTTGTGCTATGGTATGGTAAGCCCGTAGTTTTGCAACTAAATCAGTGGCATCCTTAGCAGCATTGACAGCAAGCACCTGAAACAAACACATGTTATTGTCTCCTCAATAATATCAGTGTGGATGGGGGCTTATATCATGCACTCATAAATTATAGCAAACCTTTGGGATAATTAACAGAGATTCGGCAAATTCAGCAATTGCCAACTGTTCACGGGATCCTAAAGTTGTAGCAAGGCACTCCAAATACCCAGACAAGGCAGCCTCAACTGCACCTCCACCTGCAACCACCTGTATTGCAAATATGAAAATGAAGAATATGAAAACCACATAGATAAATGAATTCTAATTTCTCTTCCTTTTTTTTAGAAAACATTGCACACAACTCCCAGACTTTTTTGGGGAGAAAATATCGGGCGGGGGGAGAAAAATGTTCTATTTGATTCTTGAGAGAAGAAAAAAAAACAATTAGGAAATAGCCCATTTGAATCCATGAGCAGCTAAATGGCAAGCCCTGCAAGCGCAAAATGACTCATGAAGATGAAATAACTGATAACTCTAATTTTGCCAAATAATTTGATACGACTATCTTCTAAAAGATTCTGCTCAACACCAGACAGATGATACCATTTCACAATTCTAATAAATTAGTAACTACTCTCTCGTCTATTTTTGATGGATACCAGAAATTAAGTCATGCCAAAGTGCATTGATTCCACATTAAATAATAACATGAGAACAAATATGAAGTTCTTTTCCAATCTCAAAAGATTCTGCTAGTCTGGAAATGACTCTTGTGCATATGCATGCTTTAGCAATTAGCATGCCAGGCCTAAAAGCTTGTCAGATCACCAGATACCTAATATTTCAAATTTCATGATAAGATTTTGGTGATGGCTCGTAGATATGTCTTCAATTGTAATTCTTTAGGCTACTTCATGTCTTCTTCCACGAAGTAGACTCACTTCAATAAAATTATCATTACATAAAACAAGGGTTCTCAATATTTTCATAATTAATGTAATGACATATCAAGGAAAAAAAAAAACTATAATCTAAATCTAGTATGCATTCCAAAGCAAAAATTGTGCCACTAAGATACACAAAAAGCTTAACAGCAGATACAATAGAAAGCCCAATGCCCACAAAGCAGATTCTAACATAATTGCCAAACAGTTTGGTTAACAGAGTCAGTGATATAATTTCTTTAGTTGCCTAATGTTCAAACAACAAAAGCACATAAAAAAAAACCATCTCATTTGATTTTCAAATATCATTTTAAGAATTAAACCAATACAACCATAATCTAATATCTTAGCTAATCACAAAGAGCAACATTAAGAAACAACATACTAAAGAGTTCAAAATTATAATCATGTATTAAAGAAAGAGACAAAGTTTACCGTATTGGATTCAAGGGTCCTTTTAACAATAGAAAGAGAATCATGCAGAGATCTCTCCATCTCATCAAGCATATAGTCATTCGCCCCTCGGAGGATCAAGGAAACCTAGAGAAAGTATGTTGTAAAAAGAAAACATCAATAGCACATCCTCAATGTGTAACTAATATGTAACAATCAATACATTAAATAAATAAATAAAACTAAAATTTTATATCAAGCATTCTTTGAATATAGCTCAATGGCACATCCTCACAGAGTGTGTAACTTACCAATATAAAATAAATAAATAAAATCATTCTTTGAATATAATTTAGCATAGGGTATCAATAATCAAACTTATAATAGCACTCATTGTCAAGCCCACAGGAATTCCAAAAGGATTACAAGCAATTGGGTCTCAAACACAAAACTAAATCCAAATTCAAAATAAAATAAATTACTCACTGCACTTGTAGTTTTAGTCCCCTTTATCAATATCACATCATCATCAGCAATGCGCTCCTCAACAACTTCATCTGCATATCCTAACAGTGAAGAATCAAATGATTCCTCTCCTTCCATATCAGCAAATGTTGATACCTGCATCATCCATCAATAGTACACAATCATAAAAAGAATAATAATGGTTAACCTGTCCAAAATCCAGTAAAATTATCATAAACATGCAGAGGAGAATCGACGATGTGTGAACTTGAATTGAATAAAGAAAGAGCTAAACATAGATTCCAAAAATTCCCTCCCTCATCACTCTGGAAATTCAGGATCAATGTTCTACATTATCCATTAATTAAGTTGGGAACACATGCCTTCAAACCAATCAAATGCCAACATGACAAGAAGTGCAATAAGGTCTCATGTCCAAGTCTAACAAGGCATTCTCTAAGACAAAACTGAGCACAAAGCCTCAACCAAGCGACCTCACTCAAATCATAGACATCACTGCTTCCAGTTATCATATGGGAATTCTGGAAGACTTGGAAATTGGTATGTGCCGATGCACATATGGTTTAATTTATTAGGCAAGGACTAAATTAATGTCCAAAAGGAACTTTAAAAAAATATAAAACAGCCAACAAGAGATATAAACATATTCAACTGTACGCATACCACTACTCCTATATGAGAACATGAATAGGATGGTACTCAATTTTATAATAAGTGGCTCAAATTGCATTTTTTAACTTGTTCAAAAATGCATGTCCACATCCAAAATTTATAGCAATAATTCTGAACTTTTCCAAAACACCCACAATACACATCAATTTCAAAGTGACAACTTTGTAAAGCTTTGTTGAAAGTTTGAAATGTTTTTAAATTGATTGCTTTTTTATAATATTTAATCATTTCTATAAAGACACTAATTATGGGACTAATGAAGTAAATAACCTTGCAATTGAAATACAACCTAAAAGGCTAAAAGCTGGAAGTACGTCAAAAACCAAAATTATATTTTAGGAATCATTAGTTCATTACCAATATAAATATATAGAATTATGGCAACAATAACCAATTGAAATGTAGACATTTTATGATACTGCCACAACATCAGAAGGCACTGAGGCAGATGCTTTGCTGAGTAGAGGAGTACTTCCCACATGCTATAATTTGGTTCACTTTTTCCAGTGGATATTATGTTTTTAAGTTCTCAAGTTCTGTTTAATTTCTTGATTTCCAAGCAGTTACCATTTGAAACAAAAAGAACGGCTTACACAAGCAAAAATTATAGCGAATCACCAAGTTTCACATATGCAGTTAACACAGGTTTTAGAGTGGATTAGCTTCTGTGGCTAAAAATGTAAACCATTGTCTTTAGTAAAGCTATATCATGCGGCATTTGAGATTTAAAAATATCCCTGTGCTTGTGATGAAGGAAAAAGCTTCTATGCTTGGACACTATGTCAGGGTTAATCAAAGAGCTAATAAGAATCAACAAATCAAACATGAGTAGCCTGTACTAAGACTTCAGAGAATGCTACGGATAGAAGGAAATTTTATTAACATATTGATCAAATTCAACTAGCAATCAGAAGCCTGACTAGATACTGTATGTACACCCAAGTGTTGCTTTCAGCATACTTATGATATCAGATAACTCTGTCACATTAATTGGTGGTGTGAAATAATTCTATTTGCAGCTTGCATATTAACAGCAGAGACTCTAATGTGGACCAAAAATACACTTTTTATTTATTTATTTATTTATTTATTGATAAGTAACTTAGATGTATATTGAAAAAACACAGCCCCGTACATAGGAAATGTACTAAAAAGGCAAAAACATCAAGAAGTCAAAGTACAATGCTCAAGCAACCCAGAAAGGGAAAAACAAGAAAAAGAAGGTAAAACCAAACACCATTCAAGAAGAGTAGCAAAGAAAAAAGACTTAAACTCAAGAATGGACCGTTCACGATCCTCAAAGCTTCTTGAATTCCGTTCCCGCCAGATACGCCACATCAAACAATCCTCCAAACAACTATATTGCGATGCCGCCTGAAATTGCAAGACCAGCAATCCAACAAATCCGCTACCCTTTGCGGCATCACCCAACAAATACCAAATAAACAAAAGATCATACTCCTTATCTCAGAAGCAATAGGACAGTGAAGGAGGAGATGATCTACCGATTCCCCACACCCTTTGCACATAAAACACCACTCAAGAACAACAAAGTGCCTCTTCCGAAGATTATCAATAGTTAAAATCTTGCATAAAGCCGCAGTCCAAGAGAAAATATGCATCACAATATTCCAAACAAACTATTGCCCTTTGTACATCCATGATTGAATTAATTATTAGCCAATGTTGAAAGAAAATTTAAAACAGCCTTGAAAATTAATAGCATTACATAAGCAGGCTAGGAATTTACCATGGTTGCACCTGTTGCCTTGGCAACATGGCGCATATCCTCCTTGCGAACACGTCTCACAGCAATGGCCCCAGCCTCAACAAAGTACTGAAACAAAAACAAAGAATCCACACAATAAATTAGATCTGCTTGAGAGCTTGATGGTAGGAACACAATAAACTAGCAGAAAACCACAGAAGAACAATCTAAGAAAACAGCTTGTTAGGTTGAATTCACTGTAATTAAAATAAACCCATTCAAGAAACCATAGACCACACAATCAACAACATACCGTACAAAAACTAGAAAGCAATTGATTCAAAACTTAAATATCAAAGCATCACGCTATAAACATAAACCAGGAGGAAAAAAATCCTCCATCTCTAATAGGCCATTAGCTCAATTATCTTTTTCCCAGCCCACCCAATGTAAGTACAGCAACCAGCTTAGATGATTCAATAGATCAATAATACCTCTCTAAAACAAAACACAATAACAGCTCTATGTACTTCCTTAAAAATTTCCTATGCTACATGGAAATACCAAGGTGCGTGATATTCCAGGCACTATAAACTTCATTTTGTCTCAGGGCTTAAAAGAAATAGGAACTTCAACACTTCCAATTCCCTAAAAATTTTATGTTTCAAAGGTTCTTACATTTCCAAAAAGCATTCAACATTTCTACTTAAACCCATAAAACTGTGTTTTCCTCAATTTGGAGGGAAAATATTTCTCAAAACATGGAAATAGGCATGTAATTGGGTAATATGCCAATTTGTCCACTATTAATAGAATTTAGATTGGCTCTGGCTCCTTAAGAAAATATAATTAGAAAAACTAAGTTGTATCCAAAGGTAGAACTTCGACAAATCTTTCCATTCTCCAATTATAATAATCACTAGACCATGACAAAAAAATAAGTGACCATTTGAGTTATGCCAACAAAAAGATGACTATAACCAATGCATGCAACCAACTTCAGGTAAAGTGGTAGCATGGGATAGAATGCTAATAATCATGCCAGCCAATTCAATGCTGGATGGGATAGATGTAAAGCAGTTGGAGAATCAAATATCTGTAGGGGCTTACCTTGAGTGCCATGTCATCAATCCCTTTTGTTGTTAGAACAACATTGGCTCCAGCTTTCAAAAGTCTCTGAATGCGTTCTTTGGTCATATCAGCTTCTCTGTTAAGATAGATGTAAAATAAGTTCTACATGAGCAAGAAAGTAGACAAATATTGTATAATGATTTTCATCTTAATAACCATAGAGAAGAGGTGATAAAGATTATCACAACACAAAGCAAAAGCATAAAGTATGAGACTCTTTGGATTGTGCCGAACATGCATTAAAGAATAGTAAATGATTTTTAACAAGATACAAAATCATATGCATGTATATATGCATAAATGGCTGATTTTGTGCCTTTATCAGACTGCTCTATTATATAGGTAATTGGATACTAAATCAATTACTGCAAAGAAGCAAGCAATTGGAAAGTGAAATGCATGCTTCAGTGGTGCACAAAAATAATAATTAATCAAGTAATGACAATCATTAACCCAAAAGAAAATACTTTTTATTATCTTATCACCTTTCACGAATTTTTTCAAGCTCCCTGGGATCACTGACTAAGACTTGGACACCCATTTGCATCTTTGTCTTCTGAAGATTAAAGTCAAGACAGGCAATCTTTGCAGGGGCAACTCTAATAGGCATTCCTTGGGCAGCACGACCCGTATTTAGAGCATACCCATTCAAAAGATAGCTATCTTTTGCACTTTTGCCATGAGCTTTCAAAATATTAATTCCCTGGAACATCATAAGAACAATTAGGGCATTACAACTTTCATATCCACAAATTTTAGCATGTCTCTAAAACCATGAAAAGCAGGTTGAGCCATGTCAAGCTAAAGAATTTACTCGCCAGCAGTTTACAAGAAACACATAAGAGATTTCAATTTCCTATTAAGCATACGTCCACACTACAAAACCTTCCCAAGCAAGATGTGGAGAATGTGCAAACACCTACCTTAATTGGGTATCTGACTTCCCCCCGTGCATTTGTCATTTTAACAGATTGCACAGCTTCCACAACCTAGAAATACAATCACATACAAAAACCAATAAAATACACTAAACACTCATCACAAGCCAACGATACACAGATGGTTTGTTTAAGTATAGAAAGCGTATCAATTTCAATGACATCCAGATTCTTGGAACGAAAAATCCATATTACATTCACATGTACAACAAATCAGCATACCAGATTTGCAAAGAAGTCACTGTCACCAGATATCAACTTTGAGGACATGCTTGTCTTGGCACAGTTAATTAGACAATCTTTTCCAAGCTTTTCAACCTAAAAAATCAACAAAAAAAACCTTATCAGGAATATACTATTAGATATGTTATAGCTTAGACAAAGCATTTCCATCTAGAACACAATGAATGAGGTCCATCTTCTATGTTGAAATGATTACATTTGTGATAGGGGATGATAGGAAAGTTTTTTTTTTTGCCATCACTTTTGCGGGGAGATGGCTTTAAATAATTTCTTTCCATATTTGTTTTTGCTAGCTGAGGGCAGGGATGCTTCGGTACCCACATATTTTCCATATTTCAGGAGAAGAAGACAGATTAGGATTTTCACTTTCTGAGAGCCTCCCAATATCGGGAACTAAGGTAAGTGGATTCCTTGTTTGAGTTGTTTTTCTCTAATTATCCTAACATTATAATGTGCAGGAGGTTGACTAGAAGCAGAAGATGTACAATCTTACTAAGGTGCTTTGAGAGGGTCCTCTATGTTCCCTCGGAAGAGTATTTGCAGAGTGAAAGCATCTCAAAAAGATTCCATTCTTTGTTTGGGGAGAAGCTGCATCGTCATAGAATTCAACAATGGACAATCTAAGAATGAGAGAGATGTGATCGTAGACTGGTGCTGTATGTGTCATCTAGTGGAGAGTTAGTAAACCATTTATTACATCATTGTACAGCCAAAAGGAGCTTGAGGCTCTAGTGTTTTCTTTTTTTGGGACATTTCATGATGCCTATATGGGTTATTGAGGTACTTATTTGTTGGAAAGGGACTTTGGTAGTCCTACAAGAGGCAAATTTAGAGCGTGGTTCCTTTAAGCATTATGCAAATTGCATGGAGAGAAGGAAATAATCACACATTTGATGACGTTGATCTCCTTCTAAATTCCCTTAAGCCTATGTTCTTAAGATCTTGTATGATTGGATGAATGTAATAGAGCAAATTTAGAGTGTGGTTCCTTTAAGCATAATGTAAATTACATGGAGAGAAGGGAATAATCACACTTTTAATGCTGTTGATCTCCTTCTAAATTCCCTTAATCCTATGTTCTTAAGATCTCTGTACGACTGGATGAATGTAATAAAACAACACCCAGTGCTCTTCATTTTTAGATTTAATTTATCTCTTCAATTTGAGATTGTAACATTAGAAGAACTTGCATGCCTACATGCCTGAAACAAAGGTAGGCAAGTAATCCATAGGAAAGTTGCAACAGATGCATGAATAGACTAAGCAGAGAACGTAAGACTACAACAACATTTTCTGATCTTTAGTGGGAACCACAGTATTGCATACCGAACCCTCTATGCCATTTTGGGCAAAGATGATGAAAAATCACAAACTCAAAATAAGGTCTGTAATGGCAGAGCAAGTGATTGAATCAAACTTTCATTCATGCCTTCAACTCATAATACTGTTTAAGAACCTTAATTGTCCGGTTTCATATAAACACACACATGCAATTATTTAAGGACAAAGACAGAGGAGCCTTACCTTCACAGCCAATTTTTCCTCCACATATTTGCATGCCTCCCTCATAGCAAGCTATTTACATTAAAAACATGAAGAAATAGAAAGGATAAAACTATAAGGCAACTTACCAAGTAACAAGCCACAAAAGACAGTGGTAAAACTGATTAGGGTTCAAACTTAAAACAGAAGAGAGAGAGAGAGAGAGAGAGAGAGAGAGAGAGAGAGAGAGACTTACTCTGTAACCACTGATTATAGATGTAGGGTGAATGTTGTTCCTCACCAAATCATTTGCTCTCTGCAGAATTATGATTAAATAAACCATTAAGTCGTCATCCATCAGACCATAAAAGAGTTGCTATCATATGAGATCCCAAAAACAACACTTAATCGTGGATGTAAAGTAGATGTTCAATTTTTCTAACCATGATTATTATTTGCGCTCTGCATAATCATGATTAATTAATTTGTCTTTCATCAGAACATAAGAAAATTCCTTTCATAAGATCCCAAATTAACAGGCTGGCTACGCTTACCTTCAGCAACTCCGCAGCTATAATGACCACTGATGTTGTCCCATCTCCAACTTCTCGGTCTTGAAGCTCTGCCAACTCCACGAGTACCTGTGGACCACCAAAAAATTTAAATAAATCAAAACATGTTATAGAGTGGCAATGCTGGATAACACAGAAAAAACACACATCCAGTAATAAAGCAAAGAATGAGCAAGATGAGACTGTTTATCCACCTTGGCAGCAGGGTGCTCAACTTCTAACATCTTCAGTATTGTAGCACCATCATTAGTAATTGTCACGTCTCCAATATCATCAACGAGCATCTGAAACCATCAACCAGAAAGCAAATCAAAATTATACCCTTTGGCAGAACTACATAGTCCAGATAAAAGCTTAGCAATGAAAAGGGAAAAAAAGGCAAGTTACGAACACCTCTATCAATTAATATTGAAAACACAGCAATAACATTGACATTCAGTTAAGTATTTTAACTATATCAAAACCTTTGCAATCAAAAGGCAAAAAAGGGTATGTCTCCAATGCCTCTCTATCAATTATAATCCATGATGCAATAACATTAACATGCACTTCAGCATCTTAACTATATTTCTATTATCAAGTTACATAGTCTTTACCAGTTTGGTAACCTTCTGAACTCAAAAAACACACAAGACAAATAAACAAAAAATACCCTTTAATCTTCACTGCCGCCTTATACAAATGTCATTCCAACCCATCGTGCATTCACATATGAGCAAAGTCACAGCTTAGAGAAGAAGCAATACGCTTAATTTCAAATCGCATGGACAAAACTAAGCATACTGGTAATTCAATACCTTACAAAAATAAATGCAAATTTTAAAATTCCTTACATTACAAATGAATATTAAAAAATAGTATGCACCCGAGCACACACACATGCTTACTATAAATGGTCCGTTTGGTTAGGCATTTTGGGATATTAAAAAAGCGTTTTTAAAAATCAAAACCCTGTCTCCTCATAATTTTTTACAAACGCTTATTTTAAACTCAAAACACATTTTTCCAACAGACCCAAAATATAAAATGCACCATAAAAATATATAAAAATAAAAGCCTAGCAAGAAGAAGCAAAATTGCAACAACCGAATCAGCAAAAAACATCAACAGCAACAGTGACGGAAGTAGTAATACCTTGTCGAGTCCGACAGGACCTAGTGAGGATTTGACAATATTAGCAACTGCTCCACACGCCATCACTATTTCACCATCAATAGAGCAAACAAAAACAAATCAAAGTCAAAACAACCTTAGTCAGTTCCTTTACAATACAACGATATATTGAACAAAATCAGGTTTTGTGTGTGTGTGTGTGTGTGAGAGAGAGAGAGAGAGAGAGAGAGAGAGATAGAGTACCGTTTTGGGTGCGAACGTCTTGACCGGACTGGCGATCGCCGAGAATGTCAAGGGTTCCCATTTTCTTGTTAGCTGAGAGAGAGAGAGGCAGAGAGTTTACTAGGAGAGTTTCCTGAAAGTTCAGAATAAGGAAGAAGAAGAAAATGGAGCGTAAAGTTTTAAGCGAAAGGGTTTCGGGATGCCACGACGTCGTTCTGCTCTTATTTATGCTTTTTTTTTTTTTTTTTGACAATTGACTGTATAACCCGTCCGAGAACCGCTCAAACTTGGGTCCATAATCCCAAACTAGGGGTATGCATGGGTCGGGTTGAGGGGATTTTTTGATCCAACCCATCATAATTGGTCAAAAAAATTTAACCCAACCTGACCCATCACATAAGTCCAACCCGACCCAACCTAACCCACATGAGTCGGGTTGGGTCAGGTTGAACTCATAGGTTTGACAAATTTTATTATTATTATTATTATTAAATTGAGTAGAAAAAAAATATAAATATTAATATATTAAAAAAACCCAAAGATTAGTATTAATGTAACTCCTTAAAGGCAAACAACACTAATGACTAAATAATAATAGTAATTTACTAGAGTTTGTATGAACTAATTGGCTTTTATATAGGATAGGAAGAGTTGGTTATTCTAAAAAATTTATTAATTATATAATATTGTGTATATATATATATATTAAATTAGTATTAGTAGGAGAAACCGAGGAAGTGCTGATTTACAGCTGGTTTTTAAAATAAATTATTAAATATATAATATATATATATATATATACAGCTGGTTTTAAAAAAAAATTATTAAATATATAATATATTTTAAATATATATTAAATATGGGTGGGTCGGGCTGGGTTTGGCGGGTTTGTAATTTTATGACCCAAACCCAACCCGACTCGCTATAAATTTTTTTTTTGTAACCTAACCCAACCTACCAAGCCCTAAAAACCGACCCAACCCGGCGGGTTGGGTTGGGTTGGGTCGGGGGGTTTTTTGCACACCCCTACTTCAAACTTTTAAGGTTTTGGGAAGTACCAACTCACCTGACGTGGGTGATGGTGCGTGGGTGATGGTGCTTTTATGCTTGTTTTTCCATTGGGATGGGTGGTGGTTTTACAACCTCCAATAAAAATGTAACACGTCAGCTTATTGCAAATAAATGACTAAAACTTGCTACATCCAATTGAGTAAGTTTGATGCCGAAGCCATTTTCACAACTTTATCACAATTTGTCTATGTAACAACTTGTAAGTGGGGGAAATATAGACCCACCCACCATTTACAACTTGTCACATAGGCAAGTTATGACAGTAGATTTAGAGTGTGTTTGGATACCGCTTATTTTGTTGAAACTGAAAACTTATTGTTGAAAGTACTGTAGATAAAGGTAAAAGTTAGTTGAAATAGTACAGTGAGCCCATGAATAGTACCAAAAAATGTAATGGAGGCTATGAATACTAGCAAAAATAAGCTGAATAGTAAAATAATTTAATTTTTAATCGGTTCCCAAACGCACACTTACTAGAAGTATGTGATTAAATTGTTAAATTTACTATATCTCAATATTTTAAACTTTTAGGACAATCGGTAATTTAAAACGGTATTAGAACATGAGATTCTAAATTAACCTCAACATATCTCAAACCAACCTAACAAGAAAAATTACCCATGAAAAATTAACCATCAAGATACCGATATACAAAAAAAAAAAAAAAAAAAAAAAAAAACCATACAAAATATGCAATTGACACCCAAAAAAAAAAACCCAAACCCATCAAGAAAATAATAATAATAATAATAATAATAATAATAATAAACCTAACACCACACTCACGGCGGTTTCGGCTTCTTCTCTGTACTTCAACAGCATTTCTAGTGGCTTGGAGGTCTAGTGGTTCTATCGTTGAGGAATGGGTGTTGGAATAGTTTTAATCGGTTTCAACTTTCAAGGGTAATAGCATAGGGCATTAAAGAGACTTGATTATGTGTGTTAAGTTGTATTTTTTAAGTTTCAATAAGCTAACATAGCACACAAGGATTGGAGGTGTTGGGAAATTTAGACCCCAGTTGATAGAATTAACAAGTTTTAAACCTAAGTTGTTAATTAGATTTATTATGAATAAATCTTATTAAAACAAACAAACATCAATATCATGCACAGCGAAAAAACAAATAAGACAAGATATGATGACCTAGGAAAATTAATGAAACAAACTAGTTTCACAGTAAAAAATTTGGGGAGAAACCTTCTCGAAAAGCAATTTTCTATAGTAAAGAGAAATTTCAAATCTAGTACAAAACTTTTGTCCCTATACTCTATAATCCCCGTAGATGAACTTACAGTAGAAATCTTCTACCGCTTCAGAAACTCTGAACTCTTCAATATATGAATGTAACCCTTTTGCACAAATCACAGTACATGACTAACCAATGATGTCCGGCTCCTAGTACGTGACTAACTCCAGCAATGTTCTTCACTTCATCAACAATGAAGATCAAGAAGTACTTGGTTATAAAACCCTAAGGTGTAAAAGATGCAGTAACTTCTTTTAGAGAAAATAAGACACTCGATCACCTTTTGCATGTGTTCTCCTTGTATTCTCCTATGTGACGGCCTTTAAAATAAGCCTTATATATATCTAGGGTTGTGAGAAAAGAGACCCTACACAAACATGTCAACATGGGCCGAAAATCAGATTTGGAAATTCTGATTTTGTAGATCTCAATAAATATTTCTATCGATATTCTGTCGAGCTTCTGTCTAATTTCTGTCCAGCTTTAATGAACAGCTTCTCTTTATTTGTTTCTTGGTCCAATCTTCATGGTTTTGATACTTAGCTTGAATAACATGTTTCTTGAAATACTAAACCTATCCTAGATTCACCAAATTACAAG
The DNA here is from genome assembly GCA_030820535.1 of Quercus parvula. Classification (NCBI taxonomy): domain Eukaryota; kingdom Viridiplantae; phylum Streptophyta; class Magnoliopsida; order Fagales; family Fagaceae; genus Quercus; species Quercus parvula. Next base: position 53,047,508 of record JAUAME010000003.1, read on the forward strand.
TAAAGTGTATTTTATCAAAGGATTAACCAATATACAATTACATATGTTCTAATAAGTTCCACATATGTTCTAACAAGTTCCACATATGTCCTAACAATCTCCCCTTTTAGCAATTTGTGACAAAACCACAACAAACAAATGAAGTATGAGAGAAGTCATAAATCATTAAACTCATAATCATTTGTTGAGTACAATAAAATCTAATCCTAACATAAACTCTTGAAAAATTGTGCAATAAGAAAGTTTATGGCATGATAGATTTTGATAACTTGTTTATCTGAAACACTTTTAAATAAAACTCATCAAGGCATCTTAGTGTGAAACAGAAATAAAATATTGCATACAATAAAGAAGCATTTGTATATATATATAAAAAAACAACATATGGAGAGATAGGTGAAGAAGACATGCATCATATATATATATATATTATCAAAGATAAGCACAATGTATGTAAAAACAGTCACAAGACCAATGTACAATAAGCTATAAAAAAAAAATTCTAAAACAACAAGGAGGTAAACACTCCCCCTAACAAAATGAAACACAACTCTCTCTTACAAAGGCATGTATTTCTCCCCCTAACATGTAGAATCTTAAAAAGAAACCACAATTCCCCTTTTTGTTATAATTGACAAAGGGTACAAGAAGCTATAAAGTTTCACTCGAGAAACATAAAGATGATCTAAGATGATCAAGAGGGCACAAGGAATCCATATAAATGCATGAATGTAATGAAATAAGATGCTATGGATGACAAGATAATAGAAAGATCCAAAACATGTGAAAAATAATGCATGTAAGAGGGTCTTAACAGATCAAGAAGCTGTAAAGCTGCTATCGAGCAAAAGCTAACCTTGATGGATCGAGAATTTGTCGAGGATCTATTGGCCAGACATAAAGTTTCTCGATGGATCGAGAAACTATCGAGACAAAGTCCAGAAACTTCGATAGATCGAGTATGTGATAACTTCTGTCGGGAAAGGAGGTCCAAGGGGCTTGATAGATAGAAAGCTGTTGAGGATCTGTCGAGAAGTTGTCGAGTTTTATAAAAAACAGTTTTTCAAAAAGAGGAAAAACACAAAGAGATGAATGCAATAACTAAGCTACTCAATCATAGATCTAATCAACATTTTAAGCTTTCAACAACATCTCTTAACAAGAAAAATGCAAAGTATTCATAGATCCAAAACACACACACACACACACACACACACTAAACAAGTCTAACCAATTTTATATTTCAAAAACAAGTCACGACAGTTTAGTGAGCATACAACAACACATATATCCCTTGTGATGGTCAAATCATATTGTATTTGCACATGTATCAAAAGTAGCAAAAATTTTTGCATGTTGTGTGTAAAAACATCACAAGATTGCATTAGTGTCTCATGTTATGACGATTTGAGATATGAGAGAATCAATTTAACTCACACACAATCATAACTGCTTGATGGAGATTATCACCTTCGAGGTACATCTTATAACTCCTACATCTCCTAGAAACACGCTTGCAACCATATTTAAAAGTATTTTGATTCTTTTTACTTTTGATTTTCTTTGTATATTTTTTCTTTTGAGCATATCATGGATAGACATATATAAGAGAGAGAGAGAGAGAGAGAGAGAGAGAGAGAGGAAATACCCAATTATGTTAAACTTAAACATCACAATTTTGCTATGCTGAAGCATACAGATGTTATACAGGATTTTTTTAATCCTTCCCGTAAAAAAAAGTGATATGAGTGTTGGGTACAAAAGATTACTTAATTTTACTCATCACAAATACAAGCCACAAAGCCTACTTGTTTATTTGTGCATAGAGATGCTCATCTAAAGTACAAAAGATACAAAATTTTCTATTTGTGCATAGATTCTACAATCCCCGTAGATGAACTTAAAGCAGAAACCTTCTATCACTTCAGAACTTCAGAACTCTTCAATATATGAACACCACCCTTTTGCACGAATCACAGTACGTGACTAACTAATGATGCACGGCTCCCAGTACGTGACTAACTCCAGCAACTTGAGAAAGTTGTTATTGGCTCAAAAGTTCTTTACTTTATCAATAATGAAGATCAAGAAGTACTTGGTTACAAAACCCTAAGGCGCAAATGACGCAGTAACTTTTTTCAGAGAGAATAAGGCACTCTGTCACCTTTTGCATGTGTTCTCCTTGTATTCTCTATGTGATGGCCTTTAAAATAAACCTTATATATGTCTAAGGTTGTGAGAAAAGAAACCCTACACAAGCATGTCAGCATAGACTGAAAATCAGATCTGGAAATTATGATTTCGTAGATTTCGATAGATATTTCTGTCAAGATTCTGTCGAACTTCTGTCGAGAATCTGTCCAGCTTCTATCCAGCTTTAATGAACAGCTTTTTTTCACTTATTTCTTGGTCTAATCTTCATGGCTTTGATACTTAGTTTGAACAACATGTTTCTTGAAGTACTAAACTCATCATAGATCTACCCAATTACAAGTAAAGTGCATTTTGGTAAAGGATTAGCCAATATACAATTACATATGTTCTAACAAGTTCCACATATGTCCTAACATGAGGGTGTAAAACAAAAGTTTTACGGCCAAAACTTATTGAATTTAATTTCTTTTTCTTTTTTCTTTCTTTCACTAAATTACATATTGAACCCTACAACCTCTTTTTGTTCCATCATTAATCTTAGTTTATTTTTTTTGTCATTTTAGTCTTAATTTTTTGGGGTTATATTTTAGCCATTTAATTTTCATATGAATTTAGTCTTTGTTCACTCTTGTTAATTAGAGCACAACCATCACGTGTGCTAAATTTTTAGCATTTAGCACACCAAACACATAAAATTACATCCACGAAATATGTCAAGAGCCAAATAAATTTGGCATTAAAGTACTAGAAGTAGAAGTAGATGTGCTGAATGCTAAATTTTTTTTAGCATTTAGCACACCAAACACCATACCAGTGCAAACTCAAATGGAGAAAAATGCCTTTACACCCCCTGAAATTTAGTGTAGTGGCTATTACACCACCTAAACTTTTAATTCGACCAATTTACTCCATAAACTTCATACATTTAATACTTCACTCCAATTGTCGATAATATTCTAATAGCAAACACATATGAGACCCACATGTAGTTTAAATTGGGAATTATAAGGTTAAGGTTTGTAAATTTAAATTTGGGATTTATTGTGAGATCGGTTTGATTAGAGTGTTAGTATGAATGGTTGAAGAGGATATAGATTTAGGGGGGGAGGGTGAGATGCTTTTGCGATGTGGAAGTTGAACCCTTTTGCGAGAATCATGATTATAGCAAGTTGGACTCAATTGGGATGGACTTTGGAAGGGGGATAGAGATGTTGTGAATGGAACGAAACAAAACCTGCAAGGAAAAATGTTGGAAATCTAATATAGTACTCCATGGATTTTTAGAGCTTTTGTTGAAGTTCTCTATTTGAGAGGTTGTTCATAGAAAAAAGAAAAAACCTTTATAATACTCGATTTGTAACTAGTAGCTCACAGTGGGATAGGAGGTCAAATGACTCAAATGTCAAATGGAATTTTACTAGCATGATGTCTTTTCTAATGGTTACCAAATGTTTATTATAAGCAAATATCATCACCTTTAAAATATATATATATATATATATATATATATTAGGGATAATTACACTTTACCCACTTGTGATTCCCTCCGTTAGTAATCTGTAACACACCTTTGTTAAAAAATAGGGGTAAATAAGTTTTTTTACAACCATTTTATGTCTCTCTCCTCCCAAAACAAGAGGAAAAAAAAAGATTAAAATATGGTATTAGTTTCTCATCATTCACAAACATGAAGAACATACACCCAGAAAACTAATACAAATCAAATGAAGCAAAACCATGAGAGAGAGAAAGTTCTTCGTCTTCTTCCTTATACTTATTTTTTGTGCCTGAACTAAGAAATTTATTAAAATCAAAGCATAACACAATTTACAACATGACAACAGGGAGGATCAACAATTTCCAGCACTTAATTTCTAAAGTTTAGATTTTCAACATCCAAGATCTCACTCACACAAAGCCACTGTATATACATTGGCAACACCCAAGGGGAGGATTGGCAAAGCTTGACCAAGGGAATAGAGATATGAAAGAGGAAGGTTTCAAAGCCAAACAACAAACCCATCAGAAAAAAATCACAACATTGTGAACAGTAGAATAAAAATTACTTGATTTGCTGGGTATAATAGAAGTAAAGTGAAAATTTCAAAGCTAAACAACAACCTAGAACCCACAGAATCACCATATCTGCCACCAGATCGGTCAACGATTTCCTACATCGAGCCCATGACCTTTAAAGCAGAGCTTCCTTTTGTGAGAATTTGAAGGAGGTGGTCTCGGCGGCAATGGACTCTTCAATTTGGCCGCCATAGTTGGCAATGGCTTGGATTCAGATGGGATGAAGGTCAAATCGAACGGCGGCGCATTCTCCTTGGTTAGTGAGAAACAGAGAGAGCAGTGAAATAGAGAGAGGGAGTTTTGTGAAACAGAGAGAGTGGTGAGAAAGTTATCTGAGTACTGTCGCTGATGGTGTACCCCTTGCCGCAGCAGATCTCTGCCCTTGTCTCCCAACTCCGTTCATCTCTCCGATCCCAACTCCAATTTGAACTTCTGGGATGACCCTTTTGACTATAATAGACCCTTTCTTTGACTTATTTGTAATTATCCCTTTGTTTTTCATTTTTTTTTTACTGAAACTTTAAAGTATCTAAGCACAGTAATTTGTCAAACACAATAATATCTATAATAAATCGTGATTGGGAGTAAGCACAGTAATTTGTAACAAGCTTAGAATGCTGAAAATTTGTACGCGTGAATGGGAGTGTGTTTTGGGAGATAGAGAAGTGTTTGATTTGTTTTGGGTTTTGTTTTTGAGAAAAAATGTGTTAGAGTAACGTCTGGAGGGACGTGGGTTACAGATTACTAACGGAGGGAATCACAGGTGGGTAAAGTGTCAAAATTGAAACCACTGGTAGGCAAGTCAAATTAGAGGCAAACCACAGGTGGGTAAAGTGTAATTATCCCTATATATTATATCATTGTATAAACTTGAGTCTATGGTCTTGATGACGAGACAAAGAACTTTAATGCCGGTGTTGAAGGGATGTCATCGTGGTTTTTGTTTGATCTTCCTCTCTCTCTCTCTCTCTCTCTCTCATATTGATTTTGGTACTATAAACTACACATGAGTCTTACGTGCCCTTGTTATTAGTATATTAATGGTAGTTAAACTGAGGTATTAATTTGGCATATGTATAAAGTTCATGGAGTAAATTGGCCAAAATAAAAGTTTAAGGGGTGTAATAGCCACGACACTAAAGTTTAAGGGGTGTTAGAGCATTTTTCCCAACACAAATGCTAAAAATAAAAACTTTTTTTTTAAAAAAAATTCCCCTTCTCCTCTCTCTCTCTCAAACCAACCGCCAACCATTTGCGGCCACCACCCATTGCCGTCTCACCCATCATACAACTTTCTCTTAGATTGTTTTGAGGACCAAAGTCATATAATATTCTAGTTATTTCAACAAAGACATACATTTTAAAATATCAATAAAGTTTCTTTCATTTTAGGTTTTTATGTTTTTCCTATTTAATTAATATAAGTGACGCCTACATGAAAAACTCTCAAATTAAGGGGAAAAATATAATCAATCAAATTGTCATTCTAAGGGACGCCAATGTGACTTCGCCTATTCACGCAGGCTTGGCATAAACCAAAAGCCAAATACTATTTGCCACCATATGCATGCCCTTTTTAGTAATCTCCTTTTGCAATATAATTTCTCTATCAATTATAATTTTTTTAATAGATAGTATAAAAGTTATTATTATTATTCTTTTAATTTATCCTCATGAATTCAAACGGTACATTTTAATAAACCTATCATGTGTGTATCTATTTATTTGCAACTAATACGTTATTGTACATATTAAAAAACATATATGTAAACATATAGCACATGATATGTTTATACTTATATTATGTTTTAAATTAGTTGCACAATTCTCAAGTTTTAATTATTCTAATCTTAGATTTACATTTTTATCAAAATTGCAATACTAAGAGTTGTTTATTAACCTTATAGTAGGAATATCCTAGTTTTAGTTGTTTATATACTTTGTAATACCATTTATTTCACACATAGTAGAAGCCAAATCTACTGGTTATTTCCCACTCAATAAAGACTTTCTTATAAGTAGCCAAATTGAATTTTTAGTGATGCAATAGGAATTTTATGTACCAAAAACAAAGCTCAATCCTGACATAAGAGTAAAAACTAATTGAAATGCGAAAAAATCAGTAGGTAAACTAATACACAATATTTCAAATTTTTGCCACTAGGTTTTGCTTAAACAAAAGGCAAACTACCTTTTAACCAAGACAGTTTGTCTATTTAAATTGATTGTAAAACTAATTATGTGATATTACACATATATAAGTAATAATACAATTTTAAATAGATGTTTTAAGTGTATGTAGGCAATATAATTCTCTATTTTGGTATAAAAGAGGGGAAGTAAAAGCAGAGATAAAATACATAATCGTTACTAACCCTGAGATTACGTATGATTCCTATCTTGATGATCTTCATCCTAGTGTCTTTTGCTTTGATAGAATGAAGAAAACATGCATTGATAGGTATGGATTTGGTTTTTATTACATTTTTTATGAAAGGGAAGTCCACATTAGGAATCATTTGTTATTGTACACGTAGCAATAAGAAGATTGATGACTTCCATGTTAATGAGCATTGTGGTTTATGATCATGTATATGGGCATTTTTATACATCTTCTAAATTAATATTTCATAATAATGATAAAATGATGCACACACTTTGAAAAAGAATTTCATAATTTCTTTTTGCAATACAATTTTATAGTGTAAATTTAAAACTTTTATTTCATTAGATAATAATAATTATTACTATTTATATTTTTGATTTATGTTCATGATTTTAAAAAATACATTTTAATGAATCTACAATGTGTGTATCTATTTGTGTGCAACTAATACATTTTCATACACATCAAATAATTTATATTTATACATATAAAACATTATATGTTTATACTTTGAGTTCAAATTTGGTAAGGATGGGGTGTAAAACCCATGTCCCATGTTTTACATCATCCATAAGAGATTGTCACATCAAAATTTTACTTAAAATTCAATATATTGTACCACACCTAATAACATCTATATAAATTCTTAACTTGGTTTGATTTATATATGGGTATTAGAATTGATTGAGTGTGGTTGTTGTGGACTAAAGGAGTCGCCACCTAGATTAGGTCTAGGAACCATATTGGATCTTTTGAGCCAATCACTTACAAACATGAATTTGCGTACCAGATTATTGGTCTGGAGTTTGGGTACAACTTGGGAAGTTGTTAGGCATCTAAGACCGCCCAGCTTGTGTGCTTGCCTTTATTTTGTGTTGTTAGGCCTTTTTTAATTAAAGAGTTTATTAAGAGGGCCCTAATCTGTATCCTAAACATACATCATGCACTTTAAATAAAATAAAAAAACATATACAACATGTTAAAAACATATCACAATATAAAAGGAAATAAATAAAATATAATAAAACAAAATAAATTAAACATGGCAAGTTGACAATTAAATAAAACACCCAAGTAAATAATATCAAATAGACTAAATATGACAAAAATACTAAAACAAACATGGAAAATAATTAAAACTAAATAATTAATCTAAAACAGAGTCAAACAGAATTAAAAATTATGTGAAAATGATTAAAACAAATAAAAACAAGATTTTACCCTAATCTAGATTCGGGGTGCGCATGGTTGAACCACACACACATACTTGATGATGCGCACATATCCTTTAACACAGATTCAAAAAATTACATTTTTAGAAATTTAATCAAACAAAGATATAATATGTGAGATCAAACAAGCGTGTTAGAAACCCTAAAATCTGAACTAACATAAAACAAAAACACAAAACATCAACATAAATAAATAAACATGAAACAAAACAAATAGTTAAACTAAACTACACAAAATAAACATACATGTTATACTTTACATGAAACCAAAATAACAAACCAAGGACAACAATAATAGATTATAAACAACCCAAAATCATATTAGAACATATCAAACATAATTAAAACATCAAACACATCAAATATAACAAATGGAGAAACTATATCAAGAAAATCATGTGAGTCATATTAAGCAATGTGGTAAATCATGGAAAAGAGACTCAACTTGCTTTAGAATCACAGATTTGATGTTATTTAACCGGCCTCTTAGTGCTAGAACTACATAGTCCAAATAAAAGCTTAGCAATGAAAAGGGAAAAAATGCAAGTCACGAACACCTCTATCAATTAATATTGAAAACATAGCAATAACATTGATATGTAGTTAAGTATTTTAACTATATCAAAACCTTTGCAATCAAAAGGGAAAAAAAGGGAATGCCTCCAATGCCTCTCTATCAATTAATATCCATGATGCAATAACATTAACACGCACTTCGGCATCTTAACTATATTTCTATTATTAAGTTATATAGTCTTTACCCGTTTGGTAACCTTCTGAACTCAGAAACACACAAGACAAATAAACAAAAAAATACCCTTCAATCTTCACTGCCTTATACAAATATCATTCTAAGCCATCGTGCATTCACGTATGAGCAAAGTCATAGCTTAGAGAAGAAGCAATACACTTAATTTCAAATCACATGGACAAAACTAAGCATACTAGTCATTCAACGCCTTACAAAAATAATTGCAAATTTTAAAATCGCTTACATTGTAAATGAATATTAAAAAATAGTATGCACCCGAGCACACACACTTGATATAAATGGTCTGTTTGGTTAGGCGTTTTGGGATATTAAAAGAATTAAAAAAACCAAAACCCTATCTCCTCATAACTTTTTTGCAAAAGCTTATTTTAAATTCAAAACACATTTTTCCAATAGACCCAAAATATAAAATGCACCATAAAATAAAGATATATAAAAATAAAAACCTAGCAAAAAGTAGCAAAATTGCAACAAAAGAAACACAAAAAACATCAACAGCAATAGTAACGGAAGTAGTAATACCTTGTCGAGTCTGACAGGACCTCGTGAGGATTTGACAATATTAGCAACTGCTCCACACGCCATCATTATTTCACCATTAAACAGACCAAACAAAAACAAAACAAAATAAAAACAACCTTAGTCAGTTCCTTTACAATACAACAATATATTGAACAAAAGCAGGTTTTGTGTGTATGAGAGAGAGAGAGAGAGAGAGAGAGAGAGAGAGAGAGAGAGAGAGTACCGTTTTGAGTGTGAATGTCTTGACCGGACTGGCAATCGCTGAGAATGTCAAGGGTTCCCTTTTTCTTGTTAGAGAGAGAGAGAGAGAGAGAGAGAGAGAGAGAGAGAGTTTCTTAAATGTTCAGAATAAAGAAGAAGAAGAAAATGGAGTGTAAAGTTTTAAGCGAAAGGGTTTTGGGATGCCACGATGTTGTTCTGCTTTGCTTTATGCTTTTTATTTTTGACAATCGATTGTATAATTCCACCCTCCCCACCTCGGGACCACTCAAACTTGGGTCCATAAACCCTCAAGCCTTTAAGGCTTGGGGAATTACCAACTCACCTAACGTGGGCGGTGGTGCTTTATGCTTGTTTTTCCATACGAATGGATGGTGGTTTTACTACCTCCAATAACAATGTGACACATCAACTTATTGCAAATAAAAGACTAAAACTTGCCGCATCCAATTGAGTAAGTTTGATATCGCAGCCATTTTCACAACTTTGCCACAATTTCTCTACGTGACAACTTGTAAGTGTGGAAATATGGACCCACCACTTATAACTCACCACATAGGCAAGTTATGGTAGTAGATTTACTAGAAGTATAAATGATTAAATTTACTATTTCTCAATAACTTAAGCTTTTGGGACAATCGGTAATTTAACATAGTATCAGAGTATGAGATCCTGAATTAGCCTCATCGTGTCTCAAACCAACCTAACAAGAAAAATTACCCAGGAAAAATTAACCATCAAGATACCAATTTACACAAGAAAAAAAAAAAAAAAAAGCCATACAAAATACGTAATTGACGCCTAAAAAAAAACCCAAACCCATCAAGAAAAAATCAGGAAAAAAATAATAATAACAATAAACCTAACACCACACTAATGGCGGTTTCAGCTTCTTCTCCATACTCTAATAGCGTTTCTAGTGGCTTGGAGGTTTCCATCATTGATAGGAATAGGTGTTGGAATAGTTTTAATCGGTTTCAACTTTCAAGGGTAATAAGGCATTAAAGAGACTTGATCATGTGTGTTAAGTTGTATTTTTTAAGTTTCAATAAGTTGACATATCACACAAGGATTGGAGGGTGTAAAGTAAAAGTTTTACGACCAATACTTATTGAATTTAATCTCTCTCTCTTTTTTTTTTTCTTTTTTCTTTTTTTCTCTCGCTAAATTACATATTGAACCCTATGACCTCTTTTGTTCCATCATTACTTTAGTTTTTTTTTTTTTGATCATTTTAATCTTAATTTTTTTGAGTTATATTTTAGCCATTTAATTTTCATATGAATTTAGTCTTTGTCTGCTCTTGTTAATTAGAGCACAACCATTAGGCGTGCTAAATTTTTAGCATTTAGCACACCAAACACAAAAAATTACATCCAAGAAATATGTCAAATGCCAAATAAATTTGGCATTAAAGCACTAGAAGTAGATGTGCTAAATGCTAAATTTTTATTAGCATTTAGCACACCAAACACCATACTAGTACAAACATAAATGGGGAAAATGCCTTGACGCACCCTGAACTTTAGTGTAGTGGCTATTACACCCCCTAAACTTTTAATTCGGCCAATTTACTCCATAAACTTCATACATTTGCCAAATTAGTATCTCACTCTAACTGCTATTAATATTCTAACAGCAAACACACATGAAACCCACGTGTAGTTTAAATTGGGGTCTATAAGGTTAGGGTTTGTAAATTAAAATTTGGGATTTATTGTGAAATCGGTTTGATTAGGGTGTTAGTATGAATGGTTGAAGAGGATATGGATTTATGGGGGAAGGGTGAGATGCTTTCGCATTGTGGAAGTTGAACCCTTTTGCAAGAATCATGACTATAACAGGTTGGACTCAACTGGGATGGACTTTGGAGGGGGATAAAGATGTTGTGAATGGAACGACATAAAACCTGCAAGGAAAAAGGTTGGAAATCTAAGATAGTACTCTATGGATTTTGAGAGTAGTTGTTGAAGTTCTTTATATGAGAGGTTGTTTGTAGAAAAAAAAAAAACATCTTTATAATACTCGATTTGTAACTTGTAGCTCATAGTGGGATGGGAGGTCAGATGACTTAGATGTCAAATAGAATTTTACTAGCATGAGATCTCTTCTAATGGTTACCAAATGTTTATTATAAGCAAATATCATTGCCTTTTAGAATAAATGTTATATCATTGTATAAACTTACATCTATGGTGTTGATGATAGGACAAAGAACTTTAGTGCTAGTGCTAGAGGGATGCCATCATGGTTTTTGTTTGATCTTTCTCTCTCTCTCTCTCTCTCAAATTGATTTTGGTATTTTAAACTACACATGAGTCTTACATGCCCTTGCTATTAGTATATTAACGGTAATTAGACTGAGGTATTAATTTTTTTTTTAATTCCCCTTCTCTCTCTTTCTCTCTCTCTCTCAAACCAACCACCAACCATTTGTGGCCACCACCCATCACCGTCTCATCCATCATACAACTTTCACTTAGATTGTTTTGAGGACCAAAGTCATATAATATTCAAGTTATTTCAACAAAGACATACATTTTAAAATATCAATAAAGTTTCTATCTTTTAGCTCAAAAATATCAATATAGTTTTTTTTCTTCATGTTTTTCCTATTTAATTAATATAAGTGACAATTACGTGCAAAACTCTCAAATTAAGGGGAAAAATATAATCAGTCAAATAGTAACTTGCCTGTTCATGCAGGCTTGGCCCAAACCAAAAGCCAAATACTATTTGCCACCATATGCATGCCATTTTTAGTAATCCCTCTTTGCAATATAATTTCTCTATCAATTATAATTTTTTTTTTAATAGATAGTATAAAAGTTATTATTATCATTCTTTTAATTTATCCTAATGAATTCAAATGGTACATTTTAATAAACCTACAATGTGTTTATCTATTTATTTGCAACTAATACATTATTGTACATATTAAATAACATATATTTTTATACATATAGTACATGATATGTTTATACTTATATTATGTTTTAAATTAGTTGCGCAATTCTTAAGTTTTAACCTTAGATTTACATTTTTATCAGAAGTGCAATACTACTAGTTGTTTATATACCTTGTAGAAGGAATCTCCTAGTTTTAGTTGTTTATATACTTTGTAGTACTATTTATTTCATACCTAGTAGAAGCCAAATCTACTAGTTATTTCCCACTCAATAAAAACTTTCTTATAAGTAGCCAAATTGAATTTTTAGTGATGCAACGTGAATTCTATGTTCCAAAATAAAGCTCAATCCTCACATGAGAGTAAAAACTAATGGAAATGAGAAAAAATCAGTAGGTACACTAACACACAATATTTCAAATGTTTGCCACTTGGTTTGCCTAAACAAAAGGCAAGCTACCTTTCAACCAAGACAATTCGTTCATTTAAATTGATTTTAAAACTAATTATGTGATATTACATGCATATATATATATATATATATATATATATATATAAGTAATAATATAATTTTTAATAGATGTTTTTAGTGTATGTAAGCAATATAATTCTCCATTTTGGTATAAAAGAGGGGAAGTAGAAGCCGATGTAAAAAACATAAATGCTAACAATGTTGAAATTATGTACGTTTCCTATCTTGGCGTTTGTCTTCGTCCCCATATTTTTTACTTTAACAGAATGAAGAAAACATGCATTGAGAGGTATGGATTTGGTTTTTATTACATTTTTTATGAAAGCGAAGTCCATATTTTGAATCATTTGTTATTGTACATGCAACAATAAGAAAATTAGTGACTTCCATGTTAATGAGCATTGTGGTTTATGATCATGTATATGGGCATTTTATACATCTTCTAAATTAATCTATATATATATATATATAAAACCGAAGCTTTTGAAGCTTTCACAATTTTCCACGTCAGTATTACTAAAAAAAATAAAATAAAAAAATAAATAGCAAACGAAAATAGAGGATAAAAAACTATTAAAAAAAAAAAAAAAACTAAAACCCTTAACTATTTCTCCCTAAAACAACCCGATAAAATTTATTCTCTCCAACTCCTAAACAAAACGCCATACAAAAACCTATTTCTCAGTCTCTGACTCTCTGTCTCTCCTTCAAACACTGCAAGACCCATACGCAAGAACCCAAAAACGGAAAACCCAGACATAGAGCTTTTTCTCTTCCCTGGCGACGGTAAGCTTCAATTGAAGAAAGTGAAAGTAAACCACCCATAAACACCGCCGCTGATGGGTTCCTACTCTTTCTCTAATAAAAAAACTTCCTCCACCCATAAACAACGCCTCCGATGGGTTCCAATTCTTTCTCTGATTTTTTTTTTTTTGTTTTTAAAAAAACAAATCTAAAAGGTAAATTAGATTTGTTATACGTTTTCAAATTTTACAATTTCAGTTGGCTTTGGTTCTAGATTTAAATTCAGAAATTAGGGCTTAGAAAATAGGATTCTGATGTGACTTATTAAATGTTTTCGTTTATATATATATATATATATATATATATATATATATATATATTTTTTTTAATTCGTCTCTTTGGATTTAAATCTTTCAGTTTCTTTGCAGAGATGAAGTGGAATTTTTCACAATGTAGAGACTCTAATTTCATCACAGCAAAGGTATTAATTTCTTTTTCTAATATTCTCTTCAATTATGGTTTGTTGTCAATTTAGGAATTTTAGTTCATACCCCTTTTCCTCTCTATTTATTGATATGAGGGAAAACCCCTAGAAGATGAAATCCTATCTGAGTATTAATGGTTAGTGATCTTTTAAACTTAATCATGTCACTTTAATTTTCAAGTTTTGTTTTCCCACTTATCTGTTCTGTTATTCGTAAGGGGGAGTGAAATTGGGGAATTCTGTTGGTTTGATCTACTTTTGGTTTTTTGGGTTGCTATGGTTGAATTGTTGGCCTTCTGTTCAACGCCCTTAAAAAGGGGTTTTTAGCAAATTTTTAATTGTGTAGTTTCGGTATTTGATGTCCTCCACCATATGAATTCTCAGTTTATGCTCTATTTGTATTAATATGAGACCTTTATTATTATTGTTTTTTTTTTTATTTAATTAAAGTTTCTAGGTTATCTCAAGCTTTGGTTTCATGTTTAGTCTCTATTTATTTTGCATTTTAGTTTGATCTGAATCTTCTTTAAGAGTAGCATCTAGATTTTTGAGGGGTTTTGTTTGATTCTTTGTTTGGTTGCAAACCCCAGCTTCTTTTCCAATGTCCTCCTTCAGTAACCCACATGATTATTTTCTGCTTTCTGTTATGCACAGCGAAAGACCAAATCTATATAGTTTAGAAGTTGTCTGCAAATTCCAGCAATAGCAAAGTGAAAAGGTAGAGCTGTGTTTTTCCTTCTTCTACATCTATTTTTGAAGCATATTTCCTAAGACTTTACTGTCATCCAAGATGATATATTGATTGTTGAATCTAATGGGCAAATTGTGGGTTATTTTTCATTGCTTTGTTGCCATAACATAGAACAATGGGGTCTTTTGGGATTAAGTGAAGCGCTTATTATTTAGCTTTTTGTTTTATTCTATTTCCGGGCTTGAGAATACTAGATACTTTGAAGAAGCTTTCTTGTCAGGGTTTTCAGATTTTAGTTCTGCTAACTTCAATTTTGTTTTCATGGTAAGAGGAGTTAATCTTGGTGGGGGAAGGACATTATGGGTAGTTGGTTTTGATGCCTTGCTATTTTGCATGGCCTTACTTATAGTAAGGCTAGATTGTAGATTGTCCCAAAATGCTATTTTACAGAATATTTTGTTGTCAAATATATTTTCACCATTAACAAAAAAAAAAAAGTGAAGCGCTTATTATTTTAGACTCTAACGTGTCTTTTAAACTTCTCAAGTTGCATAGTTCTTCTTCTTCCCACAACCCACCCCCCCCCCCCCCCCCAAAAAAAACCATTTATTTCTTCTCCCTCTCTTTCTATTTGTTCTCCTCCCTCTCACTGCCTCTCTGTACTTTATTTCCAAAGGTTAGATCTCTTCTCTCATTTTATAATTTATTAATCAAATTATACCCATCTTTGACACAATCCAAAAGATACAATGAATGGCCAAAACTGATTTAAACTTCTTAACCTCTTGCGATTGCCGCAACAATTGTTTTTATTCTTCTTACACACGTATAAGGATATCGAAGACTACGCGGTGGACGAGCAAGAGTCAGAGTTGTTGTTCTTTCCGTCTCCTCAATACTTAGTCTCCACTCCCATTTGAGCCTTTCTCTTCCCTGACGACGGAATTAGCCAACTCCTCCAAGAAGGTCACTCTCTCTCTCTCCGACTAAATCCATTTTAGTACGAATAGCATTAGATATTCTTGAATCGTTTTAACTTTTATTTAGTTTTACTAATTGGTTTATATTTGAATTGCTTTTAGTTTGAGTATTGTTGGTTTCAAAAGTCGATTTGGATTATAATAGTCTAATCACACCTTAGAATTTGTTCAATTAATTGGGTTTGTTCGTTTGTTTCCATCTCATTAATTTTTTAATATAATTTCTTATTATGATTTTGTAGCCGATAAAGGTAATCGTAAATGTGCACACAGAGATGGATGGAGAGAGATTAAGAGAGGAATTCTAGGACTGTCAAACTACTACCATGTCAAATCATCACCCACCTTCAACCCTGCCTCTTGACACCTTCATATACTGCAAGAACCACTACCAGTACAGGTATTTTTAACAACAAAAATTTGTGTTAAATATTATTTAGGTTTTGTTATTTGTTAGTTTTTTTTTTTTAAGATTTAATTTTGTGAAAAATAATTATTAATATAACTCATATTTGTAGTCTAATTATTGTGTTGATGGTTTAATTAGGCCAACAACTGTTCACAGCTGCTTATGCTTCACTTTCATCATTCTTTTGAACCCCTGGAAGGGCGAGCTTTAGTAATTTGAAATAAAATGATTTAGAAAGAAGATAAAATTTTTCACTTACCAAAAAAAAGGAAAGAAGATAAGGTTTTAGTCAATAGGCTTTCTATGTTGCTCCTATGGTTATAAGGCTAATCTTCATTTTCCAGTATTCAAACTAACATTATTGCTGCTGTGTGCTGCTATACTAAGGCCTGGTGCTGCTGTTTGTGAATTTTTTTTTGTTGTTGTTGTACATGCTAATATGCATTATGCTTCTATTGTACTTAGTGTTAGCTGTATTGTGATAATTGGTAATTGTTGGCATTGTACTAGGAATTGATGCAAAGTCCAGGATGTTTTGGTAGTTATTGGCAGATTCTTAAAAAAAGCACTTAGTGAGAAATATTAACATAGGTTGTGTTTGTTTGCTTCATGTTAATAGAAGGTTGCAAGGTAAATTCAAATGTTAATAAAAAGTTGGCCTCTTAAGAGTGTGCCACCTCAGCTTTGGAGTCTTCACAATTTTACACCTCAACAATATTTTTTATTTTTATTTTTAGCACGATATTTTAGTTAAATATTTTACTTAGTTTGAACTTAGAACTACTTTGAACCCAATAATGCACTCCCCCTCTCTATCTTTGTAACCTCAATAGGCTATGGCTGCTACCGTGATTTCAAATATCTCTAATAGCAACCTCTGATGACAACCATCCAAAGGCAAGATGGAATGTGGGGTACCGCTGCAAGTGTTGCTTTGAAAAGAAAAGATTGCAGTTGATTCAAATGGTCCAGCTACTGCTTGCAGTGCACACAAGACTGAGACAGGGCTGATGAATAACTTTATATGTAATAACATTATAACCTTATTTCACAAAGTTCAAGGTCCTTAATGTTTGTCTTTTAGTATGTTTATTTATTTATTTAAATGGATGTAGTTTATTTAAAGATATGTAAAGCATTCTTGTGTTTGCATGTTGTGCTCCCTTTCTACTGTTTATTAATTGCACCATATATGACTTTTCAAATGATACTCCTAAATGTGATTTTTAAAGCACATTGATGATGACAAGAAAAAGGAATAAACAACTAGAATTACCAGGATTTTGCAAACAGACTGAATAATAGAAGGGATTATGTTAAAAAAAATGATAGAGACCTTAAATTTCATGAAAGAAAGGATGCAATTGATAATAGATGTAGGATGCCTACCAGGAGTTTGAGGTTGTTAACAAAAGGTACAAATAAGTAATACAAAGTTAGATGTTGTTTTTTACTTTGTACTTAGGTAGAACACAGCAATCAAATTTCTCATATTGGTGTAGTGTTTTAAGAGAATTGAACTTCGATAAATGCTCATGTATTATTTAACAATCTTAAAAATAAATAAATAACACTATTTTGGAACTTAGTTATTAATTTTCCCGTGCATCGCACGGGTTAACGACTAGTATTTCATAATGTACACACTTTGAAAAAAAAATTTCCTCCCCATTTTAATAATTTCTTTTTGCAAATACAATTTTATAGTGTAAATTTAAAACATTTATTTCATTAGATAATAATAATTATTACTATTTTTATTTTTAATTTATGTTCATGATTTCAAAAAATACATTTTAATGAATCTACAATGTGTGTATCTATTTGTGTGCAACTAATATATTTTCATACACATCAAAAAATATATGTTTATACATATAAAACATTAAATGTTTATACTTAGAATCTGAATTTAGTAAGGATGAAGTGTAAAACCCGTGTTTTACATCATCCAATAAGAGATTGACACATCAACATTTTACTTAAAATTACATCCTACCACACCTAATAACATCTCAATAAATTCCTAATTTGGTTGGATTTATATGTGTATTAGAATTGATTGAATGTGGTTGTCTTTATTCTTAAATATGTGATAAGATGATGTGACATATTGGGATTGGAGGAGTAAAACATGGATTTTACACCACATCCTTGCATAATTTAATCTCTTATACTTTAAACATATATTATGTTTGACTAAAGAAGTTCACTTTTGGTTTGTTTGAGGTTGTTTTCATTTTAGCTCCTAATGTTTCAAAAGTTTCATTTTGGCCATTTAAAGTTTGGTTCTAATTTCAAATGTGCTTTGTTACCATTGTCTTGTTAAATACCACATAGGTGATAGGACCCACCAAGTGGCACATATTAATCTTACATGGCACTTCTATTTCTGTGTCTTGTGAGAGAAAGTTGCAATGTATTTTAGGGTTTGAATTTCTTGAGATTGTTCTTGTGCTTTTGTTATATCTTCCTATTTTTATAGTGAAATTTCACCTTGTTACCATCTATAAATGTAGGCAGTTTACTAAACCATGTAAATTTTGGTGTTCTTTGTGTATTCTTGTTTTTTTATTATTGCTTTTATGACCAAGGTGTTATTTGCACAACATCTATCTATCTATCTATATATATATATATTAATAGCCAAAGTTTGGAGAAAATCCAATTAGATTTTAATTGGATTCTCAAAGAGCTGCATGAACACACAGATATATAAAGAACTAAAAGCATCACACATTACAGTCCTTAATTGAATGTACTTCCATCATTAACAATAAATAAACATGGAAATGTAAATAAGATCATTGTTTCTTAACAAACCAGAATGTCACCCCACTAGACCATACAACCAATACAACAAAAAATGGTTCTAGTAGTAATTAAGCATAATACATGACAATAGAAATAGTAGCTGTAGCCCATAAAAAGCAGTTCAAACTTGCCCCCTACATTAAACTACCAACCAAATCCATCCAGCCCCTTCTCCTATCTGGCCTCGGTGAAATGAAAGTAGCCCTACTGTTGGGATTATGGAGTTCTTTAAGGATCTTGAACACGGTGAAATCGTCTGCGTTTTCAATAGAGTTAAGAATTTCAATGGCCCTATCCATCGAGAACCTATCACCCCCCAGCGTAGAGTCAACAGATTGCAGCCTACTCTCGCTATCCCTACTAAGTCTCTGCCTTGACATTTTTGTGAAGTTATTGATAGCATCGGTCATCTCACCAAGGGACTCTCCTTTCCTCTTCTTCCATGTCGAGCTCGCTGTTTGAGATGGAAGCTTTCCAGCACGCCTGCTGCCTTGCCATTCAACTGGGGTGGGCAGCTCCTCCACATTGTCTCCATTATCTGCTTCCATAGTCACGTGTACTCCATGCGTTAGGAAAGCCGCATTGAGCTCTCGCTCTTCATCGCTGTTAGGGGCTGGTTGGGAAGAGGAAATTTGTAGAAATCTAGTTACAGTGCCAGTGTTGAACAGCTGTCCCAGCAGGTCATAGTGATCTAGTCCCTTTTTACAAAACTCTATGCACTTAGGGTTGGCCTATCAACAACCGTATATATCAGGTTAAAGACATGTAGTATTTATTTATATGAATACTATGAATTAATGGCATGGAAATTATGATGCAATCCTATAACACTCACTGCCGTTGCGTGTGCCCAAGCCTTTTCACTTCCTATGACCGTCTTAGTGATAGAATCCCATCCCATTCTGAAACGACCGATTATTTCCGAAAAAACTCGATGTCTTTGCTTTAACCTTTGAAATTTCTAACATAATTGATCTTTTTGATAGTTTTTTCTAGCTCGTCGATTGAACTCGTTTTGGATGACTGGCCAAAGCCCTTTTTTAAATTGCCCACTAGGCATGTTCCCTTTGATCTCTTCTTCAACTAAGACATTTATGAAGTGCTTCTCAATGGGAGGAGACCATAACTTCCCATTCTCGGCGTCGCTTGATGCAGCCATCTAATAAAATATTGACACACTTTACCAAAAAATATCCACTAACATGGATATGTAATAAACAACACAGAGTGTACATAATCTCCTATTGAATTCTAGGTTTCTAGTGTAGTTAATTACTTTTATGATTCCTAAGACTTGAACCCAATCCTCACCAATAACAATAACTCCACAATAGCAAAATGGGGTTTCTCTTGAAAAGAACAACTCTACCAAACATGTTGTGGCATTATATAAAACTAAGTTAAGATGTAGCTACATCAACACATACAACTCCCACTAGCAATTGACTTAAACAAGTTATTATAGGAAGATGCATAGCTTGCAGTGAGGGCAAGTTACATACAGCATGGGGAAACAAAACAAAATTCACAATTATAAATGATTTATATGAAATCAAATATAAACTTTAGGCCTTTATAAATGATTTTTGAAAAGCCCATTTTCCTAAACACTATTGTGATTCAAAAAGCCCATTTTCCAAACCATACTTAGCTTTAGTTAGATGGGCATGGAGAAAAATCATGTCCAAAATTCAAGAGCAAAAATAAACAACAAATATGAACACTGTGGGTGAAGGATTGTTCAATAGCAAATAAGAACAAATTCAAGGGCGAAATTCAACATTTAATTGAAGAGCAAAATTCAACACTTATCGTAGGTGAAGGAACTCGTTTGAGGGAAGATGAATAGGGCAGAAATGCTATGGAGGAAGATGCTATGTTTGAGCAGTCCATATATACCTGTGCTAATGGTTGAGGAGCTGTGCTAATGGAACCTAATTTGATTTGAGATAAAGTTTGTCCCTGGTTTGAAAAAATTTCGGCGAAAACAGTGATGAAAGCGTGTTTGGACTGGGTGAGTTAAATGCGGTAGTTGAGGAGAAAGAGCAAGCCATACGGATTTGGGATGAATGGGGTGATTTTAGGGTTTGGTAAGTTTGATTGAAGGATTTATAAGAGCTTTCAGGTGGGCATTGGGTAGGAGTAAAGAAGGATTGGGGCAGGTGGGATTAATGATGGGATTAGCTAATCTATGATGATGAAATGTGGGTGTAGGGTTGTTGTTGTGCAAGAGGGACAAGATAGAGAGCTTTGGCGTAAAGGATGGAGAGGGAAGAGAGATAGTAAATACAGAGGGGATAGATAGAGTGGGGGAGATAGAGTCGTTGAGGTGTAGTCCTGTCAAAGTGGGACCCATGTATTTCAAAGTATTTACAATTGTGCCACCGAACAACATTGTTTGTAGCTTGAAAACTGGTATGAGGAGCTTTCTAAAATCAGTGTTTGAATAACATATTTGAATAATATAACTCAAACACCACTTAAGAAAAACACCTTACCAAACAGGTTGGCTTTTTTTTTTTTTTTTTTTTTGAACAACAGTTTTCAGTGTTTAAACACTGAAAACTGTAGTTTAAACACATGTACTAAATAGACTCTTATTATCTGAGGTTTTGTGGGCATATAGAACTTTGAAGATGTTAATGATAAGCACAATTGTGCCACTGAACAACATTGTTTGTATCTTGAAAACTGGTATGAGGAGCTTTCTAAAATCAGTGTTTGAATAACATATTTTGGACAATATAACTCAAACACCACTTAAGAAAAACACCTTACCAAACAGTTTGCTTGTTTTTTTTTCTTGAACAATAGTTTTCAGTGTTTAAACACTGAAAACTATTGTTTAAACACATGTACCAAACAGACTCTTATTAAACACTGAAAACTATTGTTTAAACACATGTACCAAACAGACTCTTATTATCTGAGGTTTTGTGGACATATAGAACCTTGAAGATGTTAAGGATAAGCAGAATTCCATATTATTTAGTGTATGGCCATGATGTATTTTGCAAAATGAAACCAGATGTAAGCTTGTTTTTGTTCCTTTTGGTGAACAATACCATCTATTTTGTATTTTAACAAGACATGTCTCACCAAAATGCAATTTTTTTTTTTTTTTTGGGGGCAAAATACCTCCCCAGATGTAGCAATGTTTTTATGCCTTTTGATGAACAATATCATCAATTTTGTATTTTGATAACACACATCTCACTGGATGTGAATGCTTGTAGTGTAAGATTTTAAAAAGATTTTATGTAACCCACATTTAAGTGATAAACAAAAGCTCATGTCTTGAGGATTTTATTTGTGAAAAACGTTATGGTGAATAACAATTTCTAAATAACTCTAAATTGGTATAACCCCTTTGGTTAATAAACACCTTTGAAGTTACAAGTTTTAAATTCCTTGATGGAAAGAGGGTTATGCAACAAATCTTAATTTAAAAGGGTCCCTAGTCTAGCCTATATATGTAGCCTATCTCCATCAAAAGGAAATATGTAAGGTAAAGGCCATAAACTAGAAGACACCTTTTATAGATACACTATCATATAGTGAGTCTTCTTTTTCTCTAAACACTTAAACAACTATGGCTGAAGATTTGTTTATGTTTGTTTGGTTTGTTTCCGCTACACTCTAAATTTTATCTTCCATTTGGTATCAAAGCCATCCTTCATGCTATGTTGTTTAGTGATTTTAGTTAGAGAAATTTTTATTATTTCTAATTGCGTATCTTTGTACGGTAAAAGTTTGTATGCTTGAATCAAATTTTGGGATGAAATTTAAGTTGTCCTTAATGCAAATATTGAGTATGTGTATTCTAAACAAGCGAGTCAATCTCGTACCAGAGGTTGTATCAGTTTGGCCAGTAGAACGATATATTTCGGTACCAGTCAATACCGGTGTACCGTTTCGAGTTTATCGTTATTTATATATGTATATAAAATAAAAATAAAAATAAAAGTTTACCATAAAACATTACCTCAATTCAGAATAAATTATCATGGTTTTAGACTTTAGCATCAACTAAAAGAAAAAAAAAAAAAACACTATAAAAAACAGAAAGCTTAATTGTTCATTGCATACTAAGAAAACAAATAAGTTACCATTTTGCTCTTAAAAAAATTTGAAAACTACCAAAAAAAAAAAAAAAGCCTTTTTCTGTATAGGCCAATATGCTTGAAACTAGCTGAAACGCTCGAAATTGGCGTGTATTTAAACCAGAACGAAATGTTGGAATTTCGGTATTGGTGCACGTATTGGTATTGTACATATTGGTTGGTACGGTACGGTACAGTATGGTGTCCTCTTCCTTGATTCTAAATCCTAGTTAACAAGTTTTGTTTTGCATTTTTATTGGTATTTTTGTAATGAATTACCATTAAGTTTTGAGATTGGAAGTATCAATTTGAAATCCACGTGATTATTATCCATATAAAACTAGACATGGTAGTTATGTTGTATGTATTTATTTTTTCATTACATGTGCGACTTAAGGACTTTGTTTTCTCTAATATTAAATTGTCCACATATAGTATTTTACAATATGCTAATGTGGACTAGTGGGTAATTTGGCTAACATACATGTCAAGGCACTTAAAGTGTTCATAAATTTGATTTTGATTTTGATAATCATCAAGTGCTCATCCAAGTATTTATGTTTGTTTTCTAGATATAAAATCTTAATTATTTGGCAAATAATTTGTGATAGTATGGTGGCTCTTATAACAAACATGCATCATCTTGATATTTTTACAATTTTCAATTATGAATTGCTTTAAAGACTAATTTTTTGGATCAATATATTTGGCATGATAACACAAATGATCCTTATGTTTTGGAAACCATAACATTTTACAATAAATTATGGGGATAAATGTGTTGTATGTAAGTTTGAAATTATTTCATAAAGTTTATAATTACATATGAGATTTGGATCATTCAAGTGAGTAGTTTATTTAAGTAAATTTTAGGATTCTTTGCACTTATCATGTATTTAAATATTATTTCATGTCATTTTTAAGTGCATACTGTAATGATCGATATTATGATTGGTTGATCTTTATGATGCTATTTGAATTGGTGAATATCAAAATGACTTAGGAATGGCCATAGCATCTTAAGCCATGATGATAATCACATCAAGAAATTTTTATAAGACTTCATTAGGAATAAAGGCATCTTAGTGGCAATTAATTCATGAAGATAATGACTTAGCCCTAGGGAGGTTATTATTTTTATGATTTAATTGGAATAAGATGGTGAATGTAGCATTAAGATGAGATTTTTCCTAGGCCCATAGGTATGGAAAATATGATTTTTACTGTTTATATTTACTAGTTTTATGAATAAAGTTTAATAGTAAATTCATACTTGATGCGCCTCTGCCCATAGGAAGGTCGAATTTACTACTAAATTGACATTGGTTAATTTATAGTTAAAGTTTAAGTTTCATAGCATTAAAGTTTATTTTCTTTGAGTTTGTGGATCTATGTTTTGGTACTCATGTGGATGAATCACCCATCTCATTGAATAAAATATGTCAAATAAGAAACTAAGTACGAGGGTGGGAGTGAACTGATTGCTCAAGAGTAAAAACTTGGGAATTTATTCTAATAAAATTAAAGGTTTTGTGAAAGTTATTAATATTAATTACAAGATCCATTAGGTTTGGCTCCCAATAAAAGTTTTATATATATTGCAAAAGTTAGGCATATAGGCATCCCACTAATGGTATATAAAGGTTCACCAACTTTATTGTGCCATTTGGTTTTACTGGGCACATTGTTAATCGGTGTATATACCTTAAGATCAGCGGGAGTTAATGCATTATTTTTACGCCCAAATATGAATGGCATACTACTTGGAAGTAGTGATTTGATTTTGTCATGTAAGATATCCTATATGCTATGAAGCTATAAGACAGGAATTATGGATAGGTCTTAAGGTTGTCAATTTTATGATGAGACATTTAAAGATTTTTTAAAGATAACTCAGCTATAATTTTATTCTCTAAAAACAATGATTGTGAAAGTTGAAATAAACATATTGACATAAAGTAACTCAGTCTAAGAGAGAATTTTAAGAAACTAAAAGTGTTCATTGAGTTAAAATTAATGAGCTAATATATGTTAATTTTATAACTAAAGGTTTGCCAGCAAAGCCGTATAAAAGTCTTTTGGACATATGGAACTTGTTAGCTCATTTGGTATTTAATTTCTCTCTAATTATTCTATGTTTTGGACACATATTTGGTTATTTTTGGAGAAGAAGATAAATGATTTTTATTTTGTGCCCATAAAGTATAAGTATTAAGTTAGATATATCTGTGAAGATAGATAAGGAGGATATATCTGTTGGAATGTATAAAGGGGAAAATTATTAGGTACTCCCGGAGTACCATAAATGTGTGCTCCCTCCTCTCACATGAATGGTGGGTCCCACCATGAATTTAATTAGTGGGGTCCACCATTCATGTGAGAGGAGGGAGCATGCATTTATGGTACTCCGGGAGTACACAATAATTTCTCGTATAAAGGAGTATCTGAATGGCTAATAGGTAGTTCATTCATAAAAAATTAATGCTCATAAAGTACTCATGTAAGGTTTACCATACATTATAATACATGGAAGGAAGTTCTCATTATAATTGAGGGTATTACCGCCATGATTCATGTATTGGATTCTTTATTTGAGTGGGAGCATTTCACAACTGGTTGACATGGGTAATATCATGGCCATATTAAAGTGAATATCACCTATCAAGTTATTTAAATGTCATGTGGGCCAAGTGGGAGAATGTAAGACTTTAAAAAAGGCTTTATGTGGCCCACATTTAAGTGATAAATGAAAGTTCAAGTCTTAAGAATTTTATTTGTGAAAATCATTTTGGTGAATAACAATTTCTAAGTAATTCTCAGTTGGTATAACCCATTTGGTTAATAAACACCTTTGAAGTTAGAAGTCTTAAACTGCTTGATGGAAGGAAGGTTATGGAACAAATCTTAATCTAAAAGGGTCCCTCATCTAGCCTATATATATAGCCCATCTCTATCAAAAGGAAATATGTAAGGTAAATGCCATAGACTAGAATACACCTTTAATAGATACACTATCATGTAGTGAGTCTTCTTTTTCTCTAAACACTTAAACAACTATGGCTAAAGGTATGTTTATGTTGGTTTGTTTTGTTTCCATTGCACTCTAAATTTTATCTTACATGTAGAGCATTAGTATTGGAGGTTATAAAACAGCCAAAATGCTATTTTAGTATCCCAAACAT
Source organism: Quercus parvula (assembly GCA_030820535.1). Lineage (NCBI taxonomy): Eukaryota > Viridiplantae > Streptophyta > Magnoliopsida > Fagales > Fagaceae > Quercus > Quercus parvula. The sequence continues at coordinate 53,073,656 of JAUAME010000003.1, forward strand.
CAAAAAATACCCTACATTCCATATTCTAAACTTAAAAGAACTTAATATTGAGCTACTGTAAAATTCTACTTGAGTTTATAATTTCTTACTCTCTCTCTCTCTCTCTCTCTCTCTCTCTCTCTCTCTCTCTCTCTCTCTCTCTCTCTCTCTCTCTCTCTCTCTCTCTCTCGTCCCCCTCTTTCTCTTAGTTTTCCTCACTGCTCTAAATTGCGATTAGTTTTCCTCTCTGCTCTAAATTGCGATGATCATGGGTTTGAGAGAATAATGTTAAGATGTGATGTGAAATAGAAAAGAGAAGAGAAAGACAAAATAAATGAATAGTATTTGAATGTGATGTAAAAAATAAGAGATGAAATATAGGGCGAGTTGTGAAATTGTGTGTTGAAGTAAATAAAACATTTTTTTGGGTGCTAAATTCTAAATTTTTTAGCAATTTGGATTCTTTACAACTTTACAAGTCATGACTGCAAGTGCCACACAAGTGCAAATGTTTACAATAATGCTATAGCATCTCAGTTTACTTAACTTAGAAACTTCTAAACTTGTTCTTAATTTCCAAAACTTGGACTCATTTTTTTGAGTAAAGTTTTGGAAATTGAAAACAAAAAATGAGCTAAACAATGATTTTTTAGGTGGAATTCATGAATTTTAAGTTTTGAGTGATGGAAACTGAGTTTTGAGTTAAAGTTTTAGATAAACGAAACATACAAACACCCTTTTAAATATTTGAGAAAATTACAACTTACTTGTGGTCTGACCGAAATTTAAGTTGCCTATCTGTGGTTTGAAATATGACACTTTACCCATCTAAGGTTAGCTTAGTTAGAGTTCCGTAACACACTTCTGTTAAAAACATGATTAAATGTGTAGTTTTGCTCCACTTTTATGTCTCTCTCTTCCAAAAAACACAAAAAACATCAAAATATAAAATCAAATAAGATAAAAAACAATCAAGCGGAACACTTGTATCATGAGATTTTAAACCACAGGTAAACAACTTAAATTCAAATTAAACTTCAAGCAGGTAAAATGTAAAATTTCAAATAATGAGTAGGCAACTTAAATTTCAACAAATCCACGTAAAGGTTGTAATTTAGGCTAGAGTTTTTCTTAAACCAGGCAAACACCCTCTTAATAATTTATTTTTCAAATAACTGTTTTAAAAACACAGCTCTATCCTTAATCCTCTGCCTGGGCCCACCTTTTTAAGTTTGAACCGCCAATATTTTTCCAGTTAACAAAAAAAGCACCCATCCATTCATCCACAATGAAAGAGCTACTTCCTTCACACTTCTCACCATGGCCACATGTCTCCTCCTTCCCATTCCCTCCAAACCCCAAAATCCAAACTCTCCCAAACAGCGCCACACTAAAATCACCACCTGCTCCTCCTCCTCCTCCTCCCTCACAGCCCAATCCCAATCCGCCAAGCGCCACCTCCTCTCACTCATCTCCGACCAAGACCGCGGCCTCAAGACCCAGCGAGACCCTCCCAAACGAGCTTCCATCGTCGAAGCCATCGACGCCTTGGCCGTACTCGGCCGCGATACAGTCACCACCGGCGGCTCCCTCTCCGCCACGTGGCGGATGCTCTGGACCACCGAGAAGGAGCAGCTCTTCATCGTCGAGAATGCGCGCTTGTTCGGTACTGCCGCCGGTGACGTTTTGCAGGTCATAGACGTCGAGAACAAGACTCTCAACAATGTCATCACTTTCCCTCCCCACGGCGTTTTCTTCGTTCGCTCCGTCATCGAAATCGCTTCGCCTCAGAGAGTGAATTTTAGGTATGTTCGTTTGTTTGTTTCTACGGAAAATGTTTTACTGGAAAAAAATTTTCTCAGAAAATGACAATTAATCTCAATTCTTTAAAATTGGAAGTGGAAAATTCGGCTGCTATTTTTTCATATAATGAATTGGAATAAGTTTAATTATAAAATTGGTTGTAGCCTTTCCTTTTTTATTAGAGGTCAATTTTTACGCTACAAACTTACTTTCTTCTTTTTATATCCTATGAGCTCGCAAAATTTTTAGAAAGTTGAAGATGAATAGTTATGTCTTCAATAAATTGTTTAAATGGTAAGTTTTTGTAGTTTAAAATTATGTATAGGATATAAGTTTATAGATCACATAGTAAATAATATCCAATTAACATAAAATTTGACATATGCATTAAAAGCGTAAAGAATATTCAATTCAATGGTTAGATTTTCAAAATATGTAATAATTTTTATTTTATTGAGTAAGGTTGTAGCCTAAGGTTACGATCAATTTTGTTGCTAAACTTTGTTCTAATGAATTTACAATTTTACTTGTAATTTATGAAGTAAATCCAAAATCCATGTACTTGGAATTCCATTGGAAAAAGTTTAGCCCCAAACTAGTTTGCAGAGAAATTCTTACAACCAACTACGTTGCGTGATTTATTTAATGAGTCACATGATGTGTTTAAATAGCACACGTGTATGGTTTTATGAATCACCATGTAATGGGTTGGAGGAGATAACTCCAAACCGGGTTGGAGGAATATTTTGTCCAATTCCATTTCAGGTTGACAATGAGCTCTTAAGTTCAAGACTACCAATTGCATGTGGAATTACTTATAAAAGAAAAATTACAAGTATAGTATAAAGATTTGATTTGATAACATATCCCTAAAATGATGATTGTGTCAGATTTACGAGTGCGGTTTTACGTGGGAAGAATTGGGAATTTCCGTTGCCGCCATTTGGGCAGGGCTGGTGAGTCCTCACTTTTTGATCTCTTGGGTGATTTTGCTAATGATATACTTCTTGTGTAATTGTTTTTGTTTTTGCTAATCAGCTGAGGTCGTGGGTTCAAAATCCACTGGGTGCATAACTGACTAATAAAAATTAATAATTTCTTTTGTCTATTGATAAAACTGCATAAGAATCGGTTAGGGATATAATCAAAAGGAAGAAAAGAACCAATCAGGTATAATGGAAATTTTTATATTGAAGAACATAGAGATATAAACAAAAAAAAGATATTGATAATGAAATTATTTTGATTTTCGTTGAATCTTCTAAATTGCCATGGTTAGATGCAAATTGTGTTTTATACCTCACATGCACGTGATAACCTTGTGTTCCTGCGTATTATCATATATATTTTTTTTGATGTCTGATATGACATTTTAAATTTGGAAGTCTAGATAGGAAGTTGTATCTCATTAAGCCATGATGTTTATAAAATTAACAATTTTGAAAACATCAAATTACTATTAAATTTTGATTCAAACTCAGTTACGCTACTGCAACGGCTGTAATGGTGTCAACCTTGGCTGATTTAACTTGTTCAATTACATTATTTTCTATTTCAATTTACATTACTAGTTACTACATGTTATTTCATCTTTGTTAGTGCTAGTTGTTTTTGCTAGTGGTTCATCTATAGCTTTGTTTTTTTTTCTTGTGTAAGTAGCACAAGAAATTTATTTAATCAAATAAAGAAGAAACTCGAGTACATGTGGAATAAACGAGAGAATCCCCCAAAAAAATAACAAACTTCAGTTTAAGAGATCCATAAAGTCAACAAGGAAGCAGAAGAAATCCTGCCAGTAACAGTAGTCCATTCATACAAAGAGCTTAAGAAACAAGGAAGACTTTTTAGTACCCTCAAAAGTTCAGTATATTTCTCTTTTTCCAAATTGTCCACATGAGGCAAAGAGGAGGTGCATTCCATCTGAGACTGTTCTTTTGCAGGCCAAACCACTCTTTTCAGCTAAAGTAGACATCTATTACCTTTTTCTAATGCCAAAGGTAGAAAATACAAAAGACCACAAATCTCTTTCAAAAGAGCAATGTGGCAATAGATAATTGATAGATTCACTATTACACTTACACAAAAAACGCCAATTTACATATATAATATTACTTTGATAAGATTATCCGCAGCTAAAATTTTATGCAAAACAGCTGTCTACTCTTTCTAGGAAATCGCCCCTTATTAGAAGCTATTATAGCTTCACAATAAGAGTGAACACTAAAATTTCTCTTATGGTTCAACTTGCATCATATATGATAAATTCCACTAGTTTCTTTACTTCGGAGTCTACACAACCTGCCCAAGGTTGAGATTGTGACGTCCCCATTGCTGAGTTGCAACAATTACCCAAGTTTCTTGTTTCTTGCTGTTTCTTAAATTTTAGTATCTTCCAGTACAGACAACCTTGCAAGAGCACTTTCTTCCCTTCAACTTTAGTCTCATCATTAGCTTTAAAAAATCCCAAAGTATTTTCCCCAATTTCCATAACCACTATGTCCCTAGGACCAAGTCATATCCTTCTAAGAGAAGGATGCCAAAGCCAGTCATGGTAGGAAAAGTTCTCAGACATAACCTCACCCCATTGCCATTTTCCAAAGCTGAAAAACATGACTTACTGTCCTGAAAATATGGACCAATATACCCATAATGCAACTAATAATTAAAGACTTGGTATTCCCCTACAAGCTCGACCCATTCTGCTAACTAACAAATAAAGATTACTTATTCAAACAAAACACTAACACTTCCTCATGGTTTGCACGTAACAGACTTATAGGTGTGAAAGTTGGCGGTTTATATATATATATTTGTTTCTTTTTTACGTGCATATGTTGCAAGTTGTAACTTGTATAACATTGAATTACATAGCTGATTTTGAGGTCTATTCTCTTAACTGATCTCAGGGTGTTATGTAGTCTTTTATGACGATTTGTCGTGCTTGTTATTGATTATGCTCTTATCACTATCTGGTTTTATGTATTGTGATATAGAAGAATGTGATAGGGGCGGTTTGTTCTTCTGTTTTGTTTTATTTTCATATTGTTGTGGTATCAAGGGCATGCTGTTTCTATAGGTTTGAGACTGTGTACCTTGATGATGAGATTCGAGTCGTGAAGGACATCAGGGGAGACTATTTGGTTGTTGACCGTGCTCCTTATGCTTGGAAAGAATGAAGGGAAAAAGTTATGGTTTTTGTTATAGTTGCCATTATGGGAACAAAATGTGAGTTCACCTATTCCAAAGCCAATTGTTTAAATGAATAACTTGAACTGGTCTTCAGTTGATGTGTGAATGCTATTGATTCTGTATGAATTTAGATCTAACCTAATTGCATAATTTTGTTTAGCTTCATCTTCTTTGCCAGTAGGGAGAATGTTGTCTTCCATTGGAGATTACATTCTTTAATTATTGGGACCTGTACATACATGTCTGTCATTTAAACTACCTTTTCTTTCCCTTCTGTTTTTTAATTCAGTGAATGCTAGTAATCCATTCTTTCCTTTAATAAAGGTGGTCTGACATTCCTACTTTGATGGGGTAAAGTGGGTGGTCCTGGGGTTTGGTCACACAGGATATGCATCCAACTGAACTGAATAAAGGAATTTTATAAACAAACTTCAGCTCAAGGGTAAAGTCACTCTTAAACTGCAAAGCCTTCAATGCTTTTTGCCGCTAAAGTGAACCGTCTTTACAAAACTGCGTCTTAGGCACACTTTTTGAAGTTTTTTCAATATGTACGAAGAAGATTTTTTTTTGGAGCTTATATATATATATATAATTTTAAAATAAATCATTTATTAAATTGAATTATTAGATCTTAATGTTATTGATAAATAGTTTTGATTTTCTATACAAAGACAAATTTTATGGTGTGATTTCATAAACATAAGCCCACCCCTTAACCTTCCATTTTTAAATTTAGAAGACATTATAAATATATATTGGGATCAAACAATCTCACCACCACACAACACCGGATTGGAAGACTACAAGGTCAATTCCATTTACCAGGTACATCTCTCTCTCTCTCTCTATATATATATATATATATATGTTTTTCACTTTTCACTTTCTGCCTTAGTGTCTCCCTCTCTCTCTCTCTCTCTCTCCCCCTCTCTCTCTCTCTCTCCCCTCTAATTGACCTAATGACTCCATTTTTTTTTCCTCATGCTCTTTCCAGTTTGTCCTGAAACCCATAACCCCCTTTTCATTTCTTGGTCTTTGTAGTTTGTATCTCAAAACCCAGACCCCCATCTTTTTTTTGTCTTGGTCTTTGTAGTTTGTCCCAAAACTCAAAGATGATCTAGATGAGGAAGATGATGAGGGTGACAAATCTTGTGGTGACAATGATGATGGTCCTATGTTTAATGAGGTTGATGATTATATACTTTAGAATTGCATTGCATTGCTTATGTTAGGCATAAAAGTCACTACTTACCATTCTAGTGCTTTTTGATATTTGCCTTTTGGGTATATTTTGATTCAACTATTGTTGATACCCAATTTTGGCAGTCTTAGTGGCCGAGCATACACTGTATGTGTGGCCACTTTACACTCTGTGGACCCAAACAAGAACCCAAGTCTAAACTAAGCCAAATTTGCCCCCAAAATAAATATTAATGGCTGAACATACACTGTATATTCAGCCATTTGGGCCTTTAAAACCCAAACCAATCCTAACCCAACCCAAAAATAAATTTGGTGCCAGAACATATACCATATGTGTGGCCATGTAAGTTCTATTGACCTTTCAACTCTTCTCAGCTCAAAGTAAAGCCCAAAGAATAAATGGTACACCATATGCATGGCCAACAATGCTCACCAGCTCACCAGCCAAGGATATATCTCTCTTCTTGGCATAAAGAGCAAGAACATGTGAAAAATAAGGAGCTTGTTGCACATAGAGTGACACCAAAAATGTGGAAGAAAGTCTAAATAACCAAAATTTAGGTTGATCATGCAAATATGGAAAATGGTGGCTAAGCATACATTGTAGGTGCAGCCACCAAGGTCTTGGAAGCCTATATACCCCATTCCCTCTTTGTTTCATTCATTGAGAATTTCCAAAAGGAAACCACAACAGCTCTTAATCACTACAAAGGAGTCTTAAATGAGTTCCAAAAACCTTTAGGAGTTTCAAGAAAAATCCCTAGGACATAACAGATTAGATCTGGTAAGGAAGTCCTGAAAAGCACTTGAACTCAGTTGAGCATGTAACATGGAGTTGGAGTGCCCTTCCCACCAAGATTGGAGTTAGCCCAATTGTATACCACACACCTATGAGGTTTCCATCTAATCGTTCTTGAGAAACTAATATAAAGGGTCCAAGCTAGGCCTTGGACCCTCTAAACCTTGGAGTCCGTCATGATCTAGATATAGATACGAGGGCATGATAGAAGATATTGTAGGGCAATCAATCCCATCATTTGTTTCTTTTAGCATGCTTGATTTATTATTTAATTAATAAAATTGTATATGAATCATTTAAATCAAGGGATAATTAAAATATGATAACTGTTACTAAATGGATGTCTTGGGGTATTTGACACCTTCTCCACGTATAAACAAACCCCTGAACCTATATACTTTATTGCCTGATGTACGATAAGAGACCTCAAATGCTCTTAATCCTGAGCTGGTAATAAATTAAATTAGGCATTAGGCGTTACACCTAGAAATCCTATGATTTGTGGCGACTTTACTCCAAATTTGAGACCTTATCAAGGGGTCAATATGGAATTTGATAACAACAATCATGTACTTCATTTCGATCATAGTTATCAAATATCAGGGCTGTTTATATTTTTTAAAACACAAGAGAATTATATAAAATGCTATGTTTGAATTTTTATATGATCGATTGATTACTTGATTGTTGTATTGTCCATTAATTATTATTTTTCAAATTTACTATCCTTTTTTTTTTTTTTTGGTAAAATGTGTGCTTTACTTTAATCAGGCACTTGCTTGTGCTTTGCTCTTTGCGTCTAAGCTTTGGAGGCCTTTGCGCTTAAGTGCGCCTCACACTTTTACCAACCATTGTTATGCCCTCAAAAGTTTGACCATTCATCTCCTCCTTAGACTCCACATTGAGAGGAACAGGATAGCTTTCCAAACTCCACAGGATGCCTTTCAAAATAGCAAACGTCTAACTTACCAAAAAAGAAAAAAAAGCAAACATCTAGAACTCCATTTGGCATCCTGGAAAGAGGAGAAACAGGGTTCTAGCTCCTGGTCCTATTGCACCTATCTTCTTACATTTAATAAATTGAAATGTTCATTTCTCAAGATTTAAAATGCCCTTTAGTATATTCTGCCTAATGCTTAGGGGCTGAAATTTTCCACTTTCATTATGTGCCTTTTTTTTTTTTCCTCACTTTGTTCTTCCTTAATTTCTGTAATTTCTTTCTAATAATCTTTTTTTAAAACCTGTCTTCTAACTTTTCACTTGCAGATTTTGTATTTCTGCTTACTATGAAATTTTCCCATGAACTTGCCAACACACACACACACACACGCGCGCACACACACACACGCACACTATCCATGGAAATTTTTTTGTCAAATATTTGCTTGTTTGTTTGGACATATTATTGTTTGAGCTTTGAACAAGTTGGTTTTGAAACTGTGGTTTGCCCTTGTGTGAAATTACATGCTGACCTTCCCAAGGTTCATTATCATATAGCCATTTTTTTCCTAGATGTTTTCTCTGTCTCAACTGTTGGATCAACAAAATACCATGTTTTACTTAATAATAAATAGCTGAAGTTTACAGTTCATAATAACACATGCGGGTGAGTTAATCAATAGCATATTCCTAGCTTTCGAATTTCTGAATAACCCTCCTTCATGAAGTATAACTATTGAAATTTTATAACATAAGCAGTTTTGATTCTGTATACCTAGATGATGATGTTAAAGTTGCAAAGGATATCCAAGGAAACTATTTAATTGTTGATCTTGCTCCTTATAGTTGGGAACTTGTGTACTATCATCATTCTCAGTAATTTGATAATTTTGTTTCACTGTCCATATTTCTTTCTTCCTCTTGCTACTGTGTTCTCTAAATCCTCAGTTTTTTTTTAATTGGTTTCAGGTTCTCTTTATAAGAGCAAATGCAACTCATGGAAATCAACTCTCCGAACTCATTGTTGTAAGTGTCACTCTTCTGTCAACAAAATGGCTTGCCTCACTATAGTCATCAGATTCTTGCTTTTCTAACCTATACTTTGAATAACATGAAGCTGAAGTCTATATTATTACAAGTTCTTTGGAACTAAGGCTGTGTTTATAGAGATATGACCTAGTTCTAGTTGAAATTTGCTGTCTTGTAAACAGGTTGGCCATGTGCAGCTCATTACTACTATTTATACTGTACTGATGCACTTCTCATCTAATCAGCATACTCTCTCTCTCCATACACACAATAATGCATACATATACACATTCCTTTGTATTTTATATTTCTATTTATGCAAGCTGGAATTCGTTGAAACTTGTTTAAGTGGCTTTTTATAAAGCTTTTGGGATCCACAAGGAGCACGCAATTTGTATGTATGTATGTGTGTGTGAGTGTGTGTGTATTTTGTGTGGTGTGTCCGAGTGTTCCTGCATGCTGGAGTCATGAAATTGGAGCTTGTTGGGATAGTGGTGGTTTTTCCAATCAATTTTTCTGGAATGCACAAAGAGGATGCAATTTGTTTAGCTCTTTGTAAAGGAACCCTTGACAAGTTTATGGACCTAGTGTATATAGACCCTGAATTTCCAAAGCACCATTCAACAAGAAGTGTGCAGATTCTTTTCTAATGATTTCATTTAATAGCTTGCCAACACAATTGATCTGAATAATTATTTTGCCATTCATATTACACTTTCCAAGTCATCAAGTCTTTGCCATTGAGGTAATCAGCAGAGGATTTGTTCTGTGTCTAATTTATTTTAATTATTATAGGATAAGTAGTGACAGAGATATGTTTAATTTACTCAAATAAATTAGTTTGGATTAAGATTAGTTTTATTGATAGACAACCGTAAGTTAATATTTATGTTTATCTATTTGGAAGTTTGTCTTGTATAATTCATATATTGAGAATGAATAAATAATAATCATGAATTTTTAAGTTACAAATTCTTAGCTAGTTTAATGTGGAGGTCTAGACTTCCTCAAAGTAGTCTCTTTATCAAATTTGGAGGTCTTTGTTTTCCTTGAAGCAACCGATGGAATTTGTGTCCATAACAGGGCTTCTCTCAATGTGATATGATTTCCTCTGTGCATTAAAATTTAATGTTTTATGCTTGGATAGTATCATAGTAGTATGTTTTCATGAATACATATTTGCTTTGTTACATGAAACTTTTTGCCTTTCCACCTTTTGTGCTGCAATGATGTCAATGTTGTTTGATTTGCCACACATGGATAAAGATAATACTCCTTTCATTATTATTGGTTTAAATGTACACCTTTATTTTTGGACTTGTTGAATTTGGGTTAGGATAACATTAATTAACATCTCATTGCATTCCCACATCCCAACAGTAAAAGGGAAATTGTGTCCATAACAGGGCTTCTCTCAATGTGATACGATTTCCTCCGTGCATTAAAATTTAATGTTTTATGCTTGGATAGTATCATAATGATATGTTTTCATGAATGCGTATTTGCTTTTTTACAAGAAACTTTTTGCGTTTCAACCTTTTGTGCTGCGATGATGTTAATGTTGTTTGATTTGCCACACATGGATAAGGATAATACTCCTTTTATTATTATTGGTTTAAGTGTACACCTTTATTATTGGACTTGTTGAATTTGGTTTAGGATAACATCAATTAACATCTCATTGCATTCCCACATCCCAACAGTAAAAGGGAAACAATGGATGATGTAAGAACAGGTTCAAAGAGGGATCTGGGATGAAGAAAGTGATTAAAGTGCACACTGCACAGCATGATATGATTTGATTACGCACTAAGTAGGCTCACAAATGTCAGTTCCAGTGGCCTGGGACCATCTCATGTTGGCTGGGATTTGCCATTCTCATTTGGCACATTTAGCGGATGCGGCGCGATGCCAACTTTGCTTTTACCTCACATATGAAAGATGCTCATTTGCGTATTAAACATGTAACTTCTCACTCACAATATGTAGGTCCTACAATTAGGTTAGACTCACACATTGTGAGTAATATATTAGGAAACATAAAGAGCTTATAGGTTATATGTATTGGAAACATAATATCCTTTTTCATTTTTAAAACCATTTGTGAGTCTCAATTGGGAAAGCATATTCCAAAATTGGAATTTACTTGAAAAATTAAATGGAAAAGTGATTGGTTTGTGGTTTGGGCAAAAAAATATCATTTGTAAAATAGGTCAATGCTCAATCAATGTTGGTCACTAGCAATCATGGTGAATAAAGAAATTATTGTGGGAGTTCTTTGTGGTGGTCTATTTATTTATTCTATTGGGCTTGTTTTCTATGGATCATAAGGAAACGTATTGTTATTGACTTGCATTTTTTTTTTTATATAAAAAACCAGAAACTATAGAAAACATTTTCTGAAGAAACAAAAAAATGGTGTGTACCGGTGGTTAAATCTATCCTTGGGTAAGGGATGGTGGTCGAAATTGTTTGTAGAATGGCTAGTGTTGGCTATGAGGTGATGGCATTTTCGGCTCAGTGGAGTTTCGGTGTAGTTTAGGGTGAGACTTTGGGCTGTGGTGATAGTTTCTAGTGTTTTGGGGTTTGAATCCGACTACTAGAATTGTGTGATGGTGGACGGTTGGAGGAGAAAAGATAAGAGGTTGAGGGGACTCATCTTTATGTGAGAGGGAGAAAATATACTCTTGAAGTACCCAATAAATTTCTGAGGTTGAGTAGAAAGAAAAAGAGAGGAAAAAAGAACAAAGAAGAAGAGTAAAATGGAAGAGAAAAACAAAATCTAGTGAGCATAAATGTCACATCACATTAACTCTCCTCAAGAAAGAAAAGATCACATTAACAACCCTTTAAGAAAGAAAAGATCACATTAACAATGTTTAATTAATTGAAACTTCAAGGATCAAACTGACAATTCTTTCAAATGTAAATGAGGTAAAATGAATTAATTAATCACTCTTTTTTTAAAATTTGGTTATATATATATTGAAATTGCTGAGAATGAATTAATTAATCACTCTTTTTTTAAAATTTGGTTATATATATTGAAATTGCTGAGAATTCTTGCACTCCAGAAACATGAGAAATGTTACACTATATTTTTCACAATAGTTTTGAGTCTTATAAGAATCGTTTTGAGTCTTTAGCGATTCTTATGTAAATCTTTATTATCTACCGCTCATAACTTATCACATATTATAAAACATTTTGTGAAAATTTGTCATCTATATTGTTATAAAACAACAATATTAGAAACACATTTAATTTCATAACATGCTCGTGCGGGTCGATTGGGATTGGTCGACCTAAAGTGGTGAACCTATGATTGAGCAAAAAAAAACGTTTTACACTTTTACCACCCATGGTTTGCTGTAGAATTTAGTGTGCTGTAAAATAAGTGTGTTACTAGAATTATTGATTGAAAAAAACATTTGATAGAATCAGGGTCAGGTCGCAGCTTTCATTAGTGAGGCCCACTGTTTCTTGTGGTTCACATGTTATGTGGGTCAAAGGGGCCCAGGTTGATCATGAAATTGCATGGAAACCTCGTTTAGGTCAAGTCTGAGGGCAGGTATTTTGGACCCCACAATCAGGCCACTTTTTATGATCATATCTCATCTGTACGTTTCTTTGGTCCCACCATTACCCCCCTTAAAAACATGGTGCTTTGCCGTACAGAATTAAAAAAAAAAAACCCTATGATGGCTTTAGCAAAAAAGTAAATAAGACTTTGCTGTTGGGCTTCTGGGCACATCATGGAGAGTGAGGAAGAAAAAAGAGGGTTGTGGAATGTGCTTTATTGTGAATGAGGCCGAAATAAATGGTAGGTGGATGTGGGCCCTTAATGGGCCACGAGGGTAACCTGGATTTTCTGTGGGACTCCCTTTGTTTCTCAGCCTCATAAAGTTGGGCCCCCAATTATAGAGGTCACCCTTTTTCATCCTGACAATGATGCAAATCCACCAATTGTTTTGGTTTTTTGCTGCCAAGCCACGTCATGTCCAAGTTCAGAAAACAGTCTGTACTGGAACTCTAGAAGCAAAAAGAAAAATTAGATTCAGAAGTCGGCAATCATTTTGGTTAGGAAAACAGGGAAAAAAATTTTCTCCAACCCATGTAACAATTGATAAAAACATCCACTTGGAGTTTTCGTTAGACAATTTATTTAATGGGTCATGTGATTTGTTTATATACCATACATGAATAATTTTATGAATATTCATGTAATTGATTGAAAGATTCTTTCAAATTGGTTTGGAAAAATTTTTTATCCCAAGATTAAGGAAGGTAGTGTGTGTTTCTATATATATATATATATATATATATATATATATATATATATATATATATATATATATATGTATGTATGTATAACAATTGATAAAAACATCCACGTGTAGTTTTCGTTAGATGATATATTTAATGAGTCATGTGATTTGTTTAAATACTATACATAAATAATTTTATAAATATTCATGTAACTGATTGAAAGAGTACGAGACTTTAAGGGAGGTAGTCTATATATAAAGGAGGCAGTCTCTATCTTCAAACACTTACTTTTTAGGGTCTCTATCTTCAAACACTCACTTTTTAGGTTAATTTTATTATTATTTAAAGAGTACAAGACTTTAATGAATAACTCAATTGGTATTCAAATAAATGATTATCAATTTCATAAGTGTGATCTAAATAAATGTATACGTGCGCGTGTGTATATATAATGCAAACTTCATAAAAGTTTTGCTAGTTTCAAATGAAAATCAAATCTCAAACTCTTAAAATCATCTCAATTTAAAGTTTAATGTTTAAACCATGAAAGCTTTGTGTTTGATTGAAGAGTTTAAATTTATACAATTCTTAAAATACAAAAAGTTCAATTGGAAAGTATCACATGATTTTATTTGTAATAGTTTTAAACTACATACATGACTTGTGTCGAGATTTGGACATGATTTAATTTGAAAAATTTTGAGCTGTGGAGGTAGATTTCAAAATGCCCCTAATTAAATGTAAATTGCCCAATCACTTTCATTCACGTTTTTTAGGTTGGAAATGTAATTTGGCCAATGACTTTTCATTCAAGTTCTTTGGCACTCTTTTCTCTAAAAAAAAAAAGTTCTTTGGCACTCATGAACTAGCACTTTCCGAGAAAAGGACTTAAGAGGAAATGTTATAATTAATAATTTAATTGTCATTTTCGGCGTGCATCAGTTATATGTCTTTTCAATGAATTGAAAGAAGAAGAACTTGTTCAAAACATTTTTCACTTTCCAACTTCCAAATCTCGAAGCAAAAGTAAAATAAGGCAGGAGGAAAAGTAAAACTAAAGAAAGAAAATTTGGGAGATGGAAGAATCATCATGCACTCTACAATATCGTTTTCATAATAATAATAAACAAATGAAGAGAAAAAAAGAAGAAGAAGCCAATCAATTTCACAGGTGAAAAAGAATGGGCAGAAGAAAACATTGAAGAGAAATATTATGCTGGAGAATCGGGCCTAGTGAATCTTTTGATTTCTTAATTGTGGAAGTATACTTTTTAATTTTATTAATGGGGAGTCTTTTCTCTTTGATGTGTGTTTTTGTGTCTCTATGTCTGTAATCTGTATAATTTATAGTGGCATTTAAATTGAATGGCATGGAAGCTGGTGTTTAATAGGCAATAAGCACGAATGCATGAGTCATTTATTTATTGGATCTGGTTAATGAGTGCCTTAGAGTATTTGTTAATTGACTATTTAAAAAAAAATTGATATCACTTTTATGAAAAATATAAAAATCTATAAAAACAATTTGGGTAAACTACATATTTGGTATCTATTCTTTACATCATATTTCAATTTGGTAAATAAATTTTTATGTTTTTTTAGTATAAATGTATAATTTATTGTAACTCTAGCATTTTCTTTCTTTATTTTTTTTGTTTGTTGAAAACCAAACATTCTTTATATTCTTAATTTTTTTTTGTTTGTTGAAAACCAACATTCTTTATTAGTAGATTAAAATATTAAATTTATCATTTTTTAATAGTTTAGACTTCTTAGACAATCATAGGTTTAAGCCCCCAAATTTCTTTAAAAAAAAAAAAAAAAAAACTAAATTTTTAGAAGAATTGGTAACTTATTATCGTATATTAATTCAGTCATGAAAATGCATTACAATTTACATCTTCATGAAACCGTTCTTATGAGGAAAACAGGAGCTTCCTCGAACCATGTTTCAAAATTACCAACATTATGTGCTGCTTTGTTATCAACATTTTCCTTCCTTTAAATTCTGAGCCCTCAAATGAAAGAACATTATTATTGGACTGACTTTTCTAAACTAATCGGTTCGTTGAAAATATAGTACTCCATGAGAAAAATGAAATAGCTGTTCAAGGAATAAAGCAAATAAATCTCACCTTGGCGGGCTAGACTTCCATTGAAAATTTATCTGCTTTCTGGGGTCTTAAAGAAGTCAATTGATTTGTGCCATGAGCATGACATGGCGGCACCACCATGCAGTTGATTGTCAAATTCTATATAACGTGCCATCTATTATTAGTGAAATATGAAATATCTCATAATCTGTTGATTCAACTATCAAAATGATGCATTGGATCTAGCGATAGAACCATCCAATCAAAAGATCAAGCCACGTCAAGATTTAATGGCCAAAGTACGCTTTTGTAATTTAAAGCCTAAACCATGTGGTTATGTACATGATTGAAGATTAAATAAAATTAATAATGTATCAAATCCCCATTGATTTAAGTTGTAAGACAAGAATGTAATTAAAAGTATTGGATAAATTCAGTGGGTTAGGGGGATGGAAAAGTGGGAAATAGAAAATGGGGGGGATGGAAGAGTGGGGGATATATAAGATTTAGTTTTTCTTTATGTGTGTTTGGTTCGGAGTGGAAAAGCGGAAAGATGTAAAACTTTTTTGTTTTGTTGAGAGAAAAATGAGTAGATAAAAAATTGTATTTGTATAAATTTACTTTCATACTTCTATTACATAATTAAAAAAAAAAAAAGTTTATAAGAAAAAAAAATCTAATGTTTAGGGGAAAAAAAACCTAAACGTTAACATTAAAAAGAAGAAGGAAACTGAGTGGAGGGAGGAGGGGGCAAATGTGTAGTTGTATTCTATATGATTTAATTTTTAAAGTTATTTAATAAAGATGTGCTTCATGACTGTATTTTTTAAAGAAAAATAAGTGGCAATTTTTTTTTATAAAACTCTCGATTTTGGGGTAGTACAGATCTAGTTAAGTAATCACACTCATGAGGAATCTTAATTAAAAATGGCTCTTCTTTGGGTGGGAGAACCATTTTTTATCCTCACAATTCAATAATAGCGGTCATTGGAGAGTTTTGAAAAATTGACATGGTTAGTTTAGTTGTCGAAGGAAAATTTCCAAAATCAATAATGATTGAATCAATCCACACACACAATATCAAACATTGTTTCATTGAAATTAATAAATAAAATGATAAAATGTTTGAAATATCATTGTTAGGAACAAAAATTAAAATCCCATCACATCACTCTCACTCTCTCTAGGCTATAGCTTCGCCCCTTCACCTCTATGTGTGTGTATATATATTATATCTGGAACCAAAACCTTCTTATAAAGATGTATCGTTTTAGAAGTGCCCTAAATTTTTTCGTAACTATTAAGTGGTTATTCCATTGTAAGTCCTCTAACTTAGGAGTAATCAATCATCAACAGTAGATTTTCTATGTTGAGATTCTCAACTATTGTGGTGGTGGGGTTTTGTTCCAAATCACTATGTTTCGAGTTGCAATTCTCACATTTGTGCATACACATAGTGTGTGCAACTACTAGAAAGGGGTTCAAAACATTAAGGGACCTATTAATAAGTGCCCTTAACGCATTTACTAATTGATAATCTTAAAAAAATTTTCATACCACTTTTTATGAGAAATACAAAAAGCAGTTGTGGGAGGGGAGGATTTGAATGCAACATAGAGCCCATGGACTCAACCCAAGGATGGAAAAAGGCCCGTTCGCACAACAGTTCGGGCCTAACACATGGACAAAGGTCTGAGGAGGGAAGATGTAGAGACCCATCGTCCGAGAAGCTCGAGGTGTGAGTACACCTCGGGAATTCTTCAGCTGGTCACTTGCACCAAAGGATAGGATACCGTGGAAGAAAATAGAAACGTGCAAGTAAAGAAGAGGGGAAATATCTAGGTAAAGTAGCCATTATCTTTGCATTAAATGCACTGTACTAAGTCAGCTGGCCGTATTAATGAAGGAATGATCCCTGAAACAGTAATCCTATAGCTCACAGCACACTCTACCACCTTCAGCAGCTGAGTCTTGATGGGACAAACATCCAAATTAATACATTGAGACGTACAAGTGGAGGGCTTATATGCAATGTAGGAGACTATATAAAGGAAAAGAATCCCTCTAGGAAGGGGGACGAATGATTGAGAAAGGATTGGAAGTGAGAGAATAGCATCTTGTATCTAACACTTAGGTTTTTTTAATGAACATTGCCTCCTCAGCCAGACCCGAGGAAGTGTTTTATCCATATTTCATACTTCTTTCTTGTTATTTTACAAGCCTTACCTTCATTGATTTCATATCTGGATTAGAGCAAAGCATCAAAGTTAACCTTGCAAGCCCATCCTCTAACAAATTAATTGCATTGGGCCCGAAATATCTAACTCCACTGTTCTAAGTGGGCTTAGCAATTTTGGGCTCTTACAGCAGTCAAATTATTAATTTTTTTCATAAAAAATTTCTAAAACCAATGCCTTTAGGGCATCGGTTAACTTTTTCCCAAACATTAATTAACTTTCAAAGAATTGTATAGTCTTTTAATTAAGCGCAAAGCTAGCCGCACATAATGTGTATGCATGCGTGACCATCAATATGCCGAATACGTGCCTACTCCTTGTAGTGAGGCTATAGTTTTTTTTTGGTTTCTTGACGGGCAGAATGTGGGGTTTTTTCTAGTGATTAAGGCATGGACAATCTCTCGGTTTTGTGGGAGTCTTTTTCACCGACTGAGTTTGAAGAAAATACGTATCATGTAGACGATGGAGGACTTGATGGGAAGTTTCTTTTGGTAGCAAGTTTTTTTACAGGGAGAGCGTTGAACATGGAAGCCGTCGCTCGAATGTTTAAATTACTTTGGCACATTAAGAAAGGATTCGAAGTACGTGACATGGGCAATCATCGAGTTTTATTCTTGTTCTTGGAGGAGTTTGATATAGACAGAGTTGTAGCGGGTGAACCATGGACTTTTGACAAATATTTGGTTGCCCTGAAAAGAATACAGAGCCAGTCAGAGATGAAGGGCCTGGAGTTTGATAGTGCACACTTTTGGATACAGGTTCATGATCTTCTTGTGGGGAGTTTGAATATGCGAATGGTCCAAGATATTGTCTCAGTGGCAGGGGAAGTTGTGAACAGTAGGGCAGACAATGAGGACTATGAAGGTGGCAATTTTATGCGGGTTAGGGTGAAGGTTAATGTGACAAAACCTTTGAGTAGAGGCAGAAAAATAGGATTGCGCAATGGTGAGGAAAGTTGGGCGAGCTTCAAATACGAATGCTTGCCTAATCTTTGTTATTGGTGTGGTCGACTTACTCACCATGATAAAGGATGCTCTATTTGGTTGAATAGGAAGGGTACGTTGAGGGAGAGTGACCAGCAATTCGGGTTGTGGTTGCGAGCGGTCACTCTGAATTTGGCAAAGAAAACGGTTGTAAGGATTGCTGGTTATGAAGCAGAGGTGAGGGAGGATAACAGGGATGCAACGAGTTAGGCAAGGAGGGAAGAAGAAGGGTTTGAAGCTCGGACTGATGAGCTGAACCATAGTGAGCTGTCCGAACCTGATGAGCAGCAACCAAGGGTAGTACATGTTGGATTAGAGGATGTCATGAACCTTGAAAAAATCACTTCGGTTGGCATGCTTTCTGCACAGGTAGGGGGGGTTTGTAAGCCAGGATTTTCAAGCTAAATTGGATGAAATTGACGTTGCACTAGGGTGTTTTGAGACCTCAAAGGTGACTGGATTGGATGATGGGATAACTAGGCTGGTCAGGGAGGGATTAGGAAGGAGCCTACTGAATTGGTGGGGACAAATTGTCATTCCAAATCAGGCAAATTGGGTGGTTTACCTTTAGATGGGTTGGGATCGACACCTTTGAAGCGACCAAGAGAGGATTCAAGTGAGGAACTGAGACTTGTGAATGTTGGAAGGAAAAAATAAGTGGTTGAGTTTAAGAATTTAACGGTGGAGGCTGAAGCTCAGCCCCGCCGAAAGCCATGAAAACCTTAGTTTGGAATTGCAGGGGGCTTGGGAACCAGCGTGCAGTTCAAGAGCTTGTTGACATTGTGCAAGCACAAGATCCCATGATTGTGTTTTTATCTGAAACATGGTCATCTAAGGAGCATATGAAATGGGTTCAAGATAGGATTCTTTTTTATGGATGTTTTACAGTTCCTAGTAATGATAGGGGTGGTGGTTTAGCTCTTCTGTGGAAGAAAGAGGTGGATGTGTGGGTGGATAGTTTTTCGAACTACCATATTGATTCTATTGTGCATGGTGGTTTGGAGAATGCTTGGAGATTGACTGGTTTCTATGGGGAGCCTGATACAAATCATAGAAGTGAAGGTTGGAATATGCTAAGAATGCTTAGCTCAAAGCCGAAGCTTCCTTGGTACTGTTTGGGTGATTTTAATGAACTTTTGGACGTGGGAAATAAGAGAGGTGGGGCTCCGCGGGCTCATTCTTTGATGCAAAACTTTAGAGAAGTATTGGACCATTATGAGTTTGTTGACCTAGGCTTTTCGGGATCGGAGTTTACTTGGCATGGGAGGAGAAGGGAGAATGGATTTTGGAAAGGTTGGATAGGGGTGTTGCAAATTATGAATGGTTAACTCGTTTTTCCACAGGTAGGGTGAGACACTTAAATTGCTTTCATACCATAGGCCGATTATTCTTTACTTGGATGATAATGGTGAGCAACAAAAATGGCGTAGGAAGCCTTTCGGTTTGAATCTATGTGGATTTCGGATCCTGAATGTAAAGAGGTGATAACAAGAGCTTGGGATTGTGCCCCTGATGGTACACCTATGTTTGTGACTGCAACAAAATTAAGAAGGTGTAAGAAATGGTTGAAATCTTGGAGTCGGGATCACTTTGGTAATGTTAAAAATCAGATAAAGCAGGTGAAGGAGAAATTGTGGCATGCTGAAGAGGTTTCAGCCAGATCTGGGGATCATGAGGAGGTGATTCGATTGAAAAAGGAGTTGAATGTATTACATGATAAAGAGGAGAAAATGTGGCAACAATGGTCTAGGTTTCAGTGGTTGAAGAATGGGGATCAGAATACTAAGTTTTTTCATGGGATTGCTACTTAAAGGAAGAGGAAGAATTTTATTAAGGGGTTGCGTGATGGGAATGGGGTTTGGCAAGAGGATGAAGAGGTATTTTCGGCTCTCCTTAATGATTTTTATACTAATCTCTTTACTTCCTCAAATCCACAGGAATTAGATCGTGTGTTGGATGGGGTGAATGCTGTAGTAATTGATAATATGAGAGCAAAACTTAATAGACCTTTCACAAGTGAGGAGGTGGGAGAAGCAATTAAGGGGATGGCTCCACTTAAAGCACTTGGTTCGGATGGTATGCCGCCTTTATTTTTTCAGACTTACTGGACTGATATTGGTATGGATGTTTCTCAGGCTAGTTTATCTTGTTTAAATTCAAGGTCTATCCTTAGGTCTATAAACCATACCTTTATTACTCTGATCCCTAAAGTCCAAAACCCCGAAAGTGTTTCTAATTTTCGTCCTATAAGCCTTTGTAATGTGATTTATAAGATTATTAGTAAGGCGATAGCAAACCGTCTTAAGCCTCTGCTTAATTCTATTATTTCTGAGACCCAGAGTGCTTTTATTGTAGATCGTTTGATTACTGATAATATTTTAATTGCTTTTGAGTTTTTGCATCATATGAAGAATAGTTGTTTAGGCAAGAAAGGTTTTATGGCTATGAAATTGGATATGAGCAAGGCTTATGATAGGGTGGAATGGGTTTTTCTTGAAAAAAATCTCCTTAAGATGGGTTTTTCGAATACATGGGTGGCTTTGATTATGGAGTGTATTACTTCTGTGTCATATTCTATTCTTGTGAATGGTGAACCAAAGGGTGTGATTGTTCCCTCTCGTGGCTTATGACAAGGGGATCTTCTTTCCCCTTATTTGTTCCTCTTTTGTGCTGAAGGGTTGAATGCTCTCTTACAGAATGCTGCTGATGAAGGAGTATTAATGGTTTCTCTCTTTGTAGAAATGGGCCTAAACTAACACACCTGTTTTTTGTAGACGATTGTTTAATTTCTTGTAGATCTACTCTTGAGGAGTGTAATAAAATTCAAGAATTGCTTGCCATTTATGAGACTGCTTCTGGTTAAATGATCAATAAGGAGAAGACTACTCTCTTTTTCAGCAGGAATACAAATGAAGCTACTCAAGAAGCTCTAAAAGTGGCCCTTAGTGTTCCGATCATCAGACATTATGATAAATATTTGGGGTTGCCCTCCTTTGTAGGTCGGGATAGGAATGCATGTTTTACTCAGATCAAAGAAAGGATTTGGGGCTGAATGCAGGGGTGAAAGGAAAAGTTGTTGTCTCAAGCTAGGAGGGAAGTCATGATTAAGGCGGTGGTCCAATCTATCCCGGTTTATTCCATGAGCATCTTCAAGCTTCCGGTGGGTCTTTGCAAAGATATTGAAGTCATGATACGAAAATTTTGGTGGGATAGTGGGGATGCGAGAAAAATTCATTGGGTTAAATGGAGCTCTTTATGTTCTTCTAAATCAATTGGTGGCATGGGGTTTCGGGACCTTCAGAAGTTCAATCAAGCTTTATTGGCTAAACAGGTTTAGCGTTTTCTTCATCACGAAGATACACTTCTCTTTAAAGTCTTTAGTGCTAAGTATTTTCCAAATGCTAATATTCTTGATGCCCTAATTCACCCTAAGTGTTCTTATGCATGGCGGAGTATTTTGACTGCACGTGGTGTCATTGAGAAAGGTGCGATATGGAGGGTAGGTAGTGGACAAATGATAGATGTTTGGCATCATAGGTGGCTGCCTGATCTCAACCATAGTAAAATTATTTCACCCAACACCAATAATGATGTTAGTAGGGTGTGTGATCTATTCCTACCTGGTACACGGACTTGGGACTCGGGGCGTTTGGCAAGTTGTTTTTTACCATGGGAAGCGGATATGGTGCGCAAAATCCAGGCCTGTGCGGATGGGGAGGAGGATATTTTGATTTGGCCTTTGACTGCTGATGGGAATTATAATGTAAGGAGTGCATATAGAATGCTTGTTGATAATGAGAACCAGTCGCTGCCAAGTTCTTCTACTTCTAATGGTGATGGTTCGGTGTGGAAGAAAATTTGGAAGGTCCGGGTTCCTCATAAAATTAGACATTTCTTGTGGTGTGCTGCAAAGGATTCTTTGCCCACAAAATAGAACTTGGTGGCTCGGCATATCCCTGTTGGTAGTATTTGTGATGGCTGTGGTGATCATTCGGAATCGGTGATGCATGCGCTGTGGCTTTGTGATCAGGTTCGTTCGGTTTGGCTGACGGATCTGGGTTTTTTGTTTTTGGTTCAGGCAAAGTGCAGGACATTTTTGGAGCTGTTGGAGTTTTTGTTTAGTCATGGCTCATGTTATCGTGTTGCGCTTTTTGCTACTGTGGCGTGGTGTTTATGGCAGTTCCGTAACAGGTTGAGAGAGCACCAGTCAGTGTGGCCATTGCATGAACTGGGTGAGCGAGCTCGGGACTTAGTTGATGAGTTTTGGGAAGTTAATCCTCAAGTGCAAAGTGTGCCAGAGCGTCGGTCCCAGGTGCGTTGGTCTCCTCCCCATAAGGATCATTACAAAGTGAACTTCGACGCAACTTTCTTTGCAGAAATTAGGTCAGCAGGTGTTGGTGTAGTTGTACGTGACTGTGATGGGCAGATTATTGGAGCTTTGCGGCAGAATATTTGCTTGGTTCAGTTTGTTGAAATGGCTGAAGCTTTGGCGGCTAGGAGGGCAATGAGGTTTGCTACAGAGTTATGTGTGTTTCAAGTGATTATTGAAGGTGATTGTAGTCGAGTTATTGCTACCTTGAAGGGCTTTGGTTGTTGCCGTACTTTGTTTGGTCACATTATTGATGGATGTAAGCGAATTGGAGGAATGTTGAGGAGCTGTTTGTTTCAGCATGTTTGGCGTGAGGGGAATAGGTTAGCTCATTGTTTAGCTAAAAAAACAGTTTTATCTGCAGATACTGATGTATGGGTAGAATCTCTGCCTGAGGATGTGGAAGATGTTTTCCATTTGGATTTGCCTTGAATTTGTGGTGTATTTTTTAGTTTTGGTTTTTCTTAATAATATTTCGCTTACCTTTGTCTAAAAAAAAAAAAAAAGCCGAATTCTTCTATAAATAGCTCCCAAAAGCCTTATTAATTAATGGCAAATAGCCATAAATGCATATAGAACTTTAAGAAGGAAATTTCAGGATTAATTTGTTCGAGTGTTGTAGAACTAGAAGCCATACAAAGCAAGCTCTCTAGAGCACTGTTTAGTTCTCTAGAGAGAGGCTCCCTAGCCCAAATTAATGCATGTAATGCTGTTAGGTTCTAAAGTTTAGGATTTTATGTATTTAGAACTCTAATGTGTATTGTTGGCAAACCATGATCAAAACAATGTGTTTAGAAATGTTTAAAGCTAGCTCAAAGTTATGTGTCAATGTAAAGTTGGAATTGAGTTAAAGCAAGGAAGCATTGTGCCTTTCGGCCTGGCTCGATCGATCGAACAACAAGCTCGACTGATCGAAGCTCGGGCAGAATACTTTTCTGCAGATTCGTCCAACTCAGCCCTATTTGTTTTAAAACGTTTTTAGGGTTTCTTATTTATCCTAAGTATAAAAGGCAAACCCTAGCCACGTTTTAGGAGAGCTCATATTTGCGGTTTGTGTAAATCTCTTGTGAGATCTAGAGGAGCTTTCCTTTACACAAACTTAGGATTTTTAAGGAGAAGATTTATCTATGCCTTGATGATCAATTCAGTTGCTACCATTGAAGTTTAAAGAAAACACAAGCGGGTGTACTTGTATTTGGTGGAGAATCCAAGAAAGGAGTCCGTGGATTTGGAGCTTACACGTGATCGTGTCAGTAAGTTCTACTGGTTGGTAGCATTAGGAAGTTGAGCGTGGGTGCTTGTAAGTCATTTTGTATGAACTTCGATTCTTTCAAGATAGTGGATTCAGGTTTACCTTGAGGATAGTTAGGTTAAATCCTCCCCAGGTTTTTACTGGTTTGGTTTCCTGAGTGATCATATCGCGTGTTATTTATTTTCCGCTGCTTTGCATGATTTGATCTTTATTATTGTGATAACCTAGACTTGTTTAATTGGACTAAGTAACAACTTGGCTAATTACCTAGGTTTAATCAATTGTTTAAGGGGTCTAAAAATTGACAAGTGGTATCAGAGCGGGTAGCTCGTTTGTTTTAGATCTTTTGATCTAAGAGCTGATCCTTGACCCCTGTTGTCATGGATAATTTGAAGTGTCTTTCTAATCATATTTTTGCTCATGCTTTCGTTGATTTTATTGATGCCTGTGAAACTCTTCGTAAGGAATTATTGAAATCTATGAAAATTGCTAAGAAATTCAAGGAAGAGTTAAAATTGGCTAATCTTGAAAAAGAATAATTGGTTGTTAGATTAGATGAATCTAATAAAAAGAATGAATTTCTGAGAAATCAAATTTCCTCTCAAGATGAGAAGATGAAAAGTTTGGAACAAGAATTAGTTGAATCTAAAGCTAAAATTGAAAATTTGACTTGTACCAAGTCTGCTGTTGATAACAGAAGTGTTTCTGTCTCTCTTAAGCCTAAAACTGAAAAAGTTTATATCCCTCATTTTAAGAGGAATAATAATGAAAATGCTTATTTTGCTAGGTTAGACAAATGTAAAAGTTCTGATGTAGACGCTGAAGTTTCTAAACCTAAATATAAACCTACTGTTAGAGAGCATAATAAATCTGTTTTTGTGCCTGCTTGTCACCTTTGTGGTGTTGTTGGTCATATTAGACTAAATTGTTCTTTGTTGAGGCAAAAACCAAAATCTGAGACTAGATTTGCTGTTAGGAATATTGATGTTCCTAAATTTGTTCATGTTTGCCACTTTTGTGGTGTCCATGGTCACATTTGTCCTAATTGTCATAAATTGAAATTTAAAAATTCTGTATTTCAATCTAGGATATGTGATGATATTTCTCCTGTCATAAGTCCATATAAATTGTTTCATATTCTTTTGAAAAATTTGAGCTTGTTGGCTTGTGAAAGGAATTTGCAGGATTTTTGTCTTTCTCAGAAGATTGGTGTAATTCCTCAAATACACTCTACTTCACATGGATTTTCACCTACAAAGCCGAAGACTCATGCTATATGGGTGAGAAAAGATTCTCTAAGGTGAGTGTTGCTGACTTGTCCTTGATTTAATTCTTTCAATTGTTCGTGGACATGTCTTGATTTTGTTTTTGGTTGTTTTGTTTTTTAGGTTTTTTTTTATAAAAAAAAAAAAAATCCAAAAACATTGAAAAATTTCAAAAAGACGAAAATATTTTATTTTGTGTCTAGTTTTATTTTTCTTGAGGATTACATGAATGATGATATCTCTATCTTGATTTAGAACATGCTTGACATTGTGGAGAAACTTGAATAGTATGTGTTATATAAGTGCTAAACTATTTCTGATTTTGTGTGAGTATGTACTAATTTGTACATGTACTCAAGGGTTAATTAAGAAATTGATATTTCTTGTTTGTGTACCATCTATAGCTTAGTTAAGCACTGTCATGTATTGCATTTGCATTGTTCATTTAGCATAATATGTGTTTTTTTGTTTTTGTTTTTGGTCATAAATTAAAAAAAAAAAGGAAAACCAAAAATATTTTTGTATTTTGTATTTCACATCTTGGATTTATAATCAAGGATTGGCTATTTTATCTTTACATAACATGTTTATGTACCTTGTTTAGCTTGGATGAGTTTCTTTTATTGCACTTTACTAGTTAAAACTTTGTAGTGCATGTTGTGTGGGAAAGATGTTTATGGTGTTTATCACTTTGTCTTAATCTTGAAGTCACATGTTGTTTGACTGTTGGACTTGATCCTTTTGAGAAAGGCATAAATAACCATCTCACCACTGTGCACTAGCCAATCATGAACACCTTATAGTGCATATCATAAGATTTTGTGCTCAAGAAAGTGTAGCACATGCACAAAAAGAACATAAGGTGAAGCCTTGGTTTAATTTATAAATACTTAAAATTGGTGTGTACTATTAGGCTTGATGCCAAATCACTTAATTAAAATTGGTGTGTATATTATGAGGCAAAATTCAAGAAACTTACATGATTGCAAGCTTATATTCTAGGAGATGTGAGAGTTATATGATGTAACTCTTTAGGTGATATTCTCTTTTAAATTCTATGTGATGAATTTTGTAAACTTTGTGATTGATTGCTATTCACATATCACCTCACATGTATCTCAAACTTTTGTTAGTTGCACACACTACACAAGTTACTCTTTGCTAAACTTGGTACATTATATTGTGTGTGATTTGTTGTGGCCATCCAAGATTAAAAGTTCCTTGATTTTAATGCAAAATGTGTTTAATGCTTGTGTTTTGAGGACAAATTGATTGAAAGTCTTGATTTTGGAAGATCTGGGTTGAAATTGATGAAATTGGCTTGTTGTTTTGATGTAATTGATCATTCTAATCAGTTTTCTAGCTTGTGTAATGATCAATTTGTCAATTTATTTTGAAAAATTAACAAGTGGTTTAAATTTTTTTTGGGGTTTTAGTTAGAAACTCTATGTTCGAGCCAATTTTGTGAGTTTGAACTTATTTTGAACTTAATTTACTGCCTTAGCTCATGCATCATGTCATTTAATCTGCTCATGCATCATTTATGTTTAGGATTCACATGCATTGCATTGTTTTTGTATCCATCTTGTCGTTTTGCAGTCATTTCTCTCATTGTTTTCACACATAACATGCATACACTTTGCTACATTGGGTACTCAACTTGATAAAAAAAAATTGATTGATTAATTTTTGAGCTATGTACTTTCTAGTATATGTTTTTTTTTATGTGTGAACCGTGGAAAATATTTTTCTTAAGAGATATGATAGATAATCAATATGCAAATATTTTCTCTACTCATGCAACTGTTTATGGGTCACATAGTGCCATGTTTGCATTTTATTGAAAGAGAGAATATTTTTTCTTCATGTGTATCCTCAACTTAATTTTTTTTAGTTTGGTTTGTGTGTTTTTATTTTTCCCCACTCCCTTTATTTTTCTCCAAAACTGTTTTTCCCAAAACTTGTTTTGTTTTTCCTATTTTTATAGGGGAAGAAATTTTTTTTAACCTTTCTGGTTCTTAGGGGGAGTTATTGCTCTTCATAGGGGGAGTTGTCTCTGTTGCGTATGTTTTCTGTCTACCTTTTGATTAGGTAGTCTTTGTCAATACGTGACAAAAAGGGGGAGACATAAATGACCTGTTTGTTTTGTTTAGGGGGAGATACATTGATTGTTTATGATAGTGGAAAATACAAGTATGTTTTGATGTATCTAACTTAGGGGGAGAGTTAGTTTGCATATTTTTTGTTTTCTTATTTTTCTGTTTATTTTCCACACATGCGGTTATGCATTTTGTTTAGTATTTCAGGAAATATACAGGTTGATTCAATTGAGCTACTGTCTACACTTGCAATTGATGGATAGTAGTTAGGATTGAATTTGTTTTATGAGCATTATTTTGTAAAAGGCTTTTTATTTTGTAAACTTTGAGCTTCTAAGTTGTGTTTTGTCACGGATTGCCAAAGGGGGAGTTTGTTAGGTTCTAAAGTTTAGGATTTTATGTATTTATAACTCTAATGTGTATTGTTGGCAAACCATGATCAAAACAATGTGTTTAGAAGTGTTTAAAGCTAGCTCAAAATTGTGTGTCAATGTAAAGTTGGAATCGAGTTAAAGCAAGGAAGCATTGTGCCTTTCGGCCTGGCTCGATTGATCGAACGATAGGCTCGACCGATTGAAGCTCGAGCAGAATGCTTTTTTGCAGATTCGTCCAACTCGGCCCTATTTGTTTTAAAACGTTTTTAAGGTTTCTTATTTATCCTAAGTATAAAAGGCAAACCCTAGCCACATTTTAGGAGAGCTCATATTTGCGGTTTGTGTAAATCTCCTGTGAGATCTAGAGGAGCTTTCCTTTACACAAACTTAGGATTTTCAAGGAGAAGATTTATCTACGCCTTGATGATCAATTCAGTTGCTGCCATTGAAGTTTAAAGAAAACACAAGCGGGTGTGCTTGTATTTGGTGGAGAATCCAAGAAAGAAGGAGTCCGTGGATTCGGAGCTTGCACGTGGTCGTGTCAGTAAGTTCTACTGGTTGGTAGCATTAGGAAGTCGAGCGTGGGTGCTTGTAAGTCCTTTTGTATGAACTTTGATTCTTTCAAGATAGTGGATTCAGGTTTACCTTGAGGATAGTTAGGTCAAATCCTCCCTAGGTTTTTACCGGTTTGGTTTCCTGGGTGATCATATCGTGTGTTATTTATTTTCTGCTGCTTTGCATGATTTGATCTTTATTATTGTGATAACCTAGACTTGTTTAATTGGACTAAGTAACAACTTGGCTAATTACCTAGGTTTAATCAATTGTTTGAGGGGTCTAAAAACTGACAAGCCCGAACTGAAAGTCCCCAATCTTCAAGAAATTAGAGTAAGCCCTATATAGACCACTCACTTTAGGAATAGTTCTAAAACCCTCTTCCATACCTTGGGCCAACGGCCCCACCAAATCCAAAAATAAATCAAACATAGATTAGAGAATGACTTTGCCTAACCAAATTAAATTATTCCATCACCTTTGAATGAATAATAGAAATGGGGTAACTTATTATAATGTAGATGTTGTGGGTCTCTAACAACTCCACAAATGTTTTATTGCTCAACTTATAAAATAAAAAAAACCTTAACTAGGCTGGTGATAATCAGATATATATATTTTTTGATAGAGATAATCAGAATATTAAGTGATGATAAAATCCTATAATTGATGGTGACTCTACCTATACATCTTACATGACAACTTTGTCAGAGAGTTGGACCAAATCCGATATAAAAAGAATGTACTTATTGAAGAATGTGTATGGTAAACTGAATCTAGGCTAATCTGAACTAACCATAAGATCATAGTATAGAGGATTAAAATAATACAATAGCCTTATTAAACCCATATTCCTAACAAGGTTCATTAAACATTATCCCAAAGGACCCAAACTCACATAGAATTAATATACCTTGATGCTCACAAGTGACCTAAAATATCTTTTATATTTTTCTTCATGGGAATTCACTTTCCATGTGGGAAGTTCTAGACTTTTATGTAGGGTTACTATATTGAATTTCGTATCCATATATATTAGAATAAGACTTTGATGAGACTCACTATTATTCGCTTTCTCAATAACTGGACTAAACTTTCTGGATCTGCCAGCCACTTGGACGGTGGTGGCTCTTTTGTAACACACAATGGCAAGTGTCCAAGTGACCAGACTGTACGGTTTGTTTTTCTGATAATTGTTTCTAAAATTCTGGGGCAGATCTTTGGTGGCCCCAATAATCCATGGATTTGGGGTTCAGGAAACGAATTGGAGTTTGTGGTGGAAAATGTTTTCCTTTTGGAAACATTTGCTTGTGGTTAACGCACACAAAAACTTTTCCCTTGCCCACCTGGGCTAGGTTTTCGTACAAGTATTTTACCTTTGTGCCAAGTTACCCGGGTTCGTACATTATGTAGTGTTTTAGGTTTGCGCTCTTGCTAATGTGTACAGCAGATGGGGTCTATAGCCTTATTTATTATGGCCAGTTGGCCTAAGTTCTATTAGGCATAAGCCCACATGCACCTAGCTATGAAACCTTTACTGCATGAAAAACAAAAACCTGAAGTTGATATAAAGATTTACAAGAAAACTTGACAGCACACTTTCATGACTTGATTTAATATGGCATAATGAACTAGGAACTAGCTAGCTAGGTAGGGTAGTTAACCCAGCTAAGTTTATGGTTATGCCTTGGTGAGTTATTCAAGCATCTTAAACTAAGTGTTAATCTAGTAAAGGATTCAACATGGTAATTCCTCAACCTAAATCTAGCTTCTTGGTATAGGTGATGTGTTCCATTTATTTTTCTTTATGATAATAGATGACCTTCTTAAAAACTATGAATGATTCACAAGGTAGCTATCTATTAGAGTATTAGAAGAACTATTTGGTAGGTAACATAATTCTTCCCCGTAGAAGAAAAAAAAGGTAACATAATTCTTATTATTATAGTTTTTTTTTAATGTCTTGAACCCATAACTTCGTCACTCATCCCATTATTACAAGAAAAGAAAATATCAATTGAGTTATAAATTGTGGGTTGTGTTAACGAATACCCTTAGGGTAATTGTTAATAAGTCTTAATAAGTCATAATAGGAAAATTTTGACACAACTTTTATGAGAAATACAAAAAGAGAAATACAAAAAGCTATCAACAACATAAAAAAAAAAAAATTAATGTTTTGACAATTTTTTCCATTTCCATAAAAGTGGTGTCAAAACTTTCCTAAAATGAATTATTAACTTTTTTCCTAAGGGTATCCGTTGACATAACTCATTGTTTTATCATTCTCCCAATAAAATGTTTCTAAAAATAGTTCATAAACTAATACTCTTAGGTTATTGGTTAACATTTCACATAATTTATTGGCAATCTTATCTCCTTGTTATGTTACACTTGTCATTGTAGCAAAGTTGCACGTCTTATATAATTGACTAATCCCATAATTTGAAATATATTTGAATTTAATGTTGATGATGTGGTCAGAGTCATAACACTGAGTCAAACGTGAGAATCATTGGCGTGGATTTCTTAGTCGAGTTTGATGGAATCTATCAATCCCCCTTGAAGTAGTCTTTACTAGTTACTGCACTTCAATATTTCATTTTCTTTATCCTTTTATTTGTTTTTCTCTCCTAGCAATTCCCACCCTAATGTTTTCAATTTTGGGAGTTCCTTTTTGGCCTTGTAGGGCTACTATTTTCTTTCACTATTAATGAATTGCTTCTAAGAATACAAAGGAGATGATTGTTATGGACAAAACAAGGGTTAGTTAGTAGTTACTCCCACCACTGTACGATTTTCTTGGTCAGAATCCAAAATCTCACCTTGAAAAAGGCTTAGATGTCAAAATCAGTTGTGGTGTAGCAATATCGGCAGGTGAGCTATACACTACTATACATGTGGATTAATAGTTGTAGATGACTCCAAGCATCCCATTTTTATCACCAGCAATCAGCACTAAAGCTTTCAAACCTAATTATCTTGTCAAAGGCCTTTCGGTCTAGTGGCAACTAGAATCTTTACTTTCTCTCAAAGATGTGAGTTCGGATTAGACCCTACCATCGAACTGAACTTGACTTCCTCTATTGCGTCTAAAAAAAAAAACCCTAATTATTAACTATTGCGTCTAAAAAAGGGGAAAAAATCATGGCCAGATTTTTAATACGTGATACAGACACTCGCAACTCTTTTTCACCTGTTCAGGCCAATAAAAAGTACATTAAACTGGGCCTTTGGGCAAAGTTCCACATTTAAGGAGTAGAGATTATTGATAATTGATTAGATACACAATTAATTTATTCTAATTAAATTTTCTATTTTTTTTTTCTTTGGATAAATTATGCAAATTGATTTTGAACACATAATTTTATGAAAACTTTTTTACCTTTGAATTAGTTTGGAGAAAAATTCTTCAAATTCATCAAATAGGGGTGTGCAAGAGAACCGTTGACCCAACCCACCTGAGAGATCTAATCGAATCTGCATCAAATTCAATTTGATCAAACTTGAAAAACTTGATTCGACCGATGACCCAAGGCAACTCCAGTGAGATCCACCAAATCTGATGAATTCTCAACTAGATCCGGTTAGATCTCGCTAGATCCAGTGAAATTTCCATTGGATTTAGCGAGATCTCACAAGATCTTCGCTGTTTTTTGCCAAAACCTTGATCACCGCTGCCTTCCTTAGTTTCAACCGAAACAGACTCAATTTGGCCTACTAGTGCTCATGGTTGGCAACGGGTCCTTTGTTTTGCTATCACCAAGATCGAGTTGAGTCTGGGTGGCCAAAACCCAACCTAGATCGACCCATGGACAACACTACCATTATATGATAGGTGAAAAATCCATCGATATGTAATTTTAGTCATATGACGTTTTTAATTAGTCATTTGAATTTTTTTTTAATTTAAAAATAATATAAGTGAATGACCTTATAAATCGCCACTTAGTGAGTTGGATGAGATTCCTCCTAACTGGTTTGAAGGAAAATTTTGTCCTAATTTTATACTCAACTTTGTTCTAAAAGAATTTAAACCTAGTAATCATAAACAAGCTTCTAAATTTTCTAGGGAGTACTCATATAGCCCCAATTATAGACAAATTTAGAAACTCCATCGAATGCTTCATGACTTTCTTTTCATTGATTTCATTAGCAATTATGATAAAAATGATTATTGAGATTGTACTGCCTTTGATAATTACGTTACAATGACAAAGTAACTAAATCATAGTAAAAATTCAAGAAAAAAACAGAAAATGATAGGCAAGTCACGTCTTGAAGGGATGAAAATAATGATAGCTGAATTGGTTAGTAACGCTGGACAAGTTAGTTTGGACGATAATAACAAGAAGTAATATTTTAGCTGTTAATCACCAAATCTATTTTCAAGCCCCACACAAAAGAAATGGTAGCTTTGCCAACCCACTACCCACCTACGCTTCTATGGACTCAATCACCAATGCTACCATCACTATCAGCCTCGCTAGCTATTATTCCCTATGGTTTTAATACATCATCCATGCATGATACAAAGCTATCAATCTTCTGACATTGAGTAATTCCCAAGTTTTTTTAAGAAAAAAGAAAGGGAAAAAAAATTGTATTTAAAAATAGAATGATTAAAAGTTTGAAGTTTGTATTTCATTTCTTTTTCGAGTGTATATATAGATATTGTATAGTTATACATTCCTAAAATTTAAGAGTTTTTGAATTTTATATCCTAAAGTTTCAAAATTTGAATTTTACATTCTGAAGTTCTACAATTTGTATATTTCTTTTGCATCAACAACTACTCTGTACATGTAAAAAGTAAATATCCTAAACTTTAGGGGTGTATAACTATACAATGTCTGTTTATTTTGTTAAGTGCCACATGTATCAATTAATTGAATTATGTGTATAACTGGATAATGTCTGTTTTTATATAGGCATTGAATAATATAAAAGTACACGTACTAATATACTGAACTATGATGGTTTTATCTTACCTTATACTCTTGGATCTACTCAACTTATTATATTCTAGCATCATACAATTCCTTACATGCAAATAGAAAATTAATGAAGTGTCATAATCTTAAAATCACATATAAAGTCATGTATAAGCAGAGTTTTCTCTCTTGAGGACTACCATCCTGGTTTGAATGAAATGAGTCAAAAATCAAAATGATACTCAGCTACCTTTTCTTTTTCTTTTTAGGACTATCTTGGTAGAAAATAATCAATTATACTTTATAAAATATTAGAGTGGAGGTCGATTTCTCATCCTTGAAACTAGATTCAGAAGCACATTATTATTCCTGGTTAAAAAATTTCCCTTGGCAAGGTCGGCCCACCAATGCAAGTACATCTCTCCTGGCTTTTTCTTGACATTGGCTAAGCATGCTAGAGTGGAGAAACTTTTGGAGCAATAAGAAAGCCATGCACTCAATAAAGAGGAAATTAGTCATTCATTGATCCCAATTGCAGAATCTCTCAGAAAATAATCAATTATACAATAAGAGTGGAAAACTATCCCTCTCCAAAGGCTCTTTAAAAGAAATGACAAAGTTATTGTTAAAGACAATCAGATTCAACTATATGACTCATTAGTTAATGCAAAAACATGACTAAGTAAAGGTAAGAGACTTTTTTTGTTGGCTAATATTAAATGACTTTTCGCTTATATTAAATGAAGGAGGAGATATTTTAAATCAAGTTCTCTTCTATAAGAGAATAAGGCAATGCTACTGAGTTTTAAGTCTCCTGACTCAAAAATATTATGTATAGAGAATTAATTATGAAGGCTAAACACGGGCTGCAAGATTGATAACTAATAAATGAGAGCTTAACAACTTTCTAAGACTACGTTTGAATTAACTTGTTCCTCAAAAAAAAAAAAAAAAAAAAAGAATTAACTTTATATTTTTGAAAAGTTTTATTTATATAATTGTTAAATATTAATAAAATACAACAATAATGTTAACAGCAATCAAACTTTAGTACTAAATTTTTTAAAATAAGTTATAGATTCTCAACAAGTTAGTTAAGATTGATTATATGTATTTTTTTTAAAATTTTTATTCCATTTGAAGTCGTACTCTTTGTTATTTTCTTAATTAATATGTAATTTTTGTTTACAGTTTTTTCTATTTTTCCCTCAACTTGAATCAGTTAACATTTCTTCATTGGCAGTTAGTAAATTTAATTGTACTTAAAAAAAATGAGACTTTAAAAATTTTACATAAATAAATAAAATAATAAATTAACAGGAAAAAGCTATTCCAAACCAACTATAAATAGTTGTGGAAAAAAAATTGCATTTGAAGAAGGGAGGTTTGTTTGGGATAAGTTTTTTGTTTAAACATTTTCACAAATTTACTTATGTAAAACTTTATTTTAAAATATATTTATATTTTGATCAGCTTTTAATAATTAAATAAAAAACACATCCAATTTATCCAAATATGAAATATACAGTATCTTGAAAAAAAAAACAGTAAAAAACACAACCTTTATTTTACAAGTAGTTTGATTTCGAGCATTCATTAGAATTGACAAACCGCAAAAAGTCATAAAGCAGCCGTCAAGTCAAAACCACAAAAATAAGCCATCTGTATGGTGCAAAGAAACGAGCTATTCAGAACATTGACATGATCCACGTACGTAGATGGGAATGTGATTCTAGCAAAGCCATTGCTTCTCTCCCTTCAGATTCTGCTCTGTTTCATGCCTGCAGTAAGCAATAGTATCCTCCATGCCAGTCTCACACTCATAAATCTTAATTTTCACAAGAAAAATGAGTTTAAATCTATTTAGATTTGTCTAAAACTAATGCTAGGATGATAATAAATTATAGGTGTTAGCTATATTAATATTCAGAGGGTTCTTTCATGATACAACATTCTTTCTAAAAACACCCAAAAAGCTAATGTTCATTCTATGCATGCATTTGGTTTGACTTTTTGTTTTAATAGTTTATTTGCTTATGTATATCTGTATATATTTTTAATCTAGTTTGACTAAATTAACAAAATAATTAATAAGTATTTGATTATCGTAAGATTAGAAGGCCGCATGTGCTACACATGCTTTGTTTACTAAAAAGGATGATTAGAAAATGAGTGTTTAATATATAATATAGTTGACTTCATGCTCATAGGGCTTAAACTTTTTGGTTAAATGTGTCTTTATATGTTATATTAACCACTTAAGAAATCTTTCCAAAAGAAGGAGAGAGTAAAGTTATAATTTGGCATTTGCTACAATGAGAGAGAGAGAGTTTAACATGTTGAAATGATGGGATGATTGCCTAGGTATTAAAAACAAAATTGGACAAGCTTTCTCTTTTAAACATGTTGAAGTGGATGACACTCAAATATATGTATTTAAATTAACAATTGTGAGTATGTGTGACAATGCAATATAGAGACCAAAATGGGCTTGACTTATTCTATATAGTATATAGTATAGATATAAATCGATTTCTTTTGGACTAAACATAGATATCGATTTATGAAAGTGGAGGCCAAATTATAGATTTCTTTGATTTTAAAAACAGTTAATTTTTTTTAGGGTTGACCAGCATACTTGCCCCCAACGTATCTATTAAATTAATATTTCCACTAATGCTAATCAATCTTTAATAGTTCGATACAATCATCTAACTTTAAACCGTGCTTTCGACAAAAAAGAAGAAAACTAATCTTAAACAATTCCTTAAAAAATATATTCTTCTTCAAAAAGAACAAATGGAAGATCCGAAGATATTGCTTTGAGTAGACGCCCAAACTCAGGCATAAAAAAAGAAGCCTGATCAAAAGAGACCTGGCCCCACATGATGCTTATCATCAGCTTTAAACTTTGTGTGCAATTTAACGTTCCACAATGTACTTGTGTAGCCCTATGGATCTTGACCATTGGATACACCCACCAATAAAATCGTATGGCGCAGAAAAAACCAATAATTGTGCAGATTTGATGACTTCATGGAATCTCATCTAGAGAAAATATATTATGTTTCGGCTACTTGGTATCCACCTCAATATAAAAGCGAGAGCGAATAAATGTAGCCGAAATATGTAATATCACCTTATCAATTTCATAGGTTTAGTGTAGAAAGTTTTTGTAAGTTGTGAGTCTGAGTACTAATAAGTGCCTAGGTGATCTTACACTATAAGTCAATACGAGAATTTAAAAGTATGTTTGACATCAACTTTTAGCATTATCTTTTAACTTTTATATACAGATTTTTAAAACCTCATTTTTCCAAATTTTTTTTTTCACTTTTTTTTCCCATTTTTTTCAAGATACAGGTATACTTTAGCATATTTTTAGCTAAAAGTTTTAGTATAAACCTAGATAAGTTGTTTCCCAAACAGATACTAAGGGTACATTTAGTACGTTGTAATAGCTCTTGTAATGGAATAGTTATTCATATGTAATATCAATTCGGTCATTTGGTTGCATTTTTATTATATGGATTAATTATTACATTGGAATAACTATTCTTTAAATTGAAGAATATCTATTCCTCGTTAAAATGGATGTAATAGCTATTCCTTAGTGTATATAACATGTTTTAAAATTAATATATTTCCAAAAATATAAAATTTCCTTATACATCATCTTTTACAAGTTTTTCATATGTAACAACCAAACTTATGAATAGTAATAGTTATTCCATTACAATGTCTTCTATTCTTAATAATAAAGATTACTATTCCTAATGCAATCTACATTTAGTGTACGAAACATACCCTAAGTGGTGCGAGGGATCCTAACCATACTTATAAGCAAGGGAATCAATTTCGTACTGGAAGCTATTTTAGTTTGGCTAAGGAATGAAATATTTCGGTATCGGTTGATATTGGTGTACAATTTCGAGATTACCACTATATATATATTTCTATACATAAATAAATAAATAAATAAATATATTTGTATTATTTATGTAAATATGAATTTATTAGTTTTTATATTTATTTGTATAAAATTGAAAATCCATATATTTTATAAGCCTACATATTAGTTGAAGTACACTAACCAATATATTATATTAAACAAAATATTTTTTCAATTTTTAAAATATTTTTTTATTATACCGACCAAAATACCAAATACTGGCCGATACATCCCAATATTTTTTTGGTACATTTTAGAGAAGTACTAATTCAATATATTTTTCCGGTATGGTTGATACCAGTATAGTATTGACTTCCTTACTTACAAGCCATTTTTCATTTTGGACAAAAATATCACTTTGGAGTTATTATTATTGTCAATTTAGTTTCTATATTTTAGTAACAATCAATTTTATTTCCATTATTTTTAACTTACAATCAATTTGATATTAATTGTAAACTCATCAGCGTATATCACTGTAAATAAAAAAGAACAGGAACAGATTAATTACTACTAAATTATAAGACCGAATTGACAGTGACTCGTAGAAACCTAAATAGATTTTGCCTTTTATTTTATTTTATTTTAAAAATCATCAAATCAGAGGTGACACCATGTTGCATCCATGTACAGGTGCGAAGCCCCGTGTACTCCCAGCTCTACTTTCTTGTCTATAAATTGTGGACTTTTTGTCCACACTCCATACCATAGCTTAGTAGTAGTAGTAGAGTACTGTACTTTTTTTGGGGTCGTCACTTGTAACTTTGTAAGATTCCTCAATTCTCCGCAACAACTTTTTAAATGTCAAGTCTATCCCTTCCCTTATTACGACAGCAACAACATGTACGAAGTTGACCAAATTGTTTGCCTTTTAACGATTTTTTCACTTTTACCCTTTTTACCACTGTTATAAATCTCCAAAAGTGCTAATCTAGTCTCTCTATGTGGCGCGTCTACTCACTCTCCCTAGTGCCTTTCTTCTTTCTTCTTCTTATCCGGTTGTCCTTTTCTTTTGCCTAATACTTTATCATTTTCTAGCATTGCACTAGCCTAAAATTAGCATTGGACTGGTCCAATTAAATTTACACGCTCATTAATCCCAAAGATCATTTGACATTGGATAGCTTTCCATTAGTCAAATTACATATTCTAATTTGCATTGTAGCTTAGTTTTGACTTATTTTATTTATGTTTAATCAATCCATTACTATGCCCTAGCTCTTTCTCTCCCTTATTATAATGAGATGGGAAGAAGAAATCAAAGATCTTGCACCTCCATAAATTCCTAGTGACAAATAAGAAATATTTGAGATTTGGAAGGTGTTGGATGACCAAGATTTGGTTGTCTAATCAAAGAAGAAGTCAGAGATCTTGCACCATCGTGAGTTCATTGATGACAAAGAAAAAATATCTGAGATCAGGATGATAAAGATTTAGGTGAATCAATTAATTTAGAGCGACTTTAAACTAGACGAGATAGTCTTCAAATAATTGAGATGAGAGGAGTAGAGACAAGTGAAAATTGGAGTCTATATATGGGTGGTCCCAAAGAAAACCAAATGAGTTTGTGTGATGGAGGCGGCGGCTATGAGTAGCAATGGTTGTCAATGAAGAAGAGAGGGAGATGTGAGAAAAGTAAAGAGAAAATTAATAATAATGGGTCATGTTAATCGGTGTCTTAGAATAATTGTTAATAAATCATTTTAGAAAATTTTTTACACCACTTTTATGAGTAATAGAAAAAACAATAAAAAATTACCCTTTTTTTTTTTCTTTTTCTGTAAAAACTTTCATAAAATAGTTCACTAACAAATTTTCTAGGGCATTTGTTAACTTATCCTTTTAGAAAATGAATAAAAATGAATATTCAATTGAAAATGCATAAGAAATTTTTCTGGAGAATTTGATGCAGGCCCATTTGAAAAATAAGCTAGCTAAAATAGGACTTTTTTTGTGTGTGGATAAAATTGGCTAAAATTTTGACTAATCCAATGTGAGTGCTCTAAGTCCATGCACTTAGGGGGAAAAATTAATTAAGTACATGCAAAACTAAAATTCATTTTTGAGAGAGCTTTGAACTTTTAATACTCATTTGGGACCATGATAGGATGTAGAGCTTTAGTTATAGAGTTTTTTTTGGGGGGGGGGGGTAATTACGGGAAAAACTACTAACATTTAGTCGATTACGGTTATAAGGTGATATAAAAATGTTATCCATTTAGTAATCAAATTGATGAAGATCTTTTAGAAGTGAAAAATTACAAAAGAGAATAATATAAAATTGTTTCTCAAAAAAAAAAAAAAAGAATAATATAAAATTATTACTTATTGTTGATGACTTATTTTATAAACACTTAAAAGAGTTTTAGGCAAAAGGTCTACTAATATTTTGCCAATTCTTTTCTATTAAACAGCTTTTAAGACCTTAAAGCTCTTTAGTAGCCTCTTTAATATAGTGCCAAACATACCTTTAGTTTTCTTAATCAAAATCAAAAACTTGGTTTGTTGAACAACTTTATGATAATTGTTGTTAGGATTTTAGTGCTGGCTCATTCCATGATTTTGGTTGTAATTAAAAATCAAGTTGTTGATGCATTTCATTCATTGGAGAAGTCTGGTAAAAACTGTTTTGAAACTACTCGAAGAAGTGTGGACAGAAAAATTTAACTCGAGCAAAACAATAAAAGAACCTGAAACTTCTTCAGTTCTTTGCTCTAGGCTCACTTGAGAGAGAAAGCCAGAATTTCAATTTTGATTATGTTTTTAACCTAGTTTGTGCCATCTCTCTCTCTCTCTCTTTTTAAATTTTAATACTTGTATAAACATGATTTTGCATGATTTTTTTTATAGAGAAAAGGAGGCCACACCCTGTTCTATTCAGAGTTTAAATCATGTTCCCTTTCTCCTTTATGTTTTATAGAAAAATATTTGTTTCTTTACCCATTCATCTTGTGATCCCAAAGAGAGTGCTTCAAAGATTGAAACCCCACAGAATTCTTGTTCCAATAAGACTCACTGCAAAAAATCTTTGAGGACAGAAACTCTGTCGAGTACCAGAGTATCTTTTTCATGCGTACAAGGAGTTCATGGAGGAAATTTGTTGAGGAAGATATTTTAGAGATTCTAGGGCTATTGTGGTAAAAAAAAAGGTAAGGAAAGCGTGTACAGAGGTTGTAATAAAGTGTCTAGCTTAATATATGTTTTATATGTAGGCTATTGTATTTGTTTTTCCTTAGAAAATTTTTCGAGGGATTAGCTAGGTCCCCAGAGTGGGTTTTCCATTGAATTGAAGATGTTCTTATTTGGTTTTTCACTCCATTACCAAATCTTCTATCATGCTTTTATTGCTTTCCTTATATTACTTATATATAGATTTGGTATCTGCAGAACTAAGGTTGAATAATCATTTCTTATATCGCTTTATAGATTTGGTCATGCTTTTATTGCTTTCCCTTCAATAATCAATCCAAGAATTTCGCTTTTTTAAATATAAAAAAGGGGTCTAAACTAGAATTTTCAATTGTTTTAAGATTCAAAATAGTTAAAATAAAGCTATTGTAAGTTAGCTAACAAGCTAGGATTATTTAAGTTTTAGAAAATTATTACTTGTAGTTAAAATTAGAGTGTGTAATAGGCCTAGAAATATAACATCCTCAATTTTAAAAATAGTATGGTAGGATTGAAGAATTTTTCATTTTGTGAATTTCAAATTTTTTCCCAAATGCATTGGGATTTATTGTTTATGTGATTCTTAGTAGATGAGAAATGCATAATTATTTATCGAGACTTATGTCTCATTAAATAGAGGTCACTAATTTAAATTTTCTCATTTCCTTTCTCTTCTCTATGTTCTTTGGGTTAACTCACTTTTTTTTTTTTTAACTTATTATTATCTTTAAGAATCTTATTAAGTCCTTAATCCTAAATTAGGATATACATTAATTGATATGAATTTCAACAACAACCTTATTAGTATTTAATTCTTTATAAATGTAAAAGGTAATGTGAATCTAATATATCTATTTAGTGATATGTAATATTCTCCTACTTATAAAGGAGAAAATATCTTCTATTATGAAACCAATGTTTCATTGACATGTAAATACCATGCGTGCGAGACTCACATATCAATCAGAAATTAATTTCATACATCGGGCACATAAAAGATTTTTCATAGAGAGAGATAAATGTTAAGGTGCGTGGTAATACCGGCATGCCACTAAATGGCAAAAGGCAAGAACCCAAGAAAGGACAAAAGATAAAAAGAAGAGGTAAGATAGAAATGAAATAAGGCAAGCTCAGCTCGGGACACAACTGTCATTTTCTCCGCTTCTATTTAAGGTTCACATCTCTCTCTCTCTCTCTCTCTCTGTGCCTGCCCTAACTGAAAACGACTGCAAGCAACCTGTGGTCTACCTGTGTGTTTATCAAATTAATAATAAATATATACACATATATATATTTTTTTCTTATATATATATAGTATTTAACACCGACTCAAAGTCATTACTCTTTTTTTTTTTCCTAGTGTCTCTCTCTCTCTGTCTACCTTTTCTCTCTTTCTCTTTTGTAGTTATCTCTCTCTTTCTTTCTCAATCTTCCGTTTCTCTTTCATATTCTCTATCTTTAAGCAATGGTGGACACCCAGACTGTGTGTTGCATGTGCGGCGACGTGGGCTTCTCTGACAAGCTCTTCCGCTGCAGCAAGTGCCGCCACCGCTTTCAACACTCGTATGTATAGTACTTGTTTGGCTTTTACTATCACACATCACACCCACCATATATATATAACAATTCTTTCACACACACACATATATATGATCATATTCCATCATGTTTCATGTACATATATCATTATCTATATGTGTCATAATCATCATCCATAGGCGTACCCACCTCAACCAACAACCATATATCATCATATTTTCATGTTTATGATATGTCATATTTCATACTAACCACAAGGCAACAACATCATCCATACCAGCATGTTTATTATGTCATCTACTGCCTTATTAGTCTTAGTCTCGATTAATTAAATCTATAATGTCCTCTCCATAATAACTGATGTTTTATTATCAGACTAAGTGATCAATAGATTTCTTTTTAGGTATAGGCAAGATTCGAGGCCCGGTTATTATTCTATATATATATATAAAAGAGCTTAGTACTCTTTGTTATCATATGATATTAACCACGAGACCCATATGGCTTTCAAGTTATATTATTTTTATATTATTTTATGAGTGATTGTGTTTATCTTTTTTGGGTTTGATTTCATAGGTATTGTAGTAACTACTACAGCGAATTTGCTGAGCCGATTGAACTTTGCGATTGGTGCCAAAGTGAGGAGAGAACCACAAAGCAAGGTAGCTCTTCCAAGAAATCTGCGGCCTCAATCGACACTGGAATCACAAGCCGGTCTGAGTATTCAGGCGACAAAATCAAGCAACAGCACGATCGTGAAGCTGAGAACGCCGAGAAGGGAAAGAGTCCAACACCTTCACCACGAACAGCTACGCGCAGGTACAAGCTTCTCAAGGATGTAATGTGTTGATCAGTGGAAAAAAAATTAAAGAAACCAAAAAAAGAAGAAGAGAGACTATGTCAAAAAGTGTTGGTGTTCATAGTAGCAAAATGTTAATTATATATATGTTGTTTCGAAGTGTTGTTTTGGGTATATGAACGAGTTTTGTTTGTGACTTTGTGTTATGGTTTTCAGTAAGTTGTTAATAAAATAATGTAACTTTCTTTTATTATAAGCTTTTTTTTTTTTGGGTACAGTTATTGTTTCTGATTTTGTTTGTTTCACTACTGTTGCTGATGAATGTTACATGAAGCAGGTTTCGTATATCAAAGGGTTAATTTGAGCCAATTAAAATATAGTTTGTTGGACAAACATATTTAATTAGACGCAAGAGATTGACACAAAACTGTTACGAAAAAAACTGTTCGATAGGTATTGAGGTATGGTTGTTGGTCCTAATACTAAGAAAAACTAAAAGACTTTGTGGGTTTTTTTTTTTAAAAAAAAAAAAAAATTATTTTTGGGTACATGGAAGACTGTTTTTGAGTAGGGTTCTTGTCTGTCAAACTCCTTATTTGTTTTGTTGAGCCTCTTAAGGAGAATTGAATGCATTGGAATGCCTTTTTGCCAAAGAATTCATAGTACCTAAAGCCTGCTAACTTTTACAGGTTCATTGAAGGGCCTTTAATTGCTAGGCCCTCTATTATTGTCAAATGGATGGGGAAACAAGGAAAAAAAAGAACACACACTGAGACACGCGCACAGAGACAAGAAGAAATAAAGTACCTAGGGGAAAATTTTTACCCATGTTTGGTTTAAAATATTTTTCCACAATTTTTAGTTATGGAAAAAGAAATATTGGGGAAGTGTTAGTGCTTTGAATAAGAGACTAGGAGAGGAGGAAGAGTTTTTAGTGGTTGGTATTGCTTCTAGGCCATTCATTTGGTCATGAAATTTGCGATATTTTCTCTTACATGCATGTACCCTAGTGTCTTGACCATACTTTGTGAAATATCTTCGAAGTACGCAAGTTGATAAGGCTTCTTCTAGTGTATTTGTTTTGGCCATTTATGAGAAACCAACAAAACCGGTTTTTGAAGTGACAATGAAGCTATCATCTCTATCTGCCCAAATAATTTTCCTTATTCTTTTTTCTCATCTCTCTCTCTCTCTTTCTGTTTTGCTGCTCTCTCTTAATTTCTTCCATATGCTTGTCTGACCCTTCATGTGAACCTGATTTGAAGATGAAGGAAACTAGCTATAAATAACACATGATGACACAATAGTAGTTTCCTTCATATCTCTCAAACACTTTCCTTTCTTTCTAAACTACCATCAAGACGAGTCACATGGTTTCTTGGCTTCATACGATCCCTACCTGACCTTTCATTGTCCAGTTTACAAGCAAGTTCCAAATATAGGATCTAATAAAGATTAACACATGCAATAATACTATCATCACGTTTTCTCTAATTAATTCCCCATTCAATCTAATTTTATATATCAAAGCTAAAAACAAGCTATTGAATACATATATATGTTCGTATAAAGCTTTCATGTGTGTGGGCTGTCATAGCAACTTTCTGCAGTGTAGCTTATAAATGAAAGAAGGCTGCAACTAGGTTTGATATAATATCTTATTTGGATTATGTGAGTCATCAAGAAGCTTTACGTCTTCGAGTATCTTCTTAGTGTCCAATGTAATCATCTCCATAGTTTTAAAATAGTTTAATGATACTTGGATATTGAATGATTACATTGACCTAATGAATGATTTGGGCCCTATTTTGACAGGATCATAGACTCCTGCTGAAAGATATTTGAATAGTTCTTTTTTAAATGTAAAATTTACATACGTATATATCTACCTAAAGTAAAATCCATAAGCAATGAGTCTTCTGGGTGCTTAAATTTAATATCAATAGGAAGAATAAAAGTTGTAGTTAGCTTTTCTTTTGTGAGTAGGGTTATAAACTTATAACAAATCGAGTTTAATCAGATATTAGAATTTTAAGATTATCCTCATTTAATATTATTTTGAACACGAGCACAACTTAAGCTCATAAATAAGTAAGATTAAGTGTTCATATCAAGTTTAGTTCATTTTTTGTCAAAAAAAT
Organism: Quercus parvula; assembly: GCA_030820535.1. NCBI lineage: Eukaryota > Viridiplantae > Streptophyta > Magnoliopsida > Fagales > Fagaceae > Quercus > Quercus parvula. The sequence continues at coordinate 53,118,626 of JAUAME010000003.1, forward strand.
TTGAATTTATTCACAAGTTATTTGATTAACTTGTTTTCACATATATAATTACATAACTATTTTTTTTTCTGCCTATTCACAAATTTATGCTGATAGTTATTTACTAAATTAAAGTTAAAATAATATCATTTGAGTTAGTTAGATTAATTGATTTTCATTTACAAACTTATAAAATTTACTGTTTATATTATCAAATTTATCTATAATAATTTACTTTGTTATAAATTTATTTACAAATTTACACAATCTAATACTAAGATTATATAATTTATATATGTATACATATAAATATATAATATCACATATATATACTTAAATCAAATCTTATATTCACAAGTTTATTTATAAACACATTATTATGTTTGATCTCAACTAGTTTATTAGTCAAACTTAAACTTAGATTTGAGATTGAGCGATTTGCTAAATAAATTTATATAAATTATTTTTTTCCCGAACTAAATCTAAACAACTCTTATTTGCAATCCTATCTGTGGACTCTCATTCTCTTTGACGTCTATGTCTTTAATTGCTGCTAAATTTAACATAATATATGGCTATCTCCAAAACTTGGGAGCCAACGATCTACCACATACAACAGAATATGTAGGGGCATCATCTCATGGATTGAAGAATTAGATGGTGAACTTAAAACCTTACCACAAAAATTAACGACAATGAGCAGATTATCATGTATTCAACAGACATGCAGCTGTTGTAGAACCATATACTTCAATACTTGCTTAAGATTTATAGGATTGTGGCTCCTGTAATTAGCCTATAAGATGGTTTTTTTTTTTTTTTTTTTAATAAGTAACGAAAGGGGAAGAAGTTATTTGAACTAGTGACCTCGACTTCATAAGGCGTTGTTCCAAGAAATAGTATATTTTGTTTTTGTTAGGCGTTGTTCCAAGAAATAGTATATTTTGTTTTTGTTGTATGGTAGTGAAGACATGCACGATTGTGTTGGGGAGTGTCGAAGTATTAACCTCTTATTGTCAGGTAAGAACAGTTATTTTTATCATGAAACTCCCATGATGTTTCTTCTTTCTACTTCGATATGTCCCTTTCTTCCTCACCTATTTTTCTTCGTAAATTTTTAATGGGTCTGAGATTTCTTCCACATATACCCGCTTAATTTCCAGATAAAATTAGAAAGATCCAATATGACTATAATTCCTTCCATTCACTTAGTCATATTATTTAAATAACCAATTATAGAACTCATTTTTCCTCGATGTTGTTACATCTTTATTATTTTTTAGAAAGTCTAAGCATGGTCCATTAAATTTCGAGTATTCCCACGCAGACGTTGTAGGATGTGGGGTACGTATTGTCAAGCAAAATTAACAATTAATTTTGGCTTTTATATATACTTCGTGGGTTGAAACTCTTTAACTAGCATAAACTTCGTGGCCGTGGATTGCGGATTTTTTAAAGTTCTCCTATTGGACAAATGGATCATATTTTCTTGTGACACTTGGATACCATTCACATCGAAAATGTCAACTCTAAGCACTGTTAAAATATGGTATTTAATCTATATGATGTCAGTGATGATGGGGAAAGATTACACGATCATTATTTAATTGAAACATGTTTCTTTAATTTTTACTTGGATTTCTAAAAGATGATCATATCCATTATCATATTAAAAGGTGTCGGTTTTGCCTCAAAGTTTTTATAAAATTATTATCCGTATGACTGGTTTAAAGTCGTAAAGACTACGATGATGATGATTATAGTAACGATGCTAACTATGGTTTGCCACTATAAAACATAAGGTTTAAAACTAAGTTTTTCTTGATTTTATCCCTGTGTCTGGGCTGTGCTGTGCACGTTTTTTGCGTGAGAGAAAGAGCTAAGAAGAGTCACTCTCAGTCTCTCACAGTTCCCGAGATATAAGGTACAGATCCTTGACGAAGTTTAATGATGGCAATTAATTGGACCGATAAATTAATATGCTGCAAGTGTGTAATATTTTGATTAGCATAGGATAAAGGGTTTGATTCGTGTTCATTGATCATTGGACAAAGACACCGACACTTGTTGGCGTTGTGGCCAATTCAATATTCTAATGCATTGGATGAAAGTTTTGTCTTACGATAAAATGTATTTTGTGAAACATAGATCGATAAAGTATATTTTTGTGATCAAGTCAAGTGTTCTATAACTTTATTAAATGTTTTTAATAGAAAAATATAAAGTTTAAATCCCCTCTTTGTAATTACAAAATTTAAATAAAAAAAGTTTTTGTGATATTATTTAATTTTAATTATATTATTTAATAATTGAAAAGGAAAAGGTATGCTTTTGTGAAAATGAAATCTAGGACTTCTCCGGCCAGTTGCGTCCTTCAAGGGAGGTCCTATATATAACGTCGAGCAATTAGCGGGAATAAAGCATAGAATAAGCTACTTATGAATATTTAAAATAAAATAAAAAACAATAATAAAACCTCTATGATCAAATAATTGTTCATAAAAGCTTAAAAGAACCATATATGGCATTAATTTTAAAGTATAGTGACTGTAATTCTAGATTTCTTATTATTTTTTTTAGAATCGTAATTCTAGAATTCAAAAGTCTCTTCTAAAAAAAAAAAAAAAAATTCAAAAGTCTGCTAGCTTCACTTTATTTATTTTTATTTTTATAATAGGTCAATATAAATGGTTGTGTGTGTGTGTGTGTGTTGTTGAGAGAAATCGGGTAAAGTTTAGGACAAAATACATTACTGGTCTCTAAAGTTTACGTAGTAAGTGTTTTTAGTTCCTAAAATTTCACATGAGCGCTATTAGTCTCTAAAATTTAAAAAATGACCTCAATTGATCATTCCATCAACTTCTGTTAAATTTTATTGCTTATGTGTCTATTAAAATAGTGATGTGTTATTTTTTTTATGATGTGGCAACAATTTTTATTATTAACTTATTACATGATGTGGCAAACCCACCACCCATCCCAAGTTCTCTCTTTCGATCCCAGTGGTCAGTGCCTCATGTCCAAAAAATTGGGTCTGTTAGAGAACAGGTTTAAGCTCACAAAACCTCAAAAACATAAGGGGTGATTTAAAATATGGACTAAATTGGAATCTAGGGTATTCATTTGATTGCTTTTCATGGCCGTTGAGTTTGTTTGAGGTCGTCGCTGATGTTGGTGATGAGGAGGAGGGGTTGGGAGCAGAACCAAGAGCAGGGAGTGAAGTACTGACCGGAGCCATCTGTGGCGTTTGAGACAAATGCAGACTTGAGGCCGGAAAAGAAAAACTTGGGATGACAGAGAGTATGGTGGGATTGCTGACAAATAATTTGTTAATAATAACAATCGTTGCCACATCATTAAAAAAATTGACACATCACCACTCCACTAATAGAAGTTGAGGGCGGGACTAACAATGCTTATTTTATAAACTCTAGGGACCGACGTTGTATTTTTGCCTATAGTTTAAGTTAACCAATATTTTTTTATAATCGGCAATTAGATTCACTATAAAGAAAAAAAAAAAGAACTTTAACACCAACTAAAAGTTGCTAAAAATAATAAAAAAATTTGTCCAATTAGTTGCTACATAGTAATGTGGTAAATCGTGATGCCTAAAATCTTCATGTCAACCTTTTAAGTTGACATAATAAAAATTTATTTTGGCGGCAACTAATATTTCTTTCGTGTCAGTATTTTTATTGACGCAAAAAACATATATAACATTTACGCATATTGTATTACATCTTTTTGTGTCAACAAACATGTTGATGAAAAAAAATTCAACAAATTTTTTACTACTTTGGTTGCCAAACAAAATAACATCTTGTTTAATACAATAATTATTTCAATTATTCTCATTGTATACCTAAATGTATATTGTAAGGACTTGATTTGAGTTTCTAGCCCAAAATGTGGATGGACTTAAGTCTAAAATGCCCAAAACAATGAATTTGTCGAGAGTGGGTTGGAAAATTGGGCTTTAGTGAATCAAACAACAAGTAAATTAAATCTGGATGACAAGAGAATGAAGATAGACAAGTTTGAACTAAAGAAAATCGTCCTTGGCACAGTTCGAGGAGATCCGTTCTTATATATTGATTCTCAAATTTGATTACAAGTTCAATTCTTGATTGCTACCATGTTTTTCTCTTAACTTCTCGATCTCTTCTCCATAGAGGGTCTCTTTCATTATATAGTTCTCTTTAGACGATCTTGGCCCTTCACTTGTTGATCATCCAAGTCACTACTTGAGTGCTTGTCCCATTGGACATCCTCTCAGACCCTTTGTGCGTTGGGGCAGCCAATGCAGCACTGTTCAGAGGTCTTCTCCACATTAATGTAGCTAGAAAGTTAGCTGCAAAACATTTAATGCAGTGGTAGCAGCTTTCTCTTGAGATATTTCATGGCCTCCCTCTATTTTGTTCCTTTTGGATACCTACCCACATTAGTGAAGCTGTTTGGACCATTGCCCTTGATGTCAGACCACACTTTCTGACCTTGGCTTTGCCCTACCAAGGAAGTATTCCTCCTCAGACAACCTTCTAGGATGGTTATGATCATATCTCACCTCTTCACTTACTAACGCGGATTCTTAGGAAGGTGTTTACTCGTCCTCGGACTATTCATGTCTTTGGATTGGGCCCCTGACCCAATATATATGTAGATATGCATTCCTGGGCCTATCACCCCTACAATAGCCCCTCAAAATTCTTCTTTCTGGCTCTTTGAGGAGAAAGGAAGATTTTGATGTCACTGTAGTTGCTCTGTGCTCATCCTATACCACATCTGATTGTGAAGACGCCTTTTTAATTGCCTAAGGCATGCTCCTGATGCTTCGGCATTTGAGACATGCCTTCATTAAATTTCTACGGCTCCCTGTCCCCCACATTCTACGGCGTGATGCAGATCCAACAGCTAAGGATTTTGTTGGAGCCCGGGTGGGAATTTTTCCCGCTCGTAACTCTCCTTTGATGTAAATACTACCCAAATCAATTACTCACCTCACTTTAGCATTCATTTCACTTTAGTGCTCATACACTGAATTTGCAAACTTACCAAACTCATTCGTGCCCTTACAAGTACCAAGAGCCTGCCCGAGGAGAGTTTTCCTTTTTCTGTAAGTCTTCATACACCTTTTCGTTTTATCTTTCAATATACTTTTCTTTTCTTTGTGTATTTTCCTCCTCGGCTTTTCTTACTTCTTTCAATCTTCTTAGTTCCTCCAAAATTTTCTTAGGAATGGGTAGGTTCGCCCATTTGATAGACTCTGAGGAAGGTTTAGAGAACTTTAGGGCTTAGTATAGGATCCTTCTAGGAGTAGCCATTAGGTATTGCAAGGAAGGGGAGTGGCATGAGAAAAGGCAAGAGGGAGAAGTGGTGATCCCAATGATTGCCTTCATAGAAGGAGGGATGAGAATCCCCATAGGCACGGTCACTAGGGACTACCTTAGGGCCTATAGGTTAGCTCCCACCCAATGTGCACCCAACATGTTCAGAATCTTAGGTATTGTAGATGCCCTTAATGAGAGAATGGGCTTAAACCTCACTCACCACAACGTCAATTGGATTTACAACCTCCATCACTTAACAAGGCAGGGGTATTACCTAAAATCTAGGTACCCCGAGGTCAGACTCATCCAATGCCTCCCCGATTCCAATAAAGGCCTAAAAAAGGACTTCTTGATCGTATCAGGGGAGTGGCACGATGGCCTCCCCTGTCCAACAAGAGAGGGGAAACTAGGTGGGGTTCTAGGTCTAGGTTTATAATTTCAAAGTTACCCCATTTTCTTTTTCTTTTGTTTGTGTTTGTACATGAAAATCCCTTTGATTTGAGTTATCCTTTGCTAATGATTTTTTTTTTTTTTGGTTTCTTTTGATGGTCTTGCAGATAAGAACGTTGCCATTCCTAACTTCAGTCTTGTGAACCAGTAAAGCTTGGACAAAATCTTGAAGGCTGAGGTGTTTGTCCACACAGACGGCCAACTAAGGGCGGCCCATCTAATCTTGGACTACATCCCCATTTCCAAGAGTTTCCAAGCGCCAAGGTGCGTAATCAAGGCAAGAGACCCTCACCTGCACCGGATTAGTGTTACTGCTCCAGGCTTCCTTACCGCTGGCCCTATCCCGGAAGGCACGCTCACCACTGATCCCATACTAGAGGGCATACCAAAAGTAGCCCCACCCTTACAAGGTTTTGTTGAGGAGGAGGCAACCTCGTCCCAACCTTTAATCAAGGGAGAGGGAGTGATTGTTGAAGTCTCAGATTTTGAAGGATCTGAAGACGACTTTGAAGTCTTCAACCAGTTTTCGCCTCCTGAAATTCTGTTGGGTGACCCCGACCATCCCCTTCCTGTGCAAACAAGCCAAACTCAAGGAGGCTCCCCCTTACTAGAAGACATGGGGATATAGCGCAAACAAAGGTACAACCTTTCAAAAGTTACTGGAGTCCCAACCGGGGGGAAAAGTACTTGGGAAGGCTGCTTAGACCAAGCCTCTTACCCTTCCACCCACCCAGCCCTTCCAATCTGATCCCACAGACCACAAAAGGAAGAAGGAGCCAAAGGGTAAGGAGGTGGTGGAAGGAGGAAAAACCCACCCCTCCTAGGAGGCTAAGCACATACGAGGGGCTAAGCAACCTAGGGTGGGGCAAACGGGAGATGATAGGAGGAGTGATGCTCTAGTCGGACCTCCATCTTGGATCCCTACTCCAATGCTGGATGGAGCTCCTTTGCCAACCAATGCCTCCATTAGGGACTTCCAGCAAGGGAGGTCTGGCTACGTGGCCGACGTGTTGGAGTAGGCCCTGCTGCTCCCTAAGGACATGGCCGAGCTTCGATCTATGAGGAGGCACGAGGTCTTCCTCAATTTGAAGAGGTGCCTCGCCATGGTAAGCCCTTTACTTAGCCCCTTTTTCTTTTCTTTTTGAATGCTGCAACTTTCCTCCCTCTTCTTCCCTTTATTGTTTCCCTTTCTTTCTCTTTTTCTTTTTTATAATCCGTTTCTTTCCTCAATAGGCCGTCCAAGCCTCCTTTCGAGTGGAGGTGATAACCAATTATTGACACTGGCAGATGAAAAAGGGAGAAGGAAGGTGCAACGCCATCGTGGAGGCCTTCAACATGGAAAAAAGAAAAAGAATAAATGAGATGAAAAATAAACTGTTCAAGGTAGAGAGGGACAAAAAGAGTGCAGAGGCCGCTTTGGACAACGCTGAGAGGCAGGCTGAGGGTCAATGGGTGCTCCTATGCCAAGCTGAGGATTAGTTGGCCGCCTTCAAAGGTCAAATAACTGCCTTAAAGAAGAAACTTGAGGAGGCTGAAAAGGCGAGGAAGGAGGCCGAGAAGGCAAGGGACTAAGTTGAGCAAGAGGGCTACGATGTGGGGGTAGCAGAGACCGAGGAGGCCCTTAAGGTTGAGGTTGCGGGGGTACGTAGAACCTACTGCCTCCAAGTATGGAATGAGACCCTTAACCAGGCTGGGGTTGAGGACTCTTCTGTACTTAGGAGAGCAGAGAGTGTATACTACCCTCCTGCTATCCGCGCACGAGGCTCAGCCAGTTCCAAGGCTGACACCTCTTCCGAGGTGGTAGAACTTAGGAAGGGGAGCTTAGCCAAGGCCCCTCCTGCCTCTAATAGCCTGTTCGAGGAGCCTCAACAGTAAGGGGCTGCTGAAAAAGAATCTGATGCCAACAAAGGAGTGACCCCTGATGCCACCAAACCCCCAGCTGTTCCTTAAGATCCATTCCAAGAGAAAGAGGTGCCCTATACCATGGAGATAGTTATTGCCACTTTCCCCTAACTTGCCTCGAGTGACCTCAAAAGCAAAGATTTAGGATCTTCAGAGGCTACACTCCCCTAAACTGCCAAGGGTCCACCTCAAGGGAAAATTGTATTAAAGAAGAAGTAGTTTAGAGTGTAGTTCTTTTTTCTTTTTCTTTTTTTTAAAATTTTTTTATTGTTGTCTTTATTTCCAAAGTTTGTAACGAAGTTAACCTTTTGTAACTAATCTGCCTTTTTCTAAGGCTTAATCTTAATGAAAATTGAAGTAGTTTAGAGTGTAGTTCTCTCTTCTTTTTTTTTTTTTTTTTTTTTTTTACTGTTGTATTTATTTCCAAAGTTTGTAACGAAGTTAACCTTTTGTAACTAATCTGCCTTTTTCTAAGGCTTAATCTTAATGAAAATTGCAAGTCTTTCTTTCATACTTATGAAGTTCATATTGATCCAAACATTATTTTTGTTTTAGTTAACACTTAACAAATGTAGTGATGAGGTATAACTCTATTTACTAATTTGCATAAGTGGTAGCATAGTCGTTACACATCACATGGCTAGCATCAAGATATGCTAATTTTACTAAGTCCACCACCTCGGCAAAGTATAGTTTTAACTTAAAAAACATACACATTGATGCAGTGCACGTACAGGTTTAACTCTACTCAATCCTCCATTCATTAGTAAGTTTAATGGACTAGAGGAGCAATTAATTCTCAAACAGATATATGTGTGTGTATATATATATATATATATATATATATTCTTGCAAACGCTTTAAGTGATGCTCATGAACATTTCCCACCTTTTTTATGAACATGTTACTACAGTGAAGATCTTTGCTAGGTAGAACGGCCGGTTCTATTTGATATTTAAAGTATCAACAAGAAATACTGATTTACTTTAGGCATGTGATCCGAGGATCCAGATATAATGCAGGTTCTGTTTGATACTTAGAAAAATACCATAAAGTATTAATTTACACAAAGCATGTGGTCCAAGGAGCCAGACATAGTTAAGGTTCTATTTAACACTTAGGAAAATAGCATGAAGTATTAATTTACCCGAAGCACATGGTCCGAGGAACCAGGCATAACTAAGGTTCTATTTAATACTTAGAAAGATGTCTGGAGATATCAATTTACATAAGGTATGTGGTTTGAAGAGCCAGGCATGATCAAGTTTCTGTTTGATACTTAGAAAAATATCATGAAGTATTAATTTACCCGAAGTATTAATTTACCCAAAGCATATGGTCCGAGGAGCCAGACATAGCTAAGGTTCTGTTTAATACTTAAATAGATGTTATGAAGTATTAATTTACCCAAAGCATGTGGTTCGAGGTGCCAGACATAGCTAAGGTTCTATTTGATACTTAAATAGATGCCAGGAAGTATTTATTTACCCAAAGCATGTGGTTCGAGGAGCCAAGCATAGCTAAGGTTCTGTTTAATACTTATATAGATGTCATTAAGTATTAATTTACCCAAAGCATGTGGTCTGAGGAGTCAGGTATAGCTAAGTTTCTATTTAATACTTAGATAGATGTCAAGAAGTATTAATTTACCCAAAGCATGTGGTTCGAGGAGCCAGGCATAGTTAAGGTTCTATTTAATACTTAAATAGATGTTAGGAAGTATTAATTTACTCAAAACATGTGGTACGAGGAGCTAGGTATAGTTAAGGTTCTGTTTAATATTTAGAAAGATGTCTGGAGATATCAATTTACACAATGTATGTGGTTCGAGGAGCCTGGCATGACCAATTTCTGTTTGATACTTAGGAAAATATCATGAAGTATTAATTTATCCAAAGCATGTGGTCCGATGAGCCAGGCATAACTAAGGTTCTGTTCAATACTTAAATAGATGTTAGGAAGTATTAATTTACCCAAAGCATGTGGTTCGAGGAGCCAGGCATAGGTAAGGTTCTATTTAATACTTAAATAGATGTCATTAAGTATTAATTTACCCAAAGCATGTGGTCTGAGGAGCCATGCATAGCTAAAGTTCTGTTTAATACTTAGATAGATGTCAGGAAGTATTAATTTACCCAAAGCATGTGGTTCGAGAAGCCATGCATAGCTAAGGTTCTATTTAATACTTAAATAGATGTCAAGAAGTATTAATTTACTCAAAGCATGTGGTCCGAGGCGCCAGATATAGCTAAGGTTCTATCTAATACTTAGAAAGATGTCATTAAATATTAATTTATCCAAAGTATGTGGTCCGAGGAGCCAGACATAGCTAAAGTTCTATTTAATACTTAAATAGATGTTAAGAGATATCAATTTACCCAAGGTATATGGCCTGAGGAATCAGGTATGACTAAGGTTCTGTTTGATATTTAGAATAATAATAATATGAAGCTCAACAAATAATGTAATAAACAAGAATGTGACATGAAAAAATTTCATTAATAATAATACATTTTTAGGTTATTTACATTCCAGGAGCATGGTACAACATCTTCATCTAGGTCTTCAAGATGATACGCACTTATTCCAGCCACTGAGGTGATGCGATATGGCCCTTTCAAGTTGGGCTCTAACTTTCCCCATGCTGGGTTCTTTGCAGTACCCAAAACCTTTCTTATCACCAAGTTTCCAGGCGCCAGTGGCCTTAGCTTCACATTGGCATTATACCCTTGCTTGAGCTTGTGTTGATAATAGGCCAATTGGACTAAGGCGTTTTTTCTTTGCTCTTCAATTAAGTCTAGGTTCTTTCCTAATAGCTCATCATTGTTGCTCGGAGTGAAAGAACTCGTTCTCAGTGTTGAGAGTCCAGTCTTTAAAGGAATAACAGTCTTGGCTCCATAAGTCATTGAAAAGGGTGCCTCTCCTGTTGATCTATGAGGTGTGATCTGATATGTCTAAAGGAGGCGTGACAACTCTTCCACCCATTTTTCTTTCGCATCATCCAACCTCTTCTTGAATCCACCCATTATAACCTTATTAATAGCCTTGGCCTGTCCATTCCCTTGTGGGTAAGCCAGGGTGGAATACCTATTCATAATTCCTAGATCATAACAATACCTTTTGAAGGCTTTACTATCAAATTGAAGTCCATTGTCCGAGATGTGTGTATGAGGGATCCCAAACCGAGTGACAATGTTTTTCCAAACAAATCTCTTGGCATCCACGTCCCTGATATTTGCCAATGGTTCAGCTTCAACCCACTTGGTGAAGTAATCCATGCTGACTAGTAAATATCTCTTATTCCCTGCTGCCTTAGGGATAGGTCCAATGATATCCAAGCCCCATTGAGCAAAAGGCCAAGGGCTAGACAGAGGATTAAGGACCCCTCTAGGTTGATGAATATTTGGGGCAAATCTTTGGCACTGGTTACACTTTTTAACATATTCTTGTGCTTCTTTCTACATGTTCGACCATCAATATCCAAGTGTAAGGGCCCTGTGAGACAAGGATATGCCCTCTGTGTGGCTTCCACAAATCCCTTCGTGCAACTCTTCCAGAAGTAGCTTTGATGTCTCAAGATGTATGCATAACAAATACGGTCCAGAAAAAGAGTGCCTATACAACTTTTGGTCTTTGGACAGCCAAAACCGATGAGCCTTTCTTCGCACCTTGTCAGCCTCTGACTTCCCCTCGGGTAGGATATCCTTCTTAAGGAACAATACTATGGAGTCCATCTAGCTAGGTTATACTCTAATCTGATGAATATAAGCCACGTTTCTCCCTACTTCAGTAGGCTTACACAAGTCTTCCACAAGGATCACTTGAGGTAAAATTTGTGCCGAGGATGTTGCCAGCGCGGCAAAAGAGTCGGCATGTGTATTTCTACTCCTAGGCATTTGCAATAAATTAAAAGACTCAAATGCTGACTGCAAGTGTCTAACTTGGTTCAAATACTCCTACATTCTGAGATCTTTGGCTTCTAGCTCTCCCCCTACCTGGCCGACAATCAATCTCGAATCTGAAAATATCTACACTGCTTTTCCACCCATTTTCTGGACCATAGTCATTCCTGCCAACAAAGCTTCATACTCAGCTTCATTGTTTGTGGCCGAGAAGCCCAATCTCAAGGATTTCTCAACTATGATCCTCTAGGGAGATATCAGAACTAGCTCCACTCTAGATCCTCTGTGATTTACTGCCCCATCAACGTATACCCTTTAGGACAAAGGCTCTTGTAAGGAGACTAACCCAATATATTTTCCATCTATGTCCTGCCTCTCCATTCTGTCTTCTAACGGGGATTCAGCAAACTCAACCACCAAATTAGCAAGGACCTGACCTTTGACAGAGGTGCGAGGTATATACTTGATATCGAAAGCCCCTAGGATCGTGCCCCACTTGGCAATCCTCCCTATATAATCAGCACTTTGGAGTAAAGATTTGAGCGGAAGTTGGGTTAGGACAACAATTGTGTGTGATTGGAAGTAGTGGGGGAGTTTAGGCGTAGCATGAACCATTGCCAAAATGGCTTTCTCCAGTGGTAGGTAACAGACCTCGGCCTCATGTAGTGACTTGCTTACATAGTAAACCGACCTTTGCATGTCACTATCAACTTGTACCAGTATCAAACTCATCGCATGGGAGGCCACTGCAATGTAAGCAAACAAAACCTTATCCACCTCGAGTCTGGACATAATGGGTAGCCGAGAAAGGTATTCCTTCAATTGCTGGAAAGCTAGAAGACACTCCTCGATCCATTCAAATCCCTTCCACTTGTTCAATAATTGAAAGGAAGGTCTACACCTGTCTGCTGACTGAGAGATGAATTGGTTTAAAGCAGTAGTCATCCTTATCAGCTTTTGGACCTCCTTAGGATTTCGAGGTGGTTGTAGACTATTAATTGCCTTAATCTGATCAGGATTGATCTCAATTCCACGGTGAGTGACCATATAGCCCAAGAACTTTCCTGAACCAACACCAAAATAGCATTTGGAAGCATTAAGGCGCAGCTTGTGTTTCCTTAGTATTTTAAAAGTATCCCCGAGATCTCCCACATGCTCGGACACCACCTTACTTTTCACCACCATATCATCTATATAGACCTCAATATTCTTGCTCAATTATGGTTCAAACATCCTAGTCATCATCCTCTAATAGGTGGACCCTACATTTTTCAAACCAAAAGGCATCACCTTGTAATGGTAATTTCTAGTAGGAATGACAAAAGCTGTCTTTTCCTGATCATCCAAGGCTAATGGTATTTGATGGTATCCCCAAAAGGCATCTAAAAAGCTCATCCGAGGATGGCTTACAGTTGCATCTACTAGTTGGTCTATCTAAGGCATAGGAAAAGGGTCTTTTGGACAAGCCTTATTTAAATTTGTGAAATCCACATACACTTGTTGCTTCCCATTTTTCTTTTTCACCACTACAGTATTAGCCAACCATCCAGGGTAAAAAACTTCCTTAATAACCCCAGCCTGCTTAAACTTCATCACCTCGTCTTTGACAGTGTCAAAATGATCCTTAGATAAGCACTGATATGGTTGCTTCCTGAGGGTGAAAAATGGATTGACATTCAAATGATGGCAGATGAAGTTCAGATCCACCCTCAGAGCTTTGTAAGCACTCCATGTAAACACATCAACGTTCCTCTTAAGAAACTCTACTAGCTCTTCTTTCTCTTGAGGAGGTAGCTGAGCCATAACCTGAATTCTTCGGATCATCACCTACAACAATTTTCTCTAAATCCTCACATTTTCCCTCCTCTGTCGGCCCATTGATAAGTAATGCTAGAGACTTTGATTGCTATAAGCCCCTCCCCACCCCCAGCAAAGGCCGAGGACTCAGCCTTAGGCTGATGCAAAATTGCAACCACCAGGCACTGCCTAGCCATGGATTGACTCCCAACAAGCTCTTCAATCTGGTTCCCCGAGGGATACTTCACCTTCAAGTGCAATGTTGAAGAAACGGTCCCTAAGGCATGTAGCCAGGGTCTGGCTACAATGGACGTGTAGGGAGAATAAGCATCCACCACAATAAAGTCCACCTCCACTACCTTTAAACCTGCCTGCACGGGTAGTCTAATCTGATCCCTTGGAATGATAATTTTCCCATCAAAACTTACCAAAGGTGAATCATAGGCTGTCAAATCCTCGGCCCTCAAATTTAGCCCATTGTATAAGTCATGGTACATAATCTCTGCACCACTGCCTTGGTCTACCAATACTTTCTTCACATCATACCTTCTTATCCTAAGGGTGACCATTAAAGCATCATCATGTGGCTGTATGGTTCCAACCTTATCCTCGTCTGAGAAACTCAACACTGGTTGGATCTCTACTTTAGCCCTCTTTAGCTAAGAATTAGCCTTCCATCCCTGACCAGTTGCTCCAAATGATTCCACAGAGTTCTACAATCCTAAGTGGTATGTCCCTATTCCTGGTGATACTGGCAATGAAGGCTTTGGTTGTGTCTCATGGGGTCTCCTCCCATCTTGTTTGGCCATTTGAAGTACGGCTCATTCTTGATCTTTTCCAAGACTTGATGTATTGGTTCTCGAAACATCGTGTTAACCATCTGAGGAGCTGTAAGCCCAGATTGCTAGGTAAAACCCCTTCGGCGTCTATTATTGTTGTATCGGTTCGACTTGAAGTCCCTCATCTCCTGAGGGACAACATTAGCCTTTCCCTTCCCTTGTTGTTGGTCTTCCTCAACCCTTTTGTACTTTTCAATTTAGTCCATAAGTTGGCGTACACTGGTAGTAGGTTTCCCAGTCAAAAACTTCCTCAAACCATGCTCGACAAGTAAGCTGACCTTGAAAGTTTTGATGGCCACATCGTCAAAGTCACCATCTATCTCGTTGAACATCTCCTAGTATTTGTCCGAGTACATTTTCAGAGTCTCCCCTTCTTGTATGGCCATAGACAGTAGGGAATCTAGGGGCCGAGGAACCCTACTGCATGTAATGAAGCGAGATCCAAAGGCCCGAGTGAGCTCCTTAAAGGAGTCAATGGAACTTGCACCTAGGCCATCAAACCACCTCATTGCCACAGGTCCTAAACTGGAGGGGAACACCTTGCACATCAAGACTTCATTCTTGGAGTGCATAGCCATTCTCTAGTTGAAGTGACTTACAAGCTCCACAGGGTCTATTTGACCATTATACATGGTGAATCGGTGAGGAAGTCTCCCTCCCTCAATTCTACGCGTGAAAGGTGATTTGGAAATCTGGTTGAGTGCTCTACTCATCGCATCATTTCCCAAGCCTTTGGAAGTTGAATTCCTATTTCTGCACTCATGGTGGTAGTCCTCAACATACAAATTCTTTAGATGATCAATTTCTAGTTGTAGGGCCTTGGTATCCTTTTATGAGAAAGGTGGCTCCCATTTCGGGACTGGAACCTGCTAGTGTGGGTGGTATGCGTGCTAACCTCCTGGTCCCTCATTCGCTCAAGATTGACAAAATGGTCTTCACGTTGGGACCCTATAGATTCTGCCTGGTTTGGACCTGAACTTACCATAGTTGGACGCTAGACTCACTATTACACCAAAATTTGCCACAGATGGCGCCAATTGTAAGGACCTAATTTGAGTCCCTAGCCCAAAAGGTGGATGGACTTAGACCTGAAAGCGCAAAACAATGAATTTGTAGAGAGTGGGTTGGAAAACTGGGTTTTAGTGAATCAAACAACAAGTAAAGTTGATCTGGATGACAAGAGAATGAAGATAGACAAGTTTAAACTAAAGAAAATCGTCCTTGGCATAGTCTGAGGAGATCCGGTCTTATGTATTGATTCTCAAATTTGATTACAAGTTCAGTTCTTGATTGCTACAGTGTTTTTCTCTCAACTTCTCGATCTCTTCTCCATGGAGGGCCTCTTTCATTACATAGTTCTCTTTAGACGATCTTGGCTCTCCATTTGTTGATCATCCAAGCCACTACTTGAGTGCTTGTCCTATCGGACACCATCTTAAACCCTCTGTGTGTTGGGGCAGCCAATGCAGCACTATTTAGGAGTCTTCTCCATATTAATGCAGCCAGAAAGTTAGCTGCAAAGCATTTAATGCAGTGGTAACAGCTTTCCCTTGACATATTTCATGGTCTCCCTCTGTCCTGTTCCTTCTAGATACCTATCCACATTAGTGGAGCCATCTGGACCGTTGCCCCTAGTGTTAGACCACACTTTCTGACCTCGGCTTTGCCCTGCTGAGGAAGTATTCCTCCACGGGCAGCCTTCTCGGATGGTTATGATCAAATCTCACCTCTTTACTTACCAACACGGGTTCTTAGGAAGGTGTTTACTTGTCCTTGGACTATTCATGTCCTCGGATTGGGCTCCTGGCCCAATATATATGTAGATATGCATTCCTGGACCTATCACCCCTACATATACCTACATCTTGTGAGATATAGAGAATTAGTTGATGATGAAGAGAAAGACCTAAATGTATTGATTGAATAGAAAATAAATTCTCTAAAAATTATGTGTAAATATCTGTTAACACCCTCCAATGGAATAATGGTATATCAATAGTTTTCAAATAGAAGAAAATTACAATTGACCTAATTGTGGGTCTTCTTGGAGTTGTATTTAGAAATAAGCTTTTGGAGTTTGAAGTGGATGTAGTCATGAAATTGTGCTTCCTTATTTCTTCTAATTGCTTACATAGAAAAAGGTAATAGTTCCCATAGAGTCACCCTCCAAACATATACTTTCTCTTTGATGAAAATCTAGCTCATGAAATTGCGCACCCACAATTTCACCGGTCCTCATTAATAAATGAACTATTGTATATACCTTATTTTGTACCTGTTAATAACCTTTGGTCCCTAACCCCAATGATGAGCTTGACATACGTCAAATAAAGGTAATTAAAGAGTTCACAATAGTTTGAAAGTAATCACAACTCAAAAGTGCTCAAATCGCTTTGAAAACGATGCTGAAAAATGACCCTTGCTCACTGTTTTGATCATAACTTTTGATTCACAAATAATTTGTGAGTGAGCTTTGTTTCATTGGAAATTAGATATCTTGGGCTTTAATTTGAACATAAATTTTGCATTATTTGGATTTATATTGAGTAAGTTATAACTGTTTGAATTTGGGCTAACTATGCAGTCGAAATTATGGTTTTTAGAAAGCATGCGTACACATGAGTTAAGCATGTGTACACATGCACAAAACCTGCGTACGTAGGCTCATTCCCAAGTGTTCATAACTTGAGTTTTGGTCCCCCAAAACTTCATTCTTTGAAGGGGGCCGGCTCCAAGACCCTTGGGAACGTCCAAAGACCTCTAAAAAGCCCTCAAAACCCTAGTTTTAACATATAAATACTTACTTTATGTCTCCAATCAAAACCCTACCTAGAGAGAGTTTATTTTTTTCCACCATCATAAAACCCTAGTTCATCTTCTCTAATCACCCATACAGCAACTTTGCACACTTTTTATAGATTCAAAACCTTTCTTTAGTAGTTTTACAAAAGCATAAACCTGTTTTCTAATTCGTTTTCAAAACCCTTTTGATTAAAGTTTGTTCTTGAGTTGTGATTCTTTAGTTCTTTTGTGTTCTTTAATTTTCTCTTGTAATATCAATCTAATCCTAGTATTGTAGACACTGAGTGGTTGGTTAAACAATCTCAAATTTGTGATTCTAAAGTAAGCTAAGTCTTTTTCCCATGATTTCCCACTTTGCTATATAGGATTCGCATATTCTTTATTTGATGTTATCTTAAGTGTTCTTATCATATTTGATTGATGTTATGATCTTTTAATCTATTTTAATCTGACCTTGGGTTTATTTTAATAAGTTATTAAAGTTTTTATGTTGTTATTTTAGTTTCTATGTAAGTTTAACATGTTTATTTTATGTGGGTTAAGTATATTTATTTGGTTGTGTGTGTGTGTGTGTGTGTGTGGAGTTATATGTTTATATTAACGTTTTGTTTAATTTTCTTTATGTTAGTTTAGTTTTTAGAATTTCTAACATGCTTATTTGATCTCACATGCTATATCTTTGTTCTTTACAATCTACAATTATGTGATTTTTGCATTTTTTGTACTGAGGATGCGTATGCATACTTGAGTATGCATGCACATGTTTTCTAATATGCGTACACACCTCGAACCTAGATTTGGGCATAAATCTTTTTATTTATTTTTAATTTAGTTATTTTTCATATGTTCTTTGATTCTGTTTTAGGTTAATTAATTGCGTTTAATTATTTTCCATGTTTGTTTTAGTATTTTTGCCATGTTTAGTTTATTTGAAAAATTTCCCTTGTGTGTTTTATTTAATTGTGATCTTTCCATGTTTAATATTATCTGTTTAATTTGTTTTCTTTTATGTTTTGTGTGATCTTTAATATGTTGATTGTGTTCTTTAATTAAGTCCATGATGTATGTTTAGGGTTAAGGATTAGGGCTCTTTTAATAACTTCTTTATTTAAACATGGCCTAGCAACACATAATGGAGGTCGGCCCAAAAGTTGGGCGGTCTTGGGTGCCTAACACTTTACCAAGCTATACCTAAACTTCGGACTCACAATTTGGTATGCAGATCTATATGCATGTAAGTAAGTGGCCTAAAATGTGTAATTTAGTTTCTGGACCTAAACTAAGTGGCTATTTCATTTTCTCCCTCTGCTCGGTCCACTCTAGGCCGAAGTGTACTTCTCATGAGGAAACCACTCGTCGTGGGCATTTGCACCCACTATGGACACAACGGGAGAGTCGCTACCTAGAGATATGGGTTCAGAGTTAAGGTATGGTCCTGGGAAAGTGTTAGGCACCCAAAACCACCCAACCATAAGGTTGGCTTCCTCTCATTGTGTCTTATGTCTTAACCTCATTAAGGGCACACTCACAATTGTTATTCTAAACTCTCACACACACACACACACTTGCATTCATCTAACATTTAACATGGCATCAACCATCCCTAACCATACATCTATCACACTTGTCATTCAACCCTAGCATTCATTTATCATGGCATATCAATCAAACCTAGCATACATCTAGCATCATATCTCATGTCTCATCCAAGGTAACATGTTAAGTCAGAAACATAAACATAGCAACATCAAAGAATCATATTAAAAGCATCAAGAACTTCAAGAATACATTATCCAACCAAGCATGTTCATACTCATCACCTACGCATGTTATCAAAAGATATAAATGTACATATGAAATGACTTACCTCACTTACCTTGCTGCAACTCAGCACCTATAGCATCAATGCATGAGCATGTGAATGCGTGTTCATGGTAACAAAGTGAGAAAACAAAAGATAAACCCTAATTTAAGCATGTTAAGGGCAAATCAATAATAAACATATGAAATAGAAACTCAAACTCATGCATATATATATATATAAGAAAGGATTAAGACAGAAGCATAACATATGAACAGAGCAAAGAAAACAAGGCAGAAACCTAAATTAGGGTTTTTGGACATTGACTTGTGGTGCATACACAGGCCTGCATACGTAGGTTAAACACCTACGTTCACAGGATTTGACCAGTGTACGCATGCATAATGCAAGTGTGTGCGGGGTTGTTCAAAAACCCTAAGCCAGAAACATAGAAAGAATGAAAAGCAAAACAAGACTTAAAACTATAAATCTAACAACCTAACATGTTTAAAACATAAGTGTAAGGTTGAATTTAATCAACCATTTTGTTGGCTTTATTCCGTGACAAATTTGCTTGTAATTTAGCAATTAGTAACCTTGTATTTAGGTGGGAATCATGTAAGGGTAGTGTGTGAGAGAGTGTGAAGAAATGCTCAAGTTTGTGCAAAGTAGCAAGGACTCGCAACTGGAATTCGCGGCTGACTCGCGGCTGGCAAGCCGCCAGATGATGCACACGAGTAAAGCATGCAGAGAAGATGAACAGTCTCGCCAGCTGGAGCACTACATGACAAAAAGTCCAGTCTGGCAATTCTGTTTGCTCGTGGCTTGAATTCGCGACTCAATCAAGTCGTGAGGCAACAGCCAGCTCTGTTTTGAAAAACCTGATTCTTTGCATTCCATTCTCACTTCAGTATAAATACCCCTTATACCCACGAAATGTTGAGAGCTTCCAGAGAGAATATTGAGAGAGAAACCCTAGAGAAAAACAAGATTGACTCATCCACAATCTTTACATAGAGACTCTTCAAATTCCTCTACTCTCACCCTCTCCATTGTTATATCCTTGAGAGGTTCATTACCAAAACCTTTTCTCACCATACCCACATCTGTGAGAAGGCCATTTGGTGCTTGGGAAGTAGTTAGGAAGGAACCAATTTCATATTGGTTGATGCTATGGTTTATAGCGGAATCCGGTAAGTTAAAGAAGAAATAGGTTTGGCGTAACCTCGTTGGAGTAGGAGCTTGGAGGGCTTAGGTACACTAGGTAGATTAGGCTTGGAGGGTCTTTTGTTGTTCATGTATCCCAACTACATTCTTTAGTGAATTATTTACCACTTGGAGGGCGGCAGAAAGGTTTTATGCCGAGGGCTTCGATTTCCTCTTCGATAACACATCGTTGTGTTGTCCTTGTGTTTGTATCTCTCTTCCCTTAATCTTTGCCATTTAATTTCTACTGTGAATGTGATTTTATTTGGTTTAAGATTTTTTATCAATTCTGTTATATGCTTATGTTCATATTCCGCACATTAATTGTTTGATATTAAGCTTGAATTGGTAATTTGTAAATTGGGGGTCTAAACGTTCAAGGTATTTTATACACTAATTGAATTTTCAATAAGGAAAACGTAAATCTATTCTAATCAAACATTATAAAGTATAAACAAGATCAAAACATTAAAGACAAGGGCAGAAATGAAAAGAAAATTTAGAACTTAATACCTCAAACAAGAAGCTTTGTAAGCTTGATTTTGACCGTTCTCCTTAGTCAAATCTGTTCACAATCAATAAAAAGTGATTAGTAAACTTCAAAACTCAAAGATTAAGGCCAGAAAAGGCCCTAATCAAATAATATTGACTTGAGTATGTTTTGTAAAAAACTCTCTCTTTGATTCACTATTTCTAGTGAATCTTAGGTTTTTCCTTAGGATTTTCTGTGTTTTTTGAAAATATACCATGTAAGGCTTTATATAGTTGAAAGATAAGGGTTTGGAATGGCCCCCAGGCGATGTGAGATTCGTTCCAAATCTCAGTATTTAATGTAGAAAACTTGCATTTCATAGTTTCTAAAAGCCTACCTACGTGCGCAGGTTCGTGCCTACGTACACAGTCTTTGAGGCTTCGTTTGCAAGCTGAGGATTTTCTTTGGCTTTATTTCCCAAAAATAGATTTATTTACTCATAACAAGTTATATCTTCCATTTTAACACCTCTCAAGTCAATTTGTAATTTGATTGGGCCCCAAACCAACCTTGGGTTTTAGAATTTTAGCATCATTGGGGAATGGGGGCCCGAGTCGTAAGGGGTACAAAATGCAGTGTCTACACCCACAATTATCAATAAAGCTAAATGGGTACCAACTTGAGAAGATCAGAAGAAATACAAGAAGTGGAAGCTAGTAGATGAATGACAAATGCCGAAAAGAGATATTCAATCAAATACAACACAAACCAAATGATCCTTCACATAAAATGAATTAAAAAGTTGGATTCTTTAAGAATCAAAATAACATTTACCAATATAAGTGTCGAGTTTTGAACTTAAGACTTGAGTTTATAAAAAATTCAAACATATACTAGAATGTAGAATCTTAAAGTATAAGTTATAGTTTGGACCCTTCTCTTTTTCAAATGTATTGTTGTTTAGGAATTTTGGATTTTTTTTTTCTTAATACTTTCTCATTGTCATAATATAAATTCAACCATGAGTTTGATGATTATGGTAAGAATTTTGAAATGTGGATTAAATTTTGTTCTTATGAATTTATTTCATAAAACCAAGTGGAAAATCCTATTAAAAGTCATAATTTATTAGTGTAATGGCTAATTTTAGGTTCATGTGTTGGATGAGTTTAATCTAAGTGATTTGAGCCTACAAAAAGATACTGGTTACTCATAGGTTCAAGCACATATACATT
Organism: Quercus parvula; assembly: GCA_030820535.1. Taxonomy (NCBI): domain Eukaryota; kingdom Viridiplantae; phylum Streptophyta; class Magnoliopsida; order Fagales; family Fagaceae; genus Quercus; species Quercus parvula. Next base: position 53,140,341 of record JAUAME010000003.1, read on the forward strand.
CATGAGAGAGAGAGAGATTACTAAATCTAAATGTTTCTTGACATGGCTATTGTAACATCGTGCTAAGCAATGTCCGAAAAGAAAACCACTGGATGTTTTTTCTTGCAGTTAGGCTGACACTTTTTAGCGGCATGATAATTTGAGTCAACTTCATGTAATTGTTTGTTGATGCAATTATCAAAAGCACGTACAACACAATTCAAATTCTTTCCCCTGTTTTCTTCTCTCACAAAAAGTAAATGGACCTTTAATGCAATCATGAAAATGGTTGTTCGGATCTAAATATTTAGGATTAAATGTTTAGGAACTAAATTTGATGTATGTTGGCAAACCAGGTACAAAAACATGTCTAGTATAAGATCTTAGAGTCTTTGAAGTATTATAATTGCTCAAGTTGATACAAGTCAAGATTCAAGAACATACAAGTTGCAGAAAAAGGAATTCAAAAATTGAAGAGCTCGACCGATCAAGAGAGACCTTCAACTGATCGAATTGCAATCTGTAGAATTTTAAAGAAGGCCCAATAGCCCGTGAAATGTTTAGGTGTGGGCACAAGTGCCCGCAACATGGTGTCATCCTTGCGGTTGGTAAGTATGTCTTGGCCTAGGGTGGACCATGGGGGAGGGTGTCAATGAAGTTGCCACCTAGTTTAGGTTTAAGAACCATAAATATAGCACCATTCGTGAAAGGACTAATCTTTTACCAAAGCACATGTCCGGAGTTTAGGTATGGAGATGAGAATGTGTTAAGCTTCTCCCACCCGACCAGTGGGTCGACTTCCATTCATTGTATTCCAAATCTTAATCTCATTGAAGGCAATTTTAATATGTTATTCTAACCCCCACACACACTATCACGCATCTAAGACATAACATGATATAATCATCCCAAACCTAATCATTCATCTATCATGGCATTTAAACACAAATTTCCAAGGGCAGAAACATCACATGGAAGAATCAAACAAACATGTTAAAGCATCTAGACATCAAGGGCATAGCATTTGATTAAGCATATAAAAAAACAGATTTGATTTGTTTATATAAGTCAAAATCAAATTTTTTAATCATTAAAACAGATCTGATTTTTAAAATAAAAAAACAAAGAAGAGGATTCATTCATAGATAAATTTGTGTGATTTAATTCTTGTTTTACATGCTCAACATATCATTCATCGCATGCATAAAAGGGTACATAGGTCACAAGAGTCTAGAAGACTAGACTCTATCTTGGTAGAATGGGTGCCTAATACCTTCCCATTTCGTAACCCAACCTCCAAATTTAGGTCTTTGGATAAGTAGATCTAAGCCTTGTCTTTCCTTTTATTTTGGGTAGAATGTAACTAGGACAAGAAGCCATGTATTTTTGGTAGATTGTAACTAGGACCCAAAGCCATGTAATTTTCAAATTTTCAATTATGTAATTTTTTATTCAATCAATGAAAGGATGCTATTCAGTCATGTTGTACTTCGTTTTTTTTAATTTTTTTTAATTTTTTTATTATATATATATATATATATATATATATATATATATATATATAAAATAAGTGGTGACTCCACACCTCTTACCCAAAAAGAAAGGTGCCTTAAAAAGCACTCAAAAATCTCTCTGTTTTTTGAGAGGCAATTTCCCGGTCTCTCACAGTAATGAATATATTTCAAAGAAATATTTCGAACTCACATATTTGAGTGTACTTAAGCATTTAATTGATGTGATATTGCCTACCAAAAATAAGATAATAATGTAATTTTAAGCTGTTGTCAAATAACTATTGGTTTTGCTGCACCAATTGTAGCGCACACTACCTCATATAAGTTTTATCATATACATTGTCATTTTTTTTAAAATGTTTAATATGATGATATGAACTCCTACAATCCAATATCACTCATCTATTACCAATATATTCTTTCCAAACCTTTAGAAAATGAGTAATTTTATCTAACATATTGTGATTATTAGTTCATCCATCAACACACGTAACTTGAAACTGATGGGACTCTTACAAGCCGACATGACTTTTGTGAAAACGTTCCTTAATGTAAAAATAATCTTGAAATCTTGTGACCCAAGCCCATTAGCAATTCTTAAATTGTAAGCTACTTAACTTAAACCGCTCATGCTTCTTAAAGGTTAATACTGCTAGACAGTACTTGCTAGGGATGAATAGACATGAAATTAAATTGTGTTTATTTCAAAGGTGTCAAACCATTCAATTATATATAAGACATGAGTATTAAAGCCTTAAAGATCATTATGAAATTAGCTTAAACATAAGAAATTTTTTAAGCAGAAGCAGATAGACATGAAATTCGTGAGAAAACTTTTGCTAAGGATGACAGTATTTGTTATCCTTATTCTCGTTGAAGTGAAAGCTACCGACATCCACTCTTCTGCTTTTCATCCTACTTTAGTTCTAATACCGCTTCATCATCCCTTAAAACTTGATCATGTTAATCACCATTGTTAAAGTTTAGACCCCTGTAAAACACAATATGTTTAACCTAATTTATTAGCCAAGTTGTTACTTAGGTTAATTATTCAGATCTAGGTTAAACATACATCACATGCAATCAACACAGTGGAAATTAAATGATACAGGATGTGATGACCCAAGAAAACTAATGAAACAATCCAGTTTCAAGGTATAAAACCTGGAGATGATTTAATCTAAACAATCCACAAGGCAACAATTCACTAGTAGAATGGAAGTTTTTACAATAGACTTAACCTTAAATCTACTGCTACCTCATGTAGTACTTACTCACGTGACCACACTCAGCTTTGAACCCACAAACTCTTCTATTATGAATCTGTTGCACACAAACACTCCTGTTTGTGACTCAAAGATTTAGATTATCAACTGTGGTTGATTTGATGCAGAAACTTTACTCCATCAAAACTAGCAATATCGATTTGATCTCCAGTAGGTGCTTGTTGAGTTAGAAGGTTACAAAACCTCACAGATCTCACATGAGTCACTCACAAGACTTGAAAAACTTGTATTAGGGTTTTGCTTTTACACCTAGCCATGTTGGACTCAAACCCTAATGTAGACACCACATTTTGTAACCCTTACCACTTAGGCCACGTTCCCCAATGACGTAAGAATTCTAAAGCCCAAGGTTGATTTAGGGCCTAATTAGATGAAAATTGACTTGAGAAAAGTACTTATGGAAAATATAACTTATTTTTGGGACCAAATAAACTATATTTGGAAAATAAAGACCACAGAAACCCTATGGCATGTGTACATGCTTCATGCATGCGTACGACGTTCATGTGTGTGCATGCTAAGGTTCTAGAAACTATGTAAGGCAAGTTTTTTGTATTTAAACTAGGTTTGGAATGAATGTCACATCGTCTGGGAGCCGCCCCAAACCCCTATTTTTTGACTATATAAAGCCATAAATGGTACATTTTCAAAGAGGACGAATTTTGGGGGGAAAACACATAAGGTTCACTAGAAAATAGTGAATCAAACAGGGAGTTTTTCACAAAACATCCTCAAGTTAAATTTTATTTAATTAGGGCCTTTTCTGGTCTTGATCTTTGAGTTTTGAAGTTTACTAACTCGTTTTGAATTGGTTGTGACTAGATTGACTGAGGGGAACGGTCAAAATCAAGCTCTATAGAGTTCTGGTGTTGAATTAAAGTTTTTAACTTTGGCTATTCGATTTTCTTTGTTTTTCTTTTGATTTTGTGTTTATATTTGTGTTTTATTTGCTTTGATATGTTTGTTTAGTTTAGATTTACTTTATGTTTGTGTTCTAAGCATGTTAGGTTGTTAGATTTTCTATTTTTTGAGTTTCTCTATTTCGAATTTTTGGGTTAGGGTTTCGAGTGTATGTGCATGCGCATGCTTCTTGCATGCGTACGCATACTCGAAGTATGCGTATGCATATAGATGGGATATGCATGCATGCCCTATGTATGCGTAGGCACACTCTTGCCTAGAAACCCTAATTCAATCCTGTTTGCTTTTCCCTTATCTTATTTATATGTTCTAGCCTTTGTTTAACCTGTTTTATCTATCATTGAGTCTCTGTTCCTTTGCTTTGTTTTGTTTTGTTTATTTTTCCTCTTTTATGTCCATTAGGGTCTTGACTTGTTTAAATACCATGAACATGCATATGAATACGAACATGCATTGATGCATAGGTGCTGTGATGCAGTGAGGTAAGCAAGGTAAGCCATGCATTATCACATGAACATGCATTTGGTTGATGAGTATGATATGGATGATGAACATGTGTAAAAAAATGATTTTTGGAGAGAAAATTCAGATATGTTTTGGTGATGAAAAGAAATTGATTTTGGTTTGTAAAAAAAATCAGATTTGTTTTTAAGAATCTAAAAAAAATGGTTTTAACTTTGTAAAAGATCAGATCCGTTTTGTGATAAAGAATATGGTTTTTAATAACAGAAAAATCAGATTTGTTTTTTATATGTTCAAAAAAATATGGAAAAGATTTTTTTGAAGAGAATTTCACTCATAACATAAATTTATGCTACATGAATTAAACAAAACAAACAACCATAAACACAATCATGCATAATCTTTTTCTTTGTTTCAAAATCTGGATATGTTTAAAAAATTAGATTTATATCTAAGAAAGATACTGTGGGGACTAGGTGTCCAAGGAAGATTAGGAATCCCACCTAGGCCCACACCAAGCGGATTTGTCCTCTTTGGGGAGCCAAGCCCACAAGGTTTTGTTACGAAGTGACGGGATTGTCCCACATCACCTAAATAACCCTCCCACTCATGCTTTATCCAATCATCCCTTTTACTCCTATGCAAGCAATCATATTTTAGACACTAATTATCAACCAATCACGGAATTATTTAATTAATTTTAATTGTTTAACCAATTAGAATTAATTTAAGTTAATCGTGTGTGGTGGACTTTATCTAGACATAATGCATGCTGACCATGCAATATCTTTCGATCCGATGGTCCGATTTGGAAACCGAACACGTTGTTGCAATCGTTAGAATCTCAAGATCATTTTTATGATATGCAATGAACAAATTGATGCATGTAATTCCAGAACAAATTGATGCATGTAATTCAATCATGATTTTTTGTGGTACATGAATGATCATTCCAGTCATTTTCCTTAATTAAATCATGGGTGCAAAATCGAGTGTCTACAATTATATGTATTTTCCTCCTATAAGAGATTAAAACTAGTAATCTAATCAAGCAGACATGCAACCAAGAGAATCCAAGAGTCAAGATCAATGGGGGCATTTTTTTTTATGTATTAAATAAGTCAAAAAAGTGTGAGAATAAATTAGGTTCAATTACATGTAATAGCGTGGTAGCACAAACAAATCACCAATTATGCTAAATGCAGTGGAAAATAAATTTTTTTACGGTTTTTTTATGAATAGGAAAAACCACCGAGGCAAAACCCACCAGATGATTTTAAGGTCACCACTCCCAAGAATCCACTATTATCAATTACAAGCGGTTACAAATATAAGAATCTTACCAAACCCTTTGGCCTATCCCGAAATACCAACCTACAGTTGAACCCTTATCCCAATATCCAATTGGACTTGTATTGTAGCGGTAATCTTTTTGTTCAATGCATGAAAAGAAATGCAGAACCTAGAGTTAGGTTCTGTAGGAGGAGGCTAGGGTTTTAAAAAGAAAACCTTATGAAGCTCTCTAGAGTTAGGTTTTTCTTTTTCCACCTCCTTGTTTAAATAGGAGCTCCTCCTATTCCAAATAGGTATACACTGTTAGGACAAATATGATTCACTTGTTAAGAACATATGTCATTATTTTATGTAATTGGCTAATCCTTTGACAAAACACGATTTACTTGTATTTAGGTAGATCTAAGATGTGTTTAATACTCTAAGAAACTTTGTTTCAAGATCAAGTGTTGAAGCCATGCAAGTCTGTCCAAGAAACAAGCTGAAAAGTGCCTGTCATTAAAGCTCGACAGCTAAGCTATCTATTGAGCTTAAAGAGCTGTTCAACCTCGAGGCTTGACAGCAGCTCGACAGATAGGGTATCTGTCGAGGTTTATGAAAAACATATTTTCAGTTCTGTTTTGACTCTAATCCATGTTTATGTGTTTTGGCTTTCTTTTCTCACAACCCTAGACATATAAAAGGATTATTTTAAGGGCCATCAAAGTGTTCACAAGTTGCACAAGTGTTGAGCAAAAGTTTGTTCAAGCAAATTGTGACTGGAGACACAGTTTTGCCCTAGTTCATCGTTCTTGTGAAGAAGTTGTTGTGTTTGTGCACCATAGGGTTTTGTGACCAAGCATCTTCTTGATCTTCATCATTGGGATGAATTGAAGAACTTTTCAGCCAACAACCTTCTTTAGTTGGTGATTGAAGTCGCGTACTGGGATTCGCGCAATTGGTTAGTCACATACTGAGAGCCGTGCATCAAAAGGAGAAATTGTCACTAGAGAACAAGTCCAATTGGGTATTGGGGTAAGTGTTCAACTGTAGGTTGGTATAAGGTACTGGGATTCCTTTACTTGTAACCGCTTGTTGTGATAATAGTGGAATTTCGGGAGTGGTGACCTTAAAATCACCCGGTGTGGTTTTTGCCGTGTAGGTTTTCCCCATTCATAAACAAATCACCGTGTTATTTATTTTTTACTGCATACTTAGTTTAATTGGTGATTTGTTTGTGCTACCACGTGTTTGCTTGTTAATTTGATTAATTAATAAACTTGGCTAATTAATCAATTAATTCATCACAATGGGTCAATTCATTTTTGGCCTATCATACACAAACCTTGGGCTTTCCTAGTCGAATAAGGACTATACAAACCCATAAACAAATAGCCTTTTAGAACAAAAATGTTGCTGGTTGTAGTTTGAATCCCATAAGCTTGATAGATCGAGACATGTGTCAAGCTTTAATGAATCTCGATAGATCGAGCTTCTGTCGAGGAGGTATTAAGACCTGTAGATTGCACTTTGCTTGAGTAGTTCTTGAGTAATCTTCATGTCTTTAATGTAACCACTTGTAATAATCATCTTGAACCTAAGTGCGTTTTATCAAAGGAAATGCCAATTACATAAAAATACGTCCCTTCCAAAAGGAAAGAAATTTTTCCAAGTCAATATTAGAAAATTCCTGATATGGAAACATCATGTGTTATCAGTATTTTTACCATGACTTTTTGCATAGATGTCCAATTGAACTGATTCTTGTGGTCACGGAAAGAAGACTCAAATATCTACAAGTTTTTACTTTACCACAAATTTGGGAAAAAAATATTTTTGGAAGTTAAACGTGGGCTAGAAGTTGACTAGAAAAAAAAACTCCAAAAATAAAAGGATTCACATCCTAAATTTGAGGGATTTTCTCTTTTTCATTTGGAGGAGGTTGAAGTTATAGAGGAGGAAAAACCCTAGAACATTTTTCACCACCTATTTATTCTTAAACATCACCAATGAATTATTGGGCCTTTATAAATATTTTTACCCTGTTATCAAGCTAGCCCACAACTATTCTCCTTGATTGGGCAGCAAATATAAAATATTATGAAAAACCCAATATTTTGCGAGGCCTATAGTTTTGACCCATAGCAAAATTATTTTATTAAAAGGGTTCAAATCCCATGATCAAATACCATGATACAAGTCCATAGCAAATTATCTGTAAAAAATAATAATAATAATAAAATAAAAAAAACCCAATTCTCATTGGCAATATTGAAAACCCAATTCACATTTACACTATTAAAAGTCCAAGTTAGCTACTTGGCAATATTTAGTAAAATACCCAAGGTTTTAAATACTTGGAAAATACCATATGTTAAACTCAATGATGAAATTATATAAATTCCCAAAACCAAAACCACAACCATAATCATTTTAAATCTTGTTACATACCTATCGGATTTATCTTAAGAACCTATGGCTACTTATCTACTTTCAAAACTCATGGGAAGTTATTATTATTTTTCTTAAACTCATGAGATTCATATGAAAAACTCATGGTCACTATTTACCTTACGTTCATGATGCTATGGTAGATTATTCATCTTACAAGCTCATCATTTAATTCATGTCATCATTATTGGGTCTTATTTAGAACCCATAAACACTACCTATATTATTCTCAAAAAATCATGGAAGTCATTATATAAAAATAGTAAATATTATTTACGAAGCATATTGGAATAATTAAGCTTATGTCACATACTATTATTTTAAAATCTTACAAATCATTACCCAAGAACCCATTAAAAATATCCATTAAAACCCAAAATATATTGAATATTTACTAACAATGAAAGCCTTTGATGATTAAAAACCCATGGCAACATGTGTCAATATTGTACATTTTGTAGGACCCAAGAAGTAACAAAAAGGAAACAAACCCAAGTGAAGAGGTGCACAAAAAGGGCCCAAGGCAAGTTGTCTCATGGGAAGTACGTCTCGGCTGAGGGGACCAAGTGGATGGGTGGTGTATGTTACACCAGCTAAGGCATGTGAGAGTGTTGGCGTGGATGGATCCAGACCATACTCGTGGAGCAACTGAAGGAGGGGATCTTTAGCCCGTGCCAGCGGTGTGACCATCTTGGGGAAGAGTGAGATTTGCACCTAACATGGACACTCAACACTTACAAAAAAGGGAGATAGCAACCTCCTATGGTCAGATGCTATAAAACACCACTATTGGAGACGTGTGTATCACTCCTAGCATCCCTGATGTCCCTTTCCTTGTCCAAGGTTTGCTCATTACATAGTAGTAGAGCCGCCCTTAGTTCCACTACCCTGACATTGGCATGCTTTCTCTTTACTCCAACCATTACATAGTACAATAGTTGTATTAAGATTCAAAAGGAGGAATCATGGTTTAACACTTGTCCTCATGTACGTGGTAACATTCCTCAGACTATGAGAGGAACATGTTGTTGAACCATTAGGGCAATAACCTAGAGAAACTAAGAGAAAAGCTAGAAAGTTTAGGTAGGAAAGTGAGGTAGAAAGAAAAGGCATTATTTGGGAAAGAACACCACCATTGTACAAAGACCTTCATTTCCTTTACATAATAGAAAACTGAAAAGAGTAAGGGACATTCCCCATGCTCACCTATGGTTTTTCATCCATTCTAAAGGGTTTTCCATGTATTTCCCATGTCTTCTTTACTTTTCATGTTATGCTTTCTTTTTCTCTTGACATTAAAGTGTTAAACCTTTCATTTTTAGTGTTTTTAGGCTTTTTCACTTAAATGTTCTATTAGATTCATCACCCACTCTCTTACACAGTTTGATAATCTAACTTGCACGTACAGGTGGATAATGGAGTTAGCACCTAGATTAGGTCTAGGAATCGTGTGTATAGCGCCCTTATGTGAAGGACTACTCTTACCAGAGCACGTGTCTAGGAACCATATGCATGAAGTATGCGGACACATACCTGCCTAGAAACATAGTTCTTCGAGTAGCAATAAATCAGCAATTTAAACACAACCTAGCATGCTTCTAATATGAAAGCTATAAAACCTAACCTAAAGCAGAGATATTGAAGCAGCAAACAAAGCAATAAACAAAAAATATGAAAGAGACTAGTTAGACCCTTACCTTAAAACACAAGAACTCCTTTGTGCTTTAATTTGACCATTCCCTTCAATCAATCTAATTAAGACAAAACCAGAAGGTTAGCAAGATAATAACTTGAAGGTCAAAACCTGAATAGGTCCCAACCAAGTAAACTTCAACTTGAAGATATTTTAAAATAAAAACTCCCTCATTAATTCACTATTTTATAGTGAATTCGATTTGTTTTGGGAAAGAGCATTTGGGGCTTTTTATGTTGATCATAGAGGGGTATAGGGTGGCACCTAGCCAATGTGGGATTAGCTCTATATGAATTTTACATAAAAAACTTTCCATACAGATATTCTAAAACCCTACATGTGTGTGCATACTTGAAGTATACGTACACATGCTTACAACATGTGTGCGCATACTTAGGGTTCCGGCAAGTTTTTCTTTCACAAAAACATCCTTAAAGTTAAAAATTTACAAGATTGGACCCTAAACTAACCTTGGGCCTTTGAATGATGCCATCATTAGGGAGTGAGGGCTCAAGTTGTAAGGAGTATAAAATGAGGTGTCTACACAAGTGACTAAGCCAATTGGACAGCTTCTCTCTTGTCAATCTCGGACCAAGGTTCAGCTAAAGGGCTCCTCAGGAAGTAACCAAATCTCTAAACTAAACTAAGGGTTGGCAACTAAATTTTAATGGGTAATGGAACTCCATCATCTTCTCCAAGTTTTATTTCCAGCAAAAGGAGGTCATAACCAAGTTACTCAAACTTCAACAAATAGCCCTTCAAATGCCAAAAATGTTCTAGAATTGGTTCACGCACCAAGCCATGAATCCTAAAAGAGAAAAATTTGCTAAAATGTGGTTTGGGAATGAAGAGATCTCCAGTGAAACCCTCTGAATTTGGCTTGAAATTTGACACTTGGCCTGAGGTGATGGATCCTACTATTTGGGGTTCAAATCTCAGTTGCAGCAACCAAGATTCTAACCCTAATACCTGCCTTAATCCCATTGGTTGAAGCCAATTCCAAGTATCTTAGCATTTAATGCAAGGTTAGCCAAATATTCACCTCCATCTAATGTACCCAAAAGAGTAAGACATCCCAAAAAAAAATCCACCATTTTTAACCAAATCCTAGGATGAATAGTCTGGCACCCTTCTTGCTGATCAACCCTATGTTTTTGGACTCTTGCTAACCACCCCCTAAACTCCAACCTATAAATAACCTCTCTTAGTCCATAAAAATCCACATTCACCTACCTACAAACATTCTTTCCCTTTTCAATAAATCCCAGCTCCATAAGTGTTTTTTAATTGGTCATAAGTGTTAGGACATATGTGATTCAATGTTAGGAACATATGTCAATTTTGAATTGGCTAATCCTTTGACAAAATGCACTTTACTTATAATTGGGTAGATCTAGGATGTGTTTAATGTTTCAAGGAACAAGGTTTCAAGATCAAGTGTTAAAGCCATGCAAGTCTGTCCAAGAAACAAGTGAAGAAGTGCTGGATTTTAAAGCTTGATAGCTAGTATCTATCGAGGTTTAAAAAGCTGCTGAAGCACGATGTTCGACAGCTAGCTCGACAAATAAGCTATCTATCGAGGTTTATGAAAATCAGTTTTTTAGAGCTGATTTCAATCCAATCCGTGAATAGATATTTGAGTTTCCTTTTCTCAAAACCCTAAACATATATAAGGATTGTTTTGAGGGCCGTCACAGTTGATGCAACTCAATGCAAAAGTTTTTCATAAGCATATTGTGAACCGGAGACATATGCCCTAGTTCATCTTCCTATTCAAGAAGCTGCTGTGTTTGTACACCGTAGGGTTTTGTAACCAAGAAGCTTTGTGATCTTCATTGTGTGATGAACTGAAGAACTTTGCAGCCAATATTGTTCTCAAGTTGGTGAGTAAGTCGTGTACTGGGATTCGTGCATCGAATTGGTTAGTCACGTACTGGGATCCGTGCAATAAAATGAGAGATTGTCACTACAGAACAAGTCCAATTAGGTATTGGGGTAAGGGTTCAACTGTAGGTTGGTATAAGGTACTGGGATTCCTTTACTTGTAACCACTTGTTATGATAATAGTGAATTCTCGGGAGTGGTGACCTTAAAATCACCCGGTTGGGTTTTTGCTGTGTAGGTTTTCTCCATTCGTAAACAAATCACCGTGTCAATTTAATTTCCGCTGCATTTAGTTATTTGGTGATTTGTTTGTACTACTATGCTTGTTGCATGCAAATTGAATTAATTAATTAACTTGGCTAATTAATTGGTTAATTCATCACAATGAGTTAATACATTCTTGGCCTATCAATAAGTAACTCTCCCTTACCAATGACTTAATGCAGCTAAGCCTTCCCATTATTTCCCCTCCATACCATCACAAACTTGCTCACCCATTCACTTAAAAATAGCTTTCATCATCCCCCATACATTCCTCATATACAACCATAAGAATATTGGTCGAATATCTACTGCACTGAGCTGGATTCTCTCTCTCTCTCCCTTCATTTCATACCAAATTGCCAATTTTCCTTACCATGGAACCTCTAGTATTTACTTTTTGATTTTCCATTAAAGGATATAATGTGTTTGTAACAATGGAGTTTTTTCCTCATATTAATGTAGTAGTAGCAAAAAGTACCCAAGACCCTTTTGATCAAGGAACACAAGGATTTTATGATGTGAACACTTGAATTTGTTCAATAATTGATTGCTGGGCCATCGGTTTAATTTTACTCTATCGTTGGAGAATTTTATTTTCTTGCATTGTTGTAACTGAGCTACTTTTACATTAATTAATCATCATAAAACGTTTCTTTGGGCCTTAATGTTGTTCTTGTTGAGGTGCATCCTTCATTAATTAATCATCATAAAGGAAAGGTATCAACATGAGTGCCAGAAGAAGAGGGAAAGGAAGAATCAGGACATGGATCAACAGGAGCAGTATTGACAGTGAACCATTGAGCATCAGTCACATCAGAAGAAAAGGGAATATAAGCACGTGTAAGATTAGGATTAACAGCAAAGGGAAGACACTTTAATTGAACAAAGCATAGCAAGTAGTATAGACTTTATTGGTAGTAGGATCCAAACACAAATATCCTTTGGACAAAGGAGGATAGCCTAGGAACACACACTTCACTGACCTAGGTTGAAGTTTGTGCTTATTATATGGTTTGACATAGGGATAGCAGGCACAACCAAAGGTCTTAAGGGCTGAAAGAGTAGGGGAAACAGAATTGACCTTTTCCCAAGGTGAAATAAAGTCCAGAACAGAAGTGGGAAGCCTATTAAGAAGAAATGAGGCTGTGGAAAAAAGCATAAGGCCAGAAATTCAATGGCAAATGAGACTGATATAGTAAAGCTAGACCAATTTCCAAAATGTGTGTGAAAGACTAGGAAATTGCCTCCTAAAAAAAAAGATATTTTTGGAATGCTTTTTGGGGCACCTCTCTTTTTGGGTAAGTGGTGTGGAGTTGCCACTTAATTTTATATATATATATATATAAATAAAAATAAAAAAATAAAAACAAGATTGAAATGTTCTCTTCATTGATTAAATAATAATAAAAATTACATAATTGAAAATTTGAAAAATTACATAGCTTTGGATCCTAGTTACAAACTACCAAATAATTACATGACTTTTTGTCCTAGTTACATTCTACCCAAAATAAAATAAAGACAAGGCTAGATCTACTTATCCAAAGACCTAAATCCGGAGGCTAGGTTACAGAATGAGAATGTATTAGACACCCATTCCGCCTAGACAAAGTTTGGTCTTCTAAACTCTTATGACTTATGTACCTTTTATGCATGTCATGAATGATATGTTGAACATGTGAATCAAAAATTAAATCACACTAATTTATTTATGAATGAAGTCTCTTCTTTTGAAAAGATTCAGATTTGTTTTGGTTGGTAAAAAAAAATTGATTTTGATTTGTCAAAATACCAAATCTGTTTTGTAGTATGAAGAAAAAAGTGGTTTTTAGAGATAAAAATTCAAATTTGTGTTTATTACATAAAATATGTCTTTTGATTTGAAAAGTATCAGACCTGTTTTTTAAGAACTAAAAAAAACTTTTTTTTTTTTTTTTTTTTTTTTTTGTAAGAGATCAAATCTGTTTTATGGTGATAAAAAAAAGATTGTTTTTTGATAATAGAAAAATCAAATATGTTTTTATGTTGTAAAAGAATGAAAAAGATTTTTTAAGAAGAGAGTTTCACTCATAATTTAAATTTATGCAACATGAATTAAATAAAACAAACCCAAACACAATCATGTTTAATCTTTTCCTTTATTTCAAAATCTACATATGTTAAAGAAAAATCAGATCTGTATCTAAGAAAGATACAAATAAGTTTTTAACTTAAAAAAATTCAGATCTACATCTAATAAAGATACAAATCCGTTTTTATTTTAAGAAAAATAATTGTTCACATGTAGATTATTGACATTTAAGAAAGGGGTTTTAACAATTACATTAAAAAAAAAATCATGCTTTAAACAAAACAATGATGAACCATTCATGTTATGGATAAAAACATTCATTAACATAAAAAGAAGTATAAAAAAGATAGGGTGATTGAAAACAACCTCTTGCTTGAGCACTCCTTGTTCTTGAGAGGATGTTTTAGGATGTCTTAGGGTTCAAAGAAAATTATTCAGTTATCTTTGAAACCTAAAAACCTTAATTTTTGCAGAAAATCTCAGAGAGGATCAGCAAATATCAGCAATTTGAGAGCCTCAAAATGCATGCCTCTTAGAGCGTAGAAAAAATGTCCTAAATTATGAGACCTAGCCTCTATTTATAGGGGTTGGAAAACTCTAAAAAATAGCCCCGAAGTGTAGAATGCGAATCAGGACTCATCCTTCTACGAAAAGATCGAGAAAGGTGTGCCTTATCGTCACTTGATGGCCGTTGGGCCAAAGCCCAAAAGGAGGAAATTTGGCCCCTTTAAAGTGCCGTTTGGCACTCCAAAAGTACCGAATGGTGCTCTTGGATGCTGAACACACTTCCGTGCCTGGTTGCATTTTGGACTCTTTTTCTAGGGTTTTTTTATTCAATCCTCGCACCTAGATGTGTTTTCATCCTTAGTCTATGATAAAGTTCAAATTATCCACAATTTTATTGTTATCCAATCATCCCTTTTATTCATATGCATGCATCCCTATTTTAAACACTAATTATCAACCAATCACAAAATTATTTAATTAATTTTAATTGTTTAACTAATAAAAATTAATTTAAATTAATCATATGTGGTCGACTCTACCTAGACACAATGCATGCTGACCATGCAAACTTGATTATGCAATATTTTTCGATCCGATAGTCTGATTTGGAAACCAAACATACCATCACAACCGTTAGAATCTCAAGATCATTTTTGTGATATGTAATGAATGAGTTAATGCATGTAATGCAAACTAAATTGATGTATGTAATGCAAGAACAAATTGATACATGTAATGCAATCATGATTTTTTGGGTACATGAATGATCATTCAAGTCATTCCCCTTGATTAAATCATGGGTGCAAAATCGAGTGTCTACAGAATGCCCCTCATTAACAGAGCTTGGAAAGCGAATGTTAATGTAAAACAAAGACACTGATTTTAGCGACCATGATTTAATTGAGGTTGAATTTTCAAAAATTACCTAGCCATCGAACCTAAAACTTTGGAACATAGAACTAGTGCCTTATCTTTTGACAAAAAATGAAAATACTTGACTTAACTAGTAGTTGATGACTCTGGAAATGATTCTTGATAATTGATGTGACCAAGAGGCTTTTCAATCTTGATCTTAAATATGAAGTTGTCTGCGATCAAAAGGCTTCTCTACCTCGATTTGGACTTGTCTGTGACCTAAGGGCTTCTCTACCTCGATCTGGATTTGTTTGCGACCTAAGGATTTCTCTACCTCAATCTGGATTTTTTGAAATGTCGATCAAAGGTCTTCTCTACTTCAATCTGGAGTTGTTAGAGTGTCGATCAAAGGTTTTCTCTACCTCAATCTGGACTTGTTGAAATGTCGATCAAAGGTCTTCTCTACTTCAATCTGGAGTTGTTGGAGTGTCAATCAAAAGTCTTCTCTACCTCAATCTGGAGTTTTTGAAATGTCGATCAAAGGTCTTCTCTACCTAAATCTGGGGTTGTTGAAATGCCGATTGAAGGTCTTCTCTACTTCAATCTAGAGTTGTTGGAGTGTCGATCAAAGTTCTTCTCTACTTCAATCTGGAGTTGTTGGATTGTCGATCAAAGGTCTTCTCTACCTCAATCTGGACTTGTTGGATTGTCGATCAAAGGTCTTCTCTACCTCAATCTAGACTTGTTGAAATGTCGATCAAAGGTTTTCTCTACTTCGATCTGAAGTTGTTGGACTGTCAATCAAAGGTCTTCTCTACCTCAATCTGGACTTGTTGGAATGTCGATCAAAGTCTTCTCTACTTTGATCTAGAGTTGTGCCTGCAAAAAATCTTTAAATTATGGGAGCATTACGATCCTACTGTTTTGTGTGATTTTCATTGGTTCCTCCTTGATTTAAACTTTATCAAGAAAAGTTCGATTGATAAAAGATTTTATTTTTGAGAAACATTTGATTTTCTTGAAACTTGGAAGTTTTGAAATTGACATTTAAAATTTTGAGATTTTGAAACTTTGAGATTTTGATTTTAAATTTGGAACTTGAAATCTGAAATTTTGAAATTTAGGATTTCGAAAATTAAGGATTGAAATTTTGATCATGAAATCTAGGGTTTGAATTTCTTTCTTGAAAATTGAAGGTTTGGATTTAAAAATTGGGCATTGAAAATGTGGAATTGAAAATTTGCGAATGAAAATTTTGAATTGAAAATTTGAGGTTTAAAAAAAAAATTGAAAACTTTGAATTTGAATTTTTATCCTTTTTGGGGGGGGGGGGGGGGGGGTTGACTAAGTCAACTCAGTTTAACTAAGTTGACTCTGCTCTTGGCTGAGTTTAAGTGTGGGGTCGAAATTTTGGTCCCTTACTTCTTTGTTTCTCCCTTTTTTCCTTTTTTGCTTCATCTTCGTCAACTATTCTTCCTTGATTAACACTATTCATCTTCTTCTTCCCCTTGATTTTTCTTCTTCATTTCACCATTTCTTCTCATAAAAAACACTTTTCTAAGCTTTTTAACTTTCCCTCATCAATCTCCATCAATATTTCTTTAGATCCTTGTGTTTTTGAGCATTTTCACCACACACCCATTTTTCTTTTGCATCAAGATGGCTTCTTCCTCCAAATGATCCTCTTTTCTTACTTTTCATGGTAAGAAATATAATCCCATATTTGATTGGCATGATGAGGATGAGCTTCTTCAAGACCCTAGGACCCATGCTCCATATTGTCATGTAGACACCAAGTTGAGTTTTTCTTTGGCTTCTTCGCTTGGAACAATATTGTTTCATGTTCCATTGAAAGTTTCATGGTGAGATATTGCCATTTGGTTGTTACAATTTGGGGGCATTGTGTGATTAGTTGGTTTTGGGGTATTCTTGGAGCCTTTTTTTTTTTTTTTTTTGGGATCATGGTGCAATTTGGACAATGTTGGTAGCTCATGGAATTTTGACAATGTGGGTAAATTGTGATGTTGTTGGATGAACTTTGGTTTAGATTTTGGGAGTATTGGCATTGTGAAAATTTTGTGATAGGCTTAGATGAATATGTTCATGATGCATGTGGGAAAAGTTTGTTAGCATGTGTAAACTTTTTCTTATGGTCATGGCAAAATTTTGTAGGTAAATTTGTGGGTATGAAAACTTTTTGGACATGGAAAAAAATCTTATGGGTATGAAATTTTGACTTATGGAAAAATTTTGTTGGGTTTATGATGTTGACTCTTGGAAAATTTGTGTGGTTATGATTTTGGCTATGTGAGATTTTATTTGTGCATGGGCATGAACTTGTGGGAGATTTTTATGGCTATCTTAGACATGTAGGAATTTTTTGTGCATGGTTATGGAAAAATTTGGTAGTTGTGTATGGATGTGTGGAAGATTCTGATTGTGGCGAAATTTTGGTGGGGCATTGATTTTTGATAATTTTTTGGTCATATGGGTTTTGACTGTGGGATTTTTTTGACATGTGAGTTCAGTCATGGAAAATTTTTGGACATGTGATTTTGCGTCATGGAAATTTTTTGTCATGTGAGTTTTTTGTTGGCATGGGAAATGATGAGCTAAACTTTTGTGTTACAGAGCTTTAAGAGTCGAGTCAGTCTCCAAATGTTGAAAAATGCATGGGCATCATTATCTCCTAGCATTAAAAACATCATTAATGAAGCAAGCTTTGGCACTTTCTTTGAAGCTCTGTTAAATCAAGAGACACATGAATAGAAAGATCTTCATTTACTTTTTTCCTTGGCAGGGTGCTTCTGGGACACTACCTGCACCTTCCATTTTCCAGGCATTAGGGAGGTAATATTGACACCTTATGACTTCTCTGTTATCACCAGTCTGAGGTTAGGTGGTGAAAGAATTCTTGTCAATGATTCCCTTACTTCAACTGAACTCAAGAAACTTCTAGGTGTAGTGCCTTCTAGAATGAGGAGTAACAATATCCCTTTGTCTTGGCTATGTGAAAGTATTCCCCATTGTAAGACTGTGGTAAAGGGTGCTCGTATGTTCATGCTTCTTTTCAATTGGACATTTTTGTGTCTGGATTTAGGTAGTACTGTGAATCTATGCTACTTGGGGAGCTTGAGAAAAATTGAACAAATCTGAAATTATGACTAGGGTGGCATGGCCTATGCTACTCTGATGTATTTCATGACCCAACTCTCTAAGCAAACCCTTTCAAGTTTGGGTGGGCTCCATTTGTATGGCAGGTGAGGTTTGGGATTTTTTGGCTATGTGTAGGTTTTGGAAAATTATTTTGGCTATGTATGAGTTTTTGAAAGTTATTTTGGCTATGTGGTAATGGTGTTTTGAATTTTTCAAGTCTGGATGTATGAGTACTTTGGAGTTAGTCCTAAAATTCGAGAAGAAGTTGCTAGCATTTTTCCTAGATTTCTCTGTTGGTTGCCTAAACATTGTTTGTCTACACCTTCCAGGTGTTCTTTGGAAATTTGGCGCTTGGTGATTGATAATTTGACTGCTGATGATGTGAGTTCTTCCTCCTCTTTCTTTTTGGAATCTTTGGCACTCGACTATGGTTTAGTCTTCTCTCATTCTGAGTTCCTTTATGACTTTTTAGATGGATTTAAATCTTTGGGCTGGATGTGAAAGGTTTGTAGAGTGTGAGAGGGCTCTAGGATTGAATGGCTGCCTAGTGTTGTTTGAGTGTGAGCATGGAAGGTATTGGTATCTTGGTGACCGAGTGTTGCCCCAAGTTGAACATGAGTATCCTCCTACCACAATTCCAACTCCTCCTTGTCACACTGTTCGATTCGCTGACTTTCTGGTCGATGAAGAGATTGCTCAGGCTCGTAACAACTATATTGTTGTAGGAGTAGAAGGGAATTATTTTGAATTCCTCCGACTTCATTTGCAAGATTGCTTGGTTGGTAGAATGGTACTTTTCTTCCCTTCTAAAGTCAAATTTTTGATCTTGCAAATTTGTTTATATATTTTTGCTTGGTAACAATAATTGCATGTTGTATTTTCAGCCTCCTTCTTTTGAAAGAGAGAAAAGGGGAGAGTAAGAGGAAGAGATTCCCTCTCCTCACCATGTTGGTGGCTCTTCTAGTTCCTTCACGGAGACTTATCCCCATTTTCCGGCATGGCAGTATGATGTGATGAATCCTGATGGAACGTATTCCATGCCTTTGAATAGGCCAGCGCATGTACCAAATGTTCCTTGGCCCGATCCAGTATGTTCTTGAATTTTCAGTTCTTTGTCCTTATTTCTTCTTTGTTTGATGAATGGCTCTTAACCTGGTAGAGTTGTGCTTTAGGTTGATGTGGATCTAGTGGAAGAAAGCATGCAGATGATTGGAGGCTTACAATCATTGGCTCACACTCAATCCTCCCAATACTTGCTCAATGATTCGAACTGGGTATGCCATGTTTCTTTCTGAGTATCTCTTGCTTGAACTGTGCTTGATGGTAGAATTACACATAATTTTGCTAACTTTTCAAACACATAGAATGGAAACTGTTGATGCTACCAGAAGAACTTTAGAGGAATGGATCAAGAGCCTTGAACTTGAAAATCGTTAGTACGACTCTCGCTTCTTCGCAAGTCAAGAAGGAAATACTAAAGGTGGCTCCTCTAGAGGTGGATCAAGGAGATCCTAACGTAGGCGAACTTGGAGTCCTAATGATGTATGACTTGTATATTTCATTTTTCTTGCAAAAGAAAAGGAAGTGTTCCTTAGTCAATCTTATATTACTTTCCATGTTCAGCTCTTTTTCGTTGGAATCACCTTGGATCATGTAGAAACTTTGAATAAGACAAGTTTAGAATTCACTTGATGAGATCTTGTAGTACTAATTTAAATTTATCTTGATTGGCTCTAATGGAATCTACACTTACTTGAATGAGGCGAAGCCGAATGCCCCTAGTTTAAAATGAAAGCATGATTTTTGGAAATCTGGGTTATGATGATTTTTTTTTGAAAATGAATGAGCCATGGGGCAAATGCCCCTAGTTTGGAACATGAATTCATGAGTCTTGAAAAAAAGTTAATTTGACCAATTTTTGAAAACAATGATGCAAGGGATGATTTTTTTGAAGACAAGTGAGTTAGACACGTCAGAATGCCTTAGTTTGACCCAAAAAAAAAATCTTTTTAAATGTTAAACAATTCTAAAAAAAATGTTTGAGAATGCAAAATTGCATGGATGTTCGATAGAGGGGCTGCGTGCCACTTGGCACATGAAGAGTGCCATTCGACACTTTTGGAGTGTCGTTTAGCACTTTTAGAGTGCTGAATGGCACTAGGCCACGTCACGACACTCACGCCATGGTGGGCCAACTCTTTACAACTTTCCAATGCATGTTTCTCATATTCACATTTTATGAAAAACATTTACTTTGTTTGTGATCATGAAACACTCTCCTTAGCTACAAACTCTCTGAAACCTATTTCAAACCTGATTAGGAATTGATGTAGCTTATATAAATGAATTATCCTGTGACAATTCTCTGCATAAAGGTTAGCAAAACACAATAATCACAAGCAAAAGTCATTGATGGCTAGCAATCATAATTTTTCTCATTCAACAATTCATGATATCAACAGATGGGTTTGTAGCTTTGATTTCAGTACCAAAACCAATTTTACAGTCTACAAACTAAAGGGAATCAAGGCTTTGAGGAATGTCAAAATCAAGTGGGACTTCCTTTGTGCAGTTGTGAAATTCTGGGATCCCGAAGACCATGTATTTCGATTTAACATTGCTAAACTCTGTCCGACAATTGAAGAATTTTTTGCTATCTTGTGCTATGATTCAAGCAAAAAATCTGTAGCTGTTTCTTATGACCCTAGGCATAAGGAATTTTTGTTTGATGCTCTCGGTCTTCCTACTTCCATTACTGATAGTATGATTGAAGGTCACATGGTGAATCTTCGTGCAATTATCTCTCGGCTAATTGACAAATGCACCTATGGAGTGACCGACAATATGCAGAAAAACTTCGGTTTGGCTTTATGCATGATGGGAAAACTTTTGCTTTTCTCTGGAAGACGTAGTTTTGTGGATGCTTGAGCCATAAGTGTTGTGAATCAAATCAGGGATGGTGATAATCCTGTTTCTTTGATCTTGGAGAAAGTCTTCTAAGACTGGACACTGTATTTCATGGTGGAGAAACTCAAAACTTTTTAGGTAGTCCTTTGACTTTGCAGATATGGCTGATGGAACGACTAGACATGATTGCTAAGCCTACAACCGGCAATTATGGGCCTAGCAGTTTTCTTAGCAGGGCTGTAATCAAAACTGAGTGCCAAACTGTGAGTGACTAGGTGAAATTCTTAGACAAGAAATCCAGTTTCTCAATTCAATGGGATTGTTATTGGTGGAAGTGCCCACCCCCTCTATTGAAGTCTCCAGGATCAGATCACATCTTCCTTGTTGGGTTGCGGAGGGCAACTTTCTACAAGGGAGATAGACTCTTGAGGCCATTCAAATATGAGCAAGGAATGCTTGGTGGCAAAAGAAGAAGATTCTTCACTCCTGTACAGAACATGCTATTGGGATTGGAGATGGCTAACCGAGTGAACCAATCTTTTGTCAAGGTTCACTTTCACAGGATGACTACATAATACACTAATTGGTTAATAGACAAGATTGTTGATAAGGAGGCTGAGAGGATTGCTATGAGAGAACAGTTTCTCAAAGACAACTGGGAAAGACCTGATGAGGACAACTATGAATTCAAAAGAAAGGATAATGATGACAAGGTACCTATCACAGGAGAAATTAGTGATCGACAAAAAGAGAAAATATTGAAGACAAAGTGGCCTTCTTATTTTTTGGCTTTAAATATGTTTATTTAAAATTTGATGTAAAAACTCTTATATTTAGGAATTTTTAAGGATTTGCAGGTTAGGGATTCTATTTAAAGTGTAGGCTTTTGGGGTTTGATTTTTTTTTTTTTAATGATTAAGGTGTGGGTTTCTGTGTAATGACATGGTTTAATGGAATGGTTGAATTTTTTGAAAATTTTTGGTTAATGGGCAAATGGTGGTTTTGGGAAATTGTGACAGAACTAATGCATGGTTACCTACGTACCCCATTGGTAGAAGGATCAGCTCATCACGTAGTTCGTTTATTTTTTTTATTTGCCTTAACTTTTGCCAAAGCCACCCTTTCGGGTTTTTAACCTACCCCGTTTTTTTTTCTTTTTTGCTGCTCTAATTTTTGCCTAGATCACCCTTTCAGGTTTTTAGCCTAGCGAGCTTTTTTTTTTTTTTTTTAGTCAGGTCAAATCTAGGAAGGGAAATAACATAATTTACAACCACTTCAGACGTGGTGCTTTTAGACTACCACTTCAGACGTGATATTTCTTCAGTTGATCCATATTGGTTGGCTCAGTAAAAGGGTTTTCATCTAAGTCCATCAGCCTTACTGCTCCCCCAGAGTATATCTGTTTGATAATGTATGGGCCTGCCCAATTTTGCTTGAACTTCCTGTTTGCATCTTGGATTGGGGCTCGGATTTCTTTCAACACTAAATCCCCCAACTTCAAATCTTTGGTTCTCACTTTCTTGTCAAAAGCTTTCCTAAGCCTTCTTTGGTAACCTTGAGTATGATACAAGGCTTTGAGTCTTTTCTCATCTAGCATGCACAACTGATCATATCTGCTTTGTAACTAATCTGCTTTAGGGATTTCACTTTCTAGTACTGTCCTTAGGGAACGAACACCCATTTCAATGGGAAGAACTGCTTCCATCCCGTACACCAATGAATAAGAGTGGCTCCTATGGAAGATCGAATTGATGTTCTATACCCCCAGAGTGCATAGGGCAACTGTAGGTGCCAGTCCTTGTAGTTCTTTGTGCTTTTCTTCAAGATTCGCCCTATATTTTTATTAGCAGCCTCAACTGCTCCATTAGTCTGAGGACAGTAAGGTGAAGACTTGTGATATTGAATGTTGAACTATCGTAGTAGCTTCACTGTTTCTCCTTTAAAGTGTTGCCCATTGTCAGTGATAATTTCATGTGGTACCCCGTATCTGCAGATGATATTGGTTTGGATGAATTGAGCAACTTTCTTTGAATTCAGAATTTTGTATGAGGCAGCTTCTATCGATTTAGTGAAGTAGTCAATGGCTACAATTATGAATTCATGGCCATTAGATGCTGTTGGGTGAATCTTCCCAATAATATCTATCCCCTATGTGGAGAATGGCCAGGGTGATGTCATGGTATGTAATGGCATGGGTGGCATGTGCTTCAGATCTCCATAGACTTGGCGTTGATGGCATTTTCGAACATGAGCCACACAATCGGCTTCCATAGTAGTCCAGTAGTAACATTGTCTTCCTTGACAACATGTGTGCATTCATATATGGCCCATAGCTTGACTCATGAACCTCTTCAATTCTCTACTGTGCTACCTTGGCGATTACACAAAGGAGGTGAATTTCATCATATAATCTTCTGTAAAGCCTTTCACCACAAATAATGTAATTAGTAGACAACCTCCGAATGGTTAATTGGTCGTTCTTGTCTGCAGACTTAGGGTAGGCCCCATCCTTAAGGTATTGTAGGATGTCTGAATATCATTCACCTTCTCCATTCCTTTCTTCATCTTCTTATATTATCATGTAGTAGGCTGGTTCTTCTTTTTGTTCCAACACTATTAGTTTAGCTTCATCTTCCTTTGGCCCATCCATCATGGAAGCCATGGGTTCTAAAGCATCTGTAATTTGATTTTGCATCCTCTACCCATACTGATATTGAATCTTGCTAAATTTTGATGCCCACTTCTGAAGACATTCATGATAAGGCATCAGCCTTTCTTCTTTGATCTTCCATTTATTCTAAACCTGAAAGATTATCAAGGCTAAGTCTCTGTATACCTCAAACTCTTTTACTCCAAGGCCTAGGGCTGCTTGTAACCCCATGATGCAAGCTTCATATTCAATGGCATTGTTGGTGGTAGGAAAGTTGAGTCTACAAGAAAATGGAATGTGTGTCCCTTTTGGAGAAATTAAGAGAACTCAAATTCCACTTCCGTTTTGATTTGTTGCTCTATCAAAATACATCTTCCATGATTCTACCTCAATCCCCATGATGTCTTCATCCGGAAAATCTCCTTGAATCTCTTCAGCTTCTTCTGGTAAACAATAGGCTAGGTGACCGACAATTGTTCTCTCCTTCACAGATTTCTGAGTCACATACTTAATATCAAATTCTGATAGAAGCAATACCCATTTAATGGTCTTCCCATCTTGCACAGGCTTTTCCATTAAGTACTTCAAAGGATCCATTCTTGCAATCAATAAAACCTTGTAAGCAAGCATATAATGTCTGTGTTTACTGGTTGCCCATACAAGTGTAACACGTCTTCTCTAATGGTGAATACTTTTCTTCATAAGGCAACATCTTCTTGCTGATGTAGTAAATTGCATTCTCCTTTCTAGTCTCCTCTAGGTATTAAGGAAGTAAAGCCCCTATTGCTGTATCTGTAGTGGTAAGATATAACAACAATGGCTTTTTAGGAACTGGTGGGACAAGTATTGGTGGTTTCATCAGATAACTCTTGATCTTCTCATAGGCTTCTTAACATTTTTCATTCCACGCTGTAGGGACTTCCTTCTTGAGCAATCAAAAGATTGGTTCACATGTCATAGTGAGTTGGGCTATAAACCTACTGATTTACTGTATCCTCCCTAGATATCCACGAATCTCCTTTTCAGTTCTTAGGGGCTTCATCTCTACAATTGCCTTAATTTTCTCAGGATCAACTTCTATTCCCCTCTGGCTTACCGTAAACCCTAGCAATTTTTCGGATGTGACTTCAAAAGCATACTTCTTCGAATTCAACTGCAACTTGTAAAACCAGATTCTTTCAAAGAATTTCCTCAAAGCCGATATGTGTCCTTCACGGTCTTTGGACTTTATTATCATATCATCAACATAAACCTCTACTTCTTTGTGGATCAAATCATGCAACAAGGTGGTGGCTGCACGTTGGTAAGTTGCACTAGGATTTTTAAGGCCTAATGGCATGACCTTGTAACAATATGTCCCCCATGGAATGATAAAGGAAGTTTTCTTCATATCTTCTAGATCCATCTTAATCTGATTGTATCCTGAAAATCCATCCATAATTGATAACAAAACCTGACCTGCTGTGTTGTCAACCAGGATGTCAATGTGAGGCAATAGAAAGTCATCTTTCGGGCTAGCATTATTCAGATCTCGAAAATCTACACACATTCTGACCTTCCCATCATTCTTTAGCACCGGAACCACATTGGCTAACCACTCTAGATAGTTGACCACTCTTAGGAATCCCGCATTGTACTGTTTCTCTACTTCTTCCTTGATCTTGAGAGTCCACTCTTGCTTCATTCTTCCCAACTTCTGTTTAACTGGCTTCATGGTTGGATCCATTGGAATGTAATGATGTACTATTTCTGTATCAATCCCAAGCATGTCTTCATATGACCAAGCAAAGGCCTCCTTGAACTCTGTTAGAAGTGCTATTAATGCATCCTTCTCTAAAGTGGTTAGGGTATTGCCCACTTGGATAATTTTGGGCTCATTATTACTTCCCAGGTTAATGGGTTGGGTTTCTTCTTTTATAGGTTCTAAGTATCCATGTTTTAATTCCTTATTATTAAGAGTTTCTTTACCAATTTCAGAAATAAAAACATTTAAAGCCAACAAATAAGTAGAATAAAAAATCATATTAAAAGGAAAAGAGTTCCCAACAAACTCAGTTGGAAAACTATCACAAACAGACATAACAGGAATAGAAACACCAGCAAATAGACTCAATACGAACAAAAACAATGTTCTTGGCAAGAGTGACTGGCTTGGTGGTCTTGATCTTCTTGGCAAAAGTTATTGACTTGATAGTCTTGATCTTCCTCATGGAGTCCTTTATGGGGTGGGTAGCTCCCTCCCAAGCCTAGTTCTTCAACTCAGTCGTGGCTTCCACAATGGCAGGTGGCTCCCAATAAGCTCCTTCTTCCCTCAGCATCAGTACCGGGGGATCTACATCCATATAATTTGTAGTTTCTTCTTCAATCTCCATGTCTGTGGGCTTGTCAATCACAAAATCATCTAGGCACTCTATGCTGTCCATCCATTCATCAAACAGGTCATGCTTGCCTCTGTTGCCCAAGTAGGTGGGTTAAGGGAGATGCTCTGACTCATTTTCTTCCACCCCCTCAGCATTACATTTAGCATTCTCAAGTGTCATGATTCTAAGACTGTGGACCATCAGCTTTTGGTCTAAAGCGGTCAACCTGGCATCTATGTCATCCTCTTCTTTTGTATGTGGGATTGGTGAACTTGGTTCTAAATCATAATATGACGCCAATTCTGGAACTTCTCTTCCATGCTTGTCATACTTAGAGCTAGACCTTGAACAGACATTAGTGATATCACTTCAATTTGAAAGGTGCCCATAGGGATATTCATCATGATACATTTGATTGGCTTGTGCATTCTCCTCTCTTGCATTCTCTAACACATTTATCAGCCTGTATTGATCATTATTAGCGTCACTCCACCTGTTGGCTTCGACATCGTCTTCTATGTCTTCATCATAATGGTCCATATCACTGTCATATTCATCATAGAATAGGTCTGCATCTTCATCTTCTCTATCACTAGGGGGTTCACCCCAATCATTACCACTGTAAGGCTATCATAACTTCTGCTATTATCGTCACTATTGGTGCTGCTATCATCATCATCATGTCCACTATCACTGCTGCTGTTATCACTACTACTATCACTCTTGTCATCACTTCCATCTTCATCATCACTAGGGGCTGTTCCCCCTTCTCA
Organism: Quercus parvula; assembly: GCA_030820535.1. NCBI lineage: Eukaryota > Viridiplantae > Streptophyta > Magnoliopsida > Fagales > Fagaceae > Quercus > Quercus parvula. The sequence goes on from JAUAME010000003.1 coordinate 53,167,346, forward strand.
TCTTCACCATTGTCTCTTAGTTCATATGGGTTCTTCAATGTATGCTGGCAAGCCTCCCAATATTCATCATCTTCTATGTTGCAAATGGCATCTCCAAGTAGTGTAGTCATAGTATCAGGATCCATGTAATAGACCCAATCAGTAGGAACCCAGGTTGCATATTCTTTTTTCAATTCTAGAACATTGTTGTTGCTGTCAAGTAGTATCTCAAACCCAGGTTCCATTGTCTTTGTCATGGGATCAAATCTTGGTTCAGGAAATCCCTAATAACATTGATTTTCTCCAGCTTTAACGAACTTCCCATTCAATGTAGGAGTATAGGGCTTTAGAGGTTCTGGAGGACAAGGGAGTCATTTTGCTTTGGCTTTGGCTCAGGCCATCTTTCTCACTTCCATCTCTAGCAAATCATCATCAGTGGGCTTATAGCCTAGCCCAAAATATGGTGTGGCAGTAGGAATCATCAAGTCTTGAACAATAGGCTTCTTTACAGTTTTCCCCAAATTCATTCCCGAAAGGTAATTCATTCTCCTCATTATTGCTACCACATTGTTGTTACCATAAGGAGCAAAGTCCATCAGCATCTTCTCCACTTCTTGTTCTCTTTTTTCAAAGCCAGACCTCTTAATCTCAAAGCTATCCAAGGTCAATGGCTCTTTCTTAGAATCAATACCATACCATAAACAAGTTTAGGCACAGTCAAAGTATCCCCGTAGATGGTCACAACAGCTTCTTCATGTGGAAACCGAACCTTTTGATATAGAGAATAAGGTACGGCCTCTGTGTCATGGATCCATGGTCACCCAAGGAGCATATTGAAGCATAAGGCTATATTAAGGACTTAGAAACCCACCTTTTTGACCATCGGTCCTATGGTAAGCTCTAATGTTATGGTTCCCAAGACTTCTCTTCTACTATTGTCGTATGCCCTCGCATATTGATCAGTAGGCACAAAGTCTTCAATACTGAGACCTAAGCAACTAGTAGTCTTCAAAGGACATACATTTAAGGCACTTCCATCATCTACCAAAACCATCAGTATCCTTTTCCCCATGGCATCTACAATGATATGCAACGGGTTGTTGTGATGCTTCCCCTTCTTGGTCAAATCCTTGTTAGAATAGGAGATAGTGAATTCCCTATTGATGGACCCAATCATAGCATTCAGATCCTAGGAGGTTGTGGTTGTAAGGACTTGGATTTGGTTGAGAAGGTCTACTAGGTTTTGACTTTGTTTGTATGAGGCCATGAGTGAACCCTATAAGCATATGTTGGCTTGTGTCTTCTGTAGTTGCTAGAGGACTTCATCTTCTTTGGCAGGTGTTTGTTGGGTGGATCTGTTCAAAGCTTCCATTGGGTTGTCAGTCTCCAAATGCGAGAGTTTGAAGTGTCTCCCCCTCTTGTGATGTGGGCAATTTTGGTTGGATCATTAGGATCGGTGTCTTGGGGTTTGAAGTATCTCCCCCATTTGTGGGTGTTTGGTTTTCCCCTTGGGGTTTGAAGTGTCTCCCCCCGTTTGTGGATGTGTTAGGCAGTTCTCGGGTTTTGGTATTTCATTCCATATGTCATATCTTGTGGTGGTAGTAGATGTCCTATCCATTAATTCTTCCTATGTCATCATGAAGCATTTGGGTAGGTCATTGATCAAGTCGGATAGGTCTTCCTTATTTTCTTCTTCAGTCATCAAGCAATTAATCCTTGGTCCTTTCCCAAAATTGTGATTGGTCAAAGGATTGTTAGTGATGCTAGGCCTTATAGGCGATGCAATCACCTTGTTATCTATTAGGTCCTGAATTGCATGACGAAGGGTGAAACAACGGTCAGTTTCATGACCAGGGCCTTGGTGGTAAGCACATCTTTTATTCACATTAAACCTTGAGGGCAAGGGGTTTGGAATTGGTCTTGGATCTAAGGGCTTTAGTAACCCTTTTGCTTTTAGCTTGTCATACACTTGGCTCATGGGTATGTACAACTCATGAAATTCCTTTATAGGTCTGGGTACTTGTGGTACTTGCACATGTGCAATGGGTGCAATCAGTTGACAAGGATCATTTTTATGAATGTTAGAAATTTATGCAGCCTTAAAATTAGATCCTACATTCTTTTTAAACCTTGGTAGGCCATCAATCTTTATAGTTCCATTGTTTATTGCATCCTCAATTTGAGTTCTAGTAGCAATCAAAGCTTTAAAATTAGGAAAGTATTGTGCAAACAAATATTTATGGTATACAGGCAATAAATTCTTTTCAACCATGGCTAATTGTTCCTCCCCACTCGACCTACTCATCATCTGTGCTACCTTGGCTCTCCACTTGGTAATAAAAGTAGAGAATGATTCTTTCGGTTCTTTCTTAGTGGTCTCGAGGTCTCTCCTTGTTATGTCCACTTTTATATTGTACTTTTATTGCTTGTGAAACTCTCAGCAAATGGCCTCCCAATTTATTGCCCTTGCATTATCTAGATTGAGGAACCACCTAAGAACAACTCCGGTCAGTGTGTTTGGAACATCTGAGCAAGTACTTCTTCGGTCACGCCTAAGGGCTGCATAGCCTTCATATACATCTTCATATGGGACTTTGGGCAGCCGGTCCCGTCAAATTTGTTCAAGGTGGGCATCTTGAACTTGGGAGGCAACCTCGCATTAGGGAAAAGTGAGAGGGTATCATAGTCCATAAGTTCCTCCATCTTACGGGCTCTCCTAATCCTCTCCTCCATTTTATCCATCCTCTCATTGATCTTATTCTCACTTTCTACGACTGGTGGATTATGATCAGTCTTGTCCTCCTCTTGATTACTCTTCAAATTCTGAAGCTATTGCATCATACGATTCATAGCTCTTGGGTGTTCATGGGTTCCTTTGTGTTTGGGTGTTCTCCCTCTTCCGCCATATTGCTAGGAGCTTAAAACTTCTTGTAGCTTGAACTGTCTTGGAGGTCAAATATGGGGTTGTGATGTTGCAGCAATGGGGTTTCTTCTATGCTTGAAGACTTCAGTATTGTGATGGGAGTGACAGGCTTGGAACTAGAGCTACTGGCTTGAGTATCGGGCTTTGGTTCTCTTTGTAGCCTTCCTTCAGATCTTGACTAAACTCTCCCCTTATTGACAAGCTTGGTCGGGTTAATCAAAGCTAAGACCCCATCCACATTCATCAATCAACCAAAACAAACACACGCAACATGCAATGCAATTTTAACCGGACTGGCCTAAGGGTAGGTTCTAAGTCATTATATTGTAGAGTGGGTTTGTTGTTTCATTGTTTCCCATAGCTAGGACGTTACACCTCCCAACTTGTAATGTAATGAACATTGCGTTGGTCTAAACGGCATGGTCTATCCTTTACAGTTAGCAAGAAATGATCCAATGACTTTAGGCTATGAGTTGGTGAGTTCGCCACTGGGTACCCAAATCTAATGAAGACCGATGATCCATGGTTACTACCACCACAAGTTATTGAAAAGGGGTGCATACATATTTGTTTGGATGGCACACACTATGACAATTAGGGAAAGATTTTAATAAACAATACAAACAACAAATGCCATACACCATAATATCATACAACATCTCATCAAACATAAACAAACAAACAAACAAACAATATCATGCAGGTCTATGCAAAACAAGGGTACACATTTGGTCACTTCAGTTTAATACGAAGCTTAGCCCTCGACATCCCCAGCGAAGTCGCCATTATGAGAGACCAAATTGCCTCTAAAAAAAAAGATTTTTGGAATGCTTTTTAGGGCACCTTTCTTTTTGGGTATGTGATGTGGAGTCGCCACTTATTTTTTTATAAAAAAAAATAAGAAAAAATAAATATATGAGTGAATTGTTCTCTTCATTAATTGAATAAAAAAAAATTACATAATTGAAAATTTGAAAAATTACATAGCTTTGGGTCCTAGTTACAAACTACCAAATAATTGCATGGATTTTTGTCCTAGTTACATTCTACCCAAAATAAAATACAGACAAGGCTAAATCTACTTATCCAAAGACCTAAATTCGAAGGCTAAGTTACAGAATGAGAAGGTGTTAAGCACCCATTCTACCTAGACAAAGTCTGGTCTTCTAGACTCTTGTGACCTATGTAACCTTTTATGCATGTCATGAATGATATGTTGAACATATGAATCAAAAATTAAATCACACAAATTTATTTATGAATGAAGTCTCTTCTTTTGAAAAGAATCAAATCTGTTTTGGTTCATAAAAAAAATTGATTTTGATTTGTCAAAATCTAGATCTATTTTGTAGTATGAAGAAAAAAGTAGTTTTTGGAGATAAAAATTTAGGTCTGTGTTTATTACATAAAATAAAGTCTTTTGATTTGAAAAGTATCAGGCCTATTTTTTAAGAACTAAAAAAAAAGTTTTTTTTTTTTTTTGGTTTGTAAAAGATCAGACCTGTCATATGGTGATAAAAAAAAGATTGTTTTTTTATAATAGAAAAATTAGATCTGTTTTTATGTTGTAAAAGAATGAAAAAGATTTTTTAAGAAAGAGAGTTTCACTCATAATTTAAATTCATGCAACATAAATTAAATAAAGCAAACGCAAACACAATCATGTTTAATATTTTCCTTTATTTCAAAATCTGCATATGTTAAAGAAAAATCAGATCTGTATCTAAGAAAGATACAAAACAATTTTTAACTTTAAAAAAAAAAAAAAAAAAAATCAGATCTGCATCTAATAAAAATGCAAATCTATTTTTGTTTGAAGAGAAACTTAGATCTACATCTAATAATGATGCAGATCTGTTTTTGATTAAGAAAAATTCGGATCTACATCTAATAAAGATGTAGATCTGTTTTTATTTTAAGAAAAAGAATTGTTCAAATGCAGATTATTGACATTTAAGAAAGAGATTTTAACAATTACATAAAAAAAGAAAAAAAAATAAAAAAACAATCATGCTTTAAACAAAACAATGATGAACCATTCATGTTATGGATAAAAACGTTCATTAACATAAAAAGAAGCATAAAAAAAGATAGGTTGATTGAAAGGTAGTGGAATTGGATGAGTGCAAATAAGATGTTGCACTTGCAGGAATAGGGTAGATACCATCTTTACTCAATCCTTTGTAAAGGATCTTCCTTGTACGTAAATCCTGGCTAAAGAATCTACAAGCATCAAAATAGCAAAATGCATTGTTTTGTAGAAAAAGTTTATGGACAAATAATAAATTGGAGGCAAGATCCGAAACTCTAAGTAAGGATGCGCACGGTTTGGTGGGCTCAGTTTTTTTTCAAATTTGTTACCAAACTGATAGGGATCGGTTTTGTAATAATTAAAACTGATGCATACCGATTAGGGTCAATTTTCCGACCTATAGCGGTGCGGTTTGATCGGCTCAGTTTAATCGATTTGGTCGGTTTGATTTGAAACATTAACAATCTTCTTTTTTCTTTTTTTTTATAAAAAAATATTTGTTCAATAGAAAATTTATAAAAAATATATATTTCACCCAAATAGTAATGATCCAAAACCTATGCAAAAAATCTATTCAATAGAAACTTTATAAAAAAAAAATATGTTCACCAAACAATAATGATCCAAAACCTATGCAAAAAATCTGTTCACATTAACAATCTGTTCACCCAAAACTTGTGCAAAAATCTATGCAAACAATAATGATCCAAATTGGCTCACATAAACAATTTGTGCAAAAATCTATTGACCCAAAACCTACAATAATGATCCAAATTTCATCATTTAATTCACATAAACAATTTGTGCAAATTTTTTTCATAGCTAACTGTCCAAACAATTTCACAGTTTCACTATCCAAACAGTTTCACAATTTAACACATGACAAACTATCCAAATTTTTTCATTTCATTCACCATGCAAAAATATTTTGAAATTGCCTCAATAAGAGTTCAACTCCCAAAATACTATCATGTAGCATATAATATCATTAGTGTCACTGTGTGTGTCAATGTCAATAACAATAAGCGTTAATATATCTACTTAATAACATATTACAGAACCCTTTGTCTTTGTTTACAAATGCCAAAAGAAATATATACAAATTAAATTAGCATTTAGGCAAAAGAATGCTAATTTCTTGTATCCCTAATAATAATCCCACCCATGAATACCTAAATAACTACCATTAGTGAAAAGTCCACTGCCAATAACATGTACAAATATAATTAGCATATCGTCAAAAGAATGCTAATTCTTGTAAGTCCTTTGTCAAGTAAGTCTATACACTATGCATCATTCTAGAACTCCTACAAAATACTAAACAAAACAAAATAAACACGTGTTAATAACAATAAAACATTTATGAACAATAAAATATTTATAATTAACACAAACGAATGATAATAGCAAGTATACTTACATAATACTAACTACTAACTAACTTCAAGCAAAGAGTAGCACATCACTCATCATCCAACACAACGGTGCTTGGTCCTCCTCCATTGGCATTGGACAAACCGATGGAATTTCTACAATCCCATTCAAAATAAAATGATTCGTAAGCATTGATCAAATAAATAAACAATTGATACATACAACAAACAAAATGAACATATATATATTTTTACCAGTGTCAATCTCAAAACCATCCATATCCTCCACATTATCCATGCACTCTCGAAGCTTTTATTGGTCTTTTTTTTCTTTGCATCCTTCAACCAATTTTGGGTACAAATAAGGGCTTCAACTGTATTAGGAGATAGTGAACTACGGAACAAGTCCAAAACACGCCCCCCTATACTAAAAGCAAACTCAGATTCAATTGTAGAGACAGGAATAGCCAACACATCACGGGCAGTTTGGGAAAGGACTCGATACCTAGAAGAATTCATTTTCCACCACATCAAGATGTCAAAATCTTCCACATCAGGGTCCTCAAAAGATTCCAACAAATACCTATCCAACTCAGATTTTCTTTCCACATTGTCCTCGTCCGCCAAGTGTTGCTTAAACCTATTATTATAGCTTTTAGTGCGATCAGACAATGAAGCATTACCAACACTTGACTTGGAGTCCATAGACAATGAAGCACCACTACCACTACCACTACCACTAGAACTCGAAGCTCCATTTTGACAATTTCACAGCATCCCGAACCTTAGAGCTCATCGCATCCCCCTTGTCCTTTTCATACCACTCCCTAAACCAAAACTTTACATACTTCAATCTATACCTTAGGTCAAGAACAACAGCAACAAAAAGCATCAAATTGATATTATCTATACTTCCCCAATACTTATCATATTTTTTTCATCTCTACCGCCATACTCCTCAAAAGTAGATCCCAATCAACACTACACAACTGTTGCAATTGATCTTCAATGCTAATTAGCTCATGGAAGTATGTATTAGAAGTGACAAACAAGGACCCAGAAAATCTAAGTGTCACCTCATAAAATATGCCAAGAAATTTCATAAAGATCTTGACATTTTCCCAATCAAGATAGTTAGGAGGACCAATGGGCTTTTTCCCATTCCCATCCGCTTCACAAAAATAAAGTTTGTAATGCCCATCCTCCTCTTCCAACCTATCAAATGCTCTCACAAATTTCAAAGCACAAACTAACATGAGATAAGTGGAATTCCACCTTGTTGGCACATCAAGGGACGACAAACATTTGGCTTTGATTTTCTCATTTTCAACACATTCTTGAAACTTCTCAAACCTTGTGGGAGAGGCTCTCACATATCGCACCGCATTCCGAACTTTGGCAATTGATTCATGAATGGACTTCAACCCACTTTGCACTATCAAATTCAAGATATGCGCACAACAACGCATATGCATGAACTCACCACCCAATATACTACTATCTCTTTCTTTTGTTTTCTTCTTCACATAATCAATTGCCGCATTATTAGAACTTGTCCGCGGTAATTGTAAGCAACCGGTCTATACCCCATTTCAACAAACATGATTCAACCGCTCTACCTATGGTGTCCCCTTTGTAATTAGCTATAGGGCAAAAGTTCAAGATTTTCTTTTGGTAGGTCTAATCCCCATCAATGAAGTGTGCGGTGACTACCATGTAGTTTAAGTTTTGTATGGATGTCCAAGTATCTGTTGTCACATAAACCCATTACCCAACAAAAGCCCTTCTCAAAATATCCACCTCACTAGAATAAATCTTCATGCAAGCCCTTGCAATGGTAGTGCGATGGGGAATAGGAAACCTAGGCTCAACTATTTCCATAAATTCTTGAAAGCCTTAACGCTCCACAAATTTAAAAGGCAATTCATTAATAACAATCATCCTTGCCCATGCCAACCTTATCATCTCTTCACTATAGTTTGCAACCATTAACACATTTGAACCACTTTCCCCTTCTCTCTTGGCTTGGAAAGATAAAGTTTTTTGATTATCATCACGAGGAAAATGCCAGTTCTTACACACCTTCAAGTGTTGCAACAAGCATAAAGTACCATTTTTCTTAACATGACATTTATATTGATTTTTACAATACTTGCATTCAGACCTAGGATTATTGGGATCAAAACCAGCCAACTTAATGAAGTGCTGCCATACTATAGACGGGTCCTTACCACCTTATTTAGGTGATAATGGGGAAAGTGATGCACCAAGTCCAATTGGTGCTACAGGTTCAGGAGGTTAGGGTTAGCACTACTAGAACTAGGAGGAGGTGGGTTAGGGTCCTCAGGGGCACTAAATCCAGGTGGAGCATCAACATCCATCTAATAAAAAAAATTTCAACCAACAAAAAAACAAAGTTTCCACAATAATATCAAATAATAATTTTTCCAACAAATACAATATCAAATAGCTCACTCTCAATCAATGAATGTCACAACCAAATCCAATAATAGCAATAACTAATTAGTTTAGTTACAACAAGGCAACAATAACAGACTAACAAAGTAACAATCATTAGTCATTACTCAACAATTCATGTCACTAATATTAACAACAATTTAGAACTAGAGAACAGGGCCGGCCCAAGTGATTCCGAGGCCTAAGGCGAAATTTCCAAATAGGGCATTTATGTTATCACTTAAATAATATTTAATTAGCATTTTATGTAATAATTTTTTTTTTTTAAATCCATTCTTTTTACTCTTTAATATGATTTTTTTTTTTGTTGAGAAAATGCTAAAGTTATAACAAATTTTACTATAAACTGGTGTTGTAATGAATGTGATCAATGATATGAGGCTTACAAAAATATTAGAAATATTATAAAACTTACAACTAAGAATTACAAAGATATATCACCAATCACAAATATTCATTCAAAAATGCATTCAATAGTTTGTTGAAATCTACCTATCATATTCATTGTCGCATCAAATTATAAAAGTTATAGAGACTACCACGTCCCCTTGGTACAGTGATCACTCCACAAGTATAAGTTCTTGTGGGATGTGGGGAGCAATGGCCGAGATTTAAGTCTCTAGAAGAGATTTTTGCATACATATACACTTAGATTAGGCTAAAATATAATTTTTATCTTGTATAAAAATAATTAAATAAATAAAAGTTATGTAGTAAAATTTATAGTATTTTTAACATTTTCTTATTTGAATTATTTGTGATTAGTAACAGGTATATTTGTAAGACCTATTTATTTAAATTGGTCTTATCTGTATCTCTAGCATTGCTTAATTCTTTGAGCCTTATTAATAGTGAAAAAAAAAATGTAAACTAAAATGTTTAATATCTCCCAAAAATATTTATATATATAAATGGCCTAATTGGCCTAAGCCTAGGGCCGGCCCTGCTAGAGAATTAGCTGTTATTTTATATTTATATTGAATAAATATAAAATAAAAGCTAATTTTATATATATAAACTTAAGGCAGTTGTTACTAAGTACTAAAAATTTAAAATCAAAATGTTGAATATAGTGAGTGATTAATGATTACCACTCAGTGAAGGATTGAAAGCGAGAACTCTCTCAATCTCTGTCTCCCTCAAAAATTAAAATGCTGAAGAAAAAAAAAAGGTTAGTAGTACTTCGTAGACTGTGACACATATTAAAGTAAGTCAGTTAAGACATATTAAAGTAAGTGGGACTAAAGTAAGTTACTTAATACATATTAAAGTAAGTTAGTTATAACCCTAAGACATATTAATATATTAAAGACAGTAAGACATATTAGAGTATAGAATTTTTTATTTTTTATTTTATTATTTTATTATTAAAGTCTTATATAAAAATCACAACCTTAACTTAATCAAAACAACTTCATAAAAATAAAAATAAATAAAAATAAAAACACACACACACACGAAGACATTCATGCTTTCCCAAACTTAATCAAACCAACTTAATAATACATGCTTTCCCAAACAAATGAAAAGGAAAAAACACGAAGACAAACAAAACACGAAGACAAATCAGTGAAATCACAAAGACAAAACACAAAAGAGAGAGTTAAAGGATTCTGTAGAGGTTTACCGTTGGTTTGCTGTGACTAGTGAGCGACGACAAGAGCTCAGGCGAGGCATCGCTGCGTCAAGTGAGAGGCAAGAGTGAGAGAGAGAGAGAGAATTAAAGGATTCTGTGACAAAAGAATGAATTTATACCCTTAGAGAATCTGAAAACCAAGCATAAAATGCACCGTTTTGCTTTTATTTTTTGTTTTTTGTTTTTGTTTTTTTTAATAACACCCATACGACATCATTTTATTAAAAAAAATTAAAATCAAAACTTGTGAAACAATGCCATATCCAAACTTGGGGAGAAACGAATACCGGTATACTAGTATCGGTTCGGTTAGGCTTAGATTAGTTTCGGATTTCCAGCTCCGGTGACTGCACCATACCGACATCGGAACAAGCTTCGCCCTTCGAACGCCGACCTCGGCTCATTCGATCGACACTAGTGTCGAGACAGTGTCGTCGGCACCGATCGGTTGGGTTAGCTCCGGTAACGTTTTGCTCACCCCTAACTCTAAGTATACCATCAAGCTTAAAGTTGTGAGAAGATGTACATAACTCACCATTACCAATACGAGTGATGGGGAGTTCTTGACCATTACCAGTAGTCACAGTTTCAAAACCTAATGTAGGTTGTTGCTACAAGGAGAGGTTGGCCAAATCAAGTGTAACATGTATTAAGATTAGTGCCCTTAAATCCTATTGTATGATGATATGTATGACATTATGTATGATTTAATGTTATGATTAATAAAGTTGTTTTATTATTATCTAAAATAATAGTAACATGAATATTTGGACATTATCATATAGTCCATGAGATGCATAGTATATGATCTAGTCACAGAGGATATAGATTACAAGTTCTTTATAAATTCAGAATTTTGGTTCGTAGTCAGTGATGAAATTGGGCATTTCATCTGCAAAGACTATAACATATCAACTAAGATGATTTGTCTTAATCATGGAAGTGGATACTTCTAGTTGATATGTTTTAAGAGTTAAGACATATTGAATTGGACCGCTGTGAGATTTATTATTCTCTTAACGACCGTCAAATGAATAATAAATCTCACGACTTCTATTTGCATGAACTCTTAATCCTGAGAGAATAATGGACCTAATCATGAGGTGTAGGTTGCTTTAATATATCATGAGTGAGATCTAAAGTCACGATCAAAACCTCAATATGTTGGGCAGCCACATTTAGTGTTGATGGAACATATATTCTCAAGATAGAATTCATAATCTTTTAACGGAGATATAAAATATTCTCTTGAGATAAGTTTAATGGGTTTGGTTATTTAGAGTGTTAGGCATAACCACTTTAGTAAGGAGTTGCTAAAGTATATATTTATGAAATTAAATTTCATAAATATATGATGAATAACTTAAAGGATTAAACCGGGTACTCAAGGATTAAGATATAGTAATTTTCAAAGTGACAATCTACATTCATGACTTTGTATTACTACGAATATTTTATGAAGAAGTTGCATGTATAATAAAGTCTTGGGATATAATTTATTAATAAGGTCTATAGTGCAATTATATTTGTATAGTGGTATTAAATATAATTAATGGTAACTTTGGACTTGTCAAAAGTTGACAAAAAAGCCTAAAGCCCATTGGAGCTAGAGTCTTATTTGTTCCTTTTTGGTCCCACTCCAAACCATATACTAAAGCCCAATTGGAAAGGCCCAAAAGTCTAGCCCAATTAGATAATCAATTAGATATAAAGGGAGAAACATACAAAATTTTATATATTAAACATCATTGTGAAATGGTGTGTATGTGTGAGTACAAACCACTCGATTATTCTCCCTTGGAAAACTGATTGAGAGACCACACTTCTTGGGCATAAAGTGGAATTGGAGTGAAGATTAAAAGTGTTCCCAAATACTTCTAATCTTTTGTTTTAAATTTCACCACACCAAGGTACACTCTCTTGTTCTTAAATTCTAAAATTTACATAGTGTATGTTATCAATCATGAATGAAGTAGATCCATGTTTGTTGCTTCTGTTATGTGTTTTGTATGAGATACAAAACCAGATTTTCCAACAACATGATCTAAACAGCCTACATCTATGTGCCATCCATTAGCCATGTGAACTTGAGTTGAATTAGCCACCATAGCAACAAGTTTGGATGGAGCATGCTTGCCTTGAAAAGTAAAGTCCATTATGTGATAACAAGCAAGAGCCACATAACCATTCTTTCCACAGATTTGACCCTATGGTCTCTGAGATTGACCTTGAGACCCTGGAGATTGTGATGAACTAGGCTGAGATTGATTGTATGGAGAAGAGAAAGTACAGTTGTTGAAATTACCATTAGTACTATAGCCACCACCAGGACCAGAATTGCTGCCTCTTCCTCTATTACCATGACTTCTTCAATTATTGTTTCTGCCTCTACCTCTACCAAAACCTTGAGGTTGGTAATTAGCAACCATAGCCATAGTTGTTGCATCAAACACACTAGATCTCTTCTTAATAGCTCTCTCCTCAGCATTGAGAAGAGTATTGAGCTCTTCAACTATAAGAACATCACTGCGAGTCCTTATAGCTGAACTGAATGAGTCATATTTTGATGGTAGACCATCAAGTGCAACATGAAGGAGATCTTCATCATCAAGAATGACTGATACTGCAGCCAATTTATCACAGATTTGCTTGATCTTCTGAAAGTATACATCAATTGATTTTGTGCCTTTCTTCATAGCATTCAATTCATTCCTCAGGCTCATCACACTTGACCTAGAATTGAGGCAAACCGTTTCTCCAAAACTTTCCAAAAACCTCAACCAGATTTTTGGCCAACGGTAAGAGCAAGAACAAAGGGGAGAGTGTGGAATTGAGAAAATTAAACAAAGCTTGCTTGCGATTTCTCCAAATGAGAAAATCTGGATTGACTTCTATAGTGAAATTACCATTAGAATCCTTCAAAAACTGATTTAGTGCCATAACAGTATCATTTATTGCATCAATCATAGAGTAAGTCTCTAAGATTACCTCAATCTGATGCTTCCAGACAATGTAGTTGGAGTTCTCAAGCTTAAAAGTCATCATAGATGACATATTTGAGAGTAAAAGAAGTGAGGGATTGATATGAGTGATAGAGTTAGCCAATGTAGGTGGAGTGGTTGAAGTAGATGATGAGGTTGAAGAAGGATTTGCATTCGCAGAAGCCATGGAAGCGGAGCTCTGATACCATGAAAGAAAAGCTAAATAGAGAGAGTTTTGTATTGCATAAAATGGCTAGCTAATACATCATTAAGTCTAACTTTGTTTATATAATCACAGAGAGAGGGAGAGAGCTTAGCGAGAAAGGTGGAGTCTGTTATAACAAACTTAACAAAACTAACCACCGATACACATGTGAGAATTAAAGCTAATAACTGAAACATAAATGAAACGATGTGTTTTGGTGTGACTGTAGACAGAGTAACTTTAATAGCCTGTTTGGAAGTTAAAAAAAGAAGGGAGAGTAGAGTAGAGGGAGGAAGAGTAATTCAATTACCTTGTTTGGAAGTTTTTTAGGGAAAGAGGGGGAGGAGTTTGGAGGGGTTTGGAGGGGTTTCAACCACCTCTAACCCCTCATTTTTAATTCTCCCAAATTGGAGAGATTTGGAGGGAGAGTAGAGTAGATAAATTATTAACTAGATAAATTTCTCAATTTACCCTTTCTAAATTAATAATAGACCAATGTTGCAAGTCTATTTTTAAATAGGGGTAAATTTGTCTATTTTAATCATTTCCTCTCCTCTCCATCCTAATTTTTAAAACATCCAAATAAGGGGAAGGGGTAATTACTCCCTTCCCCCTTACTAATTTTAAAAACATCCAAACAAGGTGGAGTGGAACCATTCTCCTCTACTCTCCTCCCCACTACTCTCCTCCCCTCTACTCCCCTCAACTCTCCTCCCTCTCTAGACTTCTAAACAGGCCATAAGTGATAAGGTGCGCTCTGGGCTCGCCACTAGTATTGGGATCATTACTGGGCTTGCTAAGGCTCAAGCTTGACTGTTCTTCACTTTGGAAAAACAAATCAAATTTTCCAAAATGAGATATTCAAAATGATGATGATTATTATTATTATTATTATTATTATTATTATTATTATTATTATTATTATTATTATTTTGCTTTGAAAATAAACTAATTTATTTCAAAATGGTAATTTCAAAATGAATTTGTTTACTTATAAATGGAATCTTAAAAATGGGGATTACAAATTCATTTTGAAAGAGATGTAAATTTTTCTAATGAGAAGTTTAAAAAAAAAATTATTCATGCTGAAAGAGGTTAAGATTTTTCCAATGAAAATTTCAAAGATAAATATTTTCATCTCGAAAGAAAGGAAGCATTTTCCAATGAAGAGGATTTAAAATCATTAATCATGCACAAGTTGTTGTTTTCCTTGAGCATGTGAAAATAAAACAGTAAGTGCAAAGTGTGTATTACCAAATCATATGTCTTCAAGATGATTTTAAGAAAATTCTTTTTTATTTTCAAATGAAAGAAAATCATACATTGGATTGAAAAATTTTGAATTTTGATAACTCATAATATAGTAAAACAAAGTCCAATCTCTTTCACAAGAAATGATTAATAGATTAACACCATTAAAATTGTGTTATTACTCTAAGTATGTAAGACTGAATCCACTGAATCCTTCGAGGACAATTCGAGAAATTGGAATGATCCAAAGGGTTTTGCCATTGAATAGGAGGAAGGGTCAATTTTAATTACGACCAAATCCATTAATTTTCTCAAATTACTAAAATACCCTTAGAGCTTCCCACAATTAAGGTTGATGTCATTATTGTTTTAAGAGAAAGAGAGAGGTTTAAGTTACACACGGACTTTAAGTAATGCTACGCCACTTAATAATTTTTTATTAGATTTGTGGTACCCAAACCCGACAATATTCGCTTGATAAGGATTGGGCTTCTAATTTATTTGTTGGTGGGGACGACTAAAGTCCTATTATGGTAAACCTTAAATGCTGCCTTGACAGCCCAACCGTAAAATACCAGAACTTTCCCTTTGTATTGCTCTCCCTTTCCTAGTGTGTTCCCCTTTGTTAGGGTCATATTTTGTTGTAATTGGCTAATCTTTTGACAAAATGCCATTTACTTGTAATTGGGTAGATCTAATATGGGTATTGTACTTCAAGAAACATGTTGTTCAAGTCAAGTATTAAAGACGTGAAGATTGGTCCAAGAAACAAGTGAAGAAAAGTTGTTCATTAAGTCTCGACAGATAGCTCGACAAATGCCTGCTATCAAGACTTAATGTGAAGCTCGATAGATAGCTCGACAGCAGCTCGATCTATCAAAAATTACGATTTTAGAATTTCCAGATCTGAAATTCAGCCCCGTCTTGTATATTTTTATAAGGCTTCTTTTCTCACAACCCTAGACATATATAAGGCTTATATTCTCTTTATACACCATAAGGTTTTGTAACCGAGTGCTTCCAAATCTTCATTATTGATGAAGTGAAGAACTTTGCAGCCAACAATATCTATTCAAGTTGTTGGAATTAGTCACGTACTTGGGATCCGTGCAAAGGGTTAGTCACAAATTGGAGGTTTGTGCATCAAGGGAAAGAAGGCTATTATAAGATCTAGTCCAATTGGGTATTGGAGCAAAGGTTCAACTGTAGGTTGGTATTTCGGGATAGGCCAAGGGTAGTTGGTAAGATTCCTTATACTTGTAACTGCTTGATTGTTAATTAGTGGATTTTTGGGAGTGGTGACCTTAAAATCACCCAATATGGTTTTTGCCTTGTGAGATTTTTCCCATTTGTCAACTAATCACGGTGTCAAATTTATTTTCCACTGTATTTAGTATTTTTGGTGATTTGTTGGTGCTTCCATAATTTGCATGCAATTGAATATAATTAATCAACTTGGGTAATTGAATTAATTAACATGGGTCAAGCTATCTTAACCCAACACCTTTCTCACCTTCTCTCCTATCTTTTACACCCTAATTTTTGCCAACCCCCTCTCCTCTATCCTACCTTCCCTTCTATAGTCTACCCTTAGTAAGGTTTTAATGATTACCTTTCTACCTTTTTCTCACATGGTCCCCACCTCTGCCCAGAATCCCTAGTAAACTGGTCCCTACTAAGGATTCTCTTGAAACTTGCACCTGACGCTGAATGGTGCTTGGCAGCGGATTCTCCCAAGGCACTAGCAATGCTCGGTGGGTCGATGTAAGTATTGACTTCTATCCCTTCAGTTAGCCCCGACCCATTCTATGTTACTGGGTTGAGCCCAGCCCGATATTCATGGGTCACTACCGGGCACCAACCCTATGTCCACACAAGATTAATATTTCAAAATTTTCTCCATTGAATTACATGTTCTCTATATTCTTAACATGCATACTGAAATCTCAAATAATGTGAAAACATTATTGCTTGCTTTAGACCCTCAAATTAAAACTTATGGCTAAATTGCTTTTATCCTATTTAACTAAGTGTGGAATAAGAGTAAGTGTAACACAATGAAACAAGAACAACTCTCTAAGGCGTAAGATACAATAAACAATAAATGTAAAGCTTAAAGAGAAAGGGAAGAGAGATGCAAATACAAGATAACACCAAGACGTGTTATCAAAGAGGAAACCGAAGTACTCGGTGAAAAATCTCTCTGCGACCCTCCAAGTTGAATTGATCCATTAGTGAATAAAGTTGGAGTACAAAAATATCAAAAAGACCCTCCAAGCCTAATCTACCCAATGTACTTGAACCTTCCAAGTTCTAGCTATCAATGGACTTCATCGAGTCATATCTTCACTAATTATCCAAATCCCACAATTAGCTCCAAATTGCATCCGCCAATCAGTAGCTTCTTCCAATGCTTCCCACACGCACCAAAACTTATTTCAACACTTAGATTGGGTGAGGTAAGTGTTTGGGCTAAAAACCTCTCGATTTGTAATTGAAGAGGTAGGAGTAGAGAAAAATTAAGAGAAATTATATAGATGATTATGGGTTTACAATCTCTAACTCTCAAGTGTTTTGCTAGTGTTTTCTCTCTGAAAGTTTCCTTACAATTTCGTGGGTAATGTGAGCTTATATAGTGTTGGTAAAGAAATGAGAATATCACTCTTTAAAAAGTTCCAGACAAAGAGTTTTGCAGGTCACTTGTGACTTAGCCTACTCGCGAAGTGACTCACGAAAACTAGCCTGGCATAAGTCCTTTCAACTTCTAGCATGTGCTTCTCACATGACGTTTCACAGGCCATCCACGCGCGAGCAAGTCGCAAACTTCACTGTCTTCACAATTCTTCACCAAACTCTCACACTTAACTCTTACATTAAATCCCACAAACATACAGGGAAATGTGTTATGTTTTAGATCCCTGTAAGCTAGATTGTTCAACATAATTAATTAACTAAGTGAATACTTAGGTTTATTATTCAGATCTAGGTTAAAACAAAACAATCATATCATGCAAAGCAGCGGAAAAGTAAATAACACAACGATATGATGACTATGATGACTCAAGAAAACCAAACCAATAAAAAACCTGGGGAGGATTTAACCTAGCTATCCTCAAGGTAAAAAGTAAAACCACTATAAAGAATCGAAGTTTACAATAAGACTTAGACCACTAACATTCTATTGCTACCACATGTAGAACTTACTAACACGACCACGTGCAAGTTTCGAATCCACGAACTCCTTCTCTATTAGGCCTTTGCAACACAAGCACCCACACTTGTCATAAAAAACACAAACTCTCCTGTTTGTGACTCCATGACCACCCTTGAAAGTTTAGATCATCAACTATTATTGATCTTCATGCAGTAACTTTAGATCTACCAGTTCTAAAGATATGAGAGTGATATCCGGTAGTGACTTTGATGGAGGAAGGCACAAAACCTTTTAGATCTCACAAAAGCACCTCCAAAGTCATAATAAAACTTGCCTATGGTTTCCTTTATATAATAGAAGAAGTAGAACTGAAACCCTAATCCTTTTTGGGCTTGAACTGCTGTTGGGCCAAACTTAAAATTCTGCAGAACCGTATTTTGATCGGTTGAGCCTGTTCTTCAATCGATCAAACTAGGAAAATTTTGAATTCTCTTTTCTGCAGCTTGCTTGTTCTTGGATCTTGACTTGTATCACCTTAAGCGTTATCTAATAATACCTATAGACTCTAAGATCTATATCTAGATAAGTTTGTGTTCAAGATTTGCCAATTGTTCTAAACTTTTATAACCTAACAAAATGATTGAACAAAAATACAATCAAATTTGATATGGAATTAAAGCCAACAAAAACATAGTCGTAAATCACAACTTTACACATACCAAGTTTCATGTCATTTAGATGCCATCTACTATTTGGTGTAGAAACCCATTTTTTATGTCAACCAATTAGTTGCTACATAGTGATGCAGTAAATCGTGATGCCTAAAATCTTCACGTCAACCTTTTAAGTTGACATACAAAATAAATTATTTTGGCGGTCTAATATCTTTTTTTGTGTCAACATTTTCATTAACTCAAAAAACATATATAACATTTACGCATATTGTATTACATATTTTCATGTTGATGCAAAAAAAATCCAACATATTTTTTATTAATTTGGTTGCCAAATAAAATAACATCTTGTTCGATACAATAATTATTTCAATTATTCTATTGTATACAAAGGTGAGATATAGAGAACTAGTTGATAAAGAGAAAGACCAAATGTATAGATTGAAATAGAAATTAAAATTTCTAAACTTCAATGTAAATATCTTTTAACACCTTCCAATGGAATTGTTCTCAAATAAAAGAAAATTACAAGTGGCCTTATTGTGGGTCTTCTTGGAGTCATATTTGGAAATGAGTTTCTGGAGCTTGAAGTGGATGTAGTCTCGCAATTGTGCTTCCTTACTTCTTCTAATTGCTTACGTAGAAAGGGGTAACAGTTCCCGTACAGTCACCCTCCAAACATTTACTTGCTCTTTGATGAAAATCTAGCTCATGAAATTGCGCACCCACGATTTCGTCAATCCTAATTAATAATTGAACTATCAATAAAGCTAAATGAGTTATTCAACCAACTTGAGAACATAGGAAGAAACACAAGAAGAGGAAGCTAGTAGATGAATGACAAATGCAGAAAAGAGTTATTCAATCTATATAATGTCATAATTCATTAGGGTAACGACTAATTTTAGGTTCATGTGTTGGATGAGTTTAATCTAAATGATTGGACCTATAAAAAGATACTTGTAGATGCCTCAATTTGTACCCGTTAATAGCTTTTAGTCCTCGGCTCTAATGATGAGCTTGACATATGTCAACCAAGGATAATTAAAGTGTTCTCAATAGTTTGGAGGTAATCACAACTCAAAGGTGCTTAAATCGCTTTGAAAACAATACTGAAAAATGACATTTGCTCATTATTTTGATCATAACTTTTGAACCACAAAAAGTTTTTGATAGAAGTATTGGAAACTAGACATCTTAGGTTTCAATTTGAACAAAGAATTTTCCCAATTTGGATTTAAAATGAATGAGTTATGGTCATTTGAAGTCAAGCCATCAATGTTGTGAAACACCTTTGGGGCTACGTGTGCACACTCTTGAGGTTGCATGCGTAGCCTCACTTCCAAAACACTAAATTTCCATATTTAGAGCCTGAAATCTTCAATCTTCGGGTAGAGCCACCCTCCAGACCCTTAAGCCATCCAAAACCTTCTAAAAGGTCTTGAAAACCATAGTTTACTCATATACATTATGCCTCCGTTTAAAAACCTAGCTAGAGAGAGTTCCTCGATCTTTCTAAAACTCTACTTCTCTCTTCTAATCTCACACACATCACATTTTCATGTTTTTAATGTATTCAAAAACCTATTTCTAGTAGTTTTACTAAGGCAAAAACTAGTTTTCCATTTCGTTTTCAAACCTTTTCAAAATAATTTGTTCTTGAGTTGTGATTAACTAAGTTCTATTGTGTCTTCAATTTTTTTTTTTTTCTCAATTTAATTTCTATGTTGTAGGTATTGAGGAGTCGGTTAAATAAACTCAAATCTTTAATCTTCAAGTAAGGTAAGTCTTCTTCCATGACTTTTCCTTCCGTTGAAGAATATTAACTTGTTTGTTTGATTAAGTTTATTTGAATATTCATATTTGATTTCTATGATGATTATGGTGTTTTCTTAATGTATATTAATCTAAACATATGATTTAATTTGGTATTTCTTTTGTATTTTCTATTGTTTATGCCTCTAAATGTCAAGTATATATGTTATAATATGTAAAACTATTCACATGTTTTTCGTTTGATGACTTTAATCTTTATTTGATAATGTTAATATGATCTTGTGATAGTAATATTTAGTTCTTAGTTTTCTGTGCTGTGGTTTTTGTTAAATACAATTAGCATTGATATATCATGTTGAATATGCTAGTATGAATGCGGAAAGGGGAAGCATAGAATAGGAACACCGAGAACACAAGGGTTACGTGGTTCAGCCTTGACGGCCTACATTCACGGAGGAATCCCTTAAGGGCTACATCTTTCTTATGTATAAGAGTGTAGTACAATAACCTGTGTTACAATGAGCCATAACATGAGTATATATAGCCGACTAAACCCTAGACTACTAGTACAAGCAGGACTGGACTTGGGCCTATTACATTGGGCTAATATGTCTAATATATATTTCTAACACCCTCCCTCAAACTCAAGGCGGAAGCTCGATGAAGGCTTGAGGTTGGATAAGCATGAGAAGATCAATTGAAGATGCCATGAATAAAGCCTTTGAAGAAACCACAATGAAGAATGTGCCAATTGACCAATTTTGGAGCTTCAACGAAGAAACGGAGTTCAAAATTGGAATCTACGCGAAAAACTGAGCAAGATAGGCCCTATCGGAAATTTTGACTTTTGGTCAAAGGTCAACGCAAAAAGTCAAAGTCAATTGGTCCAGGGTCAAAGTCAACGGATACTGGTCCGGGTTGGTTTCAGGTTTCCGAGTCAGGTCACGGGTCGAACAGTAGATCCGCTAACGTCATCCTATGACGTGTCGCTGACGTGGACTAGAGCTGACGTGGACATGCTTGCGTGGCTGCTGACGTGGAGCGATGACGTCATCATATGACGTCAGATGACATCAGCAGCAGAATCGGCGCGTGGGAGGAGCGTGCAATGTTCACCGGCGCGTGGAGGAGCAGCCAGAAATCCAGGTGGCACGTGGAGGCACGTGCAACATCGGTTGAAAGCCATATTTCTTCAGTAGGCAGATCGGTGGTCGAAGAGGCCGTCATGGCGACGCGTATGCACAAACACAATCTGGAAGTCAGGGAATCTGAGGCAGCGCGTGGGAGTTTTTCGGAGACAACTGAGGCGCGTGGCACGGCTTCGGGTGACCGGATTTCTGGGATTTCCTTACGGGAGATCGAGGAGCACGCCTATGTGGTTGGTTTCTTCAAGCAAAGGCTTGATGTGCACAGATCTGATAGGGAGAGACACGAATTGCTTGGGCTTGAGGATCTAGACACAGCAATGAGCCATGGCGGCTACGAGATGCTGTGGAGTCTAGATCCAGCAGACAAATATGTGTGACTTCTGACAGTGATGTGCATGTGAGAATCTTCTTTGCTTGCTAGAAATTTTGTTTGATGCCAAGAACGAAATTTGGCTCTGATACCATGTTAAATACAATTAGCATTGATACATCATGTTGGATATGCTAGTATGAATGCGGAAGGGGGAAGCATAGAATAGGAACACCGAGAACACAAAGGTTACATGGTTCAGCCTTGACGGCCTACATCTACGGAGGAATCCCTTAAGGGCTACATCTTTATTATGTCTGTGTTACAATGAGCCATAACATGAGTATATATAGGCGACTAAACCCTAGACTACTAGTACAAGCAGGACTGGGCTTGGGCCTATTACATTGGGCTAATATGTCTAATATATATCTCTAACAGTTTTCATTTTATGTGTTGGATTTTCAATTGATATAACCAAAAATGCGATTTTCCAATTTTAGTGCTAAGGATGCACTGTGTGTGAAAGGTTTCGACCCTATATACACACTCCAAACCCAGATTTGGGTAAAACACCTTGATTTGATTTAATTAATTATTTTCCACATGTTTTGGATTATGCTGACTTTGAATTATCTGATTTAAGTTAAATAATTATGATAGATTGTTTTCTATGTTTTATTTAGTATTTTTTGCCATGTTAGGTTTAACTTGAGATTCTTTTGCCTTATGTGTTTATTTAATTGTCTACTTTCCTTTTTAATAATATCTATTTGATTTGTGTTTTAATGTGTTTCCTTTTTTTGTTGATTGTGATATTTGACTTGTTTTGTGTTTTATTTAATTTAGTGCATGATGTATGTTTAGGGTTAAGGATTATGGCTCACTTAATAAACTCTTTAACTAATATGGTCTATCAACACATAATGAAGGCTGGCCCATAAACTGGATGGTCTTAGGCACCTAACATCTTCTCAAGTTGTACCCTAACTCTAAACCCAATGTCTAGTACGAAGACCTATGTAAAATGCCCAATATTCCCAATTTGGTTCCTAGCCTGAACTAGGTGGCGACCCCCAAATCTCTGCCTCTAATCCATTCAGCTAAGGCGTACTCTTTGGGGGTAGAACCACGTGTGCATGTCAATGTGCTCACAATATTGGTTACTCATGGGTTTAAGAACATATATATACATTCATGAGAGAGAGAGAGAGAGAGAGAGCTTGTTTGGATAGCATGAAAACTGAGTGATATCACTCAGTTTTCATGATCCATCATCTAAAACAAATGGGTCCCACAGATGGATGATTGTTTGGCTTGGTTTTGGATGATTATTTCCATCACTCAAAAACTCAAAATTTTGGGTTTGGATGATGGAAACTGAAAACACAATTTTGGTGTTTTCAGATGTTTGAGTTATGAGTTTAATGGCAGTTTGGTAATAAAATACAATTAGTGGGACCTATGGTCAGAACACACGTTACTCCACCACATTTTGTCTGATGCTTTCTTCTTCTTTTTGTCTTTTACTTCTTCTTTTTCTTTCATTTTTTCTCTTTTGTTTCTCTTCTTCTTCAAGGTGGGTTTTTGCTCTTAGTTTCTTCTCTCTTTTCTTTTTTCTTTTCTTTCTTTCTTTTTTTTCACTCTAGTTTCTTCTCTTAGCTACTTCTTCTTCTTTCTTTTTTTCTTTTTTTTTTCACGCGGTGATGGCAGAGATGGCTGAGTTTGGGTCTCCAATCTAAGGATATGGGTTTGGGTTTTTTGTTGTGGTTGTGGTGGTTTAAGGCTTGGGTTGTGGTGGAGCTTGTTCACTTGGATTTTTTGGTGGAGGTTGTGGTTTTGGTTGAGGGCTGTTGGTGGGTTTGGATTTTTGATTCATTTGGATTGTTTGGTGGAGGTTGTGGTTGTGTTAAGGTCTGGTGGTGGTGGTGGTAGTTGTGGTTGTGGATTTTTGAATTTGTTGGTGGTGGTGGTGGAGCTTGGTTGATGGTGATGGATGAAGGGTTTGCCGTTGGTGGTGGTGGAGCTAGGTTTCGTTGTAGCTGGGTTTGAAGAGCTGAAAAGAAAAGGGACGCAAGTAGAAACCATAATCTTCTGTATAGTGTCAATTGGTGGGTCCATCATTTTGGCAAAAAGTAGAGTTAAAAACTGAGATACATGACTGAGTATTATGACCAAACCAGTGTCAGCTCTTCCCTTAAGCGAGTTAGGCAATTGCCTAAGGCCCCAAAGTGGAAGGGGCCAAAAATTTTAGAAAAGAACCGAGTAGTAGGGGCAAAAAAAAAAAAAAAAAAAAAAAAAAAAAAAAAAAAAAAAAAAAAAAAAAAGGTAGTTTAAGATGAATTACAAAAATCTAGCACATCATTTTAACCAAAAAACAAAAATTTTGGTAAATCCGGTTATACATTGGTTCTAAACAAAATCATTGTCCAAAAATAACATTATTATCCTCTAGACAAACCAAAAATCAACCAAATAAACTACAAATCTGGTCTAAGTGATTAACCACAAAACAATCACAAATCAAAACAAATAAAACCACTCAAAACCCTAAAAATTTCACCGTTCTCTCTGCTCTCCGCCTCTCTCTGTCTCTCATTCTCTCTGATTCTCTCCAGTCTCCACTGTTCTCATCTGCTCAACAGCTCAAGCAAGGCAGCAAGCTTCCTCCACCTGGACGGCTGGACCGCTTCTCTCTGATTCCCTGCTCTCCGCCTCTGTCAAGTCTCAACTGCTCACTCACCGTATCAGGTTCTGAGGTTCAGGTATAAATATTTGGGCACAGGGCACTCCGCACCTGGCTTTCTCTTCAGACTCCATTTTATTTGTTAAGAACTTAAGAATTAAGATAATAATATATTAAGATTGGGCCCTCCCTGGTTTTGTAACTTTGTTTATCAGTTTGTTTATCATTATGGGATGGCTGCCTGGACCCTAGACTGGGCGTTAAGTTTGGGCCTTCAAGATTTTTTTTTTTTTTTTTTGGTTATAGATAGAATTTTTTTTTTTTTATTGGTGGGTCTTATAAATAAGTCTTGTGTTATGGCTGTGTTTAAATTTTTGTTATACTTGTGCTTAATTTTTTTTTTTTAATTTTAATCTTGTGTTTATATATATATATATATATATATATATATATATATATATATATATATATATATATATATTTTTTTTTTTTTTTTTTTTTTAGTCAGTGGTAATATATTTAATAAGTCTTTATTTATGCAGGCTGAGATTGTTAAAAACTTGTAATTGTTCGGTGAAACTACAACAATACTTTTTATATAAATCAGGTTCTATTTCTCATTTGCTCTGCACTTGAAAGTTATTTTTTATTTTTATCTTTATAAATATATTGTTTGATTAGAAATTTTTACTAGAAAATATGCATCTGGATATGAAAAAATTAAAAAAAGAAAAAAAGATGAAAAATAAATTGAGTCTCAAAAAGAATCAATAGATAAATTCATTATTAGTAATAAACAAAATATAACACAAAATTTAGATGAAAATATCACAAATAAGCAAGAAATTTACCAAAAAGAGTTAAAAGATAATGAAATGATACAATTGCAAGATAACAATGATGATAATGTACATGATAACAATGATGAATTTGAATATAAAAAATTAATTAGTCAATTTGCATCTCAAAAGACAAGAAAAATATATTTTAAATGAAATATATTATAATATAAAAATATTAAATAAACATTAATTTAATTAATATATAAGTATAAAAAATGCCCAATTTTTAGTTCTCGCCTTAGGTCCTAAAATGTCTAGGGCCGGCCTTGAACCAAACAAAAGTGTTGAATT
This sequence comes from Quercus parvula, assembly GCA_030820535.1. Classification (NCBI taxonomy): domain Eukaryota; kingdom Viridiplantae; phylum Streptophyta; class Magnoliopsida; order Fagales; family Fagaceae; genus Quercus; species Quercus parvula. The sequence continues at coordinate 53,193,085 of JAUAME010000003.1, forward strand.
TTTTAAGTGACAGTGAAGTTTGGGTTATGAGTTATGAGTTTTGAGTTTAAATTATGAAAATTGAATACTGAATTATTAAAATTGAGTAAACTCTAAACCAAACAAGCCCTAAAAGTCTCTCTTGGGATGGCTATTGTAAAATCGTTCTAAGCAATGTCTCAAAAGAAAGATAGCTTCTTGATTCCTTTTCTCACAAGTACGATGATATTTTTTAGCGGCACCATAATTCAAGTCGTCTTCATTTAACTGTTTGTTGACACAATTATCAAAAACACGTACAACACACGATCCGAATTGTTTCCCCTTTTTTTTTTTTTTTTTTTTGACAAGTACTAAGTGGACCTTTAATGCAATCATGAAAATGGTGATTTACTCTGTCAAGTTTTGAGGAATGATGAAGTGGTATTAGAATTAAAGAATGATGAAAAGTAGTAGAGTTAATGTCAGTAGCTTGCACTTCAATGAGAATAAGGATAACAAATACTGCCATCCCTAGCAAAAGTTTTCTCACAAATTTCATGTCTATTTATCTGCTCCTACTAAAAAAAAAAAAAAAATTATGTTTAAGCTAATTTCATAATGATCTTTAGGGCTTTAACACTCGAATGATTTGACACCTTTGAAATAAACACAGTTTGATTTCATGTCTATTCATCCCTAGCAAGTGTTGTCTAGCTGTAGTGGCCTTTAATAAGCAGGTGTGGTTTTATGTTAAGTAGCTTACAATTAAGTATTGCTAATTAGCTAGGGTCACAAGATTTAAAAATAAATTTTGATAACTCATAATATTGTAAAACAAAACCAATCTCTTTCACAAGAAATGATGAAGAGATTAACACCATTAAAATTGTGTTATTACTCTTAAGTAGGTAAGACTGAATTCTTCGAGAATAATTCAAGAAAATGGAATGATCGAAAGGGTTTTGCTAAGGTGTTGGGTTAAGATAGCTTGACCCTGGTTAATTAATTTAATTACCCAAGTTGATTAATTAGGTTCAATTGCAAGCAAATCGTGAAGGCATCAACAAGTCACCAAAAATACTAAGTGCAACGGAAATTAAATGAGATATGGTAATTTGTTGACAAATGGAGAAAACCTAGCAAGGCAAAAACTCCATCTGGTGATTTTAAGGTCAACACTCTCAAAAATCCATTAATCAACAATCAAGTGATTACAAGTATAAGGAATCTTACCAACTACCCTGGCCTATCACGAAATACCAACTTGCAGTTGAACCTTTGCCCCAATACCTAATTGAACTTGATCTTGTAATAGCCTTCTTTCCCTTGATGCATAAACCTCTAATTTGTGACTAACCCTTTGCACGAATCTCAATACATGACTAACATAACTTCAGCAACTTGAATAAATGTTGTTGGCTACAAAGTTCTTCACTTCATCAATAATGAAGTTCAGGAAGCACTTAGTTACAAAACCCTATAGCATACAAATGCAATAGCTTCTCACAGAGAAAATAAGTATCTTGGTCTCTAAATCTATGTGTGACGGCTCTTAAAATAAACCTTATATATACCTAGAGTTGTGAGAAAAGAAACCTTAAACAATTACACAAGCGTGGGCCGAATTTTAGATCTAGAAATCTTGAAATCATAATTCTCGATAAATCGAGCAGCTGTCAAGCTATCTATCGAGCTTCACATTAAGTCTCGATAGTAGGCTTCTGTCGAGTTATCTGTCGAGACTTAATGGACAGCTTTTCTTCACTTCTTTCTTGAACCAATCTTCATATCTTTAATACTTGATTTGAACAACATGTTTCTTAAAGTACTAAACTCATCTTAGATCTACCTAATTACAAGTAAAATACATTTTATCAAAGGATTAGCCAATTACAATAAAATATGACCTTAACATAAGGGTTAATTTTGGTGATGACCAAATCCTTTGAGTAAAATCCCCATTATTTTCTCAAATTACTAAAATACTCTTAGAACTTCCCACAATTAAGGTTGATGTCATTATTGTTTTAAGAGAAAGAGAGAAGTTTAAGTTACACATGGACTAATTAAATAATGTTATACTATCTAATAATTTTTTATTAGATTAATATTTCAAAATTTTCTCTATTGGATTACATGTTCTCTCTATACTCTTAACATGTATACCAAGTTTTGTGTCATTTAGAAGCTATCTACAATTTGATCTAGAAACTCATTTTTTATGCACAATTTTTAGTACCAAAAAAAAAAAAAAAAAAAAAAACTTGAAATTTAAACATTTGATTAATAACATAGTTATTGATTTCAAATCTTCTTAAAATTTTACAACTATATAAAGTATAAGAAGAAAATATAATCTAATGGTTGATTTGTTAAAATTCACGTCCAATTAAAAAATATTGAGTGGTGTAATATAGTGCTAAAATTACACTAGGTGTAACGTGAACCTACCACCCCCCTCCCCAACACACACACACATTCCTCTTAATATGTCTATAATATATAATTTATATTTTATTTATATATATAAATGAATAAATTTTTTTGATAAAAAAATAATTAGGGTAAGAGGCTTTAAAGCCTGGATGTTTCCGTTAGTTAGTTGCAAGGCACTTGGGGTTTAGTTTTTCTCCTAATTTTTTGTTAGATAAGTACTAGAAGTCTTACAATTTCACAAGTTATTATTGTAGTAAAATATTTACTTTATTGAGTATAAGTTCTATTATTTTATTGAGTTTTATTATTCCATTCCTTTCCCTCCGCTTGGGAGGAGGGAATGGAATGGAATGGAATGAAAAAAATATTTTTAAAATATTCTTCCCTCCCTCTTGTTTGGGAGTTTTAACGGAGGGAATGGAAAGTTCATTCCCTTATTTGAGAGTTTAAGTGAGAGGGAATGGAATAGGTAGGAGGAAACACTCATTCCTCTCTATTCCCTGAAAACCTCAAATTTTCATTCCCCTTGAAATTGGGAGGAATGTGAGGAAATTGAATTAGATTTAATGATTTTTTTACTAAAACTCCCAAAATAGCCCTATATATTCAACCTTTATTTTAAAATAGGGATCTAATAGTAATATTATCATAAAATGATTCTATTCCATTCCCTCCATGTTGCTTCCAAACAAGATTACTTAGATTTCATTTATTTTCATTCTTTTATTTTAAAACATCCAATTAAGGTTAATTAATTTCATTCCATTTAATTCTTTTCCATTCCTTTCCCTTACTTAAATACATTCCATTCCTTTCCATTCCATTATGATCATTTCATTCCATTCCATTTCATTCCTTCATAAACTCCCAAGCGAAGCCTAAATGATATAATAATGTTCTATATACAAATACAATTATAATAAATATATAATACCATAATTATCAAATTTTATATTTAAAAAATAAAAATTATATTTTCTTAATTTTTTTAACATTTCACAATATTATTATATACTGACAACGAAGTTGCTTAACAAAGAACTAGCCTCTGAGCACACACTTAGGCGCGTGCTCAGAGGCTCTTCTTTTTTCTTTTTCTTTTTTTGAGAAAAAATTAATAATTTGCATTCATTATAATTTGGAATTACTATATATTTCAATCACAAAAAAATCTAAGGGTGTGATGAAAATGTATTTCACCTTCAAACACATAATATTCATTACACCCCTAGATTTATTTTATTTTTATTTTTATTTTTATTTTTATTTTTATTGGTAATTAGAAAATTTAGTAATCCAAATTATAATTTATGCAAGTTAAATTTTTTATCAAAAAAATAGAAGAGTCTCTAAGCACGCATGCGTGCTTAGAGGCTAATATTAATCTACTAAGAATGCTTCTAGTGACCAAAAATGTGAGCAGATCCCCTCCAAGAATATGCATTTTGTTGAACCGAGGCCATATTGATCTTTCTAGGCCATTTGACAAAAAAGTTCTACACTTACATTTTTATTTATTTATTAATGAGACATATGATAGAACATATGCACCACTGTTTTCTTTTGCAACTTCAATTTCTTTATAGGCCATTTCTAATCTACTTCTTATTTTTTGTCTATAGGCCAATGTAAAGAAAATAATAATAATATTTTGACCAATTTTTATATACCCGTACTTCTTAATTTTTGAATTATTTGACTTTTGCTAACTTTGTCTTATTCATTATCAAATAAAAGTAATTAATTCATGCAAATCTAATAAATATGATTTTTTTTTAAGATTGTAATATTTTCTTTTAATTTCATAAATGGACTTGAACTAATTTTAAATGAATTTAAAGAAATATTAAAATAAAATAATACTTCACAAAAAAACTATAATGCACCTAAAATCTATTGAATCACTCCATAAATATATATATATATATATATATATATATATATATATATATATATATTCATAAATGGACTTGAACTAATTTTAAATTAATTTAAAGAAATATTAAAATAAAATAATACTTCACAAAAAAACTATAATGCACCTAAAATCTATTGAATCACTCCATATATATATATATATATATATATATATATTGTAACACTATGAAATCTATTGAAATATTTGATGCAAAAATACTGGGTTCAAAAATTAAAGTAATACTCCATTCATGCTATAGTAATTATAAAATAAAGTAATACTTGACACAAAATCTAAAATGGAATTGAAATCTCCAAACACTCAATACGAAGCTTAATATATTGTAACACTTTGAAAACTAATGGGACAGTTCATACATAAAAATATGTTTGTTTAAACATTTGGTACAAAAATTGAAGTGGAACTACATGCTAGAAATCCCACTTTCTTGAGTTTCCACTGCCACTCTCTTGTATTTGCACCTCATCTGTATTAACATAGTACTACAAAATCATATGCAAGCGTTATAGAACAATAGCCAAAATAAATTCATCCCAAAACAAAACCAAAAAAAAAACAATAGCTAAAACAAATTCAACCCAAGACAAACAAACAAACAAATTGATATGATTCTATAAGGGGAAACTTGAAATCTATGTACAAATATTTGGCACTCCAATTATGGATCTATAGGAAGATGCCAAAAACATTGAATAAAATTCAAATTTTTAATTAAATGCAAAAAAGTACAATAATTACTAAATCAAAAGAAACAAAAATTTTAGGAGATAATCTTCTACTTTCTTGAGCAATTTTGTCTTGAAACCATTCACGATTTCTTCTCCATTTTTCCTTGTGAGAAAATTCGAGGCATTTGAGAGCATTGAGTATGTTGCTACTCTTTTGAGGGGGAAGTTTGAGGTGGTGGAAACACATATTTGTTTTCTATCCTAATATTTATAGGAATATTTATGAGAATTTTCGGGCATATCTCTATGGTTAACGATGTATAGGTTTTTTTTTCCCCCAAACTGCATGGGACATAATTAAAGAAGTCAATTGAGTTCAAATAGAACATTAGCATTATTTGAATTTTGAACAAACCGAAAGGAAACGTGAGGTTGTTTAAAAAAAAAAAAAAAAGCTTGATTGTGGTTTAGTGGAAAAGTGGTAAAAAACGTTAGGAGTTTTTTTTTTTTTTAATAAGAAAACATAATGAAGCTTGGATAAGTTTTAAAAAAATTAAACCTGAAAATTTTGGTAAGAGAAAAAAAAAATTAGTTCAGATTAAAATTTAAAAAAATAAAAAAATAAAAAAAAAAAGGATAATGAAGCTTGGATAAGTATTTAAAAAATTAAAGCCAAAAATTTTGGTAAGAGAAAAAAATTAGTTCAGGTTTTTTTTTAAAGAAAAGATAATGAAGTTTGGAGAAGTTTTTTAAAAATTTAACCCAAAAATTCTGGATGAGTTTTAAAAATAAAACCTAAAAGGGGGATTTGATTTTTTTTTTTTTTTTGTTTAATTATGCTTGACTACTAACGTGTGTGAGAAATGTGGAGGTGGGAGAAATGAGGTTAGAAAAAACTGCTTTTTTAAATAAATAAAAAATAGCTAAAATATAGGAGTTTTTTAAATCAGTAATTATACATATTTAATCGTATTATTTAAGTTTTACAAACTGGTAAATTTAAGGATATTTTCAGCATCAAAATTGAGGATTAATTCTAAATAAGGAAAATTTCTTAAAAAGTAGTATAAATAGAAGATTACCTTCAACCCCCTTAACCTTCACTTGATCAACTGTCACATGGTCCCCCTAACCTCCACTTGATCAACTGTCACATGGTTTTTCATTTTAACCGTTGGATTCTCCCCATAACTTGGTTCTTTATCTTAATCACTGTTGACCAAGTAAAAAAGAAAAAAAAATTATAGCAATAGATTTAAAAGGTTATGATAATTTTGGTGGAAGTACCATATAAAATGTCATAATTTTTGTCACAATTATTTTATGTGACAAACGGTAATTCGTTATTTGTTACTTTCATATAGATTAATAATTTTTTCTCCATTAAACATAGTTTGCTAGGAAATTGTGACAAAATTATAATCTTAAATTTTTTTTATTTTGGTGGTGTTACTGATGAAGATTGAAGAATGAAAACACTAATTAAGCTTTTGACACTGACATTGACTATTTATCATCTGAAAGTCCTTCTCCATTAATTTTTTTGACACTAATAAAACCAGTTTCAGAGGAAACTCTTCTACAGTGTGAATTGGGTACACAACCAACCCAGTTGGTGTGCCACATAATATCATATCACCCAACTTGATGGTGATGTGCCATTTGCTCTCTGTTACTGGTAAATGGTCTCTGTTTTGTTGAGTCAGTTCCAGTAATAAAGACACATGAAATAATAAAGTTTTCACATTGTTGTTGGATTTCGAGTTTCTTTGTTAACATAGTCATTAATTAGCTTCTAAAAGCTAACCAGTAGCTTTCGCTTCCTCCACAGTCCACACCCAACCCAAACCAGAAAAGATGATTAACAAATCAAAAGTTTCTAGTCTAGAAAACCACGCGGTTGTGCCTAAACGTTTTGATTAAGCAACCAAAGTCCGTCATAGCATAATGTTAAAATTCCAAATTGGATAGAAAAGGAGACCTTAATTTTTGTTTCAGATTGGTTGCTTACATATTTATGATTTTATTGATGCTGTCTTTCAATAGTCAGGGCAGATTTTAAACTCTAATTAACTAATTTAACGGTAAGTAATGAATCACAAGATCCTATCAAACCAAATTGGTCAATCAATAAAATACGAATAAAAGATACAGTTGCTCAAGTGTAATAAGAAATTATACTTAAATTTTATCCTTAAAACAATTAATTTTGTTATCTACCTGTAATCTACTATTCTTAAAGAAATAAATAATTTGGTTTTAGCAGTAAACCAAGTAATTTTGTTTTGTACTTGTAATCTTAATAAAATTTTACACATATGCTCTAGAGAAATGAAATATAAGGTACTGATTTACTATATCATGCACAATAATAATTGGCACAAATTAATAAGATAATTCTCATTTAACTTTGTTTTCTTTCTATAATCTTAAAAAAGTGTGTGCAAGCAAGAATTCAAATTAAAGAAAGAATATTAATGTAATCTCACAGAATTGAACTCTGATCAAATCATGAACCCTAAAACTATTTCAAACTTCAAATCTATAGTTAAAGGGCAGTCATAATAAACATCCCATGGTTTTGGGTTTTGTGACTGCCTCTTTGTTTCCTATCTGAACTTGAAGGACCCACTATTAGTCCTTATCTTATCTGTACCCTATTCCCTACCCCACAGGATTGTTCCTCCACAACACCCCAAAAAAAAAAAAAAAAAAACCAGTGTTCATGCAAAATTACATGCACAAACAAAGAACCAAAAACAAAGTAACCCACTCATTATATGACCTAGTATTTCTCAAACCAACACCATGGTTTGTAGAAATATCAGACTCTAACATAGAACTAAAACTAAAATTAGGGTTCGATCCATACAAAGCTTGCACTCCTTCTATATCATCCATTGTCAATTCCAACTTCTGATCCCTAGGCATTAAACTAGGGTACATTACAGCCTCTTTAACCGAGCTATGTCCCAACCCTAACAAATGGCCAATCTCATGGGTCGCCACCGATTCCAAATCCATCGCCACATTAGATTTCTCCTTCTGAAAATCCACCGCCCATGTCTCCGCCGCATCAAGGTGAAACCTACCACTTTCCGGCGAAAATGAGTGTGCTAAAATCCCGAGAACCCCATCAAATGGCTCTCCGTCGCCATGGTCGCCACTGTAGAACCCTATTTTTATGTCGGCGAAGCCATAATCATCGGTTTCAGTGAAACTCACGGGAATGACCGAAGCCCATTTCCGAAATGCGTGTATAAATGCGACCCTTATCTCCGATATGGTCAAGTTGTGGATCATGTACTCCGGCGAGAACGCGTAGGTGAGCATCATCGGCATTTGGCGAGACCACCGAGGTTTTCCGGGGAAATACACGTAATGTTTTGTCCCATGCAGCGTCTTGTGGTGGATATCGGGCACGCCGCATCTCGGGGTGAGTATTTGAGAAACGGTGGCGATATCGAGCTTACCGGTAATGGGGAGGCCGAGTTTTTCTTGGTAGAGTGTGAGAGCCGATTGGAACCGGGCATCGAAAACGTCATCAGTGAAAGTATCGTCTCGAAAATGGAAGTAACCGAAACGATGCAAGTGGTTTTTGATTTCCGATATGCCGATTACTTGGCTGCCTATTGAAGCGTCAAGAAAGCTTTTGCTGTTATAGCTTTGTAAAGTAACATGACTTTTCAAAGGGAAACCGGGTGTTTTTCTGGCGGGAATGCATGGCGGCGAGCCGAGGACGAAGATGAAGATGAAGAAGAAGAGAGAGATGAGAGAGTTGCTGAATGAGAGAAACATTGGCAGTTTGCTTGGTTTGAAGGTTTGGAAGAATATGGAGGGAGCTTTATTGAAAAGCAAAGGTCCAATTTATAAATGTGAAGTTAATAAAATTTTCCTTTTCTTTTGGATATATTAGAAAAGGAAAATATTCATGAATAGTTGTTAATGAACAATCTATATACATGTAAAATTCATAATTTCATACCTATTTTTTAAGGAGAAAAGTATGTTACTTACATATAGTGTGTGTTTTAATAACTGAAATCATGAGTCATGAAATTACTACATTTTTATTAGTATGCGAAATAATTATGAGAAATAAAATGTTTATAATATTTTCACAATATATAATAAGTAGCAAGTTAATACGTGTTATTATTAGTAAGTAAAAAAATTATTTCAAATGGTTGGTTTAAATTAGAATGACTAATAATAACTAATTATTTATAATTTGTTGTGAAAATATTCTCAATAAATATCACACTTTTTAAGTACGTTCATATTTAACCTATGAAATAGGAAATGTGTACAAAGAATGTAATGTGTAATAAGCAGTGCAGATAAGAAAAGTTAGGAGAGGATTAGAGTTTGAAAATGTATGATCGACATGGGAATGATTAAAGGGCGTGAATTATGATAGTGATGTAACGGGAGTTTTAGAAGAATCTGCCTAATGCTTCTCTTTCAATTGTTAGATTCTGAGTCAGGTAGGCTTGAAAATGATGACGATGATTGGTGAGTGGAATCACTGCTTTTTACGTTTTTTCTGGTAACGGTTGTGACTTATATCCTATCCATAAATCAGTGTGAAGCTTGACGTTTACATTAGCCGAAGGATAAACTAGTCCCAACTCCCAACCTCATATACATCAACTTTGTTATTATTTCATTTTCATTTGCTTGAGCTTATCTTGTAAATGAAGCCAATCTGTCTTTTAGTTGCAACTTTTAAGGTTTCACTTTTTCTTTAATAGAGCTTAGTCAAACCTTTTTTTTTAAACCTCAAAAACTCAGTTTATAATTGTACCCATGATCAATTTTTATTTAACTAATTTTAACTTGTATTCATTAATATATCCAGGATTAGTGGTCTTGTGCTTTTGGATTAAATTTTTGCAAAAAATGTACTTAATTACATTTATTGAAAGTTGGTAAGAATATAATATTGAGAAATGTTAACAAGTACCATGCAGTACTTGTTAAGATTTCCTTATATAGGTCTCACTTTAAAAATTTTAAAAAAAAAAAAAGTAGTCAAAAAAACTGCCAAAAAATATAAAAATATGGCCAAAAGTTGCCAAAAAAAATTGTTACTACAGTCAAAAGTTGCCAAAAAAATTGTTATTAATGGAAACCTTATGGTGCCCGTTAACACAACCCTATAATATTATACCTAAAAAAACAGAGTTACAAATACTATATATATATCATGTCATTCTAAGTTAGGAGTAGGGAATTCAAACAACATTATTATTCTAGCTAGTAGGGGACATGAGCTTGGGCCAAATATGAAGTGGATTAAGAATTTGTTATTGTTATTATTATTACTATTACTAGAAGGAATAAGCTAAGTTAATAATGAGTTAATTTTTATACATCAATGTCACACGTATACTAATACTATGCAATGGACATCGGCTTAACATTTATATATATATATATATATATATATATATATATATATATATATATATCAATGGAAATTTATGAAATGGTTGATCATTTGAAAAGCGTGTACCTCAAGAAATTACAGATGTTATTTAATTTTATTTCTTTTGTGTGTGTGTGTGTGTGTGTGTGTGTGTGTGTGTGTGAAGTGCATTCAAACTTTCTTCAAGTAGAGAAAGGCTATAACTACCAGAAGCAAGTACTTGTGGTTGTTGAGATATATCATTGTGGTTTTAACTTTCTCACTCTGTGTATTATATATATAATAGGAGTGAGGATGACTCAATGTATCTCATTGGCTCTGAGTAAGTCATGAACAATGGTGCTTGCTGGGCGTGTAGAAGACTCAATGTTCAACCCTGCTGGGAAGTGGGAAAGTCATAAATTAACAACTACCATGTCTGAGGACTACATATTATAGTTGCTTGCTTGATTTCTATCAGGAATTTCCCAAAGTATCCATATATATATATATATATATATATCCTTTTGTTTATCATATATTTCTTTTCAAGAAAGGTAATATTATCAACTTCTCTAACGGTACCCGAAATTTTCATGTTATCCAAACAGATAATGCTTTTGCCTTGGTATACAAGCTGATTAATTGAAATGGATGTCATTTCCATTAAAAAGGGAAAGCATACACAGCAAAAGGATTTTTAATTTACAACGTCCCATATATTTATTTGGAACTTTTTTGGTCAATTGCAATTTATTTGTTTGGGCTGTATTTGATTTACCATATGATTTTTTAATGATTTCGGCCAATTTTTATCAGTACAACTTTCCACAAATAGGTATGAACCATATGAGTGTCATTGGAAACCACCCCCACCCCCAAAAAAAATGATGTGATTTCCTATATTTATGATACATAGATAGAACTCCATACCAAACGAAAAAAAGCCACTTGATACAAATTTAATTTTTTTCACATAACCTTTTAAGCTTTAAATTTTTTGTATTACCACTTTAATTAATTGCGCTTCGAAAGTATCTAATAATTTTTTAGAGAGTTTGCTTAAGAGTTCTCAAATGTGCTACAATTTTAACTTTTAAGACCCACATTTATGTGAGAAGAAAATATACTACACCAAATGTGCAAAATAATTTCTTTTGAACTATGTTGATGTCTTATTAAATTTTTCTTGGCAATCTAATAAGTGAAGAACGAATCTATTTGTTTCAACTTATTTGCTAGTCTATTTTAGTTATTTGGTAAGGTTACAACTTTGTTGGTATAAATTTAGACTCTAATATTGATTTTATGAGGAATTAGGCCAAAGTTGATTAACTAACCAATTATGAAACTAAAATCCATATAGGGTTAATCAAATCATATAAACAATATTGCCAACAACAAGAAATTGTGAAAAATAAATAACACGACAATATGATTACAACATGCAAAACCAATGGCAACACTAAAGGGGAAAAAAAACAAGGGTTTATCCACTAACCCAAGGAAAAAAATCCACCAAGTTGAAATGAAGTTTTTATAGAATACTTAATCCTAAATATACTGTTACTTTATGTAATACTTACTGACATGACTATATACAATTGCAAATCCATGGAATTTTGTCAAATGAACTCCCCGCTCATGACTCCAAAAACCTCTTGAAGATTTGATCTTTGCAGCAAATCTTGAGATGGTATTCCTTTGTTATGGCAGCCTCAAGATCGTGAAATGTATTTCTTTATTTGCTTTTGAACTCATTAGTTGGATAGATGGAGGCCAAGGTCTTATCTCTGACCTTACAAAAATGTGTGCTTAATAGTGCCCTTATATTGGCTCTCTATTATGGTTACAAAAACCCACTTAATAGCCGACTTGATGCAAAGCATCATATCAAAAACTGAATTTACGATTAATTCTTGATAGATCAGCAACTAATTTCGATAGATTTACATGTAACAAGATTCCAAAAACTCTTCTTCATTGAGATGAACTTCCTTCTTCATTTTGGACTTAACGTTTCTTTTTTTTAGAAACAGTAATATATCTACAAAGCTTAGTTTTTGAACAATTTTGGGGTATTTGAAATACATTAGGTGTTTAGCCTAATAATAATTTAGTTGATTGAATAAGAAAATGAGAATTTTATGGGTAAATGAGGTGTTACCATGATAGCTAGGAGTTAGTGTTTTAGCATATAAAAATAAAAAATAAAAAATAAAAACCCTAAATCACATTGACAAGGAGAGAAAGGTTGTGTTATTTTATAATTGATGGTGTTATTTAGCTTGAGTGACTTGTATCAAAATATGCTTAACCCACACATACGAGTTGAGGTGAACAGATTGAGGTATAAATAACAAAATGTCTTAATTCTCTTAATGCTAACACTAAAAAAATTCAAACTGAACTTTATGAATTTTAAGGATTTTACTTTGGAAATAGATATTTTATCAATATTTGAAAAATAAAAATGATTTTGAACCGTTCAAAGAATGTCTTAGAGAAATTGAGAATAAATTTAGTGGGGTTTTTTTTTTTTTTTTTTTTAAAAAAATCTTAAACTGATAGCTATGAATATGAATTTTTAGTATTCAACTCATGTGAATTGTCTTGAGGAGTTATCTATGATTCTATATATGGAACTACCACCACCACACCCATCTAACGATATGTGGAAGAGAAAAAAAAAAATTGAAAAAAATGTTAATTGTTTAGACCCAGACGACTTAATTGCCGATTTTAAAAATAATATTATAGACAAATTATTTTACAATATTTTTACAAACTATTGTTATAGTCAATTTTTATTGGTTATCATCTGAACCCACCACTAACATTACTTTTTCATTTATTAATATCCACTAACCACAACGATAGTTTGTAGATCTAGCATTTTTTAATGAACAATCACAATCACACAAAAAATATGTAATTGTTCATGTGTTCATGAGAACCCTTGTAAATTGATATAATTCATAAGATAGATGGGTCGATCCTCGGACCTTCATAGAAGGTTGATATACATATCTTTCACACTTCTATCATTTCCTTATTTCATCCAATTGTATTCAAAGTGAAAATATGAATACGATGTGGTAAGTTTTTGTAACATAAAATGTCTTCTTTTCTTTTTTTTTCTTTTTTTTAATGTATGTGCCAATAAGGCTAAAGTCCTCTCTCTCTCTCTCTCTCTCTCTCTCTCTCTCTCTATATATATATATATATATATATATATGATCGAGATTAAATTCTATAAGAACGTGGTATAAAACTCATGTTTTTCCTCTCCAATCCCAGCATACCACATCATCTTATCTCATATTTAAGAATAAACATAATCACGCTCAATTAATTATAATACCCATATAGAAATCCAATCAAATTAAAAATTTATTGAGATGTTATTAGATATGATAAGATATATTATAATACCCATATATCTTTCACACTTCTATCCTTTCCTTATTTCACCCAATTGTATTCAAAGTGAAAATATGAATACGATGTGGTAAGTTTATGTAACACAGAATGTCTTCGTAAGACTCTTGGCAAAGTTCACCTTTTTAAAATTGGTTTCACCCGAATACATAACAATTTATTCATTAATGTCTAGCTTGCTTTTTTCTTTTTTCTTTTTGGGTGTGGAGTCCATAACTTTAACCCAATCTGTGAAACCTATAAATTTGGCCCAATATATTAAGACCAATATGGGCCAAAAAACAAATGAAAACAGTAACTATCGTCTTTCTTTACTACTACAACGTACCAAGGTTGAATTTCCACAAGTTAGCTCGGTTTCCTTTGTGTTTAATGTAATGTTACACACTTACACCTCTTAATAATTGTTTTATTGAATTAAAATTTTAAAAATTCTATTATTGGGTTACATGTTATCTATGTTATCAACCCGCTTGCAAAATTTCATGTCATTTGGATACTATTTATTATTTGATTTAGAAAATTATCTTCTTTTTTGCATAATTTAAAAATATAAAAAATTGAAATTGAAAATTTTGATAAATGACATAATTATTAATCTCTATCCTCTTTAAATTTTGCAAGTATGAAGAAAATAATATAATTCAATGATAGATTTGTCAAAATTTGCATATAATTAAAAGGTATTGAGTACCATAACATTACTTAAAATGACGCAAGATCAATTTTTTTTATTAATTTTATTAATTAATTAATTTAATAATCACACAGTTATAAATTGAACCTAACTCAATGGAACTTTTTTTGGATTTTTACATTTTATTAATAAAAATTTTCTGAAGACAAAAACACTGACCAGTGACTACAACAGCCTATTTGGGCCCAAACCTTCTCAATCCGCAAGGGGAAAAGCCCAGGCTTTTTTTTTTTTTTTTTTTTTTTTTGAGAAACAAGCCCAGGCTATTTGAATTTAAGGTAAAGTTTAATCACTGAAAAAGCCCTTTTCTTTTTTATGTGGTTGTCTAAAACGTAGAGTTTGAATTTACTATCTAAAGTTCAATGATGATTATAATAATAATTAATGATTCCTATTAGCCATATATTAGAAAAATATTTTGGATCTAGTCTTCTTTATACGAATATTGTGGAAATTATGATCGCAGCTTTGATAGATATATTACTTAAAGAAAAAGAAAGAATTTTCATAGGATGGTAGAAAAAACCTCGCACAATATTGAGCATTGTCAAAGTCTACCACACAGAACAGGGTCATATCAGTTGCAACAAAAACACTGGAATTTCAAAGATCAGTGTCAAAATCAACATAGCAGCCCAGCACAATCACGTGCAATTAAAGCAATAAAATAATGCCCTTTTGGATTGAATGTATAAGGTGGCCAAAGACTTTGTGACTGGAGCTAAACCGGCACTTATTGGTATTTTCAACAAAGAAGATGTTTAAGTTTAAATCTCACCTCCTCCAATTATTGAATTATCAAATAGAAACTATGCGGGGAACTTCAGGGTCTACCAATCACAATGAATCCCATCTATCATGAGCTCTTCAACTCATCTCTTTAATTGAAATGAATCCTGGCCATCCAATCAAAATTCGACCCCTCAAAATCTTGCATCTTACGATCCCAGTCAAGAGGGATGAAAAGGAAAAAATAAAGAGAGAGAGAGAGAGAGAGAGAGATTGTATAAGCTAGTGACAAACTCAAACTTCTATAGATAGAAAAATTATACAATGTTTCGATTATATGTAATCTATTTCTCATATAAGTGGGTCTCACTGACGTGTGGGATCTACCTACTATAAGAAGGGAGATACATATAGCCGACATGATATACCTCTTGATATATAGATGGTAGTATGGTGGGTTTTTTTTTTTTTTTTTTTTTTGGTGTGTTTTTGTTTGTGTGGTTTAGAGTTTGGGAGTAGGTGCTACGAAATACAAATGATTAAAAGTGTGAAATTATTGAAGGGTTTCGTTTGTGGGCTGACAGCGGGGAGAGATTAGAAGTGGGGCCCATGAACAAATTGCTCAGAATTCAGATCCATTGATTCAGAGAAATCTGGACCCAGATTTATTAATAAGCTCGCAGAGAAAGAGATACAATGTTAGTGGGAAATGGCCCCATCTTGACTCAGCTTGATGGAACAACCTTCTGAGACTACATATATTTCTTGCAAATTTCCCTTCTCACAAAAGAAAATTCTTTATTAAAAAAAAAAAAAAAAAGATAATCTTTGTGGGTAATCTCTTACCATAATTTTAAACTTTCTCAATTTTATTTTACTGAGATTTTATCAAGAAAATCTTAATCACTATTATGGGAGCATTAAAAAATTATAAAATAATGAAGTGGAATATACTTTTATATATATATATATATATATATATATATATATATATATATATATATTGTTTTGACAAGTAAAAGAAAATGTTGCAACATTAGAACTTCTATGGCCAAAGCACACGGGAGTTTAAGAATAATTTTTGGTCATGTTAATGAAAGTTTTTAGGGTAATTGTTAATAAATATAATAGGAAAATTTTGACACTAATTTCATAAAAAATTTAAAAAATTGTCAACAACATTTATTATTTTATCATTCTTTCAATAAAATATTTCTAAAAATAGTTACTATGTTAACATTTTCCATCATTTATTAATACCTCTCCTAATAAGTTCTCATAGAGAAAAATAACTGGAATATCAATTGAATAGAAGAAGCTTCTTTATCCTCTTATATTTATTTAAAATCCTGACACAGTCAGAAAAGCTTCGTCCAAAAACCTGAGAAACTGTAGAATTCTCAGTCTTAATATATATTTTTATTTTAAATTGCAACAAGACCTTGTTGTCTTTATTTTCTGTCTGGTGATAGTGTCATGTCAATTCAGTGATTAGTAGAGTATGTTACGAAAAAAAAGAAAAATAAAAAAAAAAGGAAAAGTTTGCTGTGTTTTGAGATGAAATGGGGCCTCCATCTCAAATCAATTTCACACTCATACCATTTTGGCAATGACTGAAGGAGCAAATGCCACCACTTTAAGCAACATTAATATAGAAAAAATCTTGATATATAATCTAGATTTTCATGAGACATGGCCATGTGTCACTAAATAAAATAAATTTTCATGAGACGTGGTCATGCGGTTCATTACTTTAATGATTGAATTTTGTATAATTTATATTAGTAACTAAAATCGTTCAGTTGTAATAAAGAATATATTACTAACAGAAATTATGAAATGGGAACTCATAGTCATGGCATTAACTAAGGTAAAAATCCAAATTACACCCTTAAGTTTGGATGAATTATTATGTTTCTCTTTTGATTTTATTTATAATTATTTTAGTCTTTAAACTTTAAAATTTGTATCAAGTTGTTCATTCCATTTAGTATTGTTGTTTATAAAAGTGTTGTTAAGTCTAATAAAATATAATCTTATGCCACGTGTTTAGTGACGGTTTTATGGACATAAATATAAGAATGGACTAATTTGACAAGAACCTTAAGGACATGTTTAGATTGAAAAGGAGGGGAAGAAAGTAGAGTATAGGTGACTAAAAATCAATTAAGTTTTGGGTAACTCTACTCTACTCTACTCTACTCTCCCTCCCTATCTCTCAATCCAAATAGACCATACGTATTAAGTGTAAGGACTAAAATATTAAAAATAAATGTTAGCAACCATAATGATAATTTATCAAAACTTAAAAAATGTAAAAGTAAAATATACTTTACTTAAATTTTAACTTGCCTATGACAACCACAATAATTGAACTCACACATGCACTCAAAACTTTACCTCTTGGATTTGTTCAATTGTAGGAATCTGAATATCTACTTTTTAGACTAATGATAGTTATACATTGTATACGGGACACATAATTAAACCCATGTTTTGAAAACACGATTTTATCACGTTACAATTATAATTGAAATTATGTTTTCAAAACACTATTCTCTATAAACTGTGTACAGTAGTGTGTAATTAGCTATGTGCAACAATAATTAGAACCACTTGAATAAAGTTTAAAGCAAAAAATAAGAGAAGTATTTAGACACTTGTAGATATAGAGTTAGGAGTTAAAAGTGTCAGCACTTGGAAGTACAATTAAGTGAAGACACACTCATCTTTATGCAAAGTTAAGGACCTAAAAAAAATTCCTACATGCAAATTGAAAATGGTCCCCTAGAGAGAAGAGAGAACACGTAGAAATGAAGATGGGTATTGGTCCCCTCCTTCTCCCCATGCTTCTTCATCTCTTTTGCAATCTTCTTTGTGTTTCATTAAAAGAAACAATGAAGTCTTATTCTTCACAATGTGTCACAGTTACCCGACTCTGTTGGTTTTAGTACGAGTGAATGAGAGACTGTTTGGGAATCAAAGTTTGTTATGTACACGTGTCAAACACCCAGTTATCCAGTACAAAGTCGAGAATTCCTTCTTATCTCTCTTCCTGCTTTGTATGAACTTGTTTGTTTGCTGTGAAAATTGTTAACGTTTCTCTGCAGAACTATTAATTAAAAGTTTCTTTTGGGGCATGTACGACAAGATAGCCTCACCAGCAACATCAGAGGGTGGACCATAAATAAATACCACAGTGTCAGAAATTTTCATTCACTCGATTGGGTCCCACATCTTTGGATGCCCAACAGATCAGATTTTTTTTTTTTTTTTTTTTTTTTTTTGGGTTTGTGATATAAATATAATCAACTGAGAAAGACTCTCATCTGATTCGTATTTCGTTGGATCAGAGTGTTTTAAGTTTTGAGCCAAACATACATATTTATGACAAACGTGTGTTCAGGGATGTTCAAACTTCAAACATGCAGGCTTTTCTTTAAAATTTGCATACTTACCCCCCAAAATAATAATAATAATAATAATAATAATAATATTCCTTGCCTAAATTCAGCATTAACTTGTTCACATTGTTCTTTAAAAAATATTAATGTATGGACCAAGAACTTTACAGTTCAAAGGACGTACTTTCGTGTTTGTAATAAATATATAAAATAAAAAATCTAATACTACAATTTGAACCTTCAGAGGTTAGTTCTGTGAAAGAAAGTCCCCTTGAAAAAATACAATAAATGAAAAAGAAACCCCATCTGATTTGAAGTTCATTGGAAATATAGGATCATTCGGTAGAGGAGTTTTAATAGTATTATTTATAATTTTTTAAATACGTATCAATAAAAAATATATAAAAACATATATAATAAATATTTAAAATATCTTCCAAACAGACTGATTAAATATCATTCACATTACCATTGTTTTTATTGTTTATATATTATTTTTGTAATTTCTGGCAGATTGAAAAGACTGCTTTAGTTATCTTTTATTTTACCAAATTTCCAAAATGTCAATAATATTGACAAGTACCATCAATGTCAGTCAAGTAATATGCTCTTTTCTCTGCATGGCAGAGACCAGAGATTTTTTTTTTTTTTTAAGAGAAAAAAGCAGAGACCAGAGACGAATAGCTTAAATTACTATTACTTTCTTTTACTTAGTTTTTTAAAAAGGGTTTTATTTTGGGTACAGTGTTTGTATAAATACATTTTCAATCTAAAAGAGGTACCTAATGATTTGTATTTACCATTTTACCGCAAGCAAAAAGGGTTGTATTTGATTTTAGTCAGGGCATTTTTGCTAATTTCAGTCTCTGTTCCTCTGTTATTAAATGTGATTTGCCTCAAGCTAAAGTTGATGTCAGAAGATTAAAGTCAGTGCCCGGTAAATGTAACAGCAGCACTTTTTTTAATTTCTTTGAATAATTTAATTTCTCATGTAGCACTTATAATTACAGGAATACCTACCATTTTTTTCCACAATAATTCAGACCATCTAAAAAAGGATGGAAAGAAGAGTGGTCACAATCAGCCAATCTTGGTCAATCTTCGCTGTATTTGGAGAGATATCTTTAGGTGGAACCCATTTTTTTGGCCTACCCTAATTTATGACTGTATCAACCACTTTACAGTCTGTGTTACATTACATGCTTGATTCAAATGAAAGATAAATGTGCACTTCTTCTTATTGAAACCTTTTTTTTTATTTTTTTTTTCACATAAAAAGTATTTCAATATGCACTTATTTATTTATTTATATATCAATTTTTGGATTTTACTTTATTTTGAAGATAAAAATGCAGTTTATCAAATTAATATCAACTAAAAAGGGTTTTAAGTGCTGGTTTCATAGTAATGACATATTTTTGTGATGTTTTTATTTATGTGATTCCATTTTCACATCTCCATTCTCCTTCTTTTACTATCCACCTATAAAATAAAATAAAAATCAAATTTTATTTTGTATCATCTTAATTAAAGAACTAAAACAACAACTGAAAGAGTATGGGGTTTCCATGACATAACCTTTAGCTTACACTTAAATTTGCTAATACATCTATAATCTCGATTAAGATATATTTTTATATATTTTGAGGTCTAAAATGATACATTTTAATTTTTTAATATTTAAATTAAAAATAAATATTTCTTATTCAACTATTATATATATATATATATATATATATATATATATATATATATATATATATAATTGTGAAACAGATTAAAATTTCAATAGGGTTAGATTTATATTGGTTTATTATTTTGGGGCCTTCTTTAAGGTAGTTGAAAGAATGCATAATCCTTCTATATTTCTTTTTTTTTTTAATAATAATTATCTTTCCATGATTTTGAAACATTTTGGTACAATTTTAAAGGCTTTTTGTTTATGTAATGGGGGCTTTTGACACCTTTTACAAATTTTTGGGCCAAGTGACACCTTAGGTCTAGGCTTAGATCAGGCCATAATCATAATCTAAATGCTTGCTTTGATATTAATATTTAAGGAATATTTATCAAGTTAAATATTGATTTTTGTCTCATTTTTCTCAATTGATTCATCTTATGTTTTTTTTTTTATCATAATCATATCCATTGATTTAATTCATTTAAATAACATGAGAGAGAGAGAGAGAGAGAGAGAGTTTACAATAGCAACCCCTTTTAATTAAAGTAAATTGTTTAGAACACTAAGAGGTAGGGGCAAAACTACACTTTGGCCTTGGGGACTATTGCCAACAAAATTTTTAAAATATTCTTCATGTATACATTTTTACATGAAGAAAATTTTAAGAGGTCATCTGGGCAATTAGTTTTATTTTTGAACCCATTCTGCTAGAATAATATTTCTCCTTTTTATTTTATTTTTTTTACTCCCTTATTTGGTTAAGTTTGGTTTTGAGGTCATCTGGGCAATTAGTTTTATTTTTGAACCCATTCTGCTAGAATAATATTTCTCCTTTTTATTTTATTTTTTTTACTTCCTTATTTGGTTAAGTTTGGATGTTGAGTTTAAGTTGTGAGTTTGTTTAATAAAAGCAATATTATTTTAGAATTTTAATTTTTACATTATCTAAGACTGAGTCTTTCATTGTTTTTGTTAAGTTTCTCCAATGCTTAATTTAGACTCAACATGTTAAATAAATAAAAAAACTAAATAAAGAAGATTAAATAATTAGGATTGTAAATGAATCATGTCGTTTATGAATTATGAGAGCTTGACTTGAAAATAAAAACTTGTTTATCTTCGTTTATTTAGAAAATAAAGACTTGTTTATGTTCATTTATTTAGCAAATGATCCAAGCTAACACTTAAGTTTAGGTTGCGTTTGTTTCGTGTGTAAATGAAATTGGGAAAATATTTTACACCCAAATACGTGTTTGGATGCACATGTAAAATAAAGTCAAACTAAAAATCTTAAACTTTGACTATAAAATAAGCCCTTTGACCCAGAAAATCATTTACACATCTAATTTACCTTCAAATGATTTTTCGGACTAACACCCAAAGAGAGAGAGAGAGAAAGAGCAGGAAGAGAGCGTAGAGAGAGTGAGCTAGAAGCACACACCTTCGGCAACGGACCACCGCCCCAACCCCAAATCACACAGCTGAGATTGCACCCCAAATCGCACTACCGAGATCGCACCGTTCGCCGAGATCACACCGCCACCACCCTCTAGATCGAACTCTCGTCAACTCAGTCTCGTCGCCGCCTGAAGCCTGTCACCGCTTGACCATTCTCGTCACCCATGATCGATCTCTCTCTTTCCCTCAATTTTCAATCACTCTCTCTTCCTCCCTCTCTCAATTTGACCGTATTTTTTAGTTTAACAAATGGTTTTGTTTTTATTTTTGTTTCTTTAAGTTTATATATTGAAATTTTCTATTATAAAATTTGTTTGGAAGCTGAGAAAATGTGAGAAACTAGTAGAAAAATAGTATTTTCATAATGCAACCAAACACCTAAAAACATTTTCCAAAACAATTTTCATAATGTAGCCAAACACTTGAAAATATTTTCCTTTCCCAAAAATATTTTCACTTGAAAATATTTTACACTCAGAAAATATTTTATATGTTGCCAAACGCAGCCCTAGACTCAACTATTAAATAAGCCAAACTCAAACATAATAATGTGTTTGTGAACAATCTCATGAGTTTTATAAGGCTCAATTAGTGTGTGTGTGTGTGTGTGTGTGTGTGTGTGTGTGTGTGTGTGTGTGTGTGTATTATTATGTAAATGTTTAAAATATACTTATATAAACTTGATAATGGATTGTGTGGGTTTGAAAATAAGTTCATAAGATTTTTATTTTTTATACAATTTTTAACAATACAATGTTGGTGAATCCAATTTCTATAAATTTATATACAAAAAAAATTCTACCTAATTAACATGTGGGGGTCAGTTGTCTAGAAGGTACTGTTGAAACTGTATGAATAGGGACTATGGCTCAATGGCCCAATCCGAGGATGGTCAACTAAGATTATAATGCGAATGACATGGAAAGAAGAAATAAAGGTTATTTATGATAGTCCCAAAATACGTCCGAGAAAGATCCATCTCAGAAACGTAGGTCCGAGGTTAGTGAAAACTGTCTAATCGCCCTGGCCATTCCTCAAGGTTGCATCACAACTAGGAAATGAGCATGGGGCAAGGGATGAGGGAGGAAGATAACAAATATCTTCAAAAGCTGCTACCTCCACATTAAATGCTTCCCAACTAACTCTCTGGCCGCATTAATGTGGAGGTGATACCTGAATAGTGATCAAGCAGCCTTACAGCTACTAGTTGAGAGTTCTGGGAGGTGTTGGATGGGACAGAAAGAAGTTCTCAGAATCCAACCTACACGTGTATGGTAAAGATGATACCCAGATCGTGGTAGATAACATGAAAAGGTGGCCTAGAGAAAGGAGGATCGGAAAAATACCAGAAAAAACCTTGGGAGCAAACTACTGAACATTTGAAACTTTGCTCGTTAATAAGATATAACAATGGAGCTACTCAGGCTGTGCCGAGGATAATCTTTTTATCTTATATGCATTTAATTATTCTAAATCACCAATTATCGTTATCTCTTTTTTACAATCAGGCTAGTTCTTTCTCCCACGCTCTACAAATTTATTATTTGAGCTTAATGGGCTAAAACTCAATCCTATTTTGGGTCCAAACTAAAATTGGTCCTTACATAACATAATAAAAATAATTTCAATTATAGTTTAGCATATAGATATTAGTATAGATTTGTAAAAGGTTAAAAAAATTTAGTCCTGGTGTTTAATATATATGAGAAAAGAATAAGTTAATCAAATTAGCTCATGAATAAGCTTGAACTTGTTTGATAGGAAAATAAACCAAATTTGAACGTATAATTTTGTTAGGTAATAAACTCGAGTTCGGCTTATATTCGAAATAATAACTTTTAAGGACAAAGTTTGGCAATAAACTTGGTTATAACTTATGGTTATCAGTATCCCAATCCGGATCTTAGGATTTTACGATTCTAATATCCTACATCCCTAAATCATTCTGAATCTCACTAGCATCTCTACTAAGGTCAAATCCATGTGGAATCCCGATTTGGATCTTAGGATCTTACAGGTACCCGATCCTATAGCAATACTAAAGATCCTGTGATATAGAGGAAAATTCAAAAAAAAATTATTTTTCCCAAATTGATAAAAAACAAAAACAAAAACAAAAAAAGTAATAAACAAATTAGCCTCGTAATCCTAGCCCAAATTGATAAATAATAATAATAATAATAATAAAACATATATGAAAAAAGGAAAAAATAAAATAAAACCCTAAGGGTCACGTCAATAATAAGTCGTCACCTTAATGACTTATCCTAATAAAAAAATCACAAAAGACATAAAAGAAGAGAGGAGACTAGACTACCAAAGAGTTGAAGGCAAGTGCAAGAATCTAATTCGACAGTGAAGCCATTATGAGAAAGCCTGTCGACAACAACAGTGAGTTTTTTTTTTTTTTTTGGTAATTCCGCTGTTAGTTGCTTACTCATGAGATGTATTGGCTTTCAGTTGCTTACTTTTTATTGTGATCAATAAAATTTTAATTGATATAATGTGTTCTTGGCTAGTGTATGGCTTAATTCATCAAAGTTATTTGTTGTGAATTGTGATGACTTGATTTTCTAAACTAATCTCATGAGACAAATTGTTTCTAGTGAAGCAATGATAATGTCTAGATGTGGCAAACGGGTAGGTCAGGTCAGGTTCAAATCAGGTCAATCAAGTATGTAGGTCAAAAATTGATCAATCGAGTTGCAGGTCGGGTCAAGTTGACTCATATTTTTCAAACAAACTTTTTTTTTTTAATTACAAAAACAAATTAGTGCCAACCTTTTTAAAGAGAATGAATAAAATCAATTAAAGAAATGAATTGCACCTAGTGCCAGTTGTTAATATCCTTCAAATTCTGACAGTTTTGAGCATGACTAAAATTTTTTATAGTCATAAATTTGTGATGAAAAAGTTTTCAATGTTAATAACTCATTGTCAAAATGCTTGTAATTACAAATTTACAATTTCAAAGAGAGATAGATCTTAAGGAGCATCAAAAAGTATATATTTTAAGTTTACACCACCAATAATATCATTCCCACCGAAAAAAGAAAAGAAAAAAAAAGTATGGAGCAGTGGAGGTGTAGGTGTGGTCTGAAGATTAGATGTTTGGTTTGCTTGTTTGGACTTTTTTTTTTTTTTTTTTTTAATTTTGTTTTTTTTAGTTTAGTAGCTTCAACTTGTTTTGTCACTTTGTGCAGGTAGACAAGTAGTGTTAATGTGTTAGAAACTTAGTGTGCATTTGGTTCCACTTTAAGGAGCCAAAACGCATGTTTTCGAGCTGAAAATCCAAAAAGCATGTTTGGTAATGAAATGCAAACGCGCGTTTTAGAAAAACCTATTTTCCAAATAAAAAAGACTCGCAAGATATTGTGTGGCAGCTAGGAATGAGCTTTTGCAAAAAGCCACAACGCATTATCAATATTACCATTAGAAGCTACTATGAATTTCCCAAATTGTCCACTGTGTTTCAAAAGGCGGATCGCGCTATCTCAGTCCCCAGTTCTAGAACTAGATCTCATCTATCTGTTACAGTGGATACTGCCAAAGGGAATTGGATCTTGATTTTTTATGAGAATCGTGGAGTTATTGATTAACACAACGATCAAAAAGCTGCCTCAAATGGTGGTGCCGAAGTGGGTCTTGATTCTTGATGAGCCATGAGGCAAAGCCTCACTGCAAGAAGGAAATTGTGACTCACAAAAATCACTTTGTTGAAGTGTGGGTACTGGGTTAAGCATGCAATATGTGAAACACAGAGTTAGAGAGAGAGAGAGAGAGAGGTGTTGAAACTTGAAAGAAGACAAAATGTGAAGAAGTGTGTGTGGAGGAAAATAGAGATAAGGGAGAAGTAAAGAAGACGAAAGGTGAAGAAAATGTGGCTGAGAATAAAATGAGAAAAAAAAAGGGTGTTGTGTTGGTAATACGTGTGGTGTGGGGGCAAGGGCATGAACAAATCTTTTTTTTTTTTTTTTAAATAAGCTTATGAAAAATATAATAAATTATATTAGAGTAGTGTTATTTTTAAAATATTTTTACAACAAATTTTAGTTAACAATATTTTTACAATAAATATTATTATTATTATTATTATTATTATTATTATTAGTAGGTAGGTTTTTTTTTTTTTTTTTTTTTTGAGTAAGTATTATTAAGTAGTTGATTTAAGTATGAAATAAACTCTCTTATATATACATTGTAACGTTATCCTTTTTTGTAATTTACGACTCAAACAGTCACTTTTATAAGTGCTGACCAAACACTCAGTTTTTTTTAAAAATACTTTTTAATAGCTTTTACCAAACACTCAGTTTTTCAAAAAAACTCAATTTCATACCACACTTTTTGAAACCCCCACTTTTTCAAAAAACCCAGTTTCAAAAAGCTAAACCAAACTCACCCTTAATAGTGTTAGACTAATGTACAGTCAAATCAAATGTCTTGCTTTGTTTACTTGTTTTCAGTTTTCCTTTCATTTTAGCCTTTTTTTTAAATAAATGGGTTGTCAACTTGTCATGTGACTTTTATTGGCTATTGGCTAGGCAGTAGGCTGTTAGCCAGCCATGCTTTGTGCTTTATGCACCTAGCACGCAGGGCGTAGTTTCAATATTTTTTAGCAAATTTTTTTTAAATGGGTCGATTCACAGTTTAGTTAGGTTGGGTCAATTTGAGTCGCAAAAAAATCAGGTCAGTCACGGGTAAGCTCGTTTTTTGCTTTAGGGAAAAAAATTCAGGTTCGAGACAATAAATTTTGACCCGTTTCACCATATCTAATAATGTCTTTAGGTGACATGGGTGGTAGTGGCAATGGCACTCACCCTAACACATCTACACCTACTCCTTTGAACTTTATTTATGTATTTGGTATTTGGTATTTTACTTTTTATTAGTAAATTCATTAATTTGTGTCAAAATTTACTTTTTTTCAATATTTCTTTCATATATATATATATCATGAATTATAATTATAAGTAATTTTTAATATATTTCTTTAATCGAAAAGTAGGATCTTACGATCCTTGGGTCGATCCTAGTTATGACCTGATTTCTGAACCCTCTCACTAATCCCGTGTAGGATTTTGATCACGATAACCTTCTTGAACCTTAAGCTACAACTCTACTTAATATATATATATATATATATATATATATATATATATATATATATTTTATTGGATATGAGTTTTTGTTGTAACCTTAAATTACAAAAACTTAAAATTTAAACATAGAATAATTTATAGTTCTCTCTCTCTCTCTCTCTCTCTCTCTCTCTCTCTCTCTCTCTCTCTCATAGGTGTGTCTTTCGTTCATTGCTTCTTTCATCCAGATCCTAAAATTTTCTTTTTATTAGATTCATTCCGTGAAAGTTCTTGTGGTCCTAATCTCCAACTCTCTACTTTTCTCAACCAAAAAAAAAAATCTCCAACTCTCTACTTTTCTCAACAACCAAAAAAAAAAAAAAATCTTCAACTCTCTATTCGGACGGTCCAAGATAGGGCGTATTTTGTGAGTATCCCCCAAATCTTTAGCAAATCTACTTTGTCATTTTATTTTTTAGCTCCCCTTTCTTCCATTTGCTGAAGTCCTATATGTTTTCTTAAAGCAAGAATCCGGTATGATTTCTTTAGAAACTGATCGAATTTGAGCCTAAGAATAAATTCTACAATGAAATTATTATTCTTTGATAAACCAAAAAGAAAAGAAAAAGAAAAGTTCATTCAATTGTTTGGTTGCATTGTTATTAATGTGAATAATTATTCTTTATCAAAATGTCAATATTAGTTATTTACTAGTCCATGACTCCATGTTATTATTCAAAAAATAACAATCCCCCAAAATAGTCATTGGATCGATGCCACTCAGTTGAAAATTTTTGAACCTCTCCTTCTTATTAGTAAGGGTAATTATTGGATACTTCCGGAGTACCATAAACGTATATTCTCTCATTTACATAAATCATGGGTCTCACCATGAATTTAATTAGTAGGACCCACGATTTATGTAAAATGAGGGAGTATGCATTTATTCTACTCTCGGATTATTCAAAAAATTTCCCATCAGTAAAGGTTTTTTTTTTTTTTTAAATAAAACAATAATATTTGTAATAATTATTGGTTGCACTAATTTAATTAAGAATAATTAACGTCTATTATGGTATGAAATCTAATAAAAGGATATAAATTACAAACTCATTTTTCTGATTTATTAATTAAAATTACAAAAAATGTTTTAGCTTTTTTATGAAACATGTTTTTTTTTAATTTAATTTTTAAATTTGTTTCTTATATCATCATGCTAAAAACGGAGTTATTAAAATCTAATGTTCAGGTAAGCAATCAATGTTTTCTTTTTGAATATATATATATATATATATATACATATATTAATTTTGAATATATGACAATGATATTATTCACATATAATTGGATATTAAGTAAGACTCTAAAAATTTATAAGAGATTTTCGGGAAATTTGACTCTAATGTGATTCCATTCTATTATTTAATCATGTTGTATCAAATTTTGAAATAAAAGTAAAATATTCTATTCATCTACCATCACCAAATAAATGAATATAAATAATGATTTAATCTTGACTTCTTGTATTCTTACTAATATTCATTCCTTTTTTTGACAAAACTAATATTCATTCCTATTTTCAAGTAGTCATTATTCTAATATATTAAAAAAAATAGGTGCCCTAAGTTTTTCAAATCAGGATATAAGTGAAAAATTTTGTATTCTTGATAATATTCATTCTTAGTACCAAATAATCATTATTCTAATGTATCATAAGTGTCCTAAAATATTCTGAAAATCATGATATAATTCAAAAAGTTTCGCATGGGGAGGCACATTATCAATTTCCATTGAAATTAACATCATTAATAATTGACACTTTTTTTTTTTTTTTTGCAGTGATAATTGACACTTTTTAAGAGTATAACTTATTTTTTGAATTATTCACAAAAAAAGACATTTTCAAGGGATAAGATAGAAAGATTCGAATTATAACAAATATGCTTTCTTAAAAAGCACGTGGTCTCTGATTGTACTCCCACAAAGATTTGGCAGAGTTTAATCGTGTAAAACATTTTACATATACAATGTTTATCAAATATCAACCGTAGAAAATTCTACTGGCTGAAAATTTTTCACTTTGTTAAGAAAAAAGAAAAAGAAAAAAAAGAAGGGTCATTTCATGTTGTCGGTTTAAGGATCCTGAGAAGATTTGACTTTCCCCACAAAATCTAACAGTTGTCCCATCTTTGTTACCGTGTGATTGCAATAGTCCCTAAGGCTAAGGTCCCATATTCTTTGATCACTAGCCGTTCGGGTACTTTTCTTGTTTTGGTAGTTAGCTTAGCTCTTTTGCTTCTTTTATTTTTGGTTGGCAAATGTTTTTCCTGGATAATGAGAATCAGTCACAACATCAGCTACAAAACCAGAAGTCAACTAAAGTAAATATGGAAAGATCTCAAGCACAAATATTGGAGGATATATTGTCATGATTTGATTGTAATTAGCATTAAATCTGTAATTAATTTGATCGGACTATATTTGCATTTATTTTCTGTATCCCATGATTTCAGCCATTTGTATTGACAATGTATATATAAATATTGTTGCATCCGGGAATAATATTATCATAAATATTATTAATTCTAAATAACAATCATGCATAAAAACATAAATATTTATGTGAAAAATCATTTTTTCTTAAAAGAAAAAAATCATGAGATAAATTCTAAATCAATTTCACTATTTTCAAATCAATTATAACATCTTTTGTGTATGTCTAACAACTAAAGAAAAATCTCTTACTTTTCTTTACTCTTGCATACACTCTTTTTGTGTCTTACGGTTAAAGAAAAACCTTTTTATTTTTCTTTGCTCTCACACACATTCTCTTTGTGTCTCGAAAACAGCAACACTTTACTCTTTTCTCCTTGGCTATCTCATCGAAGGCAGCAACATTTTACTCTCTTCTCCTTGGCTATCTTCTCGAAGAAGGCAACACTTTACTCTCTCCTCCTTGCCTATCTTCTCGAAGGTAGCAACCCTTTATTCTTTCCTCCCTGGCTATCTTCTTGAATGCGGCAACACTTTACTCTCTCTTCCTTAGTATCTTCTTGAAGGCGACAACACTTTACTCTCTCCTCCTTGATTATCTTCTCGAATGCAACAATACTTTGTTCTCTCCTCCTTGGTATTTTCTCGAAAACGACAACCCTTTACTCTCTCTTTCTTATTGCGTTTCTCCGAAGAGAAAATCTTTTTTTTCTCTTTGTTTCACGTTCTATTTTCCCTCTCCCCATGGGGAAGACCCTTGGGCCAAAGCTATCAAATTCTTTGTAGCGTTGTCTATTTATAAGACTCTTTTCTTATTCCCTCTTGAATTAGGAATATATTATCTCTTTAACAAGGAATAGACTTTCCTTCCACACCAAGGAATAGTCTTTCCTTCCATAACAAGGAAACCCAAATTAATTTTTCTTTCTTCAACTAGGATACCTAATTGACTTTTCAAGTCACAATTGGAATTTGAGGCAATTTCCCAACAATCTCCACCTTGACTCAAATTCCATCAATTGTCCTCAACTATTTTCTTTCCTCTTGGGATAGCTCCACCTTAATCAAGTAGTCATCTTTTCCTCTTGGAATAGCTCCACCTTAATCAAAGAAATCCCTTATCTTCCATCTTAATTCACACAAAGAATCATCCACTAAATCAACCAAGCTCTGATACCATTGTTGGATCCCGAATAATATGATCACAAATATTATCAATCCCAAATAACAATCACGCACAAAAACACAATATTTACGTGGAAAACCCTTTCTTCTTGAAGGGAAAAAACCACGGGACAAATTCCAAATCAATTTCACTATTCTCAAATCAATTACAATATCTCTTGTGTTTGTCTCATGACTAAAGAAAAATATCTCTTATTTTTCTTTGCTCTCTCACACACTTTCTTTGTGTCTCGAAAGCGGCAAAAATTTACTCTCTCCTCCTTGGCTATTTCATCGAAGGCGGCAACTCTTTGCTCTCTCCTTATTGTCTATCTTCTCAAAGGCAACAACACTTTACTCTCTCCTCTTTGGCTATCTTTTCGAAGGTAGTAACACTTTGTTCTCTCCTCCTTGGTATATTCTCGAATGTGGCAACTCTTTGCTTTTTGCTTCCTATTGTGTTTATCCCAAGTGAAAATCTCTTTTTTTCTTTCTTGGTTCCACTCTCTATTTTCCCTCTCCCCACAGGGAGGACTCTTAGGCCAAAACCATCAAATTCTTTATAGCATTGTCTAAGAATACATTACATTTTTAACAAGGAATAGACTTTCCTTCCGCACCAAGGAATAATCTTTTCTTCTACAACAAGGAAACCTAAATTAATTTTTCCTTCTTCAACTAAGAAACCTAATTGACTTTCCAAGTCACCATTGGAATTTGAGGCAATTTTCTATATCCTGTGATTTCAGCAATTTCTAGTGACAATGTATATATAAATACAATCCTTACCTTTGTTCTTCCTCACGTTGAGAAGAACACACAAGTCCTTTGCTAGTTTTTCTACATGGTATCAGAGCCATTCCACAATTCAAATGTGGTTTGCCTCTTAACTCTTGTTGCTTTCTCCCTTAACTTCCTATAGCCATAACTCAATCGCAATATATCTCCTTGATCCCTTCCTTGCCTCTCATAGCCACAAATCAACTGTGGTGATTTTTTTTTCTTCTGTTCTTATGGCCAAATACTTTTATCCTACACAGCTGAACATCAACAATTTTGTGTCGATCAAATTGACATAAAACAATTATTTGTTGTGGAAGACACAGATGCAGGGGCTCATAGAAAGCCAATACTGAGTTGGTTTTATAGAGGGCGATTACCCTCAACCAGAAAAATACAATTTGTCAGATGATGGAAAAACTGAGAGCTTGAACCCAAAATTTGTTCAATGGCAAAAATCTGATAGATTGCTGCATGGATAGATCACAGGAACCCTTTCTAAGGAATCTTTGGGATTGGTTGTTGGATTGGAGACTTCTACAGCAGTATGGAGTGCATTAGAGAATGCCTTTGCACAATCCTCTCAAGCAAGAAAGTTTCAACTCGAAGCATAACTTTCTTTGCTTCAAAAAGGTGACATGTCACTTAATGATTATTTGTCCAAGTTCAAGAGACTTTGCAATGACCTTGTTGCCATTGGTAAACCAATTGGAGATGAGAAGAATGTTTTTTGTATGTTGAAGGTACTTGGACAAAGATATGAAAATTTCACAAGTATGCTCAAGCTACCAATTCCCTCATATGAAAATCTTATCCCTTTGTTGCAAAGTCATGAAGCTATTAACATAGCTCAAATCTCTTTTCCATAAACTCCACCACTTAGGCCCAGCGCTTATAAGTAAGGGGGGGAGGCGTAGTTCCCCGATGTGAGACAAAACCGTGCGGGGTCTTCATCTCCAAAGCGGACAGTACCTTTTTAGGGAGCTTGTCTCCACAAATTTTTTTTTTTTTTTGCTGAATGGAATTATTCGTCCTTTACTCTCTCTTTTCTTGATGAATCTTCCTTTACTTGAGTGAATGTTTTTATGGGTTATGAATGAGGGACAAAATTACCATTTTAACATAGAGTTTTTGTCAAAATTATTGTAATTTGGTGTTATTATTTAGTTTCTCTTATGAGGGTAATTAGGGTTTGAATTTCCCTCCCTATTTGTTATAACAATTATTTAAAGAAAATGTATAAATACAAATTTATAAACATTAGTAAAACTTTTCAATTGCATGTGTGTTTGGCTATTGAATATAAACTAGTGTTTTTTTTTTTTTTCATTCACTTAAATTATGTACTGTTTGCAAGTCCCACATAAGTCATGTAAAAAAAAAAAAAAAAAAACATTTTGTGGGTTCCATTCGATTTTTTTACACAAATGTCATTTTTTATTCCAGGTCTCCCTACCTTTTATTTATTTATTTATTTATTTTATTATAAAACTTTTAACAAAAAAGCAATCTATTTATTTTATGGATTAAATTTGACTATATATTTGAAAATTTCTTAATTGTGGTTGGATCCTAAACCTTTTTTTTTTTTAATTTATTTTTTAGCTTTTATTTACAAAAATTTCAACAAGAAACTAGATAAATTGTTTCTAAAGAGAATAATTTCCAACCCCCAAAAATAATGATTTGGGAAAAGAAAAAAAAGACAGTAATAATAATAAGATTTGGTTAATGTGTGCAAGCACATATTAACCATCTATTTTAAGAAACTTTTTATGAAAAATTGAAAAAAATTTCAAATCAATTAGTTATTTTTTCATAAAAATTTTCTTGAAATGATTTGCAAACATTTGCCCTTAGGGCATATGTTAATAAAATCCATAATAATAATAATAATAATCTGAATTGTTTTGACAATGGATTCTATACCTCACCAATCATCCCTAGCTATGAAATGAATGAATATCTATCTGATCTTTCTCTCTTTGACCCTTTTGAGTCTTATCAATTATCACTTCTTTCTCTCTCTCTCTCTCTCTCTCTCTCTCTCTCTCTCTCTCTCTCTCTCTCTCTCTCTCTCTCTCTCTCTCATACCTATATATGACTCTTTTTGACGTGTAATACAATAATTTTGTGCATTTTTTTTCATACCACTTGGAATTTTTGGTATGATTTGGTTCATAATAAGACTAATGACTTTGATATAAATGTGTTATTTTAATTAATAACAAACATGTTGTAAATGAGTCAAGTCAAACGAGCTGTTTATCGGGTTTTTTGTTTAGATATTGTAACAAGTACTTTCTTCCCCTTTGTTTTTTTTTTTTTTTTTTTGAGCAATTGAGGAAAACTATTGTTATTATTTGTTGACTAATGAAATTGGGTATTATTAAAAGAAGAAAAGGAATCGAGCCAAACCCAAAAATAAAATTCAAATTTGTTTCTTGAATTTTATTTCAAATAAGAGTTGAACTTAGATTCATAACCAAACAAGATTATAGGTTCAAATTTGATTCTTTTTTTTTTTCATGAGCTATTTGATTAATTTATTCTTTTCTCATATATGGTAAATCTATGACTAAATTTTATTTCCCCTTCATAAATTTATGAATTTTACTATGAATAAGTAATTCATAATATCAATAAGCAGAGGATAATAATTTGATATCATATGAACCAATTTACAAACTTACGTTACCTTTGTTTGACTATAAAATGTTTCAAGGAAAATATTGTCAACATTTTACTGTGTTTATTTCAATATAAAATTTTTTCAAACTTGAAAATGTTTTTCATTAGTTGTAAAATGTTTTACCTTAAAAAACTAGTAAAATATTTTACAAAATCACACAATAGCTCTCCCCCCATTTGGTGGCTGTGTTGTCAGTACAATTGTCGAAGCTGCCAATTTTAATAATTTGTACTTGAAAAATTTTACATGTTACACCTAGACATGCACCTGAAAATATTTTACTGAAAGCAGAACAATTAGCATTACATAATCGAATTTCAAGCTTATATAAATATATTTTTACACAAGTATACGTACATTATAAAAATGAAAAAAGACAAGTATACGTATAAACATATAGTATTTACATCGTTAAATTAAGTCTCATATTCATGAGCTCATTTGCAAACACATTATTATGTTTGAATTCGACTCATTTTATAGTTAAGCTTAAATTTGGGTTTGAGTTTGGCTTGTTTGCTAAACAACAGATATAAACAAGCCATTTTTCTGAGCTAAGCTCATGCTATTTGTGGGAGCCAAAATCAAGCACTATATGAGATTATAGTGACTGAGTAGATGACTTGGACGATTAATTTATACAAAATATAAGGTAAAACTTCCACAATGGGAAATCTAAACAACTGATTAGAAGGTGACAAGGAACTAGAAGACTATTTATAAATATGTAAACTGTTTTTTCGAGGTTCAAAGAGTTGGGCTGAAAGCTAAAAGCTCTTAAATCTACTCAACTATTATGACTTTCTCTCTCTATGCGGTGGGGGCTGCCTCCTATCACGGTTTCTTCAATGCTCCCCCATGCTACTTTCCTCCCTTTGGAGATGACTTGGTGTAGGGCTAGGGGTCCTTCAGCGGAGACAGTCTTCATCCCTTCTTCGAAGGCGGTTTTCATTCCTTCTAGCTAGTCTCCCACTGTAGGGCCAACACTTGCTCCCTCAGCCTATCCATTTCCTTATCCTTGCTGGATTGGGAGGGTCTCGTGGAGTTAGTGAATGACCTCTCCTTTTACGAAGGAGAAGTAAACTCTCTGCTGTGACCCAGTGAGGATTGTTCCTGAGCTTCCCTATGCACCCTGTTCTCATGGACCGACTCTTTTGAGACACTTGGGCGAGAGAGGTGGGCAGGCCCACTCCTTGATTGATTTGCCATCCTCCTACTTAAACCAGTTTCTAGACTTATTGCTTTGGTGGATTTTTCCACAAACAACACCAATTGTGGGAGCCAAAATCAAGTACTGTATGAGATTACAGTGAGTGAGTAGATGACTTGGACAATTCATTTATACAAAATATAGGGTAAAACTTCCATAATGGGAGATCTACAATTTATTAGAAGGTGACAAAGAACGAGGACTATTTATAGATATGTAAACTATTTTCCCGAGGTACAAAGAGTTGGGCTGAAAGTTAAAAGCTCTTAAATCTACTAAGCTATTTCAACTTTCTCTCTTTTGTTCTTCCTTAGGCTTTATCTCTCCATATTTCTCAACCACCCTCTTATTGCACTCCTTCCCTCTTTTATAGAAACTTTTCCCTCCCTTGTCTCCCTAGTTGGATTTTTAGGATACTTGTCACATTACTCCTCTGTTTTGCCTCCCTTTCATCATGAAATAAGACTTTTGGGGGTGTTTGCTTTGTTCAAGCTAGTCTATCCGCATTAAATGTGGAAGAAATTAGGTAGAGAATATCTTATTAATGCAGAGGTGACTGCCTCTGTGATCCTCATCCTTTTAGGGTGTTTCCCAAAGCAAATTTGACGGCGGTGGCATCTCGAATAGAGAAGGGAAATGGTCGCCCATGGTCCCCTATGTATCCGTTGAAGGATAAGCCATGCTTGCTTCATCGGATAAGAGCTTCGGTAATGGTAGCCAACTCGAATCTCCACGAGATCTATTCCAGGGGATTACCCTCTAGTCCTCAGGCTTCTTTATTTCTTTCCACGTCTTTGGGCGGGGCCTATCTTTTAAGACGTGGTCTGCTGGGCCTTTGGCTCTCGACCCGAGTTTAGGTTCGTCCCCCCCCCCCCCCCCCCACACTATTTATAAACTGTATAGTTCAATTATAGCCTTAGCAACAAACCATAGAAGCACAATATTTTCACAATTTCTTTTTAATAATATTATTCTAATTTCTATTAGACTATAAGCCTCTGTTTGGGAAGCAAGTTTTCCGATGGAAGTGTTTTTTTACGTAGGTCCTGTGTACTACTAATCAGACCCACAAGTACCTTCATTTAGAAACTTTTTCTTTAAAATTATGTCTCACGTCACTATTTACACATTTAAAAATTATTTTGCCATAATATTTCTGTTTTTAGTAATAAGTGATATTCAAACAGATTCTTAGTCAAGTCAACCGATTATAAAATTTGTAAAAGCTCTGTTGGAACCACCAGCACGCTTGGAACGTGCGCTACATCATCCAAACCACTGTACCTCACGTGCCACATATGCTGTCTCTCCCCCACACCTCTTTCTTTCTCTCTGCAGCTTTGCAGCTTTTTCTCTCAGGACTTTAACTCCATTGGAGTAGAACAAAGAAACTATACCCTTCAGTGCTCTCTCTGGACTCTGATTCTTTTCTTGTTTCCTCCTCCTCCTCCTCCTCCTTCTTCTTCTAACACAACCCCCAGTAAATCCCACTTCATGCGCATTATATAAAACCAAACCCAACGACCTATCAACCACAACATAACCCTACAAAGACAACATACAGAGCGAGAGAAAAAGAGAAATGGAGATTGGCGGGAACATGTTTGGTCAGAGCAACGGTAACAGGGGGCAAAATGGTAATAATAATGCCAGTCTAGGCTGGGATATCTGGGAGCTTAGTACTTCAAGGTTAGATTGGAACACTAATAGTAACAACGCATTTTACAACACCACCACCACCGCAGCCGTCTCCACCGCCGCAGACGACACTTCCATCACGGCGGGGAGTCCCACCACCACTCGTAATGATGCAAGTGCATCCCACGCGCTTCTTTTCTCCGACCACAATGATAGTCTAGGTTTGCTCCACCACCACTTTCACTACCAACACCAAAATCACCACCAAAACCAACAGCCTCTCTACACCGGAGATGGGTCCCACCTCCACCCGGACCCACACCTCATGTGCTTAAAGCTCGGCAAGCGACACTACTTCGAGCAGGACACTACAAACCCTCTGGGTGATCGACACGTCCCATCATCATCGTCATCATCATCTATAGGCAAGAGAGGCAAGCCCTACTACAGTGGTGGTGGTGTTGTTACTGTTACTTCTTCCTCCGCCGCCACGTCATCGTCGTCATGTTCGACGTTGCCGGCGACAGTTCCGAGGTGCCAGGTTGACGGGTGCCACGTGGCGCTCATAAACGCCAAGGACTATCACCGTAGACACAAGGTGTGTGAAATGCACTCAAAGGCTCCAAAAGTGGTGGTTCTAGGGTTAGACCAGCGTTTCTGTCAGCAGTGTAGCAGGTACATACACATACACTACATACTATACACGCTTTAATTTTCATCTTCCTATGGAGTTTCCATGTTAATTAGCCTAGGGAAACGAGCCCAAAAAGTTAAAAAACCAAAAAAAAAAAAAAACTCTCAAGGACTTTTATAGGAAAAGAAGATTTTAAGATTGAATAGTAATTTGATCATCGACTTTTTCTTTCTTTTCCTATATTTTGCTAATCAACTTTATTAGGTGGGCCTTTCTTTGAGAGTGAAACTGTGAAAGTTCTATCAATGGAAAAAAAAAAAAAAAAAAAAACTATTTGTTATTTATTTATGTATTTTTTGAATTTTCACTTTCTATATGGAAGAAGTTTTCAAATTTACTTGGTGAAAAAAAAAAACAGAGAAAAGCGAAGGAGTGATGGGTGTGAAATGAGTGCAGGTTTCATGCAGTGTCAGAATTCGATGAGTCGAAGAGGAGCTGCAGGAGGAGATTAGCAGGGCACAACGAGCGAAGAAGGAAGAGCAGTCATGAGTCTGCTGCTGCCAAGAATTCTACTCAAGGTACGTACATCCATAAATATATACTACTTTTTTATTTTTTGGAGAATCATAAATATATATACTACTTGTTTTGTCAATTTTTTTTTTTTTTTTGGATAGAAGATTGATTTTTTTTTTTTACAAATTTATAACCAATCCATTTCTAGCATAATTTGCACTATTTCCTAATTGGGATGCTCTCGTTTGTGGGATGCTCGATTTAGAAAGTTGTACCGGGGGCATATTAAATTTCTCTAGGGCAAATCATTGGCTTGGGGATGAAGACCTAGGAGCAA
Source organism: Quercus parvula (assembly GCA_030820535.1). Taxonomy (NCBI): domain Eukaryota; kingdom Viridiplantae; phylum Streptophyta; class Magnoliopsida; order Fagales; family Fagaceae; genus Quercus; species Quercus parvula. Next base: position 53,231,454 of record JAUAME010000003.1, read on the forward strand.
ACCAGGGATCACACTTTGTAAAATTTACATTTCAAATTTATAGATGACATAATTGCCAAACATTCACATGACATGTCATTTTCATATTTTTTTGGTACTACGGTGAAAATAAGATACAAAGAAAATTTTATTATTGTTGATATAATGTTACGATAGTTTGGGTTGCCTAGACTAAATATACATGTAGTCATTTTTAGACACATGTTGTGTTTGTGTGTCCAATGCATTGGACTTCTCAACGTAAGCCAAGCTCTAGTTTGGGTAACGGATATAGGAGATGGTAGGAGAGTTGTAGCCTTGAGATGGGACCTATATCACAAATGTTATTGAGTAACTAGTCCTCCAGAAACCAATGAAAACCCTACACAAAAGCTGCATAGAAAAGAGGAGGAACTAAACAGAGAATCAACTACTAATTAGTTCCAAAATTTCACTTTTCTATATGTGAACATTGATTCCTTCGTGACTTTCCTCATACTTAACCTTTGTGCTTACCAATTTGTCTAATGTTTTAGTTATGGATGTTGAAATTTTATTAAGAGTACTTGGATAATAGTTTCAGTTTTTAATTTGGTGTTAGAAGTAAAACTGATTGAGAATTTCAGTCGACATTGTTGTAAAAACTCAAGATTGATGGTGCATTTAGGGTTCTATTTGATTTTGATTCCTTACTTCTGACACAAAAGGCACAGTTGTTGCAAGGGTCTCTTACAATTTCAGCGAATAAAGCTTTTAAAAAAAATCAAGTAACCATTGATAACCAATACGACAGAAAGTTTTCAAATTAATTTCCTGATCAGTTTGGGCCTTTGGGGTAGCACTGCAGAGGAAAAATTTTCTTTTGGGTGTTCGCAGATTTACTTTCTGAGATTGCATTAGAATAGATTTGAAGCTCGTAGTAAGAATTATTGGAAGGTAGCTTAAGTTTTAGGCTCCAAAAATTTGGCTAAATGTGTTTTGATGCCATGATCTGATTATCTTGCTTGCCATATGTTACTACCACTTGCTGAATTGCCAAGAATATGCTATGAAGAAAAGGAATCATATTTCTTAGGCGGGTTGGTTTCAGGTCAGGAAAGTTAATTACAAAGAGTCAGGACAGAGGAAAACCCAGAAAAAGGCATAGGTCAAGATTTTCAGGAAATTAGCTATTGGACATGATGGCATCTGCAAAAGAGCGATGGTTAACCACTGATCATAAAAGAAAAAAATGAAATTTTTTAGTCAATCCCCTAAAATTGAGGTTAAGTTTGGTTGATTTGGGTTGGTCGAAAAGATCTGTATAGTGTAGTCCAATTGGTAAACTTGATGGTAAGATATTATAGCCTTGGATGATCTTTCTATTTACCCCGAAATTTCAGTCATTTGGAAAGAAAAATCTCGAGGAAGTTTTCTTTCCACTCAAATTGTAAATAATCTATTACGCATCATGGCTTGTTGCAAGTTTTGCTACTATCCTCAAATTTAGTCACACGATGTATGATATAAAATAAAAGGGTTTAGATGTTGATTTCAAGCTATATTGGAATTGGCATGAGTTTTGTAGTTCACTAGCATTACCTCATCTCTTTTATTAGAGAACTAGAATTTGAACCCTCTCCTCATTGTTGTAATTATCAAATTATTTAAAGAAAAAAACACAATGCTGGAATTAAAAATAATTAAATAACTCATAAAACAGTAGAAAGTCACACATTTTTTTCACTCTGAAAAATTATATTAAAATTGATTTACCTATGCAAACTTAGGTATATAGTAAGTGATGGAAGTTTAGCTGAAAGGAAAGCTTAGTTAAATCATCGTGCAACATACAAGAACCACTTGTTACTTTGAAAGAAAATAAATATATACATATATCCTAAAGAACAAATTGTGTGTAATACTTGATGAAAGCCTTACATCATTTATGTAAGTCTTAGGTTTTGATCGTTGGTAGAGATAAACTATAAATGAAGGACAGAAGTTTTCCACTTCGATGTGCTTAGTTTGTGTTTGGAACACTAGGATTGTGTGAGAACAAGGGTAATCGTGTTATCACACCGGATTGTAGGAGCAGATGTGCGAAACACACCTAAATCACAAAGAAGCATAGAAAACCATGCTAACTAAGCTACACGCCTGCACCAATAGTAAGCGACTGACACTCCATCTCTGTTTAGATCGAGACACTGTTATCTAATTTTTTGGAGTCCAAGTGATGGGAACACTGTTATGATAAACAAATTTAGTGGTAGTAGACTATTGATGAGATTGGTCCCTAACCCATTCTGCATTAGTCGCAGTTAAGCATCAAGTGCCAAATTGAAAAATTAACATTAGGTGAGGGCAGGGTCAGCTCAATACATTTTGTACCCTAAGGCGACAATAAAGTGATCTTTTATATTTAATTTATTTTATGTGAAGAATTATTAGTTTCTTCCAATATCCCAATAGCAGTCCTCCTTAACACTTCTTTGCAAAGCCATCAATTTGATATTTGTGTGTTTTTAATAACTTTAGCCTCAACTGAATTGATTTCTTCATACTAGTATACAATGATGATAATGCTAAAATAATGAAATATTAACCATGTTATTGGCATGTTAAATTTCTTTCATGCACAATATGGCCACATGGCCCACATTGCTATGAATAATTTTCTTATATGTAGAGTATTTTAAATATAAAATAAATATTTAAAAAAAATTGTAAATTCTAAATGATGTTATTTCTATCAAATATATCAATTCAGCTTCAAACGGATTCATATTAAACCTCACTTAAATTTGCAATCCGCAATAATAAGGTAGAGTCTAAGACCAAATCAATATATTTTGGAGCCTAGGGCAAAAAATTTTAGTGGGGCATCCTCTTATTTTAAATATTAAATTATTAATTGAATAATATTTATGTTTTAATATTTTTTTCATTTAAAAATCTATTTTCTTGACTTTTGAGATGCAAGATTACTACTAACTACGTTGTTATTGTTGTTTTTTTTTTTCTTTTCAAGTTTCGTTAAAATTTCCTTTTCAATTGGTAATATCACTAATTCACTTAACCTTTCTTGTGACATTGTTGACTTTACATAGAATTTTATCAATTTTATTTTTGAATAACTTCATTTTGCATAACGCAAATGTAAATGTAATGTTAGTTAATATATATTTTATAAGTGATACATGCATTAGAAAAAAACCTAGAATTTTTATATAACTTAACATGTTATCTATTTATAAAATGCATTTTTAATTTTTAGTTCTAAAAATAACTCCAAACAATTAGTATAAAAATATATATCATGTTTGAGATGGTCCTTGTCTATCTTGGCAATGCTAGACTCTTAAGTATTGAGCAATGGATTTTAGTAATAAATTTGTCCGAAAAATTATTATTTATAATTATAATTTTGATAGAAAGGAAGAGTAAAATTTATGGGAGTTTCAAAATTTTGACACTCTTTAAACTACGACAAACACAATAAAACATATTAATAGAATGCCCAACATTAAAAAAGAATATAGTATTTTTAAAAATAATTTTTATTCATTAAATTTTGGGTTTAATAAAAATTTTTACATAGTAAGACCGATAGACAAGGCAGTCTATTGGCGAATAGAAGAGGTTCTTTATTTTTTGCTAGGTGAGAGGACTTCATTTATATATTTATTTATTTATTATAATACTATAAGTCAAATAGATATAATATATTCTATTTTAGCGGCCTTCTTCCATCCGGGGGCTTTAGACTATTGCCTAAATGGCCTAATGATTGAGCCACTCCTGGGTGAGGGACTAGAAGATGTTGGTATGGAAGAGTTGGATGTTGGTTAGGGATAGAATAGAAAGCTTGATGCTGAGGAGATAAAAAGGTGGGAGCAGGTGTGATAGGAGCAACATGAGAAGGGGCATGATTTAGAATTGAAGTTGAAGTAAGAAGTATTAGCATGAAAAAATAGGAGGTTGCTAGGCCAAGTGTTTGTGGTAGAAGCTATAGGTAATGAAGACAAGACAGCTGAGGAATGATTGAATGGAAAAATCAGTTCATCAAATAGAATATGTCAAGAAATATAAGTACGAAGAGTGGTAGGATCAAGACAAAGATAGTCCTTAGAGTTTGATGCATAACCAAGAAATATACACTATTAATGAGGAACACAAACAATAGTAAAAGCATATGGCTGATATTTCAAAGGTAAAGAGGATGCTTCCTTTTAACAATACCATTTTGTGAAGATTTGTGTGTATAAGTATACAGTATACTGGTGTAAGATACCTATGGAGGAATATAAGGACGGAAAATCTTTAGTATAAGGCCCAATCCATGTTTGATTGAATGTCCAATAAGATTTTCCATAGTTTGTATAAAATGATAAACGATGTCAAAACTTGAGATTTGTGTTTAAGAGAGGAAAGAACAATGTGAACCTAATAAAATCATCAACAAACGAAACATAATGCTTGGATTCCATTTAAGAAATGATAGGGTAGGACCTCATATGTTATTGTGTACAAATCTCATGAAGTTTCTATTGTTAATGAAACAAAATCAGGAAGGGGCAATTGATGCATCTTTCCTTAAAGTACAATGCTTACAAAAGGAAGAAACTTTAATAATAGAAGCGATAGTTTCAAATTGGTATTGAGTACATGTTATTAAACTTTAAGCCTATTATGCCATGTTGAGCTGGAACACTATCGTCAGTGTGAGTTTAAGTATGATAAGAGAAATGAACAGGAAGAGTTAAACCATGAATCATAAATTTGTTAACATCAAAATAAAAGGCACAGTTATTATCGCCAACGAAAAATTCATACTTCTATAGATCTCCAACAGTGAAAGAGACCTGTCCTGGCTCCATTTGTGAAAGGACTCCATGTGGGAAGCTTCCTTGAGTGATTAATATAACATATAGAGGCATGCTTTAATCCAAAAGGCCTAAGCCCAATTAGTATGTGCTCAATTATGTTGTATTAACCACTCATCCTTCTCATCAGTATTCAATGTGGGACTTTATTTACACATGTATACCCAATAGGGTGTAACGGGTCAAACTTATTTATTTGTATGATTAATTTCAAGACTTTGTTTGTTTATGTATGGTACAAGATATAATTTTACACTGTTTACTTTGTGTTGGCTTTAATAACAACATTGGATAGCAATTGAGTTCATGCGTGCTTTCCACTCAATTGGATCTTATTGGAGTTTCTTTACAAGTTTCCCATTAAATACATCCTCCTACCTCCTCTCAGAGAAAGTTTTAAATCCTTTTTTAATGCCCTGTTGAAAGGTTCTGTATCTGGCCAATTGATGGAATACAGAGCCAGACTTTCCCTCTACAGTTTACGTTGAATATCTGAGCAATATATTTCCCCATTGAATATCACAAAATTGCTAAATATTATTGAGGAATTATATCCATTATTTTCATTTGTTAAGCAATCCTAAAGTGAAAGGGTTTTAGGTGAAGGCTAAAACTCATTACACACATTCTTAATTATAAAACACTTGCACGTATACACACATGTGACATTTGGAAGACTAGCAGAAAGTGACACCAGGGAATGAGTTTGGAATAGGCCAGACAATGTCCCTTCCAGTTGCAATCCTTGACTTGCACATCTTATTAAGGATGATAAAAGTAAGGTAGATATTCATTTATTATGTTTTGAAAGTGACATCAATTAAGTTAAGCTTTCTGTAGTAACATCGGTATTAATTTTAATAATTTTCTTTATTATATTTTTGAAGTGAAATCAATCATATTCAGCTATGTTAATTTATTAAGTCATTTGTAGTAAAAACTGGTGCTAGCTTTAGTATTTTCCTAATATAAACAAGTATATATCATACAATTGAAGATTAGGTAGCAGTAGAAGACTGGATCAATGTAAAATTTTGTTTTCTGAACAAATTTATAGGCGGGAAATTTCCATACTTTTCATCATCACCGACAGGATGTGCTCTCTCTCTTCTGTCATCGAAGACCGATTCTTGGGTTTCTCCTCCTGATCTCTCCACAAGATCCAGTGCAGCACTGCGTGAATTGATAGCAGAACACCGTGCAGCCATCCTAGCTCGGCAGCTTGTTTTTGATAGAGACTGGCACACACAACACCATGCAATGGAGGAACTAGGAGATGCCCAGCAACCAAGGTCCAATTCTCCTATACCCCATCAGTACCAAATGTTTCCTGAGCCACATAGTTGGGACAGGTTCCATGAAAGTGACACACATGTTACTTTAGACCTCATGCAGGCTTCTAGCTCAGCATTCGGATTATTGTCTATGAGGGGTAAAAATAAAGATGATGAAGAATGTTCTGACTTGTGGAATTCCTTTCATGGAGCTCATGTAATCTGATTTTTTTTTTCCTTTTTGGTTAACGGTTATTTAATTGTATCAATTAGTGTGAAGACATAAAAATAGACTGTTAGCTAGGATATGATAGTTTGTGAAGGTATTCATTCATCGGATGGTGGGACTGAATTTTTTAGGAGTACGGTTTTTATGGCTCCGAAAGTTTCATAATTTTCTCAATCATTAAGGATTTTTATGTATGGAACAATTTTCTCAATCATTTGGAAGAAAATCTATTTCCTGACCTTCTATGCAGTTGGGTGTGTTAGAATTGAACTTCCATTAATTGGACTTTTAGTTTTATAAAATGGATTGGATGTGACTCAGTTAATATATTTGAGAGCCTATTAATATGTTGTGGTCAAATTTAGTATTGGACCTTAGTGCACCTTGTTTTACTAGGTTTATTACATCGATTTGATGTGAGGTCAATGTAGAGTTTTAAGCTTGATCCATGATGGCTGCATGTTCATTATATATGTGAGGCTAGGTCCACTCTCTACTCCTAACTAGGGGTGCAGAAAACCAGCCAAACTCGACCCGATCGAATCCAACTTGCTGGGCTGGGTCAGTTTTTAGGGCTTGGTGTGTTGGGTTGGGTTACAAATTTTTTTTTAAATTTTTTTATTATAGCGGGTTGGGTAGGTTTTGAGTCATAAAATTACAAACCTGCCAAACTCGACCCGATTCTCTCATATTTTAATATATGTTTAAAATATATTATGGATCTGTTTGGATATTGCTTATTACTGAAAACACTATAACAAAATAATTTTTAAATGTGTCAATAGTGCTGTGAGATCTAGCTTTAAAATTGTTTTTGTTGAAAAATGTAGTTTGTGGATCCTGTGAACAATGCATGAGACCCACTGTTTTTAAATGCAGACACAGACGTCAACTGAATAATTTGTATCTAAACTCCACCTATATACTTAATAATTTTTTTAAAAATACCAGCTGTAAAGCACTTCCTTGGTTCTTACTATCATATATAATATAAAATCTTATTAGTTCTTTTAATATATATTTAAATATATTATATAATTAATAAAAAAAATTTAAAATTTTTAAATATATTTTGTTTATAACTAAGTTAGGAATTCATTTATATTTTGTTTATAAGTGAATTATGATACTAGTTTATTTATATTTTGTTTATCAACTTAGTTGGATACTTAAACATATTTTGTTTACAGCTAAGTTGGAATATTAGTTTATATATTAATGTATATTTTGTTTATCAACTCAAGTGGTAAGTGTGATATTTTTTTTACTTAATTTAATAATAATAATAATAAGAAAATTGTAAAACCCATGGGTTCAACTTGACCTAACCCAACTTGTGTGGGTTGGGTTGAACTTATGTGATGGGTTGGGTTGGGTTAAATTTTTTTGACCCATCATGATAGATTGGGTCAAAAAATCTCCTCAACCTGACCCATGCACACCCCTACTTCTAACTTTAAACAAAATCATAGATCCCATTTTTTCTTGAAATCAGTGTGGTTTGTCACATCCAAAGCCGTCTTAAAAGGAGGAGCATGGAGAGGAAGATCTATTGGATTGTGTATTGAGTGTGCATGTGCATATTTGCTAATTCTAATAATTTATTTAGGTTTGCTCATAGTATTTAGAAGGTATGTACCTAAACCCTCAAATTTATTGATTATTTGTGTTCTAGTATCTAGCATTTACGTGCCTTTAAATCTTACAAGATAATAGATACCTATATAACAATATTGATCTTGAAATTTACAAACTTAAAGTTAGCATTGAATTTTAGTATATTTATTAATTTTTTAATTGTCAAAATTATTTTATTTATATTTTGACTCTCAAAAAGATAAAATCATGGTTTCATCTCTACATCTTCGACCGGTAACAGACATTAAAAAAAAAAAAAAAAACCTTCACATTCAGAAAATTTTAATGATTTTTATTAATAATCTGCAATTTTAATATATCTTTTTTATAAAAAAAATTTGGAAGTAAAAGACAGCCAACACAAGCATATCAACACAAACTAAACAGAGGTCCTAGACTTGTATAAATAGTGCAACTATATGCACCATGTGAAAAAGGTTCCCCAGAGATACAAAGAATTGGTGAAGACAAAACAAATTTCACACACATTATTTCAAAGTTAACAATTTCTTTCGCAGAGTGCATGACTCAAATTGAGACTTTAAATTTGTCCTTATAACCAAATTTAGAATGAGATTTCACTTCTACCATAATCATTGCTATATGACCAGCTGTCTCTTTTTCTTTTTTTTCCTTCAAAACTAATGAATTATGACTTGCTGTCTTCACGTGGCTTAGGACCGAAGGCTGAGGAAATTATTTGAGGGATTGATTGTGGATCTACAATTTTTCATGAGTGTACGTAATTATTGACTGACTAGTCTCAATCTATTACAAAAAACTAGATTTCCAAGGCCATGAAATAATGACAAATTTATCAATTCTGTACACATCTAGTATCGAATAAATTCAAGTTAAATACTACAAGGTCTAAAAACTTTTTTTTTGAGAAACAAGATCTAAAAACTTAGTTATCAATAATTGTTTACCTTACATCCAATGCCTAGAACCATAATTACTATGACCATGGGTGGACCAAGGAATTTTTGTTTGGGACGCATACAAAATTTTCAAATTTGATAGAACTTATCATTTTTAAAAAAAAAAAATTCTAATAAATATGCACAAGTTGTTTAGTTTGATATTAAACATCTGAAAAAAAAAAAAAAAAAAAAAAATCTATTATTGTGACGTTTTCATGGCCACAAATGATTCAAAACTTTAACAAATATAAGAGCAAATTTACAACAAAAAATGAAATTGAGAAAAAATTAAAAAATTACCGAGCCAATCACATGATTCTATTTTTGAAGGATTAATGATTTTATTTATTTATTTATTTATTATTTTTTTTTTTTTTGAGAGGGTGGAGGGGAGCTAAGTAATGTCCTTGTCGATTACCTATTATTCTAGCATGAAAAATTGTTTCGCAATTGAATAGACAAATAGAGAGAACAGAAATGTAAACTCAAGAAAGACAATATTCATACACATGATTTAATAAGATTTATCTATCTATTAAGATCCGAGTAGGACTGAAGTTAAGTTATGATTGGACCCATCTAAAGGAATGTTTGTGATCCACCCATTCCCTCGTCCAAACTTCTTTGGTGATTATCCTTTCCCCATTGGACCTATAAACTCAAAGTCTCAAAGAAAAAGTAGCAAAAACTTCAATTATTCATTTATTTTATTCACTAAGGTCCCTAAGAAATTACTTAATGGAAAAGGAAGTGATCGAGCAATGACAACCAGGAGGTTGGTGTCGATAAGCAACTTTGGTGTCCGCAGCATTTGATCCAATTTCACCTCACGCTCGATCTGTGTACTTTATGTATTTTGGCTTGCCTTTAGAACTTGGCTGAATTATCAAGATACATGGCAGCTGTATTCACCGACGCCTCCTCAAACATACAAGCAATTACAAGACCTTGAAAGCTGTTTTTTCAAGTGTCAATAGCGGAACTTTGTTTTTTGATCCTAGACTTGCCTACTTGACTTGACTGAGAGTTCAAAGACCAAGAAGTGATTCTTTCTTTTGGTAGAGTGACAAAAGGCTACTTCATTCCACCTCTGGAAAATGCCTACACCTAATAGCATAGTTCCTAACTTCACATTTTCTTGTTGATCCATCGTGCAAAAGTTATGAGAGCAAAATGCCAGACGAGTAAAAAATCCAGAGAAAGAAAATCAATCAAGAACAACGGCAGATAAATGCAAGAGTCACGTCAATTGTGGATATAGATTGGTTTTTTTATTTATTTTTTATTTTTTTATTATTTCAATTTTTATATCAAATTTATTTAGTCGTGAATATTATGCAAATCCACTATTTATAAAAATAGCAAATATGATAAAATTATTTTTATAAATTTTGTGAAATTTTTTTAGTGTTAATTATTTTCTATGAGAAATTATTGTCTTTTTGAAACTTATTTAAGTTTGTGGAGCTAAACAAAGGTTGTCCTAAGCAACCATGTGTAATCCTACTAGAATCATATCTTTTTGGATAAAATTTGAAATGTTGATTACGATTTTGTTTAATTTAATTTATCTCACACTTTATATACTACAATAGTACACATGAGGATGATATTTGGTCTATGGCATTCACCTTTTCTTTCATTCTTTTGTGAAATTAATTATTATAGTATAGTAAACTTTGGAATCAAAAGTGAGGACTGTGTGTATTATTTAACTTTTTATTTTAAGTGTTTTCATTTCTTTGTCTTTTATAAATAATAAAAAGAAGATGTTTGTTCGTTTAGACCTTGTAAACTTTGGAATCAAAAGTGAGGACTGTGTGTATTATTTAACTTTTTATTTTAAGTGTTTTCATTTCTTTGTTCTTTTATAAATAATAAAAAGAAGATGTTTGTTCGTTTAGACCTTGTAAACTTAGATTGTTTAATCTAATTAATTAATCAAGTTTTTATTTAGGTTTATTATGCAGATCTAGGTTAAACACAAATAATCATATCACTTAATGCGGAAAAGTAAAGAAGACAAGTGATACGATGATCCAGGACAATTAATGAAACCATCAAGTTTCAAGGTAAAAAATCTGGAGGGGATTTAATCTAAACTATTCTCAAGGCAACAAATTCACTATGATAGAATGGAAGTTTTACAATAGATTTTTCCCTAAATCCAATGCTACTTCTTATAGTATTTACTCACATGACCACACACAACTCTGAATCCACATACTCTTCTATCTGAATTTGCTGAACACAAATACCCACGTTTTTTGACTCTAAGATCTCACTCAAAGCTTTAGATCATTAGCAGTTGTTGATCTTGTATGCAACAACTTATCTCTAACACCGGATCTTAAATTTCTTCAAAAAATATTGCCAGTAGAAGAATTTAGAGAGTTTTTGGTACAAAAACCCTAGGTCTACAATTGGAGGCACAAGATGCACTATTCTCTCTCTAAAAACTCCTTTAAAATGTGTCTTAAGGTTTCCTTTAAATACTAGAAGAATTAGATCTGAAACCCTAATCACTTAATGGACTTAATGAATTGTTGGGCTTTAATTAAATTATGCAGATCCGTGTCTCGATTGGTTGAGCTTTCTTTTTGATCAGTCGAACTTGGCATGTTTCGAATTTCCTGAACCTATAGCTTCCTTATTTTTGTATTTTGACTTGCATCATCTTGAGTATTGTCTAATCATATCTATAGACGTAAGAATCTAAATCTAGACAAGTTTGTACTCATGGTTTGCCAATTGTTCTAAACTTTTAGAACCTAACAGAAGACAAAAAGAATATTTTCAAATCTATATTTTATTTTTCTATACAAAAACAATAAGGGTCATAGCGGGTTAGCTTGACCCATGAAAGACTAAGTCTAAGTTAAAGGTTTTACAATTCATTTTAATCCAACATATTTCTAACCCAAACCGCATTTGACTCGATCTAACTTATTCAATCTATTGTCAAGTATTGTTATCACCCTTAAGGCCTTAACATTGAAAATTTATTTTCACGTCACAATTACGTCACAATTAAAACAATAAGTCTAGTGATACCAAAAATTAAAAAAAAAAAAATTCAAAAGCTCTTTTTCACAACTATTGAAAATATATTATAATTAATTAATGATAAGTTTATATAAAAATAATATTACACTAATCATAAATTACCACTTTAGAAAACTATGAATTTTTTTTTTTTTTTTTTTGTTCATCATTCATTCTGATGATTTTTTTTTCTCTCTAGCATTATTAGGAGGTCCCCACCTAATAAACACTATATATTTATCATACATGTACTGCACGTGAAATTGCAGCACCGTCTTACTTCTGACTCCTCTGGCCCACACATAGCCCTACTACCCTCCACGTGCAAGGTTTGAAAAGTATGCTCTATCAAAATGCATGCACAGTTTCAGTGTAGTTTTACTTTTATGGTACTTTGCTTTGTGGGGGTCATGTAGGGGTAGGGGTCCCAAAATTCCCTTCACAAAGTAGACGCTGACAATCAAAGTTGGACCTTACTGCAATGAGTGAGAAAAAATATGTCAAATGTGTATTTGGAAAAGTTTGGGACCAATCAAATTGGGCATTTGGGAAGCTGTAAGAGAGAAAAAAAATGCTGTGTATTTCTGTTCAATGAAGCAAAATGTGCCTTCACATTTGTCTAACAAAAAGATTCCATTTCTTGTTCTGGATTTTCTCTCAGGGATTCAAAAATATTTATAAACTTAGAAGATATTACTCTATGTTACTATGTGTCTCAATTTTTATATATATAAAAAAGGTGTCACTGTAGTTTATATCAAAGTAGTTGGTGGGATCTTTTTGGTTTTGTTTGGTTGTGTTTTTGATTGTTTCTGCAGGTTTTTGTTTGTTGTTTCTTGTTATATCATATATGTACATTGCTGTTTAGCAAAATATAAAGCAGTTGACTTAATCTTAAAGTACAACTGTAATCCATAATGATAATTAAATTCTTATAGTCAGTAATAGTTTTGAACATCACCACCATATACCCTTGGTGCGATGGTCACTCTACAAGTATAAGTGCTTGTGGGGTGTGGGGGGCAAGAGCCGGGATTCAAGTTTCCAAGAGGGAGCTTCACGTACATATACACTTAGATTAGGTTAGAGTAGAAATTCTATCTTGTAATAAAATAAAATAAAAATTCTTGAACATCTCCTATTCCTTTTAATTTGTAAATTTCTAAAGTTAAAAAAATTAGTTTAGTGGTTCTTAATGCCTCATGATATCCATGAGATGTTGAATTTGAATTTTCTTACCAGTAGTTTGAGACCACCCCTAAGGAATTCCTCATTGTAATAACTTTGTGTGAGACAAGAAAACTGTATACACCCGAGAGAATATCTAATCAAATACTTGAAGATGTCAGGATGTTCTCATTTGTAAAAACAATAAAACAAAAATTGTAAATTTTTCCTTTTCAAGTTCTTTCCATTTTGTTTATTTCATAGTTGGATTTTTATTTTCTAGATCTAACAATGTACACACTATCTCATCTCATTTCAAGTTTTGAATAATATAATGGTCTATACATCTTTTAATCTAAATCATAAAATTGATCCATTTAAATTGGAGGGTGTTGTTTCCTGTAAATTTTTAGATTATACCTTATTACAAATATTAATATGTGAGTTTAAGAGTTATATTATCTTTTTTTTTTTTAATTGTAATTTACGAAAAGAGTTATATTATCTTTAATCTAGCATGATGAATGGATCTCAATGCTATCCACATTTAAGGTTGTCCCACTATTATGCTAGAGGAGAATGTTCTTGTGTGTAATTTGATTGATACATATACACAAATTAAGGAATTTGATTCTTTCACATTCAATGGAAGGAAAAAATGTATTAGATATTTAGATGTCTTATTCTATTATTATTTTTTAATGAAAGAAAAGAAAAAAAAAGCCTGTATCTTGATTCATGATGCCCCAAGACATACTAACATGGACTAGTACTTCAAGCTTTGCATTAGTGAACACATTTGTGTATCTCATGCTAATGAAAGAGAAATGATGTTAACAGTTTTTGACATAAGCTCAAATTGTAGGAGTGAGAAGAGTTCTGGTCAGTGAGAGTGTCAAACACGGATATAAGAATGTTTGTGTGGTGTGTTTGTCATGGTATATACTTCCGCATCAAAGACCAATCTACTTGCCCAAAACATCATATCAAATTATAATATTATATGTGTGAAGTTCGTAATGAAGACTCTAGAACGAAAACCTTTTATGTAGTTGTTTACTTGCCATAGAATTATGAACAACCCCATCGTGTAGCTCTAGAATCTAGACAGTATTATTTGAGAAAGTATGTGGATGCCGATGCACACTATGTCACATTTTGATGTTTGATGACATGTGCAACTTTTGAATTAATTAATTAATGGTAAAGAAAAAGTGATTGATTTATGTGCGATTGATGATTCATCATTTACAATCATACATATTATCAAGTTGTGGCAAATTATATGACCGTAAAAGAATTAAAATTATTTCCCATCAATTAGATTTTCGAGATGATGTGAGCCTAGTAATAGATAAGACGGGTGATGTATTATCCATTCTCCAAAGTTGAGCCGTTTGTGATAATAATGAATTCAATTCATAATTCACCCATTCTTTTATGTGAGTTTATACTCTTCCTTAATAAATGAGGTCCAACTTATGGAATTTTAAAATTTTAAAATGGAAAGTAGAGTACTGTAGACAGGAACTTAGAATTTATGGCCACCTTTTTTGATACAGTAATAAATTATTATGGGTCTGTTTGATAGAGAAGTTTTAGTAATATTGGTTATAGTTTTTTGAAATATTTGTGGGTGAAAAAGTGTGTGAAAATATGTGTAATGTTGTTTAAAAACTAAAAATGAGTTATTTAACAACTCTACCAAACGGGCTTTAAATATCCCAAAATTTAGAACTATAAAAAAATGTTGAATTTTATTGGTTAACCTTAATTCTAACCAAAACCAGTTAGAGGAGCTTCTCACTATAGGATGCTATTATATAGTAGTATGGTATCATAGAAATGAAAGTGCAATTTTGAGATAAAAGGAAAGAAGATTCTATGTTAGCTAGTAGACCAACAAAGTATGCTTTTGAAATTTTTGTGGATCAACTTTTATGGTCTGTTTGGATTGAGGGAGTGAGAGGCGAAGTAGAGTAAAATTGGCCCAAATAGGCCCTTAAAGAAAACAATTTTCTTGCAATTAGAATATTGTTGCGAGATCGTCAAGGAAACTTAAATAGCAGCTTTGAGTAAGAGAACTTCCATGAGGTGAATAGTGAGGAAACGAAAGCATCAGCAGTGGTAACTTGGTGTTTTGACAAAGAAATAGGTTTACAGAATATAAAAGTTTGAAACTTGAAAGAGACTCTACAACCATGATTTCAGCAATTAGATCAGTAACGCATTTATAGATTCAGAGTGTGGGTCATTCGATAGAGATTGCCAGAGATAAGACCAAACACTTTAGAAGGTAGTTTCAACTATAGTAACAAAATTTGAAACAAAGTTGCCAATGCTCTTAGTTGCCCAAAATCCAGAGTTACTGTGGAAATTTGGATTAAAGAACCAATGAGATTCATTGTAACACTCTTAACGATGTATTACTACAATAAATCATATGTAGTAAGTTGTTATTGATATTAATATATGTTCACTATTAAAATTACTTTTTTGCATATCAGTAATAATTAATAACAACTTTTATATATATATATATATATATTACGTATAATTTATTATGAAAGTATTATAAAAATGTTTTGGACGTAGTATTTTTCTAAATGTAAATCAGATTTATTATATAAATTTGCTTTCTCTCTCCCACTCCCAAAAATATATATATATATATATATATATATATATATATAGTGATCCATGTCATTTAATTAAAAAAAAAAAATTGTATTTGGGTAAAAGTGCATTTGCAGCATTGGATCTGATTCAAATTAGGATTAAAATCATTTAAAGAACTTGAAACAATGCATAGGCTTTTAAATAGAAGTAGTAACCAATTTTTACCTCTTCACATCAAATCAATCAGCTCGAAATTGCTTCAATGATAGGCCACATGTTATTGCATGATTGACGGTTTTAATTTCATTACATTTTCATTCTAGTTCTTTTCACTTAAGGCCTTTCCATTTGTGCTTCCAACATTCTTATAACTAGCCGATATTTCGCGCAATGCGCAATGTATTTTGATAAATTTTGTAAGAAATTATTTATAACCATTGATTTCATGAATACTATTATTGTTTATCACAATTAATCTATGAAGTTTTTTACTAAAACTAAATTCAAAGTAAATACATTGGGGGAAAAATTCCTCTAATTCATGCAACCAAGAAATGTCACTAGGTCACAATTCACATTTTCACTTACAAACCTGTTAGTTCTTAGGTGTCTATCTTGTATGATTTATGCTTTATATATCAATTAGCTATAAAAACTGCTAGAATTTCATGATACAACAACAGAAAAATAATGCCATAGTGATGAAATAATATCGCAATTTAACCTCCAAATTTTAATTGAACTAAAAGCAACTACAAATCGTCACCAAGTATATGCGTCATATGAAAAGCCAAAAACTTAATTTAACACATAATATGAAAAAATAAGCCTAAACACATTATAATGCTACATAAGTAAAAATGTGTACAAAAAATCTAAACAAAATATTTAAGATGAATATAATATTTTGAAAATTAACATACCTCTCAGAAAGAAAACCAAAGATATTGAGAGAAAAATTATGGAAGTTTAATTTTTAAGTCCAAAGGAAATTAAGATTTATATTGGACAAATGTGGAGACAAATAATCATATTACTTAATTCATTGAATCCGATTCTTGCAATTCTGCATTGAAGTTAGTCTTATGCAGAAATCTAAAAAGTTTTCTTAACTCCTACATTTCCCATGACTTTTTAGATCCATCCATATCTATTCAAAGCATGTAAAATTATAAATGTATACAAATTCTTTGAATTTTATTAATACATTGAAATAAATGCATCTACCATTACATAATAGTTTGCCATAAATGCTAAATTTAGATGATATGGAAGCCTAATGAAAAAGATTTTATACAATGCGTCACTAGATAGAACTTTATACTTTCCCACATGAGATCTCTGCGTTTATATAATATATATATATATATATATATATATATATATTGATGATTTCTCAAATTGTTGCTTTGTTTGATATTTCTTCTATGTATAACAATATTCAGGAAACTTGTACTCTTTTTTTTGGTATGAAAAGGAGATAACATAATATTAGGAGAAATTAAGTTTATTACCATTTAGTTCAGCTTTATCAAATGCCGGTAAATTCTCTACGGCTCTACCAAATGCGTTGGTTCATTAAAAGATACAAAAATGATAATTAGAGCGTGTTCCAAACTTTGTGTTTGAATAACGAAGAAAAAAAAATGCTTGTTAAATATGCACTTATATCCTACAAGGATTAATCAAATTACAATTATAACTTCTTGCAATCATTCATGTAGCCCAATTTTTACAGCATACGTCTGATATGGGACAAATAAATTTGCCCACAATAAGCACTTATCTTATCCAATTCGCATAATTCCAAATATCACATTAAGTCTTGATTGTAACTATAAAAACATTATCCTTCAAATAAAAAAGAAATCTATTAAAACTAATAATTTAGTAAAGGAAAACAGCCAAAAATCACAAGCTGATGAAGTTGATTCCACCTTTGTTAATAAAGTGCTTAGTATATGAAGTAGAATTTAAGGGTTTTACTTTTCCTTTCATTGCCTTGTATAGGGGGACATGACAATTGAAGTGAAAGGTAGAAGAAAGTGACCTTTCTCCAAACGTTTCCAATAATTGATAACGATGGGATTGTACAATGTACACTGGGTCACTCATGATTTCAGTGTCCATGAAATATAGGTACCCGAAGGAAGATTAATTGCATAGTACCATTAAAAAAATAAAAGAAGAAGAAATATTCTTATGATCTGAAGTTGAGAACACAGGGACAAGAGTACTCGTGACTATGATCAATAGACAATAGAGCAAGAACCCAGATGCCAATGGCTGCAACAGTAAGTCATGTATAGGTGAAGCCCCAGCTAATTAATGAACCCATAAATGGATTGGGCCACTGAACACCACAGTTCTTTGTTTGATAAATCCCTTTTTAAAAAAAATTATTTATAATTGTGTTAAAGTTACCATTTTTGGGTTCTTATCACTGTGAAAATCTAGCTGATAAATCAGTAAGTTACTTATTGAGAAAGTCTTGAATGTATAAATTAATTTTTCTATTTTATTCTATGACCTTCAATTTTTGTGGGGTTTAAAATTTTCAAATAAAAATAAAAAATTTAATTTTTGTTGTTGTTGATAATTTGATAGATGGGAAATGAGCAATTTAAATCTTGAATGTTAATGGAAACACTACCAATCAATTGAACTACAAATTTTTTGGGTAGCTTTTTACATTTCTTAGATTGAACAAGTTGTTTCCCATAATAAGAGGGTTTTTTTTTTTTTTTTTGGTTAATGAAAATTCTCTGCCAAGCCAAATGCTGGAAATGTGCAAACTTTAGCCTTACAACAAGTTATCTTCATTGTTGAAAGGAAAATAAAGAGAATATATATATTTTTAGAAAGTTTTAATATATGGTGTCTGCTTCTAATGATAGCTCTTTATCATCAGATCAAGACACCAATTGGTTTTTGGTATGCAGAAATTGAATCATAGATTTTTTATTCAATCATCAGAGACTTTACCAATTGAAAATAAAGAGAATATATGAGAGAGAAAAAAATATAAAAGATAAGGTGATTGAAAATCAACAACTTATATGTTATATCTACACCACACCATAAAGCATTAAACGGTTAAATATTTATAATTAAAAATATTTTATTACAAATTTATAATATATCCAATGAATAATATTTATAGTAAAATAACATTATTCTAATTAACCATGAATTAACCATAAAATTAAGGTAATGGTTGGGACTATGCAAAGAATTAGGATTGTGATTCGTAAATTTGGAACATAATA
Organism: Quercus parvula; assembly: GCA_030820535.1. Taxonomy (NCBI): domain Eukaryota; kingdom Viridiplantae; phylum Streptophyta; class Magnoliopsida; order Fagales; family Fagaceae; genus Quercus; species Quercus parvula. The sequence goes on from JAUAME010000003.1 coordinate 53,250,465, forward strand.
ATATAATAGGTATGGACGTTGAACCCATAATAGAGCTAGCTCCTAGGCTAAACCATTTAGGTCACTGCCTAAGGCCTTCCATTAGGAAAATGTCTCAAAATTTTGTTACAATAATCTATATATCTATATAAAACTGAAACCTCTGAAACTCTCACAATTTTCCATGTCAGCACAATATTTAAAAAAATACAAAATAAAATTAAAAACACTATTTTTCTCTCCAAAACAAAACCCAATACTTATCTTAAAAAAAAAAACCCAATAGATAAACACAAACTCAACTAGAACTGAAAACCCTAGACGCAGGTTTACTCTCCTCTCTTCACATTGCCCCTCATCCCTTTCTCTTTGGCTTAAATACAGAGCATCTCGGTCAAACCTTCACCTCTTCTCTCAGTCTTGCTCTCTCTGTTCATAGCCTCTGTTGGCTTAAGTCTTGGCCTCTAAAGCTTGCTACGTTTTTGTAATCCTATTTGGTTCTAGAGAACATGTTGGTTTCATATGATTTTGTTTCTCTCTTTTCATAGTCAAGTCAAGCTATTTTATAGATTACGAAAATTACAAAAAAGATTGCTTATGGAATTACTAATTTTCTGTTCCAATTTTGTTTTAGGCCCTTTTGTTCTGTTATGGTTTTTCAACAATTTAATTTTGATTTTTTGTTTGCTCTGTAATGAATATGTTTTGTTCATTCTGCTATGCATGTTTAATTTTTAAATTTTTTTTTTTTGGGTCAGTTCTGTTATAGTTTTATGGTGAGATTTAAGTTTCGTTGTAATTGGTTTTGTTATGGTTTGATGTATTGTTGAATCCATAAATCATACTCGTCAGACTTTGGTTCTTTGCCATTTGATTTGCAAATGTTAGGTTTGGTATATTACCTCTGTTTTGCTACTGCTTAGGTATTACATGAAAGGACAAAGTTTTTTGGGTTTAACCATCTTTATTTTGCTTTTTGGGTATAAAATCGAAGCCTTTGACCTTTTTTAGAGCTCCCACATTCTTACACATAATAAATCTCTTTTTTCCTATCAAATACAAATTACAAAACCCAGTACTTCTTAAAAAAAAGCACATGGAGGAGACCATTAATTTCTTCATGATTAGAACAATGTGTATGTGGCTTGATTTTTTATAACATTGACGTGAAATTAGATTATTCTCATGAGAATATTTACATAGAATTGAAAGTTGAAACTTCCTCTGACAGTTCTATGTTTTTTTGGGTGGATTCATGTCGTTAAACTGTCCTTTCATTCCCATTTAGAATATGTACACTATGTGTTTGACAAAATGTCTCGCTTACTTTTGCATTTTTCTATATTTTTTGGGTGGATTCATGTTGTTAAACTATCCATTCATTTCCATTTAGAACATGTACACTATGTGTTTGACAAAATGTCTCACTCACTTTTGCATTTTTCTTTTTTGATAATTTGATAGTTATACTCTTCCATTAGTTTAAGTCAACTTCATGGTTTGTGTCTCTTGGTTTTAGTTGTCAAAGGAATCACTAACACATTGAAACACCACCTATATATGTGACAAACCAAAAATGCTATTGACAATTGACAAACCAAGCATGGCGGGTGTTACTTAAACCCAAGCATGGCAAGTATTTTTGAACAGGAAAAATTAGTGTAAATGGGATTTAAGATTGAAAGCACATTTAGGTAATTCATACTTTTCATGGTAGCAAATTGAGGGGGTTTTATTGGGACTGATGAAGTTATTACTTTAATGCCCATTGAAGCAAAATGAAGATTCATTTTGCATGACAACAGCGTAAAAAGTTGGCTGATGGTAGCCATATGGGGAGAGCTGGAAATCACTAGGTCCTACTAAGAGCCAGTATCTTAGTGATCATTTTCTACACTTGGAGGCACTAACAATTTGTATTAGGATTTTCTTATGCTCCCTTGATCAAATGGGAGATTAATTTTAGCTAAAGATGCAGACTTTAAAATTTGCTCAAGGTGTTGGTCTAACTCATAGAGGAATCTGGAGTTAAAAGCAAAGATAAAATTAGGAGCTTTGTTGATAATTAGCTTTAGAATTGGTAGCCTAAGACCAAATTAAAACTAAAATATTTACATAGAGTTGAAGTAATGAACTGGTCTAAGACTTAAACCAAAAAATGCAAATTAGCCGTTTTTTTTCTGCTACCAACAAAGTTTGTCATATGATTCACCATGTACAAGTAATTGTTTTTGCTTTTCAAATAACATGCACAAGTTACAATTTGATTCTGCTTTATCCTAGAAAGAGTTGTAATAGTTCAAGTTCACAATTGATTATGACAAATTCTAATTGTATGAAAGTTATCATATGATATATTCATAATATGTTATATCTCTGTATATAAATCATTTTGAGGTCTTAGTATAATATATGTGCGTATGATTATAGCATTTTGTCTTTGATTTAGATATTTGGATTATTGGTTTTGATTAAGATTGAATGATGATGAAAAACGAAAAGAATGACACAATTAATGAGATCTACAAACCCACTTATAGAAGAAGCAGTGAAGGCAAAGAAAGACTAGAATGGGTTTTTCGGTATTGGTTTCTTTTGAATTGTATGTATATTGAATTTTGGTTTGTGTATGTGATTCAAATTTGAGAAAATTTTTAGTTGAAAATTCAGATACAATAGTGTAGGGTCACAGTTTGTAACCCAAACCCAGAAGAGTTGGGTTATAAGCCCAATGAGCTCAATACAATAAATTTGTAGAGAGTGGGTGAAAGAACTGGTCTTTTAGCGGACTGACTAACGGTTAGCTAAGATTTCAAGTGTATCCGAGCATGAAACTACACATAATTATGGATGAAATGTACGTCTGAGGAGATGGTTTAGTAATCAAATTACTATTTCTGAAAGATAGTTCAATATTGTGCTACAGTAGTTCTTTTTCTATTTTCCTTCACCATCTTTTTTCCGATCCCTTCCTTATGGAGGGTCTTTCACATTATATAGAGTTTTCCAAGTCATCTCCATCGTACAGTTGTTCACCATCCAACCCTGCACTCAAGTATGTGTCTTATCAAGCATCTTTTCTGGCTTTCTGTGAACAGTAGTGGTTGAGACTACTATTCAGAGGTCTTCTCCATATTAATGCGGCCAAGAAAGTTGCTACAGTGCATTTAATGTGGTGGTGGCAGCTTTTCCCTTAGATATTTCTATATCCTTATCCTCTCCGTACGTATCTGAAGTCTATCCTCATTGTTGGAATCTCCTGGAAGGTCGCCCAAGTCACCCGAGTGCTTGCTCGACTGATATTCGTCCGGTCCGAGGAGGGTAACCTCCTCGGACCTTAGCCCTCCACTCTTTCCTTACGTGACTATCTATTCTGGGGCATCCCCAGTCATTTACTCCTCCTCGGACGCATCCCCATTAGCAAATAGGATTTCAAGCCCAATGTACAAATTCGAGCTTTTGCCCTCACAAGTAGGTTTGAATAAATTGGATTATGATTTATGTAGATATAAGGATTCATAAAAACCTTATTTTCTTGGGTAGGACTTGAATTCTCTGAAACTTTTGTTCAATGGTTGATAATAAGGACTGAGGTGTCCCGAAGCCATACAATTAACCAACTTTTCAACAAATCTCTTTCACATATTATGATTAAATTAAAAGGATTAGTTTGAATATGAGGTATGTTGACTAAATTCTAAGTTTGAAATTTTTTGATATAAATGCATGGGTTAGCAACTAGTTAACTTTATTAAGAAACTAATAATTAAGAAAATATATAGATGGGCTATGCACTCTCTCTCCCACAACTATAAGGCCTCAAAATTTTGCTTTAATAAAAATCCAAGCCAATTAAAATTTTCAACTGTTTATACAAAAAAGAAATCGTTGTAAGTGTGCTATATTATCATTGACTATAAATTTTCCATAATGAGTTGAGACTTCAGCCTCTCAAAAAAAAAAAAAAAAAAAAAAGAAGTTGAGACTTCAAATTTTGTAAGCAAGTCCCCCGCATAGTAGAATGTTAATATTACACTATTAGTTACCCAATCTCCTACATGGTCATACATCAAAAATAATTTCTCTCAATATCTAAATCAAATTGAAAATCAGATTTCACTTTTTCTTCCCCATGTTTTGCTTTGCCCAAGGTAAATTAAAAATTCTGCTTTTTTTTTTCTTCTTCTTTTTTATATAAATTTTACGCCTACAACATGATATTTTTTTGTTTACATAAAATGAATCTTGGTTTGGTTAATATTAATTGATCGAACTATATATGTGTTAAATATGTATTTGTTCAAGAAGATTGAGATTGTTCGGTGATTCTATTATCACATGAAGTTGCAATAGTGAATTTGATGAATTATATTTTATTACCCTAGACTTTAAAATTTATTTATTCTAGTCATATTATAATTTTTAATTTTAGATATTGCTTCTTTTAATTGCAAATGTTTTTTAATTACTAAAAAAGATATCAATATGAGTATAAAAAATTTAAGAAAAAATGAGATAATTAAGAATAGAAAAATTAGTTGAATCTCAAATAGGACCTGTTAATAACTCTATTGTTAGGAATGTAATATTCTAATATAAATTTATATCAAATCTCACAAATTAATGAGAGATTGATCCAAAATAGTTAGAAGATAATTAAATACTACAATGAAATATAATAATAAATATTATCATAATGATGTCCAAACATGTAATATAAAAATTATGATGATATAAACATACTAATTAAATTCTTTTCCAAATGAATGTATTGTTTACAAAATTTTATTAACAATTTTTTTTAATTGTTTGTGCGAAAAGTAGTTTTTTCAAAATTAAAAATTCTATGTAATATTAATTTGTCACAAGAAAATTAAGTGGATTAGTGATACGATCAATTGAAAGTAGATGTTAATAAAACCTAAATACAAAAAATTTATTAAAAAATTTTACGTCTCAAAATGTAAGACAAAAATGATACTACTTTTTTACAGAAAAATATTTTAATGAATATAAAAAATGCTCCACTTAAAATTATTGTCTTAATTCTCAAACTATATTGTGCTAGCTCAGATATTAATATCCATGAAATAAATCTGAAACCTTTTTTAAGCTTAGGATGTGCTTTGTATTATCGAGCTAATCATTAGGAATATGTATTCTCCCTATCCCCACACAAAAAATAAAAAATAAAAAGAAGAAGAAGAAGAAGAAGAAAAAAGTATAACTTTAATTTGATATTAAATAGGAAATAATAGGATTTGAATTAGGACAACATGTACATCTTGTAAGCTCTAATTTGGATAGAAGGAAATGGGAAGGAGAGATGAAAGAGTTAGTCAACTTTTTTTTTTTTTCACTTCCATGACTTAAAGTCCCTAATTATTAATAGGGTAAATTGGGGTTTTTATTTGTTTTTGTTTTTTGAGAAAAAGAGTAAACTATAAGTTGGTGGTGTTATTTAAAACGTTGAATTACAAAGCACGAAACACAATGATTCCAAAGTTTCTAGTTTGTACTGGTTGAGAACGAAACAAAGCTTAGAGAGCTACTTCCTTCAAAGCAAAAAACGATAAATAAATCAACAGTATGAAAGTGAAGAGGATATGGTCCACAATAAATTTCCTCGAAGGTGCTAGGAGGCTTCCTGATGAGAAAATTAAGGAACCTAAAAAGACACTACAATACTTGATTGTTTGTGAACTTCACAAGTTGACATAAAGTCATCAATAATATAAAAACGATGTAAGAATAAAACAAAGATAAGATCTCATTCTTCAGCTTTATGATTATCAATCGGTACAAAAGACTGAAACTGTATTCCTTTTATCTTATAATATAATATGACATTTTGGGTCCGACTCATCCATATTTTAGCTTATTCAAAAAGTTAAAAGGGCAAGGATTTTTGCATGCATGGCTTTTCTGCTTTAAGATTATAAATTTATGCATATGAATATTGTAACCATTATTAGCACAACAAGGGAGCAATACTTGAACTCCAATTATATATCATGCATTCTCATCATCATCATCATCATCATAAAATAGTAAAATGTTTTTGGCAAATGCCTTTATTGATGTTGCAATATTGTTACTCTAGCTATTGGTCTTCTTCATCAAGTGTAATTCAATAATTGTGTCACAACAGCAATAGTTGCAAAGACTTGCACAAAGTTATCAAATCAAATCACTTTCCCTTTTGTTAAGAAGAAGAGTTCTAACCCGTCAAGGCACTTGGATAGTGAGTTTAATCGATTTGAATGATGTGCAGTACGTATATATGAAAATTACATTCTAGTAGGTTAGTAGCAAATGCTCTTGTCAAATCAAATGTCCTCAGTTGATAGTGAGATTTTCTTTTACTTTTTGCTATGTACATAGCACTATTGTACTATAGTTAATTTTCAACAAATAAACTTCTAACATAAAAAACAAATACAAACACACACTATATATTGACCCACCAAGCTTTCCACTTATTTCTATACAACCATGAAATTACAACACAAGAACTTAATATATATTTCATTTTTGGCACCCTGTAACTTAATCTAGATTCATTGTCTGCATATATTGAAAGTATAAATTCCAAATTAATCTTGTCTATTCATTTCTTTCACAAAATTATCTAGCAAAAAGCACACCAAAAAAAAGCTTTATATTTGCATAAAATTTATTTTTGGGGTCAATCACGTGCATTTTTTAAGTCAATGAATCTTTATAAAGTTGTATGTTACACATATATCACTTAAAGCTCTAAGAAAAGCACACGTCGTGTTCCAATTCATACACAACTTTATGCAAAGAAATATTGGTCACTTTTGAATAATCAAATCAATCAGCCATTGCAATAAACAACTTTTGTTGAAGGTAGAGCCCACCATGATGGACCCCATTGAAGATCTGTACATTTCTCCTAACAAGAAAATATATAGCCACACAGAAATGACACAGATTCCGATAATACGAGAGAGAGAGAGAGAGAGAGAGAGAGAGAGATTAAGATTTATGATTTATGCATGGCCATTAATTTGATTCCCTGTTTATTAAATAACTCTTGCTTATAAGTACAGTGCAGCCTCCACATAGGAGACAGCTTGACGGCTTGACCACCACTTTCCCTTAATATTCTCAGGAAAATATTTTCCGTGCTACGTGGTCAATTTCACTCTCCTCCTTTTTTTTATATGATCACTGCATTTTCCCGGAAAATTCCAGTACCAGACAAAATTGAATAATGCAATGCCTAAAATGAATGTAGACCTGTCCACCCATGCCTGTCACAACTCTACCTGCAACCAATCAGACACTATTGTGGGAAAAATTCCAATTTGTGGCCTAATAACTCTGACGATTCCCCTCAGAATTATTTACCTTCCTCGCTAGCTTTTGCAGTAAAAAAAAAAAAAAATTAAACAACATAAATTCCAAATCCTTGGTACATGAAAAAGATATATTAGATGCTCCGTACGTCCCCATGTTACAAACACCAATTAATTTAGACTAAAGTACCGAAATTTAAGGAAAAAAATAATAACAAAGGAAAAAAAAAAGAAAGGAATATTAATTAAACGAGATGATGTTCCCTAATGTTATTTTGCTAAATAGTCCTCCATATTTCTACAACAAGAGCCCGCTAATTTTGCATTTGATGACGATGATTTTACCCACTTGAGAAAAAAAGTGAGCTTGATGAGGCCGATGAAGCTGTTGCCTGATAAGGTCGTTGCCTGAAGCAATCCAACGACATTCGTGGCGGCGAAACTGCCACGGTCACCGACGATGATGAGGGAGCTCCAGAGTCAGGTGGGGACCCTAATAAAATTCAAGAAATTCAAACCAAATCCCATGAAGCAAAAGTCATTTTCTTTTCTTCTTCTTTAGGCTCTACTTAATTAATTAGCTTCTAATTAATAGCAATCATGAAAAATAACAATCATATATAATATAGAAACATTGCATAATAATTAGAGCTGTCTCTAATTTCTTGTCAAGTTATTAACGAATGATCTCCAAATCAAGTGATATTTCTTAATGTTTTTAAGAAAATAAAAATAATAATAACGATGAACTCTAACTCAAATGATACTCTTCCTCCACAATAAAAAGAGTGTTTGTAATTTTACTGATAAATTTAAAAATGGCTTACTTGTGAGATTACCGGGCTGAGACTTCTGATTTTCTTGATTAGGTTGTTGAGTTTTTCGCCTGCGACGATTGTGGTCAGCCAATCTCTTCCGGCAGCTTCTTTTTCCATTATCAAACTCGGAAAGAAGATGGAACCTGTGTGAACAAAAAAAAAAAAAAAAAATCAAGGTTAAAACTTAAACAAATAAATTGCATTCAATAAGCTTTAATTATCAATACTGTTAACAATGCAGTTATTTATTAACTGTTTTGGTTAGTTATACGATTGTAGTACAACTAAATCAGTACAACATAAGAATCAAAAATTAACATAGGCGTACGAAGATGGAAAGTGATTTCGAAAATTTTGCGGAAGTTCGTGGACGAAAATGCCCTCGGGATTTCCACATGTACGGAAGCTCCAATCATTGGATTCAGCTCACGATTATTATATCTTCCAGGGGCATTTACGTCTTTTGAAAATGTACCCTCAAAACCACCATGTTTGGCAATTTGAGCAGACAGAACAACGACAATGTTTCCGTTTCGATCAGACTGAAAACTTGGAATCCATGTCGGGGGTTGTTTCGGTCATTTCAAATTAGAAAACGGAAAAATGACGAAAATGCCCTCGGGATTACCACTCTGTACGGCTATGCAATCATTGGATCAGAGCAACAATCCACAGGGGCAGTTTCGTCCTATTAAGAAAAACATATTATCGTAATCTCGTGCATTAAGAACGTAATAAAAATTTTATAAAACCTCGTAGTAGGTATAGTGTAATGTTAAAACAGGGGAGGGTATTTCCGTAAATATGAGACAACCTGCTACACTGCTGGCAGAATCGCTGAGTCAACCCGGCGGCGAGTACGGTGGAGGCTTTGGAGTGAAACTCACAGACCTTGTGGCGGCGGTGGTAGTGTTTGGCGTGAGTGAGATCAGCATTGCACCCTTCAGCTTGACACCTAGGGGAGTTGCCCGAACCGGGTTCGTTGGCCGGTCTAGCGCGGCGGTAGAGCCGGTTCACGAACTCGTCCTCGGCGGAAGAGAAATAGGTCCGGCCGCCGAGGTTTAGGCCAATTCTCGACACGAAGTCCACTGGGGGACGAGACGAGGCGTCCTCGCTCTTCGGGACTACAAGGTACCCGGCGGCGCCGCTCCCCACGGCGGTGCCGGGTACGGGGTCGAGGGAGAGTAGCTGGGGAGCTTGCTGGTGGTAAGAAGCAGCAGACGCGCTAGAGTAAGCGCGTGGATCGTACAGTGAGTGGAATTGCGAGTGGGTTTGGGTTTGGTGTGGGTTGAAATGCGCTTGCGCGTGAGAGAAAGCGTTGGTTGCTGTGGTTTGATGATGATGATGAGGGTTGAAACCAGTGTGGTCGTGAAATGGTTGTTGTTGATGATGATGTTGCTGTTGTTGGGTGTAGTGGTCGAAGATTTGGCGGGTATGGTCGGAATCCGGGCCGGGTTCTTCTTCGCCCGTTAACATCATTGAACTGGGGTTGCTCCATTCATAGTCCAGCATTTTTTTTTTTTTTTGACCTGCAAATACAAACTTTGTGAGTGAAAATGAAAAGCAAAAAGAGAAAGAGATAAGAGAGAGAGATAGAGATAATGGTGTCATAATAAAACTAACCAAAAGGAAGTGAAGAAGTGGGATCAAAATCAAAGCTTTCTTTTTCTTTTTCTTTTTCTTTCAAAACCCTAATGAGTTTTGAGTGTGTCTCTGCTGAAAACTATAATGGCGTGGACATGAAGTTCTTTCTTCTTTCTTTTTTTTGCTTTGTGTAAAGCTTGGTACACACTCTCTAAAAGCCGACCCTTTTGGGCATTCTGGCTATTTTTTTGCTCTCTAGGTGAGTTAGTACTAGCAAAGTAGCAAGTCCAAAGTATAGGGGGTTGTGGGGGACTGAGTTTATGAGGCGGCTTGTGCAGAGACAGAGAGAGAGAGAGATAGAGATAGAGATAGAGAAGTGTTTGATTGGAGGTATTGGAGTGAGAGGAATTCAATTTACTGAGTTACCCAACTGATAGTAACATAATTGCGAGGAAAGCCACTGCAATGAAATTCTGTGTAAATAGATGGAAGTAGTAGATAGTAATAGTGTGTGTGTGTAGGGTAGGGGCCCTACATATATATATATATATATATATAAAATACTACGGACTCATTCTTTTGTTTTCTTTTTTATTTTTTCCTTCTTACTTAGTTCAGTCCAACTAGTTAGGAAGGAGACTAGCTAGTTTAAAGTGTGTATGTGTATGTGTTTGTGTGTGTGTTTGGTTGTGCTACTTGCGTAGCAAGTACTCTCAGAGATTGTAATGCCACGCGGTGTGTTATTAATGCTTGGTCCCACCATCTGTTTTGCCTTTGTCCAATTCATCAGTCTTCGCAGAAGATCATCGTGCCTTTTTTTATGACTTTCTTTTTTTCTTCTCTTTTTTTTATTATTATCTTTTAGACATGCAGTGTTTAAGATATTTCATCTGCGTGGTGAATTTCAGCTCCTTAATTAATTGGTAAAATTTTTGATTACTGAATGAGAAATTTAAATTTAATTTTAATCTACATAAAAAATAAATTTGTATCTTGATTTGATAACAAATTTTAATTAGTGTGTCGTTACCAATAAATTTATGATATTTCACAATAAATTTTAAGTGATATATTATTATTAATTTTTTTATGTGAAAAAAGTAATTTTAATGATGAATTTAATTTAAAATCATTAATAATTTACCATCTGTAATTTGTAATGAATATAACACTTCTTATCTTTTTAGGCTAAATCTCATTATACACATTTATACACACACTCTATCAATTGTATTTTAAAAACATGATTCAAGTTAATTATAACGGTGATATGATTTCACAATTTTACCTGGAATTAAATTTTGAAAAACATGGGTGCCGACGTGAAATACATGGGTGCCGAGCCATCATTACACTCAACTTTTTAGGATTTCAGATTTCTCTGCTCCCAAAAGATAAACAAGTAAAATTATTCCACAAAAAAAAAAAAAAAAAAGTAAACAACTTACTTTTCTCATTACCTTTTACACTATTACTTTCTGTTTTCCTTTTTAATTTTTTGGGGGGGGGGGGGGGGGGGTATTATAATTTTTCGTTTTATTTTTTCAATAAAGGCCATCTTTCAATTAGACAAGAAAAAAAAAGAAAAGAAAGATGGACCTGTACAAGATATTAGAGTGAAACTAGACCAATAGTTAAGTTAATAATCCTCTTTAGTTTGCTATTAACTCTTATAAATTTGATTATAAAACATTTTTATTTTGTGTTATTTATTCAATTTAAAGCTATTGTAAGTACATTAAAATCACTTCAAACTTGTCAAAAGTTTTGTAACTTAACTAGCATTTCATGATATTTTTAATGAAGATATCTAAAGTTCAAATATCTTCACTCTCATTGTAACTATCAAATTATATATATATATATATATATATATATATATATATATATATATATAAAATTACTTCAATCCGTTTAAAACCACTCCAAACATATTTAAAATCACTTTTAACCCGTTTGAAATTGATCCAAATTTTTTTTACCCAAAATTTATCATTAACTCAGACATGAACTTAACTGAAAATTTTACACCATGTTTTAAAATTATACGGTTCTTTTTCAATAAAATTTCATAACAACTAAGTTTTGAGAACTTATTAAAAAATCTAGTAAACATTAGCAAGTGCATTGTATCACAATAACTTAGTATAAAAAAATTATAAATAGTTCAACATATTAGTTTTTTTTTCCTTGTAAAAATGAAAAATATAAGAATGAGCACTTTGCATACTCTACTAAATGATATTCTTGCAGGGTTTATTTAAGAGTCCCCAAAAAAAAAAAAAAAATGCAAGAACAAACACTAATAATATTAAATTTAGATAGGAACATTTCTTTATTTTTAGTTTTTTTTTTATCAGTTTATTTTTAGTTTTTCTTTTGCTGAAGATAGGAATGTTTCATATATATCAAATTGTGGCTCTTTTCAAATATGCTGGTGTGTATGCAGCGGGCCACAAGTGAGTTTAATTATTAAACTTGAATTTTTTTTTTACTTATTATGCTCTTGTGAGTTGTAACTACTGTTTTTCTCTTCTTATAAACTATTGATGCATATTTGATTTAATATTCTTTAGAGATGTGCATAATTGTTTTTGAATTCAAGGGATACCCAACAGTTCGAGCACCTCTTGTGATGTTTGGGTATTGGGTTCGAATCTATCAGATCCTCCCCTTATTTATCTAGCCAAAAAAGAAAAAAGATGTACATAATATTTTTTTATCACTCTTATCAATATTAATGCAAATCATTGATAAATAAATTAAATTTGTATTAGAGATGAAACTCTTTATATGGGGACTATATATCATTTGTAGTGGAGAATATCATTTTTTGAACTAGCGTAGGGCATTAACCATGGAGAATATTGACCTGCTTAAAAAGAGGTATCAATCTTGGCTTCATGTAATTTTGATACATATTAGCCAGCTTTTAAAGTGGTTTTTGGTTGTCAAAAACTTTATAGATCAATTGACACCTGTTGATGCTTCTAACGGAAACATTAAATGTTCAAATTCCCCTTTCACAACTATCAGATTATGAACAACACAAACATGAAGTTTTTGGGTTTTAACCTGTAACGAATTTAAAATTTAGGGTTTAATTTGAAACCTTTAAAAGTATAGGACTCAATTTGAAAACAACCTTTAGATATAGGGTTTAAAATTACTGTAATTTATCCTAAGTTTATTGTTTTGTATAAAACTAACTAATTTATATTAAATTTCCTTGATAATTATATTATTTTAATTTATTTAAAAGAAGAAATTTTAAGGAAAAGGGGAGAGAAGAACTACCCTAGATCTTTATGTAGATTGCTTGCATTGGACTAAAAAAGTAAATAATAAATATATAAACGTTTAACTTGTCATTTTGCTTGGGGGAAATAACAATAATAAGGCCCCTTTTTTTGTTTAGATAAATTCTTTCTGTATTTAGCTCTCATACCATAAAAGTAAGAGGACTGAAGACATGTGCAGCCAGGCATAATATGTGTGTTCTAATGCAATTCTTTTAGACACTGTCGAAAGTGTTCCATCATTATTGATGAGGGAAGAAGGTAGAATTTAACTTTCGGTTCATTCTGTCTGTATAAATTTGGAGCTCAATATTAATGCAGTACTGGTACACGCCTGTGAGCAATTGTATGCAGGTCAATGTTGTTTTAGAAATACTTTTGTACATCTTATACAAAATAAGCAAAGGTTCAATTTGATTAATTAACACATCCAATTAAAAAGATGATATCTGGTTTGTTTGAAATAAATGTGAAAAGGACGAGATGTGAAACAAATCTTTCATTTGTGACTAGAAATATTGTTGCTCATATAATCTAATCGAGTTATACATACATGCCAAAAAGAAAAGGTACCAATTGTCACCCTAATTAATGGGCTCAAATGTTGTTCATGTGGAAAGGAATTAAACAAAAGTAGAAGCTTAATTAGGACTTCTTATTTCAATTGTAATCATGAAGTTAATGTTACCTTGTGAATTGTTTGACATGCTTAAATGGTTGTCATTTTGTATGCAAAGACGAGCTCCAATGTGTGTAAGAGCAAGCCAGAGAAGGGCTAGACCCATTAATTGCAGCCAGAGAGACACTGATTAGAATTATACGAACACAAAGATGTCGTCACTTCTCAGCCAAATTACCTTTATATTATAGACAAGATGCAGTAAATAGTGCACGCACACACATACATATATATGGCTTTAAAAGAAAACACTGCCATATACATACATACGTACGTACATACATATACATACACACATATATATATGTGTGTGGAGAGAATACAATAAAATTATTTAGTGCACTCGATGTACTATATCTTCCTCTCACGTAAAAGTGGATCACAAATAGATGCTTCCCTTAGAGTTGAAAGATGTAATTGTTTTGTACGAAATAATTTCTCAAGAATAGGAGACAAATATGCTCAAATCTAATATCATAATCTAATTACGGAGACTATTCCTTTTGCTTTGCTTCTGCGGTGTCACGTAGTTTTTGAGGGCTCCATTGACTGGCTAATGATTTATTATGGCGGGCCATTACGACCTTTACAATCTGAAATTAGATGTGGTAGCTAGTGTCTGAAAGGTTTAAGAATGCTGGTAGTTGGACTAGGAACTTTGATAAAGTGTGAGTGATGTTTACTCAATAATATATTTAGTAACCATTTAAGGGTAAGTCACCCTGTGACAAATACTTATGTGTGGTTTTGGTTGAAGTCAACATCCTGAGTTCGAATCCTTAAGCTTTACTATTGTGTCCATAAGACTAGGTTGAAAAACCGTGATCAAATATAATCAATTTATAGGAATTTTAGTAAGTCTTGGGTGTGTTTGAAGTCCATTTCAAGTCCAAGACAAGATCAAGGTTCAAGTTCAATAAAAACCAAAGTTTCTAAAGTTGAGCATTTTGGAATCTTGACTCTTGCTTGATTCCAATCTCAACTGATCAAGAATCTCGATTTCTGCTCAATTCCAATCTCGATCAATCAAGACCCAACTATCAAGAAATCCCAAAGTGTTTTTTTTTTTTTTTGCCTCTAATCTTGACTCCACAAGATTGCACAAATTAACAACGTGAAATGCTTAATAACTTGTCTATTTTAAGTCCGATTTGAGCCCCTACTTATTGGGTTATAAAATGAACATTGTAAGTTTACCTAAGAGAGTTTTTAGAGGAGAGAAAGCTTTGTTTTTTGGCTAGGGTTGTGTAATTAAGTTTCTCTCAATTTCATCATACTATAGATATTCAAGTAGATCTGAAGATCAGATGGTGAAGAAGCTAAAGCCACAATACCTACCACAAACTTGTTTTTGTGAAGAAAACCTTCAAGAGGTGAACTTGAAGTTTGTCAAAGGTTCTAGTAGTGAGCACAGGTGCATCATCCGTGGTGTAGTGAAAAATTTTCTCTGTAAGTTGTCTACAAGTTGATAGAGTTTAGGAAAAGGTTTTTCCTCGAATGTAAAACTTCTCTAATCATAGTAAATTTGTTTTATCGGGGAAGATTTTCCCTGTAATGGTTTTTCCATTGGTTTTCCTTATGTCACCCTATCATTGTCTCCATTGTGTTTGATTTTGTGTGATCTATGACATATTATTTAATTTAATTTGACATCACATGCTTAAATTAATTCTCTAAGTAATCCATCAACTAGGGGACTCCCAACACACCCCCCCCCCCCCCCCCCCCAAAAAAATTGTACTAAGCTAAAATTGAAGTGGTAATCACCTAGAATTCAAGCGGGCAAAAAGGCAATGATTTCCGGCTCTTTAACTTAAAGCAACATAATATTAAAATCATTTTGTTTTATAGATATTAATATGAATGTTTTTGAAGATATATACTAACTTTATAATATTTTATGTATTGGTAAAAAAGGCTCAATTATGTAATAACTTTATGTATGCTTAATTCTAACTCTCTTACTGTTTAATAGTTTTATTTTATGAATGTAGACCGTTGACCGAACCACATAACATTTATCTTTGATTTTAACAAATGTAGTGGGTCATTATCAATATAAAGTAATTAAGGGGCTGTTTGGATTTTTTTTTGGGTCATCACTCATCACTCATTACTCAATTTTCATCACTCATCACTTAAAATACGCCAACTCTCTACATCCTACTTGTTTGGCAACTGTTTTCACTACATATCACTCAAATATTTCAACCTTTTTGTGGGTCCCATACTTGAGTTGAGTGTCAAACCCTTCTGTTATTTCAAATAGAGTGCCTCTCCCACCATTCTCTTCCTCTCTTATTAGCTCCAAAAAAATCAAAGCTCAAAAAATTAAAGCAGAGAGCAAAGCACGAAAAGCAAGCTTCGGCAAGCAAGCTCCGGCGTCCGTCACGTGCAAGGCCGACGCGGCGACACTTTGCGTCACGTGCGACTCTGATATCCACTTGGCCAACCCGCTCGCCCACCGCCACGAGTGTGTTCCAGTAGAGCCTTTCTTTGCTTTGCCGAGTCAGTCATCAAATAGGTTGGATGAAGCTGGGTTATGGGGAAGAGAGGAAGTGGGTTTTGGTGGGGTTTTGGAGAAGTAGCGGCGGCAAGGGAAAGGGTGGCAGCCACGGAGGATGAGGTTTTGTGGCCGTGTGGATGAACATGTTTGTGGGTATGAAACCCATTTTTGTGGCCGTGTAGATGAACATGTTTGTGGAATGATTGGTGGCAATGAAATCCATTTCTTTTTTTCTTTTTTTTAATAAAGTATATTTGGTGTTTCTGTGAAGAAGAAAAGAAAGAAAAAGAATGAAGAAGAAGGAAAAAATGGCCGTTGGAGTGAGTTTGTGAAGAAAAAAGAAATAAAGAAAAAGAAAGAAGAAGAAAAAGGTGTGCCTAGTGTGACTTTACACTGACAGTGGGTCTCATGTTTGTGGGTTTAATTACCAAAATGCCATTGGAAACTGAGTTATGGAAACTGAAAACACCTAAAATGTGTTTTCAGTTTTCATAACTCATTACTAAAAAATCAGAAAATTAAGTGATGGAAACAAAATCTGAAACAAAAACCAAATGGACTTCTCAGCTATGAGTCCCACTATTTTGGAGTTATGAGTTATGGAAACAGCAAATCCAAACAGCCCCTAAGAGGCTGTTTGGATGGCTTGTTTCCATAATTCAATTTTCTGTTTTCATAACTCATAACTCAAAAATGATGGGGATCCATAGCTAGAAGTCTGTTTGGCACCACCATAACTCTGTTTCTATAACTCATAACTCAATGACATTTTTGTAATTAAACACACATAGGAACCCACTAGTCATAACTCAGCATCACCTTTTGACCAATCTATTTTTTTTTTCTCTTGGGTTCGGTCTCAAGCGTTCTTCCTTTATTTTTATTTTTTTTTTCACTGGGTTTAGGTTTCTAGGTCTGTGAAATCGTGAAGCAGCAGTGGCGGCTATGGGTCCAATTATTTTGATTCAGCTGGCAACGGGTCTGGGTGTGTTAGCCGGAGCGGCCTTGGTCAAATCGGTCATGGACCAGAAGACCATGGTTGGCCCGTTTTCGAGGTGCCCAAGTTCTGACAACAGCAACCAATCGTTTTCGACATTCCGCTCCTTAAAAATTCTGAAACCTACCACAGCCACAACAGTAGCAACAACAACATCAACATCAATGGCCAGGGCAGATTTGAGTTTGCTTTTTTTTAAAATTTTTTATGATTGAGAAATCTGGGTTTGTTTTAGAATATATTTATGTATGTTTAATTTTGTTCCGGATGAGAAATTTGAGATGAGAAAGGTGAAAAGGGCGAAAAAAGAAAAAAGAACGAACGGAAGAATAGAGAAAGAAAAAAGGAAAGTGGAGGAAAAAAAACTGTCCCAAGTGACAGGTATGGGATCCACAAACAGTGTGAAAAATATTGAATGATAACAAATGAGTGATGGTGCCAAACAAGTGTGATATTTTAAAGTAATTAGTGATAAATAATGAATGATAAATGACGAAAATTAAGTGATGAAAAAAAAACCTTCCGACCAGCCACTAAATCACCCACAACAATTCTCTTAAAACCTTCCAACAAGTATCGAACCTAAGCATTAATTAATTCAACCCTAACCACCAATATAAAGTAGTAATCAAATCACCTACAGTAATTCTGTTAAACCCCCTTCATTCCATCAAGTACCCATTAATTCAAACCTAAGTTCCTAACCACAAATTTTGTTCGATGGTTTTGGGAATAGGGAAAAGAGTAGAAGGCATGACAATAAAATAATGACCTACGTACTTATGCCACCGCACTGTTGGGTCGAGGGTGTTAGCTAGGTGTATAATTTAGGTCAATAAAATCTTTGGTTTCCGATTTGTCCTGTCTGCAAGTTTTATGACTCTTTATTATTAGTTTATTAATCTGTTTTCTTGTTCAGGCCAAAGTCTTTTCAACATTCAGCCACACCTAATTGCCATTCCCCAAATATGTTCTAAATGTTTGGGATTTTCAGAACCAATTTGGTGTTGTTGTTGTAATAATATTATTTATATATTTTTAAAATAAATGTAGGTAAAAAAAGTATATGAAAGAAAGTGTAATGTTATTTAAAAATTAAAAATATGTGTTTAAATATATGTACCAAACAATTCCTAGTATCTGTTTGGCAAGATTATTTTTATTAATTTATTTTACTATTCAGTTTATTTTTACTATTATTTATGAATTTTATTACACTTTTTGGTACTATTTATGGATTCTACTATACTATTTCAGTTAATATTTATTTTTATCTGTGGGGTCACGTCCCCAATTAATCGGATTTATCCGCTTTGGCAGCTCCAGAAGCATATAAACCATATGTGGGAGGGAACTCTAACCGATGTGGGACTTGCGATTACAACTACAAGGTCTAGCTCTTGGTTGGTCCTGCCCACACTCGGGGACGAGCCGATAAACCGTGAGGGACTGGCTCCCCAAAGCGGATAAATCCGATTAATTGGGGACGTGACCCCACATTGAAAGGGCCCTTTCAATGTGGGGTCACGTCCCCAATTAATCGGATTTATCCGCTTTGGGGAGCCAGTCCCTCACGGTTTATCGGCTCGTCCCCGAGTGTGGGCAGGACCAACCAGGACCAAGGGCTAGACCTTGTAGTCGCAGGCTCACCAAGTCCCACATCGGTTAGAGTTCCCTCCCACATATGGTTTATATGCTTCTGGAGCTGCCATATGTGTACCACCCCCGCACATGTGTGGGAGTGGTACACATATGGCAGCTCCAGAAGCATATAAACCATATGTGGGAGGGAACTCTAACCGATGTGGGACTTGCGATTACAACTACAAGGTCTAGCCCTTGGTTGGTCCTGCCCACACTCGGGGACGAGCCGATAAACCGTGAGGGACTGGCTCCCCAAAGCGGATAAATCCGATTAATTGGGGACGTGACCCCACATTATCTACAGTATTTTCAGTAAAAAGTTTTCAGTTTCAGCAAAAAGTTCTCAGTTTCAGCAAAATAAACAGATCCCAAACAAACCCCTAACCTAGAAAAGTAATTGGATTCAAGTGTGTTTCTTTATGTCCATAAAAAATTGAATTCCCTAGGACATGATCACACACACTCTAAGAGTACCAACATTAACTTGTACAAATATATATATATATATATTTTGTTCATTTTAATACAAGAACTTACTTGTTTTAAAAAATTTAATCTAATTATTTTTCAAAACACTCACATATTTTTTTTAGAGATACTCACATAAAATTATCTATTTTAAACTCTATCTCATTATAAAATTAGTTTTTTATTTGTTTCTCTTTCTCTCTCTCTCTCCACACACCACAATCATTATATATCTACTATCTTCATTCATCTTCGAAATACACAAGAAAGATATAAAAACTAAAATGCACAAACATTGTAGCAAGAATGCATTTTGCACAATAGATGCATGAGTTGATGTAGGTGATTTTTGGGATTAGCTGAATAAATTTTGTCCTGTATATCATTTAGCACAATTTGATACGAGTATTCTAACATCTCTAACTATAAAAATATCAAAGAAACATATCATTCTTAGTGTGAGTTTAGATAAGTTTACTTATTTTGTAAAATTACAGTTGTATTTAAAAAAAAAAATTAAAAGGTTCAACATTCTTTTTTGATGTGAAAAATAAGTTAATACAAACAAATTCTGTCCATAAAACCAAAATTTCATCCTCATAAAATTGAATTCCTTCGCGCATGCTCTCACACACGCACACTAACATATTTAACCTTAGAAATATTGATGAAGCACATCATTTTAAATGTGCATTAACATGAGTTTATTTTAATCAATTTACTTTTTGTTTAGTTTTGTAAAATTAGAATTATAGCTTGAAGAAAAATTTTTTTTTAAAAAAAAATTATACATTCTTATTCAAGAAAAAAAAAAGGTAATTCATTCTCTTTTAAAGAGGAAATAAAATACAAAAAGAATACTTATGACCCGTTTGGTATATGTGTTTAAAAACTAAAAATTCTTGTTTGAAAATATTTGTGAAAATACGTGTGGGTGAAAAAGTGCGTAAAAATACGTAAAATGTTGTTTAAAAACTAAGAATGGTTATTTAAAAGCACAAACCAAACACCCCTTAAATTTTGTGTGACTTACAAACATGCCTTTGTTCTCTTGATTTGGTATCATATTGACCATGACCATAAGGTATTTATTAGATCAAAATAACCTGGCAAAAAATAAAAAAATAAAAAAAAGTTATACCAAACACAACCTCACCAGCGAGTATAGGTGTTTTGTTTACAATGGGCTGTGTGGAATGTATTGGGGGAGACCAAGTCTGAACGTCCCAATTGATTGTGAGTACCTTTTTTTTTTTTTTCTTCTTCTTCTTCTTTTTATTTCTGCTGAATAAGTGATCTGAGTACACAGACTGGTGGCATTTGGTGAGAAAGGCTGACACAGACGTTGACTCAACTGTACGGAATGTCTACCACTTAGTCAGAGACTTTTGAATTAATAAAAGTAAGAACTTTAAATAATAATAAAAAATAATATATATCTCTCTCTCTCTCTCTCTCTCTCTCTGAGTATGAGAGAGAGAGAGATGGACTGAACTCCATATCTTCTTTTACTTTTCTTAGAGATTTCATTTGCAGATTCAATTATTGAGATACTAAAATGTCCTTCTCTCCTATCAAAAAAAAAAAAAAAAAAGTCCTTCTCTCTTCACATTAAAAAAAAAAAAAAGTCCTTCTCTCTCTTGAGGGCCCAATATAATAAGATTTATCCCCAAAATTTTTATTTTCTTCTTTGTTTTCTTAAAGTTTATCTTTTACATTATTATTATTATTATTATTATTATGCACTTGGGGACCAATAACTTGTGTGAGGAATTCAGTTGAGATTGAGATTCCATGAATATTGTCCCATAAGATAAAAAATTCTAGTACTTAGGTTGTTGTGTACTACATGTACAGCAGCTTATGGTCTTTGCATGGTACTAAAGGACCCTAGAGAACCCAAATCAATTCAAGTAAAATTGTGTAAAAAAGTAAAAATCATTGTAACATGTGTAAGCTAATTCATAGGTACAATCATTTAAACTTTTTCCCATTTCTAGGCCTAGAAGATGCTTTACTCAACAACAATATTTTTACCTCTGAAAGGGATTGCAATATGCACACTTGTCACTCACCAACATGAAACACGTATATTGGTCTACTACTACAATTAAGGGTCACACACCCAGCTCATCATTGAGAGCCTAGATGCTTTAGGTGTGGAAAAATGGAAAGAAGAGCTTAGACTCTGACCTACTGTGTATTATTTACAAGTGAATTTGGGCCAATCCCACATTGGGCCTCAATCAGCTGGCTCACTTAAAAGAATCTGAGCATTGATAGCTCTTGCACGTTTCACATCTACCACAAATGAATATCATGTCTTTCTTTTCCTTTTGAATTTATTATTATTATTATATATTTTTTCCTCTCATTTAAATGATGGAGTTGGTTTCAAAGTGAACCAATAAATTTGATCCGACAAAATTTATGTACAATACTTTCAGTACTATTTCTTAGGTTTATCTCGTAAAATTTAACCAATTGACTTTTTTCTTATGGGATAAAAGTGTATTTTAAGTTAAATAATCACATAACTGAATTTTAAAAGGGAAACTTAAGAAATAGTATATAAGTATTGTGCCTAAGTTCTGTCCAATTTTATTTAATAAGGTGACTTTCTAATCATTGGACTCCTATTTAGGTCTCTCTCAGATATTTGTTACTCTACAGATGAGTAACATGATCACACTTTAGCAGGATTGTTATGATTGATTTTTGAAGGCAGAAAATGTGATTAAATTATAAGACTCTTGACAAGTAATATTTTTTTGAATATCATCTCGAAAAGAAATAACGTAAAACTCTCCATCACCAACCTTTTTCCCCTCCTCCCATCAAACTTTTTATAGAAATGTTAAAAATAAAAATTTTCGCAACTTGTTAGGGTGGTAATTAAATTGAGATTAGAGCAAACATCACTCCACATAAGTCTTTTACTAATATCATTTTTATCACAATAGATAAAATAAGCAATTATAAAATATTAGTATGCGTCTTTTTTTAAATTTTTTTTTTTTTTTATGGCCAGTATGTGTCTAGATTTACTTAACTTTTATTACTTCAATGAATTTTTTTCTAAATTGAATACAAACAACGGTTTATTACCTCTTTGTAGGATTACTTTTAGTAGTAGGCTAATGAAGCTATTTCTACTCTATATGAAATTATACTGCCAAAGTTACAAGAAATTCAAATTACTATTTTGATTATATTCTATATTTGTAAGTTAATATTAAAAAAAAAAAATTCATTATTTATTTAGCTATGTTATTATCCTACCATAAATTTTTGTTTTGATAAAACAATCATTAACTTAAATAATATTTTATATTTTATTATTCAATTTCGATGATATTTATAATATTTTGTTTACTTTACATATGACTTTTAATTAGTCTATTGCACAAGCAAACTTCCAGCATCAATAAAAAGTTGCCATCATTATGAAACTACCTAAGGAAGGGAATTATGTTTCTTTCCTTTGTCCTAATATTTTTTTATGTTGGCTAAACTTCAAACTACATCCCTAAAGTTTGGGAGTCTTTAAATTTTATACCATGAAATTTCATAATTTGAATTTTACCCCTTCAAATTATATTTCATTTACATTTGTATCCTCTCGTTTATATTTTCTATTGAGTGCCACATAAACTTACCACTCATATTTAGTTCATCCAATAAAATGATGTAATGTCATTATTATATTAATTATTTTAAGTTTTTTTTTTCCACAAAAATTATGTGGCATCATTTTATTTGAGAAACTAAACACGCATGACTTAATGAAAAATATATGGATAGGACTACTGATGCAAACGAAATATAACTACATGAGATAAAATCTAAGTTTTAAAATTTCAAGGTTTAAAATTTAAAGACTCTCAAACTTTAAAAATATAAAGGCATAAAATCTAAACACTCTCAAACTTTAGCATTTTATATTTGGGTCAATCTTTGACTACAACTAACACCAAGAATAGCCTGCCACCCACTTACAACACAAGTTCCCTTTGGGTTACTATCTTACTAGCTGGAATCACACCATTAGGGAATGGTGTGTTTCCCTTGTTGGTATCAATTTGTCTATCTATGTTCCTTTAATGTTATGGGGCTCTCTAAACATTGAGGGGGTAAGCTTCAGTCCAGTGGGTCACGTGCACTAAGTTATTTCATTCATCTGGCAATCAAAAAGTCTAGGACACATGACAAACAATGATTGAATTAGATAAAGTTTGTACTCTAAGAGAGAGAGAGAGAGAGGTTTTTAAAATAACACATTTACTGGAAAAAAAAAATAGATGTAATGATTTTAAAAATGCTTATAGGTCCTATCAAAAAAAAAAAAAAAAAAAGCTTATAGGTCGAATATGCGTATGTAATGAATATTATATGCTTATTTATTTCATTAAAATACATTCTAGATGGTGAAAACTGCGGAAGTTTAGCAACCTCCCCTATCAGTTTTTTAATGAAAAGCTTCCTTGCTATAGTACCAATTTTAAATGGGCATATTTCAGCTTTTACCACAACCTCTGTATGCCTTTTCAGTAATGGACGAGCACTACATGTTCAAGGCACAAGTTCGGACACAAAGACAGACGTAGTCTTGTAATTGAATTGGGTCACCAAGCAAGAAAATGAAAGTAGAACATATTTACATTTGATTACAAATTAAACATATAGAAAATGAAGCCATTCAGTTTACAAAGCCACTAGACATCTCAATTTATGAATAATAACAAGCTTATCGTGCAAAATGCACATTGACATGAGCCATCTACAAATCTTGTACTAAGGGTGTATTTGTATAAGTTGTTGCAAAACAGTGTTTTGAGTTTATAACAGCGTTTGTAAAAAACTTATGAGAGATTGCTGTTGCGAAACGGAATTTTGAGTTTTCAAAACTCACTTTTAAGCTCCCAAAACGTCTAATCAAAGGGACCCTAAAATTACTTTTCTTGCTATCTATAGGCACATCAATTATTAATAGCAATAAAAACTAACAGTGAAAGAGGGTAAAACAAAGTGGTATGAAAAGGAGAAACAGAAAGGGAAGTTTCCCATCAGCTAGCTAATCAGACCCTGTAGAAACCTTATGTTAAGGGACCACAGAGCAAGAACACAAGGGCAATATGTGCAAACCTTTTGTTGAGTCCCCACGAAATTTCCACACTTCTAGGAAAAAGTATAGAACTACAAGGTCCCTCAACCTGACACCAAACTCTTCTTTTTAACACTTCATTTGAGTAGGGAGGAAGAAAGCCATAAGGAACAAAACAAAAAGGAAACAAGACAAAAGCTAGAGGTCTTAGACTCATCATGTATTATTGAATACTAGCTAGTCTTAACTATAAACATGGGAACATGGTTCCATGTATTATGCCATAGAACAGTGAAGAAGCATTCATCATGGTGTGCACACATGTAAAGGAAAAGGAGATCTTATCTTTGATGGCCACATTTGGACCATCATATTATTTTGTATAACTTGACTTGTATCATCTACAATAGGTAATGATACACCGTCTTTTTCTGCGCATTTCAGTAACAAGGCTGGTACATTCAGGTGTGTGTCGTAAAAAGACTCTTACCAGGTGTGTACGATATGCTGATCACTGACAAGCATAAGTGTTCTGAACAAAAGTGTAACCGCAAAGTAGGACCCAAAAAAGAAGTATAACCATGAAGATTAAGGAAGATCAAACAAACATTAACTTCTAAATTTTCTATCATTACTAACATGGAGTCAAATGCTGCAATTGGCAATTAATTGGCAACCCTCGTGAGCAGGATTAGGAGGAAACATTCAAAACTAGTCCATACATAATTTCATACCAGGTAAATGTGAATGTTACAATTGTGAGATGGAGAAGAAATGAGTGCAATTTCCACAGGGGGGGCTAGAGGTGAGGTTATTGCCATGACGTAGACTATATTTCTAAATCACCACTTACTTTGGTTTGTCTGAGAGGGTTATGAGAGATTTGAGTACACCTGGACTGATCCTGTCAGCAATGGCACCTCTTTCTGAAATCAAAAGGGACTTCTCTTTCATATAGCTCTGTAGTCTTTTTGCATCAAAGTCAAGTTGTGCTTGATCTACATTACAAGGACAAGGCCCAGACTATCCACGTATTAATTATCTTATATATATAAAGTGAAGACATTTTCTTGACAATAATGACTATCAAGATCAAAACACTATCAGCAGCATTAAGTAACTTAAGCAATAACATAAACAATTAGATAGAAAACTAATTTTATTTTCTACGAAGCAACCACTTGTAAGATTATAAATGAAGAAAAAAAAGTATGTGGATAATTTATAATTTTTTTAATTAGAAAGTTGGGTCTTGAACCCATTACCTCACCTTCAGCCTTGCTCTTACAAGGAAGGAGGTTCCATTTGAGAATAAGGAGAATTAATTATCTAAACAACTCTTGATTCTTGAAGAGTCTGTCCTTTATCCCTTCTCATGGGCTACCTGGATGACTGGTTTACTGCCAAACTGAAAACAGTTTTTAGCTGCCCAGTTTGTAAGCAAATAAAAATGTTAGTCCTATACTAGAAATAATTCAAGTAAAGGGTTACTCTCGCTCTTGCTTTCTTCTCTCACCTCTCTTTCCCCACATAGAAATATCATCTTCTGGAGGGTTGTGCCTCACTGTGTTATGTGGTGCCTTTGGCAAGAATGGAATGTGAGATGCTTTGAGGGAAATGAACGGTCTATATTTGAAATTAAATCCCTCCTTCATTCTTTGCTGGATTGGAGTACTGCTTAAATTTCTCCTCCCTGTTCTAATTTTTTTGATTTAATTTTTGTAATTTGCAAGTTTGATGTACTGCTACTCAAGAACACCTCTAGTGTACCAGGGTATTCTCTTTTTTGATTGATGAACTTTTGTTACTTATAAAAAAAAAATAATAATAATGCTAAGAGTTGCGTTAATATCAATGACATACACATTTGGTCCAATTAGCTTTAGCACCTTAAATGGTCCAGCACTGCGAGCTTGCAATTTCCTAACTATTCCAAAAGGAAACTGCTCAGGCCTAAATTATGAACCATGACATAATCTGATAAGTTAAATTCTAAATGTCGATGATGAGAATCAACCTTAATTTTATATTGTTTATTGCTTGCATGAATACATTTGTTGATGTCATGATGCAAGTCATGGACATGCCATCCAAAAGCTTTGGTTGACTCAGACACTCAAACATGAGGGGACGTGGGGAGGAGACCTAAAGGTTTCCAGCCTTCTAACCATGCATAACCTCAAACAAACTCATGCCTATGATTCTATTGATAGAGCATTGCATGCAAATCAGGCCATAGGGAGAATAGAATACAAGTTCCTAGCATGTTCACCTACAAGACACCTTAAAATGTTCCTAAGGTTCTTATTAACAACCTCAGTCTGGCCATATGTTGCAAGATGGTAAGCCGTAGAGAATTTCAACTTTTTTCTTTCTATGGGCCAAACAGTTTTCTAAAAATGATTCATTAACCCAATGTCTCTATCAGACACTATGTTTTTGGGGAGGCCATATAGTTTGACAATTTCATCGAAATAAAGTTTGGCAACCTTGGAGGCATTAGAGGTCTCAGAATAGGGAATGATTGGGCCATTTTGGATAACTTATCCATAGTCACAAGAGCAAAGTCATGCTTCCTAAGGGTGCAAGAGAGACCTAGCACAAAATCCATGCTACCTAGGGCAATCTAGCACCAGTAAAGGGGGTGTAAAGGCCAACATTTTGCTTACAGTGTTTGGCCAGTTGACATTGGCAACTTTGGCCAGTTATCTTGGTGACATCTCGCTTAAGGCTTGGCTAGTAGAATTGTGCTCTAGCTCCTCAATGGTGTTATTGCACCCAAAATTCCCTGCAAGCCCACCCATGTGCACTTCCCTCGCTAGGAAATCTCTCACCTATGTGCACAAAATACAGAGCTTGTTGGCCTTAATTAAATAGCCGTCATCATAGTGATAGCTCAATCGCATTGAATCCATCAAGCCCTCTTCCAACTTCTCAATCCAAGCCACACAAGTCTCTTGAATTCCCTATTCCGTGGCCCAAGCCCATCCCCAACTCCTCCTTAGCCGAACTGGCTTATCCATTGTCAAAACTTCATACACATTTACAATTCAAATCCAATCCCTTTGGTTTCTGATGTCGAGAAAACAACATCATTGCTTAGAAACGTGAAGAGACTGGTGATCTTATTTGAAAAAAGTGCGGCATTTTTTACTAGATGAATTCTTAGCAAATGGGGATTGACAATGATAAAGATTAGTTGCAATTTAGGGAAAGTGAGATTGGATAGAGAACCCAAAAAAAAAAAAAAAAAAACCATTATAGGCTTAACAGGCAATCATTGATAAGTCTTTAAAAAAATCATGTGATTCTAGCCTATCAAATAAAAAATCATGCAATTCTCATAAGACCCAATGGCAAGTGGCTTATTTTAAAAAATGCCAGCTAGTCATTTGGAGGAAAAATCTTGCCTCATAAAACTAACCATAACTTGTAAAATAGAAACCCAAGTTAATAATTGTTTTAAGCCTAGAATTCTTATAACTATATCTTTAAAATCATACGAATCTTGCTTCAATCGGACTTCGACAAACTACTGCTAGTCCCAAACATTTAACCAAATAAGAAATAAGTGAATTTAGTCACATAATCATTATTCTAATATAATCCCTAATGTATGGACCCAATTTCTCCCTCAATAAGTGAGTACCCATGGAATTTTTAATTTTTAAAGGAGAGGTGGAGCCTTAATAAATGATAAACTATCACCAGTCCCCAAAACTTAAACTAATAGGAAAGAGGTGAATTAAATCACTGAACCATTATTCTAACGAACTTCACACATTTTCCCATAAAAATAAAATAAATCTTGGATAAAAAAATTGCGAAGCAGTGACAAATTAATCTTCCATCACCACATCATAAATATTAGATGTTACAACGACACAAGGAGATTCATCTAGATATCAGTTTGTAATAGGACAGAACAAAATCTTGATTTTGTGATCCAACTGTTATAAACTCAATCCGACCTTGCATCCAAGATCATATGGCATGCATATAGGGCAAGCCACAATGCTTTTTCTAGCACAAATTTCAAACCGGGCATTGTAAGTTGTTAAGAACTACTATAAGACCAAGAAAACAATAGCCTTGACAACAATCACCATTTTTTTTGGATATGTAATTGACAACAATCCCCATGATTGAAATCAGGGATAAAAACCAATATACAAGCCAATAATACAATGACATTATCATGGAATGTTTGATACTTGAACATATAAAACATCTAGCTATTCCTTTATTTGTAACTAGTTTTTTATTGGTAAGCTACACATGCACCCAATATATATATATATATATATATACATATATTTTGTAACTAACTTCAGATATCAACTTATCATTAGACAAATTTAGTTGACCATGTGGATTATCAAAACAGGGTTCTAAATTCCAAGATATGGGTTCAAGAATCCAAAAAAATCAATCTAATACCTATTAGTATCAGGCCTGTCATTGCTTCTTAATTGGTCTTATTCTATATATTTACAAGTATCTCTAACAAATTAAAATTTTAAGCCTTCTCTATTGCATTTCTCAAATGAATCCAAAATGTTATTGTTTACTAGGGGAACAAACAATGCAGAGAAATTAAATTTAAAAACTTTAATTCATTTGTCCTGGATGGAGGAATTCAAAATTTAATTTGGTTAGATCACCAGGAGAGTTGGAATAGAGCTATTGTTTGACTTGAGTTAATATTTATAGAAAGAGGCTTACTTACAGTAGAATGCGAGTAATATTTGAGTAACAGAGACAATTTTCATATGGACACACACACGTGCGCGCGCGCGCGCGCACACACACACACATATATATTACAAAATTACCCTCATGACAAAAGGGCATAAATTCTAGAAAGAACAAAAGTTTCATTTCTGATGTATGTTAATTTTGTATTTCTTCAACAACTCAACATACTCAAAAACTTAGTAAGCCTAGGAACTCCTTACTAAATCACCTCATTTGGTATGTGATGAGTGTGTGTATATCTATAACTACCATATTAAAAAGCAACTTAAACATGTAATTGCAATAAAATAAGAAAGGTTTGAGAAAAACCTGTCTCCAAGATGGTATGAGCAGCATGAAATGGAATCCTACCAATGAGATCAGTCCCGGGGAACATCATCCACGTCCGCTCATTAGAGTCATGGTTGCCACAGGTGGTACATACCTCCTTCACCAAGGGCCTGGATTCAGGACCCCCAATATCTCTCATTATTGACTCAAAAGGAGATGGAACGCTAGTTTTTGTCGTCCGAGCCCTCTTCCTCAATGCAGTAAGCGCCTCCCTATTCCCATTCCTCACTCTATCATTTTCAACTAGCTACATTTTCATCAAAGGAATCAATAACCCTTCATGTCTTTTTTGATAGTAAGTAACCCTTCATGTCCTCACAAAGAAAGTAAGATTTATCCATCACACATACACACGCACAAAAAAGAAGGAAAGAAAAAAAATAAAAAGCTATATTACCTCCTTTAAAGTAAAAAGAAGAAATAATTTTTTTTTTTACAACAGGTGTTGAAGACATTGAGTTTATGTTAATGTAAATTGGTCAAGAGGCCCAATATATTGTAAGCCCATGTAGGGCTAACCCTAGCTATTATATATGCCCTACTATGGTTCATTGTAATCAACACTTGAGAAGTAAAGATGTAGCCGCCATGGCTTTATCCTATGGATGTAGGCCGTTGGTCAAACCACGTAATCCATTGTGTTTTCTCTTTGTTTTGCTATCACTTCTCTATATTATTTTATTCTCGTCTTTAACAATAGGTAATAATAATTTATTAAAAAGAGGCTACTTCATGTAAAATGAACACGAAGAGCCTAAAGAATTACAAGAAATTAAAAAATTATCTACAAAAGGCAGTGTATCTAAAAACACAACAATAAAATCCCTATATGTAAAACCCCATGCCTTGAGACCAACCAAATAAGGAACTAGAAAAAATAAAAGCAACTTATTTCCTGTGTGCTTCTCATCCTTGAATGTATGCCTATTGCGTTCTCTCCATATAGTCCACATGAAACTCAAAGGAAACATTTTCCATATGTTTGATGAATGTTTACCACCCATTTTCTCCAACCAAGCAATAAATCAATCACCTTCTCTGCTAAACCCTATGCATCCCAAATGATCGGAAAACAAAACTCCACAAGTCATAGCCCACCTTGCAACCGATTTTTCTCTCCAAATCTCACCTATTTTGAAGATAAAATTTTTGCTTACTTTCCAAGGAAGAATTTTGAATTATTTTCTTCTCTAATTCCTTTCCTTTCCCTTCTCCTTTCTTTAGGTAAACATAATTTTAATCAAAGAGGGAAAAACAACCAAACAACAACAACAACAACAACAACAACAAATTAATATTTTTTTCTTCAAGTAAATAAAAAATGGGTTTTTAACTCAACCGATCCAAACAACTTGTATTGGACTTAGTTGAGCTTTGCAATTTTGTTTCTCAGTTCCCTAATAACAGCAAAAATTTATAATTTTGTGTTCTTAAGCATTAATGTTTCAATTTTGAGTTCTAAATTAACAGACTTGTCTTAAAATAGTGAATAGAAGTTGTCCTCAGCTTCAAATGTCAAATGTCTTTGTATTTTCCCACACTTTCCTAGCAACATAACAAAATGTTCCAAAATAAAGCAGTGAGTTTGAGAAAAATACCTGATGGCGAGCTAAAAGAAGATGCTCAGCTTCAGTTTCAAGCTCAATTAAGCCCTCTTGGAATTGCTTCATAGTCTCATCCATTTTTAAATTCTAAAAAGAGAAACACGCACACAAACAGAGAATAGACAACAAAAAATTAAAAAAAGAAAAAGAAAAAAGAGAAACAAAAAGACATAATTTTATTAGGGTTTTTCAGTTTTAAACAAAAAAGAAAAAGAAAAAGAAAAAGAAATTGCAATTAGATGTAATTAGAACCTTGAATGCCTGATCATCAACCATAATAATTAATACATGCTTTGGTTTGGTGAATCTAAAACTTGAGCTTAGGGCTTGTCAAAATATAGAGTAAAATAAATAACTTCTTGTATTCTATGTTGCATGGACACGCCTATTTTGCCCAAGTACCCGTGTCCGACACGTGTCCAACATGGGTACTGGTAAGACACTTCCCAAATCCATACCCAACGCGAACCAGAATTTTTTTTTTTTAAATTTTAAAATCTGGGTACAGCCCAGACACGGTAGCAACATGCCGGTACGTTCCAGACACGGCAGATCTTAAAAAAAAAAAAAAAAAAGAGAAGAAGCAAGATTTTGACAACTAGACAAACCACTCACTGTTGATCCTGGTTTGAGCATAACAATCAACTAAAAGCCCTAAAAGACATCTGCCTCTCAGTTCTTCCTTCTCTTGCACTGAAGCCCCTCAGCGCCTCTCTTTGCTCTTGCCTTGTCGATGTTGAGTGAGTCACTCCGCCGTAGATTAGCGACAACAGAACCCCCCGCCAGCGACCCAAAAGCTCCCTCTCTCCCCCTCCGTCATAGAACAAAGTTTCTCTCTCCTTTAGGTTTTGATTTCTCTCTCTCTTCCGGTCTTTCTTTCTCAGTTCTTTTCTCTTCTTTTTTTGGTTGGGTTTTATCGTTTTTGCAATTTTGACATTGTTGTTTAGTAAATGACTATTTCCAATTTTATGGGTTTTTCTATATGAGTTTAGTAAATGAGGGTAAGAGATTTCTAGTAACGTTGTTTGTATTTTTTGAAATTGGTAAAAAAGTGTGTGAAAATACGTATAATGTTGTTTAAACACTAAAAACTATTGTTTAAATAACGGTAACAAATAGCCCCTGACTAATTGTTTTATTGTTTAGTATTTGCTATTTGGGCAAGACTTAGGTACAGGACTTATGTGCTATTCTTTAGGTTTTTCTTTTAAAATTGGCGAAAACACTATTTTGGTTCCTACATTTTGATAGCAGTCAGTTTTGTCCCTGTTATTTTCAATTTATAATCAATTTGGTCCTTACCGTTAACTCATTAACGGAAAATGCTTATGTGGCTAACGGTAAACGGTGTTAGCATGTTTAATGCTAATGTGTCAAAATTTTAATGCCACATCAGTGCTTACATAGCAAAAAACAGACACATCAATTTTAAAAATAGTGTTTTTATTTATTTATTTTTTTTATATATATACCAATTTTATCATTTTCTTTTAATTTTCTTAACATTTCTCGGTAACCAAACAGATTTTCACATCTTTTTTCAATTTTCATTTTTACTTTCTTGCAATTTTTTTTGGTTGCCAAGTATTTTCACCACTTAACCCAGATCCACCAGGCCACCACATCCCAAATCACCACCACCACCTCAAAAGTTTAGCACCACCACTAATCCAGATCCACCATCACCAAACCCAAATAACCACCACCCCAACAGTCCATCCCCACCACCAAATCCAAATTCACCACCACCAGACCCTAAAATCAAATTTCAACTGTAACTAATACATATTTTGAACCATCAAACAACCCAAACCCTCACACCATCACAAATCAAAGGAGAGACCAAGTCGGTAGTCCAAGAAAAGTAGAGAGAGCGATAGAGCAAGGAGACCACCTCAATGGTGGCTTGTGGTGGTGAACAGCAAGGGAGAAGTGTGACTGGCCGTGGTGGGTTTGTCGCCGTCAATGGTGCCACTGTTGCTGAATGAGAGCGACTGACTGATTTGGACCTTCTTTGCTTAGGCTTCATTGATGACGACGGTGTGAGCATGTAGTATTGTGATGGAAGACAAACGAAAATGCAGTGATTTGAATCTGTGGTATGAGAGTTTGAATGTGTGTTGATACCTGATATTTTTTTTATGCTTGAATATGAATGTTTGATGATATTCCTTTAGTAACGAGTGGCTACGGTTTTAGCAATTCCATACAGCGAATTTTTATTTTGTTTACATTTTTTATTTTGTTTATTTATTTATTTTAATTAAAATATTGACATGGTAAGATTTAATGTTAATTAACATTTTTTTTATTGCTATTTAAGTAGCCACATCAACAGCAAGCATGACAACAATGCACACCATTAGCCACAAGCATTTTTCGTTAATAAGTTAATGGTAGGGACCAAATTGATTGTAAATTAAAATAACAGGGACCAAATTGACTGTTACCAAAATGTAGAGATCAAATTGACTGTAATCCCAAAATGTATGTAAGGACCAAAAAGTATTTTCGCTTTTAAAATTCAGCCATGTGGATATTTCTCATGGGATGGAAGTGAATTTTTTAATTAAATAGCCACATGGCTAAATCTGAAGATGGGAACATAAGGAACAGCACTTAAAGTACTGAACATAAGTTTTTTCCTTGCTATTTTATGAGTGATATTGTACTTCTTTGCGGTTCTTAATTAATTTAAATTCTAAAATAAATATAAATTACGTCTAATTTTTTTTTAAAATACCTAAATATAAATATTAATTAAGTAATTGTCGTACCCTAGATGTGTCGAACCCTTATTTTTCAAAAATTGCCGTACACCGTATCTGTGTTGGTGTCCGTGCAACCTAGCTTGTATTATCAATGTGTGTAAACTACATCAAAGCACTCTTATATATACAAGTGGTAGCAGCTCTAAAGTTTGGGGAAGAATGGGAGGGTTGGACTTCCAAGCTAGATAGAGGGGTACACGGGTGTGGTTTGTGGAGAAGTATTCGAAGGGCTGGGAAGCTTTTAGTAAAAATATTCAGTTTGAGGTAGGGGTGGGGGATAGAGTGAAGCTTTGGACAGATCAATGGTATGGGGATTCTCCACTTAAATTGACCTATCCAATTGTGTATGGGATTGCCTCCAATAAAGGGGCATCTGTGGCATTTTCTCTTGAACGGTTGGGGATTAAGGAACAAAGAAGCTGGGATATTCGTTTCATTCGGAGACCAAATGATTGGGAAATGGGTGATGTGGATGCATTTCTTCGTACTTTGGGCTCTAATTTACCTCCAATTGAGAATGGAGACCGTATGCGATGGAAGTTGACGAAGAATGAGAATTTTGATATCCAATCGTTTTATAATAAGTTAAGAGGACCCGTGCCCATTATATTTCCTTGGAAGAGTGTTTGGAAGGTTAGGGCCCCTCGGCGTGTTTCCTTCTTTGTGTGGACTACTATATGGGATAAAATCCTTACAGGTGACAACTTGAGGGGTAGAGGGATGGACTTTGTTGACTAGTGCATTATGTGTCGTTGTAATGGTGAAACGGTGGCTCATTTGCTACTACATTGTGGTAAGGCTTACCAGTTGTAGAGTTTGGTGTTTAAATCTTTTGGGATTTCTTGGGTCTTGCCAAGATCAGTTGCAGATACTTTCTTTGGTTGGTGGGATTGGCTTGGGAAGCATTTGTCTAGTATTTGGAATTTAGCTCTGCTCTGCTTAATGTGGTGTTTGTGGAGGGAGCGAAATTGGAGGACGTTTGAGGACATGGATAGTTCTGATGATCAACTATTGGCTTCTTTTAGTGGCTCCCTTTTTGATTGGTCTAGGGCTTGGGGACTCACCTCTAGTGTTCTCTCCCTATGTTCCTTAGCTCCTTTCCTTGTAATTAGTATCTTTTCTTTCTGTTTTTTATCTTCTTTTTCTCTGTACTTTTTTTTCTGCCTTATTTTTTTTTTGCATGAGGTAGTATTTTTGAATATACATCTTTATTACTTATCAAAAAAATATATATATATATACATACAAGTGGTAGCCTAAGAAAATATCACTAACAAACTAACAAATTCGGTAATTCCTAACTAATTAAAAAAATCACGTGGAAAATATGGAAAATGTGTAGACTAAAATAAAATGTACAAAATTCAAAGACAAATCCACAATACAATTTCTAATAGGCCCCCCCAAGAGTCAAGATGGAGTGTACACACATATGAACCTAGATGAAGAAAATGAAATCCTGCATAGCAGAAGTAAAAGGCTCAATGTGAGCTCCAAGATGCCATGATCAAGTGCAACGAGAAGGTGCCAGTGAGAGGCGCCACTGATCGCAGACAAAAGATGGCGAAAAAGGGCAACAACGGAAACTAGAATGACAGCTGCAAAAACACCAACACTGGCTGGAGAACAATAGACCCAACAAAGTATTGCCGGCAAACACCAACACATCAATGGAGAACAACAAAACCGGAAAAAAATCCGGAAGCAACGCAGAAATGGCTGCAGAAACCAGACACAACTCAGAACTTTCTACTAAAACCAGTAATGATGCAGAACTTTCTGCGTAAAGGTGAGCCCCATGGCTCCAAAAATATGATGAGCACCAGGGCTCCAAAACAGAGTAGAGTGCCTAGAGTACCAGACATGGATTGACAGAACCTTTCAAATGCAGTGAGGTAGCAAACCATAAGTCTAAAATCTGGCATCAAATTCTTAGAAGACATGCCAATACTAATGGCAACAGAAACCAATGAAACCCTGCTGCAAACTGAGTAAACCACCATAGCAAAAACAAAGTGCAACATCCACAGTTGCAGAAAGAGAAGTAAGCGTCCCAACAACCAAGCAACCACCAGCCCCTGTGAACCTCACAGCAGATGCAGTAAGTGCAGGAAAATGCACAGCGAACAGATGAGAAACTCTTTCCAAATCTGTAGCACCATACCAATGTGGAGGACAGCTTGATGTCACAATCTCATAAAACTAACCACAAGAGGCAAGCCAAAAGAATTGAAGCTCAGAACCATGTTGTGATCAAGACCCGCTATAGAAATGAGTTAAAAAACAAAGGGGCATGCTTCAAATCTCAAGAAAAACAAACTCACATGCTTATCTCCACACTAGGACCTTCAAGCATCAATAACATGCGGGCCCAAAATCATATATGTTCAGGTCATAGTTTGCTGAGTGGAGAAACAGCACCAAGCATTCTCTTTGGCAATTGATCAAAAGAATGATCTTCAAAATGGCTAACATCCAATCTCCAGGTGAATTTCGCAAGAATTAACAGAACCCGCTAGGAAGTGGATATGAAAGAGAATTGTAAATGAAAGAAAGTAAGAATCAAAATCAAGGATTTTGGGTAAACAATCAGATCAAAAGATTGAAAGAAAAGGCTTTTCTTTTGGGAATAAAATCCTAAGTTCCATAATGGAATATGAAATCCTCTGTTTGCACCAAAACTATGATGCTTTACAATGTAGCCAAGAAGCAGACTAAACAAAAGCTCACAAAGAATGATACCTTTAATGTGTATATAGGTCAGCAAGGTTTAAGAAAAATAAGAGGTAAGGGGTGGAAGACGAAGCAAAACCTGTTCTTTGAATAGTCAGAAAACTCAGACCATAAATCTTCCACAATCAGTCCAACAATTGAAGAACTCCTCCAAGCCCTAGATTGAATATCAACCATTGGTTGAAGATGGAGAATATGATAATGGTCTAGCAGAGACTCAAATGAAGGAGATTCCACAATAAATGTACAAAAAATACAAAGACTATTATTATACAATACAATTTCTAATAGGGCTTTACCTTGCAATGCCGAGAACAGAGGAGACGAGACCCTTTGCTTTTGTTCCTTCATATCAATGAGCAAGGTAAAGTTTTCTCTCTAATCTTGTGTTTGGTTGCCACCAAGAAAGTGCAAGAAAAGATGGCGATTTCTTTTATTCATTTTTTTTTTCCTTTTAAATTCATTATTTTCTTTTTTTAATTTTTATTCTAAAATGGACCTTTTCATTAGTAAGATCAAAACGAAATTTTTTGAAAAACAAGTACCAAATTGAATGCATTAAAACTTAAAGACCAGAATGAAAAATACCCCCCCCCCCCCCCACCAAATATAGGAACTTAAAAGGTATTTCTGCCTAATATTATATTATATTATATATATACTTCAATCAACCTTCATATTTAAGAGCTTGTTTATAAATACGTTATTATGTTTAAGTTTGGCCTGTTTCTAGACCAAACCTAAAGATAGGCTTGAACTTGTTTTACAAATCCATATTTTAATGAAAATGCATTATATGGAAATAAACAAAGCTTAAAAAGGATGAAACTTGTATGGATAAATGTATAATATCTCTAATTTGTTCTCTTGCTAAGGATAATTTATGAACAATTATATTCCCTAAAATTTCAGTCATTGGTAACAATTATATATAATATACTAGTTGCTAACCTGTGCGATGCATGGTATATTTAAATAAATATTAAAACTATCTAGTTTATTTGAAGGGAATATGACTTAAAAATGATAACAAAAAACTTAGGCTACATGAACGCAAATGATAGTTAAATCCATTACTATAAAAGTGCTCTTACATTTGCTTTGATAATTACTAATAATTTTAGAATACAAAAGAATTGCTACGCAACATCTATACTACTATTTAAAGGGCTTCCCTGTTTGGATTCCTTATTTTTTAATTCAAAAATGTCCCTACACCCCTATGTTTAAGTAGAGACAAAATTAAAGGATAATCTGATAAAAATGCAATTCTAACTCCCACCAAAACATTGCCTAAAACATATAACTGCTCTTAATATAGTGTCTTCTTAAAATTAAGCTTATGACATCTACCTAAGTAACTGTGACTCCAAAAGTTCTTATATGAAGGCACTTTGAACAATCCTTTTTATATAAGATTAGTGAAAAAGGTTAAAATCATCATTACGTGCAAGGATACAGTGGCAATGATACGGAAGATAGATGGAAAATTCTTCAAAATAGTTAATGAATGTAGGCCCAATAGTGTAAATCTAGAAGAAATTATGTCCTCATGCTGTAATAAGCAAACTAAGATTATGATAATTGGTGAATGGCAAATGAATGTGGTGGAACTCAGGAAACTAATTTATAGGTTGAAAGTTTCAACTCTCATCTTCAAATAAGAGGCCATATTTAATTTGAAAATTGCATAAGAAATTTTAGAGCAAACCTTATTTTGGGTTCTTGAATCTGTTGGACCTTATTCTCAAAACTTTTATTTCTTACCCAACACCACTAGTTTGATTCCAGAGAAGAAAACCTGTACCCCATTTAAGATAGAAAATTGTAAGTTTAAAAAAGGTAAATGGAAAAACAAAGTGAACATGAGATAAATGGAAGAAAAACATGTTATTACGTCTACACTTTCATATAAATCACCAATCCAAGTTGAAGCTTAATCCTCTTTTTTTTTTCTTTTTTTTTTCTTTTTTTATAGGTAATAAAAACTTTATTGATAAGAAAAGTACAATGAGTTTACAATAGTAAAATCACTACAAAAAAGCGGATACAAACTAACAAAATTAATGAAATCAAGCAAAGAAGTACAACGTGTAAAACCCCAAATACCCCAAATACGAGACCACTCAAACAAAGTCCTAGTTAGTAAAGGCTTTAAAAGGTCCATAGTTCTTTCAGTGCCTCAAACGTTCGGGCATTGTGTTCCTTCCAAGTTAACCACATAAGAAATGCTAGTACCATATTCCAAACATTGGAAGAATGAATGCCCAACCAATTCCACCATGTAGAAAGTAGAGAGACTACTGTCTTTGGCATCACCCACTGAACCCCAAACAAGTAGAAGACTTCACTCCACAAGGTATGGACAAACTTGCAATGTAGTAATAAATGATCCACAGTTTCCTCCTCAC
Organism: Quercus parvula; assembly: GCA_030820535.1. Taxonomy (NCBI): domain Eukaryota; kingdom Viridiplantae; phylum Streptophyta; class Magnoliopsida; order Fagales; family Fagaceae; genus Quercus; species Quercus parvula. Next base: position 53,289,475 of record JAUAME010000003.1, read on the forward strand.
ACCAACATAGGCAACACCAATTAACAAGAGGCAAGTTCTTAAAAAGTTTATCTATTGTGAGAATCCCACCCCTAGCAGCTGTCCATAAGAAAAAAGACACCCTTCTAGGAACCTTAACACTCCAAATGCATTGCCAAGGGAAAAAAACCGACAAAGCTTTCAATAATGATTTATAAAAAGAACGCACATCAAAGACACCACTACAATTCAATTGCCAAACCATGGTATCATCACCCCCCATAGGTATTTTGGATGAGATATAAAGAAAGCATAAAACCTTGCGGTCTCCCAATCTTGAAACTCACGGCGGAAGAGTAAGTTCCAGCTTCTATCACCCCCATCAGATGCAATGTCAACCATATCAGAAATCCTAGCTTATTTATCCACAGCACAAGCAAACAATTCCGAATATAATTCTTTCAAAGGAGTAGGACTACTCCAAGGATCATACTAGAACCGAATACAAAAACCCTTTCCCACCGCATACAACACATGACCAAAGAAACTCTCCACCCCCTTCCTAATGTTCTTCCACATCCCACAGCCATACGTTCCTCTAACAACTCTAGTGCACTAGCCACCACTACCTTCCCCATATTTGGAGGCTATGACTTGATGCCATAAGTGTGTGGCTTCCTTCCCATGGTTTTAAAAAACAAACCGAGAGCCGAACCTTTTTTTTTTTTTTCAAAATTCCTGGTTCAACTCGGTTTTTGACCGGTTTTTTCCGGTTGTTGACCGGTTTTGGGCCTTTTTTTCCGGACCAAACTGGCCTTTAGTTCCCAGTTCAACCGGTTGGGCTGGCCGGTCCGGTCCGGTCCGGTTTTTAAAACATAACTCATTCCCAAAGGGCCAAAGCCACTTCCCTAGTAAAGCTTGGTTAAACAACCCAATCATCGAGATCCCCAAAACACCTGCCTCCACCGGCCACACAACCTTTTCCCAAGCAACAAGTGAATATTTAAATACATCAGTAGATCTCCCCTATAGGAAATTCCTCTGGATCCTCTCTAATCTGTCCGCCACATGTTGTGGAATATTAAACAAAGATAAATAATAAGTGGGAAGGCTTGACAAAATACTCTTCAATAAAGTAAGCCTACCCCCTTTTGACAGATATAACCGCTTCCAACTTGAGAGCTTTTTCTCCATCCTTTCTATAATAGGGTTCCAAATTGAAGAATCCTTAAAATGAGACCCCAAAGGCATACCCAAGTAAGTCATGGGCAAACGGCCAACCTTACAACATAAAATGCGGGCCAAAGCATCCAAATTCCCAACCTCACCAACTAGCACAATCTCACTCTTACCAACATTTACTTTCAAGTCTGTTATAGCTTCAAAGAAGATCAAAACCATACGAATATATAATAATTGTTCCTGGAAGCGTCACAAAAAAAAAATAGTATCATCAGCAAATAAAAGATGAGAAATGTGCAAACCTCCTCCTCCCACAGTGGGGCTTGCTTGGAAACCACTAAGAAAGCCTCCATCTTTTGTCTTCTTCAACAACCTACTTAACGCCTTCATCACCAACAAGAACAAAGAGTGTAGATAAGAGATCCCCTTGACGAAGACCATGAGAACTGCTAAAGACACCAGTTGGAGACCCATTGATAAGCACTGAAAAGCGAATTGTAGAAATACACGCCTTCATCCATCTCCCCCACTTCTCCCCAAAACCAATCCTCTCCATAAGATAAAACTAGGCACTCCAATTCACATGATCATAAGTCTTCTCAATATCCAATTTAACAATTACACCCAGATTTCCACTCTTTAGTCTACTGTCTAGGCATTCGTTTGCAATAAGAACAGAATCAAGAATTTGTCTTCTCCCAACAAAGGAGTTTTGGGAGTTGGAAATCAATTTATCTAAAACCAATCGAAGTCTATGTGCCAACACCTTTGACAAAAGCTTAAACAAGCTACCCATAAGGCTGATAGGGCAGAAGTCTCTAATATTAACTGCATTAGTCTTCTTAGGTATCAAACACAAAAAGGTGGCATTGAGAGATTTCTCAAATATACATTCTTTATGGAAGTCTGCAAAGAAAGCCAACATATCCCTCTCAAGCACACACCAACATTTTTGGAAGAAGGCCATGGTAAAGCCATCAGGGCTAGGAGCCTTATCACCCTCAGCTTCCCGAATAGCTTCAATGATCTCCTCCTTCTCAAACTCCCTTTCTAAGGGAAGCCAATTAGTTTCATCCAGATTTGCAAACTCTAGGCCATCAAAAGTGGGCCTCCAAGATTCCTACTCCTGATATAAAGACTCATAAAAACCCACCACTTGATCTTGAATCTCTGACTCCACCTCATACAAAATACCATCAACCTCCAAACCCCTCATTAGCTCATCTATGAGAATTAGCAAGCCTATAATAACCAAGAAGATGATATAATAACCACTACTTCTAAGATGCACGGATGCTTAGTTTGGGGTGTCGAACTTGTGTCCTATCTGCCATATCATGTTATAATTTTTCAAAAATTGCTCATGTCATCATATCGTACCACTACCCATGTTCGTGTTCATGTCCGTGTCTGTGAATCCTAGCTTGCTTGGGCTATAAAAAAAAATCTTAAAGCTTTTTAAGTTCCAAAAGTGGTGTTTCCCCAATAGCCCAACACTATCATTACATCCCACAACCTGTTAATCATCTACTGTTACAATAGTCCTTCCTAGGAAAACTTCCTCCTCACCTACTAAATAGGCTTTCAAAAGAGAAACACCTCATATTCCCATTATTCAAATGGCTATCTGCAGATAGAAGTTGAACCCAATGCAAGAACTTTATCCAACCTATTTAAAAGTACCCATAAAATTCAACTCAGACATTTCATCAAGCATGCGGAGTGCACTTTAAAGAACAGATAAATAACACCAAGAAAGTAAATTATCTTCTCAGCTAATGGCACAACAATGAGGAAGGTCATAGTATCATACCCAAGAATTAATATAGCAAAGCTATATAGTGCATTGCTTTGTTAAATCTCTCTCTAAAAAACAAAACCCACAAAGTAATCCACAATTGCAAACCAAATAAATAGTGCATAGTATCACTAATCAAGAAAAAAAATTAAACATGCATATTGGACAAAAGAATTACAAAAAATCCAGATGAAAAAAAAAAAAAAAAAAAAGAAACGGTACCAAGCAAAGAACAGAGAGAGAGAGAGAGAGAAGGGGGGGGGGGGTTGGGTTTTTGTTACCAACTGAAATTCACAATAAACGTCTAGACTCAAGTGTCTAAGATATACACAGTTACACACAAAAGTTCAAGCAAAAATATTTATATATATGTTACATATTATTAAATTAATAAGTATTGCAGTTTCAAAAAATTATAATAATAATAAATATTGCTAAATAAAATTTCAAAAATAATAAAATTCATAAAAAAAAAAACAGCAAAAGGTCAAGAGTCGAACATAATTTAATAATATTTTTTAGACAAGGGCCACAACATTCTGCAGGAAAATCAAAAGATTCCACCAGCAAATTCCTCAAAACTTTCAGGTGATTCATGGTTATGATGTTTTTACAACATAAAACTGCATAGGCAATTAATTCTTTGAAAGTTTTAATCAAGAGAATTGTACTTAAAAGAAGTACAATGCATGTATTAAAAGATTGGTTATGAGGTTAAAAGAATCCATGAACAAAAAAAATGCATGTTTTTAAAACTATTACTGCCAACACTAACAGAAAACAATCACCTGAGAGTGTAGCTCTCCCAGGCATTCTATCAAACACCTGTAAGGAATCTCAAAAACAGCTATAGTAACCAACCCCAACTTTCAAAACAAAAATAAAAATTCCCACAAAAACACAAATATTTCTATCATTTAGCAAAATGCAACAATACCCACAAAAAGACAATTTGATTTTTGAGGTTATACCATCCTCCTTTCCTCTCATCCTAATAATTCCAATTCTCCAACGCTACCAACCACGAACAGCTAAATAAAAACAAGTTTCAAGAAAAAACCCAAAACCTAAATCATAATGTCCAAAATTTTAGAACAGAAAATAATTACCAGCAGCAGTTTGACGGTGGCGGAATGGATGCCTGACAGTGGGTGGTGACTCTCTGCCTTACGGACTTGCCTCTCTCGATCTCTCTTTACCTACTGACTTTCACTCTCAGTGTTAGTTTTATATATATAAAAGGCGAGCAGATACAAATTAGAGAAAATCAGCGGTGCCGCTGTCACTCTCGCCTTCAACGGACCGCGGGGAAGAGAGGCTTGGATGGGATTGAGATTGAAGAGGCGCTGCTTCAGAGGTTGCGTTAAAAATTTTGGATTGCTTCTAGCTTCCTCGACGACACCGGCGACATCTGAGTTTTGGGTTTTGATTTTGGGGAAGGAGAGGGTTTTGATTTTCAGGAAGAAGATGGTTGCATGAGAGAATCTGAAAAGAGAGCGGAAGACATCGGGTATTTTTGGGAGAGAAAAAGGGTTTTTTTTAGCTGAAATTTTTGGGTTAAAAATAATTATTTTCTATTTTGATTCTTTATTTTTGGGTTAAAAATAGGAGGGCTCCCCTGTTTTGATTCTTTATTTTTTTTAGTTTAAAAATGGTAAAAATATAATTATAACGTCCATTAAAACATGTTCTTAAAAATAGGGTCACTGTTTATTTTAAAATTTTTTTATTTTTTTATTTTTTTATAAATTAAATTTTCAAAATAAAAATTATATATATAAAATAAAAATAGATTTTTTTTTTTTTTACAAAATAGACCACTAAGTGTCGTTTGGATTGAAATGAAAAATTAAAATTATTTCACTATTTAACTTATTTTTACTACTATTCATGATCCCATTGTACTTTTTGGTATTATTTATGGGCCTCACTGTACTATTTCAACTAACTTTTATATTTATCTATAGTACTTTTAGCAATAATTTTTCAGTTTCAGTAAATTAAGTAGTATCTAAACAAATCCTAAGACTCATGACACTCACCATGATTTTTGAATGGAGTTGTGGTGTGTTTTTGTATTAGAATCTCTTTTACTCTCCCTTGGTTGTGTGTGTTTGTTTTAAAAAAAAAAAAAGACTCATGATACTCCTGGTTGTATTAGTAGTTCTAACCGCATAATATTAATGAGAAAACATCTAAATCTCAAATTTTAATGAATGAAAAATTATAACACTAAAATAAATAAATAATATTATGCCCGTGCGAAGCACAGCTTAATCAAAATTCATATATAAATAGTTTTTTATTATAAATTTACTTAAAATTCGATAATAGAATAGATAATAAAAATAAATAAATATTTTACCTTTTTTGTTTTTTATATTTATTTTACTTTTAAATTATATAATAAATTCATATTGTGTGAAACTAAGGTATTATGAAATGCATAGATAGATATATATATATATATATATATATATATATATATATATATATATATATATATATATATATATATATATATATAGGTAATAACTTATTAAAAGAGTGCAATAAATATGTTTGTTTTTAGAAATCTTAAGATGATTTTTTTTTTTTGTATATTATTTTTTGTCAATATCATGAAACAAAATTTGTATGATTTTCTTCAAACTTGCATGGATTTGAATTTGTCATTTATTTTTTTGCAAAATTTGTCATTATTTAAAAATAAATATATATATTAGTTTTTTTTTTGGTTACTTTATCCTTTTTTTTTTTTGACGTTATATAAATTAGATTTTTTTTTTAAATTAAGTTTACATTAATGTTAATACATATTAGCTATCATTTGATACTTTATCCACGCAAAAAAAAAAAAAAAAAAAAAAAAAAAAAAAAAAAAAACCAACAACAACAACTATTAAAGTTTAAATTAGGCTAAAAGTAAATTTGTTACTTTATAAAAAAAAAAATCAATACAATACTTATTGTTACTTTATCCAAATAAATCAATAAGAACAAATAGAATTAGAAATATATATTAGTTTTTTTTTTTTTGGGTTACTTTATCTTAGTTTTTTTGTTTTTGTTTTGACATTATCTAAATTAGATTTTTTTAAATCTTAATTAAGTTTACATTAATGTTAATACATATTAGCTATCATTTGATACTTTATCCACACACAAAAAACAACAATTTTTTTTTTGTGGAGAAACCAGACCCAAGGCTTGGGAAGAAATTGCATAAATAAACTTAGTGAACATCAAAAACCAATTAACTAGGCAATATCCTTAGGCAAAACATCCAACCAAACCTGAGGCCCCAGAAGGTTCTTTGTTTTTTTAGCTAAAGCATTTGCTACCATATTTTAAGAGCGATGCACATGCATAACATCCGAAGTTTGAAAACCTGACAATAAACCGCGAATATCCTCAACGATATTAACATATGAAGACAACGCTGCACTCCCTTGCGAGATAGCGTTAATTATCAAAGCTGAGTCTCCTTCAAAAATGACTCTGTGAAGTCCTAATTCAGCAGCAAAGAGAACTGCCCTGCGACATGCTAGAGCTTCCAAATCAGCAACCGAGGTGGATAGAGGAATAGGCATAGTAGCAACAGCTCTGATTGCCTCACCACACCAATTCCAAGCAATAACTCCAATCCTAGTTGTGTTCGTCACCTTGAAGACTGCTGCATCAAAGTTTATTTTGATCACGTCTGCATCTGGAAGCCGCCAATGAGGAAGAATAGCAGTTCGAGCTTCCTTTGGATTTTCTTCTTGAGCTGCTAGAAATTCTTGCAGCATGTTACCCGCCGAGGAGCAGATGTGGGACAGAGGTTAAACAACACGCCCAAAGTGGACGGAATTCTGTCAATTCCACAAACTCTAAGCAGCAATCGCAAAAAATTCCTTTTCGAAAATCATCTTGAACCTGTAGTACCTGTAGAAAATGGTTAAGTAAATTACATAAATTTTACATTGGGCTCAACAGCCTCCAATTCTTTGCAACTCCAGAGCGCATGCAAGACATCCTTAGGTGCACCATTGCATAGCTCACAAGTGTCAGAGGTAATAATTTGTCTTCGGAAGAGATTAATTTTTGTTGGCAAGGCATTATTATAGGCCCTCCAAATGAAATGTTTAATCTTGTTGGGTACACGCAACTGCCATACCCCCTTGCAAAAGTGTTTTTAAGCAACCCCTAAAGAACTTCCTGCATTGTTGATTGAGGCCAAAGCAACCAAAAGCTTATAACTACTGTTGGTTGAAAATTCATCAAATGGAGTATGAGCCCAAACCACTCGATTAGGGGATTTTCTCAAGCTAAGAGGAATTCCCAAAATCATAGATGCTTCATGGGGGAGGAACATCTGCTTAACTCTCTTTGTTTTCCATGTAATTAAATCCGGATCAATTAATTCACTCACCTTAGTCTCGGGCAGGGCAGAACAGAGGGTAAGGGAGAAATAATAGCATTGCCAGTTCTCACAGGGAGCCATTTGTCCTCCTTTACTCGGATCAACTGTCCATCACCCATTCGCTAAACCATTCCTCTTCGGATAACATCTATGCTCTTCCAAGCATAAGACCCGATGAATGAATCTTTTGCCTAAAGAATAGAGCAGCTAGGGAAAAATCTCGCCTTAAAAACTCTATAGCACAATGAATCCGGATTATTGATCATTCTCCCAACTTGTTTAGCTAAAAGGGCTTCATTGAATTTTTCAATTTCTTTTAAAACCCAACCTACCCACTTCTTTAGCCTTGCAAAGCCTCTCCCATTTAACCCAATGCACTTTCCTCGAGTCTCCATTATACCCCCACTAAAACTTGTGGATCAACACTTCCAATTCTTTAATTAGACCTTTGGGAAGTTTAAAATAGCTCATGGTGTATGTCAGAATGGCTTGGATGACAGATTTGATAAGGACTTCCCTACTCGCTTAAGAAAGTAACTTCTATTTCCATCCTTGCAACTTCTTCCACACCCTTTCCTTCAAATAGATGAAGATTTGTTTCTTATCTTTGCCCACCAAAGCTGGTAACCCTAAGTATTTTTCATATTGACGAATTGCCAGGACACTTAGTAGCTATTGGATTCGGGATTGGAGTGGTTGAGATGTATTTGAGCTAAAGAAAATATTGGTCTTTTCCCTATTTATTTTTTGGCTTGAACCTCTCTCATAGATGGCCAAAATCTCTAGGATCTTCTAACATTCTGCTTATGTTGCACGATAGAATAATACACTATCATCTGCAAAAAATAGATGGGAAATCCGCGGACCATTTCTGCAAATAGTAACCCCACTAATCTCCCCATTCACCTTAGCTTGTTGCAATAAACTTTGTAAACCCATTGCACACATCAAAAACAAGTATGGAGATAATGGATCACCTTGACAAAGACCCCTAGATGGCTTGATGTTACCTACTGCTTGACCATTAAGCAAAATAGAGTAAGACATAGATCTCAAACATGGCATAATAAGCCTTACCATTCTCTCCTCAAGTCCAAGATGGGTCATTATTCTCTCCAGAAATTCCCATTCAACCCAATCATACGCTTTGCTCATATCCAATTTAAGAGCCATATACCCCATCCTTCCTTGTGTCTTCCTTTTGAGTTAGTGGAAAGTTTTAAATGCCACCAAGATGTTATCAGTAATAAGTCTTCCCAAAAGGAAAGCGCTTTGTGAATCTGGAATAGATTTGGTCAAAAAAAATTTCAATTGATTGGCTATCATATTCGCAATTAATTTATAAATCACATTACACAAACTGATAGACCTAAAATCCGAAACTTTCTTTGGATTTTTAATTTTTGGAAAAAGGGAGATAAAAGTGGTGTTAATGGATTCCAGAACAATACCTGAATTTAAAGCCCAAAGAACCATAGCTGTGACATCCTCTCCCATTGTATGCCAGAATGATTTATAAAAAGCCGGAGACATACCATTAGGCCCTGGTGTTGTGAGTGGAGCCATTTGACTAAGGGCTTGTTGGACCTCAATAGCTAGGAAATTTCCACCCATGCTAGGATTAAGATCATCAACCACAGTACGTTGGATGCTACCTAAGATAGTGCCGAAACTTGATGGATTGGAACTAGTGAATATATCCTGAAAATACCTCTCCACCACACAGCTCACTTCGGTCTCATTCTCCACCCAAGAACCGGCTTCATCCTCTAGACCTAAAATCAGATTTTGACAATTCCTTTGATTAGCTCTATAGTGAAAGTATTTAGTATTTTTATCTCCTTCTTTGAGCCAAGAATTTCTAGACCTCTACTTCCATATACACTCCTCTTTAGATTGCAACTTTCAGACTTCCTCCCTTAAATGGTGAAACTAAGCTGGATCTGTTAAGTACCTGCCACCTTCCTCGGCTGACTTCAACTCTGCCAATTTTTTCTTAAGTGTATCACAGACATGGCCAAATGAGTGTTTGTTCCAAGTTTTAATATTTTCCTGACATGCAAAAATCTTCCTATTAAACTCCCAAGCCATCCCTACTTGTTGCCCCTCACCCCACGACTTGCGTATCACCTCCTCACAAGAATTATCCTTTAACCACATTGCCTCAAACTGGAAGGGTTGCCCTTTTTTATAAAACCATTCGAATTTGGAATTTGCACAAAGAAGCAGTGGCTTTTAATCGAAGTGGAAGGCATCCAGGTGATGAATACGAGCAGCAAGGAATCTCAACATCCAGTCAATTGAAGCTACACCTCTATCCAAATGAATCCACACATTTTGATCACCAGGTCATCTATTACACCATGAAAATGGAAAACCATTGAACCCCATGTCCTTCAATCTGCAATATTCTAGAGCCTTCTTAAACCCTTGCATTTGTCTTTCTGGTCTAACCAACCACCTTTGTTTCTCATCTGCAAACAAAATCTTGTTAAAACCACCAATACACACCCAAGGAAGATTGAATCGGTGACATAAAGTTTTGAGGAGCAACCAGGAGTTTTCCCGACTAGCGGTTTCAGGGTCCCTATAAAACCTTGTAAACCGCCAGGTGTCATCAACTCCATGGTCAATAATAACATCAATATGGTTATCAAAATAAGACTGTACATCCACACTCATATCTGATGGCCAGAGCAAAGCTAAGCCTCCCCCTAAATTATGGCATGGAATAGTAAAAAGATTAAAAAACCATGTCTTCCTCCCTACTCTTTCCAAGACAACTTTTTCAACCTTAGTTTCCATAAAAAAAACCAACTATATGGCAACTCATAAGGATCGGTGGCAGGGATGGCAATGGGGCGGGGTGGGGCCAAAGAATGGAGTCTTCGTCCTCGCCCCGCCCCGCCCCGCATGACGAGGAAGACTTTCTAACCCCATTCCTGCCCTTGGGGCCCCGCGAAGCCTCGCCCCACCCCGTAAAACTCTATTTTTTGTTAATTTTCCCTGCAACTAGTACAATTTTTTTAATGAAACCTATTTCATTAATAAAAATATACTTGATATTACAACTAAATTTATCCCATCAAATTAAATCAATTTTTAGAAGAAAAAAAATTGAATAATATATCCAAGCGTTTAACAAGATAATTACAAAAAAAAAAAAGAATTTCATAGTATAACACATAACAAAATAAAGGCAGAGAACCACATTGGGTAGAATAAAATAAGCTAATATTGATATGTTTATTTAAATAGTAGGGTTTTAGGGTATGAAAAAATTACAATCATAATCCTTAGTAATGTGGGACGGGGCAGGCACAGGGAGGGGCAGGGCGGGGCGGGTTTAAAAAGTCTAAACCCATTCCTGCCCCGCTCAGTGGTGTGAGGCTAAAATCTTGCTTCATCCTCGCCCCACCACCACCTTTGTGGGGCGGGAAAAACCCGCGTGAGGCGGGGTAGGGAAAACCCGTGTGAGGCAAAGTGAGGAGGGGCGTGGCAAAATTTCCATCCCTAATCGGTGGTGCTAGACCCTAGCAACCACCTGAAAGTTGTCTCTATCATACAAGCTACAAAATTCTAAACATTGTTTTTTACCTCCCAATTGATCAATCATCTCAATAGCAGGGCGCTTGTCAACGGACATAGGGGCCACATTCATGGAAGGCTGCCCAGCAACTCGGGCACGTTTCTTCCATTTTTTGGTGGAACCAGCAGAGGCCACGGGGACAATGAAAGTCATCAAATTAGTGCAGTCCTGGAATAGAATTATACTTCGGAGTATCTAAGTCTGTCAGTTTGGAATTTAATAAACCCAAAACAACTATACTGCTATCCTGCACCTTATCACTGATTGAAAGCCCATCCACTACCTCCTCTAGTCAGACAAAATGATACACCATCTTCCTGCTGGTATTCAGATCCCTAACAAAATCTCTCTTGGCATCATTGGACACCTATAGATCACCATGAGGTAAGGTTGGCTTGGAAGCTGTGGAATCACCCATTGAGTTTTCTGCATCCATTGCAGAATCATTATCCTCTTTAGATTCATCTCTATTTGAACCCGAACTACTGTTACCAGCTTGTGTGTTCTGCACCCCCCTATAATTCTTATTTTCCACCACCATAGAGCCTGTGTGTGTGAAGCACCTGAGATCACATCCACCGTCTTCTGAGTATATTGTGTTAGATCTGCCCGCAACCACTCCCCATACTGCTAGTCATCTTTTCGCAAATTCTCCTTACCCTGAAGCCATTTTTTGCAATCCCGTTCACCATGAGTAAGGCAACTACACCAATAACAAAAATTAGGTAGGCGTTCATACTTGATACCTACCCACCCCAGTTGTCTCCCTTTTGACTTGAGCTTGGAGCAATGTGGTAGGGGTTTTGATATATCTAAGGTAACTCTGACTCTCAAAAACTCACCCCCAGCACCGTCGTCCTCCAGATCAACAACCTTTACCACCACACTGATTGACTTCCCAATCAACTCCCCCATTTCGCACGTCAAACTCTTCTCGGGTACATTATGAAGTTGCACTCAGAAAGTAGCATGAGAATAATTTAGAAAGGGAATTGATTCCACATCCTCAACTCGTTGGAATGCCTTTAAGTTTTTATCATAAGACCAAGATTCAAACTCAAGCACACGTTCAAGATCTAGGACGACCTCAAATTCAAATAACAAAATATTTTCCCCCACATCTCTAATCTTTAATTCACCAATAGGATTCCATAGAGGTTTAAAAGTTTGCGCAATACCATCCACGTTCACCACCACCTTTGTAAAGAATCTACCATCAAGCCTATGAATCACGTTAGCCTCCTGTCGTGGAATTTCTGCCCCTCCTTCCTCTTCTTCAATGAGAGAGAACCAAGACCACAGATCATCCAAACCAGCCATGAGAGGATGCAAAACACTGACAGATGAAAGCAAAAAACCAACAAACTACGCCACAGCAAACACCACCGTCCTATCAGACCGAACTAGAGGTTAAAGGGAACGAAACTTAGACTAGGCAAGGGACACAATTCTATAGGCAGCTGGGAAAGGCGTAACCCTGACCCTAGCAACAAGAGAAACTTTTAGTCAGGGGGACAAAACAACAATTAACGTTTAAATTAGGCTAAAAGTAAAATTGTTACTTTATATAAAAGTTGATACAATACTTATTGTTATTTTATCCAAATAAGTCAATAAGAACAAATAGAATTAGAGTCTTACTTAAACTTAAACATGTTTGTTAAATTGATTAGATGAAGAATTTGGATTGTAATTAAATTAAAAATTAAATAAGAATTAGATGGATTTGATGAAGAATTTGGATTGTAATCATATTAAAATTTTTATCAACTTAGAAATTATAGGAGAAGAAAAATTATATATATTTAAAAATATATAAAAATCTAAAAAATTTTCTACAATTAAATATGCATTAGAACATGTAGTATAGTAATTAAAAAAGAAAAAAAAGAAAGTTGTTGGTTTTTTTATAATACACTACATGTAAAAAATAAGAATTAGATGAAGAATTTGAATTGTAATCAAATTAAGATTAAATAAGGATTAGATGGATTATATGAAGAATTTGGCTTGTTATCAAATTAAGATTTTTATCAATTTAGAGATTATAGAAGAAGAAAGAAGAAATATTTTTTAAATTTAAAAATCTAAATTTTTTTTTGCAATTTGGTGGAGTTACGTGGCGCAACCACAACGTCTAAGCCCAACTTTTATTATATAGTATATGATATGATACATATATATATATATATATATATATATATATATATATATATATATATATATATATATAATAATTTAATTAAAATATTCCTCTTACTCCAAAAATTAATTGGTGTTTGAGCTTAATAATAAAGAGTCCAAATCTTCTATCCCATTTTTCTCGCTCCATTCTATACTTTACAAATAAAAACTTGACACATGTCCACTTATTAATTAAATTCCAAATTTTTGCTTTTCTCTTTTAAGGTACCTAAAATAAATAATAAATAAAAAACCCAACACATTCTCACCACCATCGGTCACCATAGGCAGAGATTGCCAGTGCCATCAATGTTGCCAGTCTAGGCCGCCACCACCTCTATTTTCAAAAAATTTCCTTTCTGCTTAGCAAACCCAAATATTAAATCCTATTTTTTGATAGAAGAGCCACCTATGTGTTCAGCATACGCCAAAAAAAAAAAAAAAAAAAAAAAAAAAAAAAAATATATATATATATATATATATATATATATATATATATATATATATATATATATATATATATATTTGTAATTATTTCGTAGCTTTTCTATTCAATTATCAAGGCACCGAAAATTATCCTTTTTCCTTCTTATATTTTGAATCACAACAAATTGCAAGCCTAGAAGTTTATGCTTTCTAACTTTCAATTCAAATCAACAAAGCAATTTGGCTTGGTTTGGTAGACGAAGTTGAAGATCTAGAGGAAACTGTGAGGTGGGCTTCTTTTTAAGGTAGGCTAATGACAGTGTTCACACAGAATAGAGAAGGGGGTTAACGTTGGTTTGGGGATGTGTTTGTTTTTTTTAATATATTTATTTTAGATATATAAAATAAGAAAAAAAAATAATTAAATATATGTATATGTGTCAAGTTTTTATTTGTGAATATAAAGTGGAGCAGTAAAAGTGAGATCGAATATTTGAATCGATAATAAAGTGCATATCATGCAACAAACATCATACATATATATGTGCGTGTGCGTGTGTGTGTGTCTCTTCTATAACTTAAAAAATAGAAGTTGATTAATAGTTAATATAATATTTAAGAAAATTTTTTAGCTTCATACATGTTTGGAGTCTTAAGCATCAACCTCCACTAGACTTCAACTCCCACTAGAAATATGATGTGTTGCTCATGTGCATTATGACAGATTGGAGCCAAACTTTGTCCAATATTTAACTATTTAATATAATCATCTACCAATGGCAATGAAGTACATATGTTCCATGTTATATGATGTATTGTTTTTATACTAAGGACCTTGGAAGCAATTAATATAAACTTTAAATGACTGATTAGAAAATGAATGAAAACATATGATTAGTAATAAAATTAATTATTGGGAAGAGGCTTGGTGAAGTTGTCTTCAAGTTATATGTTATACTGTTTTTTATATTAAGGACCTTGGGAGCAATTGATATAAACTTTGTTAATGCCCAAAAAATTAAAGGAACAGATCCAGCCCAAGGAAATAGACCATGGGCCTTGCATTGATATGAAAGGCCCATAGCTCATGGAAATGCTCTTACAAAAGAGGCAGGGGAACTAAGTAAAATGGGGCCAAAGCCCAACAATGAAAGAAAGAAGAGAAAGGGCCTTGAAAACAAGGTGCAAACAACCCTATAGAGGGGTGCAAGTGAAGAGATCCTTGAAATTAGACCTGCCCAGTAAATAAGGGAGCCCAAAAGGGGTTCACTAGGGAAGGGGCCATGAAAGGCCAAGTTCCTGAAAAGAAAATGACAAATGATCCCACCAAACATTGGGAACTAGGGTGAAAACCAACCAGACCATAAGGGAGAAATTCGAAGGACTTTGGCCAAAAGGAGAATGACGAAGAAAGAAAGATGCTTGGATGCTTTATAAGCTCACCATCTCAAAGGGGCATCTTCACCACTTCCAAGAAAGAAACTCAATATGAGACGTCACCATCAACCCAAAGGAACCTTTGAAATGTCCCTCTCCCTATCTTTAGCAGAAACCCCTTTTGTTGACCTAGGTTGACACTTGGATTGTCCAGGAAAGTTACTTCCATGAAAGGAAAGCAATCAAAATACTTTTAGACATGGGTTCCTAGGAAAACGAAACAAGAACAAAGATGAGAAAGAAACCACACAGGGCCTTGGTCCAAGGGAAAACGACAAGATCAAGAAGAAGGGAGAAAATAGTAATTTTAGGCCAACTAAGATTAGCATAAAAGGGGAGGAATCGACCGTAGAAGAGCAACAAGAAAAAAGCAAAGTACGAAAAAGAGAAACAGTAGAAGAAAGAAAAACAAAGAGCAAGGGAGAAAATTGGCAATAATAGAGAGAGTATAGAACTTAGGTCAAGTTCCTAGAAAAATAGTGCCCCTTATTTGTTGTATTACTTGGGGGCTGTACTTCAATCCAGGGTGATTCTTGCAAATATATTTCTATATTGTTGCATTTCTTGGACCTACTTGTGCACATATTGGTTTGTTAGAACTACCTAATTGGCCATAGTAGGACCGAGCTCAATTCCGTCCCTCAGTATCTCACAACTCCTCCAACCCTTTAACAGATCCACAGGATTGTATTGGGCTTAGGCTTAAGGAACCTTTTCAAAAAAAAAAAAAAAGGGTCCTACAAAATTGAAATGAATGAAAACATATGATTGGTGACAATTTTAATTATTGGGAAGGTGTTTGGTGAAGTTGTCTTCAAGTTTGCAAATACATGAAAAATAAATCTATATATATATATAATTAACGATGCCCCCAAGAACATTGGTTTATAAAATATTTTTAGAATTTTTTATGGAAAATTAGAAAAAACAATTAATTTTTTTGACAGTTTTTTATATTTCCAATGAAAGTGATATTAAAACTTTCCTAAAATGGTATATTAACAAACTGCCTAAGGGCATTTGTTAACCAAAACCATATATAATATCTGAAGCATAGCATTTATATGCTCTTATTGAGCCACATTATTGTAGTGTAGTATTTCAGCAAAAGGACCCTAAAATTACTTTTCTTGCTATCTATAGGCACATCAATTATTAATAGCAATAAAAACTAACAGTGAAAGAGGGTAAAACAAAGTGGTAAGAAAAGGAGAAACAGAAGGGGAAGTTTCCCATCAGCTAGCTAATTAGACCCTGTAGAAACCTTTTGTTAAGGGACCACAGAGTAAGAACACAAGGGCAATACATGCAAACCTATTGTTCAGTCCCCACAAAACTTCCACACTTCCAGGAAAAAGTATAAAACTACGAGGTCCCTCAACCTGACACCAAACTCTTCTTTTTAACACTTCATTTGAGTAGGGAGGAAGAAAGCCATAGGGAACAAAACAAAAAGGAAACAAGACAAAAGCTAGAGGTCTTAGACTCATCATGTATTATTAAATACTATCTAGTCTTAACTATAAACATGGGAACATGGTTCCATGCATTATGCCATAGAACAGTGAAGAAGCATTCAGCATGGTGTGCGCACATGTAAAGGAAATGGAGATCTTATCTTTGATGGCCACATTTGGACCATCATATTATTTTGTATAACTTCACTTGTATCATCTACAATAGGTAATGATACACTGTCTTTTTCTGCGCATTTCAGAAACAAGGCTGGTACATTCAAGTGTGTGTCATTAAAGGAAATGGAGATCTTATCTTTGATGGCCACATTTGGACCATCATATTATTTTGTATAACTTCACTTGTATCATCTACAATAGGTAATGATACACTGTCTTTTTCTGCGCATTTCAGAAACAAGGCTGGTACATTCAAGTGTGTGTCATAAAAATACTGTGACCAGGTGTGTATGATATGCTGATCACTGACAAGCATAAGTGTTCTGCATAAAAGTGTAACCGCAAAGTAGGACCCAAAAAAGAGGTATAACCATGAAGATTAAGGTAGATCAAACAAACATTAACTACTAAAATTTTCTATCATTACTAACATGGAGTCAAATGCTGCAATTTGGAAACTCTCATCAGCAGCATTAGGAGAGAAGATTCAAAAACTAGTCTATACATAATTTCATACCAGGTAAATGTGAATGTTACAATTGTGAGATGGAGAAGAAATGAGAGTGTAATTTCCACAGGGGGAGGTGAGGTTATTGCCATGAGGTAGACTATATTTCCAAAATCACCACTTACCTTGGTTTGTCTGATAGGGTTATGAGAGATTTGAGTACACCTGGACTGATCCTGTCAGCAATGGCACCTCTTTCTGAAATCAAAAGGGACTTCTCATTCATATAGCTCTGTAGTCTTTTTGCATCAAAGTCAAGTTGTGCTTGATCTACATTACAAGGACAAGGCCCAGATTATCCACAATATCAGTTATCTTATATGTATAAAGTGAAGAAACATTTTTCTTGACAATAATGACCATCAAGATCAAAACACTATCAGTAGCATTGAGTAACCAAAGCAATAACATAAACCATTAGATAGAAAAACTAATTTCATTTTCTATGAAGGAACCACTTGTAAGATTACAAATGAAGAAAAAAAAGGCATGTGAATAATTTATAATTTTTTTAATTAGAAAGTTGGGTCTTGTACCCATTACCTCACCCTCAGCCTTGCTCTTACAAGGAAGTAGGTTCCATCCAAGAGTAAGGAGAATTAATTATCACAACAACTCTTGATTCTTGAAGTACAAGGAAGGAGGTTCCATTTGAGAATAAGGAGAATTAATTATCTCAACAACTCTTGATTCTTGAAGAGTCTGTCCTTTATCCCTTCTCATGGTCCAACCACCTGAATGACTGATTTATTGCCAAACTAAAAACAATTTTTAGCTGCCCAGTTTGTAAACAAATGCAGCTAAATGTTATCAAAGAATCCTTTCCTGTGCAACTTCACAACATTGTTCCACTACCTTGAATCCACTCCTTTCAGGTGGAATTCTTTTCCTATGATGGAGCTATATTAGCAGCATATCCAAGATACTGATACTATTTGGTTACCAATGAAACCCATCCAATAATTCTTAAAAATATCAAATATTTGGGCAGGAAAATAATTTTGAAGAAATAAGTCATATTTGATGCTCCCCAAATACTTGCATACATGTATCAACAAATCTTGAACCTCAAAGCAATGCAGTCACACGTGAGCTAGGTACGTGCCAAGACGATCAGGCAAGGTGAGGTGCTACTAAAGCGCCATTGAATTCTGCAAGGTGCCTTTAGAGCCTAGTTGAGCACCTTAAATAAGGCTGTAAGGTGCTTGAGGTGAGAGCCTCACGAAAATTCAGCAAAAAAAAAAAGGCGGTTTTGTAATTTGGTAAAAAATGTTAGTCCTATACTTGAAATAAATCAAGTAAAGGGTTACTCTTGCCCTTGCTTTCTTTTCTCACCTCTCTTTCCCCACATAGAAATATCGTCTTCCAGAGGGTTGTGCCGCATTGTGTTATGTGGCACCTTTGGCAAGAATGGAATGTGAGATGCTTTGAGGGAAATGAACGGTCAATACTTGAGATTAAATCCCTCCTCCTTCATTCTTTGCTGGATTGGAGTATTGCTTAAATTTCTCCTCTCTGTTCTAATTTATTTGATTTATTTTTTGTAATTTGTGAGTTTGATATACTGCTACTCAAGAACACCTCTAGTGTACCTAGGTATTCTCTTTTTTGATTGATGAACTTTTGTTACTTATCAAAAAATTAATGTTAAAAAAAAAGAGTTGTGTTAATATCAATGACATACACATTTGGTCCAATTAGCTTCGGCACCTTAAATGGTCCAGCATTGCGAGCTTGCAATTTCCTAACTATTCCTAAAGGAAATTGCTCAGGCCTAATATGAACCATGACATAATCTGATATGTTAAATTCTAAATGTTGATGATGAGAATCAACTTAAATTTTATATTGTTTATTAATAATTTGTTGATGTCATAATGCAAGTCATGGGCATGCAATCCAAAAGCTTTGGTTGACTTAGACACTCAAACATGAGGGGACATGGGGAGGAGACCTAAAGGTTTCCTAGCCTTCTAACCTTGCACAACCTCAAATGAACTCATGCCTATGATCCTATTGATAGAGCATTGCATGTAAATCAGGCCGTAAGGAGAATAGAGTACAAGTTCCTAGCATGTTCACCTACAAGACACCCTAAAATGTTCCCAAGGTTCTTATTAACAACCTTAGTCTAGCCATATGTTGCAAGATGGTAAGCCGTAGAGAATTTCAACTTTTTTCTTTCTATGGGCCAAACAGTTTTCTAAAAATAACTCATTAACCTAATGTCTCTATCAAACATTGTTTTTGGGGAGGCCATATAGGTTGACAATTTCGTCGAAATAAAGATTTGGCAACCTTGGAGGCATTAGAGGTCTCACAATAGGGAATGATTGGGCCATTTTGGATAACTTATCCATAGTCACAAGAGCAAAGTCATGCTTCCTAAGGGTGCAAGAGAGACCTAGCACAAAATCCATGCTTACATCCTACCTAGGGCAATCTAGCACCAATAAAGGGGTGTAAAGGCCAACATTTTGCTTACGGTGTTTGGCCAGTTGACATTAGCAACACTAGCCAATTATCTTGGTGACATCTCACTTAAGGTTGGGCTAGTAGAATTGTGCTTTGGCTCCTCAATGGTCTTATTGCACCCAAAATTCCCTACAAGCCCACCCACGTGCACTTCCCTCACTAGGAAATCTCTCATCTGTGCACAAAATACAGAGCTTATTGGCCTTAATTAAATAGCCGTCATCATAGTGATAGCTCAATCACACTAAATCCATCAAGCCCTTCTCCAACTTCTCAATCCAAGTCACACAAGTCTCTTGAGAAAAACCTATCTCCAAGATGGTATGAGCAGCATGAAATGGAATCCTACCAATGAGATCAGTCCCAGGGAACATCATCCATGTCTGCTCATTAGAGTCATGGTCGCCACAGGTGGTACATACCTCCTTCACTAATGGCCTGGATTCGGGACCCCCAATATCTCTCATTATTGACTCAAAAGGAGATGGAGCACTAGTTTTTGTCGTCCGAGCCCTCTTCCTCAATGCAGTAAGCACCTCTCTATTCCCATTCCTCACTTTATCATTTTCAAGTCAACCAGCTACATTTTCATCAAAGGAATCAGAAACCCTTCATGTCCTCACAGAGAAAGTAAGATTTATCCATCACACATACACATGCACACAAAAGAAGAAAGAAAAGAATAAAAAGCTATATTACCTCCTTTAAAGTAAATAGAAGAAATAAATTTTTTTAATAGGTGTTAGAGATATTGAGTTTATGTTGATGTAATATGGCCAAAAGTACCAATATATTGTAAGCCCATGTAGGGCTAACCCTACCTCCTATATATACCCTAATAGGGTTCATTGTAATCAACACTTGAGAATACAGTAAAGATGTAACCGTCAGGAACTTATCCCGGGGATATAGGCCGTTGGCCAAACCATGTAATCCCTTGTGTTTTTCTCTCTGTTATGCTATCTCTTCTCTATATTATTTTATTCTTGTCTTTAACAATTGGTAATAATAATTTATTAAAAAGAGGCTACTTCATGTAAAATGAACATGAAGAGCCTAAAGAATTACAAGAAATGAAAAAATTATCTACAAAAAGGCAGTGTATCTAAAAACACAACAATAGAATCCCTATTTGTAAAACATCATGCCTTGAGACCAACCAAATAAGGAACTAAAAAAAAATCACAAGCAACTAATTTCCTGTGTGCTTCTCATCTTCGAATGTATGCCTATTGTGTTCTCTCCATATGGTCCGCATCAAACTCAAAGGAACCATTTTCCATATGTCTGATAATGTTTACCACCCATTTTCTCCAACCAAGCAATAAATCAATCACCTTCTCTGCTAAACCCTATTCATCCCAAAAGGTCGGAAAACAAAACTCCACAAGTCATAGCCCACCTTGCAACCAATTTTTCTCCCCAAATCTCACCTATTTTGAAGAGAAAATTTTTGTTTACTTCCAAGGAAGAATTTTGAATTATTTTCTTCTCTAATTCCTTTCCTTTCCCCTCCCTTTTCTTTAGGTAAACATAATTTTATTCAAAAAGGGAAAAAACAACCAAACAACAACAACAACAAGAAATTATAATTTTTTCTTCAAGTAAATAAAAAATAGTGTTATTAACTCAACCAAGCCAAACAACTTGTATTGGACTTAGTTGAGCTTTGCAATTTTGTTTCTCAGTTCCCTAATAACAGCAAAAATTTATAATTTTGTGTTCTTAAGCGTTAATGTTTCAATTTTGAGTTCTAAACTGACAAATTCGTTTCAAAATAGTAAATAGAAATTGTCCTCAAGCTTCAAATGTCAATTGTCTTTCTATTTTCCCACACTTTCTTAGCAACATAACAGAATGGTAAAAAAAAAAAAGCTGTGAGTTTGAGAAAATTACCTGATGGCGAGCTAAAAGAAGATGCTCAACTTCAGTTTCAAGCTCAATTAAGCCCTCCTAGAATTGCTTCATAGTCTCATCCATTTTTAAATTCTAAAAAGAAAAACACACACATACAGAGAATTGACAACAAAAAATTAAAAAAAAAAAGACAATTTTTATTAGGGTTTTTCAGTTTTACACAAAAAAGAAGAAGAAAAAAAATTGCAATTAGACGTAATTAGAACCTTGAATGCCTGATCATCAACCATAATAAATAATATATGCTTTAGTTTGGTGTAGCTCAAACTTGAGCTTAGGACTTGTCAAAATATAGAGAGTAAAATAAATAACTTCTTGTATTATCAATGTGTGTAAATTACATCAAAGCACTCTTATATATACAACTGGTAGTCTAAGAAAATATCACTAACAAACTAATTAATTTGGTAATTCCTAACTAATTAAAAAAATCACGTGTAAAATATGGAAAATGTGTTGACTAAAATACAATGTACAAAATACAAAGACTATCTACGATACAATTTCTAAAAGGCCCCCTCAAGAGTCGAGATGGAGTGTACACACATATGAATCTTGATGAAGAAGAAGAAATCCTGCATAGCAGAAGTAAAAGGCCCAATGTGAGCTCTAAGATGCCATGATCAAGGGCAACGCGAAGGTGATGGTGAGAGGCGTCACTGATCATAGACAAAAGATGCCGAAAAAGGGCAATGACGGAAACTAGAATGACGGCCGCAAAAACACCAACGATGGCTGGAGAACAATAGACCCGAAAGAGTATTGCTAGCAAAAACCAACACATCAATGGACAACAACAAAACAGGAAACAAAGCCGGAAGCAACACAGAACTTGCTGCAGAAACCGGAAACAATGCAGAACTTGCTACTAAAACCAGAAACGATGCAGAACTTGCTCTGTAAAGGCGAGCCCCACAGCTCCAAAAATATGATGTGCACCACGGCTCTAAAATAGATGAGCACAATCGCTCCAAAATAGAGTAGAGTGCCTAGAGTACTAGACATGGATTGACAGAACCTTTCAAATGCAGTGAGGTAGTAACCCATAAGTCTAAAATCTAGCATCAAATTCTTAGAAGAGATGCCAATATCAATGGCAACAGAAACCAATGAAACCCAGCTGCAAACTGAGTAATCCACCATAGCTAAAACAAAGTGCAACATCCACAGTTGCAGAAAGAGAAGCAAGCGTCCCACCAACCAAGCAATCACCAGCCCCTGTGAGCCTCACAACAGATGCAGTAAGTGCAGGAAAATGCACAGCGAAAAGATGAGAATCTCTTTCCAAATCACCATACCAATGTGGAGGACAGCTTGATGTCACAGTCTCATAAAACTGACCACAAGAGCCAAGCCAAAAGAATTGAAGCTCAGAACCATGTTGTGATCAAGAACTGTTATAGAAATGAGTTAAAAACCGAATGGTCATGCTTCAAATCTCAAGAAAAACAATAGGACCTTCAAGCATCAAGAACATGCTGGCCCAAAATCACATATGTACTAGTCATAGTTTGCTGAGTGGGGAAATAGGTGTCGAAATTAATCTCACCCCCCATTCCAACCATATCTTGGCGAAACAGCACCAAGCATTCTCTTTGGCAATTAATCAAAAGGGTGATCTTCAAAATGGCTAAAATCCAGCTCCAGCTGAATTTCACAAGAACTAACAGAACCCACAAGGAAGGAAGTGGATATGAAAGAGAATTGTAAATGAAATAAAGTAAGAATCAAAAACCAGGATTTTGGGTAAAGAATCAGATCAAATTTGGAGAACCCAGATTGAAAAGAAAAGGCCTTTTTTGTACCCATAAAGGAAAATGTTTTGCACGATTCTTAATGAAAATGCTTTATATTGAAATAAACAAAGTTTAAAAATAATGAAACTTTCATGGGTAAATGTATAATATCTCTAATTTGTTCTCTTGCTAAGGATAATTTATGAACAATTATATTCCCTAAATTTTCAGCCACTGGGAACGATTATATATAATGTACTGGTTGCTAACCTATGCGATGCATGGTATATTTAAATAAATATTAAAACTATCTAGTTTACTTGAAGGTACTATGACTTGAAAATGAAAACAAAAAACTTAGGCTATCAAATGCAATTCATATATAGTTAAATCCATTACCATAAAAGTGCTCTTACATTTTCCTTGATAAGTACTAATAATTATAGAAGACAAAAGAATTACTACACAATATAAACATATAACTACTATTAATATAGTGACTTCTTAAAATTAAGACTAAGCAATTGTGACTCCAATAGTTCTTACATGTAGTCACTTTGAACAGTCCTTTTTATATGAGATTAGTGAAAAAGGTTCAAATCATCATTATTACGTGTAAGGATACAGTGGTAAACCGGTAATGATATAGAAGATGGACAAAAAACTTCTTCAAATTAACTAATGAATATAGGCCCAACTAGATTATGATATAGGCCCATCATTATGTCCTCATATTGCAATAAGCAAACTAGATTATGATAATTGGTGAATGGAAAATGAATGTGGTGGAACTTGGGAAACTAATTTATAGGCTGAAAGTTTCAACTCTCATCTTCAAATAAGAGGCTGTATTTAATTTGAAAATTGCATAAGAAATTTAGAGCAAACCTTATTTTGGGCTCTTGAATTAGTTGGACCTAATTCTCAAAATTTTTATTTCTTAGCTAACATTGCTAGTTTGATTCCAGAGAAGAAAAACTGTACCCTATTTAAGATAGAAAATTGTAAGTTTAAAAAAGGTAAAGGAAAAAACAAAGTGAACATGAGATAAATGGAAGAGGAACATGCTACTATGTCCACACTATTCACATAAATCACCAACCCAAGTTGAAGCTTAATCCTGTTTATAGGGAAGATGATATAATAACCACTACTTCTAGGATGCATGGATAATTAGTTTGGGGTGTTGTACCCGTGTCCTATTTGCTATATCATGTAATAATTTTTCAAAATTACTCGTGTCGTCGTATCTTACCCCTACCTGTTTTCTTATCCGTGCTTGTGAATCCTAACTTGCTTGGGCTTTAAAAAAAAAAAAAAAAAAAAAAAAAAAACCATTTCTTAAAGCTTTTTAAGTTCCAAAAGTGGTGTTTCCCCAATAGCCCAACGCTATCATTACATCCCACAACCTGCTAATCATCTACTGTTACAATAGTCCTTCCTAGGAAAACTTCCTCCTCACCTACTAAATGGGCTTTCAAAAGAGAAAGACCTCACATTCCCACTTATTTAATTAAATTCCAAATTTTTGTTTTTCTCTTTTAAGATACCTAAAATAAATAAATAAATAAAAAACCCAACACATTCTCACCATTATCGGTCACCATCAGCAGAGATTGCCCGTGTTATCAATGCTGCTAGTCTAGGCCACCACCACCTCTATTTTCAAATAATTTCCTTTATGCTTAGCAAACCCAAATATTAAATCCTATTGTTTTGATAGAAGAGCCACCTTTGTGTTCAAAAAAAAAAAAAAGATTTTTATTTGCAATTATTTTGTAGCTTTCCTCTCCAATTATCAAGGCATTGAAAATTTTCCTTTTTCCTTCTTATATTTTGAATCACAACAAATTGCAAGCCTAGAAGTTTATGCTTTCTAACTTTCAATTCAAATCAACAAAGCAATTTGGCTTGGTTTGGTAGACAAAGTCGTAAATCTAGAGGAAACTATGAGGTGGGCTTCTTTTTAAGACAGGCTAACAACAATGTTCACATAGAATAGAGAGGGGTTAACAATGGTATGGGGATGTGTTGGTTTATATATTTATTATTTATTTTAGGTATCTAAAATAAGAAAAAAAAACGAAATTTTTTTTAGGTATCTTAAAAATGTGACTCTTCTAGAACTTAAAAAATAGAAACTAATTAACAGTCAATATAATATTTAAGAAAATTTTTTGGCTTCATACATATTTGAAGTCTTAAGCGTCAACCTCCACTAGACTTTAACTTCCACTAGAAATATGATGTGTTGCTCATGTGCATTATGACTGGTTAGAGTCAAACTTTGTCCACTATTTAACTATTTAATATAATTAACTACCAATGGCAATGAAGTACATTTGTTCCATGTTATATGATGTATTGTTTTTATACTAAGGACCTTGGAAGCAATTAATATAAACTTTAAATGACTCATTTGAAAATGAATGAAAACATATGATTAGTGACAAAATTAGTTATTGGGAAGGTGCTTGGTGAAGTCGTCTTCAAGTTATATGTTATACTATTTTTATATTAAGGACCTTGGAAGCAATTGATATAAAAACTTTGTTGATACCCAAAAAATTAAAGGAAGAGATCTAGCCCAAGGAAATAGACCATGGGCCTTGCATGGGTATGAAAGACCCATGGCTCATGGAAATGCTTTTACAAAAAAGGCAGGGGAACTAAGTAAAATGGGGCCAAAGCCTAACAATGAAAGAAAGAAGAGAAAGGGGACTTGAAAACAAGATGCAAATGACCCTATAAAGGAGTGCAAGTGAAGAGGTCCTTGAAATGAGACCTGCCTAGTAAATAAGGGAGCCCAAAAGGGGTCACTAGGGAAGGGTCCATGAAAGGCCAAGTCCCCAAAAAGAAAATGATTGAAATTGACAAATGATCCCACCAAACCTTGGGACTTGGTGAAAACTAACAAGACCATAAGGGAGAAATTTGAAGGACCTTGGCCAAAAGGAGAATGATGAAGAAAGAAAGATGTTTGGGTGCTTTATAAGCTCACCCATCTCAAAAGGGCATCTTCACCACTTCCAAGAAAGAAACTCAATATGAGAAGTCACCATCAACCCAAAGGAACCTTTGAAATGTTCCTCTCCCAGTCTTTAGCAGAAACCCCTTTTGTTGACCTAGGTTGACACTTGGATTGCCCAGGAAAGTTAACTTCCATGAAAGGAAAGCAATCAAAATACTTTTATACATGGGTTCCCAGGAAAACGAAACAAGAACAAAGATAAGAAAGAAAGCACACAGGGTCTTGGTCTAAGGGAAAACGACAAAATAAAGAAGAAGGGAGAAAATAGTAATTTTAGGCCAACCAAGATTAGCATAAAAGGGGAGGAATCGACCATAGAAGAGGAACAAGAAAAAAGTAGAGTACGAAAAAGAGAAACGGTAGACGAAAGAAAAGCAAAGAGCAAGAGAGAAAATTGGAAATAATAGAGAGAGTATAGAACTTAGGTCAAGTTCCCAGAAAAATAGTGCCCCTTATTTGTAGTATTACTTGGAGACTATACTTCAATCTAGGGTGATTCTTGCAAATATATTTCTATATTGCTGCATTTCTTGGACCTACTTGTGCACATATTGGTTCATTAGAACTATCTAATTGGCCATAGTGGGATGGAGCTCAATTCCCTCCCTCATCATCTCACAACTCCTCCAACCCTTTAACAGACCCATAGGATTGTATTGGGCTTAGGCTCAAGGAACCTTTCCAAAAAAAAAAAAGGGTCCTACAAAAAATTGAAATGAATGAAACCATATGATTGGTGACAATTTTAATTATTGGGAAGGTGTTTGATGTAGTTGTCTTCAAGTTTGCAAATACATGAAAAATAAATCCACAAACACACACACATATATATGGGAAAAGTTAACAATGCTTAAAGGGCATTGGTTTATGAAATTTTTTTAGAATTTTTTTATGGAAAATTAAAAAAAATAATTAAATTTTTGACAATTTTTTATATTTCCAATGAAAGTGATATCAAAATTTTCTTAAAATGGTATATTAACAAATGGCCTAAGGGTATCTGTGAATCGGACCCATATATAATATTTAAAAGCTGAAGCATGCATTTATACACTCCTATTGAGCCACATCATTGTAGTGTAGTATTTCAATCCATTGGGTCCATTTTAGTCCACTTCAATCCGTTCAGTCTAATTCAATCCGCTTGATCCATTTGGTGCTATTCAGTTTACTTCCGTCCATTCTGTCCACTTTGGTCCATTCGGCCCATTATGCTCGCTCTCTCTCTCTCTCTCTCTCCTTCCTTTAGGTTGATGCATTTTGGTATTGTATTTTTTGAGTTCCTCATCACAAGTCCTCTTTCTACCTCATATAGTTTTGGATTGATTTTTGTTTGAGTTTATCTTTAGTTTGGAAGTAAGAATTTTAGTTTATACTTTATATCAAAACACAATCTTCATGGCTGTATATTTAAATGTGCCTATAAATTATTTGAGTAATTTCAGTGGTAATTATGTGATAAGTTTTGATTATCATGATAATCTCCTTAAGAGAATGAGAAATTTGAAACTTAAAAATTTTGGTTGTACCAAAAGAAATTAGGAAAATATAATGTATAATAATAGTTAGAAAAATATGGATCACTTAAAAAAAAAAAACAATATCAATGAAAAACACAAAAAATAATAAAACCATATATTTGTAAAAATAGAGAGATAGAAATTACTTTTAGAAATTGTTTAATTTTTTGGGAGAACAAGTTATTTACAATAAAATTTAGAGAATAAATTATACATTATACCACATTTCAAAATAATTATATGTTTCTACACATTGCATGGGTCTGCGACTTAAAATCACGACACATTTTGTTATGCCATTTTTCCATAGCTAGTACCTAACAGATAAAAGTTGTACATAAATTAGGAATGGAAATTGGAACTCCTTTTTTTTCTTTTCTTGTATTTATTGAGTCTTCTTCATTATTCTCCAAGAAAAGATGGGTTCATTGTTAGTCTAGGGATGACTTGGCCATTGATATTTCTTCCTCGAGATCTTTTGCTGCTAAATCCATCTTTTCCCTCGTAAGCGCATCGATTGTGAGCCCTGCCATTGCATAACTAAGTTTCAAACATTGAATGCACTTTTTTTTCTTCCTATTGATTTGATAGTTATAATAGGAGAGAAGGAATTTGAACCTTGAATGTTTCAATTGAAAACACCAAAAAATGCTAGTTGAGCTATAAGGCTCCTTGACAACATTAAGGTACTGAAGTAAGTAATAACATAAAATCTAGACCACTTCACAAACATTTTGGAATAAAAAATGTTGACACAAAAGTGCAGTAGGTTCTCATAGTTATAAATAATCGTTCATGAATCTTCCATTATAGTACTCAGCCTCACTTTAATCATCATTTTTTTTTAGAAGAATCAATATAATCATCATTGATTGCTCATTGGTGATTAGGAGCTCTGACCTCTATGCATTCATTGTTTTAGTCCATAGTATTCAAAAAATATATCCTCCTATCTTCAACAACTACGTACATTTGCTAAAACCATTACTTAGATCTAAGAAATAATTGACAAATAACATATCATCCTCCATGCAGGTTATAATGATTTCTAGCTTCTGAAACATTGGAAGTAAAAGTTCAACTCTCAAGGAAAGATGTAACATTTACAACATATAGAAGCCACAGAACTCACCCTACACAATTGACCATTTCCCTTTCTCACATTTAACAGGAAAAGAGTAAATAATATCCTTTGGGATCCCATAAGAACCATCAGAATACACTCCCATGAAAACCCATTTTCCCTGAATTTCAAAGACAAAGGGAAAATTACAAAAGTTAATAACTAATAAAATAAAATATAAATAAATAAATAACAGAATATAAAAGCAAATAAGTTCTGCATGATCAAATGCTATTTGAGATGAAGGAGAATCAACCTTGGGAGTCCCATGAACCCAATCATGTATATGATCACAAGCTGCACTTGCACAAGATAGTGCGCTGTTTTTTGCTTTCTGAGATCTGTTCCAGGCTGAGCCACGCTGTTGTACATTGGTGATGAACTCAGTTTTTAACCTATGACAAACGAAAAAAATGGAGACTTATTGGGAGTGAAGCGAAGTAAATAGAAGACAAGGATGCATAGAGATGTGAAGATTGTCAACATCACCTTGCAAAGGGTTGCAACCTAAAATTTCAACATGGAAACTACTGTACCCTACTTCAACCTAAAACATTGGAGTTTAATAACTCTTCAATGTCAAAGCCAGGTCCTAACAGGACTCAAGAAAAATTCAAGTGCGTGTGTGTATATATAACTACACCCTGAAGATTTGAATCCCTGAGTTAGGTAATTGGCATGTAGATACTACTTGACAGTACACCCCAAGCTATTACCTAAAAGAAGCATGATAATCTAACGAGAGCATAATTTCACTAGGGCATTTTTGTTTTCATAAATGATAAATCACTAATATCAAGAAAGGGGGGGAGGGGGCAATAGCTACAACTACCAGAATCCCGAATGTTAATAACATTATGCATTTGACTCAGCAACAAGTAATGCTATAATAACGGTTAAATAATTATTAAATTTACCATTTCTTAATGGTTTAAACTTTTAGGAGAAGTAGTAGTTTAAGTGATTGTTTGGATTCGGATGAAAAAGCCAACATGTCTGCGTCTAGCGTTTTCCTTTTTTTTTTTCTTTTTTTTATGCACGCCAATGGGTAGGAGACAAAGTTACTGTTCACGGGACCCACAACCACTTTATTAAAAAAAAATTAAAAATGGGTCCTACGGCACTATTTACACATTTAAAAATTATTTTGCTACAGTGTTTTTAGTTTTTAGCAAAATAAACTGTATCCAAATGGACCCTAATTATCATGGTATCAGAGGAAGTTTGATGCAGTTTATCAACCTATGTCTCCTAATAATTTAAACATGTGAAAGTGGAAATGAATAAACATGTTGGATATTTTGAGATACCAATGATTGTCTGTAACATGTTCTCGAACTAGTCTCTCTCCATTTTTAGTGGTGAACGTCGCATGATTGATGTCTGGATAATGAGTTGAAGAGTGATTGCCCCAAATGATTATGTTCTTGACATCACTAGCATGAACCTTTAGCCTCTTAGCTATTTGGTTCAATGCTCTATTATAATCAAGTCGTGTTAGGCATGTGATGTTTTTCTCTGGGATTGAAGGAGCAAATTCTTTCAAGATGAGTGCATTGGTGTTTGATGGCTTGGCAAAAACTAGCACCTGCATAATAAAAGCAATGAGAAGGCATCAACTTATGAAACATATCAAGTCCAAAAATTAACTGCATGGAAGTGAAGATTAAGGGAAGAAAACACTCTAAAAAATTCCAACATTTGAAATAGTTAGAAATCTGCAGGTTT
This sequence comes from Quercus parvula, assembly GCA_030820535.1. Lineage (NCBI taxonomy): Eukaryota > Viridiplantae > Streptophyta > Magnoliopsida > Fagales > Fagaceae > Quercus > Quercus parvula. The sequence continues at coordinate 53,320,126 of JAUAME010000003.1, forward strand.
TCACTAAATATGTTCATCATTGGTGTTTGATGGCTTGGCAAAAACTAGCACCTGCATAATAAAAGCAATGAAAAGGCATCAACTTATGAAACAATATCAAGTCCAAAAATTAATTGCATGGAAGTGAAGATTAAGGGAAGAAAACACTCTAAAAAATTCTAACATTTGAAATAGTTAGAAATCTGCAGGTTTTCACTAAATATGTTCATAAATAAGTTGGAAACTAGACTTGAAAATGCACAATTATCATGACCTAAAGAGGGCATCTCAATAGAAAGGTGATGCAGGACGACCAAATTTTCAATGGGAATGTGTATTTGTGAAGTAAAATAAAAACAAACAGCAAAGAACCTGGAGTCAGCAATGGAAAGAGGGATAGAACCCAAGAATCAACACTTTAGCTGCTTGGAATTAGTACCAAGCAAAGTAACAGAGATAAGAACCTAGGTTCACTGCCTAGGATTGCTTGTACTAAACATCAAGTGTTGGAAGAAAAACATCCAATAAAATTCTATTTATTCATAATCATCTTGTCTTCTATAATGAAATTAAAGGAAATAACTTCATAACAAATACATTAAATACTGGAAAAAAAAATTCCGAAAAAATTAACTCATAACAAGTTTTGTTCATAATAAGGAACAAAACATTTTTGTTTAGGAAAAATAATAACCTAGGTTCCTTGAATTCACAAGAATGGTTATTGGAATCTACCATAAAATTGGGAGACAAAAGTCAGAATATTTATTAATTGTGTTTAAATAGTGAAGCAGTCCTAGGGCTGCTAGGCAACCCTTAGAAACCTTAAAGCACTCCTAAGACTGCTAGGAAAACACCTTAAAACCCTATTTCTCATTAAGTACAAAATTAGGTGACAAAATAAGAAAACAAATACCCAAAAATTGCAAAACTAAGATAATTGCAAAATCAAACTCTACTATCTCTAGGAGACATCCCAAAATAGATGGGACATTATTTTGACTTTTAAATGGAAATTTGTAACCAAATAAAATTACTAAAAATGGAAAAAATGAAAATTTCAGGGACTAAATGAAAAATTTTTCTTGAAAAGTGGCTTTGGTTGTGGTCAGAGACTCAGAGGTGATGAGTTTAGCTCCTAGCATTGTTTCCCTTATAATTTTTAGGGAATTCTATCGCCATCACCAATGATTTTTTTTAAAAAAAATTTATACAAGATAGAAATTCTACTAACATAATCGAAGTAAATATGTATGTAAAACTCTCTCCTGGAGAATTGAACCTAACCCTTGCCCCCCTCACAAAAACTTTGTACTTGTGGAGTGACTATCATATCAAGGGTGCATAGTGGTCATCACCAATGATTTCTACTAGTACTTTTCTACTTCCTAGATTTCTTGCGCACTAACTTCTGGTTGTCTCTCTACTTAAGGAAAGTCTATGTTGTATGTTCTACATCATTAATTAGCACCAATAAGTCCAATATGGTGTCCGCACCAAAAGGTCTCCGCTTTTAAAACTTCAAACATCTTAGAGCATCCAATTTCATGACTTTTAAAGTAGGATAGTAGGATACATATACAAACAATACAAATCTATATAGGTGAACTTATAATATTGTAAACTAGTGTGGGTGTCTCTAAAATCTTATATTAGTTATATCATATCTACACACTCAAGTCCATTTACGAGGTCACCTTGCAATCCACAGCAGCATGCTTGCCCAAGGCCGAAGCTTGAGCCATGTAAATAGACACATTTTTAGACATCATATCCATCCTTTCCATACCTTCCTTCCGTAGTAATCCACCAAGCATAAGAGCAATATTGACATCTTTAGAAGCTTCAACAATGTCTGTGGTAGCAATCACACCTATCCAAACATATTCACGACAGTTTAAGAAACCTCAAGGGAGAGAATAATTCTATCTACCTAGAATTATCTCTCAAGATAAGAGACATACCTTTCAGAAGAGGAAAGGCAGCATCAATCAATTCCATTTTTATCCCATTCAAGGCTTCATCTGCCTGCTTGATATTATCAAACAAGTGCAGAGTCACAGGCTGATCAGGACCCAACATGACTCCCCTTGCAATCATTGGAAGGATGGCATAACCTATTTGCCTTGTTGAACAAAATCAAACTTTTGAGATACACACTACACAATTGAAAATCAAATACACTTGGTCCTTGATATGGTGACATGTAACAACAGTCATCTTGATATTATAAGACACTCTTTTCTTTCAATTCTCATTCTTTCCAGCTGTTTGGAAAAGATTTTTTATTTTTATTTTTTGGAGAATCTGAAAAAGACTTCAATGTATAAGATAAAAATGACTATAACAACAGCAAAACAGTTAAAATTTGAAAGATTTCTTTAGATTATCTACATAAAAGTAATTTAAACTCATTTTCAAATAAAAATAGTGGCATTATTTAAGCGTTACCTTTTCAAAACAAATAGTAATTATTTAACCATTATTCTAACAAAAGAAATAAATGAAATATGTATATATGAGCTAAAGATACCAAAAGAAGGAAAAAAGAAATTAAGTATCCACAAGCATACAAACAGATTTGGATTAAGCAATCATGCAAAAAAGGAACTTTTGAGGTTTCACATTAGGAGAACATTCATTTTTGTCAATTAGAATAAAATATAGATAAATATGGTTCAGAAATTCAGCGAAAATAAATAAAGTTCTAGGTTCAGCTATCTAAGTTGGAGATATAATAATATTTCTAACAAGGACCAAGAAAAGCCAATAGAATATCATATTGAGCTAGCATGCCTGCAGCACCAGTGACCAATACTTTGATTGGCTCCTTCTCTATCTTCCAGAAGCTCCACTTGTATGTAATAAGCATCCAACAGAAAGCAAAAGGAAACAAAACAAAGAGACCCTTCAGAAGCAATTCAAGATACTCCATGAAAACAAACAGATCCTAAAACGGTTTTATGTATGGAATAAGCTTTCAAAATAAAGCCATAGAAAATAAAACAATGAGGCCCTTCTTAAGCAAGTCAAGATACTCTATTTTCTCAAAAACAAACAAATGAATAAACAGTTTTTTGGTAGATTTCTTCACAAAACAATCCTAACTTGCAGCGCATATATATATATATATATATATATGTGTGTGTGTGTGTGTGTGTGTGTGTGTGTGTGATACAACAATAAAAAATATATGAATGAAAGCAAAGCATATAAAAAGATACTTTTACAACAAGGTATTAATTTCAAATGCCAAAGCAACTTGCATAAGAGATGCAGAAGTATAATAAGAGATCTCCCCAATGAAAGAAAATAACCTATCCATCTGTTTGTTTTCCATTCAAACTAAGGAGAAAAATAAGAATATAGAATTACGTTATGAAATAATTCCATTGAATGCAACACCCACTTCGAACCACCTCAACCAAGCTAAATACTTTATTTATCAAATACTTTCTTTACAATTTATGCAAGTTAATATATTAGAATTAACCATCTTTAATAAATTATTTATGCTAAAAGAATATTTCATTTTAGCTGGATTTAAAAAAACAAACTTGAGTGTATTTAGAGTAATGCTATAGTGCTACAAGTTTTACTACATCAATTTATAGTATGTAAAACACTGAAATTCCTAGTGCTTTTTTCGTTTTCCTTATATTTATATCAGTTTTTGTTTGGGGCTCCAATCATCGATAGGAAGATCACATTTATGCATGACTTGGTCCAACCAGTCAAGTGAGTCATGTGCATACATTGTCATTTTTCTATTTATGCTTGGATCCAAACCTTTTTTCATTTATTTATGAGAATCATTTGTGTTTCTGAGGCATTTAAGGAGAGGTATTGGAAATAAGGAAGTAGGGAACATGAGGAATCATTCGAAGGAGTAAAGGAAAGAAGATAAGGAAATAAAAATTTGATGGAGAAAATAATAGCCGAATTGGGGGAAGGGGAGGAGGTTGAAGCCTCAATTAATCACCATCGAGTAGGAAAACTAATAAATGGTTGGTAAGAGGAAAATAAAAGAGAGATGAGAGATTTTTTTTGGGGGGGGGGGATAGGAAACAATTAATAAAAGAGAATGAAGAAGGAAAAAGAAAAAGAAATTAATGAAAAAGTATGAAAACTGAAAAGAAATAATGCTATAATAATGAAAAAGATTGAAAAATAAGGTAAAAAAATTTAATGTCACGAGGTAAATAAACCGCATTGATGGAGAGGTGTTAAAGAGAGAAGTCTAAAATCGTGGAGGCATTAAATATATAAGAATACTTTAAAAAACTCACATCCATGGATCCACCACACCTATATATAGCGAAGGGAATCAATTTACGAACCCTTTGGCCAGGGAAGGATATTCTCCAAATGATAGTTTTTTTTTGTATTAGCATCCTCCTCCTTGTATTTTGTACTAGTTATCAACTGATGCTTGGGGTGTTTCTTATTTTAGACTTTGTAATCATTATTTTTATTTAATTTAAGCTCAATTTCACCAAAATAATTTTTTTGAAGAACATTGAAAATAGTGTAATTTTTTATTATTAAAAAGGTAAATGAAGTGGTCCGATGGAGAGTGGAATAACTTAATGGGGGAGTAGAATTGATTGGGGTGTTACCTCATTAAGGAGGGAAACCAAAAAATTGTGGACAAATCAAATTATTAAGAATATATATTTTTTATATCTGAGATAGAAATTCTACTTTAGCCTACGATTGATTTTTTATTGATTAGAGTAATAGAAGTTATCAAGTTTATACTTGTATCGACCCCACACTAGTGAGCCTCCAAGCATTCTCAGAGCCTTTATCTAGAATAACATCTATATGATTCAAATGAGTAGGAATCAACAGAGATAGAGAGGGAAAATTTCATTTCAAGAGAACCAGACCTCCCCCTTGAGTCTCACCCTTAACTACAAAGTTTCCATCAAAACACAACCTGCACCTTATTCTTTCCAACCATGCTTCATTTGGCCAAGTCTCAGATAAGAACACGATCATGGGATTTTTTTTCTAGTAAAAAAGTAACGAGCTCTTGAACTATCTGCATGAGTTCCCAAGCTCATAATAATCCCAAGCTAGACAACTCATTGTTCTCGGCGAAGCTAGTAACCGGCCTCCACTGATGTAGCTTCTATATTCTTGCAATCATATTGCATTGTCCTTCTCCTGCTATCCCCTTCTTCTACCAAATTGAAGATTGTTGATTCTTTGTTTTCAAAGAACCTTTACTCTTAACCCATAATTCACTTTTTTTTCTTTTTCTTTTCATGGGTGATGCTAGTACCACAATTTTTTCATAACTTGTCCATGTGGCGAGTTGTGAGTGATGGAATAAAAATGGTGAGTTGGTTATTACCACACCAATAGCATATAAATAATGCTAGTACCACAACTTCAAGCACCACAACTCACCATGTGAACAAGTTGTGACAAAAGTTGTGAATCCTGAACATGGATCCCTCTATGAGTTCTCCACAGTGGCTTAAAAGATCTAGTCCTTGCCTCTATATATAAGGACACGCCAGGTGAAGATGCATTTGCCTCTAAGGTTTATTACTCACATCCACCTCAACACCCTCTTTTTCAAATAAGGAGAACTTCACTTGAAGATTTGAGATGAACTACATTCACCCTCTTCTCCTTCACTCAAAGAACTAGCACAATTTCCTCTTCTTGTACTAAGGGTTCGTTTGGTTGGAGGTGGAATAGGGAGAATAGAAAAAAAATAAAAATAAAAAAAAGGAGAGAAAAATGGGAGGAAAATGTTTTTAGTGGGTGTTTGGTTGGAAGGAGGAGTAAAAAAAATTGGAGAGGCCCCAGTGTTTTTTTCACGAGCCCACCAAAATGTTTTCTCCCCAAATTGGGGAGGAAACATGTTAGAAAATGTTTGGACTAAAGCACCCATGTACTACAACGTGCTAGGTTTTCTACTTTTCATGGTTTCTATTTATTTTTCCTTTTGTTTGCTTCTTTCTTTTTTTTATTTATTTTAAATTTCCTTCTTTAGTTTTTTGTCTTTTTTTTTCTTCTTTAGTTTTTTTGTCCGTTTTTATGCTTTTCACTTGGTTGGTGTTTTTTTTTTTTTCATTTGTTTTTTTTTGTCCTTTTTTTTTTTTTTTTCACCGAAACTTACAGACACCATCACACCACCATAATCACACCCACTTCTAAAATTTCAAACCAAATACCAAACCCACACTGGTGACCACCACAATCATACCCATTTCTCAAATCGCAAACCAAGTATGACCACAATCAAACCCACGGCCCACGCCCACCGAAAACCCACAACTTGAAACCCAATTTGAAACCCACAGCCACGACCCACCCCCGCTGAAACAGACCCATAGACGAGACCCACCACCAAAACACCGGCCACTGATTCTACTCCAGCCACCGATTCAACTCCACCATTGAAATGCCACCACAGACGAGAAGAGATAGATTAGAGAAAAACAATGAGAATAGAGAGAAGAGTAAGGAAATGGAGAAGAGAGAAATAGAGAGTAAAGGCAAAAAGACTTGTTGGAGCTACGCATGGATGGGACAGGACACTGGCAATGGGACTCGTTTGTGCTGAAGAATTACGAAATTGCCACTGATATCCCATAACTCATAACTTGAAAACAAGCTTCCCTTGTTTCCGAAGTTGGTAACTCAACTCTCAAAAAACTCAGTTTTGTTAACTGAGTTAACAACACAATAATAAGCCAAACAAGCATCCCTACTTGTGGGGCCCAGTGATTTTGGATTATGAGTTAACAAAAATCAGTTTTGTTAACTGAGTTAACAAAATCCAAACAAGGCTTTTCATCCACTATCATGCTCATTAAATTAAGCAAGTTTTATTTAGATTGGGAGATGATGAGATATTCTTGAGGTTGGTTTGTATTTTTATAATTAAAATTGTCTTATCAAAGTTAGTGCTAAATTTGATGTCTAAATCTCTTTGATTTTTTTTTCCTATTAAACTTAGGTTCATGAGTCCAGTTTCTTTAGCTAAAGAAGCATTAAGATGAAGGATGTGAAATGGACAACTATCTTGCTTCTCTACCAATTTGCTTCCAAGGAAGGATGATCACACCATTCTCTTTAGCTGGATTTTTTTTTTCAATTGCTAGAAATATTTTTCTCTCCATCATAGTGGATGTTATAGTTTTAGTTGTTTAGAATAGGCTTGAAAGAAAATCTATTTGTAAGACAACACATATTTTTATGGATAGCATACTGAGTGTTATATACATTTTAAATTTGAAATTCATACCAAGTGTTATTTTTTAAAATTTATAAATTCAATTGCATTAGCTACATACTTATTTAATTAAATTTATTTAAGTACGACTTTTGAAACAAAATGTTTCTCCAAATATTTACCTAAAATTATTTGAATATATTTGCTTTCTCAGATTCTAATTATTTTTACGTACAAAAATTTATTTGTAGACTCTTACAAAATTTTCATTATTTTTATTTCTATTTTGTTGAAAATAGATGTATTTGTTTTTTCCAAGAACTCGAAAATACATGTACTTATGTAATTCATGTGCATTTGCACGGGTTTAAAAGCTAGTATATATAATGGGTGAGGATCAGTTTTCATTGCTTGAGTGGGAGACTTGGACTAATAATGGGTCTTCTTTTCTTTCAATTAAAAAATTTTTAATGGAAATGGAAGACTTTTATTAATGGATGAGGATCAGTTTTCATTGCTTGAGTGGGAGAGTTGGACTAATCATGGGTCTTCTTTTCTTTCAATAAAAAAATTTTTAATGGAAATGGAAGACTTTTATTAATGGGTGAGGATCAGTTTTCATTGCTTGAGTGGGAGACTTGGACTAATAATGGGTCTTCTTTTCTTTCAATCAAAAAATTTTAATGAAATTGGAAGACTTTTATTAATGGGTGAGGATTAGTTTTCATTGCTTGAGTGGGAGACTTGGACTAATCATGAGTCTTCTTTTCTTTCAATCAAAAAATTTTAATGAAATTGGAAGACTTTTATTAATGGGTGAGGATTAGTTTTCATTGCTTGAGTGGGAGAATTGGACTAATAATGGGTCTTCTTTTCTTTCAATTAAAAATTTTTAATGGAAATGGAAGACTTTTATTAATGGATGAGGATCAGTTTTCATTGCTTGAGTGGGAGACTTGGACTAATCATGGGTCTTCTTTTCTTTCAATAAAATTTTTTTTAATGGAAATGGAAGACTTTTATTAATGGGTGAGGATCAATTTTCATTGCTTGAGTGGGAGACTTGGACTAATAATGGGTATTCTTTTCTTTCAATCAAAAAATTTTAATGGAATTGGAAGACTTTTATTAATGGGTGAGGATTAGTTTTCATTGCTTTAGTGGGAGACTTGGACTAATCATGGGTCTTCTTTTCTTTCAATCAAAAAATTTTAATGGAAATGGAAAACTTATTTTGTGTCACACATATATCTTTAACAATTCATAAAATAGAAAGAAAAATGCATGTTGATTATATCAAAGTTCGGGGTAACAATTTTCAATTTATCATGGATAAAGACACTATTACTGATATAATAACTTCTATACACAATGCTGAAATGAATAGAAAGGGAACAGTTCGAATACCATTTACTAACATCACTAAAAACATTGTTAAAATACTGTTAAGAGAAGGTTTTATTGAAAATGTGAGGAAATATCAGGAAAACAACAAATATTTTTTTTGTTTTAACACTACAACATAAAAGGAATAGGAAAAATCCATGTTGATTTTATTACATAAATACAAAACACAACCACAATCACTACAAATATTATTGTATATCATTCAATAACAAATTTCATGAACAATAAATATGTAAATTATATAACACTGCAACAATATACCTCAGACCCAACCAGCCAACAAAAAAAAAGAAAAGCAGTCACAGACCCATTCTCAGCAATATATCACATTCTACAAAGTTTGGCTACTATTTCATTTAATATATTTTTATTGGATGTGAATTTTGATAAATCCATCATTAGATTCATTTTATTCTTATATCCTCTATGCTTTCAAAAATTTAATAAGATCAATAATCAACAGCTATGTCATCAATTGGTTGTTTAAATTTTAAGTTTTTATAACTTAAAATTATGGATAAAAAATATAAGTTTATAAATTATATAATCAATAGCATCCAATTGGCAAAAAAATTTACGTGTATTAAAAGCGTAAAAAACTTACAAATTCTTTGAATTTTATTAATACATTGAAATAAATGCATTTGCCATTACTTAATAGTTTGATATAAATGCTAAATTTAAATGAGGTGGAAGCCTAAATGAGAAGGATGTCATACAATGTGCCACTTGGTAGAACCTTATACTTTCTCACATGAGGTCTCGCATCAATATATATATATATATATATATAGATGTGGAGACAAATAATATTTATTCAATTCATTGAATTTGACTCTTGCAATTATGCATTGAAGTTAGTCTTATATAAAAAATTGAAAAGTTTTTTTGATTCCTACATTTCCCATGACTTTTTAGATCCATCCATACCAATTCAGAGCATTTTAAGTTATAAATGTATACAATGTGCCATTGATATTGATCTTGAAGTTAACTTTTCAGGTTGGACTGAAATTATTCTTTGTGGGTAACCAATTAATTATACATTTTTTTCCCACATGAGACAAAGACCTAACTTTTTTAGGTAGTATATGGTTGATGACTAATTTTGTTACCCATGTGCCATTGATTATTGACCCTGAAGGTATCTATGAGGTTGAACTTGAACTGTAATCACGATTTTTACTAAAATTTTCTCCCATTCATTTTTATTGATGATAATTAACGGGCTAATTCATTAGAGGAATTGGGTGCACTGAGATCCCCATGGAAATATTACTATTTCATTGTTTGTGCTTTCAGAACATTTGAATTTTGAAAGTACACAACTACATGCTACAGAATTCAAAATTCAAAATTCAAAATTATACCAGAAAAATAAATAATTGCATGCGAAAACAAGTGTATTTTGCTACACATTTTTTTTACTAGATAGAATTTCTACTCTAACCTAATTTAAGTGTATATGTGTGTAACGCTCCCTCCTAAAGACTTGAACCCCGACCTTTGTCCCCCACACCCCTACACAGTTTGAAAAATGGACTCTTTGACTACATAGTTAAAAAATTAAGGCTAAACAACCATTTTCCCCAAGAAATTATGCATGATTGCATGACACTTGAATAGAACTTAAGCCACAGGAACATTACATGCATCTCATGAGTCATGGGCGAACCAGCCCAGGCAGCCTAGGTGTACACGTGTAACCATCTCATAGTTTGGACATGAAATTTGTCAGTTTACAAAGGAAAAATAAACATAAAATTTATTTCAAAATTACTTTTTTCAATTGCTGTTCTTACAAATTATTTATGACGCAATGTTCTAATGATGGGGAGTGTGATTACAAGGGTAAGTCATATTAGAATTAATTTAAAATAAAATATTTAACAACGTAAAATTAGTTTGATCTAATTCAACACATTCTAATATTAGCTATTGGTTGGTTGATCATTTTATTTTAAGCATTGATAATACAAATACATGATAGTTATTCATGTGTTTTTGTGTGTGTGTTTATATATATATTTTCCAATCTAACCAGGAAAAAACGTTTTTTTTCCATCTTCTCACAATTTTCTCATTTTTATCACGCACTACACACATGAAGTAAAATAATTGGATAGAGAAAGAAGTTCGAACAATATTTTAATTGCAATGTGTTCGCTTTTATACGATGTAATCTTAATTCTATCTCAAAAAAATAAAAAGATATCATCTTACTTAAATTGGCAAATATTCTTTTTTACATACAATGGATAAGTAGTGAAAATAATAAAATAATAGAATAATTATGGGACAAAGTTTGGCTACTATTTTATTCAATTTTTTTTTTTTAATGTGAATTTTGATAAATTCATCATTAGATTCATTTTCTTCTTATATCCTCTATGCTTGCAAAATTTTGATAAAATCAATAATTAAAAGCTATGTCATTAATTGGTTGTTTAAATTTCAATTTTTATAATCTAAAATTGTGGATAAAAAATAAATTTATAAATCATATAATAAATAGCATCCAATTGGCAAAAAAATTTACTTGTATTAAAAGCATAAAAAACTTACAAATTCTTTGAATTTTATTAATACATTGAAATAAATGCATTTGTCATTACTTAATGGTTTGACATAAATGCTATATTTCGATGAAGTGGAAGCCTAAATGAGAAGAATATTATACAATGTGTCACTTGGCAAAACCTCATACTTTTTCACATGAGGTCTCGCATATATATATATATATATATATATATATATATTGATGTGGGGATGAATAATATTTGTCCAATTCACTGAATTTGACTTTTGCAATTATGCATTGAAGTTGGTCTTATGTAGAAAATTGAAAAGTCTTTTTATATTCCTACCTTTCCCATGACTTTTTAGATACATCTGCATCAATTTAAAGCATGTAAAGTTATAAATGAATACAAATTCTTTGAATTTTATTCCTACATTTCCCATGACTTTTTAAATCCATCCTTATCAATTCAAAGCATGTAAAGTAAAAAATGTATACAGATTCTTTGAATTTTATTAATACATCTTAATAAATGCTTTTGCCATTACATAATAATTTGATATAAATGCTAAATTTAGATGAGGTGGAAGCAAAAATGAGAATGACATCATATAATGTGCCACTTGACAAAACCTCATACTTTCACACATGAGGTCTCTACTTTTATATATACTAGTATTTAACCCGCGCAATGCGAGAGACCGTTTTACATATTAACGAAGTTTGCTTCCAACATAAACTTAGTTATCATACTTCTACTACATATATTCAAACTTAAATAAAGTAGTGTATTTAAACATATAGTGTCCAATATCACCTAAAATTTTTAAAAATTAGTTTCTTCAAATCACTCGTGTGTCCCTCCCTGTTATGAGAGACTAAAAAAAAAGAATTTCACTTTAAGCAATTAAAACTTACATTACAATTTCAAATAGCAAATTTGCTATTCCTAGGAACCACAATGAATCACACTGAACTAAAACTCGCAAGACAATTTCAAATACCAAATCTACCACTCCTAGGAACCACAATGAATTAAACCATGAGATTAGAGAATTTTACAACCAAAAAGTTTAAAAGAGAAAAATGGCTACTGGTTTGTGAAACAGAAAGTTATAAAAATATTAGTCAAATAAAAAAAAATAATGGTAATGAAAAAAAAAAATTGCACAATAAAAAATATTAATAATTTTTACCTTTAACCTTACAAATAATAATAAAAAATTTTGATTAATCAAATGTATTATACTATCTACAAAGGAAAAAAAAGAAAAAAGATAACTCATTTCACATCTCTTGTAAATTCTGAATGCTTATTAAACCTGCATGGTTTCAATATAAAAATCCAAATGTTCAAAGGTTCTACACATTCATTTTGTCACATTTTTAACCCACAATACTAACAAAAACAGAAAATACTCGACATAGAATTTCATAAATTTAAAAGATCACAAAAATAATACATATAGAATTTCATAGACATGATAGTGTGTTATCCTTCGGATTAATACATATAGGTTGAAACAAAGACACATTTTTAACTCCAACCAACATTTCTTGCGATTTTTGTCAACTGTATAACTACCACCTACCATTTGTCAATATTTATCCATAAGTTGATTTGGCTGAAAAAACAAAACCATAATATTAGTTAGAATGCCACAAAGATGTAATATTAGCCCAACAAAGATGTAATGGTTTATAGGATATTAGCACCATGATTTAAGTCATTGGTGTTTCAAATACAATCTGATAGTAAAAACATAAAGTAAACTTAGAACAAACAATTATCAATAGAAATCTACCAAGAAAGCCACTAAATATGTTTTTCTTTTTTAGTGAGTAACTAAAATATAATATAGGTTCTTGCTAATGATAAAATTTCTTGTAATCCTTAAAATACCATTTGTTGGAGTAATATCAACACATAAAATACTTCTAGGACTTATAAATGTGATTCAAACTTAGGATGATTTTTGCAATTTCTATGACACCTATAACAACTATTACTTTGACTACCCTTTAATTTTGCATTTTCTTTTTCTTTCTTTGACTTTCCTTTATTTCTCTTTTTCTTTTTTTCTTTTTTTCCGTCTTTTGATTTTGGCAATTTTTGACTTTATTAATAATCAAAGACATGAAATTTGTGACCTAGGAATAAAATCATATAACCAATTGCTGCACAAAAATCAAACTGGCAACATCTTCTTCATCTAACACATATATTAGGTAACTTTAATACAATGCTTTATTATGTTAATAATGAAAATCTATACAATGCTAACAAAAGAATTATAAAAAATATAAAGATAAAGATAGAGATAATTTAGTAAAAACAAACCTGAAAGAGAAAGGACTTAAAGCAATATCACAGTCAGAGTAAATCTTTTCCTTTCATTTGTGGCTCAATTGACTTGAAATTTCATGGAATCAAATAGCTAAACATAGTGATAAGTTACTGAATTTCATGCTCTTTTTAAGGATAATGCCATCATTGCCCAACATTTTCATTAATCTTCAACCTATATCATAGTTAGAGTGAGTCTCTCTCTCCCACCCTCTAATTTCATAGTGATTATAAAATATTAAGAACACAATTATAATATATGAAGTACATTACTAATTACATTAAAAAAAAAAGGAAAATATAAAATAAACTGATACAAACCCGGAGGAGAAAGAAGGCAATGATTTGTAATATTATTGACCATGGCCAATGTAGATAGGGAACTCTTTACATAGTCAGGTAATGCAAGTACTATGGGAGAATTATACACATCATTTATTAAACTTAAAACTATGAACAATACAAAAGGAATTTTAGAATAACATTAGAATTTTATCAAAAAATTTGCAAGCGTGTTACTAAAATGTAGTTACCATTACCATTAGAGCAATATTTCTAACGTAGAGACCATCAATTATATACAGTTGGGTTGATGTTTGGGTAGGAAATGCCAAAGAAGTTCTTGGAGGATTGTTGCTTATTCATCTGAAATTGTGGTGCAATACTATCTGCAGTAAGTAAACACACCATCACATCGTTATGACAAAAAACTATGTATATGTTAAGTAATATTACCAATTGCATCATATTTGGTTGATAATTTATTCTATCCACCATGCTGATATCTTCTAGCATTCATCCTTGAAAACTTTTGTTCATATTCATTTTCATAAATGAAAAAATCGAATACAATCATCACATGTTAAGGTCTAAAAGAGATTTCATCGAACGTGTGAAATGCAATAAAAATGGATATATAGAATACCAACATTTACATATATTAAATAGTGCAAATATACCAAAACATATATTGCAAGATTCAAGTATTTATATTAGCTTACCAATGAAAGCTATTGTTGCCCATTTCATTGTCCAATAACCCCTTCATTAAAATTTGAGTCTGATGGTGGCGGAATGCTGGCCAAATGGTGGCAGCGGCCATCAGATTTATCTCTCTCTCTCTCTGTGCAAGGCCAAAAAACTTGCTGACCCTCAGATTTCTTTCTCTCTTTAACAGCTGTTCTAGAAGGCAATAAAAAATTTTAAAAAAATTATATTCTAAGCCAAGAATCAATATTTGTTCAATGAAAGATCAGACAAAAATGTACAATAGAGTTTGAAATCATGGGATAAGTTGTATTTATAGGACAATAATTATTTTTTTTCGGGAGAATTTGAAAGTCACAAAATGGTTTAGATTGTAAGAGATGCTATTGGTTCTTGACCAAAGAGAACGGCTTTGTTCAGTTTCTGAAGAGGCTGATTTTGGGTTTTCTTTTTCCTCCAACTGTTGGTTCAGAACGGAATGTGCAAACTGTAAGAAAGTGGCTGAACCAATGAGTTTATCCTTCAGGTGGCAGAAAATTGCTAAGTTACACAACAGGAAGAGTATATGAAAGAGGAAAATTAAGAATGCTATGCTAACCTTGTGAATATGATATTGCAAAGAAGAAACGAAAAAAAGTGGAATAGCAAATGTCAGTTTAGAGTGGATATTGAGGGGAGGAAGGGAAGGTTTTTTTTTTTTTTTTTGGGAACAAATGGGTTTATCATTTGGTTTTGAGTTTTTCGTATGGTGTAACTTTTCTAATTAAATTCTATACATGGCAGATTTTTAAGTTGGGAGTTTTCCTACATGTCGCAATGGCCTTAATTGCAGGAAAAGGTTTACACCCTCCTATCATTGGCCTTCTTAACCAAAATTCCCAAAAAAGAAACAGTACTCAAGGTAGTTTCATACCCTTAAACACTTCTACCTTCTGCATAACATTGATTTTTTTTTTTTTTTTGGGCTACTAACCATGGTGCTCAAAAACTTTCAAAAACTACAACGTGGCCGTACAAATAAACTGCAAGCAGTAGGAAGGGGCAATCACAAATTTAAAAATAGTTGATTTCTAAGGACCATGCTATCAACAACTTATCAAGGGAAACTCATAACAAAATGAATTGCATGGTTAACATTGGGAATAAGGCCCAAATCTAACTCTAACCTTGGTCCCATAGGCCATAAATTCAATCGTGCAGGCCATACTCTGTAATTATTGAATCAGCACATATAGCTGATTACGTACATACTTTTAGATCAATCCTCACATGCCCCAATTATACAAATATAAATAACCATATATCTTAGGCTACAAACTTAAGTGGACCAAGGCAACTTGTACAAAACTTGAACTTAAGGCCATTCTTAGGACCTAACAGTTGTGATTCAATAACATATAATTACTAAACACCAGAAAACTAATCTTCATGCTGATCATGGCAGCATACACTAAAAAATGGCATAAAAAAATATTTTAAAATAAGATCAGTGTGAAAAGGTATTTAATAGAAGTAATAGAAGTCCAAAAACAAATAGGAAAAATTACAAAGCGTCTCATATAAGAAAGGTGAAGAAGAAATAAAACCTATGTTAGTGAAAGATTGCTTTAAAGAGAGTGAAGAGGTACTCTGTCAACTCCAAATCTCCAACCAATTATGGTGAAATTACATCCTTTGATGGACATGCTTTTGATTCTCTCATCACATTTTCTACTTTCTGTTCTATACACAGATGGAAAGTCAATGATAGATGAACAGGGAAAAAAAAAATCTAATAAAAGCATCATACATAGGGGAAAAAAAAACAGATCAAGCATGAAAAAAGAGTAAGAACGCAAAAAACCTGGAGAACAGTAATAGAACAAATCTAAAGGTCTAAAGCCTTCTTCACAATTGTCTTTGCCAATGATCATAATCATTGCGCATTACCTTATCATTCCACAGTTGCCACATTACAATGAAATTTTCAATGTCAAACATATAAAGTCAATATATATTCCAATCTGGATGCCCACCAAAAGCCAAACACAAACAGAGAAACCAAGATATTGAATCAGAAATCTAACGAAACAGCAAAAGACACTATCCAATATTGATTCAGTCTGCTCTCTACAATGATTGCAAAATTACCCCCAAAAAAAAATCATCAAAATATCCAAACCAAAACCAAAGCTAAACAAAAACAAATTAAAACCAAAATACCTTTATCGAAACCATATTTAACCCAAATGCCTCAATCAAAACCCTATAATCAACACAATAAGAAATAGAGAAAGCAAAAATGTAAAGGAAACATTAATGAAAGACATTTCAATTTAAAAAAAAAAAAACACAGAATACATTAGAAAGCAAATAGAAAGCCAAAGGTTATAAATGTCAAGGAAAAACATACAAAGAAAGAGCACCCAAAGAAAGAGCATTACCCCCATCAATTAACTATGCAGTTGAAGTAATAGTATTTGAATAGGAAAAGCAACCGTGGGAAACAATGAACTAGGAATTGCATAAACTACTGGCAGAAACAATATTTGATTAAGAGAAAAAAAAAAAAAAAAAAATTATGTAAACCATGGGTATATTTGGTTAAAGTATATTCAAATTAAATATAAGTAAAGAAACTTAGAAATATCTAGTAAAAGTCTTATAAACGAATAGAAAAGAGAATAGAATAACTCATATAAGAAATGTGTAAAAGAATAAGTACCTATTTAGTGACAGATTGTTGTAGAGAGAGAAGCGGCATCCAACAAAGAAAATATGGTTGGCAGCGTAGTATGCATATTGTAAAATTAATCACATAACAGCCTAACCACACACCAAATCTAATCCAATAACCTTAATCAAAATCAAATCTAACCCAAATGCCTAAATTGAATCTATAGTACCAAACACCCAAACATAAATCATAATTATGGCATAATTTTAAAAAGAATAAAGAAAACCTTTACTGGTAACAGTTCTGGCTGCACAACGGTGGTGGCTGCCCAAACCTAACCCTAAATCAAAATCAATTCGATTGAAATAACCAAGCATAAATCATATTTAAGCGATATAATTTTAAAACAAAACAAAAATCCTTACCGGTAAAGGTTTCGACGAAGTGACAGAATGGTAGGAAAAATAGTGAAGCGGTTTGCTTAATCAGCCAAATGAGAAGTTTGGATCTTTATCCTTATCTGGCGGTGGATTTCTCACAACCCACAAAAATCTTTGATCGCTGTTTTCTAAACCCAACGCTATTTCTTTCAACTATTTCTCCTAAAAAGATCCCAAGCTTCCGAAACATAGAAACACAACGCTTCCGCTCAGTTGTGAGTTTAGTCAATTCAAACACTCGTGCTCTTCTCCATCTGAGTTTTAACCGGACACCATAAATAGATACCCACACATCAATTTAACCAAATACCCAAAACAAAACAAAACAAAAAAATAATAATAATAACTTAGACACCTTAATCAGAAATATAACCCAAGAAGTCAAATTAAAAACAATCCAGCCAAATTATTAAAACCTGATCTAATTTAACCAAATACCCCAAAAAAAAAAAAAAAAAAAACTCTAACTCAGACACCTTAATCAGAAATATAACCCAAAAATTCAAATAAAAAACAATCCAGCAAAATTATAAAAATCTGATCTAATTTAATGTATAAACAGAAAAGCAAAGAGAAAAACTAACCGGTAGCAGTTCTAGTAACAGTTCAAACCGAATCTCTCTCTCTCAATTGTTCTCTTTCTCGATGCTCCTTGTATTTCTGCAATGTATCTCTCTCTCAACCGTATTGTGGTAGGAAAACCTAAAATAAGTATCAAAACAGGATTCAAAAAATTATAAAAATAAATGAGAAATTAGGGAAAAATGCCTACCTTCGACTATACCCTTTTCTTCCTAGAAACCCTTGAAACGGCAATTGAATAGAAAACAAAAAAGGGGGGAAATGTCTACCTTTTGAATCATTTATTGTTCGAAGAGCAGAGGCCGGATAGTTTATAAATCGCCTGTTGCAGGGAACGAACGGAGATTTCCACCGTTGCAGAGGTTTTAACTGTTGCAAAGGCTTTTCTTTTTCGTCTGCTTGATAGAGTGGAACACGCAAGTCCGATCTGTATGTTTGAAGGAACAGTGAAGAATCGATAGTCTGAGTGAGTCTGAATTTTAATCGGCAAATACGATTTGGGTTTTAGGGTTTTTGTTGCAACGCAAGTCCGATTTGTGTGTTTGAAGGAACAGCGAAGAATCTGTAGTTTGAGTGAGTATGAATCTGTAATCTGTAGTTTGATCGGGAAATACGATTTGGGTTTTAGGGGTTTTGATTTTTTTTTTTTTTTGTTTCTTTTGTTCTGTGAATAAACGGTTGCTTCTTTTTATAAGGTATTGCGTTTCTTTCTTCTTCTTTTATTTTTTAATGATAAGCGCGTGTCTGTCTGAAAGTGAGCCTCCCTAATTGCACCGTACGGTATTTTAAATTTAAACTCTACACGTGTCATTTTTTTAGATAGGCTTTTTACCTAACGTGGCAACACCTCGTTGAGGCTTCTGCTTTTATATATATATATATAGATATAGATATATATTGATTGATTGATGTGTCAACTTTAATGTACAACTCTTAATCTAAACAGTAAATTTCCAAAGTCAAATCACCATTTTAAGAGACAATATATATGGTCTCACTCATTCACATGGATTTAGTCCAATAAAACAAATTAGACGTGCTATAAAATTTGTATTACAATCTTTGATGTGACTGACTTGATCAAAGATTGAAAAGGGTAATCTAATTAATTAAGAAAACTCTAGAAATACACTTATTTTCACTCCCAAACCTACAATATGCTTTAGTCTTAGCTTATGATAGTGCACTCAAATTTACTTTTTCATCAATTATCCGTGGTAGTCTCATTTGTATGTGCTGATATCCAATAACAAGTTACACCCAGTACCGAATTACTAGTTAATATGAGCAAAACTCATTCACTATTCCAATGAATATAAATTTAGATATATAACCACTTAACGCCCCAAGAATATTATATATTATATAAACTATAAACTATAAATTATATAGCAATGAATTTCTTATATAAAAAAATTATAGAATTAATAAATAGTAAGTAGAAAGTAATATTAGAAATATTATCTATTTATTTATTTTGAGAAAATTTTTAAGTTTGTTCTCTATCTATTTGAGTGAGTAGGCCTGTACACGGTGCGGTGCGGTGTGGTGTGCGGTGCGGTCGGTTATGAGAGTGTTTTTAGCACAGCACGTTTCCCCAAGTGCTTTACCGCACCTCACCAGTGGAATAGTAAAACCGGTCTGCACAAGGTGCGGTGCAAGATACCGGTTCGGTGCGGTTAGTCCGGTGAATTCCTCAATTTTCTCAGAATCCAAACACATAATTTAACACTCCCAAACTACAACATAATCATTAGATAACCCAAATATTCTGAAAAAAAAAATACACGAAAGAAAACAAACAAAATATGCACAAATTCACAATCTCTCTAAAAAATATACCATTTCAAATCACAAAAAAAAAAAACTAAACTATACCAAACCTAAGTCATAAAAGATGAAACAAAAGTATCAAAGGAAAATAGATTAACAAACCTGATAGAACAAGGGGGAGGGGAGAGGGTGAAACTCCAAGAACAAAGCATCAAGTAGTACAGAATGGTGACAGACTGACAGCCAGTGGCGGAGGCTGAAGACTAACGGGAAGAGAGACAGGAGAGGCGGAGATGCTTGGGTAAGAAAGACTAACGGAGAGAGAGAGAGAGAGAGGTGCGAAACTGATTGGCACAGGGATAAAAAATATTTAGGGTTTATAAAACGACAACGTTACAAGGTTTTTTTTTTTTTTTTTAAATCTAATACCAAAACGACGTCGTTTTGGAACTGATATGAAAACTAATATCAGGCTCAAACGGCGTCTTATCTCATTCTCTCCTTCCTTACCTCTCTGAAACTCTCCTTCGTCAAATCCTGAACAGGCCTACGCGTGAGAATTTCTTATAATTCTTATGTAAAAAATTATAGAGTTAATAAATAGTAAATAGAAAGCAATAATAGAAATATTATCTATTTATTTATTTTGAGAAAATTGTTAAGTTTGTTCTCTATATATTCGCGTGAGAGTTCCAGCCTCTGTCAGTATCTCTCTCTGAAGAAGCTAATTTCTTCCTACAAGATGAATACACGACCACTCTTCTCACTAACCTACCATGCCATCTTTCTTCTGTTCCTCTCTTTATCCATCTCTAAATTTTCCTCAACTACCACAGTTTCAAACGAAACTGATAAACTTGCACTGCTCGAATTCAAGTCCCACATAGATAGCCCTCTTAATGTCCTGGCTTCTTGGAATGACTCTTTCCATTTCTGCCAATGGGTTGGGGTCACTTGTGGCAACAAACACCAAAGAGTCATCGGTTTGGACCTAAAAAACAGTAAGTTGGTTGGCACCATATCACCCCACATTGGAAATCTTTCTTTCCTTCTATCCCTCAACCTTGCAACTAACTCTTTCCATGGTGGAATTCCCTCAGAAGTTGGTTACTTGACCAGGCTTCGAAATTTGAACCTGAGTCATAATCTAATATTGGGAGGGGAAATTCCAGTCAATCTTTCTCACTGTTCCAACCTACAGTATCTTGATCTCCAGTACAACGATTTAGTACAAGGAATCCCTTCAGAACTTGGCTTTTTGTCAAAACTTCAGATACTAATTCTTCGCAACAATCGTCTAAGTGGAAGGTTCCCACCTTCTCTGGGGAACTTGTCCTCTCTCCAAAATCTTTTGTTTGCACTTAACAATTTGGAGGGAGAAATCCCAAATACAGTAGCCCAAATGAAAAGCTTGACATCTTTTACTGTATCAGGAAATCTTCTTTCTGGTGTGTTTCCACATTCCCTATACAATTTATCATTGCTCACATGTATTGCCTTGGCTTATAACAACTTCACTGGTAACCTCAACCCCTACTTGGGCACTGCTCTTCAAAATCTGCAGATACTTTCTATAGGAGAAAACCAATTCACAGGAACAATTCCAGTTTCATTGTCCAATGTGTCAGACATTAAAAACCTTGATATCTCAGAAAATCAATTTACAGGAACCATTCCTATGATTTTTGGTAATCTACTAAATCTTCAATGGTTTGATGCTCAATATAATCTTCTTGGAAATAACTCGGTTGATGATTTGAGTTTTCTGAGTTCTTTGAACAATTGCAGCCAGTTAGACCATCTAGATGTCAGTGACAACCAGCTTGGAGGTGAGCTGCCTAACTCCATAACAAACCTCTCAATCCAATTATTATGGCTCATGCTAGGTGGCAATTCTATTGGTGGGAGCATACCCACACGAATATCAAATCTTGTTAGCCTAACTGCACTTGGCCTGGGATCTAACTTGTTAACAGGGAATATTCCATCTTCAATTGGAAAGCTCACAAACTTGAACGCTTTGTACTTGTATGGAAACAAATTGACTGGGGTGATCCCGTCTTCCGTTGGCAACATGACTCAATTACTATATCTCTCCTTGTTCAATAACGGCTTAGAAGGGAGCGTACCCACTAGTCTTGGAAGGTGTAGCCACCTGCAAGGTGTATACCTTAGCCAAAATAAATTAAATGGCACCATACCCAGGCAACTTTTTGGCCTTCCTCTAGTCCAAATTGATGTGTCTCATAACTCCTTGACCGGTTTTTTACCACCAGATTTTGGAAACCTGAAACTTCTAGTGTTACTAGCCGTTTCATACAACAAATTTTCCAAAGAGATTCCAGCCCAGCTAGGGGACTGTTTGGCCTTAGAAACACTTTATATGCAAGGCAACTCCTTTGAAGGAACCATTCCTGACCTAAGTAAGTTAAAAGGTATTCAATATCTTGATCTTTCCCACAACAACTTGTCCGGCCAAATCACAAGCTATATGGCTAATTTTCCCGTGTTGCAAACTTTAAACCTGTCTTTCAACAATCTTGAGGGAGATGTACCTGTAGAAGGGGTCTTCAGAAATGCTAGTGCGGTTGAAGTCAAAGGCAACACTGGTCTTTGTGGGGGGATCCAAGAGCTGCATTTGCCTGCATGCCCCATTCAAAGATCCAAGAAACACAAAAAGCATTTTGCTTTTAAATTGATACTGGCAATAAGCATTGCAGCTGCTTTCTGCTTGACATTGTTTTCTTTGATGGCTCTTTCCTGGTTGAAAAAGTTGAAGAAAAAAAGCCTTTCCATTTCCACCTTTGGACCTTCCTACCAAAAGATCTCTTATAAAGAATTACACAGTGCAACTGATGGATTCTCTTTGGAGAATTTGATTGGTTCAGGTAATTTTGGTAGTGTCTATAAAGGAAAACTTGGTCCAGATGAAACACATGTTGCAGTCAAGGTACTCAATCTTCAAAAGCAAGGAGCTTCCAAGAGTTTCATTGCTGAATGTGAAGCCTTGAGGAACATCCGGCATCGAAACCTTGTTAAGATTTTGACTGCTTGTTCGAGTATTGATTTTAAGGGCAATGATTTTAAAGCTTTAGTATATGAGTTCATGCCAAATGGAAGCTTGGAGATGCAGTTACATCCTGAAGATGGGCTCAAGCAATTGAGAAGTTTAAATCTTCTTCAAAGAATCAACATTGCTATAGACGTGGCTTCGGCTTTGCTTTATCTTCATCATCACTGCCAAACCCCTATTATTCATGGTGATCTAAAACCAAGCAATATTCTTCTCAATGATGATATGATTGCTCATATAAGTGATTTTGGTTTGGCTAGACTCCTTTCTAAATCTGGGAAGGAAGCTTTTCTTAATCAATTCAGCTCGGCAGGGATTAAGAGAATTGTTGGATATGCTGCTCCAGGTAATGTATCATGATTTCACTCAATTGTAAAAGTATTAACATATAATGAATGCATCAATAATCAAAACAAGGATGCCCCGCATAGAATATTTATATATAGACTTCACCAAATCACTAGTTTAATAGCATTGAGTAAGAATTGTTCTTAGTGTATAAAAGTGCTCTAAATTTTTGCAGAGTATGGAATGGGTAGTCAACTTTCAACTAATGGGGATGTGTATAGTTTTGGGATCCTCTTATTGGAGATGTTAACTAGAAGAAGACCCACTGATAAACTATTCAAAGATGACCTGAACCTTCACAACTTTGTTAAGTTGGCATTACCGGGACAAGTGATGGAGATTGTGGACCATTCAATTTTCAACAAAGTAGGAGAAAATGATAACATGGTTTCAAGTTGGAGTGACTGGACAAGTGGACAGACTGAATGCTTGATATCGGTCTTTCAAATTGGACTTGCATGTTCAGCACAATCTCCTATAGATAGAATGGACATGAATAGAGTAGCCCTGGAATTGGTTTCAATTAAAAGGCAAATTCCTTTAGAAGCTTAACATTACAGGCAAAGCCCAAGAATAGGTATTCATAGTAGTTAATTAGGTTCTTATATTTATTTAGTTATTCTATAGTCAAGGGTATTTTAGTAATTATATAATTGTTGGGTATGGGCTGGGTTTTCTTCTATTAATAATTAAGTCTTATTTAATTTATGGGTTTATATGTATGGTTTTTTGTTTAATTCAATTAGTAAGTTGTCTGTGCGATGTACGGATAATATTGTAATGTTTTATGTAAGATGATTTTGAAGAATATTGTACATATATTATAGCATAATGGTAAGTGAATTCAAATTCTTAGTCATATGACCTATAATAATTTAGTTTTTTTTTTTTTAATACTTTATAAATTTGATGTTTTTTTAGGACTTATGAAATAATATAAAGTCAATGAACACATATGAGTAATAACATGGAATTGATTATTGGATTTGGGGAGGTGCTTGGTGAACTAGTCTATAAATCAGGACACATCTTGTTCTGTCATTGTTCCAAAGCTTATAAGTGATTGATAAAATTTGTACATAAAGTTAGGATGGAAATTGGAAATCCCTTGGAACTATTTATTGGATTTGGAGAGGTGCTTGGTGAACTAGTCGATAAATCAGGACACATCCTATTCTGTCATTGTTCCAAAGCTTATAAGTGACTGATAAAATTTGTACATAAAGTTAGGATGGAAATTGGAAATCCCTTTTTTCTTTTCATGTATTATCAAGTCTTCTTCATTATTCTCCAAGGAAGATGGTTTTATTGTTAGTTGAGGCATGAATGGGCCACTTCTTTTTTGTCAATGAGGTCTTTTGCTGTTGCATCCATCTTTGCCCTTGAGAACTCATTGATCTTGAGCCCTGCCAATGCGTAAACAAGTTCCAAACACTGAGTGCACTGAAATAGTCTCATGCAAGTAGTATTAAAACATTTGGACCATTTTTCACAGCATTTTGGAATATATAACATGCTAACTGCTAACACAAAAGTATAGTAGGCTATCATAATTATAACTATTCATTCATGAATCTTTGATTGTATTACTCTTAGCCCTCGTTTTATATCATCGTTGATTGCTCATCAGTAACTAGGAGTTCTGAGCTTTGTGCATTTCATTGTTATAGACTTATAGTCCATATATTCCAAATATATATCCTTGCTCTTTTCAACAACTACCTTTGCTTTGAAACCATTATTTAGATATAAGACATAATTGACAAGCAGCATGTATTCCTCTATGCAGATTATAGTGATTTGTAGCTTCAGAAACATTAGCAGTTCAACTCTTAAGGAAAGAAGAAGTAACATTTACAACATATAGAAGCCATAGAACTTACTCTTCACAATTGACCATTTTCCTTTCTCACATTTAATAGGAAAAGAGTAAATAATATCCTTTGGGATCCCATAAGAACCATCAGAATACACTCCCATGGAAACCCACGTTCCCTGAATTACAAAAAGGAAGTACAAACTCAGGTATAAAAATTGTTACCACCTACACCGCAAAGATTGGGATCCCTGGGTTAGGTAAATGGCATGTAGGTACTAATTGACAGTGCACCCCAAGCTATTGCTTAAAAGAAGCATGGTCATCTAAGGAGAGCCATAAATTCACTGGAGCAATTCTTCATAGATGATTAATCACTATTTATCTTGAGGGGAGGGATTGCTACAATTACTAGAATCCATAATTTTTTTTCCCAAACTCTAAATAAAAAAAAAAATAATGAAGCTATTTCTACTCTATATGAAATTACATTGCCAAAGTTAAAAGAAATTCAAATTACTATTTTGATCATATTCTATTTTTATAAGTTAATATTTTTTAAAAAAGAAATTAAATTTCATTATTTATTTAGCTATTTTATTATCTTACAGTCCTACCATCTTTTTTTTTTTTGATAAAACAATCTATAACTTAAATAATATTCTAAATGAAATTATATTGCCAAAGTTACAAGAAATTCAAATTACTATTTTGATTAATTCTATTTTTTTATAGGTTAATATTTTTTTAAAAAGAAATTAAATTTCATTATTTATTTAGCTATTTTATTATCCTACGGTCCTACCATATTTTTTTGTTTTGTTTTGATAAAACAATCTATAACTTAAATAATATTTTGTATTTTATCATTCAATTTCGATGATATTTATAATATTTTGTTTACTTTACATATGACTTTTAATTGGTCTATTGTGCAAGCAAACTTCCAGCATTAATAAAAAGTCACCATCCTTATGAAACTACCTAAGGAAGGGAATTATGTTTCTTTCCTTTGTCCTAATATTTTAATGTTGGCAAAACTGCAAACTATATGCCTAAAGTTTGTAGGTCTTTAAATTTTACACCACAAGGTTTTATAATTTGAATTTTACTCTCTTGAATTATATTCCTATTTATATCCACATCTCCTATGTCTACATTTTCTGTTAAGTACCACATAACCTTACCATTCTTATTTAGTTCGTCTAATAAAATGATGCCACGTCCGAAAAAATTGCAAACTACATGCATGATTTAACGACAAATATGGATAGATGGACTACAGATGCAAATGAAATATAACTACATGAAATGAAATCTAAATTTTGAAATTTTAAGGTGTAAAATTTAAAAACTTGCAAATTTTACATTGGTGTAGTTCTTTAGCCTTTTATGTTGGGGACTTCTTTGACTACAACTAACACCAAGAATAGCTTGCCACTCACTTACAACACAAGTTCCCTTTGGGTTACTATCTTACTAGCTGGAATCACACCATAGGAGACGGTATGTTTCCCTCGTTGGTATCCATTTGTCTATCTACGTTCCTACTTTATAAGCTATTTTCCAACACCTTTTTTTTTCTTCTAACTTTTTAATAACCTTTCTCATATCAGTCCTTTAATGTTATGGGGCTCTCTAAACATTGGGGGTTAAGCTTCCGTCCAGTGGGTCGTGCACTAACAGGATATGAGGCCAACATTTAAGACACGTGTTGTGCACTCGTGTTATTGTCTTATGCACAAAAATATTGGATGCAAACTAAATCCTACATTGACTTATCAAAATAAAGTTAGAATAAATAAGTGATGTTAGTGATGAACTCAAATGAGAACCGATAAAAAATGACTATATCAACAATTTGTAAAAATAATGTAAAATAGTTGGTGACTATAGCATTACTCATATATGATATGCCTTGATTACATGGATGGTGCATAGGAACAACTTGGCTTAAATGCATACCCCTGACGAGCATTTTCAGTTTTGGATAGGATAGTAAAATAAATAAATAAATATATATATATATATATATATATATATATATATATATATACTTGAGTTGAATTAGAATTGATACTCTCTTTTACCTCTTTAAGCCCTATGCTTCAAAAAAGTTATTTCATTCATTTGGCAATCAAAAAGCCTAGAACACATGCCAAGTGGTGGTGATTGGATTGCAATAGATAAAAGTTTGTACTCTTAAGAGAGAGAGAGAGAGAGAGAGAGAGAGAGAGAGAGAGAGAGATTTGTAAAATAACACATTTACTGAAACAAAATAGATGTAATGAGTTTAAAAATGCTTATAGGTCGAATATGCATGTGTAATTATTTTGTCTTCACATCATATGATGAAGATTATTATGCTTATTTACTTCATTAAAATACATTCTAGATGGTGAAAACTATTACCAACTTCCCCTACCAGTTTTTTATTCAAAAGCTTCCTTGCTATAGTACCAATTTTGAATGGGAAAATTTCAGCTTTTACCACAACCTCTGTATGCCTTTCCAGTAATGGACGAGCACTACATATTCAAGGCACAAGTTCAGATACAAAGACAAACGTAGTCTTGTAAATGAATTGGATCACCAAGAAAGAACACCAAAGTAGAATTGATTTACATATGATTACAAATTAAAAATATTGGGAATGAAGCCATTCATTTTATAAAGCCACTAGAGGTCTCAATTTATGAATAATAATAAGCTTATTGTGCAAAATACACATTGAAATCATCTACAAATCTTGTATTAAGGGTGCATTTGTATAAGTTGTTGCAAAACGGTGTTTTGGGTTTAAAATGATCGTTTGTAAAAAAACTGAGGTTGCTGTTGCGAAACAGAATTTTGTATTTTCAAAACTTACTTTTAGGCTCCCAAAACGCTAACCAAATGAACCCTAAAATTACTTTCTTGCTATCTATAGGCACATCAATTATTAATAGCAATAAAAACTAACAGTGAAAGAGGGTAAAACAAAGTGGTAAGAAAAGGAGAAACAGAAGGGGAAGTTTCCCATCAGCTAGCTAATCAGACACTATAGAAACCTTTTGTTAAGGGACCACAGAGCAAGAACACAAGGGTGATATGTGCAAACCTTTTGTTCAGTCCTCACGAAACTTCCACACTTTTAGGAAAAAGTATAAAACTACAAGGTCCCTCAACCTGACACCAAACATTTCTTTTTAACACTTCATTTGAGTAGGGAGGAAGAAAGCCATAGGGAACAAAACAAAAAGGAAACAAGACAAAAGCTAGAGGTCTTAGACTCATCAAGTATTATTAAATACTAGCTAGTCTTAACTATAAACACGAGAACATGGTTCCATGTATTATGCCATAGAACAGTGAAGAAGCATTCATCATGGTGTGCACACATGTAAAGGAAATGGAGATCTTATATTTGATGGCAACATTTGGACTATCATATTATTTTGTATAACTTGACTTGTATCATCTACAATAGGTAATAATACACTGTCTTTTTCTGTGCATTTCAGAAACAAGGTTGGTACATTCAAGTGTGTGTCATAAAAATACTGTGACCAAGTGTGTATGATATGTTGATCACTGACAAGCATAAGTGTTCTGAACAAAAGTGTAACCGCAAAGTAGGACCCAAAAAAGAGGTATAACCATGAAGATTAAGGTAGATCAAACAAACATTAACTACTAAAATTTTCTATCATTACTAACATGAAGTCAAATGCTGCAATTTGGCAACTTTCATGAGCAGCATTAGGAGAAAACATTCAAAACTAGTCTATACATAATTTCATACCAGTTAAATGTGAATGTTACAACTGTGAGATGGAGAAGAAATGAGAGTGTAATTTCCACAGTGGGACTAGAGGTGAGGTTATTGCCATGAGGTAGATTATATTTCCAAAATCACCACTTACTTTGGTTTGTTTGATAGGGTTATGAGAGATTTGAGTACACCTGGACTGATCCTGTCAACAATGGCACCTCTTTCTGAAATCAAAAGGGACTTCTCTTTCATATAGCTCTGTAGTCCTTTTGCATCAAAGTCAAGTTGTGCTTGATCTACATTACAAGGACAAGGCTCAGATTATCCACAATATCAATTATCTTAAATATATAAAGTGAAGAAACATTTTTCTTGACAATAATGACTATCAAGATCAAAACACTATCAGCAGCATTGAGTAACCAAAGCAAAAAAATAAACCATTAGATAGAAAAACTAATTTCATTTTCTACGAAGGAACCACTTGTAAGATTACAAATGAAGAAAAAAAAGGTATGTGGATAATTATAATTTTTTTAATTAGAAAGTTGGGTCTTGCACCCATTACCTCACCCTCAGTCTTGCTCTTACAAGTAGGTTCCATCAGAGAATAAGGAGAATTGATTATCTCAACAACTCTTGATTCTTGAAGTACAAGGAAGGAGGTTCCATTTGAGAATAAGGAGAATTAATTATCTCAACAACTCTTGATTCTTGAAGAGTCAGTCCTTTATCCCTTCTCATGGTCTAGCCACCTGAATGACTGATTTACTGCCAAACTGAAAACAGTTTTTAGCTGCCCAGATTGTAAACAAATGCAGCTAAATGTTATCAAAGAATCCTAAGAATCCTTTCCTGTGCAACTTCACAACATTGTTCCACTACCTTGAATCCACTCCTTTCAGGTGGAATTCTTTTCCTATGACAGAGCTATATTAGTAGCATATCCAAGATACTAATACTATTTGGTTACTCATGAAACCCATCCAATAATTCTTTAAAATATCAAATATTTGGGCAGGAAAATAATTTTGAAGAAATAAGTCATATTTGATGCTCCCCAGATACTTGTATACATGTATCAACAAATCTTGAACCTCAAAGCAATGCAGTCACATGCGAGCTAGGCACTCGCCTAGATGATCAGGCGAGGTTAGGTGCTACTAAAGCGCCATTGAAGTATGCGAGGTGCCTTTAGAGCCTAGTTGAGCACCTTAAATAAGGTTGTAAGGTGCTTGAGGTGAGATCCTCACCAAAAATCAGTAGGAAAAAAAAAAAAGCGGTTTTGTAATTTGGCAAAAATGTTAGTCCTATACTTGAAATAATTCAAGTAAGGGATTACTCTCACTCTTGCTTTCTTTTCTCACCTCTTTTTCCCTTCATCGAAATATCGTCTTCCAGAGGGTTGTGCCGCACTGTGTTATGTGGTGCCTTTGGCAAGAATGGAATGTGAGATGCTTTGAGGGAAATGAATGGTCTATACTTGAGATTAAATCCCTCCTCCTTCATTCTTTACTGGATTGGAGTACTGCTTAAATTTCTCCTCCCTGTTCTAATTTATTTGATTTAATTTTTGTAATTTGTGAGTTTGATGTACCACTACTCAAGAACACCTCTAGTGTAGCTGGGTATTCTCTTTTTTGATTGATGAACTTTTGTTACTTATCAAAAAATTAATGTTAAGAGTTGTGTTAATATCAATGACATACACATTTGGTCCAATTAGCTTCAGCACCTTAAATGGTTCCGGCTATCTAGCACTACGAGCTTGCAATTTCCTAACTATTCCTAAAGGAAACTGCTTAGGTCTAATATGAACCATGACATAATCTGATATGTTAAATTTTAAATGTCGATGATGAGAATCAACCTAAATTTTATATTGTTTATCACTCGGTTGAATACATTTGTTGATGTCGTGATGCAAGTCATGGGCATGCAATCCAAAAGCTTTGGTTGACTCAGACAGTCAAACATGAGGGGACATGGGGAGGAGACCTAAAGGTTTCCTAGCATTCTAATCATGCACAACCTCAAACAAACTCATGCCTATAAATCTATTGATAGAGCATTGCATGCAAATCAGGCCATAGGGAGAATAGAGTACAAGTTCCTAGCATGTTCACCTACAAGACACCTTAAAATGTTCCCAAGGTTCTTATTAATAACCTCAGTCTGGCCATATGTTGCAAGATGGTAAGCCATAGAGAATTTCAACTTTTTTCTTTCTATGGGCCAAACAGTTTTCAAAAATAACTCATTAACCTAATGTCTCTATCAGACACTGTTTTTGGGGAGGCCATACAGTTTGACAATTTCGTCGAAATAAAGTTTGGCAACCTTGGAGGCATTAGAGGTCTCAAAATAGGGAAAGATTGGGCCATTTTGGATAACCTATCCATAGTCACAAGAGAAAGACATGCTTCCTAAGGGTGCAAGAGAGACCTAGCATAAAATCCATGCTTACATCCTACCTAGGGCGATCTAGCACCAGTAAAGGGGTGTAAAGGCCAACACTTTGCTTACGGTGTTTGGCCAGTTGACGTTAGCAACACTAGCCAATTATCTTGGTGACATCTCACTTAAGGCTTGGCTAGTAGAATTGTGCTCTAGCTCCTCAATGGTCTTATTGAACCCGAAATTCCCTGCAAGCCCACCCACATGCACGTCCCTCACTAGGAAATCTCTCACCTATGTGCACAATATATAGAGCTGTTGGCCTTAATTAAATAGCCGTCATCATAGTGATAGCTCAATCACATTGAATCCGTCAAGCCCTTCTCCAACTTCTCAATCTAAGTCACACAAGTCTCTTGAATTCCCTATTCTGTGGCCCAAGCCCATCCCCAACTCCTCATTAGCCGAACTGCCTTATCCATTGTCAAAATTTCATACACATTTACAATTCAAATCCAATCCCTTTGATTTCTGATGTCAAGAAAACAATGCAATTGCTTAGAAATGTGAAGAGACCGGTGATCGTGATTGGTAAAGGTGCGGCATTTTTAACTAGATGAATTCTTAGCAAATGGGGATTGACAAGATAAAGATTAGTTACAACTTAGGGAAAGTGAGATTGGAGAGAGATGGAAAAAAAAAATATATATATATATATATAATAGGCTTAACAAGCAATTATTGTTAAGTCTTTAAAAAAATCAAGTGATTCTAGCCTATCAAATAAAAAAATCATGTGAATCTCATAAGACCCAATGGCAAGTGGCTTATTTTAGAAAATGCCAAATAGTAATTTGGAAGAAAAATTTTTCCTTATAAAACTAACCATTGCTGCACGGACACGACACGGCAAGGACACGGCAATTAAATAATTAATTAAATTTTATATTTAGGCATATTTTTAAATATTTTTAGACATAAAATACGTTTATAATTTATAAGGCAAAACAAAAGGCTGAGTAAAGAAGCAAAAATAAATTCATAATAAAAAGTATAACACAATGACGGTGACACTGTGAGTCTGTGATAGAGTGAGATTAAAATATAAAAAAAACAAACAGACAAAAGCATTATAAATTTATAACCTATAACTTATAAGTGGATAACAAATGAACAGTGCACCCATTCACCAAAATATCTAGAAAAAAAAAAGAGAAAAAAAAAAAAAAACCTAGAGAGAGAAGAGAACTAGAGAAGAGGTCGGACCTATTGTCCACGCTGAGAGAGAGAGAGATCGGAAGGGACAGGGCACGGCATCAACGTCTATGGAGCTCACCGATCGACCTAATCTAGCTTCAGTGAGGGACAGAGGGCAGAGGTCAAACGGAGGGTGAGACGGTGGGTTGAGAACTTGAGATGTGGGTTTCAACTTTTAGTCTAATGACTTCTCAAACTCTAAACTTGCTTTTTTTGTTTTAGGGTATATCACAAAATCAATGGTATTCTGTCAAAATCTGTGATTTTTTTTTTTTTTCACTGCTGGAGTGTCTAAGCCGTGTCAAAAAAAAAAAAAAAAAAAAAGACTCGCTGGACACCGGAATCCGGCAAGTCGTACCCGTTCTGGTGTCCGACACTGACACAACGCCAAAAATGGCATGTCCATGCAACCTAGTTAACTAACCATAACTTGTAAAATAGAAACCCAAGTTAAAAATTGTTTTAAGCCTAGAATTCTTATAACTATATCTTTAAAATCATACGAATCTTGCTTCAATCAGACTTTGATAAACTAATGCTAGTCCCAAAAGTTTAACCAAATAAGAAATAAGTGAACTTAGTCACATAATCATTATTCTAATACAATCCCTAATGTGCAAACCCAATTTCTCCATCAATAAGTGAGTACACATGGAATTTTTAATTTCTAAAGGGGAGGTAGAGCCTCAATAAATGATAAACTACCACCAGTCCCCAAAACTTAAACTAATAGGAAAGAGGTGAATTAAATCACTTAACTATTATTCTAACGAACTTCACACATTTTTCCCATAAAAATAAAATAAATCTTGAATAAAAAAATTGCAAAGCAGGAACAAATTAATCTCCCATCACCACATCATAAATATTAGATGTTACGACAAAAGAAGGAGATTCATCTAGATATCGATTCGTAATAGGATAGAAAAAAATCTTGATTTTGTGATCCAACTGTTACAAACTCAATCTGGCCTTGCATCCAAGATCATATGGCATGCATATAGGGAGAGCCACAATGTTTTTTCTAGCACAAATTGAAAACCAGGCATTGTAAGTTGTTAAGAACTGCTATAAGGCCAACAAAACAATAGCCTTGACAACATTGCTATTTTTTTTGGATATGTAATTGACAACAATCCCCATGATTGAAATCAGGGATAAAAACCAATATATCAAGCCAATAATACAATGACATTATCATGGAATGTTTGATGCTTGAACGTATAAAACATCTAGCTATTCCTTTATTTGTAACTAGTTTTTTATTGGTAAGCTACACATGTACCAAATTTTTTTTTTTAAATTTTTAACTAACTTTAGATATCAACTTATCATTAGACAAATTTAGTTGACTAAGTGGATTAGCAAAACAGGGTTCCGAGTTCCAAGATATGGGTTCAAGAATTGAAAACAATCAATCTAATATCTATCAGTATCAGGCCTGTCATTGCTTCTTAATTGGTCTTATTCTATATATTTACAAGTATCTCTAACAAATTAAAATTTAAGCCTTCTTTATTGCATTTCTCAAATGAATCCAAAATTTATAGTTTACTAGGGGAACAAGCAATGCAGAGAAATTAAATTTAAAAACTTTAATTTATTTGTCCTAGATGGAGGAATTCAAATTTAATTTGGGTAGATTGCCAGGAGAGTTGGAATAGAGCTATTGTTTGACTTGAGTTAATATTTATAGAAAGAGGCTTACTTACAGTAGTATGCGAGTAATATTTGAGTAAAAACAGAGACAATTTTCATATGGACATACATAAAATATATTTACATTTTATCCACATATGCATAAATAAATATGCATATATATATATATATATATATTATAAAATCACCTTCATGAAAAAAGAGCACAAATTCTAGAAAGAACAAAGGTTTCATTTCTGATGTATGTTAATTTTGTATTTCTTCAACAACTCAACATACTCAAAAACTTAGTAAGCCTAGGAACTCCTTAATGAACCACCTCATTTGGTATGTGATGATTTTTGTGTGTATTTATAATTATCGTATTAAAAAGCAACTTAAACACATAATTGCAATAAAATAAGAAAGGTTTGAGAAAAACCTCTCTCCAAGATGGTATGAGCAGCATGAAAAGGAATCCTACCAATGAGATCAGTCCCAGGGAACATCATCCATGTCCGCTCATTAGAGTCATGGTTGCCACAGGTGGTACATACCTCCTT
The DNA here is from genome assembly GCA_030820535.1 of Quercus parvula. NCBI lineage: Eukaryota > Viridiplantae > Streptophyta > Magnoliopsida > Fagales > Fagaceae > Quercus > Quercus parvula. The sequence continues at coordinate 53,354,862 of JAUAME010000003.1, forward strand.
CACCAAGGGCCTGGATTTGGGACCCCCAATATCTCTCATTATTGACTCAAAAGGAGATGGAACACTAGTTTTTGTCGTCCGAACCCTCTTCCTCAATGCAGTAAGCGCCTCCCTATTCCCATTCCTCACTCTATCATTTTCAACTAGCTACATTTTCATCAAAGGAATCAGTAACCCTTCATGTCCTCACAAAGAAAGCAATATTTATCCATCACACCTACACATGCACACAAAAGAAGAAAGAAAAGAATAAAAAACTATATTACCTTCTTTAAAGTAAATAGAAGAAATAAATTTTTTTTTATAGGTGTTGCAGATATTGAGTTTATGTTAATGTAAAATGGCCAAAAGGACCAATATATTGTAAGCCCATGTAGTGCTAACCCTACCTCCTATATATACCCTAATAGGGTTCATTGTAATCAACACTTGAGAATACAGTAAAGATGTAGCCGTCAGGGCTTTATTCCGTGGATGTAAGTCGTTGGCCAAACCATGTAATCCCTTGTGTTTTTCTCTCTGTTCTGCTATCTCTTCTCTATATTATTTTATTCTCGTCTTTAACAATAGGTAATAATAATTTATTAAAAAGAGGCTACTTCATGTAAAATGAACACGAAGAGCCTAAAGAATTACAAGAAATGAAAAAATTATCTACAAAAAGGCAGCGTATCTAAAAACACAACAATAGAATCCCTAAAAAAAAATTACAAGCAACGGATTTCCTGTGTGCTTCTCATCTTCGAATGTATGCCTATTGCGTTCTCTCCATATGGTCCACATCAAACTCAAAGTAACCATTTTCCATATGTCTAATGAATGTTTACCACCCATTTTCTCCAACCAAGCAATAAATCAATCACCTTCTTTGCTAAACCCTATTCATCCCAAAAGGTCGGAAAACAAAACTCCACAAGTCATAGCCCACCTTGCAACCAATTTTTCTCTCCAAATCTCACCTATTTTGAAGAGAAAATATTTGTTTACTTCCAAGGAAGAATTTTGAATTATTTTCTTCTCTAATTCCTTTCCTTTCCCTTTCTTTAGGTAAACATAATTTTAATCAAAGGGGGAAAAAACAACCAAACAACAACAACAAGAAATTATAATTTTTTCTTTAAGTAAATAAAAAATAGTGTTATTAACTCAACCAAGCCAAACAACTTGTATTGGACTTAGTTGAGCTTTGCAATTTTGTTTCTCAGTTCCCTAATAACAGCAAAAATTTATGATTTTTTGTTCTTAAGCATTAATGTTTCAATGTTGAGTTCTAAATTTACAGATTTGTTTCAAAATAGTGAATAGAAATTGTCCTCAAGCTTCAAATGTCAGTTGTCTTTCTATTTTCCCACACTTTCTTAGCAACATAACAGAATGTTTAAAAAAAAAGCAGTGAGTTTGAGAAAATTACTTGATGGCGAGCTAAAAGAAGATGCTCAGCTTCAGTTTCAAGCTCAATTAAGCCCTCCTGGAATTGCTTCATAGTCTCATCCATTTTTAAATTCTAAAAAGAAAAACACACACATACAAAGAATAAACAACAAAAAATTAAAAAAAAAAAAAGACATAATTTTTATTAGGGTTTTTCAGTTTTACACAAAAAAGAAAAAGAAAAAAAAATTGCAATTAGACGTAATTAGAACCTTGAATGCCTGATCATCAACCATAATAATTAATACATGCTTTAGTTTGGTGTAGCTAAAATTTGAGCTTAGGACTTGTCAAAATATAGAGAGAGTAAAATAAATAACTTCTTGTATTATCAATGTGTGTAAATTACATCAAAGCACTCTAATATACACAAGTGGTAGCCTAAGAAAATATCACTAACAAACTAACTAATTGGGTAATTCCTAACTAATTTTTTTTAATAGGTAGCAATTCCTAACGAATTAAAAAAATCACATGTGGAAAATATGGAAAATGTGTAGACTAAAATACAATGTACAAAATACAAAGACTAATCTACAATACAATTTCTAATAGGCCCCCTCAAGAGTCAAGATGGAGTGTACACACATATGAACCTTGATGAAGAAGAAATCCTGCATAGCAGAAGTAAAAGGCTCAATGTGAAATCCAAGATGCCATGATCAAGTGCAATGCGAAGGTGATGGTGAGAGGCATCACTAATCACAGACAAAAGATGCCGAAAAAGGGCAATTACGGAAACTAGAATGATGGCCGCAAAAACACCAACGATGGCTGGAGAACAATAGACCTGACAAAGTATTGCCAGCAAAAACCAACACATCAATGGAGAACAACAATACCGAGAACAAAGCAAGAAGCAACACAGAACTTGCTACTAAAACCAGAAACGATGCAGAACTTGCTGTGTAAAGGCGAGCCCCACAGCTCGAAAAATATGATGTGCACCACGGCTCTAAAATAGATGAGCACCATAGCTCCAAAACAGAGTAGAGTGCCTAGAGTACTAGACATGGATTGACAGAACCTTTCAAATGCAGTGAGGTAGTAACCCATAAGTCTAAAATCTAGCATCAAATTCTTAGAAGAGATGCCAATATCAATGGCAACAGAAACCAATGAAACCCGGCTGCAAACTGAGTAATCCACCATAGCAAAAACAAAGTGCAACATCCACAGTTGCAGAAAGAGAAGCAAGCGTCCCACCAACCAAGCAATCACCAGCCCCTGTGAGCCTCACAACAGATGCAGTAAGTGCAGGAAAATGCACAGCGAAAAGATGAGAATCTCTTTCCAAATCACCATACCAATGTGGAGGACAGCTTGATGTCAGAGTCTCATAAAACTGACCACAAGAGCCAAGCCAAAAGAATTGAAGCTCAGAACCATGTTGTGATCAAGAACTGTTATAGAAATGAGTTAAAAACCGAATGGTCATGCTTCAAATCTCAAGAAAAACAATAGGACCTTCAAGCATCAAGAACATGCTGGCCCAAAATCACATATGTACTAGTCATAGTTTGCTGAGTGGGGAAATAGGTGTCGAAATTAATCTCACCCCCCATTCCAACCATATCTTGGCGAAAAAGCACCAAGCATTCTCTTTGGCAATTAATCAAAAGGGTGATCTTCAAAATGGCTAAAATCCAGCTCTAGCTGAATTTCACAAGAACTAACAGAACCCACAAGGAAGGAAGTGGATATGAAATTTGGAGAACCCAGATTGAAAAGAAAAGGCCTTTTTTGCACCCATAAAGGAAAATGAAATCCTCTGTTTGCACCCAAAATATGATGCTTAACGATGTAGCCAAGAAGCAGATTGAACAAATGCTGACAAAAAAATGATATCTTGAACGTGTATATAGGTCAGCAAGGTTTAAGAAAAATAAGAGGGAAGAACCTGTTCTTCAAATTGTCAGAAAACTCACAGACCATAAATCTTCCACAACGGTCTCGAATATAGAGACCGTTGGTTGAAGATGGAGAATATGGTAATGGTCTAGTAGAGAGTCCAATGAAGGAGATTTCCACACAAAAATGAAAAAAAAAAAAAAAATACAAAGACTATTATACAATACAATTTCTAATAGGGCTTACCTTGCAATGCCAAGAACAGAGGAGAAGAGAGGAGATGAGACCTTTTGCTTTTGTTCCTTCGTATCAATGACCACAAGCTACAGTTTTCTCTCTAATCTTGTGTTTTGTTGCCGCCAAGAAAGTGCAAGAAAAGATGGCGATTTATTTTATTCATTTTAAATTCATTATTTTAGTTTTTTTTTTTTTGTTAAATTCTCAAATGGATCTTTTTATTAGTAAGATCAAAATGAAATTTTTTGAAAAACAAGTACCATATTGAACGCATTAAAAACATAAAAACCAGAAATTTGGGCTAACATTGTTCTAGTAACATTTGTATTTTTTGAAAATACGTGTGGATGAAAAAATGTGTAGAAATATGTGTAATATTATTTAAATACTGAAAACTATTGTTCAAAATACACCACCAAACACCCTCTAATACCCCCCAAATATAGTAACTTAAAAAGTATTTTTGCCTAATATTATAGAGAAATGATATGTCCACAATATTTTAATAATATTTTTACAACAAATTCTACATGACGGGTTCAAATTTAAACCAATAACAACTAATCACTTATAATATACTTCAATCAACCTTCATATTTAAGATCTTGTTTATAAACACGTTATTATGTTTAAACTTGGCCTGTTTCGAAATCAAACCTTAGAGATAGGCTTGAACTCATTTACAAATCCATTTTTTCATGAAAATGCTTTATATTGAAATAAACAAAGCTTAAAAAGAATGAAACTTGCATGGGTAAATGTATAATATCTCTAATTTGTTCTCTTGCTAAGGATAATTTATGAACAATTATATTCCCTAAATTTTCAGCCACTGGGAACGATTATATATAATGTACTAGTTGCTAACCTATGCGATGTATGGTATATTTAAATAAATATTAAAAGGGATAATTACAGTAAACCCACCTGAGGTTTGGCCCGTTTGCACTTTGCCTACCCGTGGTATAAAACTTATCACTTTGCCCCCTTGTACTTCAATCTGTTACCCCCCCCCCCCCCCGTTGCCCACCTGACCATCAGACGTTAGTCTAACACCCTTTTATTCCAAATTAGAACATAACACGGATCAAACAGCGAAAATCCACTCTTTTCTTCACGAGCCCTAGAATCACGAAAATTGTTGTAATTGAGCTGGTGTTTTGATTTTTCTGATCGTGCTTTCGTGTGAGGGTGAGGTTCTGACTTTGGGTTGTCTTGAGGCACTGAATATTCGAAGATAGATCATCACCAGGTACGACATTTCTGCGCTGGGGTTTCAAGTTTTGAGCTGGGGTTTCAAGTTTTGAGCTATTTCAAGTTTTGAGCTGGGGTTTCAAGTTCTGAGCTGGGGTTTCAAGTTTTGAGTGGTAGCTTCGATAATCGATGTCTTCTTCGAGTGGAAATTACTCAGGTTCAAGTGGGCATATGTGTACATATGAGACTTATGTGCTGAGAACAAGTCTGACAGTGGATAATTTTGGGAGAAGGTTTCTGGGTTGTAGCCGATATAAGGTAAGTATACTTTTTACCTATTCTAGTTGATTCACGTGAGATTGGAATGTGATGTGTTCAATTCAATTTATGAACAGCTTGGTCCTAAGTGCCCTTTCTTTAAATGGATTGATAATCCCACTTGTATGCATGGGAATGAAGCTGCCCATTTGGTGCAACAAAAGCTGGATTTACTGCGGAGTGAGCTGCAACTTGCACATGAAAGGGAAAGAGAAGCTACCCAGGTAGTAGCAGAAGCTACCCAAATGGCAGAAATTGCTCAAGACAGGGTAGCAAAAGCCACTGAGAGGGAGAGAAAGTTTCGAGCTTCCTCTGTTCAAGCCAAGGAGATAGCAGTGAGAGCTTTAGAGCAAGAGAGAAAGTGCAGAATTGCACTAATTCTGTCATGGTTTTTTTTTATTTTGGTTATGTTGTTTTCATGTTTTGGCTCAAGTGAGAATGTTGGAATGATGAAATTGAGTCTGCCTGATGGGTTGTAATATAAGCTGGTCCTCTATTGTAATAGATCTATGAAAGAATTTTGCTGTTGGTGTTGGTGTAATAGAACTATGAAGCCACTTAATAATATAACCTTTTTAAAGATAAAGTGTTATTTATGTTAGATGCTGTTGGTATTTTTGTTTAAAGTGAATTGGCTACTTATGAGCTGTTGGTGTTTTGTTGGATGTTGTGAGCTGTGTTGATTTGTGCATAAAGTGCATTGTGTGAAGACAATTGTGTTGAAAGTGAATTTAAAGTGCATGACAATCTGTCAACTTGCAAGAAAAAGACAACACATACACCCTGCACACATAAACAAACTCATATAATAATAACTCATATAACAGAATAATAATTCTAAACACCTGTCATTAAGTTGAGAAATTGTATACATATTTGTTGGTGTCATGGAATAGTTTTTCATCAACCACCAGTAAATATAAGGCATTTGGTACAACAACCAAAACAGTTGCAACTGCCCAATGTTTAAAAAACTTAAAAAAATACAAAAAGTGTTTGCTGGCCATTATCTGCCCTGCCATTGTCTACAAAATACAAAAATACAGTTGCCCTGCCATTGTCTGCCCTGCCATTATCTACGAACTACATAAAACCCTAACACTACATAACCCTAATACATTATACATAGCAACAAAAATCTTCATTTACTGCCCCTGCCCCTGCCTCTCCCACCACAACTGGCCTTTACACCTCTTGTTCTACATTTCTGAGCCCTAGCTGCATCACCCCTTCCTCTCAAAGTAGCTCCTCTGGTAACAGGTAGTCTTGTAGGCTACAAAGTACAAGAATTCACATGTTAGCTACCAGCATCACAGTTTTATAAATAAAACAATGAACCTAACACTATAGTACCTGTGATGATAGTGGTCTACTGTCCCATGTTTCTACAGGGGTGTGTGATGTTGGCTAGGTTGAAGAGAACCAAGGAGCTCCTCTAACTGTATACCTGAAGTCTGAAGAGTACCACTGACTTGGTTTCTGTGACCATGGAGCTGGTGGTCCTAACCATGGAGCTTGTGGCTGTGGAGCTGGAGCTTGTGGCTGTGGAGTTGGAGCTTGTGGCTATGACCCTGCTGCCTGGTTGGATGAGGATGAGGCCATAGTGTAAGGCTGATGTGTTGGTGGGGGCTGAGCTGAGGATTGGGTTTATGATGAATATGGGGCTTGGGATCCTACTGTGTGTGTAGAAGGCCTTCCACTTCTCTGCAACCAAATATGAGCATATTTTTACAATGTCAGTTATTGCCATTTTGCATTTGCATAAAAAAATTGCTAAAAACTTACAGATTTCCCTTTCTGCAATCTTTGCCTCCTCTCCCATGGTGTCTCACCAGTGACATTGGCCTTGCATCCCCTTGCATTATGCCCTTCCTGTTGACACCTTCCACACCTCACTGCCCTGTTTGCTCTAGACACCTTATAAGGGTTTGGCTCATCAGCATCTCTCCTCCTCTTCATGGGTGGCCTGCCTGGTGGCCTATAGACCACAGGTGCAACAGGCTTGGGTTGGCCACTTGACATCCACTCAGACTGGCCAAGCATGGGGGGTATGGGTGTCTTGTACGTCTCCACATAAGCATCCTTGTAGTAGCATGGATGGGTGTAGTCTTCTGGCTTCTCACGATTCACAAAAATGGCTGCAACTCCATGCTTACAGGGGATTCCTGTCAAGTCTCATACTCTACAACTGCATGTCCTATTTACCAAGTCCACCACATGCCTTTCTCTCTCATTGTCAACCTCATACACAAACCTCCCAGAAGGTATTGCACAGAAACTCTTATACTCTAATTTTAACTACTCCAACTTTTTTTGTATGCTTGGACACAAGTTGCCACCATACTTTTCTATGCCAGTCTTCTTTATATACAGCCTGCTCATAAGCCTAACTCTGATCCATTCCAGCATTGATAAAATGGGCTTGTCTCTAGCCTTCACAATCATAGAGTTAAAACTCTCACTTAGATTGTTTACCATACAATCTGTCAAAGCTCTTGGAGAAAAGTGGGATCTGGTCCACTGTGCAGGCTCTATATCAGCCAAGTACTTTCAAGCTTGTTCATCCAAACTCTTAAGATGGTCCATCCCCCTCTCAAATTCCCTGGCTGATGTTGTGCCAGCACACCTCCACAGTACACTCTTCAACTCCATGCTATTGTGGTTAACCTTGAAGTTGTTGTATATATGCTTCACACAATACCTGTGCTCCACAGTTGGGAATAGAGTCTCCATTGCAGGTAGAAGGCCCTGCAATCAAGTAAACAAGTAAGCAAGTAAGTAAGCATTCAATATAATGAAGGTAAGCATGTAATAAGTCATGAGCTAGATGATAATACCTTCTGCCTGTCACTGATGAATACCAGATTAAGCTCCTCTGGCCTGCCAATGTCATCTGCAAATTGCTCCAAGAACCAGGTCCAGCTATCCTTGTTCTCTTGTTCAACCACAGCCATTGCCATTGGGAATATATTGTCATTTCCATCCTTGGCAGTGGCAGATAGTAATTGCCCACCAAACCTACCCTTCAAGTGGCATCCATCCAGCCCAATAAAGGGTCTACAACCACCTAGAAAGCCAACCTTCTGAGCATTGTACCTAATGTACATCCTTTTAAACTTGGGCTCTGCATTCTCATTTTCCATCTCTGTTTGCAAAATCACCCTACTTCCTACATCTGTTCTTAATATCATTTCTGCATAATCTCTAAGTAGGCCATACTGAGCCACTTCATTCCCAGTAATCAACCCCCTAGCTGCCTTCCTTGATCTATGCACCTGACTAAGACTTAAGTCAATTGAAATCTTTTGCATCACATAGTGCTTAACACCTGAGACCTCCCAATTAGGATTCTTACCAAAATCCTCCAAATACCTCTTTGCCACATAGGCTGATGTAACTTGCCCATTTTTAAATGTTAGGGGGCAGGTACACTCGGGTAAAAGTGTCTTGATCTCAAATGTGCACTCTCCAGTCACCATTGAGGCATAAATCCTCCATCCACAATTGTTCTTACAATGTACAGAAATCTTCTTCTTCTCATTCAACTTCCACTTAACATCAATGTGATGCTGAATCACATACTCCCTTAAAGCCTTCCTAAACACCTGGGAGTTTGGGAACTTCATCCCTTTTGCCAACCTAACATTTCCCATATCAATCCTCTCATTGAACTCCAAATTGCCAGGCCCCTGCTCATCATCAAAGCTATCCACACTTAGAATATCATCCTCCAAAGCTGGTTCAGCCCACTCTTCATCTAAATCTATGTTTGGAGGAGGAACATTGCTTGGGCCAGGTGCATCTGTGTTTGGTTGAGGTGTATTAGTGTTTGGATTAGGTGTATCAGTGGCTGGAACTGTGTGAGGTGGAGAAGACTCACCAAAAATGTCATCAGCAAAGTCTTCTCCTTCCAGACCTTCATTCAACCAATCAAACTCCTCCTCCAGACCATCACCCCCTGTACTAGCCCCTGCACTACCCCCTACACCAGCCCCTGCACCAGCTCCTACCCCAACCCCTCCACCATCAGGAACTTCAACTGCAAGTGGAGCATTACCACTCTCCACATACAGTATGATGGTGTCACTTGGCCCTCTCTCATTAGGCTTGCACATGTGTACCACATCTTGGTCATCTTCTATAAGCCTTAAGTCTTCCTTCAAGTTGCTCCCAGGACCTAAATAATGAACCCTACACGGTTCATCAATCCCTAATTCCTCACATATACCTTTTATTTCAAAGTAACTAAGCAAATCAGGATCCCTATACACTATTTCAACTTCCCCACCAAAGTATTCTAAACTAGGGTTCCACAGAAAAGCACCCCCATAATGTACCTCCAATTTCACATCCTCATCATCCATCTGTAATAACAAATTACCATTTGACACGTATACAATTAACAATTAAAAAATTGTAAACAACAAAAGAGTAAAACAGTTGCATGTTTCTGTTTTGCTTTTGGGATGCAACACACACAGAGGGACCACATTTTCAACTTTTCTATTGATTTTGTCTTACTAAATAGCACATGCAAACACTAAAATTTAAACCCAAAACAAACTTGGGTCCACTGTGAGACCACTGTGAGACACAATGACCACGACAGACAAAATGCCCATAAACAAACACAAATCCAAAAGAACAAGTGGTCACATTTTTCATAAACATCAACAAACACAACCAATATTCACAATCCATTACATGTAACATTGACTATTGATTGATTACTAAAAAAACAATAAAACAACCACAAGCAAAAGTAAAAACCCAAACAGCGAACTGATTTCTTACCACGATTTTCGTCCCTCGAACAATAGCAGATGTCAATAGTAGATTTTACTCTCTCGTCTAGGTTTTACACTTGCAACACTACATCAATAGCAGATCCGTGTGGTTCTAGGGCTCGTGAAGAAAAGAGTGGATTTTCACTGTTTGATCCGTGTTATGTTCTAATTTGGAATAAAAGGGTGTTAGACTAACGTCTGATGGTCAGGTGGGCAACGGGGGGGTAACGGATTGAAGTACAGGGGGGCAAAGTGATAAGTTTTATACCACGGGTAAGCAAAGTGCAAACGGGCCAAACCTCAGGTGGGTTTACTGTAATTATCCCATATTAAAATTATCTAGTTTACTTGAAGGTACTTTGACTTAAAAATGATAACAAAAAACTTAGGCTATATGAATGCAATTCATATATAATTAAATCCATTACCATAAAAGTGCTCTTACATTTGCCTTGATAAGTACTAATAATTATAGAAGACAAAAGAATTACTACACAATATAAACATATAACTACTATTAATATAGTGACTTCTTAAAATTAAGACTAAGCAATTGTGACTCCAATAGTTCTTACATGTAGTCACTTTGAACAGTCCTTTTTATTTGAGATTAGTGAAAAATGTTCAAATCATCATTATTATGTGTAAGGATACAGTGGTAAACCGGTAATGATATAGAAGATAGACAAAAAACTTCTTCAAATTAACTAATGAATATAGGCCCAACTAGATTATGATATAGGCCCATCATTATGTCTTCATATTGCAATAAGCAAACTAGATTATGATAATTGGTGAATCGAAAATGAATGTGGTGGAACTTGGGAAACTAATTTATAGTTTGAAAGTTTCAACTCTCATCTTCAAATAAGAGGCTGTATTTAATTTGAAAATTGCATAAAAAATTTAGAGCAAACCTTATTTTGGGTTCTTGAATTAGTTGGACCTAATTCTCAGAATTTTTATTTCTTAGCTAACATTGCTAGTTTGATTCTAGAGAAGAAAAATTGTACCCCATTTAAGATAGAAAATTGTAAGTTTAAAAAAGGTATAGGAAAAAACAAAGTGAACATGAGATAAATGGAAGAGGAACATGCTACTATGTCCACACTATTCACATAAATCACCAACCCAAGTTGAAGCTTAATCCTATTTATAGGGAAGATGATATAATAACCACTACTTCTAGGATGCATGGATACTTAGTTTGGGGTGTCGTACCCATGTCCTATTTGCTATATCATGTAATAATTTTTCAAAATTACTCGTGTCGTCATATTGTACCCCTACCCGTTTTCTTGTCCGTGTCTGTGAATCCTAGCTTGCTTGGGCTTAAAAAAAAAAGAAAAAAAAAACCATTTCTTAAAGCTTTTTAAGTTTCAAAAGTGGTGTTTCCCCAATAGCCCAACGCTATCATTACATCCCACAACCTGCTAATCATCTACTATTACAATAGTCCTTCCTAGGAAAACTTCCTCCTCACCTACTAAATGGGCTTTCAAAAGAGAAACACCTCACATTCCAACCTATTTAATTAAATTCCAAATTTTTGTTTTTCTCTTTTAAGATACCTAAAATAAATAAATAAATAAATAACCCAACACATTCTCACCATTATCGATCACCATCGGCAGAGATTGCCCGTGCTATCAATGCTGCCAGTCTAGTCCACCACCACCTTTATTTTCAAGTAATTGCCTTTATGCTTAGCAAACCCAAATATCAAATCCTATTGTTTTGATAGAAGAGCCACATTTGTGTTCAAAAAAAAAAAAAAAGATTTTTATTTGCAATTATTTTGTAGCTTTCCTCTTCAATTATCAAGGCACTGAAAATTTTCCTTTTTCCTTCTTATATTTTGAATCACAACAAATTGCAAGCCTAGAAGTTTATGCTTTCTAACTTTCAATTCAAATTAACAAAGCAATTTGGCTTGGTTTGGTAGACAAAGTTATAAATCTAGAGGAAACTATGAGGTGGGCTTCTTTTTAAGGCAGGCTAACGACAATGTTCACATAGAATAGAGAGAGGGGTTAACAGTGGTCTGGGGATGTGTTGGTTTATTTATCTATTATTTATTTTAGGTATCTAAAATAAGAAAAAAAAAGAATTTAATTAAATATATGTATATATGTCAAGTTTTTATTTGTAAATATAGAGTGGAGCAAGAAAAGTGAGATAAAAGATTTGGACTCATTAATAAAGTGCATATCCTGCAACAAGCATCATAAATTTAATACCTAATATATATATATTAAAAATTTGACTCTTCTAGAACTTAAAAAATAGAAACTAATTAACGGTCAATATAATATTTAAGAAATTTTTTGGCTTCATACATATTTGGAGTCTTAAGCGTCAACCTCCACTAGACTTTAACTTCCACTAGAAATATGATGTGTTGCTCATGTGCATTATGACTGGTTGGAGTCAAACTTTGTCCACTATTTAACTATTTAATATAATTAACTACCAATGGCAATGAAGTACATCTGTTCCATGTTATATGATGTATTGTTTTTATACTAAGGACCTTGGAAGCAATTAATGTAAACTTTAAATGACTCATTTGAAAATGAATGAAAACATATGATTAGTGACAAAATTAATTATTGGGAAGGTGCTTGGTGAAGTCGTCTTCAAGTTATATGTTATACTATTTTTATATTAAGGACCTTGGAAGCAATTGATATAAAAACTTTGTTGATACCAAAAAATTAAAGGAAGAGATCTAGCCCAAGGAAATAGACCATGGGCCTTGCATGGGTATGAAAGACCCATGGCTCATGGAAATGCTTTTACAAAAAAGGCAGGGGAACTAAGTAAAATGGGGCAAAAGCCTAAAAATGAAAGAAAGAAGAGAAAGGGGACTTGAAAACAAGATGCAAATGACCCTATAAAGGAGTGCAAGTGAAGAGGTCCTTGAAATGAGACCTGCCTAGTAAATAAGGGCACCCAAGAGGGGTCACTAGGGAAGGGGCCATGAAAGGCCAAGTCCCCAAAAAGAAAATGATTGAAATTGACAAATGATCCCACCAAACCTTGGGACTTGGTGAAAACTAACGAGACCATAAGGGAGAAATTTGAAGGACCTTGGCCAAAAGGAGAATGATGAAGAAAGAAAGATGTTTGGGTGCTTTATAAGCTCACCCATCTCAAAAGGGCATCTTCACCACTTCCAAGAAAGAAACTCAATATGAGAAGTCACCATCAACCCAAAGGAACCTTTGAAATGTTCCTCTCCCAGTCTTTAGCAGAAACCCCTTTTGTTGACCTAGGCTGACACTTGGATTGCCCAGGAAAGTTAACTTCCATGAAAGGAAAGCAATCAAAATACTTTTATACATGGGTTCCCAAGAAAACGAAACAATAACAAAGATAAGAAAGAAAGCACACAGGGTCTTAGTCCAAGGGAAATCGACAAAATAAAGAAGAAGGGAGAAAATAGTAATTTTAGGCCAACCAAGATTAGCATAAATGGGGAGGAATCGACCATAGAAGAGGAACAAGAAAAAAGTAGAGTATGAAAAAGAGAAATAGTAGAAGAAAGAAAAGCTAAGAGCAAGAGAGAAAATTGGAAATAATAGAGAGAGTATAGAACTTAGGTCAAGTTCCCAGAAAAATAGTGCCCCTTATTTGTAGTATTACTTGGAGACTGTACTTCAATCCAGGGTGATTCTTGCAAATATATTTCTATATTGCTGCATTTCTTGGACCTACTTGTGCAAATATTGGTTCTATCTGATTGGCCATAGTGGGATGGAGCTCAATTCGCTCCCTCATCATCTCACAACTCCTCCAACCCTTTAACAGACCCACAGGATTGTATTGGGCTTAGGCTCAAGGAACCTTTCCAAAAAAAAAAGGGTCCTACAAAAAATTGAAATGAATGAAAGCATATGATTGGTGACAATTTTAATTATTGGGAAGGTGTTTGGTGAAGTTGTCTTCAAGTTTGCAAATACATGAAAAATAAATCCACATACATACACACACACACACACACACATATATATATATATATGGGAAAAGTTAACGATGCTCAAAGGGCATTGGTAATTTAATTTTTGAAAATTTTTTATATTTCCAATGAAAGTGATATCAAAATTTTCTTAAAATGGTGTATTAACAAATGGCCTAAGGGTATCTGTTAATCGGACCCATATATAATATTTAAAAGCTGAAGCATGCATTTATACACTCCTATTGTCCATTTGGTCCTATTCAGTTTACTTCCGTCTATTCTGTCCACTTTGGTCCATTCGGGCTATTTACTCACCAACGGATATGGTAATTTCTCTGAATGGTCTGTCAAGTAGGAGGATCCAAGAGGCTGATTCATTTCCAATTTTGATACCTCTACTCTTCACCTCCCCCTTGCACACGTATCTAGCCCAATATCTGAGACAATACATTTTAACCCATTAATCACCACAATTAAAAGAATAAAATAGCCTATCTCCTTTTCAATGTGGGATTAAACATTTTCACTAACTCCTCATCTTCCATATTCATTCTCACATCTTTACATTTATGTTATAACATTTATTCATTTTAATTATTTAATATTAAAATGCTCCAACAGTTAATATAGCTATTTTAGGTTGATACATTTTGGTATTGTATTTTTTCAGTTCCTCATCATAAGTCCTCTTTCTACCTCATATAGTTTTGGATTGATTTTTGTTTGAGTTTATCTTTAGTTTGGAACTAAGAATTTTAGTTTATACTTTATATCAAAACACAATCTTCATGGCTGTATATTTAAATGTGCCTATAAATTATTTGAATAATTTCAGTGGTAATTATGTGATAAGTTTTCATTATCATGATAATCTCCTTAAGAGAATAAGAAATTTGAAACTTAAAAATTTTGGTTGTACCAAAAGAAATTAGGAAAATATAATGTATAATAATACTTAGAAAAATATGGATCACTTCAAAAAAGAACAATATCAATAAAAAAACACAAAAAATAATAAAACCATATATTTGTAAAAATAGAGAGATAGAAATTACTTTTAGAAATTATTTAATTTTTTGGGAGAACAAGTTATTTACAATAAAATTTAGAGAATAAATTATACATTATACCACATTTCAAAATAATTATATATTTCTACACATCGCATGGGTCTGCGACTTAAAATCACAACAACACATTTTGTTATGCCATTTTCCCATAGCTAGTACATGACAGATAAAAGTTGTACATAAATTTGGAATGGAAATTGGAACTCCTTTTTTTTTCTTTTCATGTATTTATTGAGTCTTCTTCATTATTCTCCAAGAAAAGATGGGTTCATTGTTAGTCCAGGGATGACTTGGCCATTGATATTTCTTCCTCAAGATCTTTTGCTGCTAAATCCATCTTTTCCCTCGTAAGCGCATCGATTGTGAGCCTTGCCATTGCATAAATAAGTTCCAAACATTGAATGCACTTTTTTTTCTTCCTATTGATTTGATAGTTATAATAGGAGAGAAGGAATTTGAACCTTGAATGTTTCAATTGAAAACACCAAAAAATGCTAGTTGAGCTATAAGGCTCCTTGACAACATTGAGGCACTGAAGCAAGTAATAACATAAAATCTGGACCACTTCACAAACATTTTGGAATAAAAAATGTTGACACAAAAGTGCAGTAGGTTCTCATAGTTATAAATAATCGTTCATGAATCTTCAATTATAGTATTTAGCCTCGCTTTAATCATCATTTTTTTTAGAAGAATCGATTTAATCATCATTGATTGCGCATTGGTGATTGGGAACTCTGAGCTCTGTGCATTCATTGTTTTAGTTCATAGTATTCAAAAAATATATCCTCCTATCTTCAACAACTACGTACATTTGCTAAAACCATTACTTAGATCTAAGAAATAATTGACAAATAACATATCGTCCTCCATGCAGGTTATAATGATTTCTAGCTTCTGAAACATTGGAAGTAAAAGTTCAACTCTCAAGGAAAGTGTAACATTTACAACATATAGAAGCCACAGAACTTACCCTGCACAATTGACCATTTCCCTTTCTCACATTTAACAGGAAAAGAGTAAATAATATCCTTTGGGATCCCATAAGAACCGTCAGAATACACTCCCATGGAAAACCATTTTCCCTGAATTTCAAAGACAAAGGGAAAATTACAAAAGTTAATAACTAATAAAATAAAATAAAAAACAGAATATAAAAGCAAATAAGTTCTGCATGATCAAATGCTATTTGAGATGAAGGAGAATCAACATTGGGAGTCCCATGAACCCAATCATGTATATGATCACAAGCTGCACTTGCACAAGACAGTGCACTGTTTTTTGCTTTCTGAGATCTGTTCCAGGCTGAGCCACGCTACTGTACATTGGTGATGAACTCAGTTTTTAACCTATGACAAACGAAAAAAATGGAGACTTATTGGGAGTGAAGGGAAGTAAATAGAAGACAAGGATGCATAGAGAAGTGAAGATTGTCAACATCACCCTGCAAAGGGTTGCAACCTAAAATTTTAACATGGAAACTACTGTACCCTACTTCAACCTAAAACATTGGAGTTTAATAACTCTTCAATGTCAAAGCTAGGTCCTAACAGGGTTCAAGACCAGGTCAAGTATAAAAAAAGATTGGGATCCTTGGGCATAGGAGATTTTTAACTTTTTAAACAAAATGTATAGTGGAGATAGTGTCCGAACTCCTAACCATTTGCTTTGATGCTACGATGAATTACCAATTTTATTAAAAGTTTATGCTATCAAGAAATGATGAGTTTAATCATTTAACCATAATTATAACATGTACAAACTTTAATGGACTATTGCCTAAAATATGAATGATAACTTCAGGAGAACCATAATTTCCTTGGGGCAGTTTTTGTCTTTGTAGATGATCAATCACTACTAATCTTGAAGAGGATATTGAGTAAAAGGGAGCAACACGTGATAAAAGTACCCAAAGAAAAACTTCTAAATTAGACTTTTGCAATCTTACCATACCATGCCTTTAGCACTCGTTAAATTCGTAAAGAGCTTTCCTTAACTTACATACATAGTTTGGTTGGACTTTGCTCTCAAATCCTTTTGGTTACTTCATTTAATTTCTCAATCCAATTTTCCATGCAAGAAAGCATTCTTTACATCTGTCTCCCATAGCTTCCAAGATTTACTTGTTGTCAAGTGCTAACAGGACACATACAATGGTTATCCTTGCCATTGGGCTAAACGTTTCATCATAGTCTAGCCCATATTATCGAGAGAATCCTCAAACTACAAGTTGAGCCTTGCATCTCCCTACCTATCCATATGCATGAGTCTTTACCTTTTACACCATTTGCAAGAAATGAGTTTCACATCCTTAAGTTTTAGCACAATGTCTCAAGTTTGATTCTTCTTTAGTACGTGAATTTTTTCTTCCATTGCTTTTATCCATTCTTCACTTCTAGATGCTTCTTCATATGTTGCTTTTATCCTCCGTAATTGCTGCATTTGCACACTTGGAATATAGTTTTTGTTACCTTGTTGACCTTTGTAGTTATGAGATTTCTTCCTTCTCTATTCTAGATCAATCCTCCTCTAGTGGCCTATGGTTGTACACTAGTTTGCCAAGGACTTTGAGTTACTTCTCTAGACTGTGGCTCACCTTCATCTTCAAAAAAGTTTTCATATCAGTTGCCATAAACTGATCTTTCTCTGATTGCTCCCTCATACTCTCAATCATTTTATCTTCAATCTCCCTTGAGATTGGCAATGATGCAATCTCTTTTTACCACCACGAAGATGCTTCATCAAATTTCACATTCTTCAAGGTGTAACAATGATTGTTAGGTCACAGCATCTTTAACATTTTCTTTGGCTATCGTAGCCCATGAAGATGCAACAGTTTCTTTTTAACATACTGCAGAGATGAATAGGCACAAATGCATATCAAACACAATTAAAGACTTTAGAAGAAGAAGCATTCCTACAATTACCAAAATTATGAATGTTAATAATTTTATGCATTTGAATTAGCAATCAGCTATGGCTGAATAATAGTTAAATAATTAAATTCATCATTTTCTAATATTTTAAGTTTTTGGGACAAGTGCTAGTTTATTATAGCATTAGAGTACATGGCCTGATTTCTAACCCCTATGTCTGTTGTACCTCCCATTTAGAAAGTTAAAAAAGGTAGTTTATCAACCTATGTCTGCTAATAATTTAAACATGTGAAAGTGGCAATAAGTAAAAATGTTGGATATCTTGAGCTACCAATGATCGTCACCAACGCGTTCTTTAACAGGTTTCTCTTCATTTTTGATGGTGACAGTTGCATGATTGATGACTGGATATCGATGTAAATAGTGATTGCCCCATATGATTACGTTCTTGACATCGCTAGTAGGAACCTTTATCTTCTCAGCTATTAGGCTTAATGCTATGTTATGATCAAGTCGTGTTAGACATGTGATGTTTTTCTCTGGAATTAAAGGTGCAAAATCTTTCAAGATGAGTGCATTGGTGTTTGCTGGGTTGGTAACAACTAGCACCTGCATGATAAAAGCAATGAAAAGGCATAAACATTTAGAAATGTGGTTTCACTTGATTTAAATCATTTGAGCACCTTTCTCCAAGTAATTTTCCTAGTAAACAAACTCAAAAAGGCACAATTGTACAGTCATTTAATTGGATAGTTCCCTTACTGACAGATGCAATTTGGAATCATCCATGTTAAATCATTTGAGCACCTTCTCCAAGTAATTTTCCTAATCTTGATATAAGAGTTTTGCATCTTTATTCATTATGACTTTTATTCCCAACACGTTGGTTGTTGGACCCATGCCCTTCTTTTCAAACGTTGATGCCAAGGACTTTATTTTCATCATCATAACTTGAAAGTTTCCTGCTAACAATATGTGTCCACATATAATGATAATATTGTTAATTTTTTCTTGCACCTCCATACATAAACACAATGATCTAACGGACTCATTTCGAAACCAATCTCTTATTTTCTTGGAAAAAGAAGTTTTTTTTTTTTTCAGATGGTAAAAAATATATGCATTAATATGATGCTGATCTTGCAACTCAAACCCCTTCCCTAAACTCTCAAGCACTTTGTGCATGGATAGGTACCATCCCACCTACAAGGAATAGAAAGTATTTTTACTTCAAAACATCTTGAACATCTGATTTCATGACTTTTAAAGTAAATGGAGCTACAGATGCAAATAATTCAAATCTATGTAATGTGAACAAATAAGATTCTAAACCAGTGTCATTCAGCAAAAAAAAAAAAAAAAAAAACAAAATCAAACCACTGTCAGAGATGGATGTCCCAAGAATCTTATACCTAAACATTGAAGCACATTTATGGGGTTTCTCACCTTGCAATCCGCAACAGCATGCTGCTCCAAGACCGAAGCTACATCCTTGTAAATAGATACATTTTTAGACATCAAATCCTTGGTGTCCAAACCATCCTTTCGTGAGTATCCAGCAATCATAATAGCAATATTGACATCTTTACAAGCTTCAACATTGTCGATGGTAGCAACAACTTCTGTTGAAACATATTCATGACAAGATTTAAGAAACCTCATGGGAAAGAATAATTCTATCTACCTCAGTTTAGTTCTCACAGATAAGAGACATACGTTTCAAAAGAGGAAAGGCAGAACCAAGCAATTCCATTCTTAGAAAATTCAAGTCATCAATTTTCTGTTCAATATCAAGCAAGTGCAGAATCACAGGCTGATCAGGGCCTAGCATGATTCCCCTTGCAATCATTGGAACAATGGCATAACCTATTTGCCCTGTGGAGCAAAATCGAAATTTTGAGCTACAAATACACAAACTTTTATCATGTCTAGAAGAAAGAAATCACCAACTTATATAATTGAAAATAAAATTAGCTTGCTCCTTGACATGTAACAACAATCATATTGATATTATGTTTTTTATTTAACAAATATTAATCAAGCTTTTCTTTCAATTATCGTTCTTTTCCAACTATTTGGAAGAGCACAATGTATAAGATAATAATGATTTAACATCCAAAAAGAACTTACAGTTTTTAGGATTTCTTTGGATAATTTACAGAAATGGCATTTATATTCATTTTCAAAGAAAGCCACAGATTTAAACAGTTTCATTGAAGAATTATATAACAAAACAGGATTGCAGGAAGCCATGAACCAAATAGAAAACATATATGGTTTTCAAGTGAAGTGAAGGATAAATTTGAAGATGAAATAATTAAAACACTCTGTTTAGATAACTTTTGACAACAAATGAGACAAAAATCATGAAAATTGAACTTCGCAGCAATTGGGGTCGATTTGACCTTCACTCCCATGAAAGAAAACTTGATAAATTGCCACTTTTCCTAAAAACTTTAATTGTTAGGAAATGGGAAATGAAATCTGTATAAGCTAAAGATGACAAATGAAGAAACCAGAAAATGACAAGTATCCACAAGCATACACGAAAATTTAAATTAAGCAATTATGTAAAATTGGAAATTTTGAGGTTTGACATTTGGAGAACAATCATTTTTGTCAATTTGAATGAAAATTTAGATGACTGGTTCAGAAATCCAGCCAAAAAATAAATAAATAAATAAATTCAGAAAACTGAAAATTTCGAGATTCAGCTATATCGATGTTGGGGATACAATAATATAACAGGCCAATAAAATATTTCTAGCAAGGACCAAGATAAACCAAATAGAATATCAGATTGAGTTAGCATGCTTGCCTGTAGCACCCTTGACCAACACTTTCGTTGGTTTCTTCTCTTCCTTAATGAAGCTGTAAATGTATATAATAAATCTCCAAAACAAAGCAACATTGTGACCCAACTTGCATCATGCATTTGTATATGAATGATATTAAAGGTCCGAACAACAAAGCTTTTCAGATGTTAAAGAAAATTGCATAGCAGCATAAGAGATGCAAAAGTAAAAGAGTTCTCCCCAATCCAAAGTAAAGAACATATCCTTCTTTTTGTTTTCCAATCAAACTAAGGAAAAAGATAAGAATATAGATTTAAGTTTTGAAAGTTCCCATAAATGCAAAATTCACCTTCATCAAAGCACCTCAACCAAGCTAAATGGTTGTGCTACACTTAGTTTAGAGGAGGATTTTACTTTCCTTTTCTCATTATTGACAATCACATTGTGTCATTTTCCTGCCCTTTCTAAGCTTCACAAAAAAAAAAATTAAAAAAAAAAAGAGAGAGAGAAAATATTGAAAATAAAGTCACGTAATAAGAAAAGAATGGTAAGTTGTGCTGTGCAGGTTTTTTTTTTTTTTTTTTTTTTTTGGTGCCTGTTAGGCTAATTTCCCCAACATATTAGTTATGTGCTCAATTTTGAAATACTTTTGTTATGTGACCACTTTTGGAACTTGAGTACTCGAGTTTCACAAAGAAAATCATAAGATGATATATTTTTTTTAAGTTTTTAGAGACTCCAGTTCCAAAAGTGGTCACATAACAAAAATGTTTCAAAATCAACCACATAACTAACATGTTTGGGAAATTAGCCTAACGGGCCCACCATGCAGTGACTAGAACTGTAACTGGGTTTTAGGCTACTGTTTCAAAGTGTGGTTCTTTTAGCTAGAGAAAGAGATAGAGAGAAGGAGAAGTTGAAATATGGTTGTATATACAGTGAGAAAGAGAATTGGGATGAGGAAGCAGAATGGAAGAGTGACGATAATCGAGGATGGAAATTAAAGAGTGATAACTAATAATGATGATGATTAAAACAATTATATTGAGAGTGCTTAAGATTTTAGTGGGTTTGATACTCTATAAAAAACATAGAAGTACCGTTGAATGAGTATAACCCGTATACGTTTTTTTTTTTTTTGTGGATAAAAAGTATAACCCATATACGTTGATAATATAAATTAGATTAAATTGTAATTTACACAACAAAAATTAATGTAATTTTGATTTTGCCTCCTAAAAGTTTTAAAATTTGAGTTCATTATCCTAATGTCATATAGTGTTTGGATTTAAACCCTTCCATCCTATAGGTTGATGGACTTTCCTTTGAATGACAGTTAAGGTTAAGCTTGTGTCCAATGCATCAGTGCATTACACACGTTATGATATGGACACGTGTCCAATGCACTGATGCACAGGACACAAGCCATGTCTTGTTAGTTAAACCCAAAACAAAATAGTTAAATTGTTAGTCATATGACCTATAATGATTTGGCATTTTTTATGACTTCAAAATTTCATATTTTTTAGGACTTGAAATAATTAATAGAAACTTTAAATGACTAATTAGAAAGTGAATGAAAACATATGATTAGTGACATAGAACTGATTATTGAATTGGGGGAGGGGCTTGGTGAAGTCGTCTACACTTTCATCAACACATGAAAAAAAAGATAAATCAGAAGGGCACATCTTGTTCTGTTATTGTTCCAAAGCTTACAAATGATGGATAAAATTTGTACATAAAGTTAGAATAGAAATTGGAAATCCTTTTTTATATTCATATATTTATCAAGTCTTCTTCATTCTCCAAGGAAAGATGGCTTCATTGTTCATTGAGGCATGACTTGGCAAATGATGCTTCCTCAATGAGTTCTTTTGCCGTTGCTTCCATCTTTGCCCTTGAAAACTCATCGATCTTGAGCCCTGCCAATGCATAAACAAGTTCCAAACACTGAGTGCACTGACATAGTCTTATGCAAGTAATAATAAATAAATAAAAAATTGAACCATTTCACAACATTTTGGAATACAAAATGCAAATACAAAAGTATAGTAAGCTCTCATAATTATAATTATTCATTCATAAATCCTCAATTATATAACTCTCAGTGCTCATTTTAATCATCATTGCTCATCAGTAACTGGGAGTTCTAAGCTTTGTGCATTTCATTGTTATAGTCCACACTACTCCAAATAACCTTTGCTCTAAACCATTATTTAGATCTAAGACATAATTGACAAACAACATATATTCCTCTAAGCAGATTATAGTGATTTGTAGCTTCAGAAATATTAGAAGTTCAACTCTTAAGGAAGGAAGATGTAACATTTACAACATTTAGAAGCCCCACAGAGCTTACCCTGCACAATTGACCATTTTCCATTCTCACATTTAATAGGAAAAGAGTAAATAAGGCCAAGTTCGATCCCATAAGAACCATCAGAACAAACTCCCATGGAAACCCACATTCCCTGAATTACAAAGCCAAAGGAAAAATTAGAAAAGAATATAAAAGCAAATAAGTTCTACATGATCAAATGCTATTTGAGATGAAAGAGAATCAACCTTGGGAGTCCTGAAAACCCAATCACATATGTGATCACAAGCAACACTTGCAGCAGACAATGCACTTGATGCTTTCCGAGCTTTGTTAATGGCTAAACCACGATGTTGTACGGTGTTGATGAACTCAGTTTTTAACCTATGACAAACAATTTTTTTTTTGAAAAAAGAGGACAGTTGTTAAAGACCCTACAAAGGGTTGCAACCTAAAATTAAAACATACACACTACTGTACCCCATGCCAACCTAAAACTTTGGAGTTTAATAATTTTTCAATATCAAAGCCATGTCCTAACAGGACTCAAGAAAAATTCAAGTGCGTGTGTGTATATATACCTACACCCTGAAGATTTGAATCCCTGGGTTAGGTAATTGGCATGTAGATACTACTTGACAGTACACCTCAAGCTATTACCTAAAAGAAGCACGATAATCTAATGAGAGCATAATTTCATTGGGGCATTTTTGTTTTCATAGATGATAAATCACTAATATCGAGAGAGAGGGGGGGGGGGGGCAATAGCTACAACTACCAGAATCCCGAATGTTAATAACATTATGCATTTGACTCAACAACAAGTAATGCTATAATAACGGTTAAATAATTATTAAATTTACCATTTCTTAATAGTTTAAACTTTTAGGAGAAGTAGTAGTTTAAGTGATTGTTTGGATTCAGATGAAAAAGCCAGCGTGTCTATGTCTGGCGTTTTCCTTTTATTTCTTTTTTTTTTTTCTTTTTATGCACGCCAGTGAGTAGGAGACAAAGTTACTATTCACGGGACCCACAACAACTTTATTCAAAAAAAATATTAAAAATGGCTCTCACGACACTATTCACACATTTAAAAATTATTTTGCTACAGTGTTTTTAGTTTTCAGTTTTCAGCAAAATAAGTTGTATCCAAATGGACCCTAATTATCATGGTATCAGTGGAAGTTTGATGCAGTTTATCAACCTATGTCTCCTAATAATTTAAACATGTGAAAGTGGAAATGAATAAACATGTTGGATATTTTGAGATACCAATGATCGTCTGCAACATGTTCTCGGACTAGTCTTTCTCCATTTTTAGTGGTGAAAGTCGCATGATTGACGTCTGGATGATGAGTTGAAGAGTGATTGCCCCAAATGATTATGTTCTTGACATCACTAGCATGAACCTTTAGCCTCTTAGCTATTTGGTTCAATGCTCTATTATAATCAAGTCGTGTTAGGCATCTGATGTTTTTCTCTGGGATTGAAGGAGCAAATTCTTTCAAGATGAGTGCATTGGTGTTTGATGGCTTGGCAAAAACTAGTACCTGCATAATAAAAGCAATGAAAAGGCATCAACTTATGAAACAATATCAAGTCCAGAAATTAACTGCATGGAAGGGAAGATTAAGGGAAGAAAACACTCTAAAAAATTCCAACATTTGAAATAGTTAGAAATCTGTAGGTTTTCACTAAATATGTTCATAAATAAGTTGGAAACTAGACTTGAAAATGCACAATTATCATGACCTAAAGAGGGCATCTCAATAGAGAGGTGATGCAGGATGACCAAATTTTCAATGGGAATGTGTATTTGTGAAGTAAAATAAAAACAAACAAGATAGAACCTGGAGTCAGCAATGGAAAGAGGGATAGAACCCAGGAATCAACACTTCAGTTGCCTGGAATTAGTACCAAGCAAAGTAACAGAGATAAGAACCTAGGTTCACTGCCTAGGATTGCTTGTACTAAACATCAAGCGTTGGAAGAAAAACATCCAATAAAATTCTATTTATTCATAATCATCTTGTCTTCTATAATGAAATTAAAGGAAATAACTTCATAACAAATACATTAAATACTGAAAAAAAAAAATATGAAAAAATTAACTCATAACAAGTTTTGTTCATAATAAGGAAAAAAACGTGTTTGTTTAGGAAAAATAACCTAAGTTCCTTGAATTCACAAGAATGGTTATTGGAATCTATCATAAAATTGGGAGACAAAAGTCTGAAAATTTATTAATTGTGTTTAAATAGTGAAGCAGTCCTAGGGCTGCTAGGCGACCCTTAGAAACCTTAAAGCACTCCTAAGTCGGCTAGGAAAACACCCTAAAACCCTAATTCGCATTAAGTACAAAATTAGGTGACAAAATAAGAAAACAAATACCCAAAAATTGCAAAACTAAGATAATTGCAAAATCAAACTCTACTATCTCTAGGAGACATCCCAAAATAGATGGGACATTATTTTGACTTTTAAATGAAAATTTGTAACCAAATAAAATTACTAAAAATGGCAAAAATGAAAATTTCAGGGACTAAATGAAAGAGTTTTCTCGAAAAGTGGCTTTGGTCGTGGTCAAAGACTCGGAGGTGATGAGTTTAGCTCCTAGCATTGTTTCCCTTATAATTTTTAGGGAATTCTATTGCCATCACCAATGATTTTTAAATTTTTTTTTTTTATACAAGATAGAAATTCTACTAACATAATCTAAGTAAATATGTGTGTAAAACTCGCTCCTGGAGAATTGAACCTGACCCTTGCCCCCCCCTTCCCCACCTCACAAAAACTTTGTACTTGTGGAGTGACTATTATATGAAGGGTGCATAGTAGTCATCACCAATGATTTCTACTAGTACTTTTCTACTTCCTAGATTTCTTGCGCACTAACTTCTGGTTGTCTCTCTACTTAAGAAAAGCCTATGTTGTATGTTCTACATCATTAATCAGCACCGATAAGTCCAATATGGTGTCCGCACCAAAACGTCTCTGCTTTTAAAACTTCAAAACATCTTAGAGCATCCAATTTCATGACTTTTAAAGTAGGATAGTAGGATACATATACAAACAATACAAATCTATATAGGTGAACTTATAATATTGTAAACTAGTGTGGGTGTCTCTAAAATCTTATATCAGTTATATCATATCTACACACTCAAGTGCATTTATGAGGTCACCTTGCAATCCGCAGTAGCATGCTTGCCCAAGGCTGAAGCTTGAGCTATGTAAATAGACACATTTTTAGACATCATATCCATCCTTTCCATACCTTCCTTCCGTAGCAATCCACCAAGCATAACAGCAATATTGACATCTTTACAAGCTTCAACAATGTCCGTGGTAGCAATCACACCTATCCAAACATACTCATGACAGTTTAAGAAACCTCAAGGGAGAGAATAATTCTATCTACCTAGAATTATCTCTCAAGATAAGAGACATACCTTTCAGAAGAGGAAAGGCAGCATCAATCAATTCCATTTTTATCCCATTCAAGGCTTCATCTGCCTGCTTGATATTATCAAACAAGTGCAGAGTCACAGGCTGATTAGGACCCAACATGACTCCCCTTGCAATCATTGGAAGGATGGCATAACCTATTTGCCCTGTTGAACAAAATCAAACTTTTGAGATACACACTACACAATTGAAAATCAAATACACTTGGTCCTTGATATAGTGACATGTAACAACAATCATCTTGATATAATAAGACAACTCTTTTCTTTCAATTCTCATTCTTTCCAACTATTTGGAAAAGATTTTTTTTTTTTTGGGAGAATCTGGAAAAGACTTCAATGTATAAGATAAAAATGACTATAACAACAGCAAAATAGTTAAAATTTGAAAGATTTCTTTAGATTATCTACAGAAAAGTAATTTAAACTCATTTTCAAATAAAAATAGTGGCATTATTTAAGCGTTACCTTTTCAAAACAAATAGTAATTATTTAACCATTATTCTAACAAAAGAAATAAATGAAATATGTATATATGAGCTAAAGATACCCAAAGAAGGAAAAAAGAAATTAAGAATCCACAAGCATACAAACATATTTGGATTAAGCAATCATGCAAAAAAGGAATTTTTGAGGTTTCACATTAGGAGAACATTCATTTTTGTCAATTAGAATAAAATCTAGGTAAATATGGTTCAAAAATTCCACGAAAATAAATAAAGTTCTAGGTTTAGCTATCTAAGTTGGAGATATAATAATATTTGTAGCAAGGACCAAGAAAAGCCAATAGAATATCATATTGAGCTAGCATGCCTGCAGCACCAATGACCAATACTTTGATCAGCTCCTTCTCTATCTTCCGGAAGCTCCACTTGTATGTAACAAGCATCCAACAGAAAGCAAAAGGAAACAAAACAATGAGACCCTTTAGAAGCAATTCAAGATACTCCATGAAAACAAACAGATCCTAAAACGGTTCTATGTATGGAATAAGCTTTCAAAATAAAGCCATAGAAAATAAAACAACGAGGCCCTTCTTAAGCAAGTCAAGATACTCCATTTTCTCAAAAACAAACAAATCAATAAACAGTTTTTTGGTAGATTTCTTTACAAAACAATCCTAACTTGCAACGCATATGTGTGTGTGTGTGTGTGTGTGTGAGATACATCAATAAAAAATATACGAATGAAAGCAAAGCATATAAAAAGATACTTTTACAACAAGGCATTAATTTCAGATGCCAAAGCGACTTGCATAAGAGATGCAAAAGTATAATAAGAGATCTCCCCAATGAAAGAAAATAACCTATCCATCTATTTGTTTTCCATTCAAACTAAGGAGAAAAATAAGAATATAGAATTACGTAATGAAATAATTCCATTGAATGTAACACCCACTTCGAACCACCTCAACCAAGCTAAATACTTTCTTTATCAAATACTTTCTTTACAATTTATGCAAGTTAATATATCGAATTAACCATCTTTAATAAATTATTTATGCTAAAAGAATATTTCATTTTAGCTGGATTTAACAAAACAAACTTGAGTGTATTTAGAGTAATGCTATAGTGCTACAAGTTTTACTACATCAATTTATAGTATGTAAAACACTGAAACTCCTAGTGCTTTTTTCATTTTCCTTATATTTATATCAATTTTTGTTTGGGGCTCCAATCATCGATAGGAAGATGACATTTATGCATGACTTACTTAGTCCAACTAATCAAGTGAGCCATGTGCATACAGTGTCATTTTTCTATTTATGCTTGGAGCCAAATCTTTTTCGTTTATTTACGAGAATCATTTGTGTTTCTGAGGCATTTAAGGAGAGGTATTGGAAAAAAGGAAGTAGGGAACATGAGGGATCATTCGAAGGAGTAAAGGAAAGAAGATAAGGAAATAAAAATTTGATGGAGAAAATAATAGCTGAATTGGGGGAAGGGGAGGAGATTGAAGCATCAATTAATCACCATCGAGTAGGAAAACTAATAAATGGTTGGTAAGAGGAAAATAAAAGAGAGATGAGAGATTTTTTGGGGGGGGGGGGGGGATAGGAAACAATAAAAGAGAATGAAGAAGGAAAAAGAAAAAGAAATTAATGAAAAAGTATGAAAACTTAAAAGAAATAATGCTATAATAATGAAGAAGATTGAAAAATAAGGTAAAAAAATTTAATGTCATGAGGTAAATAAACCGCATTGATGGAGAGGTGTTAAAGAGGGAAGTCTAAAATCGTGGAGGCATTAAATATATAAGAATACTTTAAAAAACTCACATCCATGGATCCACCACGCCTATATATAGCAAAGAGAATCAATTTACGAACCCTTTGGCCAAGGAAGGATATTCTCCAAATGATAGTTTTGTTTTGTATTAGCATCCTCCTCCTTGTATTTTGTACCAGTTATCAGGTGATGCTTGGGGTGTTTCTTATTTTAGACTTTGTAATCGTTATTTTTATTTAATTTAAGCTCAATTTCACCAAAATAATTTTTTTGAAGAACATTGAAAAGAGTGTAATTTTTTATTATTAAAGAGGTAAATGAATCGGTTTGATGGAGAGTGGAATAACTTAATGGGGGAGTAGAATTGATTGGGGTGTTACCTCATTAAGGAGGGAAACCAAAAAATTATGGACAAATCAAATTATTAAGAATATTTATTTTTTATCTCTGAAATAGAAATTCTACTTTAGCCTACGATTGATTTTTTATTGATTAGAGTAATAGAAGTTATCAAGTTTATACTTGTATCGACCCCACGCCAGTGAGCCTCCAAGCATTCTCAGAGCCTTTATCTAGAATAACATCTATATGATTCAAATGAGTAGGAATCAACAAAGATAGAGAGGGCAGATTTCATTTCAAGAGAACCAGACCTCCCCCTTGAGTCTCACCCTTAACTACAAACTTTCCATCAAAACACAACCTACACCTTATTCTTTCCAACAATGCTTCATTTGGCCAAGTCTCTGATAAGAACACGATCATGGGATTTTTTTCTAGTAAAAATGTAATGAGCTCTTGAACTATCTACATGGGTTCCCAAGCTCATAATAATCCCAAGCTAGACAACTCATTGTTCTCGGCGGAGCTAGTAACCGGCCTCCACCAATGTAGCTTCTATATTCTTGCAATCATATTGCATTTTCCTTCTCTTGCTATCCCCTTCTTCTACCAAATTGTAGATTGTTGATTCTTTGTTTTCAAAGAACCTTTACTCTTAACCCATAATTCACTTCTTCTTCTTTTTTTTTTTTTTTTTTCTTTTCATGGGTGGGTTACCACGCCAATAGCATATGAATAATACTAGTACCACAATTTTTTCTTAACTTGTTCACGTGGCGAGTTGTGAGTGATGGAATAAAAATGGTGTGTTGGTTATTACCACACCAATAGCATATAAATAATGCTAGCACCACAACATCAAGCACCACAACTCGTCATGTGAACAAGTTGTGACAAAAGTTGTGAATCTCAAACATGGAACCCTCTATGAGTTCTCCACAGTGGCTTAAAAGTTTTAGTCCCCGCCTTTATATATAAGGACACGCCGAGTGAAGATGCATTTGCCTCTAAGGTTTATTACTCACATCCACCTTAACACCCTCTTTTTCAGATAAGAACTTCACCTGAAGATTTTAGATGAACTACATTCACCCTCTTCTCCTTCACTCAAAGAACTAGCACAATTTCCTCTTCTTGTACTAAGGGTTCGTTTCGTTGGAGGTGGAATAGAAAGAAAAAAAAAAAGTAGAGAAAAATGGGAGGAAAATGTTTTTAGTGGGTGTTTGGCTGGAAGGAGGAGTAAAAAAAATTGTTGAGGCTCGAGTGTTTTCTTCCCGAGCCCACCAAAATGTTTTCTCCCCAAATTGGGGAGGAAACATGTAAGAAAATGTTTGGACTAAAGCACCCATGTACTACAACGTGCTAGGTTTTCTACTTTTCATGGTTTCTATTTTTTTTTTTTTCCTTTCGTTTGCTTCTTTTCCATTTTGTCATTTTTAGTTACATGTCAACTATTTCCTTTTTTTTTTTTATAATAAATTTCCTTCTTTAGTTTTTTGTCCTTTTTTTTTTCTTCTTTAGTTTTTTTGTCCTTTTTTATGCGTTTCACTCGGTTGGTGTTTTTTTTTTTTAATCTGTTTTTTTTTTGGTTCATTCATGTGTGTGTGTATATATATATATATATATATATATTTTTTTTTTTTTTTTTCTAATTTGTTACTTTTTTATCTATTAGGGGTATGAAAGTAAATTTATATAAACTAAGTTTTCTATCCCTCTACTTTTCTACTCTTAAACCAAACACTATGAGGGAAAACTAAAATTTTTTCTATCTTCTCCCCATTTTTTATCCTTCTACTTTTCTACCATTCCAACCAAACAGGCCCAAAAACACAAAAGAGAGACAATTGTACTCACCAAAAAAGAGAAGAGAAACATCAAACATGGTCCAAAACTTTAACTTGTTATACTTGCCTAATATTAGAATGTATAATTTCACATACAAGCATAATCATAACAAATGCCTACTATTAACTATTAGGGTAAACTATGTGTTTGCTCTATATACTTTACACTATATTTCAATTTGGTCCATATCATTTCAATTGTGTCAATTTGGTCCTTAACCTTTTAATGTCATGTCAATTTAGTCATGACCGCTATCTCTTGGATAGAAATTGCTGACGTAACTAACGACCAAAACAAAAAATTAGTTTAATTGAAAGACATAATTAAACCAATTGTAAACTTTTTTTAAGATAGAGTTTCAACCTATGGTGTCCACTCTTGATGATAACTTTTTATATAGCTTTTTATCATCAGATCAAGACACCAATTGGTTTTTGGTGTGGGCAGAGATTGAAATCTAGATTTCTTATTTAACTATCAGAGACTTTACCAGTTAAACTAATTGGAACCCACAAACCAATTGTAAAATAAGCCTTGCTTGAATAGTACTCAGTACTTACAATTTCGAATTTTCTTTTAACAATTTCTTATCATCGAACATGGTTTAATTAAATTTTATTTAGATAAGATCAAACATAATTTAATCAAAATTTGTTGGTTGCTCTAGCAGAGCATAATGTTAAGTGAATACAAATTCTTAGTCATATGACCTATGGTGGAAATTCCACCTACAATTGCAACCAATTGAATTCAACACATGTAATGCCAAAGTATCATGGTGACATATGTTTATCTTCTTTTGACTCAAAGACCCACACTTGGCCGGCCATGCAACAAACAAGCTGCACCTCATTCTTCTTTCTACTCTCTCTCAAAGCAACTAGAACAATCAAGAAACTCTCTCCCTCTCATACCCACGGGTCCCCCATCAAAAGAAAGAAAAACTCTCAACCCTCCTCTCCCTCTCACACCTACTAGTCTAGCAGCAACAAGGAAGTCTTTTTCAATTCTTCTCAAGCTTTTATTCCCAACTTAAAGCTAGAGTGATTCTAGCTCTATCACTATAAGAACCCGTGCCTAGGGTAAGGGGAAAATCTAATTCTTTTAATTTACTGTCCATTTAAACTTAAGTGATGGTTATATGAATTTGTATATGGGTATGTTGGATTCTAGAGACTGTTGATTGCCTGAATATGAATTGAGTTATTGTTTATGCTTGCATGTGCTCCTAGATGATAGACTAAGATAAAATATGTTATGGGTAAGTGTTAAAATGAGTAAAATGACTAGATAAAATTATGGAATTGCTAATTGAGGTGCTGAATGTGTAGTTGATTCAGTAATTGAAACTTGTTGAGAGTTAGTTAATAGGCACTTCATATGAACTTGTTAAGAGTTGCACTCATTCGTTAACTTGTTTGGTCATTATGAATCCTGTATTTTTCTAGGACAGATATGGGTAAAATGTTTGTTGGAGATTATTATATAATATGTCTAGTATGTGTGTATTAAATTTCATATGAAAATACCATCATTTGATAATTGTTTGTGAGTTTACAAGAAAATGTTGTAAGGCTGTCACTGTGACAGATTCTGTGTTCAAACATAATAAATTACGCAATAGATTGTATAATGTGAATTTGGATGCTAGGG
Source organism: Quercus parvula (assembly GCA_030820535.1). Lineage (NCBI taxonomy): Eukaryota > Viridiplantae > Streptophyta > Magnoliopsida > Fagales > Fagaceae > Quercus > Quercus parvula. The sequence goes on from JAUAME010000003.1 coordinate 53,387,243, forward strand.
ATGTTTCCCATGAAAGCTAAGATACTTGTGGTTGTTATTGAACTTATCTCACAGCATTTGGATGAGTATAGAAATAATGGTGTAGTTTATAAATTGACTGATTTTTATTAAATCATGGCTGTAGTCTTTACCTATGAAACTGTTAGGGAAAGTATTAGATATCAAAAGGAGCAATTCTATAAATTGGCATGAAAATTGGATGTAATTTGATAGCCCATTTGTATTTTATAAGTGAAGTATATGTTGCTGGAATAAACAGTGAACAGTAAGTGACATACCTAACTTTGAGGACTTAATTCTAAAGTTAGGGTGAATGACTTGAGCTGTAAATTAATATGCTCATCATTTGGTATGTCTGGATCATAGATAAATTTGGTATACCTTGGTTCAAGGTTTAGTACACAAAGGAGGGGTTCTAAACCATTCTACTGCTTTTTCATGTTGCTGCTTTGTTCAATGTGTTGTATGTTGCTATATGGGTGTATATGGTTATATGACTATGATTAAAGGATTTTATGTTTATGCATGCATTATTTCCCTAATCTCAAGCACATTTTGAAATGAAGTTGGCTCCTCTGGAGATATATGATATAAATAAGAGAATGATGGTTTCTCTATGGTTTGCTACGTCATGTTGTTTAATGAATGTATCTTGTGTTTGGGAAACCTCGTTGAGGTGGGATTAGGATTTTCTTGATTTTAAGAGAGAGGCTTTGAGATGAATGTGTAAGTTTATGCTAAGGTATAATTGATAGTAATAAGTTTTGATATTTGGTTTAGGTGTTACCAGCACTCAAGTTTGAGATCCCTTGACTGTAGGCTCTCGATTCCTTTGCTTTCAGGTGAGAGATAAGTTATATGGGCATTTGGTAAGTCATGAGGTTATTTAAAAGTGTATTATGCATTAAAAGGTTTTTTATTAGAAATATGGCATATAATAATGTTTAAGACAAAGATATGTTCGTGAGCTTTTGAAACCTTGTGTGTGTGTGTGTGTGTGTGTGTGTGTGTGTGTGTGTGTGATTTAAGCATATTGATGCTATTATTAATTCCACAAAAATGATGTTTAAAGAAAATAATGGAAATGCTATTGTTATGCAAACTATGAATTTCAGCATGATGTATTAGTATGAAATGTTTTTGGGTTATGTCCTCTGGTAATCTAAACTTGGCCAGTAGGGGTTAAATTATAGGTTTTCTATGGAAAATGTTCTCTAATTGGCCATTAAAAGTGATGAGGACTCTATTGTACCCGCCCTTATTGGGAATGGCCAACTTGTGGAGGATGCCAATCGACCCCGATGGTTGATGATATATGTTATGATATGATCCCGGGAATCTCTGGCATTGTGAGGAATGCTGAATGCCTGGCACGGTGGTGTTGGAAGCCTCCCAATTTTATACAGACTTATCAGATATAAACTAACCAATATATTATTTATGAACAACTATGTTAGCTATGTTATATTATGATCATGAGAGTGATTTTTATTGGAATGTATTATGAAAAGTTAAAAGCTCTCATTAAAAGAAGAAGTTTTTGATGAAAAGAAAAGCTATTCTGTAAAGATAAAAGTTTTTGAAGTTCTTTGTGCTTTAAAGATGAAGTGTCTGATGAAAAAGTTTTAATGTTCTTTAAAGATATGAAAGCTTACGTTAAAAAGTTATTAGATATTTGTTTTTATGAAATGTTAAGTTTTGTGACTATGGAAGGTATAATATTTTATAAAAAGTTTCTGATTTATGTCAAAGTTACCAATTATCTGATTTAAGTCAAAATGATTATTTTGTAATAAGAATATATATATATATTTATTTATTTATTTATTTATGATTTTAGACAGTCAATATTATATTTGGTGACTTTGTAAGAAATGAAATAAATTTAGTTTGAAAGATTTTGTAATATTATTCTGATAAGAAAAATGAGAACAATTAATTTCTTATGAAAAATGTATAAGTTATAATTATAAAGAGTATAAAAACTATGCATGAAATATGTTCTCCTATATGAATAATCATAAAATGAAAATAATCATAAAATGAAATTATTTGATTTACATGCATTTTTATTAAATTCTCGTGTAATTTACACTTACTGAGTTGTGAGGGTGTAGCTCACCCCTTTCACTTTTTCAGTCAACAGGATTTATTGTAGAGTAGAGGGAGCCTTAGATAAGTTTTGGGAGAAGATAGTTTAGTTCTGAAAGTATAGACCCTAATTTGGCAATTTGATGATTAGCTTTGTAATATTGTGTATTTTAGGATCTAATGGAAGTTTTGTAAATTAAACTCTTAAAGTATTAAGAGATGTATTATGTGAAATTCAAAATTTGAATAACTGGTGGATTGTATTATCTCTTGAAATACATTGTAGATGCTCTGAATATCAAGTGAAAAGTTATATCAAGAAGTAAAAAAACAAGAATGAAAAGAAAGGGAAGCTTTTGTAAAAAGTTTAGTTGGTTTTTGTTAATATCAGGCTTAAGCCATGATTTTCAGACCCAGATCGTTCAATGAACCTAAGAGGGAGAGGTTCAAGATTTTTAAGGTCGGACCAATGTTAAACCGTGATGATGTCATAATTTTTTTAATAATTTATTAATATAAAAATAATAAAATACATATACAACATTTAACAATTTTAATTAAAATAACATATGAAGAGGTTAAAATATATTTTAATTAAAGAAAAGATGATATTTTTTGTTTATTACAAAAATGATAAAATATCTCTTATATTATTTAAAAATTTTCAAATAATTTGGACAACATAATGAATTTTTTAACTTGCTTTTACTTGTTTTCAATTTTCATTCATTTTCTCTACCCGGCCCCAGCCCCTAATACCTTTTATTCTCATTCTTATCTCATTTGCTTGTTCCCCTGTCTTGCCTTATTCTCTCTAGTTTTTATTTTTTTATTTTTTGGTACCGTTTGGATTGCGCGTTTCCTCACGTCTGCGTTTTGTTCTTTTTTTTTTTTTTTTTTTTTTTTTTTTGTTTTCACGCGTTTTGGAGTATTGCGGTTACTGTTCAATGAACAGTAACCGCAAATGTTGACTTTCTGCAGTGAACAGTGCATATATGCACTGTTCACGGACCCACAAATTTCATTTTTTATCAATTTTTTCATTAAAAATGGGTCCCACAGCACTATTCACACATTTAAAAATTATTTTGCTACAGTGTTTTCAGTTTTCAGTTTCAGCAAAATAAGTTCAATCCAAACACACCCTTTATAACCTGTTCTCTCTAGTCTTATCAATTAACAAATCCCAATATTCTTACATTCAAAACTTCATCCTCACTGTCAATTCAAAGTGATATCTTTAGCTTTCTATCTTCTCTCTTCTAGCTTTCCTAATAGTCTGATACTTTGTTCCTTCTTCCCTTTCTTCGTTTTGGTTAGCTCAAAGAATGCCTACAAAACATCTATTCGAAAATGCATGATTCAACTTCTATTCCAGAAAATCTAATGTCAGAGTAAGTTTGCTCTCCATTTTCCATTACTATATTACTTCATTCTCTCTAATCTCTATTACTCTCGCCTTTTTCTATCTCCCTCCCCTCTCTTGGTCTCTCATTAAACGGTGAAATCCAATGATGTAGTTGACAAACGAGATGAAAGCTGGAGATTTTTAGCAAAATTATTTGCAGGAAGAAAACCGGAAAACCTGTGCCAGTTCCACAAACCGGACGGTTTGACTGCGGTTTGAACGGCTTGCTGCAAAACAGAGAGTTCCGGTTTTTTATGTTTAAAAACCCTGATTGATGGCCGGTTTCCGGTTAATTTGGGCTTTTCCAGCCTTGGGCCTCGGGTCCATATTAGCAAAAATGGGTATTAATAGGTGTTAACATGGTTTTTTTTTTTTTTTACTTATATATGAATCTTGATCATGGAAATAAAATATAGGAGCATATTGTTCTTGTCCGTGCAATTTATTTGGTACCAATGAAAAGAGACATCAGGGAGCGAGTAGTTCTAGGGTGGGTCTACGAAGTAGTTGTTAGTAATTAGTTATATGATTATCACAGTCAGGTTCAAAGCTCATTAAATACTAATCCAATCAGAAAGCATACAATAAATTGCCTCCACAGTCACAAGTAGTTGTTGGGTGGGTTTACGAAGTAGTTGTTAGTTATTAGTTATTAGTTATGTGATTTGAGCCCCGCCAGCCATATTCAAAGCTCATTAAATACTAATCCAATCAGTAAGCATACAATAAATTCCCTTCACAGTCATTAGATTGTGTTACTCCCAGTGTTTCGTGTTGTAAAAATGCAAAAAAGTCAACAATATGGGGGATGTTTATGAAGTTGATTGCTATTGTCAAAGAGGGTTCTTGGTAAGAATGGGCCAAATCTCTTCATGTCATTTTCCTATATAGAGTGAGAACTGAGTCAATTTTGTCAAGTAGGATAGGATAAGTGGCAATGTAACCCTGTAGATATTTATCTTGTTTACTATTTCTAAGGAAAATGCTAATATGTGTTTGATTGATTTGCACATCTAGGGTCTACTCCCAAAATTAATAGTAGTGATCAAACAGAGACACTACTCTGCTATCTTTTGATGGTTCTTGGAGGGTTCTTGGTTTTGAGAATGGGTCAAATCTCTTTATGCCATTTTCCTATATAGAGCGAGAACAAGTCCATTTTGTCAAACAGGATAGGATAAGTGGCAATATAACCCTATGCATATTTATCTTGTTTACTATTTCTAAGGAAAGGGTGAATGTTTTGAAGCATGTGCTGTGAGTGATGTGTGTATGGTGAGAAGGGCAGAAAATATATGAAAATTCGTGGGTTTGGTATTTGGTTTTTTAATAACCTGTTCTGGGGATTATCAAAATTGGATGAATGTCTCAGTTAAGTAGGCTAAATAGTTGTGTTAGGCCCAATTTTGCATATGTTTTTCTATTTGGGATTCCTAACTATAAATATTAGGACTCTAGGAGAAGTTTTAAATGCTTCATAATTTGGGAGGGAGTGGTGAAATGATTCATAAGTGGTAAGGTAGTTGAGAAGATTTAGATTCAGAAATCTACCTTTTTGAAATGTAAATTTATGTTGTTCAATTTTAGTTAAAGGAAACTTGGACTATAAAGGAAAACCAAATACCAAATGGTAGTTGAGAAGTTTTAAATGCTTCATAATTTGTGTCTATAAAGGAAAACTTGGTCCAGATGAAACACATGTTGCAGTCAAAGTACTCAATCTTCAAAAGCAAGGAGCTTCCAAGAGTTTCATTACCGAATGTGAAGCCTTGAGGAACATCTGGCATTGAAACCTCGTTAAGATTCTGACTGCTTGTTCGAGTATTGATTCTAAGGGCAATGATTTTAAAGCTTTAGTATATGAGTTCATGCCAAATGGAAACTTGGAGATGCAGTTACATACTGAAGATGGGCTCAAGCAACTGAGAAGTTTAAATCTTCTTCAAAGAATCAACATTGCTATAGACATGGCTTCAGCTTTGCTTTATCTTCATCATCACTGCCAAACCCCTATTATTCATTGTGATCTAAAGCCAAGCAATATTCTTCTCGATGATGATATGATTGCTCATATAAGTGATTTTGGTTTGGCTAGAATCCTTTCGAAATCTGGGAAGGAAGTTTTTCTTAATCAATTAAGCTCAGTAGGGATTAAGGGAACTGTTGGATATGCTGCTTCAGGTAATGTATCATGATTTCACTCAATTGTAAAAGTACTAACGTATAATGAATGCATCAATAATCAAAACAGGGATGCCCCGTATAAAATATTCATATAGAAACTTCATCAAATCACTAGTTTAATAGCATGGAGTAAGAACTGTTCTTACTGTATGAAAGTCTCTAAATTTTTGCAGAGTATGGAATTGATAGTCAACTTTCAACTAATGGGGATGTGTACAGCTTTGGGATCCTCTTATTGGAAATGTTAACTAGAAGAAGACCCATTGATAAACTATTCAAAGATGGCCTGAACCTTCACAACTTTGTTAAGTTGGCATTGTCGAAATGAATGATGGAGATTGTGGACCATTCAATTTTCAACAAAGTAGGAGAAAATGATAACATGGATTCAAGTTGGAGTGTCTGGACAAGTGGACAGATTGAATGCTTGATATCGGTCTTTCATATTGGACTTGCATGTTCAGCACAATCTCCTATAGACAGAATGGACATGAACAGAGTAGCCCTGGAATTGCTTTCAATTAAAAGAAAAATTCCTTTGGAAGCTTACCGTTATAGGCAAAGCCCAAGAATAGGTATCCACAGTAGTTAATTAGGTTTTTATATTTATTTAGTTATTCTATAGTTAAGGGTATTTTAGTAATTATATATTTGTTGGGTATGGGTTGGGTTTTCTTCTATTAATAAGTAAGTCTTATTTAACTTAAGGGTTTATATATATGGTTTTTTGTTTAATTCTATTAGTAAATTGTTTGTACGATGTATGGATAATATTGTAATGTTTTATGTAAGATGGTTTTGAAGAATATTATACATATATTATAGCATAATGGTAAGTGAATTCAAATTCTTAGTCATATGACCTATAATAATTTAGTTTTTTTTTTTTTAATACTATATGAATTTGATTTTTTTTAGGACTTATGAAATAATATAAAGTCAATGAACACATATGAGTAATAACATGAAACTGATTATTGCATTTATGGAGGTGCTTGGTGAACTAGTCTACATTTTTGCCAACACATGAAATAAGATAAATCAGGACACATCTTGTTCTGTCATTGTTCCTAAGCTTATAAGTGACTGATAAAATCATATACTATATAATAAAAGTTGAGCTTAGAAGCCGTAGTTGCGCCAAGTGGCTGCACTAAATTGTAAAAAAAAAAAAAATTAGAATTTTTCAAAAAATAAATATAATTTTTTTGTACTTATCTTCCTCTCATATAATTTCTAAATTGATAAAAATCTTAATTTAATTATAATCCAAACTCTTCATCTAATCTTTTTATTATTATAATTTATAAGTTGATAAAAAAAATTTAATTTTATTACAATTCAAACTCTTCACCTAATCCTTTTTTTATTTAAATTATATTACTACATGTAAAAAAACAACAACATAGTACACGTAAAAAAACAAAAAACATCAACAATCTTCATCTATTCCTTTTTTTTTAAATTTATATTATATTACTTCGTGAAAAAAAAAAAAAAAACATAATACCCGTAAAAAAGAAAAAAAAAAGTATTCAACGGCAAAATCTTCCTCTTCACACATGACTTTTTTTTAAGATAATTATTGTTCATACCAATTTACCAAAAATGTTTTTGCATAAAGTTAAAAAAAAATTATAAATTAGGTAACAAGTATTTGAGTTTAAAGTAAACATCTTCTCTTTCTTCTCCAAAAAAAAAGTATCTATATATAATAAACGTTTGTTCTTCTTAAAAAAAAAAAAAAAAACAGCAACATATATTCAACAGCAAAATCTTCCTCTTCTCACATGACTTTTTTTTAGATAATTATTGTTCATACCAATTTACCAAAAATGTTTTTGCATGAAGTTAAAAAAAAATTATAAATAAGATAATAAGTATTTGAGTTTAAAGTAAATACCTTCCCTTTCTTCTCCCAAAAAAAAAAGTATCTATATATAATAAACGTTTGTTCTTCTAAAATGAAAAACTAACATGATACCCGTAAAAGAAAAAAAAAAAAAAAAAAAGCAACGTATATTCAACAGCAAAATCTTCCTCTTCACATGTGACTTTTTTTTTTAGATAATTATTGTTCATACCGATTTACCAAAAATGTTTTTGCATAAAGTTAAAAAAAAAATTGTAAATAAGATAATAAGTATTTGAGTTTAAAGTAAACATCTCTTTCTTCTCCAAAAAAAAAAAAAAAAGAAGAAAAAAAGAAAGATATCTATATATATAATAAACATTTGTTCTTCTAAAAAAAATGTTTTTTTTTTTTTGGTTATAAAAGAAAAGTTTCTTTTTTTCCATTAAAAAAATGTTTTCTTTTTTCTTTATATGACCTTTTTTTTAATCCACCTTTTATGGGATTTATGAGATAGTAACAAACAAATTGATTAGAAATCTTAGTTCCAATAGGATTTAAATTCTATATCAAATGAAACTCTACCTATATGTTAATATATATAAAATCCACCTTTTATGGGATTTATGAGATAGCAACAAACAAATTGATTAGAAATCTTAATTCCAATAGGATTTAAATTCTATATCAAATGAAACTCTACCTATATATCATAATATTAAACTTTTGTACTCATTTATTCTCTTCTACAACAATTAGTTCAGGTTTTAATTACATACTCACACTTTCAACTTTTAAAGTGATAGAGAAAACAAATTGGTTTATTCTTTGTTCTTCTTCTAAATTTATATCTTAATTTGTAATTTGTGTTAATTTTTTAATTTTAAATTATGAATAAGTTTGATTATATTCTTTATATTCAATGTAAATTGTTGTTTATAGGTTTTTGGTTGTGTTATATTCTTTGGAAAAAAAAATAAAAAAATAAAATAAAAGAGTTTATTATAAGTTTGGAAACAAAGTTAAGTAGATAAGCCTAAGAAATGTTTACTAATAATACTTTTATCAGTAACTTTTTATTAACATGATTTTTTAAAAAAAAAATTGAATAGAGAGAGAATTTATTAACGTGATTTAAACTCCACTAAAACTTTTTTAAGACTACACCACTTATTTTCTACAGTAAATTTTAGATAATTTTTCATGCATATACACACACATATAGCGTGCAACGCACAAGACTTAAACTTTAAGTTTAAACTTAAACTTGGGGTATGTTTAAGATTCACTTATTTTACTGAAACTAAAAACTTTTTACTAGAAATGTTATAAATAAAGGTAAAAGTTAGCCGAAATAGTACAATAGGACCCATGAATTGTACCAAAAAGTACAGTGAAGCTTATGAATAATAGCAAAAATAAGCTAAAACTGACTTTTTAATTTCAAGCCAAACAATCATTTGGTAGGGGGAAACTTACTCAAGTTTCAATGCCTTCTTCCATGCTTTCAAGGACAAAAATTAAATGTTCATATGAGTCTGTCCCTACTTAAATTTTTTAATGTTTAATAATTTAAATTATTCTTAATTATTGAATTGAGGTTCCACTTAAATACGATTTCAATTATTGTATTGGATAGTTTTTAACTATTAAATTTAAGGGTTTTTCATTTAAATATATGTGATTAATTGAGTCTTAAAGTTCAATATATTATTAAAAATCATTTTATATATATTTCTTAAGTACCTCTATCATCTTCCATTCAATTATATATATATATATATATATATATATATATATATATATATATATATATATATATATATATATATATATATATATATATATATGTATTTTATGATACCTTAATCTCACACATCATGCATTCATTATATAACTCAAAAGTAAAATATTCATTTATTTTTATTATTTATTTTAAGTAAATTAATAAAAAAATTATTTACATATAAATTTTGATTAAGTCATGCATCGCACGCGCATAATGCTAGTTTGTACATAAAGTTAGGATGGAAATTGGAAATCCATTTTTTCATTTCATGTATTATCGAGTCTTCTTCATTATTCTCCAGGGAAGATGGCTTTATTGTTAGTTGAGGCATGAATGGGCCACTTCTTTTTCGTCAATGAGGTCTTTTGCTGTTGCATCCATCTTTGCCCTTGAGAACTCATCGATCTTGAGCCCTGCCAATGCGTAAGCAAGTTCCAAACACTGAGTGCACTGAAATAGTCTCATGCAAGTAGTATTAAAACATTTGGACCGTTTGTCACAGAATTTTGGAATATATAACATGCTAACTGCTAACACAAAAGTATAGTAGGCTATCATAATTATAACTATTCATTCATGAATCCTCGATTGTATTATTCTTAGCCCTCGTTTTATATCATCGTTGATTGCTCATTAGTAACTGGGAGTTCTGAGCTTTGTGCATTTCATTGTTATAGACTTATAGTCCATATATTCCAAATATATATCCTTGCTCTCTTCAACAACTACCTTTGCTTTGAAACCATTATTTAGATCTAAGACATAATTGACAAACAGCATATATTCCTCTATGCAGATTATAGTGATTTGTAGCTTCAGAAACATTAGCAAATCAACTCTTAAGGAAAGAAGAAGTAACATTTATAACATATAGAAGCCACAGAACTTACCCTTCACAATTGACCATTTTCCTTTCTCACATTTAACAGGAAAAGAGTAAATAATATCCTTTGGGATCTCATAAGAACCATCAGAATACACTCCCATGGAAACCCACGTTCCCTGAATTACAAAACCAAAGGAAAATTTACAAAAGATAATAATAATTAAAAAAAAAAAAAAAGAATATGAAAGCAAATAAGTTCTACATGATCAAATGCAATTTGAGATGAAAGATAATCAACCTTGGGAGTCCCAAGAACCCAATCACGCATATGATCACAAGCAGCACTTGCAGCAGACAATGCACTTGATGCTTTCCGAGCCTTGATAATGGCTGCGCCACGTTGCTGTACAGTGTTGATGAACTCGTTTTTTAACCTATGACAGACAAAATTTAAATAAATAAATAACAAAAAGGGAAGCAAAGTAAATAGCCTGACAAGGATGCATAGAGATGTGAAGATGGTCAACATAACTATGTTGTTGAAGACCCTGCAAAGAGTGCAACCTAAATATTCAACATGCACCCAAAAGTACCCAACACCAACCTAAAACTTTGGAGTTCAATAACTTTTCAAAAATATTAAGCCAGGTCCTAATATAGAAGGACTGATGTGGGTAGTTTTGGGGCTTAAATGTGTAAATTTCACATCTTTTTCTATCTACACCAACTGGTGCAGATGCTCTAACAGGGTGCAAGACAAATTTAAGAATAAGTTTGTTTTTTGAAGAGTACAAACTCAGGTATAAAAATTGCTACCACCTACACCCCAAAGATTGGGATCCCTGGGTTAGGAAAATGGCATGTAGGTATTAATTGACAGTGCACCCCAAGCTATTGCTTAAAAGAAGCATGGTAATCTAAGGAGAGCCATAAATTCACTGGAGCAATTTTGTCCTCATAGATGATCAATCACTATTTATCTTTGAGGGGTGGGATAGCTACAATTACTAGAATCCATAATTTTAAAAAAAAAAAAATGTTAAATAACTAAATTCACCATTTCCTAAGAACTTAATCTTTTAGGACAAATAGTATCATGGAATTTAGGTGGTCTAAATTTGGAGGATTGAACCTTATGCTTGCTCTACCTCCCATTTAAATACTTAAAGGTACATTTTCAACCTATGTCTCCAAATAATTTAAACATGTGAAAGTGGCAAAAAATAAACATGTTGGATATTTTGAGATACCAATGATCATTAGTATCAAGTTCTTTGACTGGTCTCTCTCCATTTGTGGTGGTGACAGTTGCATGATTGGCATCCGGATATTGAGATGAAGAGTGATTGCCCCAGATGATTACGTTCTTGACATCAGTAACATAAACCTTTAGTCTCTCAGCTATTTGACTTAATGCTCTGTTATGATCAAGTCGTGTTAGGCACGTGATGTTTTTCTCTGGGATTGAAGGAGCAAATTCTTTCAAGATGAGAGCATTGGTGTTTGCAGGGTTGGCAACAACTAGCACCTGCATAATAAAGCAGTGAAAGGGCATCAACATAGGAAACAATATTTTTCTTTAAAAAAAAAAAAAAAAAAAAGGAAGAAAAAAAGAAGAAAACACTTGGCAAACAATATTAATTCAAAAAATTAGCTGCATAAAAGTGAAGATTAAAAAAAAAAAAGAACTCTTTAAAGATTTCAATCTTTCAACATTTGTAATTGTTAGAAATCTAACAATATGATTGGTTATAAATATGTTGGAAACAGACATATAGGAAATCTGGTTTTCACTGAATATGTTCATTAATAAGTTGGAAACTAGACTCAAAAATGCACAATTATGTTGTCAATAGTAGCACATAGAGACACAAGATTTGAGAGGATCAAAAGAAACAAACGTAAATATTTAGAGTATTAAGGATTTGCTTGAATGGTGCATTTTCATGGCAGCTTCTTGTTCTTCCATTTTTAGAGTGAGTGAGGGGGCTGGAGAACTAGTAATTCGGATACACATACTTCTTCAATCTGGACAGAAAGGACAAACACTGCTCCCTGATGACTGAAAGATTTTTCTTTCTAGGGAAATACTATATTTCATGCAATAAAAGAATGTCTGATCAATTATTCTTATGATGTAAAGGGACTCTAGATTAGGTAGCTTAGCAATATTACTAATTTGCGCACAAGTGTCCCTGCAGGATGTAACTTAAAATAGTAACATTAACCAAGATATAGACATTCAGATTGTATCAATTACCAAAGCAGGTAATGGTCAGAGGACATGCCAAAAGGCATGCCACAGAGCCATTACAACTAATAGAAGCAACAGACCATGCCAAAGAGTATGGACAGGAAATGATAGCGAGACAAGGAATGTATTGGGACATATTATTACAAGCTAATAATAATGGAACAGGATGCTAAGATCATTAGTTTTATTGATTCACTAATTTTTATCATGGCCTAGAGGGCATCTAGTAATAGGTGGTGCAGGAGCAGGACGACCAGTTTTCAATGGAAATGTGTTTTGGGGAAGTAAAATAAAAACAAACAGGATAAAACCCATGTATCAACGCCAAGACGTGGAGAGAGGGATAAAACCCAAGAATCAGCACTTAAAGACTGCTTTGAGTTAGTACCAAGCAAAGTAACAGAGACATGCTTGTATTCAACATGAAGCATTGGAAGTAAAAATTCCAACAAATTTTAAGATCAACCTGTCTACTGTAGTGAAATTAAATTAAAGAAGGAAGGGAAATAACTTCACAATCAAGTAAGAAAAGGAAATACCTCATAAAAATTTTCATTAAACACAAAATAAATAAATAATTAAAATTCTAAAAAATGTCTTAGATCCATTAGCATCAATCTTATCCAATGAATTCAATCAGCATCAATAGAACCAATATGTCTCCTCTTTTTAAACTTCAAAACATCTCAGAACATCCAGTTTCATGACTTTTAATTTTTAAAGTAAATGGAGCCATATATACAAAAAATACAAATCAATGTAAATGTGAACTGATAATATTCCAAACCAAGTGTGGCTGTGTGGGTGGCCCTAAAATCTTAAATCTACACACTCAAGTGAATTTATGGGGTCACCTTGCAATCCGAAGCAGCATGCTCCTCCAAGGCCGAAGCCTGTTCCTTGTAAATAGGCACATTCTTAGACATCATATCCTTCCTTTCCATACCTTCCTTCCGGGGGAATCCACCAAGCATAATAGCAATATTGACATCTTTACAAGCTTCAGTGACGTCCGTGGTAGCATGCACCTCTATTGAACCATGTTCATGACAATTTAAGAAACCTTAGGGGAGATTATAGTTCTATCTACCTAGAGTTAGCTCTCAAGATAAGAGACATACCTTTTAGAAGAGGAAAGGCAGCATCAAGCAATTCCATTTTTACCCCTTTCAAGGCTTCAGCTGCCGGTGCAATATCAAGCAAGTGCAGAATCACAGGCTGATCAGGACCCAGCATGATTCCCCTTGCAATCATTGGAGCAATGGCATAACCTATTTGCCCTGTTGAACAAAATCAAAATTTTGAGCTACAGATACACAAACTATATATTATCATGTCTAGAAGAAAGAATACCAAACCTATAGAATTGAAAATCAAATGCACTTGCTGCTTTACATAATGACAACAGTCATCTTGATATAAATCAAGCTTTTTTTTTTCTTTCAATTCTCATTATTTCCAACTATTTCAAAAAGACTACAATGTATAAGATAATACAATGATTATTTCAACAACAAAACAGTTACAATTTTTAGGATTTCTTTAGATTATCTACAGAAATCAGAAATGGCAGTCAAACTCATTTTCAAAGAAAACCATAGATTTAAACAGTTTCATTAATTATTACATCACAGAACAGCAGTGCAGGAAGTCATAAACTGAATAGAAAACAGGATTTTCAAATTAAGTTAAGGATAAATCTGAAGAAAAATAATTAAAATACTTTTTTGTAGATAATTTTTAACAAAAATTGAGACGAAAAATTCATGAAAAATTGGGTGATGATTTTAACATATTTATAAAAAAATACAAAGCAACAAATTCCATAAATTTCACTTGTTAACAATTGGGGTCAGTTTTAACTTTAACTCCCATGAAGGAGAAACCTGGTAAATTAGCATTTGCCTTAATAGTTTAAGCAGGTAGGAAAAAGTGAATTTTATCATTTAACCATTGATTCTAACAAAACCAATAAATGATATCTATATGAGCTAAAGATACCATAATGAGGAAACCAAAAAACAACAAGTATCCACAGGCATACAAGCAAATTTAGATTAAGCAATCATACAAAACTGGAAAATTTGGGGTTTATCATTTGGAGAACATTCATATTTGTCAATTTGAATGAAAATTTAGATGACTGTTTCAGAAATTCAGCAAAAATAAATATATAATAATATAAAAGGCATTCAAATTTCTAATATTGAGTTTCATGATGATAACAAGACAATCAAATATTTCTAGCAAGGACCAAGAAAAACCAAATAGACTATCAGGTTGAGCTAGCATGCCTGCAGCACCAGTGACCAATACTTTCATTGGTTCCTTCTCCATCTTCAAGGAGCCCCACATGTATGTAATAAGCTTCCAAGAGAAAGCAATAGTTAACAAAACAACGAGACCATTTTGAAGCAATACAAGATACTCCATTTTCTCAAAAACCAAACTGATAAATACACAGTTCCTTGTAGATTTCTTCTCAAAACTATCCAAACCTTCTAACATATATACACATATGTATGATGCATCAAAATACAAAAATATATGAACCAAAAAACAAAGAATATTAAAAGAAACTTGTACAACAAGGCATTAATTTCAGATGCCAAAGCAACTTGCACAAGAGATGAACGAGTATAAGAGATCTCCTCAATCAAAGAAAAGAACCTATCCATCTGTTTGTTTTCCAATCAAACTAAGGAAAAAGATAAGGATATTATAGAATTCAGTTATGAAACTTCCATTGAATGCAACATCCACTTCTAAATGGTTGTGCTTAGACTTTGTTGAGAGGATTGCTTTCTTTATCATATAATATAAAATTCATAATGAAGAATAAAAAAATATATCATTATTGAAAATCATAGTGTTATTTTCCCACATGTTCTATTCTGATCTTCCAAAACAAAAGAGTTAATATTGAAACTAAAGTCATATGATGAGAAAAAAATGGTACCCAGCAAAAGAAACCAAACGGAGCAAAGCAACAAGCGAAAACGAAGTAAAAAAGAAAAGAAAAGAGAGAGACCCATCGCAGACCCAGTCACGCTGCCGCTCAAGCCGCCACACGCGAGAGAAATCTATCGCAGACCCGTCGTTGTCTCAACTGTCAGTGTAGCATACCCAAACGGGAAACGGCCACACCAGCGCCGCCACCGTCGCCACGCGAGACCCGTCCCTGGCTCAGATTCATAGTCAAATGATGAAGACTAAAAGGTATGAAAGAATATTTGAGTAAAGAATGAATTTGAGATCCTGGCATTGCTTCCTTGGTGAGAGACTGTGAGGAAGAAATTTGGCTGCGAAAATAGAAAAAAGAGATCTGATGGTAAAAGTAAAACACGTGCTGAGCAGCGAAGAGATTAAAGGAAACTTCCTACTTAAAAATAATCCTATGTTCTTCTTTATTTACAAGATTGCCATAAGTAAATACTCCTAAAGTTTCCTTAATATTAAATGTGAATAAAAATATAAGGGTATAAATAAATATTTTTTTAAATCCCACCTCATTTAAGATTTCTAAAAAGAATTAAATTAAATTCATTATTTTATATAAAAGTAACAATCATTTTATATATATATATATATATATATATATTTTAAAGAAACCCGAAACAACCTGAAACAGGCCATAATAGAGACAAGTAATAGAAAAAGGAGCTATGATTCAACTTTCAAGGAATAAAAATGATAAAGTTGGGAAAAGTGCTTGTTGGTAGTGCATAATAAGTTCATAGTGTCGAGTTCCATTTTCATAGAAAATGTATTAAGAAATAATAGTATTTTGTGTCTTTTGTTTTTATTGATAGATGTTTGCATCTTAATATATTAAGAAACGATGATTTTGTGTATTTGTATTGGTTGATAGTTTGTTAATAATATATGAATGCGCATTTGAATTTTTTTTCTTTGTTTTTTGTGCTTATCTCCGACCCCCTCTAACTTGAAATCCTGGATCCGTCCCTACTTTCATTGTTAAGACTATTATTGGCATCATTTTTAATGTACACTAATTCACAATTTTTCCCTTTAATAGTAATTATGAAAAAAAGATCGAAAAATTTATTGCGTAACAATACTTATTGATTAATATATATTGCTAATTTCTGCAAAATAGATTGTAACTTACTTAATAACTTTTTTTTTTCACAATTTAAGTTGTTAATTGAGCAAATATCTGTCATTAGCATTACTTTTAGTATGTAGTATGCACTAATCACAAGATATCACTTTAAAAATGATGAAAATTTTTATTTATCTCCCTTAACTTATTAATATATTATTATATATAATTGTTAATTACATTTTTTATCTCAATTTTTTTTATAGGATTTTGATGATCTCAATTTTTACCCACCTTTCTTAGGCACTAATTAAAAGTAAATGACTAATTACATGTCTTCAAAGTCCTTGTTTCCTCAACCAATACCACACAAGAACTCTGTGTTCTCTTCCAGACCTTGCTATTACCAATGAACTTGACAACCAAGTCAGTTTCAAGATTACCCTTTTGTCTAATCACTCTCTCTCTACAAGTATTGGTTGAGGGCAAAGCTTGGTCCAGAACTGCAATTCTGAACTGGCCCTTTGTGCTCAATTGTCTTAGTACTGCAATGGTACGTGTTCTCACTAGATGATACTTTTGTTCCTCTGTGTATGTCTTTTTGGCTATTGGGTTTTCACCCAATGTGTAAATATTAGCTCAGTTGAAAGATTTGTTATCTGGGTCTTCGTTTTTATGGTGTTTGATTAAGAAAACACACCCACATCTTAGCTTCAGCCTTTTATGGGAATTAAGGAGATGAATAACATTTCCTATAAACAATATATTTAAGGTTAACTGTACTTGGTCAAAGGATTCAAATTTAGGATGGATTGTGGTTTCCTCAAACTACAAGGGAAGATGGCATAATTACTCCCAAAAGCAAATGTTTCAATTTTACTATTAACTACAGTACATATGCATTACATGTAATATAGTAGTTTTATATGACTTTCAAAATAATTAATATAAACTTTAAATGACTAATTAGAAAATGAATGAAAACACATGATCGGTGACATAGAACCGTATCTAAAAGGCAACAAACAAATTATTGGGGAGGTGCTTGGTGAATTTGTCTACACTTTTGCCAACACATGAGAAAAGATAAATTAGAATGACACATCTTGTTCTGTCATTGTTCCAAAGCTTATAAAGCTTATATGTGACAGATAAAAGTTGTACATAAAGTTGCAAAGGAAACTGGAACTCCTTTTTTCCTTTTCATGTATTTTTATTAAGTTGTCTTCATTATTACTCTAGGCATGACTTGGCCAAGGATTTTTCCTCAATGAGTTCTTTTGCTGTTGCATCCATCATTGCCCTCGAGAACTCATCAATCTTGAGCCCTGCCATTGCATAAACAAGTACCAAACATTGAGTGCAGTGAAATAGTCTCATATCATGCAAGTAATATCATAAAATTTGGACCATTTCACAAAAAATTTGGAATATAAAATGCTGACACAAAACTATAGTAGGCTCTCATAATTATAACTATTCATTCATGAATCCTCAATTATATTACTCTCAGCCCTCTTTAATCGTTATTGATTGCAACTGGGATTTCTGAGCTTTGTGCATGTTATTGTGATAGTCATACTATTCCAAAAATATATCCTTGCTCTCTTCAACATCTACCTTTGTTAATACCATTACTTAGATCTAAGAAATAATTGACAAACAACATATATTCCTCCATGCAAGTTACAGTGATTTGTAGTTTCTGAAACATTGGAAGTAATTTCAACTCTCAAGGAAAGAAGATGTTACATTTACAACATATAGAAGCCACAAAACTTACCCTGCACAATTGACCATTTCCCTTTCTCACATTTAACAGGAAAAGAGTAAATAAGACCAGGTGGAATCCCATAAGAACCATCAGAATACTCTCCCATGGAAACCCATGTTCCCTGATTGACAAAGCCAAAGGAAGAATTACAAAAGATAGTAAACAAAAAAAAAAACAAAAAACAGAATCTCAAAGGCAAATAATTAAGGTCAGCATGATCAAATGCTATTTGAGGTGAAAGAGAATCAACCTTGGGAGTCCCGAAAACCCAATCACGTATATGATCACAAGCAGCAATTGCAGCAGAAAATGCACTTGATGCTTTCCGAGCTTTGATAATGGCTACACCACGCTGCTGCATGGTGGTGATGAACTCGGTTTTTAACCTATGACAAACAAAATTTATTTATTTAAAAAAAGAAAAAAGAAAAGAGCCTTGTTGGGAGTGAAGCTAAGTAAATAGTGGACAAGGATGCTTAGAGATGTGAATATTGTCAACATAACTAGGTTGTTGAAGATCCTGCAAAGGGTTGCAACCTAAAATTTCAACATGCACACTACCTTACCCCACTCCAACCTAAAACTTTGTTGTTTAATAATTTTTCAATATCAAAGCTAGGTCCTAACAGGATTCTCAAGACAAATTGAAGTATATAATTTTTTTTTTTTTTTTTTTTTTTTTTTTGATAAGTACAAATTCAAGTATAAAAATTGTTACCGCCTACACCCTAAAAATTGGGATCCCTGGGTTAGGTAATTGGCATGTAGATACTACTTGACAGTACACCTGAAGCTATTGCCTAAAAGAAGCAAGATAATCTAAGGAGAGCCATAATTTCACTAGGTCAATTTTCTCTTTATAGATGACCAATCACTACTTATTTTGAGGGGGAGGGATTGCTACAATTACCAAAATCCTGAATGTTGATAACATTATGTATTTGGCTTAGATACAAGTTATGCTAGAACAATAATTAAATAATTAAATTTACCATTTCCTAATACTTAAACTTTTAGAACAAGTAGTAGTTTATCATGGTATGTGTTCTGAATTTGAACCCTACGTTACTATACCTCCCATTTGAAAAGTTTAAAACAATTTATCAACCCATGTTTCCAAGTAATTTAAACATGTGAAAGTAGTAATAAATAAACATGTTGGATATGTTGAGATACCAATGATCGTCAGCAACGTGCTCTCTGACCAGTCTCTCTCCATTTCTGGTGGTGAAAGTTGCATGATTGACATCAGGATATTGAGTTGTAGAGTGATTTCCCCAGATGATTACATTCTTGACATCACTAACATGAATCTTTAGCCTCTCAGCTATTTGGCCCAAAGCTCTGTTGTGATCAAGTCGTGTTAGGCATGTGACGTTTTTCTTTGGGATTGAAGGAGCAAATTGTTTTAAGATGAGTGCATTAGTGTTTGCTGGGTTGGCAACAAATAATACCTGCAAAATAAACGCAATGAAAATGCATCAACTTAGGTGATGACATCGATTCCAAAAATTAACTGCACAGCAATAGCACATAGACACAATGTTTGAGAGGATTAATAAAAAAACAAATACAAATATTTTGAATTTTAAAGATTGGCCTGAATGGTACATTTTGATAGAAGTTTCTTTTTCTTCTATTTTCAGAGTGGGAGAGGGGGCCAGGGAACTAGTGACACTGTTACATATACTTCTCCAATCTTAACAGAGAGGACAAACACTTCTCTTCAATGACTTTGAAATATTTTTCTTTCTAGTGAAATAGTATAAATCATGACATATAAAGAATATCTGATCAATTAGTCTTAAGATGTCAAGGAACTCTAGATCAGGTTGCTCAACAACAACTAAGACATATACAGTCAAATTGCATCAACAACCAAAGAAGGTAACTAAAAGGCACGCTACAAAGCAATTACTACTAAATAGAAGCAATAGAGCTATGACAACGTATGGACAAGAAATGATAGTGAGACGAGGAATGTACTAGGATATATTTTTATAAGCTAATGGTAACAGAACAGGATGATGAAATCATTAGTTTTTTACAAGCCAATGGGTGTCTCTAAAATCTTATATCTACACACTCAAGTGCATTTATATGATCACCTTGCAATCTGCAGCAGCATGCTCCTCCAAGGCCAAAGCTTGAGCCTTGTAAATAGACACATTTGTAGACAACATATCCTTCCTCAACGTAATTTCCTTCCGTGGGGATCCACCAAGCATAACGGCAATATTGACATCTTTACAAGCTTCAACAACGTCTGTGGTAGCAACCACACCTATTGAACCATATTCATGACACAAGTTAAGAAACCTCAGTGAAAGAGAATAATTCTACCTACCTTTAATTAGCTCTCAAGATAAGGGGCAAACCTTTCAGAAGAGGAAGGGCGGCATCAGTCAATTCCATTCTTATCCCATGCAAGGATTTGGCTGCTGTTCAATACCAAGCAAGTGCAGAATCACAGGCTGATCAGGACCCAGCATGATTCCCCTTGCAATCATCGGAACAATGGCATAACCTATTTGCCCTGTTGAACAAAATCAAAATTTTAAGCTACAGATACAAAAAATTTATATTATCATGTCTAGAAGGAAGAATCACCAAAATATGTACAATTGAAAATCAAATACACTTGCTCCTTAACATTATTACTGACATGTAACAACAGTCATATTGTTGAAAATCAAGCTTTTCTTTCAATTTTCATTCTTTCCCACTATTTGGAAAAGACTACAATGTATACTAAGATAATATTGATTATAACAACAACAAAGCACCTAAAACTTTTAGGACTTCCTTAGATTATCTACAAAAATGGCACTTAAACTCATCACAAAGATAACTGCACACAGATTTAAACAGTTGCATTAAGAATTATATCACAGAACAGCTTTGCAATAGAAAACGGGATTTCCAAATGAAGTTATGGATAATTTTGAAGATAAATAATTAAAATATTGTTTGTAGATAAATTTTGACAACATTTGAGACAAAAAAAATGACATGAAATAAAAGAACCTATCCATCTGTTTGTTTTCCAATCATAGGAAAAAGATGAGAATGAAACTTCCATTGAATGCAAGACCCACTTCGAACCACCTCAACCAAGCTAAATGGTTGTGCTAGACTTAGTTGAGAGGTGCTTTTGCTTTCTTTATCATATAATATAAGATTCACAATAAAGAATAAATAAATATTTCATTTTATTTGAAAATCATATTTCATTTCCCACATTTTCTAAGCTTTCAAAACAATAGAGTATATATATTGAAAATAAAGTCATATAATAAGGAATGATATGTATACCAGCCGCACCAGTGACTAGAACTGTAACTGGGTTTTTTACCATTTGAAAAGTGTGGTTCTTCAAGCTAGAGAACTAGATAGAGAGAGAAGTAGAAGTTGAAACATGGGTGATATATATAGAGAGAGAGAAAGCTATGGGATGTGGAAGCAAGATGGAAGAGTGACGTGCAATAATAAAAAATAGAGATGAGAGTGATGATCGATGATGATGAGAGAGCAACCTCCTACAGTTACAAATTGTGTCACCACCATGCAATGTGTCAACATGCCAGTTACAGATTGTGTCACCATGCACCATGCAATGGAACCTTTTCCTTATTAGCAGTGAACAGAATAGATGCAAATGCACTTCTAGAACGTTTGAGATATTAACAAGTTAAAAAAAAAAAAAAAAAAAAAAAAGTTCATAATTTTTTTTTCTTCATATAATTAACAAGTCCTTCAAATACATTAAAGTCTACCATCTGAGTGTCCCTGGAAAAATATAAATAAATAAAATGTTGGACTCTGTAATTGTTTTGCTTTAAGATGACCGACTTGGTCTAATGGCACCTCCCTAAATAATAAGTACCAAAAAAATGTTGGGTTAGTGTAAAAAAAAAAAAAAAAAAAAAAAAAGTATAAATGTGGGGATTCTATTTCTTGGGATAAAAGCTAAATTTACAGACAAAAATTAAAATATATTGCTAATTTTTGCAAAAGTCTTGTAAAAATATATTATATTATCAATTGATTCAATTCAATCGTATACCAACATTCCTATCCAATTTCATAATATGTTTGGGTATCAATTTGTGATTAAATTTCAGCATTTAATAAATGTGTCGAGTTAGTGTCCTATATAGTCAAATATTCATAAGTCGATACAATATGAATCTGACACGATCACAAACAGCAGTTCTGAGTAAAAATAACATCATAGGTTTTTAATTGGAAAAAAAATTACAAATTCTTAAACAAGAAAAAAGAGGACACGTCACCGGTAGTTGGTAGTTAGTGGTTGCCAAGTACCTTCTTACTTCAGTGTACTGTACCCACAAAAAAAAAAAAAAAAAAAAATCAGCTCATAAAAAATAGAAAAGGATATAGGCAAGGCAGAAATTACCCAAAGCAAGTCAAAGTCAAAAGAAAGAAATGCAAAAACAACGTTGTTTTAGGGGTGTAAAAAAAAAAAAAAAACCTCCACATCTACATGACAATATATAATTTTCAATGGCTTGTTGGGCTTCTCATTTCCGTCACCCATTAAGTACATAAAAAGTAGTACTTCCAATTTGCTCACATTTTCACAGACACACAGGTCCAGGTCGAGAGAGAAAAGTGAGTGTTTTTACTTGTTTTTTTTAGAGAAAGAGAGAGAGAGAGCAATGTCTTCCTTCTGAGTAGTAGTGAAATTTAGGATGGAAATTGGAAATCCCTTTTTCTTTTCATGCATTATCAAGTCTTCTTCATTATTTTCCAAGGGAAGATGGGTTCATTGTTAGTTGAGGCATGAATGGGCAACTTCTTTTTCGTCAATGAGGTCTTTGGCTGTTGCATCCATCTTTGCCCTTGA
The DNA here is from genome assembly GCA_030820535.1 of Quercus parvula. Taxonomy (NCBI): domain Eukaryota; kingdom Viridiplantae; phylum Streptophyta; class Magnoliopsida; order Fagales; family Fagaceae; genus Quercus; species Quercus parvula. The sequence continues at coordinate 53,410,357 of JAUAME010000003.1, forward strand.
GAGGTCATTGATCTTGAGCCCTGCCAATGCATAAACAAGTTCCAAACACTGAGTGCACTGAAATAGTCTCATGCAAGTAGTACTAAAACATTTGGACCATTTTTCACAGCATTTTGGAATATATAACATGCTAACTACTAACACAAAAGTATAGTAGGCTATCATAATTCTAACTATTCATTCATGAATCCTCGATTGTATTACTCTTAGCCCTCGTTTTATATCATCGTTGATTGATCATCTGTAACTATGAGTTCTGAGCTTTGTGCATTTCATTGTTATAGACTTATAGTCCATATATTCCAAATATATATCCTTGCTCTCTTCAACCACTAGCTTTGCTCTGAAACCATTATTTAGATCTAAGACATAATCAAAAAATAGCATATATTCCTCTATGCAGATTATAGTGATTTGTAGCTTCAGAAACATTAGCAGTTCAACTCTTAAGGAAAGAAGAAGTAACATTTACAACATATAGAAGCCACAGAACTTACCCTTCACAATTGACCATTTTCCTTTCTCACATTTAACAAGAAAAGAGTAAATAATATCCTTTGGGATCCCATAAGAACCATCAGAATACACTCCCATGGAAACCCATGTTCCCTGAATTACAAAGCCAAAAGAAAATTTACAAAAGATAATAATAATTAAAAAAAAAAAGAAAAAAAGAATATAAAAGCAAATAAGTTCTGCATGATCAAATGCTATTTGAGATGAAAGAGAATCAACCTTGGGAGTCCCAAGAACCCAATCACGCATATGATCACAAGCAGCACTTGCAGCAGACAATGCACTTGATGCTTTCCGAGCCTTGATAATGGCTGCCCCACGCTGCTGTACAGTGTTGATGAACTCGTTTTTTAACCTACAACAGAAAAAATTTAAATAAATAAATAACAGAAAGGGAAGCAAAGTAAATAGCCTGACAAGGATGCATGGAGATGTGAAGATGGTCAACATAACTATGTTGTTGAAGACCCTGCAAAGAGTTGCAACCTAAATATTCAACATGCACCCAATTGTACCCAACACCAACCTAAAACTTTGGAGTTCAATAACTTTTCAAAAATATAAAGCCAGGTCCTAATATAGAAGGACTGATGTGGGTAGTTTTGGGGCTTAAATGTTTAAATTTCACATCTTTTTCTATTTACACCAACTGGTGCAGATGCTCTTACAGGGTGCAAGACAAATTTAAGAATAAGTTTGCTTTTTGATAAGTACAAACTCAGGTATAAAAATTGTTAACAGCTACACCCTAAAGATTGGGATCCCTGGGGTTAGGTAAATGGCATGTAGGTACTAATTGACAGTGCACCCCAAGCTATTGCTTAGAAGAAGCATGGTAATCTAAGGAGAGCCATAAATTCACTGGAGCAATTTTGTCTTCATAGATGATCAATCACTATTTATCTTGAGGGGAGGGATTGCTACAATTACTAGAATCCATAATTTTTTTTTTTCCAAAAAAAAAAATTGTTAAATAGTTAAATTCACAATTTCCTAAGAACATAATCTTTTAGGAAAACTAGTATCATGGTATGTAGGTGGTCTAAATTTGGAGGATTGAACTGTATGCCTACTCTACCTTCCATTTAAATACTTAAAGGTACTTTATCAACCTATGTCTCCAAATAATTTCAACATGTGAAAGTGGCAAAAAATAAACATGTTGGATATTTTGAGATACCAATGATAGTCAGTATCAAGTTCTTTGACTGGTCTCTCTCCATTTGTGGTGGTGACAGTCGCATGATTGACGTTCGGATATTGAGTTGAAGAGTGATTGCCCCAGATGATTACGTTCTTGACATCAGTAACATAAACCTTTAGTCTCTCAGCTATTTGACTTAATGCTCTGTTATGATCAAGTCGTGTTAGGCATGTGATGTTTTTCACTGGGATTGAAGGAGCAAATTCTTTCAAGATGAGAGCATTGGTGTTTGTAGGGTTGGCAACAACTAGCACCTGCATAATAAAGCAATGAAAGGGCATCAACTTAGGAAACAATATTCTTCTCAAAAAAAAAAAAAAAAAAAACTATTTAAAGATTTCAATCTTTCAACATTTGTAATTGTTAGAAATCTGACAATATGATTGATTATAAATAAGTTGGAAACAGACATATAGGAAATCTGGTTTTCACTGAATATGTTCATTAATAAGTTGGAAACTAGACTCGAAAATGCACAATTATGTTGTCAACAATAGCACATAGAGACAAGATTTGAGAGGATCAAAAGAAACAAACATAAATATTTAGAGTATTAAAGATTTGCTTGAATGTTTTCAACTGTAGCACTAAACAATCAACAGGTCAGCAAATAACTCAAAACACAAATGGAAGTAAGAACAAACAGCTTAAAACTCATAACTACACCTAGATATGTAATCCAAAAAACAAATAAATAAATAAACCCAAGGTGATCAAGTTAACCAGTTCTACGGTTTCACACGAAAACTGACAGAATCTGATCATAAACCATCAACTAAAAGAGCGTTTCTAAAACCCAAAACTCTGATTCACAACAGCAACTTCTCATAGTTTTTTTACAAAACTCATTTTAAACCCAAAACACCGTTTTGCACCAGCTTGTACAAACGCACCCTAAATTCAAGCTTTGGGTAAAACTGATTAGTGATTAGGGATCCCAAAAATTAGATCTGAATTCCAATATATCTCACACCAACAAACATGCTTAAAAAAACTTCATTCTAAACAAACCTATACTTCAAAAAAAGCTAATCAAACGCAATAACTCAGTTAAATAGTTACTAATATTTTCTTATCAAAATTGAAACAGTACAAAATTCATTCAAATATCACTCAAACACAGGCTCCAATCACAATCACAATCACAATCACAATCACAATCAAATTCACACAAAAGAAAAATAACATCCACCACTACGAAAGAAACTTACCTTTTTGGGTTTTAAGAAATCGCTGCAAAATAAAAGAATATTTTAACTCATGTTTTAAGAAAACAACCAGACTATCAGATCCTCGCCGACCTTGCAAGCAAACCACTAGACCCACACCAAAAATACCCAAAAAGACAATACTACCGCCGTGAGATAGAGAGTGAGGATTGAATGAGAGACAGAGACAGACAGAGAGAGAGAGGAAGAGAGAGGCTTGGTCTGAGATGAGATATGGAGAGAGAGAGACTCTGAAGAGAGATATTTTGGGATTAAAATATATTAGAAATTTTAGATCGTTGGCACTATTGGCAAAAGTTTTTACAAGTTTACATTGTTTAGCATTCAAAAGAAATATTATCTTATTTATGGTTTATTTAGAAGGGGGACTATCTTTCAAAATAATTTATGGTTTAAAGTATTTAAAGTCCATCTTATTTATACTTTTATTTTTAGAAGAAATAGTATTTATACTTTTTTCTATAAGAGAGTTTCAATCTTATTTATACTTGACTTAAATAAAAAGATATATATACTTGGCAAACTCATTAATCCAAGATTTTAATCACAAAAGGCCGTAAAGTCTAAACTTTATTGATGACATTATTAGTAGTTGCACACACAATGTAACAAGTTTTGGACGTCCAATATAAGTCCTTGTACTACCATTTTTGATGTTCCTATAATCAAAACTTGCTATGTATTTATTTAATTTTTTTATAAAATAAATAAAGTTTTTAAAAGTAAATATATGGCATATCATGATTGGTAAAATTAACTTTAGTTTGTTTATTTTCAAAAAAAAAAAAAACTTTAATTGACATGTCATATTTTACTATTTTTTCTAATGTTATTTTTGGTCTTCCTCAACCTTTTTTTGATTGCTCAATTTGAATCAACTTGCTTTTTTTTTTTTTTTTACTAATGCATAAGCTACCCACGTATGAACATGATCAAAGCATCTCAATTCACTCTCCCTCATTTTTTTCATCACTAGGGGCCTGACCATATTCAAGACCTAATTTTGATTGTCCCTTTAAAATGTGTGCAACATAGATTAAACAAGACAGTTGCCCAATCTTGAGGACATATGTCCCATGATCCCATACATGCATCTATATATATATTAATAGGTAAAGTTTAGAAAACATAATTACTCCAAAATATAAAAGCCTTGGTCAAACTAATTTTCTATATATTTAATAATCCAATCTTAACATTAATAGTACCACTACAATTGAACATTCTCGTGTGTAAACATGGGTTACATGCTAGTTTAGAATAGTACATGTGCTTAGAAATAAATGGTTTTGATCTTAGAGGGGGAAAATGTCCTTACTTTAAATCTTTTTAAAAAACCCATGACCAGCGAGGGTTAATGTCAAGATAAAATAAAAATCTCAATGTGTGAGGGCTACCTTGGTCACTCTTATGTGTGATTCATGGGATGCCTACTAGTATCTTGTCGTTAAAAGAGATTTTTCAAAAATGAAGGTGAAAAAAATGGATTTTAAACAAAATTTTAAAGGATGTATATTGCATTTTTTGGTCAAGGTAATCAAAGTTTTCCCTTAGGGGATAGGTATAGGGGCATAGAGGCGGCTCAACATAATTTGGGGCTTAAGACGAAAATTCATATGAAGCATTATATATGTAAATATTAATTAAATAAAATTATTTAATACTAATCAAATCAAGGTTAATTTGATACAATATTAAATACTTAATTTGAAGAATAATACCAACTTAACTAATGTTAATTTCATATAGAGAATTTAATATCATAGTTCAACCATAAATTTTAATAAAAAGAAATAAAAATATATGTCAATTAAAAAAATATACTTTATTTTGGATATATGACAATGTATAGTTAAGTAAAATTGTAATCTAATTTTTAATTTTATTACTTGTTTTTTAGAGAGAGAGAGAGAGGGATTAATCTATAATTGATGATTTAACACATTTGTAACATTTTTTTGAAACGTTTTAGGGTTTCTGTAGGGACACGATTTGCAGCCCAAGCCCAAAATGTATGAGATCTTGGCCTAGTGAGCCCAGTACAATAAATTTGCAAAGAGTGGGTCAAAGAATTAGACTTTAGTGAATTGGACAACGGCTAATATGGATGAACTCCTTGTCCGAGGAGGCAAGTGCTCATATAAATCAAGTAAATAGAGTACAAGTGCAATTGTGATTGCTACAGTGTTCTTTCTCTGTTTTCCAATCCCCTTCCTCTAGGGTTTCTATTCTCATTTATATTACATCTCTTCCTTCATCTTTACCCTACACGTGGATAGTTGATGGCTTAGGTTGATACTTGTCCCATCAACCTCCTCTAGAAGTCTTTGGAGGATGGTTAAAAGGTTGGAAAAGTACTGTTCAGAGGTCACTTCCTCATTAATGCGGCCAGGGAATTAGCTACAAAGCATTTAATGCTGTTGTAGTAGCTTTCCCTTATATATTTTTGGGTTCCCATCTTTCTTGTACATTTATGGTGCACGTCCTTATCACTAGAGCTTCTTGGAATGTCACTTTGATCATTAGGATCTATACCTGATCTGCGTTTAGCTTATCCGATGAGATATTCCTCCTCAGACTTGGACTTCTCACGCTCTCAGCCAAAGCCCCACGCTCTCGGCCAAAGTCCAAAACCCAATATATGATTTGGGTCCATGACCCCACAGTTTCAATTGAGTTAGGTTGCCATTGGTCTTGTATTTTGGAAGTCTTGATAGAAATGAAAAGGAAAAATGCATTAGTGGTACTAAAAAATGTTCACAATATAATATGAAAATGATTATGATCAATAAACTTCAACAACCTAATTATGAATGTTTAGGGCCTGTTTGGTTCACTTTTTTTTATCACTCAATTTTCATCACTCATCACTCATCACTCATCATTCAATTTCAATCACTCATCACTCATCACTCACCACTCATTACTCTAAATACCAAGGTTGTTTGGTACCATCACTTAGTTTCCATCACTCACTATTTTTCACACTATTTGGGGGCCCCACACCTGTCACGGTACAACTTTTTTTTTTCTTTTTTCCAAGTACCCAGCAACCCGAACCTAGTGAAAAAAAAAAAAAAAAAAAAAAAACTAGTGAAGAAGACCAAACCCAGTGAAGAAGAAAGAAAGAAAAAAAAAAAAAAAAAAACCAGTGAAGAAGACTGAACCCGGTGAAGAAAAAAAAGAAAAAAAAACTAGTGAAGACCGAACCCAGTGAAGAAGAAAGGAAAAAAAAAAACCAATGAAGACCGAACCCAGTGAAGAAGAGGAAGAAGAAAAAAAAAAAAAAAAACCCCAATGAAGAAGACCGAACCAGTGAGAAAGAAGAAGAAAAAAAAAGTCAGTTGGTCAAAAGTTGCGGCTGAGTGGGTCCCTCATGTGTGTTTAATTACAAAAATGTCATTGAGTTATGAGTTATGAAAATTGAAAACAGCTAAAAGGTGTTTTCAGTTTCCATAACTCATAACTCAAAAATTAGAGAATTGAGTGATGGAAACAAAAAATTGAAAACTGAGTTATGGCTTGCCAAACAAACTTTTTTTTGAGAATTGAGATGGATCCTACCATTTTTGAGAATTGAGTGATGAGAATTGATAAACCAAACGGCCCCTTAAATTTATTTTTTGTGATAGGTAACATGTCAATTTGTAATCATATAGTAAACTTGTGTTATCCTTAGTATCACTAATAATAATAAACAACCATTACACACACACACACACACACACACACACACACACACACCTACACATATATACATACATACATATACACATACATATATACATACATATATAATTTTATAAAATTTTGAGTCTTTTATAACAGGGGACAATACATTTTTTCTTAGGATTAAAATTTTGAGCCTTTTGTGGTGGGGGCCTTAGACCAACCCTGCAGGAGCATGGGTCTAGAATTTGACAGTTTTGAAAATGGCACCAAATTCAAAATCCAACCATTGGATGGGAAGAGCACGGTAAAGAATGGGTATTGGTGAAATTAGGGTGTGATTAAATGGTTTGATTGCAAGAGCGGACCGATCAAAGTACAAGCACACAACATTTAACCTTCATGCGCCAATTTAGATTCCAATTCTTACCGTTGGATTTGCATTGTATGGTAAAATATTGGTGTTGATGAAATTTAAACTCAATTGAACAACCAGATCGAGCTCAAATTAAACCATTTTTACATATAAGCAAACCCATCATTTGTTTTAATATTTAATAGTTGAACTATATTGTTATTTTATAGTATTTGATATAGCTCACTATGGAGATTTCATATTGTTCTTTTAACATATGACATATAATCTTTTTTATTATCTAATTTTGGGGAGCTATTCAATTTATGAATTATATCTAATTTATTTCATTAATTAACCTATGTATTTCATATACATACTCCTATTTATTCTTGTTTATTATAAACAATTATACTAATTGTTTAAACTTTAAACCTTATAAACTTCAAACCACATGCCGCTACATATATTCTAAAATTTGAATTAACACAAAAAAAAATTCTTATAAAACTTTTTTTGAGCTCAGAACGATAGAAATCTTTTATTAAATGCCAAATATAGTCATACAAAGTAAACTAGTGCATACACTAGCGTAGGTGGGACATTCAATACATGCAGTGTAGTCCCAAATAAAATAAAATACAACAGAGAGCCATTAAGACCAAAAGAAGATAGCTTCATGCCCAACATCTCTAAATAATTATCAATATATATATATATATAAATCTTATGTTTTTGAAGCTTTCACAATTTTTCATATCAGCACAATATTAAAAAAAATTATAAAAAAAAGCTTTTTTAAAACCAAAAATAAAAACATAAATGCAAAATAACTTTTCTAAAACCTGATATTTGGCTCTGCTGTTCCCCCACACGCAGCTCTCTGCCTTCTCATTCTTCTGTCTTTTCCTTCCTCTAAAACGCAGACCCACACTCTACCGTTCCCCCACACGCAAAACACAGCTCAACAGCTCCACCTTCAGTCCAAAACGCAAGCCACCATCAGTCCTTCTCTCCCACAACTCAACGGCTCCACCTTCTCCGGCACCATCCTTCTCCAGCTCTACATCTGTCGGCGCTACCCATCTCTCACTCACAACAGTTTCTCCCCCTCTCTCACCCTCAGTTCTTCTCTCCCACAACCCTGTCGACACCTGGGTTTCTACCACCAGGTTTGTTGTTGGGTTCTACCCCTATCAAATTTTTATTTTTATTTTTGGTAGCTAATTCGAGTTTGGGGTGAGTTTGTAGAGAAATACGAGTTTGGTTTTGAGAATATCTGCTTATACATGGCTGTATTTTGATTGAAATCAGTGAAGCCCCAACACCCCAAGGCAGAACAACCCCACTTGAGGGTGTGGCTGAAGAGAACAAAACCTTAACCCTTCACCCTCAAAGTGTTTGACAATATTCCTGAGCCCCAACGCTTCCTTTCCTCTTTCTCTTTTGGCTTAATTTAAGTGTTTTTTTTTTTTGCAGAGTTTCCACGTCTTCTTCTTCTTCCAAGTTTGGGTTTGAGAATATCTGCTTATTCATGGCTGTATTTTGATTGAAATCAGAGAAGCACCCAACCCCACTTGAATGGTTGCCTAAGTCCCTACCATTAAGCGTATCCTACCACAGGTCCATCTATGGCAGAGAGTGTGATGGCCTTTTCGGTTGTCATCATTGGCTACTTATCTCTCTTCAAATTTAGACTCTCTGTTCTATAAATTTTTTCCCTTTACAAGATATTTTTTATGGTGGAATGCTTGTGATTAAGATGACTGATAATTAGGTAATTGTTATCTAAAGCTTGGTTTTATGTTTAGTTTAATTGTTTCATCTCAAGACTTTCATTGTTTTTATTACTTCTTTATCTAATTTTAAGAGTAGCATCTACATTTTTGAGGGGTTTTGTTTGATTCTAATTTTTTAGTTATGCTAAGGTTTGTATTTTTAATTTTGGTATGACCATGGAAGCTAAGATCCATAGCTATCAGCCGACTACTGACTTTTATTTTTTGCTTTCTGCCATGCACATCAAAGGACCAAGTCCATAGAGTTTAGAAGTTGTCTACAAATTCCAGCAATAGCAAAGTGAAAAGGTAGAGCTATGTTTTTACTTCTTCCATATCTATTTTTGAATCTATAGTTTTTTGATGTCTCTGTTTCTCCATTACTTTCTTCGGGGCTTGATTTAATTTTTATTTGATTTAAAGTTTGGTTGGGTGGGCTCTTGGGATATGAGTTGCATTTCAACATAATTCTTACCAATTTAAATTCTTCTCTTGCAATATGCCTTAATGGCTCTCCATATATATATTTTTTTGGGTGGATTACTTCATGCTTCCTGAATCTTATTCGAAATAATTTGTTGACTGATTGATATTTTTTGGCAACATGTAAAACCCAAAAATATGGAATCCTTGATTCAGTGAAAATTATTTGACAAATGTAAATATGACTGATTGCACAATTTTTATTAACATTTTCTATCAAATGTAAAACAGCATATATAGCCACCAAACACTCTACAGCTGACATGAAAAACAAACTGAATTTTTGTTCCAACATCAAACAATATACAAAGGCTGAAATTCAGTACCACCAAAATTAAGCCTTTAATATAATGGAATGGAAAGCTCTGTTTGTATAAAGGATAGAATGAAGGAAATGAAGGTCATATTACTTGAAATTGATTTACTTAATATTGGGTTTCTTCCTTTTAAGACTTGTATGAGCTTTATTTTAGACTTGCTTGAATTAGTGTAGGATATCTGTGGCTGTCAATACATGAGGTGAGATTAGCCAAATAGGTAGTTTGCTTAGCTACAAGCTATTTGATTAGCATGGACTTTAGGAGATGATGGCTAAAAGAAATTGACCATTAACCTAGATTTTTGGGTGCAAATTGGTTACATATGCATAGCAAAAAAAAAAAAAAAAAAAAGAATGTGTGTTAAAAGGTGACCATCATAGTAAAACAAGCATATATGGGGTCTGTGAGATAAACCTCTAATCTTCTCTGCCGATTCTGGTACTTAGGACACCAGTTGCCTCAGTTGTTCAAACTATGAGTTGAGAGATCTGTTTTGCTGATTAAGTCCACGAACTTCTTGCTTGAGATTTCTAATATCCTAATAAGTCTATCCTCTTGGAAGTACAATTTTTTTTTTTTCCTCAAAGTCATAACACATTTAGTGTTAATTTTGTGATTTTTTTTCAGTTGTCCTTGATTAATTTAAGTTGAATCTTTGAATTGAACAGTGGGAGCCATCCCAATTCATAAGGTTATTATTGTACAATCTATTTGTATTTTAGATTGAGCCAATCGTTTGAGAAATTCACTAAAGCTATTTGATCTATCAAATATGGGCTTAGATAGCAAATTTGAAAGTACTAATAGATACATGTTTTGCAATTTTTTCTGTTACATTTGTAGTTTTGCAATGATTTATGACTATTATGTTACTATTTTAAAGTTGAGTATAGACATTTTTAATAATGTTCACTTTCATTAAGTGTTGTTTCTTTTACACGTACATAAGGTGTTTGATGAAATTTCTTATGAGTTCTAGAAGCCATAATACATGGAGAGTCGTAAGGAGGAAGATAGGTAAGAAATGTGATGCTCTATTGTTGATTTAATCAAGGTAAGCTATGTTTGATTCTTATTACCATTTATCAATTAAAAATGTATTGTATAGTGATGGAACTATTGAGAGTGTACTGTGGTTTCTTCAATGAAATTGGTAGGTTTAAGAATATTTGCAAAATTGAAAATATTGTTTAATGGTGGGGAACATAATTTTTTGTTGGCTGGAAGCAAAGAAATTATGTTGTTTTAGGTTTCTACAAGTTTTGTGTTTATTTTTATTTTTATGTGAACTTTTATTTTGAATAAAGTGTTTTTATTTTCATATATTTTCAAGTCAATACCTTCAACAAAATAAATATATTTAATTTCTATTTAACTATCCCGTGCATCGCACGGGTTAGCGACTAGTTTCTTATAAAACTTTAAACCTTAGTGCCACATGTCCATCAATTCCCCTTTCCCTCAAATTTTTTTTCACTTTTCCCTCTAGCACTCCCAACTCATGCCAACTGACAACACGCAACTGCGTGGCAAGACACCCAAAAAAAAAAAAAAACAAAAGAGAAAAGCGACTAAAGGACCTGGGCAGCGGCAGCAGAGCAGTAGCAGAAGCAGAAATAGGAACCCCACAGGTCTCTCAAAATTATTATTATTTAAAAATAAAAAAACAACTATCCTGATAAATATGAATTTATTTAACATATTATTGGAGCTTTTTGCATTGGATTTAGAATTTTTATTTAAACTTTTGGATCAAATTATCTACACATTGATTGAGAAGGGAAGCCATGCGCAGAGCAATGCATGCGTTGATTGTTCATCTCCTAACTTATGTTGTTGATATTTTTTAAACAGTTTTAATCTGCAATCATATTGAAAACGTTCCTAACCAACCAGCCCCTTCCATTGAGTGATTAATATGCCCTTCAATAATCTATCTCATAAATCTAAATTTCAAATGTGTCTTGCGCGTTTACATTGAGTATCTTCAATCTTGTAACTGTTTAATGCAATTATTCTGTTCTGTGATTTACATTGTGTATCTTCAATCTTGTAACTGTTTAATGCAATTATTATGTTCTTTTTATGCTGCTTTGTTGCATGTGTTTGATAAAAGATAGGATTTTCATAACATTTATGTGTTATAGATCTAGATTGTGCTTCTTTGTTTATATGGAAAATAGAATAAGGTGTTGGATTAAATAGACCCTTTTAGTTAGAGGGGCATGAATCAATATGATCATTGTGACTGCATGCTCCAACTAATTAAGTGGTGGATATGATACGAGCGTTTTCGTCATTACCATCTTGTCGACTTTTGTAAAAATGTAATTTGCTAACTTAGAAATAGTGCTCTTTTTTCCATGAATAATTTCATGAGTTTGCATTTTTTTTTTCCCTTCTTTTGTAAATGTATGATTTGTGGCTCTGTCTTGTTGCTAAAAGATAGTTCCTTAATTAGCTACTTTTTATCAGCTCTCCTTAAAATTGCATTTTAGATGGTTCCTTAATTAGTGACTTATACACACACACACAATCTGATTGTAATAAAGTCTGAGATTATTTCAATGACTTGATCCATTCAAAGTTTGTAGTCAAAACTATTTTCAATTGCATGCTCCATTTGTCATGACTCATTGCACATTCCCTCTTACAATTTTGATGTGTCTATAATGAGCCATCCACGTGATCAAGTATTAAAAGTCTTTGGATGTGAATTTTTGAACAAAGGATTGAGATGATGATGTGCTGCATGTTTACATGTTCATACTTGTAGATGTTGATAAAGAGGGGAGCATAGAATATTATTTTTCCAACAATAATTTTAAAATTCAAGACCATATTTGGATTGAGCAAATTCTATATATATATATATATATAAACACTTTTATTTTCACAAACTTAACCAGTAATTATTTTATTCCTTATTTCTTTTCCTCTTAATTTAATTATAGAAAATTTTGGATCATGATGATTATTTATAGCTGTTTCTTATGCTTCTTCTTTTTGGGAAGTCTTCATGCCATTTATTGTATAATTTCAGTCTTTTCAGATTATAAATAGCTTGGTTTTACAAGCCCCTAGTATAAATTTCAGTCTTTGCAAGCCCACCCAGGAACACCCTGAGAAAAATTTCTGGAGTCGCCACTGGCCTCTACTAACAATATACATAATTTATAACTCTATTAGCCCTTTTTTTTACCTGACCTTCTTATAGGGTCTTTTAAATTCAAGCCTCTTTTTTTTTAAAGAATGCTTCCGTAGTAGTTCTAATTCAAGTATTCTATTCTCATTTCTCTTCTGATTATGGTCTTGACTTACAATAGATCAGCAGCCTATGGTGTCTTCCTCTTTCAAGACTGTTATTTGTATCTGTAGATCAAATGAATTTCCCACTGACCGGTTGTTTGAGGAAATCTTAATAGTATTAAAGCCTGGTGGGACAATCCTAGTTCATAAGAATCCTCAGTCTACTGTTGGAGAAACAGATAAGGTAATTAGTTTGAAGTTTTGTGATTATATGAAATTATTTTGAAGTGATAGATTTTAATAGGATTTTCTTACAGATAACCTCTGCTCTTGAGCGCAAGTTACTATTGGCGGGTTTCTTAGAAGTGGGAGTTCTCAAATCAACGGTTCCATTAGAAGTTCAGTCTTTTGGGGTAAGTTTCTGTCTCTAAGCCTGTTTAAAGTGGTATTATTTTGTTCTCTACCCCCTCAATGCAACCCTTTCTAAAAATTGGAGATTTTAAGATGTATATATCATATGGTAAGGAATTTGGCTTTGTTTCCAAAACTGATTATAACTACATAGCTCCAAAGGCCATGTACTGTATTATTCTTTGAGCCGTGAAGATGAACCTAGTATAAATCTTCACCTAGTATATGCAAATCTTATGGTGCTTTGATGCTTGAACTTCAAATGTCTTCCAAAGTAATAAATAGATAGTGAAATCAAAGCCTAATGAAGTTCTTCTATAATTGCTGTGATCTAAATTTATTTGGTTATATTTTCTCATTTTTCCATATGAACCAGCAGTCCAAAGGAGTCGCAAGCTGTCAGCCTTTAGCAATAAAAATGACAAATGCTACCTAAAAATCTGCCAAGCAAAATGTTTACCTTTTTCCTCTATGAGATTGGCAGTCCTGCACATTTCATCTCTATAAAGTTTATCTTTTCCCTTGCTCCCAATTTTGAGTTGCTCCAGTTCCTTTCCATCTATAAGCAGGATTCAATTACATGTAGAGAATGTCAGATTAACATGGTGCTGACACACAATTCTGTGAATAAATCTATAATTAAGTTATATCTTAGTAATATAACCCAAATGATCCTCATTTAGAACCTGAACAGATTTTACAGGAAAATATTTTGGATGAAAAAAATTCACGAATTCTAATAGTTTCTTCTGCAGACCCTTAACTTTAGGGATAGACACTGCATTTATTGATTTAAACCATTAAGAGTGAATAAACTTCCTGATAGTTTATCTTCAAAAAACTCCTTATCTTTCTCACCTGGCTCCAATGTCTTACTGTAAAGTATTCTTTGAGGAATGTGACAATCTCAGTTCAATTATTTGTGTTTTTATTTAAATTTTGCTTTATACATGGCATGCAAGCCATCCTAGTACGAGGGATATAAGGTTCATTATAGAATGATGAATTTACAGTCAAGTACCCCTTTAAGAATCCATCTTAATTTGGCATCATAGTTTTTTCCTCATTAAGGCCAACTTCAAACTTGTACTATGTTCCAATCTTCACACTTGTACTTTTTTTTTATTATAAAAAATGTAAAAGGTTTGGTGTTGCTTCTTACAAGATGGCTGAAGCATAAGCATTGATTTTCTTTGCAATTTGCAGGCCTTGATATTGTTTGCAGAAGCTTTGTTGAAGAAGCAGTAAAGAGTGTGGTTTTTGTTCCAATCCGGTATGAAACTTAGCTCTTGTTTGTTTAAAACTGACTTATGAGGATTTACTACCTGCACCATCAATGTTAGTTATGATTAATATAATGCTTTAAATGGTGTAGATAAAATGACGGTTGATAAATCTTGGATGCATTTTTCTACTAGATTGTGCACTAAGTATATTAATGGAGTTGAAAACTTTCTTGAGTATGCATTTAAACATTCAATAGATGGAGATATGAAAATCAACTGTCCGTGTATTGATTGTAGCAACAAGTATCATAGGACTTGGGATGAGTTCTAGTATCATCTTTTATTTAGGGATATAAGGAGAGATTATACTACTTGGTACCTTCATGGGGGAGGTGATAGTGAAGTGGAAGGTGATGATGATGATGGTGGTATGCTATATGGTGATATGTTTGATATGATCAAGGATGCTTATCCACAAGTGGTGTGTGGCAGGGAATTAAGTGAAAATGAACCACAAGAGCCAAATGGAGATGCAAAGAAATTTTATATATTGTTGGAAAAGGTTAAACAGGCTTTGTATCCAGATCGTGAAAAGTATTTAAGCTTGTCCTTCATAGTCAAGTTATTGCACATAAAGTGTGTATCATCATGGAGTAACAAGTCCTTTAGTATGTTGATGGAGTTGTTAAAGGATGCATTTCCTATGTGTGAGAAACTACCTAGCTTGAAAGAGATACTATTGCTGGCTTTATGAATGTGTCCCCTTCATGCTTATATATCTATTTTGTTTCAAACATGCACTTTAGACCAGGGAAGCAGGGACAATGGAGTCATGGACACAATTTAAAATGCATATTTGAGCTTGATCAAAATTCTTGGATGTTAGAGTAAGTATAATATTAGCAAAAATAGTATTATAATTAATATAAGGTAATGACAAGTTGTCATTGCACTGTGCCTAGAGGTTATCCCAGAAAGTGCATCTATGCAAGCAATATTGAATTGGCAAAATAGGACAATGGAGATGATGTACAAAGACATAGTGCAGGCCCTCCAAACTAAGGGGCTTGAGGCAAACCCAAAGGACTATTTGACATTCTTTTGCCTTGGCAATCAAGAGATGAGGAAAAGTGGAGAATATGAACTTTTAGAGAAGCCCGAACATGACATAGATTATAGTAGAGCTTAGGAAGCTAGGCGGTTCATGATCTATGTTCATGCTAAGATGATGATAGGTAAATTGGTTCATCAAATTTTCTTGATAAGTTTAAGTATCACCTTTTGTGTTTTCTGTTTGAAATCTTGAATTCTCTAACCTAAGGCATTTGATTTCATATTGAAGTATGTCAGTGAAAATTTCAATGCATATTAATATGCATTCTAGTTAGTGTTGTGCTATTAAATGACGCATTTTACATCAATTGTCATATTACTGATTCAAGATACCCCCCTCCCCCCAAAAAAAATGTCATTCTTATTTGATGGATAGAATTTTGAATAACATTATTCCTTAATAAAATATGATTTGCAGCATTGTAGTAATAAAGAGAGTGAGAGCACATCCCAAGACCACATATAAATGTCAACTGAAAAATAGAGTGAGAGGGCGTCCCAAAACCATATAAATTTCAACTGAAAACTTTATCAAGACACCTACATACTGATTGTACATAATATACTGGAATTTGTTCTTATGAAAATTGAACGTGCTTCTGTTCTGTGTGAGCTCATGCAATTTTTTAAGGCATTTAGTTAATTAAATATGAGTATATGACAGACAATAGCTAAGATTGGACGATGTCTGCATTTTGTAGTTGACGATGAATACATTATCATTAGATTTGCCAACATCAATCAGAGGTCAATGGATGGTGTCTAGGATACAGAGATTGCCATGGGAGCCTATCAAACATTCCACCTATCCACTAGGTAGCCAGCCAGGGTACAAATCCACGGCTTCCGAATGGCATTGTGGTACGAGCACTTAGGCATGCTAGATAACTCCTTTCTCCATCTAGAAAGTGTGGAATGTGTCCAAAGAGTGAACCAAATTGCCAGAAAGTACTGGGACCTCTACTCTAGTGAGACACTGGACCATGACTTGCCAGGCCATTTGCTCAGTTATCCCATTCATATCACTGAAAAAGGAGAGGTCAAAGAGCTACCTGGGATAGAATTCTTCCCAGACACAAAGGCTAAAGTTCTTGGATCTAAGTTTGAATTACTGCCTCCAATTCTCACCATTTAATTGCCTTGCACTGATTTTAAAACTAAGCTTTTTTTTTTTTTTGTTCATCTTATTTCCTAGTACTATGAGTGATTGGCAATATTCACCAATTGCTATATGTGTTGTGTATATGTAAATAACATTTTTACTATAGTCTAATTCATGCAACTTTTCAAAAAAGTGATCATGTAATTCTTGTAGTGGTTAATTACACAGATAGAAAATGATGGATAAATTAGAATTATGAAATTCAAAGTCAAGTTGAGTCCAAAGATTTCAAAGAATTTGAGCAAACCAACTATAAGTTGGTGGCCTAATTGAAAACCAGAGATGAAAAACAAGATATTATTAATTTTAATAGGCATAATTTTGAATACAAATTTCCTTTCACTTTATGTTTCACCAATTATTATATTCTTTGAATTTTAGAATAACTTTTATCTCTAAAGAAAATTATTATTTGCGAAGGCCAATTGTGGCCCTCGCAAATAATTTAGTATTAGTGAGGGTATATTTTTAACTCACACAAAAAATAAACTTTTTGCAAGGGATTTTTATTGTCCCTCGAAAATAATTTGGTGGGAACATTTCCCTCCAAAAATTTTGACATTTTAATGATTATTTGTGAAGGTTGATCTTAGCCATCGCAAATAATTTAGTATTAGTGACAACATTTTTTTAACCGTCACAAATAATATACTTTTTGCGAGAGATTTTTAATCGTCCCTCATAAATAATATGGAGGGAAAATTTCCTTCAAAATTATTAGCATTTGTGACGGGTACAACACATAATTGTGACAACTTTTCTTGTTGGTCACAAATGTTTCACATTTTACCAAGTATTTGCGAAGACATTATTTTGCCATCAGAAATAGGATTTTTTGAGAGGGCTTTTTTGATTGCATTGATGTCTGTGTTTTTCTCTTCTTTGAAAAACTGTTTTTGTACATCTCGATAGCTTCTCGACAGAAGTTAACGCAATCTTAATCCACCAAACTTTTTGGACTTTGTCTCGATAGTTTCTCGACTGATTCTCAATCCATTGAGACACTTTCTATCTGCTCGATAGCTATTCGATCCATCGAGGTTGGCTTCTGCTTGACAGCTTCTCAATCTGTTGAGATCCTCTTGCATGCATTGTTTTTCACATGTTTTGCATCTTTCTTTTATCTTGTCATCCGTAACATCCTGTTTCATTACATTCATTCATTTATATGGATTCCTTGTGCCCCCTTGATCATTCTTAATCATCTTTATGTTTCTCGGATGAAGATTTCTAGTTTCTTGTACCCTTTGTCAATCATGACAAAAATGGGGAGAAATTATGAAGAAAATGTGGTTTCTTTTTAAGACTCTACATGTTAAGGGGAGAAATACATGCCCTTGTAACGGGAAGATGTGTTTCATCTTGTTAGGGGGAGTGCTTACGTCCTTCTTGTACATAGGTCTTGTGACAATTTTTACATACATTGTGCTTATCTTTGATATATATATATGATGTATGTCTTCTTCACCTATCTCTCAATGTGCTGTTTCTTTTCTCTCTTTATACATATGCTTCTTATTTTTTGTATGCAATCTTTTATTTCTATTTCACACTAAGATGCCATGATGAGTTTTGTTTAAAGTGTTTCAGAAATATAGGCTGTCAAAGTCTTTCTTGCCATCTCTTCTTGCAAAGTTTTTCAAGAGTTTGTGTTAGGATAGATTTTATTGTATTAAACATGTGAGTATGAGTTGAGTGATTTATAATTTCTCTCATATGTTCATTTGTTTGTTGTGGTTTTGTCACGGATTGTCAAAGGGGGAGATTGTTAGGACATATGTGATTTGATGTTGGGAACATATGTCAAATTAGAATTGGCTAATTCTTTGACAAAACGCACTTTACTTGTAATCGGGTAGATCTAGGATGTGTTTAATATTTCAAAGAACAAGAGTTCAAGTCTAGTATTGAAACCGTGCAAATTTGTCCAAGAAACAAGTGAAGAAGAGTTGTTCATTAAAGTTGGACAGATTCCTGATAGATAGCTATCTATCGAGGTCTCGACAGCTGCTCAACAGATACTATTTATCAAGAATTACGAAATCAAAATTTTCAGATCTGATTTTCGGCCCATGCTTATATATTTGTATAAGATTTCTTTTCTCACAACCCTAAACATATATAAGGCTTATTTTAAAGGTCATCACATAAGAGAATACAAGGAGAACACATGCAAAAGGTGATCGATGCTTTATTCTCTCTAAAAGAAGCTACTACATCTTTGCGCCTTAGGGTTTTGTAACCAAGTTCTTCTTGATCTTCATTGTTGATGAAGTGAAGAACTTTGAAGCCAACATCTTCTTCAAGTTGGTGAGTTAGTCACGTACTGAGATTCGTGCAAAAAGGGTGGCGTTTATATATTGAAAAGTTCAGAGGTTTTGAAGCGGTAGAAAATTTCTGCTGTAAGTTCATCTACGGGGATTGTAGAGTCTAAAGACAAAGGTTTTGTACTAGATCTGAAACTTCTTTTTATTATAATGAATTGCTTTTCGGGAAGGTTTCTTCTCAGATTTTTTACTGTGAAACTAGTTTGTTTCATTGGTTTTCCTGAGTCATCATATCTTATTTTATTTAATTTTCCGTTGTGCATGGTATTGATGTTAGTTTGATTTAACAAGATTTATTCATAATAAATTTAATTAATTACTTGGATTTAAAACTTGTTAATTCTATCAACCGGGTTCTAAATTTCCAACAGAAAGGTTTTGAGTACATACGTTTAATTGGGAAATTGACGAAAGAATGATAATTTACAACAAGTGTACTAGAATTGAATCTTAGAGAGAAAAAATCAAACTAGAAATATGGAATTGATAGGGAAAAAGAGTAATAGTGCTCACTACAATATGAAATAAGAAAGGATGGCTAATAATAGTGGCTCCTTTTCATAATATATATATATATATATATTCTATTCAAAAGTTAGTGACTCCTTTTTATTTATTTTTATAATAATAATATAGTGGCTATAAAGTGTCAGTTGATTCATGACTATAGAGTGTGAGTTTACTCATGAGTCATGACTTAATGTTACGTGGTTGGAATTTTCTTTATTGCAATTTTCCACCGGGGTGTTCTACGCGTCTTGCAATTTCCACAAAGAGAGAAAGTAGGAATCTTTTTTCTTTTTTGACAACGTGCATTCATGTGCAAACATCTTTATCACTGTAGCTTCTTAATTCTGTGACTTCTGTCCTTGAGCTTAAAAAAAAAAAAATTAAGTACTCTATCACAATCTTTTTTTTTTTTTTTTCTTTCTTTTGCTGAATATTTTATTGTTTCTTAGTATATAAGCGTGTCTTACACTTAAACTTCTTGTACGTAAAAGTATAATTCGCGTGTAGGTTGAAAAACGTTAAAAAGGGTTTGTAAAATAATAAAAATGTATAAGTTAAACAAAATTAACGCAAACCTGTTGCTGTCAAAGACTGAAATAAAAAATTAAAATTATTGCTATTATTTATAGGCCTTACTGCATTTTTTGACACTATTTATGGGCTTCACTGTACTATTTTAACTAACTTTTACCTTTATCTACAGTATTTTCAACAATAATTTTTCAATTTTGACAAAATAAACGATATCCAAACACACCCGAAAGTGAGAAACTACACATATAAAAGATTAAAATAATCTTAAATGAAACGTAATGCACTCAAAGTCAAACACAAAGAATCAGTTTTAACTTTTTAATATTATTTTAAAACAGTGCTACAATAAACAATATTTTTATAACAAAGTTTATGCGGTAAATTATTACTCATTTCCATTTAGAGTTCATAACTTATATCATTTTTTTACCTACTATTAATAGCTTCACATCTAGTTTTTATTATCAAATTATTGTGAAAATTATTCTTTATTTTATTAAGGAAAAATACTAATGACACATACTATTTTATAAATCTTTTTACAAACTACTAGTGTGATAAATGATTATTAGTAAGTAAAAATATGTATTAATGGCAGGCCCAGATGAAAACCCATAAGAATTTATCATATCATAGTCTCACATTAATTGTTTGTAAAAATGTTGTAAAACTGTTTGTGTCTTTACCATTACCTTTTATTAAATTGTGAAACTTACAAAAAGTTAAACACAAAAGCTACCACAACCTATTGCCATGCTTCATCCCCTTGCTAGTACACCCCAATAATAATTGTAAGTGAGTAACTGAGTATATATATATATATTGTATTTATGTGATAAATATTTTTGTATTTTTTACACAACCTTTTAAAAATAAACGTTTAACACCTGTATGACACACGTATTATTTATTTTTCCGTTTCCATATTTTTATGCTGAATTTTTGAAACGTACTTTTATTGAAAGATACTAAATTAGACCTGTTTATATGTTTATCATAATATATGCATACCGTATTTTACTAACTATAGACTTAACCCTCAAGTTGATGAAATTTTATTTATAATTCTACTTTGTGTTGATACGTTTTAGTATTGTATTTTTTAAGTCTCCATCACAACTCCCCTCTTTCCCTCTTATTATTTATGTTGATTTTTTTTTGGATTAATATTTAGTTATTTTGAAAGTGTAGGTTGGACTTTATATTCAAATAAAATATACATGGTTATATATTTAAATGTACCTATAAATTTTTTGAGTAATAAATTGTTATATTGTCTACCTTTAATTCCTTTAGTTTAATTTTAATTTTTGTTAAGATAATATTATAATTTTGTGGTGAGTTTTGATTATCATAATAATCTCCTTAAGAGAAGAAGAAGAAATTTGTATAATATATTTAAAAATTAGAAAGTTTAGTTCTACAAAAAAAAGAAAGAAAAGGAAAATGGTACGCACTATAATAGTAGTTAAAATAATATGGACCACCTTTAAAAAAGCAATCAAACACACCCAAATATAAAATAATAGAATTTTATATTTGTATAAATAGAGCAATGGAAAATACTTATAGAAATTGTTTTATTTTTAGAGGGAACAAATTTTAGAGAACATATTAGACATTATACTATATCACAAAATAATTATATGTTCCTACGCATCGCATGAGTCTGTAATGGTTCTACGAGTATACAAAAAATCTCAAGACAATAGATAAAGTCTCATGCAACAACATCAAAACATATTTTATCTCCAAAAGGCATATAACACCCAAAATAGTAAAGGAAAAAGTTTACCTTCAATTAGTTTGAAGGAAAATTCTTTCAACTCACTACGTGGCGATTAATAAAATCATCCACATATATTTTTAGTCATAGGACAAAATTTGGATACAAACTTCATTGAACCAACAATAATAAGATGACATGCATCACTCTCATGTAGGGATGGAACCAGAATTTAGAGTCTCAAATCACTCACATCAGTGCTTGTATAATAGAAAATTTATCACATTTTTGCCAACCAAGCCTAAAATTCACTCACATCAGACTATGCAAAATTGTGTAAAAATATATCGTTACTACAGTATCCGTGTAAATTTACACTAGCATTATTCATGTTGTATTTCATTTTTTTATTCTTTCTTTACGTATGCCAAGGATGAAGGAAGAAAGTGGATGGTGGTTGTTATTTGTGAAGAAAGAGAAAAAAAAAAAAAAACAATCAAGAAAAATTAATATTTTAAAGAAATACAATGTAAAGTAGATAATCTAATGTAAGGTGTTTTCGAAAAGTGAATATGTAAAATAAAAAAAGTAGGTTTTTTTTTTGTTAAAATAGATAGAAATTTTTTCATGAGATAAGGTGAATAGGAGACCAAAGTATGAAAAAAAAAGTCATAAAACCAATTTTTTAATACATTGAAATACACTAGTCTATTAAAAGATGCAAATCAATGGTGCAATCAGTAAAGTGTCACAAATTTCATTCTTAATATGAAAAAAAAAAGGAATTACATGAAATAATTTTATTCTTCATGGGCTACTTTTATAAGTTGGATGGGTTGATTTTGTAAGGCTGATAGCTTTTAGGACTAAAAAAGAATAGTGACTGGGTTCATCAAGCTCTCTTTCTTATTGATTTATTTAATAGTAATTATAATAATAACAAATAAGAATGATAATCACTCAGTGCATTAAATTTAATAAGAAATTGATCAATTTTTCTTACAAAGAAACAAAAATAGGAATGACTCTACATGCAAAAGTTATTTTCAAGTTTATATGGAAATAATGGAATGGAACCTCAGTTTCGTGGAAGCTATTTGTTGACTCATGGCTTGAGTCTTGAGTCATGGCTTCAATTGGATATGAAGGTGAATGGAACATCTTTCACAGCACCCACACCAAACTTGTCCATTATTGTCAGAAGCCTCTTACCATTGAATATCCAGGTAAGTTCTTTTACCCTCCAATAACTTTTCAAATTATAAAAAGAAATTTATGTTCACAATATTTTCACAACAAATTCTAATAGATAGGTTATTACTAGCTGTTATTGGTGATTAAAAAAAAAGGTAATTTTAGTAGGGGTTTAAATTAAAACCAGTAACAACAAACCATCAAAGATTTGTAGTGAAAATATTGTGTACGTAGCATTTTTCTTTAATAAATTCTATAAAAGTTTTCTAACTTAATTGATATTTACTAGTGGAATATATTGGCCTAAGTGGTATATCTTCAAGTACAATGTCCTTGAAAGTTGGGCATAGAGGTTGCAGATGCAACAGCTAATATTTAGTAGATATTCTAAGCAATCTTCTAACAAAGAAAAAAAATTACACTTACTATTATTTATAGCAAAAGGTATGTGTTTTAATTACCTCACCCCATTTTCAATTTAATAGAAAAAATAAATAAATTCATGAGTTCAATTAGAGCATTCACACAAGCTCATTGAAAATAACATAAAGCCTAAATAATCCAAAAAATCACCAACATCATATCATGAACTAGTTATGCAAAATAAGGTGGCCGTTTGGTAATATTGTTCTAGTAACGTTGTTTGTGTTTTTTGAAAATACGTGTGAGTGAAAAAGTATATGAAAATGCGTGTAATGTTGTTAAACATGTTGCTAAAATGCTTGTGCAAATACACAAGTCAGTAGCTTATGCAAGATAATTTTTTATTATTTCTTTACGTGTAGGACCAAAAAAAGTGAATAATAGTCATGTGTGAAAAGAGAAAAAATAAAAATAAAAAATTATATTTTAATTAAATAAAATATATAATAAATAATTAGATTTTGTTGACTCATGACTTGAGTCATGGGTCATGGTTTCAATTGGATATGAAAGTGCATGGAACATCCCCACACCAAACATGTCCATTATTTTTTTTTTGGGGGGGGGGGGGGGGTAATTCTACCCAAGCTTTTCAAATAGTTAATACATTTTTTATTGCCAACCTTTGAGCTCAACAAGGTGGTATTTCTTGAAGTGTCCAAAATAGGGATGATTTTTTTTTTTTTTTTAGTTTAGTTTCATAATTTTTCATTCATTCTAATTTGAGGTTTACACATTTTCTCACTAATATTATGCATTTAGAACTACTAATATAACTACGAGTGTCGTGAGACTAGCTTAAAAAAATTGAACAAATCTACATATGGACATATATGATTTCAATGCGCTTTTTGTGTTTATTTTTTGAAGTTACACTCATGACACTTTTGATTGTATTAATAGTTCTAAATATGTAATATTAGTGGCAAAATGTGTAAACCTCAAATTAAAATGAATGAAAAATTATGAAACTAAAAAAAAAAAAAAAAAAAAAAAATCTCATTACATGCGTCGTGTGATGAATCTAGTATTATTTTAACAGGTTGTATATTAAAATAGAAAATGAAATGTACGATGTATTATTAAGTGACGAGGTGTTAAAGTTGATAAACTAGGTGCTACATGGGAATGATCTGACAAATTCTAACCCCCTGTGCAGGGCAATGGGCCAATGGCATTGCTAATCACTGCCCCGATTGAGCATCTTTATCTTTATTAAGTGGTAGTGGCCCTAGTATCGAGATAAAAATAAATCAATACGCGGATTCCTCATGGCTTTTCAAAGAGGGAATAAAGAGGGCCTCCTTTATATGACTAAATTACCTTCCTTTTGTGAAAAGTTGTTCTAAAAGATCAAAAGGGAACTTCCACTAATTAAAGTGAGTAGACATCTTGCACCAATAACCGAAATTTTTCACTAAGGGTGACAAAGTGTCCTACACGTTCTACATTTTCCACAAGGAGAGAAAAACTTCAAGTCAATTGATTTGATCAGAAATCCCTCTTCCACGAAATTTCCTCAATGCAATTTTCCACTAAGGGTGACAGGGTATCCTACACGTTTTGCATTTTTCACAATGAGAGAAAAACTTCACATTAATTGATTTGATCAGAGATCCCTTTTCCACAAACTTTACTCAATGCCATTTTCAACTGAGGGTGACAGGGTGTCCTACACGTTCTGCATTTTTCACAAGGAGAGAAAAACCTCATGTCAATTGATTGGATCATAGATCCCTCTTCCACGAACTTTCCTCAATGTAATTTTCCACGGAGGGTGACAGGGTGTCATACACGTTCTGCATTTTCCACAAGGAGAGAAAATCTTCACATCAATTGATTTGATCAAAGATCCCTCTTCCACGAACTTTCCTCCATGCAATTTTCCATAGGGTGTCCTACACATTCTACATTTTCCACATAGAGAGAAAGTACGAACAACTTTATCACTGTTGCTTCTCAATTCCGTCTAAGAGCTTAAAAAAAAAGAGGTGAATACTCTCTCTTTCACATTTTTTTTTCTTTCTTTTGCTGAATTTTTTATTGTTTCTTAACTCTCGAGTTTATGAAATTTTATTTATTTATTTATTTATAATTCTACTTTGCGTTGATGCGTTTTAGTGTTATATTTTTTAAGTCTCCTCTTTTCCTCTTATAATTTATGTTGATCTTAGTTTGGATTAATATTTAGTTATTTTGAAAATGAATATTTAAGGTTATATTCAAACAAAATCTGCATGGTAATATATTTAAATGTGCCTGCATATTGTGTTAGTAATAAATTATTATATTGTTTATCTTTAATGCCTTTAGTTTATTTTTAATTTTGGCTAAGATAATTTTATAATTTTGTGGTGAGTTTTGATTATCATGATAATCTCCTTAATTAAGAGAAGAAGAAATTTGCATAATATATTTGAAATTTTGAAGGTTTAGTTTTACAAAAACAAACAAATTAGGAAAACATAATGCACTATAATAGTGGTTAAAGAATATGGACCACCTTGGAAAAAATATCAATCAAACACACCCAAATATAAAATAATAGAATGTTATATTTGTGGAAATAGAGCGATGGAAAATAGTTGTAGAAATTGTTTCATTTTTACAGGGAACAAAATTTCTTCAACAAATTTCTTCAACAAATTACACATTATATTACATTCTTGACATCAGTAACATAAACCTTTAGTCTCTCAGCTATTTGACTTAATGCTCTGTTATGATCAAGTCGTGTTAGGCACGTGATGTTTTTCTCTGGGATTGAAGGAGCAAATTCTTTCAAGATGAGAGCATTTGTGTTTGCAGGGTTGGCAACAACTAGCACCTGCATAATAAAGCAATGGAAGGGCATCAACGTAGGAAACAACATTCTTCTCAAAAAAAAGAAGAAGAAAACACTTGGGAAACAATATTAATTCAAAAAATTAGCTGCATAACAGTGAAGATTAAAAATAAAATAAAAAAACTCTTTAAAGATTTCAATCTTTCAACATTTGTAATTGTTAGAAATCTGACAATATGATTGATTATGAATAAGTTGGAAACAGACTTATTGGGCTTGCTATAAGGTGCGGTTTCCCCAAGTGCTTGACCGTACCTCACCAGTGGAATAGTAAAACCGGTCTGCACAAGGTTGGGTGAGGTTAGTTCGGTGAATTCCTCAATTTTCTTAGAATCCAAACACAGAATTTAATAGTCCCAAACCACAACATAATCATTAGATAACCCATATATTCTGCACCAAAAAAAAAAAAAAAAAACCATACACGAAAGAAAACAAACAAAATATGCACAAATTCACAATCTCTCTAAAAAATATACCATTTCAGATATATATATATATATAAAAAGAAAAAGAAAAAAAAAGATGAAACAAAACTATCAAAGGAAAATAGATTAACAAACCTGATAGAAAAAGGGGGAGGGGAGAGGGTGAAACTCCAAGAACAAAGCATCAAGTAGTAGAGAATGGTGACAGACTGACAGCAAGTGGCAGAGGCTGAAGACTATGACTGCAAGAAATAGATTTTATATTGAGAGGACTCAGTGGCACCCCAAAAGAATTCTTGGCGAGGCACTTAGTTACCTAAAGGAGTATCACAGATTATGCAATTCACAGAGATAGGCGTTGCACAGAGACATGAATGGGGCTGTCTTTTTCGAAATTAAATGTAATTGGTTAATTAATGTGGTCTGATGTTGCATGACCAAAGATGTATTCTGCTATAGAGTTTTTATTTCATCAATAAAGTATTTTCTATCTTGGATCTCAAAAAAAAAAAAAAAAAAAAACTCAGTACTGCTATTATTATTATTATTAGGGAGGTTAAAATACAAATTACATAAACTTCGTCGTTTTTTTTTTATTCAGAACTTTTATGTTTTATTGTTTCATTTCAATCCTAATTTACATGTCCACCAATATACTATTATTTTTGAAAATGAAAATGATTAAAATCAACATTAAAATTGGATGAAACTAGAAGTAAGGACTAAATTAAAAACAGATTGAAGTGAAAGAATTAAATGAAAAAAATAATAATTTAAAGAACTAAATTGATCGATCAAAGTTAAGAGGATGTCAGTTTCTACCAATATAATATAAAAACCAAAAAAAGCTTATAAATTGATTGGTGCCAACGCCATTGACAACGTTACAAGGTTTTTATTTTTATAATCTAATTTGTCTCATTCTCTCTTGCGCCGTTTCCCCTTCTTCCTCAACCTTCCTTCCTGACCTCTCTCACCTTCTGAAACCTATATAAACTCTCAGTTCCTGCCTATGTCAGTATCTCTCTCTGAAGAAGCTAATTTCTTCCTAGCTACAAGATGAATACACGACCACTCTTCTTACTAACCTACCATGCCATCTTTCTTCTGTTCCTCTCTTTATCCATCTCTAAATTTTCCTCAGCTACCACACTTTCAAACGAAACTGATAAACTTGCACTGCTCCAATTCAAGTCCCACATAGATAGCCCTCTGCCTTCTTGGAATGACTCTTTCCATTTCTGCCACTGGGTTGGGGTCACTTGTGGCAACAAACACCAAAGAGTCATCGGTTTGGACCTAAAAAACAGTAAGTTGGTAGGCACCATATCACCCCACATTGGAAATCTTTCTTTCCTTCGATCCCTCAACCTTGCAACTAACTCTTTCCATGGTGGAATTCCCTCTGAAGTTGGTTACTTGACCAGGCTTCGAAATTTGAACCTGAGTTATAATCCAAAATTGGGAGGGGAAATTCCAGTCAATCTTTCTCACTGTTCCAACCTACGGTATCTTGATCTCAAGTACAACGATTTAGTACAAGGAATCCCTTCAGAACTTGGCTTTTTGTCAAAACTTCAGATACTAATTCTTCGCCACAATCATCTAAGTGGAAGGTTCCCACCTTCCCTGGGGAACTTGTCCTCTCTCCAAAAACTTTCGTTTGCATATAACAATTTGGAGGGAGAAATCCCAAATTCAGTAGCCCAAATGAAAAGCTTGACAATTTTGGATGTATCAGAAAATCATCTTTTTGGTGTGTTTCCACCTTTCCTATACAATTTATCATTGCTCATAGGTATTTCCTTGAGTGGTAATAACTTCACTGGTAACCTCAACCCCGACTGGGGCATTGCTCTTCAAAATCTGCAGATACTTTATATAGGAGCAAACCAATTTACAGGAACAATTCCAGTTTCATTGTCTAATGTGTCAGACATTCAATCGCTTGGTATCGAAGAAAATCAATTTACAGGAACCATACCTATGAGTTTTGGTAATCTACTAAATCTTCGATGGTTTAGTGCTGCTTATAATCTTCTTGGAAATAACTCAGTTGATGATTTGAGTTTTCTGAGTTCTTTGAACAATTGCAGCCAGTTAAACTTTCTGGATGTCAGCTACAACCAGCTTGGAGGTGAGCTGCCTAACTCCATAACAAACCTCTCAATCCAATTATTATGGCTCGGGGTAGTTGGCAATTCTATTGGTGGGAGCATACCTACACGAATATCAAATCTTGTTAGCCTAACTGCACTTGCCCTGGGATCTAACTTGTTAACAGGGAATATTCCATCTTCAATTGGAAAGCTCACAAACTTGAACACTTTGTACTTGTATGAAAACAAATTGACTGGGGTGATCCCGTCTTCCGTTGGCAACATGACTCAATTACTAATTCTCTCCTTGTTCAATAACAGCTTAGAAGGGAGCATACCCACTAGTCTTGGAAGGTGTAGCCACCTGCAAGGGGTATTCCTTTACCATAATAAATTAAATGGCACCATACCCGAGCAACTTTTTGGCCTTCCTCTAGTTCAGATTTATGTGTCTCATAACTCCTTGACCGGTTTTTTACCACCAGATTTTGGAAACCTGAAACTTCTTGTTGAACTAGATGTTTCATACAACAAATTTTCCGAAGAGATTCCAGCCCAGCTAGGGGACTGTTTGGCCTTAGAAACACTTTATATGCAAGGCAACTCCTTTGAAGGAACCATTCTCGACCTAAGTAAGTTAAAAGGTATTCAATATCTTGATCTTTCCCACAACAACTTGTCCGGCCAAATCCCAAGCTATATGGTTAATTTTTCCGTGTTGCAAACTTTAAACTTGTCTTTCAACAATCTTGAGGGAGATGTACCTATAGAAGGGGTCTTCAGAAATGCTAGTGCAGTTGAAGTCAAAGGCAACACTGGTCTTTGTGGGGGGATCCAAGAGTTGCATTTGCCTGCATGCCCCATTCAAAGATCCAAGAAACACAAAAAGCATTTTGCTTTTAAATTGATACTAGCAATAAGCATTGCAGCTGCGTTCTGCTTGACATTGTTTTCTTTGATGGCTCTTTCCTGGTTGAAAAAGTCGAAGAAAAAAAACCTTTCCATTTCCACATTTGGACCCTCCTACCAAAAGATCTCTTATAAAGAATTACACAATGCAACTGATGGATTCTCTTTGGAGAATTTGATTGGTTCCGGTAATTTTGGTAGTGTCTATAAAGGAAAACTTGGTCCAGATGAAACACATGTTGCAGTCAAGGTACTCAATCTTCAAAAGCAAGGAGCTTTCAAGAGTTTCATTGCCGAATGTGAAGCCTTGAGAAACATCCGGCATCGAAACCTCGTTAAGATTCTGACTGCTTGTTCGAGTATTGATTTTAAGGGCAATGATTTTAAAGCTTTAGTATATGAGTTCATGCCAAATGGAAGCTTGGAGATGCAGTTACATCTTGAGGATGGGCTCAAGCAATTGAGAAGTTTAAATCTTCTTCAAAGAATCAACATTGCTATAGACGTGGCTTCGGCTTTGCTTTATCTTCATCATCACTGCCAAACCCCTATTATTCATTGTGATCTAAAGCCAAGCAATATTCTTCTCGATGATGATATGATTGCTCATATAAGTGATTTTGGTTTGGCTAGAATCCTTTCGAAATCTGGGAAGGAAGCTTGTCGTAATCAATTAAGCTCAGCAGGGATTAAGGGAACTGTTGGGTATGCTTCTCCAGGTAATGTATCATGATTTCACTCAATTGTAAAAGTATTAATGTATAACGAATGCATCAATAATCAAAACAGGGATGCCCCGTATAGAATATTTATATACATCTTCACCAAATCACTAGTTTCATAGCATTGAGTAAGAATTGTTCTTCGTGTATGAAAGTGCTCTAAATTTTTGCAGAGTATGGAATGGGTAGTCAACTTTCAAGTAATGGGGATGTGTACAGCTTTGGGATCCTCTTATTGGAGATGTTTACTGGAAGAAGACCCACTGATAAACTATTCAAAGATGACTTGAACCTTCACAACTTTGTTAAGTTGGCATTGCCGGGACGAGTGATGGAGATTGTGGACCATTCAATTTTCAACAAAGTAGGAGAAAATGATGACATGGTTTCAAGTTGGAGTGACTGGACAAGTGGACAGACTGAATGCTTGATATCGGTCTTTCATATTGGACTTGCATGTTCAGCACAATCTCCTATACACAGAATGGACATGAACAGAGTAGCCCTGGAATTGCTTTCAATTAAAAGGCAAATTCCTTTGGAAGCTTAACGATATAGGCAAAGCCGAAGAATAGGTATCCACAGTAGTTAATTAGGTTTTTATATTTATTTTGTTATTCTATAGTCAAGGGTATTTTAGTAATTATATAATTGTTGGGTATGGGCTAGGTTTTCTTCTATTAATAAGTAAGTCTTATTTAATTTATGGGTTTATATGTATGGTTTTTTGTTTAATTCGATTAGTAAGTTGTCATGTATGGATAATATTGTAATATTTTATGTAAGATGGTTTTGAAGAATATTGTATATATATTATAGCATAATGGTAAGTGAATTCAAATTCTTAGTCATATGACCTATAATAATTTAGTTTTTTTTTTTTAATACTTTATAAATTTGATGTTTTTTTAGGACTTATGAAATAATATAAAGTCAATGAACACATATGAGTAATAACATGGAACTAATTATTGGATTTGGGGAGGTGCTTGGTGAACTAGTCTACATTTTTGCCAACACATGAAATGAAATAAGATAAATCAGGGCACATCTTGTTTTGTCATTGTTCCAAAGCTTATAGGTGACTGATAAAATTTGTACATAAAGTTAGGATGGAAATTGGAAATCCCTTTTTTCTTTTCATGTATTATGAAGTCTTCTTCATTATTCTCCAGGGAAGATGGTTTTATTGTTAGTTGAGGCATGAATGGGCCACTTCTTTTTCGTCAATGAGGTCTTTTGCTATTGCATCCATCTTTGCCCTTGAGAAATCATCGATCTTGAGCCCTGCCAATGCGTAAGCAAGTTCCAAACACTGAGTGCATTGAAATAGTCTTATGCAAGTAGTATTAAAACATTTGGACCATTTTTCACAGCATTTTGGAATATATAACATGCTAACTACTAACACAAAAGTATAGTAGGCTATCATTATTATAACTATTCATTCATGAATCCTTGATTGTATTAATCTTAGCCCTCATTTTATATCATCGTTGATTGCTCACCAGTAACTGGGAGTTATGAGCTTTGTGCATTTCATTGTTATAGACTTATAGTCCATATATTCCAAATATATATCCTTGCTCTCTTCAAAAACTACCTTTGCTCTAAAACCATTATTTAGATCTAAGACATAATTGACAAACGACATATATTCCTCTATGCAGATTATAGTGATTTGTAGCTTCAAAAACATTAGCAGTTCAACTCTTAAGGAAAGAAGAAGTAACATTTACAACATATAGAAGCCACAAAACTTACCCTTCACAATTGACCATTTTCCTTTATCACATTTAATAGGAAAAGAGTAAATAATATCCTTTGGGATCCCATAAGAACCATCAGAATACACTCCCATGGAAACCCATGTTCCCTTAATTACAAAGCCAAAGGAAAATTTACAAAAGATAATAATAATTAAAAAAAGAAAGAAAGAAGAATATGAAAGCAAATAAGTTCTGCATGATCAAATGCTATTTGAGATGAAAGATAATCAACCTTGGGAGTCCTGAGAACCCAATCACGCATATGATCACAAGCAACACTCCTGTACAGTGTTGATGAGCTCATTTTTTGTCTCGCATTATGTAAATAAGTTGTCAAAAATAAATCATTCTCAAAATGAGGATAATTTCATCCATTTGAAAAAGTTGTTATCACGTGTGTGGTGTGCCAATACCATAATTTATTTTAAATAAAATAATTTAGTCCAAGTCAAATATTAAGCCAATACTCTGTTAACCAGGTAAAATAAAACTGTCATAGACAGAAGGACTTAAAAAAAAGAATGTTTTGCTAAGTTTAAGGTTGAAAAATAAATATTTTAAAATTTAGGTATAAAAAGCTTTTAACTAAAAGTTTTAAGGATAAAAATAATATTTTAGCATTTTTCTTCTTCTCTTGTTCTTCTTCTCATAGTTTTTTAATTTTTTTCCTCAGAATTGTTTATTATCAAATTATCACTAGAGAGTAGGGAGCTTGGGTTGTGTTGTGTTGGAGCAGAATTTGAAACAGTGGGTGAGCTAAATGATGCAGAGGTTTAAGGCAGCCTTGTTGCAGAGGCACAACAATCTTCACATTCACAGTCTTCGTTTCCTCAACCAATACCACACAAGGAATCTCTGTTCTCTTCCGGACACTGCTATTACCAATGAACTTGACAACCAAGTCAGTTTCAACTTTCAAGAATACCCTTTTGTCTATTCTCTTTCTTTAACCCCCACACACTAACTCTCTTTCTCTCTGTGTCTCTCT
Source organism: Quercus parvula (assembly GCA_030820535.1). NCBI lineage: Eukaryota > Viridiplantae > Streptophyta > Magnoliopsida > Fagales > Fagaceae > Quercus > Quercus parvula. Next base: position 53,443,546 of record JAUAME010000003.1, read on the forward strand.
TTGCAGGTATTGGTTGGGGGCAAAGCTTGGTCTAGAACAGCAATTCTGAACAGGCCTTCTATGCTCAATTGTCTTAGTACTGCAATGGTGTGTTTTTTACTAGATACTCTGTGTGTGTTTGTGTTTTTGGCTATTGGGTAGGTACCCAATTTGTAAGATTGGTTCAGTTGAAAGATTTGTTTTTTGGGTCTTTGTTTTTATGGTGTTTGGTTGAGAATCATTATGTGAAATTGGGTTTACTCCAATTGTATAATTCTCTATATCTGTGTTGTTATATACCCTCCAATTGGTTCAATTGAAAACCTTACTTGGGTTATTGTTTTTATGGTGTTTAAATTGACAACTATTATTTTGCATAGTTATATGGCTTGAGTTTGCTCTGACTAAACTTAGAGACACAACTAAATTCACAACTTATTGAGGTGGCAAATTATGATTTATACGTTACAACTTGCAAACTCAATTGTTGTGAAAAAAAGTTGTGGACTTTATTGTGCAAGTAGACTTATTGTTTTTATCCCTAGTGGCTAAAATTTATATTCTTTGATTTTGTTATATGGGTTTGTGTTGTTCTGTATTACCAACTAGAAACATTTATCTGTCTTTTAATGAGTTGTCTTTGGTTTCTAGGGGGCTAGATTGCAAAAGTTGTATACATCTTGGGAAAATAATCCAGATATTGGTTTTGTGGCAATGAAGGTAAAAAACATCTATGCTTTTATCAGATATCGGATTCATTTACACGTAATATTTCTAGTGGGAAAGATAAAGTTTAGTTGTGATTATTTTTTGCTCAAGAACTAGTTAAAAACTTAAACATTGTTTTGCATTCTCCGAAGGGCAATGGCATTGCGAACATATTATTTTTCTTCATTGTATATGAACTAGAGAAAGCTAGGCTAGCTAGCCTTAATTAGAGGGAGATGAGATAGGATTGTGGGATGCAGTTATTAGCACTTAGCAGTAAACCTAAGCTGGAATTATAAAGAATATTTAGTGGTAATGGGATCTTCTATATCCAAACAAAAGATGCCAAATTTGATTGTTACTTTGTTTGGGAGGAAATTGGGGAAGTCTTAAGATTAGGATAAGCAAGAGTAAGATAGCCAAGAGCCTTGTAATTCAATTGGTTGGCACTTCTTAGTGTTTCCAGCAGAGACATCAAGGGTTCAAATCTCCCCTCCCCTATCTATCTAATTAAAAAAAGAAAAGAAAGGATAAGCAAGAATAAGATAGCATATTAGTAATTATAGCTTTATTAAATAAAAAATTAGAAATGAGGTGACATTGTTAGTATTAAATAACCCATAGATACATGGATCTCAGAATTTGTTTCTTTACACTACCTTGGATTGATCTTTCCATAAGAATTGAGAGTTTGAAAATATTCCCATTGTTTATGGTATAAGAGTGGGATCAATAAAGTATGGAGGTGCAACCGGAATGTTTTGTGATGGTCAGCTATGGTGAAAGCTAAAGAAAACTTTATACTTAAGTACTTCACAAATCTTTAAGTTGCTAATCTTTGTTATGGAGTTGGTGCTTGTTTCTTCACTAGAATCATCCATTAACCATTGTTTAACTCTATGCAGGGAAAATGGAAGATTGTAAGGGATTTTTTAGAACATTATATACTTACATATACATTTTAGGTACATATTTGAAGCCACATGTAAGTTTTACTTTTCTTTCTTTCTTTTTTTAAGCATAGTGATTAATATATTGGGGGCACTTCAGTTTAGAGTGTTATATTACCATCAATATAGCTTTGATATGGTCATTTATGGAGAGTTTTCTTTGAGATACTTGGTTTTGTTATGGCTAAGAGTCTTGTGGCTCAACTAGCACGTCCTAGTGTTTCCAACTAAGATGTCCAGTGGTCAATTTTCCCCTCCCTCAACTATCAAATTATCAAAAGATACTTGGTTTTGTTAGTATTGATCTTTGGCTCCTATTCTAGCACTGAACAAATTTCTTTACATTCTTACTACCGTATTTTGACATTCCTCTTATTTTTATTTTATCCTTTCTTCTGCTAGCATACATGGATTTCCTAAATTTTTCCCAAAATTTTTGAGGTCTTTTCCCCCTTCTGTACTTTTGTTAAATTAGTCACTGGGTTCTGGTTTAGGGAACAATGGTGTCTACTCAAAAGTCTCAGATCTGTTTCTTTTTTTATTATCATTTTGTTCCCTTTCATGTGGTGGTGATTTTTATTAGCCCCAAGTCCCTATGGTAGAATATTGGACATTAACTTTCTGTTTATTATAACTAAATTTGTTAGAACCCAGTATATGCATGGTACTGTAATAATAATCTCCATGCAGGTGGCTCTTTTGAATGGCATTACCATGGGTGGTGGGGCTGGAGTTTCAATCCCTGGAATGTTTAGGGTTGCAACTGATAAAACTGTATGTAGCAACTTTGAATGTACTTTCGTCCTTTTCTTCTCTTATCTAGCTATTGGTCAATTTTTTTCCCTTACTAACTTTCTTTTGTGGAAGAATTTTTTTAAATTATTTTGCACCCCTTAAATTAGGCTAATTATTCAATTTCATTACAGAAAATTTAATGCTCGATTTTATTAGATAATTGAGGAGTATGATCCTCCACTTTCATTAGCATACGCGTATTGTCATGACCCAAGGAAGCACTTGCCACATCTACACTATACCCTAAAAGGATTAGTCAAGTTACTATTGGGATTGCTTGTGGTTTCTGATATAGCCCAAGTTTGTTAGCAGCCGATGTATGACTTAACACATCTCCGCACAAACACATTTATCCAATCCACATAATTTGGAGTATCACAATCTTTCCACTCAATTCCTAATGTTCTTGTCAAGTCCCACGTTGACTCTAATACCATATGTATCGACTCAATATGTAGTCCAAAAGGACTAGTCAAGTTACAATTGAGGTTCTTCGTAATCAATATATAGCCTAGTTCAACCTAGAAAACACCTGATGTGGGACTTAGCACTTGTCCACACTACACACACTTATCCAATCTATGTAATCTAAGGTATCACAATCTAGGAATGAAAACTATATTTTGATTCTTTTTGCATATTTATGTGATGGGGAAAATAGTGTTGAATATCTTATTTGTTTCAGATTCCTTATTTGCTATACATCATGCTCAGACAGGTTCAAAAATAATTTATTCTTACAATTCACAGGTTTTTGCTACTCCTGAAACTCTAATTGGTTTCCACCCCGATGCTGGCGCGTCATTTTTCCTCTCACATCTACCTGGTCACCCAGGTATGCATGTAGTGGATTGTAGTTTTTCACTGTATTTCTTGCACATGGTTTTGTTGATTTGGACTATTTCTGGTTCTAGCGTAAGTCTGATAAAAACATCATGTAAAGTATTGTTTTTGCGATGAACATTCTACCCTAATGTGAATTTATCTCAATCTTTTATGATTTTCTTGTAATGTTGTATTGGAAGAAATTTTAAGGGATTTATGAACAGGAAATTTTTAAAAGACCTCTAAAATCAAATCACTCAGTTTTCACATAGGAATGGAGTGAATGTGGGAAAGAAGTGCCTCTGCAAAATATTTTTATTTTGAAGTTTGCTCCTCATCTCTAGAATCACACAGTGGCAGTTGATTCAGCAATGTTCTTTATACAAATTGCATTAGGACTCCTGTCGTTAATTTGTTGTGTGGATGTTGGATAACAAGCTCTAGCAAATTGCTTTAAAAGTTCTGAAGTCTAAAATTTGTGTTGAGGCACTGTTATGGCTCTTGGTAGTTGACATACGGGGAGCTGAATTTGGTTTCATTGCACCATAAGATGTCACTTCCTTTGTGACCATTATACTGAAAGTAGATGTTGCAATGACAAGTATTCTAATACGAAAGTTTACTTTGGATAGCTGGGTGACTTTATTCAATATTGTTTTCTGAGCAACTTGTGGGGTTAACTTGACCCTTTCTACATATCAAGCAATGTTGACAATGTAATTAGGACTTGATAAATGAGAAACCAATTAGTAGTATGAATCATTGATGACACCTGTATTTGCTTCTCAATTAAATTCTTATATAGTTTGTATCTTTTCTTTTTTGCAGGGGAGTACTTGGGTCTCACAGGAGAAAAACATAATGGAGCAGAAATGATTTCTTGTGGACTTGCTACACATTATGCGCATAGCTCAGTTAAGATTGTTGGACCCTTTCATTGTTTTAATCATCTTTCCTGTTTAAATAACATAATATTGCCTCCTTTTTTCCACAGAAGCTTGCATTAATCGAAGAACAACTTGTGAAATTGGATACTGATGATCCTTCTGTCATTGAAACTTCTTTAGAAAAATATAGTGACCTTGTCTATCTAGATAATATAAGTGTACTTCACAGGTATGTCTATTATCCCCTCAAATGTGTGAGTATTTACGTAGCAGATATAAAATGCTGATCTATTTATTATGCAATTTTGTCTAGGATTGAAATACTTGATAAATGTTTCAGCCTTGACACAGTTGAAGCAATTATCGATTCCTAGGTAAGAACATGTTGATTTGCATATTTCTTTTTCTTTTTTTATAACTATTAAGTATTAACCCATAACAATATAATAGATTTCCATGATACTTTGTATGGAACAAGATGTTCAACATGTCTGATTTCATACTCAAATCTCTTTCTGTTATTTTTAAAATTGATGGTACGAAAGAAAATAACAGAAAATCTTAGGCATGAGAAACCATATTGCTGGAGAAGAGGAAAATTAAATGAGAAAATATCTATACCAACTCTTACTTGGAGAACTGTATCATTTTTAAAACTTTTTGCTTCATCAAGGAGACACTTTTCAATTAGTCAATCTGAGTACCCTGTAGATGCTTCCTGTCATCTTCATATTTACAAGTGGCTAGAATGACTGAAGCAGCCATATAGCCAAAATCATTTTATTGAATTTAAAAAATACAACTTAACAGCATTATGATGAATGTCTTTAGCTACCTCACAGTTGATTGGAAAGCAATTTTGTAGGGATGCATTTTACAAACAGTTAATGGAATTGCTAATGAGCCCTAGCTCAAATGACACTTCTTAACTTAAGAATGGGATGGAGGCTAAGGTCATGGGTTCAAGACCAACCCAAAGCATGTGTAAAAAAGAAAAAGAAAAAGAAAAAGAAAAAAAATACAAATAATGGATGTGTCTTGAATTGGTTACTTCTTCCTTTTGACTTTTTGGACCATATCTATATATAGTGTGTAAAGTCTCTAAGTACTAACCTGAAGGTTGGGCTGTATGAGTTGTGATTGTTGCATACTAGTATTGCCATCGTTATGGTTATAAAATGAAACGAAATACGTGGGTATTTCTCTAAATTGTTACTCCCTATACTTTTCTAGATGAACCTTGTGAGGTGTGATTGCGTTTTTAAATTAAACAATTCTCTCAGGAGAGTGAGACAAGCAAAACAAATGATGCATGGTGCATTTCCACCCTAAGGAGATTTAAGGAAGCTTCACCATTAGGCTTGAAGGTTTCTTTGAAATCTGTGAGTCCCTGATACTCAGAATTGGGCATTTTTTCCCTTGTCCCCTCCTCCTCCCCCTTTAAGAAGCTATTGCATTTCGACCTAACCACCATACTGGCTCAGATACGAGAAGGTAGATTTCAGACCCTTGATCAGTGCTTGATACGTGAGTACCGAATGTCACTGCAAGGGATATCTAATCGGGTTTCCAAAGATTTTTGTGAGGTATACATTCTCCTAATTATCTTCTTAATAAAACAAACCCTCACGATCCTAGTTACTTTTTTTATGTACTTTTTCTAAAGGGTGTTCGGGCACGAATGGTAGACAAGGACCTGGCACCAAAGGTATCATCAGCTTATGTTATCAGCCTTTTGGACAAGTGGGGTAGCAATATTGCAAATATTGCATTTAAGAATCCAATCTAAAATTCTTTTTTTTTTTAACAAAGCAAGTTGTTGTAAGAGGAGAAGGTACTGTGGAAGACTGGGGTCAATCATTGATAATCAGATTTGCCAATGGCAATATTGCTAATCTACTTTTATTATTAGTAGATAATTGTCCATCGATCACATTTAAATTTCTTTATTATTCAGATTGAAACTCAAGTGGCATGGCCCTCTTAGCTGCCAGGACTTGAAGCCTAAGTTCAGGATATTGCCAGTCAAAGAACCAAAAAATAAAAATCAGTTTCTTTCCTGAGAATTTTATTAATTCATTCCATAGAGTTCATGTCACATGAACAAAAAATAAAAATTACTTTGTTGGGACACCTGATGTAATAATTCATGTATCTAATTTCTTTTATATGTATTGTCCATCATGACACCAAGGATACCTGTGTACCAAATTCCTTAGTTCTTGTATTCTTGCATCTCTCTTTTACCATATAAGAATGCCATTCTTTTTGTTAAGAGTTATCCCATCCAGTGCCCTAGTACATTAGACAGAAGTCTTACCCCCACATATTTCATATGCATGTCCATGAATCATCGAAGAATCTGCTGTGAAATTTTACATATTTCATTGGAAAACATGTGTAAGGAGAATGTCAAGTTTGGTGGGGAAGTAATATCAGAAACCGAATGACCAAAAGTACTATATAGTGCAGAGTTGCTTGTTACTAAAAAATTTAGCTTCTTAAATTGGAGAACAAAGATCATTTGGTAACATTTTTCTTTTTCAATAATTAAAATTTTATGCTGCTTGGGTGGTTTCTTCCCTAAGTTACTCAAAAAGATAACTATCAACCTTCCTCCGGTTAATAAACTAGTGTCTTGTTTCTTTACTTTCAAGTTGTGCTTGAATTATGCCCATGTCGACCTTACAAATAGAAAAGAAGTTGATCCAAAAGGATTCCTTGATTGGATAAGTTATAACAAGAGTGTGTATAAGTCAAGTTGGAGAGGTTTTTTAACCCAACGTCGAGTTGATAAATTCTCAACCCAACCCAACTCATTGGACATGTAGAAACCAACCCAACCAAACCTACATGAGTTAGGTTGGATTAGTGGGGTGGTACACTTATGCTTACATGTTTCATGTCTTATAAATAATTTGAACTTTTATTAAAACTATTTAAGAATCTTTTTTCCAATAAATTATTATAATTCACATAATAGACCTAAATTATATTCCAAATATATCAAAACTAATTCTCCAAATACCAAAATAAATCAAACTAAAAAATCGAAATATAATTAGGTATACTATGTGAATTATAATAATAATTTATTGGGTTTAATAATTTAGCCACTAATTGGGTTAATTTCATTGAACTTTTTTTGGGGGGGGGGGGGGGGGGTGGGTGTTTAATACTAATTTATCAGGTTAGGTTTAGATGAGTTGAAAAAGTTATTAACCCAAACGGGCCAAACCCAACCCAACTTATCAACCCATGAAAACAAAAACAAATCTCAGGTGTTGGGTTGGGTTGAATTGGCTTAGTGGTTCGATGCACACTCTTATAAGCATTAAGAATTTAAATCCAATTTTACTCGTACAGTCATCTGCCACTATTACATGACCAAATACTTTACATCTTCATGGATATTATTATGTACAGTCATTTGTAAGATTTTTTATAAAAATAATGGCAGCTATGAAGCACTAAAAAAAGAGAGTTTTTTAGGAGCTTGGGCAATTAAGCTTAGATGTGGCAAAACGGGCGGGTCGGGTCAATCGGGTTTACGGGTTAAACGAGTCATGGGTCAAAACATGTCATTTTTAAACGGGTCAATCAAGTTTTGGGTTGAGTTGGATCTAGTTAATCCGTATTTTTCAAACAATTTTTTTTTTCTCAATTACAAAAACAAATCAATGACAATCTGTTTAGAGAGAATGAATAAAATCAATTAAGCAAATGAATTGCACTTAATATCACTTGTGAATATCTTTCCAATTCTAACAGTTTTGAGTATGACAAAAATTTTTTATTGTCATAAATTCATGATGGAAAAAGTCTTCAATGTTAATAATTCACTGTCAAAAATGCATATAATTACAAGTTTATATCTTCAAAAAGAGATAGATCTTAAAACAAACAAAACAAGTAAGCCAGCAAAGTAGCAAGTTATCGGTCTTCTTAAGTGCACATGTTCCTGTTACATTTAAAATTATAGTAAAGTTAGATTACTTAGAAAGATAAACTAAACAAAAAAATTAAAAATTAAAAATAAACATAACATATTAAGTAAAGAAGAATAAGTAAATATTTTATAAGAATTACACCTCAATCTCAATTTACTCAACGTTGGTAGCAGATTTAGCTTTGCAAATATTCATACTTGCAAATTGTAGCTCAAGTTGGCCAATTTCGTCAGCATTTTCATCTACAATACAATATTTTAATATGGGTAATTTTACAGTACCCCTTTTTTTTTGGGGTATGGTACCCACTAGTAGACAACTTGCTATATCAAGTTACCAAAACATCACATTTGATGGTACCATCCTCACATTGTGTAGTACTAACATCAAATATGATTGTACTTTTGTTATATTCAGTAGTTCTCTTATTTTTTCTCACATTTGATGGTATCACTCTCACATTGTGCAGTACCAACATCACATGTGACTGTACTTTTGTCACATTCAGTGGTTCTTTTATTTTTTTTTCTCACATTTGATGGTACCATCCTCACATGTATTGTGTAGTACTAACATCACATATGATTATACTTTTGTCACATTCGGTGATTCCCTTATTTTTTCTCACATTTGATGGTACCATCCTCACATTGCACAGTACCAACATCACATGTAATTGTACTTTTGTCACGTTCAGTAGTTTTTTTATTTTTATTTTCTCACATTTGATGATACCATCTTCACATTGTGCAGTACCAACATCATATGTGACTATATTTTGCCACGTTTGGTAGTTCCTTTATTTTTTTTCTTACATTTAATGATACCATCCTCAAATTGTGCAATACCAACATTACATAAAACTATATTTTTTTCACATTCGGTAGTTTCCTTATTTTTTCTCACATTTTATGGTACTATCCTCATATTGCGCAGTACCAATATCACATGTGACTGTACTTTTGTCACATTCGGTGGTTTCCTTATTTTTTTCCTCACATTTTATGGTACCAGTCTCACATTGCACAGTACAACATTACATGTGACTGTACTTTTGTCATATTTGGTAGTTCCCTTATTTTTTTTCCACACATTTTATGGTACCAACCTCACATTATGTAGTACCAACATCACATATGACTGTACTTTTATCACATTCGGTGGTTTTTTTCTCATATTTGATGGTACTATTCTCACATTGCACAGTACTAACATCACATGTAACTATACTTTTGTCACATTTTGTGGTTTCCTTATTATTTCTCACATTTGATGGTATCATCTACACATTACGTAATACTAATACCACATGTGACTGTTTTTGTCATGTTCAGTGATTCCTTTATTTTTTTCTCACATTTGATGGTATCATCTATCTATTGTGCAGTACCAACATCACATGTGGCTGTATTATTGTCACATTCGATGATTTCTTTATATTATCTCACATTTTATAGTACTATCTTCACATTATACAATATCAACATCACATATAACAATATTTTTGTCACTTTTTTTTTTTTTCCTCTCATTTGATGGTCACATTCCCATGTCATAGAGTACCAAGGTCATATTTAACTGCACTTTTGTCTTATGTTTCCTTTATTTTTTTCCCACTTTGATGGTACCATCTTCAGATAGGGAAGTACTCCGTTCCGAGTCTCTGACTTTCTTCTTCTCTCTCTCTCTCTCTCTCTCTCTCAGTTTTCTATAGTCTACTCTACGCTTCTCTCTTCAGTTTCATCTCTCTCAAATTCTTCTCGTCCAAACCATTCACAAGAACCTATCTAGAGCGACAATTACTAAACAAACCCTAAGCAAGACCCACAAAAGAAGAAACAGATCCCTAAGCCATGAACGGTACCTCACCAACTCTAGCGAGGGAATTCTTATCGCCAAACAATAAAAATCCATTGTTTATTTGCTGTCCTGCGTTCCCCCTCTCTCTCGACCGTGCTCTCTTTCCTCTCTTTTCGACTTTGCTCCATTTTCAGAAAGGACCTCACCATTAATTGACCTCGCCGGCGCAGGGAAGGGGGTTTTACACGGCAACGATAGAAACCCATTTCAGGTGCTGTAGAGTTGGTTTGAAATTTCCCCAAATTTTTTTTGATTTGTGCTTAAATTTTTCACCAAAATTGCTTGATGATGGCATTTGTTAGGTTTGTTCTTTCCAAGTTGACTTTTTTTCCCCCTCTGTTCTGTTAGAAGAATTTGATGAAGTTCGCATTTTTATTGATTTTTCGTGAGGATTTGTGTTTGTTTGGGGTTTGATTTTGATAGGTATTTATCGTTTTGGTGATTGGTCGTTTTGTTTATGGTTATTTAATTTTGCATGCGTATCATACTTTTGGTATCCTCTGTTTGGTTGCTTAGAATGTATTGGGAAAAGAGAATAAAATGGAATCTCAAATTTCAAGGTTTCGTGTATGACTTGTGATTGATCATGTTCTTGCAAAAAGAATTGGAGTTTATAGGAATGATTGGCTTCTGGGAATACACATAAACATTTAGAGTTTGTGTTGGATCATTAGCATAATTGGCTTAATATACTGTTTCTTATTAGATTGAGTGAGTTCTTTCCAGTTTCAATTTGATTCTTATTAATAATAATTTCAATAAAAGCTAACATAAAAATTTAATCGCTCTATTATTATAAATATTAATTTCAATAAAAAGAAAGATGGTAATCAGTATGCACTGTACCAGACTACACCTAAATTATTACAAACTCATATTTAGGGAGTCAACGAAATCTATAAAAAAAAAAATGTTAGGAATGAATGTTGACAATAGCAGTCTTCCATTCATAAGAACATCTCAGTATAGACTTTTTGAGAACATGAATAGGATGTTCAACCCCATCAAAAGTCCTACTATTACACTAATGCCACAGTGTCCACATATAACATTACGGGACTGCCTTCCATATTTTGCCACCACTATTGACTATGGAAATTTTCTTTCCAACAAGAAAGCATTCTGGGACACCATCTTTGGCATAACCAAGAGTCTCCAAATGATGCAAATATCTTGGGCCAGATATCCTTGCCACTAAACGACTCAAAAGATCAGTTTCAAAATGATTTTTTCTACTTCTTTTACTGTTTTTTGTTTCCCTTTACTTTGATACGTTATTATGGGTAGGTTAACTAACAAGTTGCAATTTTATTTGCATCAATTTCTCCTTTCATGTCGTTACTTAACAATTAAAGGAACTATTTTGTTTTTTTGGTTGCAAAATTTAAGTTTCAGACTAATATTTTAAACTACCTTCTTATCCATAATTTTTATGGGCTTTTAGTAAAATGTATTTACCTACTTAGTGAAAGTCTTTGTTGGTTTCAGGGAGGCCTTACTGCTACAGATGTTTTTGCGGTTGAGTGGATTCAGACTGGTGTTATTCACTTTGGGATGACAGTCTCATATTTTGCTTTTGTTAGTGATGGTAAATCATGATCCTTGGAATTGCAGGTTTTTAAAATCTTGACTTGTATTATGGTCAATTAATTTCACATCAGGTCTACATTCCAAGTAGCAAACACAGTGAAATAGAGCAGAGTCACAATTTGGTGCTACAAGTACCTGCGTTTTGTCTTTTTGTGTTTCTGGGTTTTGTTTTTTCGTGTTTCTGGATCACCTGTATTTTTGAATTTTCTTGTTCCTTGAAGTTTACTTTCTAGTGAAGTTTGAAGAAGAAATTCTTTGTCGCCATGCTTTTGAAGTTTCAGACTTGTAAGCGTGTATAACACTTGATGCTTGCCTCACATCATTGTCAGGCATCTACCCTAGAAGTGATTCATAAGCTTACTTATTTTGTTAAAAAAAGAATTGGTGAATACATTTTGTGGTTAATTTCACACTATGCTTAATTGGGTGCTAAAGTAGGAAAAGGAATAAATTATTGTTTTATAATTCTAGACAATAACGTCCTCAACAATGCATACTAAATTATCCTAATGTAGTTGACGATTAATTTCACATATTTTTCCATTTGGGAGCTGGAGATATTTATATTTTTCGTTTGAATTCAATCAATGGTACAAAACAATGCCTAAGCTTTTTTTGTTTTGGTAATGTGACATATAAGTACATGTGTCTGTACTATCAAAACTATGAATCTAAGTTTATTTGCAGTCTTTAGAATTATCTATATGGTTGTTTGAGCTAATTATTGTGGCTATGACTCTTTTGGTAAATGAGTGAACATTAATCCATGTATGATGTTTTTTTTTTGATAAGTAATAAAGATGTATATTAAAAACTTACGTCATGCGGAAAACCACAAGGCAGAGGAAAAAGTACAGAAAAAGATGAAAAAAAACAGAAAGAAAAGAAACTAATTACAAAGAAGGGAGCATAGGAACATAGGGAGAGAATCACTAGAGGTGAGTCCCTAAGCTCTAGACCAATCAAAAAGGGAACCAATCAAAAAGGGAACCACTAAAAGAAGCCAATAACTGATCATCGAAACTATTCATGTCCTCAAATGTCTTCCAATTTCTCTCCCTCCACAAACACCACATCAAGCATAGAGGAGCTAAATTCCAAATACTAGACAAATGCTTCCCAAGCCATGTATGATGTAGTCCACTATATCATATGGTAGTTAATATATGTGAGCTTTTCATGAAATGACATGTTTCTTCTTCTTCTATTAGCATGGTCATACTGCTTCCAAATTATTTTCTATTTTATTAAACATGTGAACATGATTGAATTGATCTTTTAGCACAGTTCCAGACCTGCCATTGCTTGTTAGCCTGTTAATGCACATCCGTTTTAATTGGTGTCTCCAAGAAGTGAGATTGATTCTTATTCTGTAATCATTGTTCGTTCTGCAGTGTTTGAATTTAAAGCAATGATTTGTTGTCAAAAAGTTGCTGATTTTGAATCTCTTGTATACAGGATATTTTTGTCATTTAGAGTGCCTGTAAATTAGCTATTGTCATGTCTGATTAGCAGTCCTTTGAACTCATTTAGATTATCTACAGAAAATTCATTTAAACTCATTTTCAAATAAAAAGAGTGGCATTTTTTAAGCGTTTACCTTTTCAAAAACAAATAGTAATTATTTAACCATTATTCTTACAAAACAAATAAATGAAATTTGTATATATGAGCTAAAGATACCAAAAGAAGGAAAAAAGAAAACAAGTATCCACAAGCATACAAGCAGATTTGGATTAAGCAATCATGCAAAAAAGGAACTTTTTGAGGTTTCACATTAGGAGAACATTCATTTTTGTCAATTAGAATCAAATTTAGATAAATATGGTTCAAAAATTTAGCGAAAATAAATAAAGTTCTAGGTTTAGCTATCTAAGTTGGAGATATATTAATATTTCTAGCAAGGACCAAGAAAAACTAATAAAATATCTTATTGAGCTAGCGTGCCTGCAGCACCAATGACCAATACTTTCGTTGGCTCCTTCTCTGTCTTCCGAAAGCTCCACTTGTGTGTAATAAGCATCCAACAGAAAGCAATAGGAAACAAAACAACGAGACCCTTAAGAAGCAATTCAAGATACTCCATGAAAACAAACAGATCCTAAAACGATTCTATATATGGAATAAGCTTTCAAAATAAAGCAATAGAAAATAAAACAACGAGGCCCTTCTTAAGCAAGTCAAGATACTCCATTTTCTTAAAAACAAACAAATCAATAAACAATTTTTTGGTAGATTTCTTCACAAAACAATCCTAACTTGCAGCATATATATATATATATATGTGTGTGTGTGTGTGTATGTGATACATCAATAAAAAATATATGAATGAATGCAAAGCATATAAAAAGATACTTTTACAACAAATGCATTAATTTCAGTTGCCAAAGCAACTTGCATAAGAGATGCAGAAGTATAGTAAGAGATCTCCCCAATGAAAGAAAATAACCTATCCATCTGTTTGTTGTCCAATCAAACTAAGGAGAAAAATAAGAATATAGAATTATGCTATGAAATAATTCCCTTAAATGCAACACCCACTTCGAACCACCTCAACTGAACTAAATACTTTCTTTATCATATGATACTAGTCGCATAGTGCGGGATATGTAATTAATTTGTAAAAGGTCTAGATTTTTTTTCCCCCTTTACAATTTATGCAAATTAATATATTAGAATTAATCATCTTTTACAAATTATTTATGCTAAAAGAATATTTCATTTTAGCCGGATTTAGCAAAACAAACTTGAGTGTATCTAATCTAATCTAATACTATATAATATAGCAGAAGTCTTTAAGGAGGTGCTACCATGTTAGAATAATGGTCACTTAAAATGCTGCCACGTATACAATTTAAACTTAAAAAAAACCGCACAGTGCGTTTGGAAGACTCACTTTCAAACACCAACCTGCTTATCCAAAAAAAGAAAAATAATAATAAAACAAAATGCAAACCCTTATAAAAACACCAAGCCACTTATCCATAAAAAATAAAAATAAAAACAAAAAACGCAAACCCTAAAACCCGAACCGTATTTCCCGATCTAAATTCAGACTTAAACTTGCAATTCTTCATTACACCTCCATATACACACAGATCAGGCTAGTGTGTTCCAACCCATCAGACAGACGAAAAAAAAAAAAAAAAAACCTCTACAACAGCAAAAACCTCTGTTCGTTCTCTGTAATAGTGAAAACTGAAAATCTTTGTTTGTCCTCAGCAACAACAGACGATTTAGAAGCTATCCCGCCTTTGCTCTTCAACAACGAACAATTCAAAAGGTAGGCATTTTCCCCCTTTTTTTTGTTCTCTCTCTTTAAAAAAACCCTTTGTGCTACTGCGATACAGAGAACGGCTGGCCATCGCCATCTGATCTACTGCTCTGCCTCATCTCTCCTCTACAACAAAATTTTTCTAATGGCCTGTTTGGATGGAGAGGGGAATGAGAGGGAGTGGAGGGGAGTAGAGTAGAGTTAGCTAAAAATAAGCTAATATGTGCTAAATCTACTCTACTCTCCCCTCATTCTCTTTCAATCCAAACAGATCATAAAGGTCAGCGTACTCTTTTCTTCTTCAAATACTGTTTTGGTTTTCTAAAACTTTTCACCATTGCTTTTCCTTTTCGAATAAGCATATATAATAACAGAAATTGAGAGAAAGTTGGTTTCTTCATTTAAGGAGGTATTGACAAATAGGAAAAGAGAGATGTTACGTCCACAACATTTTTACAACATTTTCACAACAAATCATAGGTGGTTAGTTGTTA
Organism: Quercus parvula; assembly: GCA_030820535.1. Classification (NCBI taxonomy): domain Eukaryota; kingdom Viridiplantae; phylum Streptophyta; class Magnoliopsida; order Fagales; family Fagaceae; genus Quercus; species Quercus parvula. Next base: position 53,458,858 of record JAUAME010000003.1, read on the forward strand.
TTGGTTCAAATTTGAACTTAACACTAAGATTACTTTTTTGCTCCAACAATAATAACCTACAACTTAAGATTTGTTGTGAAAATATTGTAGACATCATTTCTCAATAAGAAAAAAAATGCCCCATAAAATGCTGCCACGTATACAACTTTTAAGTAAAACAGTCGCACGTTACAACATTTGGCCTTTCAAAACTCCGTTTTTTTTTTTTTTCAAAATAACTATACAAGCCAAACTATTTTATTAGTTAGCCAAGATTTTGAAACTATTTTGGTTTCTAACAAATTGAGTGCAGAAAACTCAATTTTGCTCTGAGAAATTGCACTTGTAACTCGAGTGTGAGACACTCGAGTATGGAACTCGAGTGTGAGACACCCGATTTCCTAGTGCAATTTCACAGAGCAAAATCGAGTTCTCAGTACTCGATTTGTTAGATACTAAAATAGTTTCAAAACCTTGGCTAACTAATAAAATAGTTTGAGGGATTTGATTATTTTGGAAAAAAAAATCTCAAAACTTTGCCACACTTGCAATAAAAAAAAGTATAAATTAAATAACTGGTTAAAAAAAAAAACCCGTTAAAAAAAAAAAAAAAAACGTTGTACATTGCAATTAAAAAAACCCTACCAATTTGTTTTCATCAGACTACATAACATTTGCTCTCTTTAAACAAAAAAAAAAAAAAAAAAGTGATACTGTGATACAGAGAAAGGGAAGGAGAAAAAAAAAAAAAAAGAAGCTTGCAATCCAGTGGAGAATCGTGCGATCAAACGTTCGTCCCAAAGGTATTGAGATACGGAGATAGGGATCGGCCGTTAGGGTCGCCGCCTACAGTGTCGGACCACTCGACGACGAAACCCTCACCGCCGCCGCCTTATTTGGAAGTCCACCACATGGCGCATCTTCCGGCTTCCGTGGCGGCCAAATCTGATCTCAACAACAACAACGGCGAGTGTGGGGAACGGCTGAGTCAGGCGCGTGACCCGGTGGAAATGAAGATAAACGACATAGTAGGGAACGGAATACTGTACAAGTGGGTGAATTACGGTAAAGGATGGAGGCCGCGGTGGTTTGTTTTACAGGACGGCGTTTTGTCTTACTTCAAGATTCACGGACCCAATAAGATCGTCGTTAACCAAGGAACAGAGAAAGGATCCAAAGTCATCGGCGAAGAGTCATCTCTAGGTCCTTTTTTCTCAACCGTACTGTTGCTATTTTTTTGGTTGCTATTTTGTTTTCATTTCTTTTTTTGAATTTGCTGGCTAAAATATATGTATATTTTAGGAATTTTTCGGTTTCAATAATTCATATTCAGTTTCTGTTTGAATTTCTTTCATTTTTTCTTTTTAACTCCCTAATTTAAGTTTGTTTGATTTGATTCTCTTGCAATTCTTCCTTTGTGATAGCTTCAATGTGATTGTGTATATTTTAGGAATTCTTTGGTTTCAATATTCTGATTCAGTTTACGTTTCCATATATAATTTTTATATGAATTTTATCCATTTAGTGGTCGGGAAATTATTGTGTACTCCCGGAGTACCATAAATACATACTCCCTTCTCTCACATGAATAGTGGGTCCCACTAATTAAATTCATGGTGGGACCCACCATTCATGTGAGAGGAGGGAATATGCATTTATGGTACTCCGGGAGTACCTAATAATTTTCCTTAGTGGTCAATACTGATTGTGAGAAAAATGGCCAAAGACCCTAACACACAGAGAGACCGAGAGCGAGGGCGAGAGATCCCAAAAACATAAAAACCCAAAATACGGTTTAGAGAGAGATACAATGCAGAGAGACAGGGAGAAAGAGAATGTAAAGAGAGAGATTCAGTTTGCCATAGAGGGTGGAGAGAGACAAATCTGAGAAGACAGTCAGGCCTTTGCTGCCATCAGACCACCGTACCCTCCACCGGTATAGTCTCTATTTTTTGTATTGAAGGTTAGCATACTCCTTTCCTCTTCAAATATTGTTTTGTGTTTAGAAGACAGACTGAAACTCCTCACCATTTCCTTTTCTATTCAAATTAGAATCTTAAATCTTCAATTTATCTATGATTTTGAATTCAAAACCGGCAGTTCCCCTTGCATAATTTTCTAGGGTTGTTCTTTTACCCCTTTTAAAAAAATAGATGGGTTGATCCTCTTTCTTTGGATGCTTTGGTTTCAAATTATCCCTCTGTCTTCTTTTATTTTTGGTAACATTAGGGATTTTGTCCTTATCTATTGTGGTTAAAAGTCAAAATTTACGTTGGATTATTTAAAATCTGAAATTATTAGACGAAAACGAAGTTTCCAGATAAAGTTTATGCAAAAAGTGTTTACTGTTATGCGAAAATTAACTGTTTTGTTTGAAGTGTGGTATCGTGATTAAATTTGGGCATATTGTTTTATTGTTGTTAATCTTGCTTTATGGATGTATTTGGGATATCCTTGGTCTACGAAAGCCAAATCCCTTGCCAACATCTTTTACTGTTATCTTGATGATACTTTATCTTTCATTGCTAACATCTTTTTTCTAATTCTGCTAATAGAACAACTTAATTTTTTATACACAATTTGTTTGATAAAATTACTGATTTTTTGTTTTATTCTAGAATTCTTAATACATGGAGGTGGAAGGAAAATAAGGAGCATGGTCTTGCAAGTTAGAATGATATACCATTTTATGGTAGACACTATATATGTTTGTATTTTAACAGAGAGTGTTTATTACATTGTATTGTATCATGTTAGACACTATTTAAAGAAAAAAAGGATTCATTGAGAAAAACAGAGATCAATGGAGAGAGAGAGAGAGAGAGAGAGAGAGCAATTTGCGGGCAGGCACTACCGTTGCTCTCCATACACCAAAAAAATGGCCTCCCTCCACTGTTTAACTGCTACAGGCAAAGGTTTTTTTAATTCATTTTTATATTACACCATAACTTGATTTTTATGTTTAGTCGTTTGGTTGGATAGGTTTGGATTTATGTATTTGAGTTAGATTTGGATTTGACTACGGTAATTTGGTTAGAATTGTTTTCTACTTAACGTAATTATTTTAGATTGATTTTGGTAATTTTTCGCAGGAAGTATTTTTGAATTCTTGCCTTTTGGAAATATGAATTCTAATTTGAGATTTCTTTTATTGATTTTTTTTTATGAGCATCTTTAAATTCGTGTCTTTGGTTTTTTGTTATATCCTGATTCGAAATCTTGGTTTCTCTATTTGTGTTTGCCTTTTGTTGGAGCCTTCGGACTTTGTGGAATTTTAAGGGTGTAATGTTCCTTAAGATTTTTTTTTCTTTTTTGATACCTCATCAGTTCTTTATTTGTTTTAGAGTTATGATTAAATTTCAACCTATGGTGTCTACTATTTGTGTTATTAGACAACAAACTTTATGTTTGTGTTATTAATTTGTCATTCTACACCAGAGCAAAGAGTAGGGAGGTGATGAGACATGAGAAAATCAGAAGCGTTATCAACAAAGGATGCAATTTCAACATGATTGGTAGACCCGATGCTGTTGGCTAACATTCTTTGTGGGATAATGTTTATTGTCTTCAACAATCTGTCACTAACACAAGTTTTAAACTTATAATATTTCTTCACCTTTCTTATATGACACACTTTGTACTTCTTTCTATTTGTTTATAGGACTTATATTATTTCTTTTAATTGTTTCTTCAAACATATCTAAACATATGGACATCCTCATAAATTCCTTAATGTATGCCTGTACCACTCTCCTCTGGTTTAAAATTCACAAAAATATAGAGGACAAGACAGGGGTATATTAATGCTTACATTATTTTTGTGAGACTGTTGAATTACCTTTGAATCTTTGATATGGGAACAATCTTTCACATTTTTACAATTCAAACCATATTATAATGTTTGCTTTAACTTCTTTGGTAGTCACTCTTTCATATTTTTCTTCTGTAATTTAAAAAACTTTCTTACCCTATCATTTTATTGAAATACAGATTTACTAAGTTCTATGTCAAGTATGACACTTGGGTATTTTGCAATAAGATTTGCTAGATCAAACTGACAATTTAGGATGGCCTAATTTTCATTCTGTTTATCTCCTACTTTGTATTAAATTTTGTCCATTGATGTATTTGGGTTTGAATTGGCTCTATTTTGAATATTTTAGTTAGCTTTTTCTTCAATCTTTTTTTAAAAATTTTCCTCAGCATAGCATTTTTTTTTTATAGGTTTTTTGTCTATAATATTCCACAATTGCTTTTCCTTAGCATCTGAATTTTTCAATATCTATATTTTGTAATTTTGTAAATGGAAGCTTTTCCTATTCGAATTAGCATCTGCCTTTTCCCTACTAAATAGGCTAGGGTTCTTCTTTGATTGTTCTGTTAATTGATGACTTTATTCTATTTCTTTGGATTCTTTTGTTTCAATTTATCATTTATGGCTTTTGTTTTGGTATCATTAGTGGATTTTTCCCTTGAAATTGTGTGTTTAAAAGTCAATTTCTCCTTGGAAGGTTTTATATTTGAATTTTAGAGTGTTATGATTTTATCTAAGGTATGGTTTTTTAAAATAAATTTAAATGTTTGGTTTTGATTTATGATTAGAAAAAAAAAAAAAAAATTAGCCAACTGAATGTTAAAATTGTGTTATCTTTGTTTACTAAACATGGTTGTATTGTTTACACAATAATTTTTAGATTATTATGTGGAACTTGAAAATTATCTTTGTTTTAAAAAAAAATGTAATATGGGAAAAATCTTCCACTTTTTTGCAAGATTACTATGTTTGCTTTAGCTTCTTTTGTAGTCTCTCTTTCATCCTTTACTCTGTAAATTAAAAATCCTTAGTACTCCACCATTTTGTTGAAACATAGATTTACAAAATTTTCTGTCAAATACGACACTTGGGTATTTTGCTAGAAGAGTTGATTGATTGAATTGACTGTTTAGGATGCCCTGATTTCCCCTATGTTTATTTAATATTTTGGATTAAAATTTGTTCATTAATATATTTGGGTTTGACTTGGTTTTGCTTTGCAAATTTTAGTAAGCTATTTTGTTTTAAGTTGATTCAATAATTTTTAGTTATAGCTTTATAGCGTTCTTTGCCATTTAAGACACTTGGGTGTTATGTAAGAAGAGTTGCTAGATCAAACTAACAGGTTAGAGTGGCTTGACTCTCCCTGTATTTATCTCATATTTTAGATTAAATTTTGTTGATTACTGTATTTGGGTCTGTATTGGTTTTGTTTTGCATATTTTTGTCATCTTTTTAAAAGTATTTGGTTTCAATTAGTTTTTGTTTTGGACTGAACTAAGCGGAACTGTAAAACTATTATGATTCCTTTAGGTTTTTCCCATCATTTTCCAGTAGCAAAATATTATGTTAGAATTCTCTTTTGCCTTTGTTTTTTTTTTTTTTTTTTTTTTTGGCTATGCTTTCTAATCAATTTGCCTAATTTGTATTTTTGTGGTTTTTAATTCAGTCTACCTCAAAGATTACATTGTTGTGATTTTGAGGGATTTGAATTTCAAATTATGATGATTCTGAAATTATTCATTGCAATTTCAAACTGAGTTTTTATTTATGGTTTATGATCTCCATCATTTTTCCCTACTAGTGTTTGCGGGTTTTGGTGTAATAATTTATGGTAGATAATGTTGAAGTATGGATGTTAATTCTTGAAATTATAGGTGACATCTTGATTTCAGTGTTACTCAACCTTAAATGTTTTTATTTTTTATGGTTCATTTATTTAAACCTACTATATTTTATAGATTTCAAATAATTATACTTGATTAGAGCTATTGAGTTAAATTGATAGGCCAGGATAGCCTAATTTCCCCTTTGTTACTTTTATTTTAATATGAATCTATCTTATTTGTTGATGTTTAAAAAAAAATTAGCACAAAAAAAGTATAAGAAGATTTTCAAATACGCACTCTTTGATTCCAAAAAAAAAAAAAAAAAATGTTAAAATTACTTTTGGTCCTTTACCATTTTATAATAGAAACAAAAATGGATAATGTAACAACACCACAACAAAAAAGATGGATGATAATGTTTGAGCCTTTTTTGAAATCTGTTTAAGTCCTTACTAATTGCTTGATTCTGCACATTACTTTTTATTATTCATGAATAAGATTTTTGATTATGTACATCCGATTTATATATAATAAGTTGTCATTAGAATGAGGAAAATATTATAATAATTTTTCTAATAGCTTCAAATCAATATATAGTACAAAGAATGCAATCTAAATTTGAACTTGATTTAATGTTAACCATTTCTTGAGGCACCATTTAATTAAAGTGTCAATCATTGTAGGGCACAAAATATGAATTTGTATGAGAACTAAAGAACGACAACTCCTTGAAAAATAGAGAACAAACCTATTTTATAGATAGCATACCTACAAGCAGGACGACAAGGAAAAATGAGTAGCTGTACAACTTGAACCGAACAAATTTTATTGTATTTTATTTATTGTATTGTTATGTTAAGCTATTCTTTTAATACGTAAAATGTTCATGTGCATTGCGCGGGTTAAACGCTAGTCTATATATAATAGCAAAAGCTTTTTCTTGCATTAAGGTGGTTGTGATATGTAGGAAAAAAGACCACTTTAAAATCTGCCACGTTTACCATTAAAAAAACTAATAATTATACTGTTTGGGTAATGTTAAAACACCGTTCAGCAATTTCTCAATATATTTAACCAAAAAAAAAAAAATTCTCAACATAATAACAATCTAACCGGTTAAAATACAATATCAAAAGGCTTGAGATACAGATATATAGAAAGACAATTTGTGAGGCTCCAAAAGAGAAATATCTACCGCCGGTCATCACAATCAATTTTCTTGCAAGCACACAGAGATACAGTCCATAACGTGAACACATTAATGAATTGAGATTGAGGAGGAGAGATATAAGTGCCATCAACACCACCGGTAATTTTTTTTTTCTTGGATTTCGGTATGAAATATGATGGGTAATTTAGTTGGAATGATTTATAGTTTTGTACAAGGTAATTTGGTTGGAATTATTTATATTTAGATATTTGGGTTTCATTAGGTTTTGATTTGATTTTAAAGGTTTTTCTCAAAATTTTTCTTTTTCGATTTAATGTACAATAAGCTTATTAAATTCTATTTGCCTTCATTATTTTTTATAGATTTTGAAAAAAGTTTTGGTTTTTCATTGCAAAGAAACGGAATGCTTGCTTACTAGGTTGCCCATAACACTTTTTTTTTTTTTTTTTTTTGTTGAGGAAAGTTGCCCATGACTTATTCCTGAATAGGTATAACCCCAAAAATAGAAATAAAATTTGCTGGGTATTGTTGTGTTTTGGTATATGAATGAAATAACTAATTATTAGATGTAAGTTTTGAATTTTTTTAACATATTCTGAAATATTTCATAAAACCCAATTTCTGGGTATTCAAATGCTATTTGGGAAAAATAGAAAATATTTTGTTCCTCTTAATATGTCTCAAGTAAAGAAAACATTGCAAATCCTCTTAATGTGTTTGAAAATAATTTTAATTGAGATTGACGTATTCTCTTAGAGACAGCCTTTAAATTCGCCATTATCGGGGAAGTTTGCATATTGTACATTTGTGTTTGAATGTGTTTACAAAAAATCAATTGATGCATTCTCTTGGGCTTAGAAATGGCAAGGTTTCACGGCAGTAGTAGTAGTGCTTAACATAGTCATAAGAGATATTAATGGATTAAACTGCATGATAACTAACTGTCTATTTGAGTTAATCTAATGGCCATAATTCCACAGTTTAACTATTTCATTTTTCATCCATGGTACTTTGAATTCTGAGTTTTAAGATATCACATGCATCATCTGAGCCTTTATTATTTCTCATTTGCACTGTTCACTTAGATGCAGTTTCCAAAATTACTTGATCAAATGTACTCTCTGCTTATAAAAAGATAAAAACATGTTTGATGTGTCTTTCACAAATCAAATTATCCCATCTCCTATAAGGGAAAAATTATGGATAATGTCAAAACTGCTTCGGGTCAAACTTTGCCTTTTGTTTTGTTTTTTGTTGTTTACTGTTGCTACAAACACATGTATATATATGATTTCTTTTAATCTAGATCATGTTTCAATGATGTTATAATGTTAGAGAATGAGGGTGGTCATATTTGATAATTAAAGAAAACATTGCAAATGCTTCATTTGAATTTGATTTTTTGTTGAAACAATCTACCACCATATACCAAAGTATGTTTATTTTCATGGCTGATTTGCTAATGAAATTGAGGGTATTTGTTGAGGTATAGGAAAATGTTTTGTGATATTTGTTTGAAGTCCATAAAGATTTTGTTTTTTAAGATTAATTTATAATTAGTTTTAGTAATTATTCACCAAACAAATAGATTTGCTACAAATTTGGAAAATTAATTAGTGAGATAGGATAAAAAAATTATATAAGATTTCTTATTATTTGCCTTAAAAATAAAGATGTTGGATAAATATTGCCTTTTGATGTGAAAGGGTGAATGTTCTGAAGCCTATGCTGTGAATTATGTGTGTATGGTGAGAAGGGCAGAAAAAATATGAAAATTCGTGGGTTTGGTATTTGGTTTTTTAATAACCTGTTCTGGGGATTATCAAAATTGGATGAATGTCTCAATTAAGTAGGCTAAATAGTTGTGTTAGGCCCAATTTTGCATATGTTTTTCTATTTGGGATTCCTAACTATGAATATTAGGACTCTAGGAGAAGTTTTAAATGCTTCATAATTTGGGAGGGAGTGGTGAAATGATTTGTAAGTGGTAAGGTAGTTGAGAAGATTTAGATTCAGAAATCTACCTTTTTGAAATGTAAATTTATGTTGTTCAGTTTTAGTTCAAGGTTTTATTATATACAGCTGAATATACATTTGGTAGTCAAACAAATTCATTGAGAAATTGAATTAATTATTGATTTTCATTGTTTTCAAGTAGAATCGTGCAGAACATCGAGCTATCGAATGGAAAAAGCTCCATTTTTTGTCCAACAATAACCTGTCGTTGATGTAATTGTTTAGTATTATTTGCAATACAATATATGTTTTCCCTTTCGGGGGGGGGGGGGGGGGGGGGGGGGGGGGGGAAGAAAAGATAAGTTATTTCATTATTTATCTTGAATTACAATGTTGATTTGATGATGATCATGATCATGAGGATGGTGTGAAATTGATTTTAGAAGAAAAAAAGTATACTGCTAGGATGAACTTTTCACTTTACATTATATTTACATTTGAATTTTAAAGGTAACTTTGTAGTCTATGCAAGGTAAGGAAAGGATTGCATACTTTTTCTTAGTATCATGCATCTTGGAAATGTTTATTTTGTTAGTGAAAAAAGGGCTTAGATGAGTAGTTGGGTAGTTTCAAGGTAAAGTTTAATATGACATATCAAGTCTTATGTCAATATGGAATCATTAGTCTTCACCATTGCGTAAGCCAAAGATTTTGTCATCCACTATCATGCACATTAAATTAAGCAAGTTTTATTTAGATTGGGAGATGATGAGATATTCTTGAGGTTGGTTTGTATTTTTATAATTAAAATTGTCTTATCAAAGTTAGTGCTAAATTTGATGTCTAAATCTATCTGATTTTTTTTTTCCTGTTAAACTTAGGTTCATGGGTTCAATTTCTTTAGCTGAAGAAGTATTAAGACGAAGGATGTGAAATGGGCAACAATCTTGCTTCTCCACCAATTTGCTTCCAAGGAAGGATGATCACACCATTCTCTTTGGCTGGATTTTTTTTTTTTTTTTCAATTGCTAGGAATATTTTTCTCTCCATCATAGTGGATGTTACAGTTTTAGTTGTTTAGAATAGGCTTAAAAGAAAATCTATTTGTAAGACAACACATATTTTTATGGATAGCGTACCGAGTGTTATATACATTTTAAATTTGAAATTCATACCAAGTGTTATTTTTTAAAATTTATAAATTCAATTGCATTAGCTACATACTTATTTAATTAAATTTATGTAAGTACGACTTTTGAAACAAAATGTTTCTCCAAATATTTACCTAAAATTATTTGAATATATTTGCTTTCTCGAATTCTAATTATTTTTATGTACAAAAATTTATTTGTGGACTCTTACAAAATTTTCATTATTTTTATTTCTATTGTGTTGAAAATAGATGTATATGTTTTTTCCAAGAACCCGAAAATACATGTACTTATGTAATTCCTGTGCATTTGCATGGGTTTAAAAGCTAGTATTTATAATGGGTGAGGATCAATTTTCATTGCTTGAGTGGGAGACTTGGACTAATCATGGGTCTACTTTTCTTTCAATAAATTTTTTTTAATGGAAATGGAAGACTTTTACTAATGGGTGAGGATCAGTTTTCATTGCTTGAGTGGGAGACTTGGACTAATAATGGGTCTTCTTTTCTTTCAATCAAAATTTTTTAATTGAAATGGAAGACTTTTATTAATGGGTGAGGATCAATTTTCATTGCTTGAGTGGGAGACTTGGACTAATAATGGGTCTTCTTTTCTTTCAATCAAAATTTTTTAATGGAAATGGAAGACTTTTATTAATGGGTGAGGATCAATTTTCATTGCTTGAGTGGGAGACTTGGCCTAATAATGGGTCTTCTTTTCTTTCAATCAAAAAATTTTAATGGAAATGGAAAACTTATTTTGTGTCACACATATATCTTTAACAATTCATAAAATAGCAAGAAAAAAAGCATGTTGATTATATCAAAGTTCGGGGTAACAATAATTTCAATTTATCATGGATAAAGATACTATTGCTGATATAATAACTTCTATACGCAATGCTGAAATGAATAGAAAGGGAACAGTTCGAATACCATCTACTAACATCATTGAAAACCTTGTTAAAATATTGCTAAGAGAAGGTTTTATTGAAAATGTGAGGAAACATCAAGAAAACAACAAACATTTTTTTGTTTTAACACTACAACATAAAAGGAATAGGAAAAATCCATCTTGATTTTATTACATAATACAAAACACAACCACAATCACTACAAATATTATTGTATATCATTCAATAACAAATTTCATGAACAATAAATATGTAAATTATATAACACCGCAACAATATACCTTAGACCCAACCAACCAACAAAAAAAAAAAAAAAAAAGCAGTCACAAACCCATTCTTGGCAATACATCACACTCTACAAAGTTTGGCTACTATTTCATTCAATATATTTTTATTGGATGTAAATTTTGATAAATTAATCATTGGATTAATTTTCTTCTTATATCCTCTATGCTTACAAAATTTTGATAAGATTAATAATCAATAGCTATGTCATCAATTGGTTGTTTAAATTTTAAGTTTTTATAACCTAAAATTATGGATAAAAAATAAGTTTATAAATCATATAATAAATAGCATCCAATTGGCAAAAAAATTTACGTGTATTAAAAGTGTAAAAAACTTACAAATTCTTTGAATTTTATTAATACATTGAAATAAATGCATTTGTCATTACTTAATAGTTTGATATAAATGCTAAATTTAGATGAGATAAAAGTCTATATGAGAAGGATGTCATACAACATGCCACTTGGCAGAACCTCATATTTTCCTACATGAGGTCTCACATCAATATATATATATATATCAGAGTTGGTAATACCATCGTTAAGATAGTTGTTAGCAACCATGGTTATGTGGTGGATCTTGTTTTGGATTTCTTGGAAAACTGTTAGATTGGTGGAACAACTGCATGACAACAGCTTCCAAGGATGATATTAAGCATGCTATCCAAAAAGATGAGGATGAGAACCCTATCTTTGACGAAAGCATAGGCAGAGGTGTTCCTGATGGAGTCAATACCCTGATCTATACGATCATGAAACACTTCATTGGTAAACCCAGTAATATCACGTCTAGGATTTATGATCAGTTGAGTAATCTTAGATGCAAAAACCTTGGTGAGTACCGATGGTATGAAGATGTGTTTACCACTCGGGTTATGCATAGAAGTGATTGTAACTCTCCATTTTGGAAGGAGAAGTTTATCAATGGCTTACCCACACTGTTTGGACAGAAGGTCAAGGAAACTCTTGCCAGCTCTTTGGGTATCATAGATTATGATGACCTAACCTACGGAGATATCTCTAGCACAATCCGAAATGAAGGGATGAAGATGTGCAGAGACCTTAAGATCCAGAGCCAAGCCAACAAGAGTAAAGCCAAGTACGAAATAGGAAATTTCTGTACCCAGTATGGCTTACCTTCTATCATCTCCAAAAAGAGATCCAAACACAGAGAGGAAGAACCCTCTGAGAAACCCCATAGGAAAAAACCTACCTCCAAATCCTATAGGAAACCTAGGTTCAAACCTGATGATTTCTATAAGAAAGGTAGATCCTATCCCACAAGGAAGATCACATCCAAAGCACCAGTAGAGTGCTACAATTGTGGAAAGAAAGGTCATTACAAAAGCGAGTGTAGGGCGAAGGCCAAATCCCTTATCAATACCCTCATTAGTGACCATTCCAGCAAAAAGGAGATCTTCAAGCTCTTAGAACTCGACCACCCTAGTAGTGAGTCCAGTGACCAAGAGAAACAGCAGCTGTTTAGGACATCCTCTGAAACCTCTAGAGCATCCTCTAGCTCCTCCAGTGATTCAGACTGTATCCTAGCTTGCAAAGATAGTTGTTGTAGAAACAAAGCCGTCCAGGTTCTTTCTAAACAAGAAGAATTACTCCTAGATCTCATAGAACAGATCAAGGATCCCCAAGAAAAAGTACAAAGGCTGAGTGAGTTCCACAGGACCTTAGTCAAAGAAGCCAGTACATCCAAACCCAGGATTCCTGAACCTAAAGTCGATTTAGAGAAAATCTACAGTCGGTTCACTAAATCCAAGAAAGAGGCTACTATCCAAGATCTCCAGAAAGAGATCAAGGATACCAAAACTGAGATGAGAAACCTTAATCAGGAATTAACCATTCTTAGGGTTGATTACGGTCTCATAAACCTCAGAGTCAAGAACTTAGAGTCAACTTCCCATCAAGGCGAGGAGGAAACACCCTCATTAAACCCTTTCGATGTTGAAGAAGATGAAACAGTTAACCCCACTGCAGAAATGGAGCCCGAACCATCCAATGGATCGTTCCTGCAAACCATCAGTAGGATTAACTTCCAGAAATGGCATTCCAAAGTCAGGATTGTCATAAGCAAGGATTTTGAATTTGAGGTTATTGCCCTAATAGATTCGGGTGCTGATCTCAACTGCATTCAAGAAGGTATCATTCCCCCCAAATACTTCCGGAAGACCAAGGAAAGGTTAACTTCTGCAAGTGGTGGAAAGATGCAGATTGAATTCAAAATTCCTGAGGCACAGGTTTACCAAGGCGATGTGTGTTTTAGAACCACCTTCGTTCTTGTCAAAAATATAACAGATAGGGTCATCTTAGGAAACCCGTTCATGTGTCTGTTATATCCATTTACCACAGATAGTGAAGGAATCACTACCTACCCTTTTGGCCAACCTATCAAGTTTAAGTTTCTTAGGAACCCAGAACCCAAAGAGATTGAAAGTCTCCAACAAGTTTCTGTTTCTAAAAACCTTAACCTTATCTGTACCAAAACATCTTCATTTGGTCCAAATCAAGCCAAGAACCTTGATCAAATTGTACCATCTACCATATTTGATAATTCCTTGAGTTTCACACAACCTCATAAATTATCATCTCATCATATTGCATATAAAAGAATTTGTACCATGACATCTCATGATTTTAACAAAAATGTTTTAAAAGATAACCATTTTGTTAATACAGGAATGTCCTCTTCAAATTCCAACAAGGGAAAAGCACCTTTACAGGAATTTCCCATAAAAATGCATGAAGGCGCTTCTTCTGGAAAAGAACCCAGAAAAGCAACATCCCTTCAAACAATGTACCCGGAAACGGTTACATATTCCAGTGATTATATGGCTATTACCCTCCAAGAAGTCAAAAACAAGGCCCTCAGATTTAGCAAAGGAGCTTACAAAGAATTACCTCCTTCCACTAAATTCATCCTTGATAACCTTCAAAGAGCCTTTATCCAAAATCACCAGAGCCTTTTCCAAAGAACCCTTAAAGCACTAGAATTGCACCTAGTAAGACTTGAGGCTGGAAACAGGATTCTCACTAGTCAACTCTTTGGCAAAGAGGAAATCCATTCCATGGATAAAATGACTATTATGAGCACAGACTACGCTAGGTTGAGCCTTAAGACTCAAAACCAGCTTAGAAGTGCTGTCGCCAACTTGCCTTCTGATATACAGAAATGTATATTTAGAAGCAAGGCAATGACTGAATCATGTGACCATTGGTTCAGGCATTTTGGAATTATGGTCACCACCCATTTCCCCGTTCCCGGAGGAGGAGCAGATCCAATTAATGCTGCCTTTATCCTTGAAACCTGGAACCAGCACTTCGGAAGCAGTCACAGGGTTTATGAAAAGAAACATCCCTATCCCGGTCTAATAGTCAACTATGAAGACGGGTCAGATGATGAAGACAGAAACCCCTACTGGCTTTCAAAGATGTTTGAATATGGTTTCCTTAGACTCATCAAGCTAACGAACCATGTTCAGATCAGCCAATTTCCCCAGATAATCCAACAAGTGGTCAAGAAGATCAAAAGTCCTTTTGTATCCATCAGATGCTGGAGTACTCTCCCACAATGGGACGGTAACAATTGGATGACTGTTCAACCTTCCCACCATCTTGTTCTGATTGATGGGTATACACACAATGGCCCCTGGTATGATGGCGATTCAGGCCTCTCCTACACAGATCCTTTGGCACTCGCAGAATGTTGGACAAACTACTTCAACAATGAACTCCGAGATGTCACCGGTGAGTTATGGGAAAACTACCATCTTGTCGGTAATACTGGCAGAATCACAGTATTTACCAACAAGCCATACCAAGAAGCTTTCAACACCCAAAGGATCGACCACACAGGCTTCCCCCAGTACTCAGATGTCATAGTAGATTATGAACCTCTCCTCTATTGTGGGTTTTGTAATCTGTTTGACAGGTACCATGAGCACGGCCTCGATGATGATCCTCCTTCTTTTGATCCATATGACGGGTATCCCTCTGGCTACGATACAGACTAAGCTATCCCCCAGACAGGATCCTCTTCCCCTTAAATTACAGAAGCATTCCAGAAAGCTCAACAGTTCACCTTTGTTTGACCGGTTACTATTCAGAACAGTACCCGCATCTACAGAGCTGACCGACAAAGCTACTAAGGGGACAGAACACTGTTCATAAACAGTGACCAGTTACTGTTCACTCCAACAGTGCCCCAGACAGAATCATTCAAGTTACTATTGCTTTCAGCTGAAGATAATTCACCTGAAGTAAAAGCAATTTACCTTCCGTGATTCCAGCTCACTCCTGAAGGCATCCAAGGCTCTCACCTCCTATATGGGGGTAAGCTACTTACAATAGAGGATGGCGGAAGCAGGGTAAGGGTACAAGTGTATTTAGTGATACAAATGTAAGCTTAGGGGGATACAACAATGGGGGTAAGCTACTTACAATAGAGGATGGCGGAAGCAGGGTAAGGGTACAAGTGTATTTAGTGATACAAATGTAAGCTTAGGGGGATACAATCTCGTTATTACAAGGAGAAGGGAGGAAATCTAGGAGAAGCTTAAGGAGTTTTACTGCCTAAGGAGTTCTCTCTAAAATTAAGCCTGAGGAAGACTGATGCCAAGGATGCCTTATATAGGAGGTGAGAGCCTTGGATGCCTTCAGGAGTGAGCTGGAATCACGGAAGGTAAATTGCTTTTACTTCAGGTGAATTATCTTCAGCTGAAAGCAATAGTAACTTGAATGATTCTGTCTGGGGCACTGTTGGAGTGAACAGTAACTGGTCACTGTTTATGAACAGTGTTCTGTCCCCTTAGTAGCTTTGTCGGTCAGCTCTGTAGATGCGGGTACTGTTCTGAATAGTAACCGGTCAAACAAAGGTGAACTGTTGAGCTTTCTGGAATGCTTCTGTAATTTAAGGGGAAGAGGATCCTGTCTGGGGGATAGCTTAGTCTGTATCGTAGCCAGAGGGATACCCGTCATATGGATCAAAAGAAGGAGGATCATCATCGAGGCCGTGCTCATGGTACCTGTCAAACAGATTACAAAACCCACAATAGAGGAGAGGTTCATAATCTACTATGACATCTGAGTACTGGGGGAAGCCTGTGTGGTCGATCCTTTGGGTGTTGAAAGCTTCTTGGTATGGCTTGTTGGTAAATACTGTGATTCTGCCAGTATTACCGACAAGATGGTAGTTTTCCCATAACTCACCGGTGACATCTCGGAGTTCATTGTTGAAGTAGTTTGTCCAACATTCTGCGAGTGCCAAAGGATCTGTGTAGGAGAGGCCTGAATCGCCATCATACCAGGGGCCATTGTGTGTATACCCATCAATCAGAACAAGATGGTGGGAAGGTTGAACAGTCATCCAATTGTTACCGTCCCATTGTGGGAGAGTACTCCAGCATCTGATGGATACAAAAGGACTTTTGATCTTCTTGACCACTTGTTGGATTATCTGGGGAAATTGGCTGATCTGAACATGGTTCGTTAGCTTGATGAGTCTAAGGAAACCATATTCAAACATCTTTGAAAGCCAGTAGGGGTTTCTGTCTTCATCATCTGACCCGTCTTCATAGTTGACTATTAGACCGGGATAGGGATGTTTCTTTTCATAAACCCTGTGACTGCTTCCGAAGTGCTGGTTCCAGGTTTCAAGGATAAAGGCAGCATTAATTGGATCTGCTCCTCCTCCGGGAACGGGGAAATGGGTGGTGACCATAATTCCAAAATGCCTGAACCAATGGTCACATGATTCAGTCATTGCCTTGCTTCTAAATATACATTTCTGTATATCAGAAGGCAAGTTGGCGACAGCACTTCTAAGCTGGTTTTGAGTCTTAAGGCTCAACCTAGCGTAGTCTGTGCTCATAATAGTCATTTTATCCATGGAATGGATTTCCTCTTTGCCAAAGAGTTGACTAGTGAGAATCTTGTTTCCAGCCTCAAGTCTTACTAGGTGCAATTCTAGTGCTTTAAGGGTTCTTTGGAAAAGGCTCTGGTGATTTTGGATAAAGGCTCTTTGAAGGTTATCAAGGATGAATTTAGTGGAAGGAGGTAATTCTTTGTAAGCTCCTTTGCTAAATCTGAGGGCCTTGTTTTTGACTTCTTGGAGGGTAATAGCCATATAATCACTGGAATATGTAACCGTTTCCGGGTACATTGTTTGAAGGGATGTTGCTTTTCTGGGTTCTTTTCCAGAAGAAGCGCCTTCATGCATTTTTATGGGAAATTCCTGTAAAGGTGCTTTTCCCTTGTTGGAATTTGAAGAGGACATTCCTGTATTAACAAAATGGTTATCTTTTAAAACATTTTTGTTAAAATCATGAGATGTCATGGTACAAATTCTTTTATATGCAATATGATGAGATGATAATTTATGAGGTTGTGTGAAACTCAAGGAATTATCAAATATGGTAGATGGTACAATTTGATCAAGGTTCTTGGCTTGATTTGGACCAAATGAAGATGTTTTGGTGCAGATAAGGTTAAGGTTTTTAGAAACAGAAACTTGTTGGAGACTTTCAATCTCTTTGGGTTCTGGGTTCCTAAGAAACTTAAACTTGATAGGTTGGCCAAAAGGGTAGGTAGTGATTCCTTCACTATCTGTGGTAAATGGATATAACAGACACATGAACGGGTTTCCTAAGATGACCCTATCTGTTATATTTTTGACAAGAACGAAGGTGGTTCTAAAACACACATCGCCTTGGTAAACCTGTGCCTCAGGAATTTTGAATTCAATCTGCATCTTTCCACCACTTGCAGAAGTTAACCTTTCCTTGGTCTTCCGGAAGTATTTGGGGGGAATGATACCTTCTTGAATGCAGTTGAGATCAGCACCCGAATCTATTAGGGCAATAACCTCAAATTCAAAATCCTTGCTTATGACAATCCTGACTTTGGAATGCCATTTCTGGAAGTTAATCCTACTGATGGTTTGCAGGAACGATCCATTGGATGGTTCGGGCTCCATTTCTGCAGTGGGGTTAACTGTTTCATCTTCTTCAACATCGAAAGGGTTTAATGAGGGTGTTTCCTCCTCGCCTTGATGGGAAGTTGACTCTAAGTTCTTGACTCTGAGGTTTATGAGACCGTAATCAACCCTAAGAATGGTTAATTCCTGATTAAGGTTTCTCATCTCAGTTTTGGTATCCTTGATCTCTTTCTGGAGATCTTGGATAGTAGCCTCTTTCTTGGATTTAGTGAACCGACTGTAGATTTTCTCTAAATCGACTTTAGGTTCAGGAATCCTGGGTTTGGATGTACTGGCTTCTTTGACTAAGGTCCTGTGGAACTCACTCAGCCTTTGTACTTTTTCTTGGGGATCCTTGATCTGTTCTATGAGATCTAGGAGTAATTCTTCTTGTTTAGAAAGAACCTGGACGGCTTTGTTTCTACAACAACTATCTTTGCAAGCTAGGATACAGTCTGAATCACTGGAGGAGCTAGAGGATGCTCTAGAGGTTTCAGAGGATGTCCTAAACAGCTGCTGTTTCTCTTGGTCACTGGACTCACTACTAGGGTGGTCGAGTTCTAAGAGCTTGAAGATCTCCTTTTTGCTGGAATGGTCACTAATGAGGGTATTGATAAGGGATTTGGCCTTCGCCCTACACTCGCTTTTGTAATGACCTTTCTTTCCACAATTGTAGCACTCTACTGGTGCTTTGGATGTGATCTTCCTTGTGGGATAGGATCTACCTTTCTTATAGAAATCATCAGGTTTGAACCTAGGTTTCCTATAGGATTTGGAGGTAGGTTTTTTCCTATGGGGTTTCTCAGAGGGTTCTTCCTCTCTGTGTTTGGATCTCTTTTTGGAGATGATAGAAGGTAAGCCATACTGGGTACAGAAATTTCCTATTTCGTACTTGGCTTTACTCTTGTTGGCTTGGCTCTGGATCTTAAGGTCTCTGCACATCTTCATCCCTTCATTTCGGATTGTGCTAGAGATATCTCCGTAGGTTAGGTCATCATAATCTATGATACCCAAAGAGCTGGCAAGAGTTTCCTTGACCTTCTGTCCAAACAGTGTGGGTAAGCCATTGATAAACTTCTCCTTCCAAAATGGAGAGTTACAATCACTTCTATGCATAACCCGAGTGGTAAACACATCTTCATACCATCGGTACTCACCAAGGTTTTTGCATCTAAGATTACTCAACTGATCATAAATCCTAGACGTGATATTACTGGGTTTACCAATGAAGTGTTTCATGATCGTATAGATCAGGGTATTGACTCCATCAGGAACACCTCTGCCTATGCTTTCGTCAAAGATAGGGTTCTCATCCTCATCTTTTTGGATAGCATGCTTAATATCATCCTTGGAAGCTGTTGTCATGCAGTTGTTCCACCAATCTAACAGTTTTCCAGTAAATCCTAAAACAATAAGATCAACAACCTCAGAGTTGGTAATACCATCGTTAAGATAGTTGTTAGCAACCATGGTTATGTGGTGGATCTTGTTTTGGATTTCTTGCTCAGATAAACCGTCTATGTTCCATTCATAGAGTTTACCACTGGATACTGTGAACTGGGTGGTTCTTTCCTCAAACTGGAGGTCAGGTGGGGTTGGTCTGGGATACCAATTCTTGGTTAGGCTAGTTGGGGTTACCTTTTGTTGGTAAAGCCTATTTACCTGTAAACCTTGAAACTGGTTTTCCATATGTTCTATTTCCCGTTCTGTTTCTGAAGGGGATGTGCTGGAACTATCAGACGTTGAATGGGCATGTAGAGTTTCAACCCGAGGTTCAAGTCTAGGGTCTCTACTGGCATGTTCTGGTGAAGGGGTGACTGGTTCCTTCTTTACAAGATCATCAAGCTTTTGGGCCACTATACTTAAGGCTATTTGGTCCTTAGTTTTGAGGCTAGCTTGTCTTGTTGTTGGAAGCTTGACTAGAGGGTTTTCTAGAGTTGGGCTAGTTTTAGAAGGGTTTCCTGGTTGAAGGAGAACCTTGTTACTAATCCCGTCTTCAATCCTATCTAGTTGCTTTCCTATGGTTCCTAAACACTGGTTGGTATAGTTGTTTTGCTCTATAACCTTTTTGACAACCTTTTCTTCTGGGGTTGTAGCACATTTATAAGGAGAGGCAGTAACATCTGTACCACGGTGGTTAAAGAGGATAGCTTCCTGGGGAGGATGACTAGACCGAACAATTTCAGGTTTGCTGGGGCCTGGCGCATCTCTTTTGGGAAGTAATTTCCAGTTGGTTTTGGTTATGACATAATTCCTTTTATGCCATGTGAAATGTTTCTCAAAGTATTCAAAGAAAGGGTAATCTGCTTTAACCTCTCTCATGAATGACTTCCATTTCTCCAAAACTTCAACCTTCTGTTCCTGGGTATGGTTGGCTCTGTAGGATTCTCTTTTAACTCTGTTCTTCTCAGAATTAAATTCCTTTTCGAGCGTGTCCATATTTGGAACGAATTCCTTGTTCAACACTAGGAGCTGAGGGTCGTATTCAGTTTCCTTCTGAATAGGACTTCTAAAATCAGATCCTGATGGTGATGGGGGCTTAAGACTATCCTGACTGTTGTTGTCCTCTTCTTGATCAACAACTGAGTCTGGTTGGGCGGAGTAACAAGGGGTACTAACCTGGGAATGGTCTTTAACACCTTGGAACTGGGCACCTAAGTCTTTCCTAAATGGAGCTCGTGTTCTAGACGAACTACACTGGGATGCAGGTCTATCTCTTAAGAGGATTGGAGATCTAAACTGGGATATATCCAGAGGCTGGTCACACTGTGAAGTGTTAAGCCTAGATCTATCAAAACTCTTTCTTCTTAGATCCATGGATCTAGACCTGGGTTCCTGGTATGTGTCCTGGGGCAGATCTAAAGAGGATCTGGGCAAGGGTACACCATACTCTAGGGGTGAACTGAACCTAGACTGGTCAAAGCTAAGTCTAACCGTTCCATTGGCTAGCTGCTGGACTAAATCTAGTTCTGGATTCCTAACAGGGTTCTGGACCTGTAGGGGATAGTTTTCATTCTGCAGAGTCCAATCTGCTGGAAATGAAATCTCAGACCATTTCAGGGTTCTTGGGACCTGAACGGTAGATCTAATATCCGAGGTTTGGATAAGAGTGGTTTCTCCTGGTCTCCTCTTATCGAAAGCTTGGATGGACATATTAGTTCTCATGCACTTATAATACACTCTGTATATAAGGGCAAGCTGCTTGGTTCCATGTAACATAAGGTTTCCATGGGTTTTGATGTTGAGGGTGAGGACCTTCATGATATGGGGGTCGTCAAGCGCAACTGTGAGGTTTGGGAAACAGTCGAAATGAATTGGACCGTTTGACAAACTGGATTCAATGGTGCCTAGAAGACTGTCGTTGAACCTAATCAATCTGGTGTCTCTAAGGGCCATGAGGATTGAGTTATTCAACCCTTCTCTGATCAATGGTTTAATTCCAACCTGGACAAGTCCTATGTGGAGGAATTTATGACCATTTTCCCTGTGGGCTTTCATAGCGGCAGGGGACAACAAATAACAAGTTTCATATTCCTTGTTAATGCTGTAAACATGTTCTATGGTTCTGACATGGTAGTCTGATCTAAAAGAATTCTTCAGAGACCATGATGAGGACCTATAGACCTGGTTTGTGGGAACTTTGGGTATGTTCCAATCTCCTAGCTTCTGATCTAGATTTGAAAGCTGATACGACTCTGAGTTGATTGTTCCATCCTCAACTGGAATCTCAGGTGGGTCTGTACTGCAAGATCTAATGGAAGTGGAAGAGTCACTCCTTCTAAACATCCTGTTAATCATCTTGGATTACAAACCTAAGATAATCAATTACAACCTAGATAACTTTTATCCTCCATATTCTGGATCTAACCTTAGATCTGAAACAGGGAATATACTTCTGCCTTCTGTGTCTCGTTCCCAAACTCTAACCTTACTAGTCAGTCAACTCACCGGTACGCACACCCTAACGCCTTCCTGGCTAAGCGGGACTTTACTGCTGGGCTGAGGACATCTGATCTGTAGACAAGGTTCTAGACTTTACTGGATAACACCGACACAGAACCTGGCTTGGTACACACCTGCAACAAACTGTGGGGATAGAAACAAAGAACGGATAACAAAAGATAACTGGGGAGCAAAGGATTAGCTCAAACAGGTAATCACAAAGCAATAAACAATCTGGATAGAGGGGAGGCTCAGCCTACCACCAAAAGATAGAACGATACAAACTTACTAAGATGAAGTAGTAGATGTAAAATGCAACATATGGGAGTGGTAATGCTATCAAATAATAGATGTAAAACAAAATAATGTTTGTTAGAGATAATGGATACATTCAAAGTAATGATACCACAAAATAATGGATAACTATGGCGGTTAAACCGGCCAACTTGATTGATAAATCAGTAACTTACAACACTTTCGATCGAGCTAAATGGCTCTGATACCAAATGGGGGTAAGCTACTTACAATAGAGGATGGCGGAAGCAGGGTAAGGGTACAAATAATATCTACTCAATTCATTGAATTTGACTCTTGCAATTATGCATTGAAGTTAGTCTTATGTAGAAAATTGAAAAGTTTTTTTGATTCCTACATTTTCCACGACTTTTTAGATCCACTTGTATCAATTCAAAGTGTTTAAAGTTATAAATGCATACAATGTGCCATTGATATTGATCTTGAAGTTGACTTTTAGGCTGGACTGAAATTATTCTTTGTGGGTAATCAATTAATTATGCATTTTTTTCCCACTTGAGACAAAGACCTAGACTTTTTTAGGTAGTATATGGTTGATGACTAACTTTGTTACCCATGTGCCGTTGATTATTGACCTTGAAGGTATCTATGAGGTTGAACTTGAACTGCAATCACGATTTTTACTAAAATTTTCTCCCATTCATTTTTATTGATGATAATTAATGGGTTAATTCATTAGAGGAATTGGGTGCACTGGGATCCCCATGGAAATAATACTATTTCATTGTTTGTGCTTTCAGAACATTTGAATTTTGAAAGTACACAACTACATGCTACATAATTCAAAATTCAGAATTACACTAGAAAAATAAATAATTGCATGCAGAAACAAGCATATTTTGCTACACTTTTTTTTTTTTTTTACTAGATAGAATTTCTACTCTAACTTAATCTAAGTGTATGTGTGTGAAGTTTCCTCCTAGAGACTTGAATCCCAGCCTTTGCCCCCAACACCCCCTACACAGTTTGAAAAATGGACTCTTTGGCTACATAGTTAAAAAATTAAGGTTAAACAACCATTTTCCCCAAGAAATTATGCATGATTACATGACACTTGAATAGAACTTAAGCCACTGGAACATTACATGCATCTCATGAGTCATGACCAAACCAGCCCAGGCAGCCTAGGTGTACGCATGTTTCCATCTCATAGTTTGGACATGAAAATTTGTCAGTTTACAAAGGAAAAATAAACATAAAATTTATTTCAAAATTACTTTTTTCAATTGCTGTTCTTATAAATTTATGACTCAATGTTCTGATGATGGGGAGTGTGATTACAAGGGTAAGTCATATTAGAATTAATTTAAAATAAAATATTTAACAACATAAAATTAGTGTGACTGATGTGGAGACATGTGGCAGAACCTCATACTTTCCCACATGAGGTCTCGCATATATATATATATATATATATATATTGATGTGGAGACAAATAATATTTGTCCAATTCATTGAATTTGACTTTTGCAATTATGCATTGAAGTTAGTCTTATGTAGAAAATTGAAAAGTTTTTTTGATTCCTACCTTTTCCACGACTTTTTAGATACATCCGTATCAATTCAAAGCATGTAAAGTTATAAATGAATACAAATTCTTTGAATTTTATTCCTACATTTCCCATGACTTTTTAAATCCATCCTTATCAATTCAAAGCATATAAAATTAAAAATGTATACAAATTCTTTGAATTTTATTAATACATCTGAATAAATTTCCAAAGTCAAATGACCATTTTAAGAGACTATATATGGTATCACTCATTCACATGAATTTAGTCCAATAAAACAAATTAGACGTGTTACAAAATTTGTATTACAATCTTTGATGTCACTAACTTGATCAAAGATTGAAGAAGGGTAATCTAATTAATTAAGAAAACTCTAGAAATACACTTATTTTCACTCCCAAACCTACAAATGCTTTAGTCTTAGCTTATGGTAGTGCACCAAATTTACATTTTCATCAATTATCCGTGGTAGTCTCATTTGTATGTGCTGATATCCAATAACAAGTTACACCCAGTACTGAATTACTAGTTAATATGAGCAAAATTCATTCACTATTCCAATGAATATAAATTTAGATATATAACCGCATAACGCCCCAAGAATATTATATATTATATATTATATAAACTATAAACTATAAATTATATAGCAATGAATTTCTTATATAAAAAAATTATAGAATTAAAAAATAGTAAGTAGAAAGTAATAATAGAAATATTATCTATTTATTTATTTTGAGAAAATTGTTCAGTTTGTTCTCTATCTATTTGCGTCAGGCCTGTACACGGTGCGGTGCGGCCGGTTATGAGAGTGTTTTTAGCACTGCACCTATAAAGAAAAAAAACTATCAACCCGTGTTAGTCTTGTATACACTATGGCTACAACCCAACTGAGAACATAAAATTTCTTCCTACATTTTATAATCAGAGACTGACCGAAACAAAAAAGACATGAACTTGTACAGAAGAGATAGAAGGTTTGAAAAAAAAAAAAAAAAAAACCTAATTAAAGACGAAATCCTTAAATTGATAGAAAACCCTAATTAAATACAATAGGAAAAGGGATTATTCATAGATTAATTGAGAGATACCGAGAAAGAATGCTCTGATATGGAGGTTGGGTCGGAGATTGAAAACGTTGGCTCCCATGGTCGTGCCCTTGCAAGCTTTCTGCGAAATAGCTTAACAAACCTGATAGAACAAGGGGGAGGGGAAAGGGTGAAACTCCAAGAACAAAGCATCAAGCAGTAGAGAATGGTGACAGACTGACAGCAAGTGGCGGAGGCTGAAGACTAACGGGAAGAGAGACAGAAAGAGAGGTACGAAACTGATTGGGGTGGGGATAACAAATATTTAGGGTTTATAAAACGACAACGTTACAAGTTTTTTATTTTTTATTTTTATAATCTAATACCAAAACGACGTCGTTTTGGAACTGATATTAAAATTAATATCAGGCTCAAACGGCGTCGTTTTGGTAGAGTTAAAATTTAGACACCCTACGTCTTTATCTCATTCTCACTTGCGCCGTTTCCCCTTCTTCCTTGACTTCCTTACCTCTCTCAAACTCTCACCTTCTCTCTACCGAAAGTCTGAAACCTATATAAATTATACACACACACCGGTCAGTTCCTGCCTATGTCAGTATCTCTCTCTGAAGAAGCTAATTTGTTCCTAGCTACAAGATGAATACACGACCACTCTTCTCACTAACCTACCATGCCATCTTTCTTCTGTTCCTCTCTTTATCCATCTCTAAATTTTCCTCAGCTACCACACTTTCAAACAAAACTGATAAACTTGCACTGCTCCAATTCAAGTCCCACATAGATAGCCCTCTGCTTTCTTGGAATGACTCTTTCCATTTCTGCCACTGGGTTGGGGTCACTTGTGGCAACAAACACCAAAGAGTCATCGGTTTGGACCTAAAAAACAATAACTTGGTAGGCACCATATCACCCCACATTGGAAATCTTTCTTTCCTTCGATCCCTCAACCTTGCAACTAACTCTTTCCATGGTGGAATTCCCTCAGAAGTTGGTTACTTGACCAGGCTTTGAAATTTGAACCTGAGTCATAATCCAATTTTGGGAGGGGAAATTCCAGTCAATCTTTCTCACTGTTCCAACCTACAGTATCTTGATCTCGGGTACAGCGATTTAGTACAAGGAATCCCTACAGAACTTGGCTTTTTGTCAAAACTTCAGATACTAATTCTTGACAACAATCATCTAAGTGGAAGGTTCCCACCTTCTCTGGGGAACTTGTCCTCTCTCCAAAGTCTTTCGTTTCGATATAACAATTTGGAGGGAGAAATCCCAAATACAGTAGCCCAAATGAAAAGCTTGACATATTTTAGGGTATCAGTAAATCATCTTTCTGGTGTGTTTCCACCTTCCCTATACAATTTATCATTGCTCACATTTATTGCCTTGTCTGTTAACAACTTCACTGGTAACCTCAACCCTGACTTGGGCATTGCTCTTCAAAATCTGCAGATACTTAGGATAGGAGTAAACCAATTTATAGGATCAATTCCAGTTTCATTGTCCAATGTGTCAGACATGCAATGGTTTGATATCGGAAAAAATCAATTTACAGGAACCATACCTATGAGTTTTGGTAATCTACTAAATCTTCAATGGTTTGGTGCTTTTTCTAATCTTCTTGGAAATAACTCAGTTGATGATTTGAGTTTTCTGAGTTCTTTGAACAATTGCAGCCAGTTAAACTATCTGGATGTCAGTTCCAACCAGCTTGGAGGTGAGCTGCCTAACTCCATAACAAACCTCTCAATCCAATTATTAACGCTCGCGCTAGGTGGCAATTCTATTGGTGGGAGCATACCTACACGAATATCAAATCTTGTTAGCCTAACTGCACTTGACCTGGGATCTAACTTGTTAACAGGGAATATTCCATCTTCAATTGGAAAGCTCACAAACTTGAACGCTTTGTACTTGTATGAAAACAAATTGACTGGGGTGATCCCGTCTTCCGTTGGCAACATGACTCAATTACTAATTCTCTTCTTGTTCAATAACAGCTTAGAAGGGAGCATACCCACTAGTCTTGGAAGGTGTAGCCACCTGCAAGGTGTAGACCTTAGCCAAAATAAATTAAATGGCACCATACCCGAGCAATTTTTTGGCCTTCCTCTAGTCCAAATTAATGTGTCTCATAACTCCTTGACCGGTTTTTTACCACCAGATTTTGGAAACCTGAAACTTCTTGTTTTACTAGACGTTTCATACAACAAATTTTCCAAAGAGATTCCAGCCCAGCTAGGGGACTGTTTGGCCTTAGAAACACTTTATATGCAAGGCAACTCCTTTGAAGGAACCATTCCTAACCTAAGAAAGTTAAAAGGTATTCAATATCTTGATATTTCCGACAACAACTTGTCCGGCCAAATCCCAAGCTATATAGCTAATTTTCCCGTGTTGCAAACTTTAAACCTGCCTTTCAACAATCTTGAGGGAGATGTACCTGTAGAAGGGGTCTTCAGAAATTCTAGTGCAGTTGAAGTCAAAGGCAACACTGGTCTTTGTGGGGGGATCCAAGAGCTGCATTTGCCTACATGCCCCAAGAAACACAAAAAGCATTATGCTTTTAAATTGATACTCGCAATAAGCATTGCAGCTCCTTTCTGCTTGACATTGTTTTCTTTGATGGCTCTTTCCTGGTTGAAACAGTCGAAGAAAAAAAGCCTTTCCATTTCCACCTTTGGACCCTCCTACCAAAAGATCTCTTATAAAGAATTACACAATGCAACTGATGGATTCTCTTTGGAGAATTTGATTGGTTCAGGTAATTTTGGTAGTGTCTATAAAGGAAAACTTGGTCCAGATGAAACACATGTTGCAGTTAAGGTACTCAATCTTCAAAAGCAAGGAGCTTCCAAGAGTTTCATTGCTGAATGTGAAGCCTTGAGGAACATCCGGCATCGAAACCTCGTTAAGATTATAACTGCTTGTTCGAGTATTGATTTTAAGGGCAATGATTTTAAAGCTTTAGTATATGACTTCATGCCAAATGGAAGCTTAGAGATGCAGTTACATCCTGAAGATGGGCTCAAGCAATTGAGAAGTTTAAATCTTCTTCAAAGAATCAACATTGCTATAGACGTGGCTTTGGCTTTGCTTTATCTTCATCATCACTGCCAAACCCCTATTATTCATTGTGATCTAAAGCCAAGCAATATTCTCCTCGATGATGATATGATTGCTCATATAAGTGATTTTGGTTTGGCTAGACTCCTTTCGAAATTTGGGAAGGAAACTTTTCTTAATCAATTCAGCTCAGCAGGGATTAAAGGAACTGTTGGATATGCTGCTCCAGGTAATGTATCATGATTTCACTCAATTGTAAAAGTATTAACGTATAATGAATGCATCAATAATCAAAATAGGGATGCCCCGTATAGAATATTTATATACATCTTCACCAAATCACTAGTTTCATAGCATTGAGTAAGAATTGTTCTTAGTGTATGAAAGTGCTCTAAATTTTTGCAGAGTATGGAATGGGTAGTCAACTTTCAACTAATGGGGATGTGTACAGCTTTGGGATTCTCTTATTGGAGATGTTAACTAGAAGAAGACCCACTGATAAACTATTCAAAGATGACCTGAACCTTCACAACTTTGTTAAGTTGGCATTGCCGGGACGAGTGATGGAGATTGTGGACCATTCAATTTTCAACAAAGTAGGAGAAAATGATAACATGGTTTCAAGTTGGAGTGACTGGACAAGTGGACAGATTGAATGCTTGATATCGGTCTTTCATATTGAACTTGCATGTTCAGTACAATCTCCTATAGATAGAATGGACATGAACAGAGTAGCCTTGGAATTGTTTTCAATTAAAAGGCAAATTCCTTTGGAAGCTTAATGTTACAGGCAAAGCCCAAGAATAGGTATCCATAGTAGTTAATTAGGTTTGGGTTGGGTTTTCTTCTATTAATAAGTAAGTCTTATTTAATTTATGGGTTTATATGTATGGTTCTTTGTTTAATTCAATTAGTAAGTTGTCATGTACGGATAATATTGTAATGTTTTATATAAGATGATTTTGAAGAATATTGTACATATATTATAGCATAATGGTAAGTGAATTCAAATTCTTAGTTGTATGACCTATAATAATTCAGTTTTTTTTTTTTAATACTTTATAAATTTGATGTTTTTTTAGCCCTCATTTTATATCATCATTGATTGCTCATCAGTAACTGGGAGTTCTGAGCTTTGTGCATTTCATTGTTATAGACTTATAGTCCATATACTCCACATATATATCATTGCTCTCTTCAACAACTACCTTTGCTCTGAAACCATTATTTAGATCTAAGACATAATTGACAAACAACATATATTCCTCTATGCAGATTATAGTGATTTGTAGCTTCAGAAACATTTAATAGTTCAACTCCTAAGAAAAGAAGAAGTAACATTTACAACATATAGAAGCCACAAAACTTACCCTTCACAATTGACCATTTTCCTTTCTCACATTTAACAGGAAAAGAGTAAATAATATCCTTTGGGATCCCAGAAGAACCATCAGAATACACTCCCATGGAAACCCACGTTCCCTAAATTACAAAGCCAAAGGAAAATTTACAAAAGATAATAATAATTAAATATATATATATATATATATATATATATATATATATATATATATATATATATATATATATATATATATATATATGAAAGCAAATAAGTTCTGCATGATCAAATGCTATTTGAGATGAAAGATAATCAACCTTGGGAGTCCCAAGAACCCAATCACGCATACAAGCAGCACTTGCAGCAAACAATGCACTTGATGCTTTCTGAGCCTTGATAATGGCTGTGCCACACTGCTGTACAGTGTTGATGAACTCGTTTTTTAACCTATGACAAACAAAATTTAAATAAATAAATAACAGAAAGGGAAGCAAAGTAAATAGCCTGACAAGGATGCATAGAGATGTGAAGATGGTCAACATAACTATGTTGTTGAAGACCCTGCAAAGAGTTGCAACCTAAATATTCAACATGCCCCAAATGTACCCAACACCAACCTAAAACTTTGGAGTTCAATAACTTTTCAAAAATATAAAGCTAGGTCCTAATATAGAAGGACTGATGTGGGTAGTTTTGGGGCTTAAATGTGTAAATTTCACATCTTTTTCTATCTACTCCAACTAATGCAAATGCTCTAATAGGGTGCAAGACAAATTTAAGAATAAGTTTGTTTTTTGATGAGTACAAACTTAGGTATAAAAATTGTTACCACCTACACCCCAAAGATTGGGACCCCTGGGTTAGGAAAATGGCATGTAGGTACTAATTGACAGTGCACCCCAAGCTATTGCTTAAAAGAAGCATGGTAATCTAAGGAGAGCCATAAATTCACTAGAGCAATTTTTTCTTCATAGATGATCAATCACTATTTATCTTGAGGGGTGGGATAGCTACAATTACTAGAATCCATAATTTAAAAAAAAAAAATTGTTAAATAACTAAATTCACCATTTTCTAAGAACTTAATCTTTTAGGACAAATAGTATCATGGTATGTAGGTGGTCTAAATTTGGAGGATTGAACCTTATGCTTGCTCTACCTCCCATTTAAATACTTAAAGGTACTTTATCAACCTATGTCTCCAAATAGTTTAAACATGTGAAAGTGTCAAAAAATAAACATGTTGGATATTTTGAGATACCAATGATCGTTAGTAACAAGTTCTTTGACTGGTCTCTCTCCATTTGTGGTGGTGACAGTTGCATGATTGGCGTCTGGATATTGAGTTGAAGAGTGATTGCCCCAGATGATTACGTTCTTAACATCAGTAACATAAACCTTTATTCTCTCAGCTATTTGACTTAATGCTCTGTTATGATCAAGTCGTGTTAGGCGCGTGATGTTTTTCTTTGGGATTGAAGGAGAAAATTCTTTCAAGATGAGAGCGTTGGTGTTTGCAAGGTTGGCAACAACTAGCACCTACGTAATAAAGCAGTGAACGGGCATCAATGTAGGAAACAATATTTTTCTCAAAAAAAAAAAGAAAAAAAAAAAAGAAGAAAACACTTGGGAAACAATATTAATTCAAAAAATTAGCTACATAAAAGTGAAGATTAAAAATAAATAAATAAATAAATAAAAGAACTCTTTAAAGATTTCAATCTTTCAACATTTGTAATTGTTAGAAATCTGACAATATGATTGGTTATAAATATGTTGGAAACAGACATATAGGAAATCTGGTTTTCTCTGAATATGTTCGTTAATAAGTTGGAAACTAGACTCGAAAATGCACAATTATGTTGTCAATGGTAGCACATAGAGACACAACATTTGAGAGGATCAAAAGAAACAAACATAAATATTTAGAGTATTAAGGATTTGCTTGAATGGTGCATTTTCATTGCAGCTTCTTGTTCTTCCATTTTTAGAGTGAGTGAAGGGGCTGGAGAACTAGTAATTCGGATACACATTCTTCAATCCAGACAGAAAGGACAAACACTGCTCCTTGATGACTAAAATATTTTTCTTTTTAGGGAAATACTATATTTCATGCAATATAAAGAATGTTTGATCAATTATTCTTATGATGTAAAGGGACTCTAGATTAGGTAGCTTAGCAATATTACTAATTTGAGCACAAGTGTCCCTCCAGGATGTAACTTAAAATAGTAACATTAACCAAGATATAGACATTTGGATTGTATCAATTACCAAAGCAGGTAATGGTCAGAGGACATGCCAAAAGGCATGCCACAGAGCCATTACAATTAATAGAAGCAACAGACCATGCCAAAGAGTATGGACAAGAAATGATAGCGAGACAAGGAATGTATTGGGACATATTATCACAAGCTAATAATAATGGAACAGGATGCTAAGATCATTAGTTTTATTGATTCACTAATTTTTATCATGGCCTAGAGGGCATCTAGTAATAGGTGGTGCAGGAGCAGGATGACCAGTTTTCAATGGGAATGTGTTTTTGGGAAGTAAAATAAAAACAAACAGGATAAAACCCATGAATCAACGCCAAGACGTGGAGAGAGGGATAAAACCCAAGAATCAACACTGTACCAAGCAAAGTAACAGAGATATGCTTGTATTCAACACGAAGCATTGGAATTGAAAATTCCAACAAATTTTAAGATCAACCTGTCTACAATAGTGAAATTAAATTAAAGAAGGAAGGGAAATAACTTCACAATCAAGTAAGAAAAGGAAATACCTCATAAAAATTTTCGTGAAATACAAAATAAATAAAATCCAAAAAAAAGTCTCAAATCCATTAGCATCAATCCTATTCAATGAAATCAATTAGCATCAATAGAACCAATATGTCTCCTCTCTTTAAACTTCAAAACATCTCAGAACATCCAGTTTCATTTTTAAAGTAAATGGAGCTATATATACAAAAAATACAAATCTATGTAAGGTGAACTGATAATATTCCAAACTAAGTGTGGCTGTGTGGGTGTCCCTAAAATCTTAAATCTACACACTCAAGAGAATTTATGGGGTCACCTTGCAATCCGAAGCAGCATGCTTCTCCAAGGCCGAAGCATGTTCCTTGTAAATAGGCACATTCTTTGACATCATATCCTTCCTTTCCATTCCTTCTTTCCGGGAGAATCCACCAATCATAATGGCAATATTGACATCTTTACAAGCTTCAATGATGTCTGTGGTAACATGCACCTCTATTGAATCATGTTCATGACAATTTAAGAAACCTCAAGGGAGAGTATAGTTAACTCTCAAGATAAGAGACATACCTTTTAGAAGAGAAAAGGCAGCATCAAGCAATTCCATTTTTACCACATTCAAGGCTTCAACTGCCAGTGTGATATCAAGCAAGTGCAGAATCACAGGCTGATCAGGACCCAACATGATTCCCCTTGCAATCATTGGAGCAATAGCATAACCTATATGCCCTGTTGAACAAAATCAAAATTTTGAGCTACAGATACACAAGCTATATATTATCATGTCTAGAAGAAAGAATACCAAACCTATAGAATTGAAAATCAAATGCACTTGCTCCTTTACATAATGACAACAGTCATCTTGATATAAATTAAGCTTCTTTTTTTCAATTCTCATTCTTTCCAACTATTTCAAAAAGACTACAATGTCAAAGATAATACAATGATTATTTCAACAACAAAACAGTTGCAATTTTTAGGATTTCTTTAGATTATCTACAGAAATCAGAAATGGTAGTCAAACTCATCTTCAAAGAAAACCACAGATTTAAACAGTTTCATTAAGAATTACATCACAGAATAGCAGTGTAGGAAGTCATAAACTAAATAGAAAACAGGATTTTCACATTAAGTTAAGGATAAATTTGAAGAAAAAATAATTAAAATACTTTTTTGTAGATAATTTTTAACAAAAATTGAGACAAAAATTCATGAAAAATTGGTTGATGATTTTAACATATTTATAAAAAAAATACAAAGCAACAAATTTCATAAATTTCACTTATTAACAATTGGGATCAGTTTTGACTTTAACTCCCATGAAGGAGAAACCTGGTAAATTAGCATTTGCCTTAATAGTTTAAGCAAGTAGGAAAAAGTAAATTTTATCATTTAACCATTGATTTTAACAAAACCAATAAATGATATCTATATGAGCTAAAGATACCATAATGAGGAAACCAAAAAACAACAAGTATCCACAGGCATACAAGCAAATTTAGATTAAGCAATCATACAAAATTGGAAAATTTGGGGTTTATCATTTGGAGAACATTCATATTTGTCAATTTGAATGAAAATTTAGATGACTGTTTCAGAAACTCAGTAAAAATAAATATATAATAATATAAAAGGCATTCAAATTTCTAATATTGAGTTTCATGATGATAACAAGATAATCAAATATTTCTAGCAAGGACCAAGAAAAACCAAATAGACTATCGGGTTGAGCTAGCATGCTTGTAGCACCAGTGACCAATACTTTCATTGGTTCCTTCTCCATCTTCACGGAGCCCCACATGTATGTAATAAGCTTCCAAGAGAAAGCAATAGTTAACAAAACAACGAAACCATTTTGAAGCAATACAAGATACTCCATTTTCTCAAAAACCAAACTGATCAATAAACATTTCCTTGTTGATTTCTTCTCAAAACTATCCAACCCTCTAACATATATACACATATGTATGATGCATCAAAATACAAAAATATATGAACAAAAAACAAAGAATATTAAAAGAAACTTGTACAACAAAGCATTAATTTCAAATGCCAAAACAACTTGCATAAGAGATGCACAAGTATAAGAGATCTCCTCAATCAAAGAAAAGAACCTATCCATTTGTTTGTTTTCCAATCAAACTAATTAAAAAGATAAGGATATTATAGAATTAAGTTATGAAACTTCCATTGAATGCAACATCCACTTCTAACCACCCAAGCTAAATGGTTGTGCTTAGACTTTGTTTAGAGGATTGCTTTCTTTATCATATAATATAAAATTCATAATGAAGAATAAGAAAATATATCATTATTGAAAATCATAGTGTTATTTTCCCACTTGTTCTATTATAAGCTTCCAAAACAAAAGAGTTAATATTGAAACTAAAGTCATACGATGAGAAAAGAATGGTACTAGTTACAAAAATGTGTCACCATGCTCGTCATTTTGAATACTCTTTTTTTCCCCCTTTTTTTGCGTTTTCCTTAAATTACTTCCAGAAAGTTTGAGATATATATATGTATCATATTTGGAGATGGGAATATAGTGAGGAAGGGAGAGGTGGGGTTTCACATGGGTTCTACAAAGATGTTAACAAAAAGAGATGTTAAGACTTTGTCTTTGGCTTGCTATTCGGACTGGGGATCAAAGGGAGATAGGACTATACCCTTTAAAGACTAAAATTATTGTTGTTACCGATAGGCAAATTTCACAACTTTTTTTACAATCAATTGAGATGGTAGATTGTGATTAATGCAATGTTACTTTCATTGTCGGGACTATTATTGGCATCATTTTTAATGTACACTCATTCACAATCTATCACTTCAATAGCAATTATGAAAAAAAGATCGAAAAATTTATTGCGTAACAATACTTACTAATTAATATATATTGCTAATTTCTGCAAAATAGATTGTAACTTACTTAATAACTTTTTTTTTTCCACAATTTAAGTTGTTAATTGAACAAATATCTGTCATTAGCATTACTTTTAGTATGCAATATGCACTAATCACAAGATATCACCTTAAAAATGATGAAAATTTTTATTTATCTCCCTTAACTTATTAATATATTATTATATATAACTGTTAATTACATTATTTATCTCAATCTTTTTATAGAATTTTGATGATCTCAATTTTTACCCACCTTTTTTAGGCACTAATTAAAAGTAAAGGACTAATTCCATGTCTTCAAAGTCCTCGTTTCCTCAACCAATACCACACAAGAACTCTTTGTTCTCTTCCGGACACTGCTATTACCAATGAACTTGACAACCAAGTCAATTTCGAGATTACCCTTTTGTCTACTCACTATCTCTCTCTACAGGTATTGATTGAGGGCAAAACTTGGTCCAGAACAGCAGTTCTGAACAGACCCTCTGTGCTCAATTGTCTTAGTACTACAATGGTATGTGTTCTCACTAGATGATACTTTTGTTTGTCTGTGTACGTCTTTTTGGCTATTGGGTTGTCACCCGATGGGTAAATATTGGCTCAATTGAAAGATATGTTATCTGGATTTTTTACTTTTTATGGTGTTTGATTGAGAAAACACACCCACATCTTAGCTTCAGCCTTTTATGGGAATTAAGGCAATGAATGACATTTCCTATAAACAAAATATTTGAGGTTGACTGTTTTTTCCCTTAAAATTTAAGGTGGATTGTCGTTTCCCCAAACTTCAAAGGAAGATGCGTAATTACTCCCAAAAGCAAATGTTTCGATTTTACTATTAACTACAGTACACATGCATTACATGTAATATAGTAGTTTTATAGGACTTTCAAAATAATTAATATAAACTTTAAATGACTAATTAGAAAATGAATGAAAACACATGATCAGTGACATAGAAC
Organism: Quercus parvula; assembly: GCA_030820535.1. Taxonomy (NCBI): domain Eukaryota; kingdom Viridiplantae; phylum Streptophyta; class Magnoliopsida; order Fagales; family Fagaceae; genus Quercus; species Quercus parvula. The sequence goes on from JAUAME010000003.1 coordinate 53,494,793, forward strand.
TGTATCTAAAAGGCAACAAACTAATTATTGGGGAGGTGCTTTGGTGAATTCGTCTACACTTTTGCCAACACATGAGAAAAGATAAATCAGAATGACACGTCTTGTTCCAAAACTTATAAAGCTTATACGTGACAGATAAAAGTTGTACATAAAGTTGCAAAGGAAACTGGAACTCCTTTTTTCCTTTTCGTGTATTTTTATTAAGTTGTCTTCATTATTACTCTAGGCATGACTTGGCCAAGGATTTTTTCTCAATGAGTTCTTTTGCTGTTGCATCCATCATTGCCCTCGAGTACTCATCAATCTTGAGCCCTGCCATTGCATAAACAAGTACCAAACACTGAGTGCACTGAAATAGTCTCATATCATGCAAGTAATATCATAAAATTTAGACCATTTCACAAAAATTTTGGAATATAAAATGTTGACACAAAACTATAGTAGGCTCTCATAATTATAACTATTTATTCATGAATCCTCAATTAGATTACTCTCAGCCCTCTTTAATCGTTATTGATTGCTCATCGGTAACTGGGAGTTCTGAGTTTTGTGCACGTTATTGTGACAGTCCATACTATTCCAAAAATATATCCTTGCTCTCTTCAACATCTACCTTCGTTAATACCGTTACTTAGATCTAAGAAATAATTGACAAACAACATATATTCATCCATGCAGGTTACAGTGATTTGTAGTTTCTGAAACATTGGAAGTAAGTTCAACTCCCAAGGAAAAAAGATGTTACATTTACAACATATAGAAGCCATAGAACTTACCCTGCACAATTGACCATTTCCCTTTCTCACATTTAACAGGAAAAGAGTAAATAAGGCGAGGTGGAATCCCATAAGAACCATCAGAATACACTCCCATGGAAACCCATGTTCCCTGAATGACAAAGCCAAAGGAAGAATTACAAAAGATAGTAATTAAAAAAACAAAAAACAGAATCTCAAAGGCAAATAATTAAGGTCAGCATGATCAAATGCTATTTGAGGTGAAAGAGAATCAACCTTGGGAGTCCCGAAAACCCAATCACGTATATGATCACAAGCAGCAATTGCAGCAGAAAATGCACTTGATGCTTTCTGAGCTTTGATAATGGCTACACCACGCTGCTGCATGGTGGTGATGAACTCGGTTTTTAACCTATGACAAACAAAATTTATTTATTTAAAAAAAGAAAAAAGAAAAGAGACTTGTTGGGAGTGAAGCAGAGTAAATAGTGGACAAGGATGCTTAGAGATGTGAATTTGTCAACATAACTAGGTTTTTGAAGATCCTGCAAAGGGTTGCAACCTAAAATTTCAACATGCAGACTACTTTACCCCACTCCAACCTAAAACTTTGTTGTTTAATAATTTTTCAATATCAAAGCCAGGTCCTAACAGGATTCTCAAGACAAATTGAAGTATATAAAATTTTTTTTTTGATAAGTACAAATTCAAGTATAAAAGTTGTTACCGCCTACACCCTAAAAATCGGGATCCCTGGGTTAGGTAATTGGCATGTAGATACTACTTGACAGGACACCTGAAGCTATTGCCTAAAAGAAGCAAGATAATCTAAGGAGAGCCATAATTTCTCTAGGTCAATTTTCTCTTTATAGATGACCAATCACTACTTATTTTGAGGGGGAGGGATTGCTACAATTACCAAAATCTTGAATGTTGATAACATTATGTATTTGACTTAGATACAAGTTATGCTAGAACAATAATTAAATAATTAAATTTACCATTTCCTAATAATTAAACTTTTAGAACAAGTAGTAGTTTATCATGTTATGTGTTCCGAATTTGAACCCTATGTTACTATACCTCCCATTTGAAAAGTTTAAAGTAGTTTATCAACCCATGTTTCCAAGTAATTTAAACATGTGAAAGTAGTAATAAATAAACATGTTAGATATGTTGAGATACCAATGATCGTCAGCAACATGTTCTCTGACTGGTCTCTCCCCATTTCTGGTGGTGAAAGTTGCATGATTGACTTCCAGATATTGAGTTGTAGAGCGATTTCCCCAGATGATTACGTTCTTGACATCACTAACATGAACCTTTAGCCTGTCAGCTATTTGGCCCAATGCTCTGTTGTGATCAAGTCGTGTTAGGCATGTGATGTTCTCCTTTGGGATTGAAGGAGCAAATTGTTTTAAGATAAGGGCATTAGTGTTTGCTGGGTTGGCAACAACTGACACCTGCATAATATATGCAAAGAAAACGCATCAACTTAGTCAACAATATCAATTCCAAAATTAACTGCACAGCATTGAGGAAAAAAAAAACCTCTAAAATATTTCAATCTTCCAACATTTGTAATTAGTAGAAATCTGGTTTTTGCTGAATATTTATATAATATTTTTTTATAGATTACGAGGTGAGTAAGGGGATGCACGTTGTCAAAGAGTTGAACAAATAAGTTGGAAACAGACTCGTTGGAAATCCGTGTTTTCACTAAATATGTTCATAATAAGTTGGAAACTAGACTTGAAAAAGCACAATTATGTTGTCAACAATAGCACATAAAGACACAATGTTTGAGAGGATTAATAAACAAACAAACACAAATATTTTGAATTTTAAAGATTGACCTAAATGGTACATTTTGATAACAGTTTCTTTTTCTTCTATTTTCAGAGTGGCAGAAGGGGCTGGGGAACTAGTTATATGGTTACATATACTTCTCTAATCTTGACAGAGAGGACAGACACTTCTCTTCAGTGACTTTGAAATATTTTCTTTCTAGTGAAATAGTATTTAAATGCCATGACATATAAAGAATATCTGATCAATTAGTCTTAAGATTTAAAGGAACTCTAGATCAGGTTGCTCAACAACGTTACTAACTTGAGTACAAGCGTCCCTCTGGTGACAATAACTAAGATATAGACATTCAGATTGCAACAACAACCAAAGCAGGTAAGGTCAGAGAACATACCGAAAGGCATGGTACAAAGCAATTACAACTGAATAGAATAGAAGCAATAGAGCCATGCCAAAGAGTGTGAACAAGAAATGATAGTGATGTTAAATTAACGATTGTCCCAAAAGCTTAAACTCTCAGGAAATGGTGAGTTTAATCACTTAACCATAATTCTAACACTCCCCCTCACTTGTGGCCCTAAACTTCCTCTTAATAAGTTGGGGCCAAACAAGTAGGAATTTAACATTTTAAAATAGGAGGTAGAGTGAAAACAAGGATCGAGCTTAGATCTCCTGCTCTAATACCATGTTAAATTACTGATTATCCTAAAAGCTTAAGCTTTCAGGAAATGATAAGTTTAATCACTTAACCATAATTCTAACAAGTGAGATGAGAAATGTACTGGGACATATTTCTACAAGCTAATGGTAACAGAACAGGATGCTGAAATCAATAGTTTTTTACAAGCTAATGGGTATCTCTAAAATCTTATATCTACACTCTGAAGTGCATTTATATGGTCACCTTGCAATCTGCAGCAGCATGCTCCTCCAAGATCAAAGCTTGAGCCTTGTAAATAGACGCATTTGTAGACAACATATCCTTCCTCAACGTAATTTCCTTCTGTGGGGATCCACCAAGCATAACGGCAATATTGACATCTTTACAAGCTTCAACAACATCTGTGGTAGCAACCACACCTATTGAACCATATTCATGACATGAGTTAAGAAACCTTAGGGAAGAGAATAATTCTACCTACCTAGAATTAGCTCTAAAGATAAGGGACATACCTTTCAGAAGAGGAAAGGCAGCATCAGTCAATTCCATCCTTATCCCATTCAAGGATTCAGCCGCATGTTCAATATCAAGCAAGTGCAGAATCACAGGCTGATCAGGACCCAGCATGATTCCCCTCGCAATCATTGGAGCAATGGCATAACCTATTTGCCCTGTTGAACAAAATCAAAATTTTGAGCTACAGATACAAAAACTATATATTATCATGTCTAGAAGAAAGAATCGCCAACGTATACAATTGAAAATCAAATACACTTGCTCCTTAACATAATTACTGACATGTAACAACAGTCATATTGTTGTAAATCAAGCTTTTCTTTCAATTTTCATTCTTTCCCACTATTTGGAAAAGACTACAATGTATAATAAGATAATAATGATTATAACAACAACAAAGCACCTAAAACTTTTAGGACTTCTTTAGATTATCTACAAAAATGGCACTTAAACTCATCACACAAAGATAACCACGGATTTAAACAGTTGCATTAAGAATTATATCATAGAACAGCATTGCTGGAAGTCGTGAACTGAATAGAAAACAGGATTTCCAAATGAAGTTATGGATAATTTTGAAGATAAATAATTAAAATATTCTTTGTAGATAAATTTTGGCAACATTTGAGACCAAAAAAAAAATGTAATGAAATAAAAGAACCTATCCATCTGTTTGTTTTCCAATCAAAGGAAAAAGATGAGAATGAAACTTCCATTGAATGCAAGACCCACTTCGAACCACCTCAACCAACCTACATTTTGGGCCATTTCTCGATTTGGTCCCTGAAATCAGAAAATCGATTCTATTTTGGTCTCCACCGTCATCCCACTAACAGAAAAATTTGAGGTGGCAAATGGAGTGCCTTGTTAGCATGTTAAATGCTGACATGGCTATTAAAATAATAATAAAATATTTTATTTAGCCTTTTTTAAATGCCACATCAGCATTTTAATTTTTTTAAAAAGCCACCTCAGAAAATTTAAAAAAAAAAATTTAAGAAAAACAATTAAATTTTTTTTTTCATAATGCTGTTCATGTTCTTCACAAACCAAACCCAGCAACCACGAACTCAAACCCATCACAAGAACACAAACCCAGCAACCAAGAACTCAAATCACAAGAAGACAAACCAAGAACTCACCCATCACAAGAACACGAACCCAGCAACCAAAACTCAAATCACAATAACACAAACCCAACTACCAAGAAGGCAAGAACTCAAACCCATACCAGAAGAACACAAACGAAAAGAAGAAAAAATTAAATTAAATACTAACAGGAAATATTCTTCATGTTCTACCCAAGTCAGTGGCGACGCCACTTGGAGGGCAGGGTGTTCCTGGGAACACCCTGCCCTGAAAAAAATAATAATAAAATAAAAAAAATTATATATAATAGTTTAAATTTTTTATTTGTTTACCTTTTAAAAAAAAATAGGAACACCCTCAAGCAAAATCAGGAATATTCTCAAAATTTTTATGCCAAACAAATTTTGAACTAAAATCTAGAAAAAAAAAAATGTAAGAGAGAGAGAGAGTGAAAGAATGAGACAGGTAAAAAACTGAAGGTGACCTTTGATAATTCTTTGAGCTTGAGATGGATTACTCATGAAACTTCGACCTTCACAATGTTCACATATTTGTAGCACAAAGAGAATGGGTGGCAGAGAGAGTGTGGCGTCTTGTAAGATAGAAGTGTAAAGAGAATTTGAAAACTAGGAGCTCTATTCGAGTAAAAATGGTGGGATTAGGTGGGGGTAGGTGTAATATTAAATGGACAGCCAAACAAATATTGACACGTTTTTTCTTTTTTGGCAAAGTGTCCTTTAGGCAAAAATCTAACAACAGCTGACAGTTAAAAATAGGAATACCACTTGTTTAAAAAAAAAAAAAAAAAAAAACAAACAAAACAAAACAAAACACACATTGTTAAAAAAGACACCCAATTAATGGTATATAAACCACATTATTAATTTCTTTTTTTTCCTTTTGAGATTTTTTGGTGTATAGAATATAAATTTGTTTTGGTTTTAAGAACATTTTTTTTTTTTAAGCACAAACTTCATGCTGGTCAAATCTTGAATTTTAGCCAGTATTTACTGAAACATCCCGAAATAGAACGAAATGACTCAAAATTTTTTCAAAACGAAATAGGAACACCCTGGACAAAATTTCTAGAGCCGCCACTGACCCAAGTCCAAGAGGCAACCAAACCAATCTCTAGCAAACCCCAAATCCAAATCCAGCAACCAAACCCAATCTCCATCAAATCCAGAAAAACAAAAAATAAATCCAAGAAACCAAACCATAAATAAACCCAAGAAACAAACCCATAAACACAGTAACCAACCCAATCTCCAGCAACCCATAAACCCAGAAATTTTCTTGGGAAACAAACACACAAAAAACCCATAAAATCAAACAACTCCACATTCTTTCCAAAAAACAAAAACAAAAACAAACCCAGACAAGAACAAGAGGAACAAAGTTTTGAAATTGAAAAAGGAGAGGAAAATCGGACCACATGTGAAGCCGTAGACGGAGGAGATAAGGCTTGGGGTGGCTCGTCCATGGCAGATCGGGAATAGGTGTGCTGCTACCTCCACCAACGAGCCTCCCACGTGAAAACCCTCAAGGGAAACTCCGCCGAACCAAGACCCAAGACCGCATCAAGATACCGTCCGTGGCAGATCGTTTTCTCCGCATCAAGCTTGTGAGCTCCGGCCATGGAGTTACAATGGAGAGAGATTCCGTCCACGGACGGTGAAGAGAGAGAATATTTGAGATTAGACCTGTAAAGATAAGGTTAAAGAAATCGGAAGAAAAAGAAAAAGAAATTTAGAAAGAGAGAATTTGACATTAGTAAATGCTGATGAGGTAAAAGAAATAAGAAGATGAAAAAAAAACTAAGATAATGATTTTCGTTTTTCTTAAAGAAATGATTTTACTTTAAATTAGATTAAAAAAATTTTGTTTAAATTTTTTGAGCTGGCATTTTTTTACTAATTTAAATGTGATGTGATATTTAGAAAATGTTAAATATATATATATTTTTATTTTATTAGCCACGTCAGTAAACAGTATATTTCGCTTGTCATATATGTATTTTTTGTTAGTGGGTTGATGGCAGGAACTAAATTAGAATCAATTTTCTGATTTTAGAGACTGACTTAGGAACAAAATCAATTTAAAGACTAAATCAAGAAATGACCCAAAATGTTGGGATCAAAAATACATTTACGTTTTGTTTTTTTTTCATATAATTAAGAAAGTATCTTGGGTTTTACTCAAGTCCTTCAAATACATTTTAAGTCTACCATTTGAGTGTCCAGGGAAAAATATAAATAAATAAAATTTTGGACTCTGTAATTGTTTTACTTTATGATAACCTTGGTCTAATGCCACATTCCTAAATACTAAAATACCCACACAAAAAAAAAAAAGAAAAAAAAAGAAGAGAGAGGTTGTAAAAAAAATTAAAAAAAAAAGTATAAATGTGGGGGTTCTATTTCTTGGGATAAATGCCAAACTTATGGACAAAAATTAAAATATCTTGCTAATTTTTGCAAAAGTTTTGTAAAAAACTAAAAATATAATATATTATCAATTCAATCATATTCCAACATTTACATGTAATTTTATAATATGTTTGGCCGTTTGGGTGTTAAATTGTGATTAAATTTCAGCATTTACACATAACACCACATGTACTTACTAAAAAAATAGGTGTACCAATCACAATATGACACCTAAACATGTTATGAATTTGAGTTTGTATGTGTCCCTATACTTACTCTTTTATATCACTTTTAAATTATTATGGTAATTAGGTTTGAGAGAATATCACTCATTTGAACTTGTTGGTTGAGGGTGTGACTATGAGGGGGTTGGACGTTGGGGTTTTAGGACCTGTTTGGCAAGTAAGTTCTAACACACATTTTCACATTTTAAACAACATTACACACTTTTTTTAACCACATATATATCAAAAACATCCAGACAATATTACTCAAACTCATCTACTAAATGAGCCCTTAATGTCGTGGAATGAAGGTTTATTGTGTTTTGCATTTTGCCTAATGCAAGAGGAAGTGAGGAAAGTTGGATAGAATGGCCTTACATAAGAATTATATCGACTAGAATTTTTACGATTTGGGTGTGTTTGGTAACCAATTATAAGCTAGTTTTTAGTTTAAAGTATCTATTATTTGTGGTCCCAAACTATTCTTTTGTTTTTGCTTTATTTCAAAAATAATATAAGTTTTAGTTTTTATTTTTATTTTTATTTATATATATAAGATAGAAATTCTACTCTAGAATCATCTAAATGTATATGTGTGTGAAACTTCCTCCTAGAGATTTGAACTCTGACTCTTACCCTCCATCCCACAAAAATTTTGTACTTGTAAAATGATCATTGCGCTAAGAATGTAAACAAGGACGGATCCAGGTGGGGGCCCGAGCCCCCTGGGTCCAAAATTTTTTAATTTTTTTTACAAATTATATACATTATTTTTGTAGTTGCTCCCATTCCAAAACTTTTGCCCCCCCTCCAACTAGCAACTATTCAACCCAAAAACTTAAACAAAATAATTAAACATTCATTATGTTGATTATATTTTAGCAAAAAATATTTTATCACCAAAAAACCATGTGTTATTGAAAAAACTAAAACTAAAATTTTTGCGACTACAGTAAGCTAGTATAAATATCAATTAACTGTAGCAAGTTCTTAAAAATAAAATACAATATTTTATTAAGATTATCTCTCTACCTTAAATTAAAAAACTCAAATTCTCTTTTCTTTTTTTTTAATGAGTTTTTTTATAATATTTTAAATGAAGTGGGAAAAAATATAATATAAGAACATTTGATGTTGGGTGTATTATAAAATGGGGGTGGAAAAATAGATAAATTAGCCTTTTAAAGTGTTAAAAACTAAATTTTTTAGCACCACTACTGTGAATTCTTTAAGTTTAAAAAATAAAAATAAAAATCCTAGCTAGTCTAGTATTTAAATATATATATATATATTTTGTAGATAATTGCATTTTAATGTATTAAGTAATAATAATTTTATGTATTTATAATTTATTAATACTATATGGATTCCTATTTATAATTTTTTTTTCTTATACTCCGGCCCTCTCTAACTTGAAATTTTAAGTCTGTCCCTAGATGTAAATAAGTTTTTATTTTTAAAAAATAAACTAGTTTTTAATTTTTTGTCTCACGTTATGTAAATATCCTACCGAAAATGAATTATTCTTGACGAGGGTTGTATCATCCTTTTGAAAAAGTTGTTATCAAGTGTGTGGTGTGCCAATACTATAATTTCTTTTAAATAAAATAGTTTAGTCCATTTTCTCAAAAAAAAAAAAAAAAAAAAAGTTTAGCCCAAGTCAGATATTTAGTCAATACTCTGTTAACCACGTAGACGGTCATAGACAAAAGGACTTAAAAAAGAATGTTTTGCCAAGTTAAAGGTTAAAAAATAAATATTTTAAAATTTAGGGATAAAAATAATATTTTAGCATTTTTCTTCTTCTTCTTCTTCGGTACTTCTTCTCATAGTTTTTTAATTTTTTTTCCTCAGAATTGTTTATTATCAATTTATCACTAGAGCTTGTGTTGTGTTGTGTTGGAGCAGAATTTGAAAGAGTGGGTGAGCTAAATGATGCAGAGGTTTAAGGCAGCCTTGTTGCAGAGGCGCAACAATCTTCACATTCAGAGTCTTCGTTTCCTCAGCCAATACCACACAAGGAATCTCTGTTCTCTTCCGGACACTGATATTACCGATGAACTTGACAACCAAGTCAGTTTCAACTTTCAAGAATACCCTTTTGTCTATTCTCTTTCTTTAACCCCCACACTAACTCTCTTTCTCTCTGTGTCTCTCTCTGCAGGTATTGGTTGAGGGTAAAGCTTGGTCTAGAACAGCAATTCTGAACAGGCCTTCTGTGCTCAATTGTCTTAGTACTGCGATGGTGTGTTTTTTACTAGATACTCTGTGTGTGTTTATGTTTTTGGCTTTTGGGTTGGTACCCAATTTGTAAAGATTGGCTCAGTTGAAAGATTTGTTATCTGGGTCTTTGTTTTTATGGTGTGTGGTTGAGAATAATTATGTGTAATTGGGTTTACTTCAATTGTATAATTCCCTGTATCTGTGTTGTTATATACCCTCCAATTGGTTCAATTGAAAACCTTACTTGGGTTATTGTTTTTATGGTGTTTAAATTGACAACTATTATTATGCATAGTTATATGGCTTGAGTTTGCTCTGACTAAAGCTAGAGACACAACTAAATTCACAACTTGTTGAGGTGGAAATTATGATTTGTACGTTACAACTTGCAAACTCAACTGTTGTGAAAAAAGTTGTGGACTTTATTGTGCAAGTAGGCTTATTGTTTTTCTCCCTAGTGGCTAAAATTTATATTCTTTGATTTTGTTATATGGGTTTGTGTTGTTCTGTATTACCAACTAGAAACATTTATCTTTCTTTTAATGAGTTGTCTTTGGTTTCTAGGGGGCTAGATTGCAAAAGTTGTATACATCTTGGGAAAATAATCCAGATATTGGTTTTGTGGCAATGCAGGTAAAAAATCTATGCTGTTATCAGATATTGGATTCATTTACATGTAATATTTCTAGTGGGAAAGATAAAGGTTAGTTGTGATTATTTTTTGCTCAAGAACTAGTTAAAAACTTAAACATTGTTTTGCATTCTCTGAAGGGCAGTGGCAGGGCATTTTGTTCTGGCGGAGATATTGTGACACTTTATCATATGATAAACGCAGGTAATAGATTCATCTTACTTCTCCTTTTGAGATTTAGCTGGAAAAGGTCATTTACTTAAAAGTTAATTTTTGTTGCGAACAGATTATTTTTCTTCATTGTATATGATCTAGAGAAAGCTAGGCTAGCTAGCCTTAATTAGAGGGAGATGAGATAGGATTGTGGGATGCAGTTATTAGCACTTAGCAGTAAACCTAAGCTGGAATTATAGAGAATATTTAGTGGTAATGGGATCTTCTATGTCCAAACAAAAGATGCCAAATTTGATTGTCGCTTTGTTTGGGAGGAAATGGGGAAGTCTTAAGATTAGGATAAGCAAGAGTAAGATAGCCAAATGCTTGTAATTTGATTGGTTGGCACTTCTTAGCGTTTCCAACACAAACATCGAGGGTTCAAATCTCCCCTCCCCCATCTATCTAATTAAAAAAAAAAAAAAAAGGATAAGCAAGAGTAAGATAGCGTATTAGTAAATATAGCTTTATTAAATCAAAAATTAGAAATGAGGTGACAATATTAGTATTAAATGACCCATAGATACATGGATCTCAGAATTTGTTTCTTTACACTACCTTGGATTGATCTTTCCATAAGAATTGAGAGTTTGAAAATATTCCCAGTGTTTATGGTATAAGAGTGGGACCAATTAAGTATGGAGGTGCATCCAGAATGTTTTGTGATGGTCAGTTATTGATAAAGCTAAAGAAAACTTTATACTTAAGTACTTCACAAATCTTTAAGTTGCTAATCTTTGTTATGGAGTTGGTGCTTGTTTCTTCACTAGAATCATTTATTAACCATTGGTTAAATCTATGCAAGGAAAATGGAAGATTGTAAGGAATTTTTTAGAACATTATATACTTACATATACATTTTAGGTACATATTTGAAGCCACATGTAAGTTTTACTTTTATTTCTTTCTTTTTTTAAGCATGGTGATTAATATATTGGGGGCACTTCAGTTTGGAGTGTTACATTACTATCAATATAGCTTTGATATGGTCATCTATGGAGAGTTTTCTTTGAGATACTTGGTTTTGTTATGGCTAAGATTCTCGTGGCTCAGCTAGCACGTCCTAGTGTTTCCAACTAAGATGTCCAAGGTTCAATTTCCCCCTCCCTCAACTATCAAATTATCAAAAGATACTTGGTTTTATTAGTATATTGATCTTTGGCTCCTATTCTAGCACTAAACTAATTTCTTTACATTCTTACCACCATATTTTAACATTCCTCTTATTTTTATTTTATCCTTCCTTCTGCTATCATACATGGATTTCCTAAATTTTCCCCAAAATTTTTGAGGTCTTTTCCCCCTTCTGTACTTATGTTAAATTAGTCACTGGGTTTTGGTTTAGGGAAATATGGTATCTACTCAAAAGACTCAGATCTGTTTCTTTTTTTATTATCATTTTTTTCCCTCTCATGTGGGGGTGATTTTTATTAGCCCCAAGTCTCTATGGTAGAATATTGGACATTAACTTTCTGTTTATTATAACTACATTAGTCAGAACCCAGTATATTAATGGTAGTGTAATAATAATCTCCATGCAGGTGGCTCTTTTGAATGGCATTACTATGGGTGGTGGGGCTGGAGTTTCAATCCCTGGGATGTTTAGGGTTGCAACTGATAAAAATGTATGTAGCAACTTTGCATGTACTTTCGTCCTTTTCTTCTCTTATCTAGCTGTTGGTTTTGATGATTGTTTCAATTTTTTTTTCCTTACTTTCTTTTGTGGAAGGAAATTTTTAATTATTTTGCACCCCCCTAAATTAGACTAATTATTTAATTTCATTACAGGAAATTTAACGTTTGATTTTATTAGATAATTGAGGAGTATGATCCTCTACTTTCATTAGCATACGTATATTGTCATGACCCAAGAAAGCACTAGCCACATCTATGCTATACCCTAAAAGGATTAGTCAAGTTACTATTGGGATTGCTTGTGAACTCTGATATTGCAGCCCAAGTTTGTTAACACCTGATGTATGATTTAACACATCTCCGCACTAACACATTTATCCAATCCACATAATTTGGAGTATCACAATGTTTCCACTCAATTCCTAATGTTCTTGTCAAGTCCCACGTTGACTTTGTTGACTCTGATACCATTTGTATCAACTCAATATGTAGTCCAAAAGGACTAGTAGAGTTACAATTGAGGTTCTTCGTAATCAACATATAGCCCAGTTCAACCTAGAAAACACCTGATGTGGGACTTAGCACTTGTCCACACTACACACACTTATCCAATCTATGTAATCTAAGGTATCACAATCTAGGAATGAAAACTATATTTTGATTCTTTTTGCATATTTATGTGATGGGGAAAATAGTGTTGAATATCTTATTTGTTTCAGATTCCTTATTTGCTATACATCATGCTTAGACAGGTTCAAAAATAATTTATTCTTACAATTCACAGGTTTTTGCTACTCCTGAAACTCTAATTGGTTTCCACCCTGATGCTGGCGTGTCATTTTTCTCTCACATCTACCTGGTCACCTGGGTATGCATATAGTGGATTGTAGTATTTCACTGTATTTCTTGCACATGGTTTTGTTGATTTGGACTATTTCTGGTTCTAGCGTAAGTCTGATAAAAACATTCTACCCTAACGTGAATTTATCTCAAATCTTTTATGATTTTCTTGTAATGTTGCATTGGAAGAAATTTTAAGGGATTCATGAACAGGAACTTTTTAAAAGACCTCTAAAATCAAATCACTCAGTTTTCACATAGGAATGGAGTGAATCTGGGAAAGAAGTGCCTCTGCAAAATATTTTTATTTTGAAGTATGCTCCTCATCGCTAGAATCACACAGTGGCAGTTGGTTCAGCAATGTTCCTTATACAAATTGCATTAGGACTCCTGTCATTAATTTGTTGTGTGGATGTTGGATAACAAGCTCTATCAAATTGCTTTAAAAGTTCTGTAGTCTAAAATTTGTGTTGAGGCACTGTTATGGCTTTTGGTAGTTGACATACAGGGAGCTGCATTTGGTTTCATTGCACCATAAGATGTCACTTCCTTTGTGACCATTATACTGAAAGTAGATGTTGCAATGACAAGTATTCTAATACGAAAGTTTACTTTGGATAGCTGGGTGACTTTATTCAATGTTGTTTTCCAAGCAACTTAACTTGGCCCTTTCTACATATCAAGCAATGTTGACAATGTAATTAGGACTTGATGAATGAGAAACCAATTAGTAGGATGAATCATTGATGACACCTGTATTTGCTTCTCAATTAAATTCATATATAGTTTGTATCTTTTCTTTTTTGCAGGGAAGTACTTGGGTCTCACAGGAGAAAAACTTAATGGAGCAGAAATGATTTCTTGTGGGCTTGCTACACATTATGCGCATAGCTCAGTTAAGATTGTTGGACCCTTTCATTGTTTTAATCATCTTTCCTGTTTATATAACATAGTATTGCCTCCTTTTTTCCATAGAAGCTTGCATTAATCGAAGAACAACTTGGGAAATTGGATACTGATGATCCTTCTGTCATTGAAACTTCTTTAGAAAAATATAGTGACCTTGTCTATCTAGATAATATAAGTGTACTTCACAGGTATGTCTATTATCCCCTCAGGTATGTGAGTATTTACGTAGCAGCTATAAAATGCTGATCTATTTATTATGCAATTTTTTCTAGGATTGAAATACTTGATAAATGTTTCAGCCATGACACAGTTGAAGAAATTATCGATTCCTTGGTAAGAACATGTTGATTTGCATTTTTTTTTTTCTTTTTTTATAACTATTAAGTATTAACCCATTACAATATAACAGATTTCCATGATACTTTGTATGGAACAAGATGTTCAACATGTCTGATTTCATACTCAAATCTCTCTCTGTTATTTTTAAAATTGATGGTACGAAAGAAAATAACAGAAAATCTTAGGCATGAGAAACCATATTGCTGGAGAAAAGGAAAATTTAATGAAAAAATATCTATACCAACTCTTACTTGGAGAACTGTATCATTTTTAAAACTTTTTGCTTCATCAAGGAGACACTTTTCAATTAGTCGATCTGAGTACCCTGTAGATGCTTCCTGTCTTCTTCATATTTACAAGTGGCTAGAATGACTGAAGCAGCCATATAGCCAAAATCATTTTATTGAATTTAAAAAATACAACTTAACAGCATTATGATGAATGTCTTTAGCTACCTCACAGTTGATTGGAAAGCAATTTTGTAGGGATACATTTTATATGCAGTTAATGGAATTGCTAATGAGCCCTAGCTCAAATCACACTTCTTAACTTAAGAATAGGATGGAGGCTAAGGTCATGGGTTCAAGACCAACCCAAAGCATGTGTAAAAAAGAAAAAGAAAAAGAAAAAAATACAAATAATGGAAGTGTGTCTTGAATTGGTTACTTCTTCCTTTTGACTTTTTGGACCATATCTATATATGGTGTGTGTTAAGTCTCTTAAGTACTAACCTGAAGGTTGGGCTGTATGAGTTGTGATTGCCGCATACTAGTATTGCCATCTTTATGGTAATAAAATGAAACAAAATATGTGGGTATTTCTCTAAATTGTTACTCCCTATACTTTTCTAGATGAATCTTGTGAGTTGTGATTGCGTTTTAGTCTATCTTTAGTTTGGAAGTGGGAATTTTAGTTTATATCAAAACACAATCTTCATGACTATATATTTAAATGTGCGTATAAATTATTTGAGTAATTTCAATTGTAATTATGTGATAAGTTTTGATTATCATGATAATCTTCTTAAGAGAATGGGAAATTTGAAACTTAAAAATTTTGGTTGTACCAAAAGAAATTAGGAAAATATAATGTATAATAATAATAGTAAAATATGGACCACTTCAAAAAAGAACAATATCAATAAAAAACACAAAAAATAATAAAACCATATATTTGTAAAAATAGAGAGATAGAAATTACTTTTAGAAATTGTTTAATTTTTAGGGAGAACAAATTATTTACAATAAAATTTAGAGAATAAATTATACATTATACCACATTTTAAAATAATTATATATTTCCACACATTGTGTGGGTCTGCGACTTTTAAATAAATAAAATCACGACAACACATCTTGTTATGCCATTTTTCCAGAACTAGTAACTGACAGATAAAAGTTGTACATAAAGTAAGAATGGAAATTGGAACTCCTTTTTTTTATTTTCATGTATTTATTGAGTCTTCTTCATTATTCTTCAAGAAAAGATGGGTTCATTGTTAGTCCAGGCATGACTTGGCCATTGATATTTCTTCCTGAAGATCTTTTGCTGCTACATCCATCTTTTCCCTCGTAAGCGCATCAATTGTGAGCCCTGCCATTGCATAAATAAGTTCTAAACATTGAATGCACCTTTTTTTCTTCTTATAGATTTAATAGTTATAATAGGGGAGAATGAATTTGAACCTTGAATGTTTCAATTGAAAACACCAAAAAATGCTAGTTGAGCTATAAGGCTCCTTGACAACATTGAGGCACTGAAGCAAGTAATAACATAAAATCTGGACCATTTCACAAACATTTTGGAATAAAAAATGTTGACACAAAAGTGCAGAAGGTTCTCATAGTTATAAATACTCGTTCATGAATCTTCAATTATAATTTATAGTACTTAGCCTCGTTTTAATCACCATTTTTTTTAGAAGAATCAATTTAATCATCATTGATTGCTCATTGGCGATTGGGAGCTCTAAGCTCTGTGCATTCATTGTTTTAGTCCATAGTATTTCAAAAAATATATCCTTCTCTCTTCAACAACTACGCACGTTTGCTAAAACCATTACTTAGATTTAAGAAATAATTGACAAACAACATATATTCCTCCATGCAGGTTATAGCGATTTCTAGCTTCTGAAACATTGGAAGTAAAAGTTCAACTCTCAAGGAAAGAAGATGTAACATTTACAACATATAGAAGCCATAGAACTTACCCTGCACAATTGACCATTTCCCTTTCTCACATTTAACAGGAAAAGAGTAAATAATATCCTTTGGGATCCCATAAGAACCATCAGAAAACACTCCCATGGAAACCCATTTTCCCTGAATTCCAAAGACAAAGGGAAAATTACAAAAGTTAATAACAAATAAAATAAATAAATAAATAACAGAATATAAAAGCAAATAAGTTCTGCATGATCAAATGCTATTTGAGATGAAGGAGAATCAACCTTGGGAGTCCCGTGAACCCAATCATGTATATGATCACAAGCTGCACTTGCACAAGACAATGCACTTGTTTTTGCTTTCTGAGATCTGTTCAAGGCTGCGCCACGCCGCTTCACATTGGTGATGAACTCGGTTTTTAGCCTATGACAAACAAAAAAAAATGGAGACTTATTGGGAGTGAAGCGAAGTAAATAGAAGACATGGATGCTTTGAGATGTGAAGATTGTCAACATCACCCTGCAAAGGGTTGTAACCTAAAATTTCAACGTTGTAACCTAAAATTTCAACATGGAAACTACTGTACCCTACTTCAACCTAAAACATTGGAGTTCAATAACTCTTCAATGTCAAAGCTAGGTCCTAAAAGGGTTCAAGACCAGGTCAAGTATAAAAAAAGATTGGGATCCTTGGGCACATGAGAATTTTAACTTTTTAAACAGAATGTAGAGCGGAGATAGTGTCCAAACTCCTAACCATTTGCTTTGATACTACAATAAATTACCAATTTTATTAAAAGTTTAAGCTATTAAGAAATGACGAGTTTAATCATTTAACCATAATTCTAACATATACAAACTAACAAACTTTAATAGACTATTGCCTAAAATATGAATGATAACTTAAGGAGAACCATAATTTCCTTGGGGCACTTTTTGTCTTCATAGATGATCAATTGCTACTTATCTTGAAGAGGGTACTGAGTAAAAGGGAGCAACAAGTGATAAAAGTACCCAAAGAAAAACTTCTAAAATAGACTTCTGCAATTATACCATACCATGCCTTTAGCACTTGTTAAATTCGTAAAGAGCTTTCCTTAACTTACGTACATAGTTTGGTTGGACTTTGCTCTCAAATCCTTTTGGTTATTTAATTTTATTTCTCAATCCAATATTCCATGCAGGAAAGCATATTTTATATCCGTCTGCCATAGCTTCCAAGATTTACTTGTTGTTAAGTGCTAACACGACACGTACAATGGTTGTCTTGGCAACTGGGCTAAACATTTCATTATAGTCTAGCCCATATTATCGAGAGAATCCTCAAACTACAAGTTGAGCCTTGTATCTCCCTACCAATCCATATGCATGAGTCTTTACCTTTAACACCCATTTGCAAGAAATGAGTTTCACTGGGCTTTTGCACAATGTCTCAAATTTGATCCTTATTTAGTATGTGAATTTTTTCTTCCATTGCTTTTATACACACACTTTGAGATGCTTCTTCATATGTTGACAGCTCTTTTATGTTGTTATCCTCTGTAATTGCTGCATTTGCACACTTGGAATAAAGTTTTTGTTACCTTGTCAACCTTTGTAGTTATGGGATTTCTTCCTTTTCTATTCTAGATCAATCCTCCTCTAGTATCCTGTGGTTGTACACTAGTTTGCCAAGGACTTTGAGTTACTTCTCTAGACTGTGGCTCACCTTCATCTTTAAAAAGTTTTCATATCAGTTTCTGTAAACTGATCTTTCTCTGATTGCTCCCCCCATCCTCTGAATCATTTTATCTTTCATCTCCCTTGAGATTGGCAATGATGCAATCTCTTTTTACCACCACGAAGATGCTTCATCAAGCTTCACATTCTTCAAGGTGTAACAATGATTGTTAGGTCACAGCATCTTTAACATTTTCTTTGGCTATCGTAGCCCATGAAGACGCAACAGTTTATTTTTTGAACATCCTGCAGAGATGAATAGGCGCAAATGCATATCAAATACAACCAAAGACTTTTAACAGGAGGAGGATTCCTACAATTACCAAAATTATGAATGTTAATAAGAATTAGCAATCAGCTATGCTAGAATAATGGTTAAATAATTAAATTCATCATTTTCGTTTATTATCGCATTAGAGTAAATGGCCTGAATTCTAACCCCTATGTCTGCTGTACCTCCTACTTAGAAAGTCAAAAAGGTTGTTTATCAACCTATGCCTGCTAATAATTTAAACATGTGAAGTGGCAATAAGTAAACATGTTGGATATCTTGACCTACCAATGATCGTCAGAAATGCATTCTTTAACAGGTTTCTCTTCATTTTTTATGGTGACAGTTGCATGATTGATGTCCGGATATTGATTTGCATAGTGATTGCCCCATATGATTACGTTCTTGACATTGCTAACGGGAACCTTTACCTTCTCAGCTATTAGGCTTAATGCTGTGTTATGTTCAAGTCGTGTTAGACACATGATGTTTTTCTCTGGAATTGAAGGAGCAAACTCTTTCAAGATGAGTGCATTGGTGTTTGCTGGGTTGGTAACAACTAGCACCTGCATAATAGAAGCAATGAAAAGGCATCAACATTTAGAAATCTGGTTTCACTTGCTTTAATTATAAATAAGTTGGAAACAAACTCAAAAAGGCACAATTGTATTGTCATTTAGTTGGATAGTTCCTTAATGACAGATGCAATTTGGAATCATCCATGTTAAATCATTTGAGCACCTTTCTCCAAGTAATTTTCCTAATCTTGATATAAGAGTTTTGCATCTTTATTCATTATAACTTTTATTCCCAACACGTTGGTTGTTGGACCCATGCCCTTCTTTTCAAACGTTGATGCCAAGGACTTTATTTTCATCATCATAACTGGAAAGTTTCTGGTAACAATGTGTCCACATATAATGATAATATTGTTAATTTTTTCTTGCACCTCCATATATAAGCACAATGATCTAACGGACTCATTTTGAAACCAATCTCTTATTTTTTTGGAAAAAGAAGTTTTTTTTCTTTTTTTTCTTTTTTTAGATGGTGAAAAATATATGCATTAATATGATGCTGATGTTGCAACTCAAACCCCTTCCCTAAACTCTCAAGAACTTTGTGCATGGATAAGTACCATCCCACCTACAAGGATAGAAAGTATTTTTACTTCAAAACATCTTGAACATCCGATTCCATGACTTTTAAAGTAAATGGAGCTACAGATGCAAATAATTCAAATCTATGTAATGTGAACAAATAAGATTCTAAATCAGTGTCATTCAGCAAAAAATATTAAAAAAATCAAACCAGTGTCAGAGATGGGTGTCCCAAGAATCTTATACCTAAACATTGAAGCACATTTATGGGGTTTCTTACCTTGCAATCCGCAGCAGCATGCTGCTCCAAGACCGAAGCTACATCCTTGTAAATAGATACATTTTTAGACATCAAATCCTTGGTGTCCATACCATCCTTTCGTGAGTATCCAGCAATCATAATAGCAATATTGACATCTTTACAAGCTTCAACATTGTCGTTGGTAGCAACAACTTCTGTTGAAACATATTCATGACAAGATTTAAGAAACCTTAAGGGAAAGAATAATTCTATCTACCTCAGTATAGCTCTCACAGATAAGAGGCATACGTTTCAAAAGAGGAAAGGCAGAACCAAGCAATTCCATTTTTAGTGAATTCAAGGCTTCATTTGTCTGTTCAGTATCAAGCAAGTGCAGAATCACAGGCTGATCAGGGCCCAGCATGATTCCCCTTGCAATCATTGGAACAATGGCATAACCTATTTGCCCTGTTGAGCAAAATCAAAATTTTGAGCTACAAATACACAAACTTTTATCATGTCTAGAAGAAAGAAATCGCCAACTTATATAATTGAAAATAAAATTAGCTTGCTCCTTGACATGTAACAACAGTCATATTGATATTATGTTTTTTATTTAACAGATATTAATCAAGCTTTTCTTTCCATTATCATTCTTTTCCAACTATTTGGAAGAGTACAATATATAAGATAATATGATTTAACATCAACAAAGAACTCACAGTTTTTAGGATTTCTTTGGATAATTTACAGAAATGGCATTTATACTCATTTTCAAAGGAAGCCACAGATTTAAACAGTTTCATTGAAGAATTATATAACAGAACAGTATTGCAGGAAGTCATGACCCAAATAGAAAACATATATGGTTTTCAAATGAAGTAAAGGATAAATTTGAAGAGAAATAATTAAAATACTTTGTTTAGATAACTTTTGACAACAATTGAGACAAAATTCATGAAAACCTCGACAAATTTGAATGAAAATTGAACTTCGCAGCAATTGGGGTCAATTTGACCTTCATTCCCATCAAAGAAAACTTGATAAGTTGCCACTTTTCCTAAAAACTTAAATTGTTAGGAAATGGGAAATGAAATCTGTATGAGCTAAAGATGCCAAAAGAAGAAACCACACAACAAGTATCCACAAGCATACAAGAAAATTTAAATTGAGCAATTATGTAAAATTGGAAATTTTGAGGTTTGACATTTGGAGAACAATCATTTTTGTCAATTTGAATGAAAATTTAGATGACTGGTTTAGAAATTCAGCCCAAAAAAAAAAAAAAAATCTGAAAACTGAAAATTTCAAGATTCAGCTATGTCGATGTTGGGGACATAATAATATAACAGGTCAATCAAATATTTCTGGCAAGGACCAAGATAAACCAAATAGGATATCAGATTGAGCTAGCTTGCATGCCTGTAGCACCCTTGACCAACACTTTCATTGGTTCCTTCTCTCTCTTAAAGAAGCTCCAAATGTATCTAATAAGCCACCAATACAATGCAATATAAACCAAAACAATGTGACCCTTGTGAAGCAATTCAAGATACTTAATTTTCCTGAAAAAAGAGAGATCAATAATCAGTTCCATCTGGATTTCTTCACAAAGCAAGCCCAACTTGCATCATGTATATATATATATATATATATGAATGATATTAAAGGTCCGTACAACAAAGCTTTTCGGATGCTAAAGAAAATTGCATAGCAGCATAAGAGATGCAAAAGTAAATTAGTTCTCCCCAATCCAAAGAAAAGAACATATCCTTCTTTTTGCTTTCCAATCGAACTAAGGAAAAAGATAAGAATATAGATTTAAGTTAAGAAAGTTCCCATGAATGCAAAATTCACTTTCATCAAAGCACCTCAACCAAGCTAAATGGTTGTGCTACACTTAGTTTAGAGGAGGCTTTTACTTTCCTTTCCTCATTATTGACAATCACATTGTGTCATTTTCCTGAACTTTCTAAGCTTCCCAAAAAAAAAAAAAAAAAAAAAAAAAGAGAAAAAATATTGAGAATAAAGTCACGTATTAAGAAAAGAATGGTAAGTTGTGCCATACAGGTTTTTTTTTTTTTTTTTTGGTGCCTATTAGGCTAATTTCCCAAACATATTAGTTATGTGCCCAATTTTGAAATATTTTTGTTATGTGACCACTTTTGAAACTTGAGTACTCAAGTTTCACAAAGAAAATCATAAAATGATATAGTTTTTAAAGTTTCTAGAGACTCGAGTTTCAAAAGTGGTCACATAACAAAAATGTTTCAAAATCAACCTCTAAAAAAATAAAAATAAAAACTAATATGTTTGGGAAATTAGCCTAATGGACCCGCCATGCAGTGACTAGAACTGTAACTGGGTTTTAGGGCACTGTTTCAAAGTGTGGTTCTTCTAGCTAGAGAAAGAGATGGAGAGAAAAGGAGAAGTTGAAATATGGTTGTATATACAGAGAGAGAGAAAATTGGGATGAGGAAGCAGAATGGAAGAGTGACGGTAATCGAGGATGGAAATTAAAGAGTGATGACTAATAATGATGATGATTAAAACAATTAAATTGCAAGTGTTTAAGATTTTAGTGGGTATGGTACTCTAAAAAAAAAAACATAGAGGTATCGTTGAATAAGTGTAACCCATATATGTTTTTTTTTTTTGATAAAAAGTATGACCCATATACGTTGATAATATAAATTAGATTAAATTGTAATTTACACAGTAAAAATTAATGTAATTTTGATTTTGCCTCCTAAAAGTTTTAAAATTTGCTAATGTTATATAGCGTTTTGGATTTAAACCCTTCCATCCTATAGGTTGATGGACTTTCCGTTGAATGACAGTTAAGGTTAAGCTTGTGTCTAGTGCATCAATGCACTATACACGTTATGATGTGGACACGTGTCCAGTGCACTGATGCACAGGACAGAAGCCGTGTCTTGTTAGTTAAACTCAAAGCAACATAGTTAAATTGTTGGTCACATGACCTATAATAATTTAGCATTTTTTATGACTTCAAAATTTCATATTTTATAGGATTTTTGAAATAATTAATAGAAACTTTAAATGACTAATTAGAAAGTGAATGAAAACATATGATTAGTGACATAGAACTGATTATTGAATTGGGGGAGGGGGCTTGGTGAAGTCGTCTACATGAAAAAAGATAAATCAGAAGGGCACATCTTGTTCTATTATTGTTCCAAAGCTTACAAGTGATGGATAAAATTTGTACATAAAGTTAGAATAGAAATTGGAAATCCTTTTTTATTTTCATATATTTATCAGGTCTTCTTCATTCTCCAAGGGAAGATGGGTTCATTGTTCATTGAGGCATGACTTGGCGAATGATGCTTCCCCGATGAGTTCTTTTGCCATTGCATCCATCTTTGCCCTTGAGAACTCATCGATCTTGAGCCTTGTCAATGCATAAACAAGTTCCAAACACTGAGTGCATTGAAATAGTCTTATGCAAGTAATAAAAAAAAAAAAATTTGAACCATTTCACAACATTTTGGACTATAAAATGCAGACACAAAAGTATAGTAAGCTCTCATAATTATAATTATTCATTCATGAATCCTCAATTATATAACTCTCAGCGCTCATTTTAATCATCATTGCTCATCAGTAACTGGGAGTTCTGAGCTTTGTACGTTTCATTGTTGTAGTCCACACTACTCTAAATAACCTTTGCTCCAAACCATTATTTAGATCTAAGACATAATTGACAAACAACATATATTCCTCTAAGCAGATTATAGTGATTTGTAGCTTCAGAAATATTAGAAGTTCAACTCTTAAGAAAGGAAGATGTGACATTTACAACATTTAGAAGCCCCACAAAACTTACCCTGCACAATTGACCATTTTCCATTCTCACATTTAACAAGAAAAGAGTAAATAAGGCCAGGTTCGATCCCATAAGAACCATCAGAACAAACTCCCATGGAAACCCACGTTCCTTGAATCACAAAGCCAAAGGAAAAATTACAAAAGATTGTAAAAGCAAAAAAGTTCTACATGATCAAATGCTATTTGAGATGAAAGAGAATCAACCTTGGGAGTCCCGAAAACCCAATCACGTATATGATCACAGGCAGCACTTGCAGCAAACAATGCACTTGATGCTTTCTGAGCTTTGATAATGGCTAAACCACGATGTTGTATGGTGTTGATGAACTCGGTTTTTAACCTATGACAAGCAATTTTTTTTTTTTTGAAAAAAGAGGACAGTTTTTGAAGGCCCTACAAAGGGTTGCAACCTAAAATTAAAACATGCACACTTCTGTACCCCCCACGCCAACCTAAAACTTTGGAGTTTAATAATTTTTCAATATCAAAGCCAAGTCCTAACAGGACTCAAGAAAAATTCAAGTGCATGTGTGTATATATACCTACACCCTAAAGATTTGAATCCCTGGTTTAGGTAATTGGCATGTAGATACTACTTGATAGTACACCCCGAGCTATTACCTAAAAGAAGCATGATAATCTAAGGAGAGCATAATTTCACTGGGGCATTTTTGTTTTCATAGATGATAAATCACTAATATCTCGAGGGTGTTAGGGGGGGGGGGGGGAATCGCTACAACTACCAGAATCCTGAATGTTACTAACATTATGCATTTGACTTAGCAACAAGTAATGCTATAATAATGGTTAAATAATTATTAAATTTACCATTTCTTAATAGTTTAAGCTTTTACGAGAAGTAGTAGTTTAATTATCGTGGCATCAGAGGAAGTTTGATGCAGTTTTATCAACCTATGTCTCCAAATAATTTCAACATGTGAAAGTGGAAATGAATAAACACGTTGGATTTTTTGAGATACCAATGATCGTCTGCAACATGTTCTCGGACTAGTCTCTCTCCATTTTTAGTGGTCAAAGTCGCATGATTGACGTTTGGATAATGAGTTGAAGAGTGTTGCTCCAGATGATTATGTTCTTGACATCACTAGCATGAACCTTTAGCCTCTTAGCTATTTGGCTTAATGCTCTGTTATGATCAAGTCGTGTTAGGCATGTGATGTTCTTCTCTGGGATTGAAGGACCAAATTCTTTCAAGATGAGTGCATTGGTGTTTGATGGCTTGGCAAAAACTAGCACCTGCATAATAAAAGCAATGAAAAGGCATAAACTTATGAAACAATATCAAGTCCAAAAATTAACTGCATGGAAGTGAAGATTAAGGGAAAAAAATACTCTAAAAAATTCCAACATTTGTAATAGTTAGAAATTTGGTTTTCACTAAATATGTTCATAAATAAGTTGGAAACTAGACTTGAAAATGCACAATTATCATGACCTAAAGAGGGCATCTCAATATAAAGGTGATGCAGGACAACCAAATTTTCAATGGGAATGTGTATTTGTGAAGTAAAATAAAAACAAACAGGATAGAACCTGGAGTCAGCAATGGAAAGAGGGATAGAATCCAGGAATCAACACTTACAGCTGCCTGGAATTAGTACCAAGCAAAGTAACAGAGATAAGAACCTAGGTTCATTGCCTAGGATTGCTTGTACTAAACATCAAGCGTTGGAAGAAAAACATCCAATAAAATTCTATTTATTCATAATCTACTTGTCTTCTATAGTGAAATTAAAGGAAATAACTTCATAACAAATACATTAAATACTGAAAAAAAAAATTAAATTCTGAAAAAATTAACTCATAACAAGTTTTGTTCATAATAAGGAACAAAACATGTTTGTTTAGGAAAAATAACCTAGGGTCCTTGAATTCACAAGAATGGTTATTGGAATCTACCATAAAATTTGGGAGACGAAAGTCTAAATATTTATCAATTGCGTTTAAATAGTGAAGTAGTCCTAGGGCTGCTAGGAGACCCTTAGAAAACTTAAAGCACTCCTAAGAAGGCTAGGAAAACACCCTAAAACCCTAATTCACATTAAGTACAAAATTAGGTGACAAAATAAGAAAACAAATACCCAAAAATTGCAAAACTGAGATAATTGCAAAATCAAACTATACTATCTCTAGGAGACATCCCAAAACAGATGGGACATTATTTTGACTTTTAAATGAAAAGTGGTAACCAAATAAAATTACTAAAAATGGCAAAAATGAAAATTTCAGGGATTAAATGAAAGAGTTTTCTCGAAAAGTGGCTTTGGTCGTGGTCAGAGACTCGGAGGTGACGAGTTTAGCTCCTAGCATTGTTTCCCTTATAATTTTTAGGGAATTCTATTGCTATCACCAATGATTTTTAATTTTTTTTTTACACAAGATAGAAATTCTACTAACATAATCTAAGTACAAATGTGTGTAAAACTCTCTCCTGGAGAATTGAACCCCGGCTCTTGCCCCCCCCCCCCTCTCCCACCTCACAAGAACTTTGTACTTGTGGAGTGACTATCATATCAAGGGTGCATAGTGGTCATCACCAATGATTTCTACTAGTACTTTTCTACTTCCTAGATTTCTTGTGCACTAACTTCTGGTTGTCTCTCTACTTAGGGAAAGCCTTTGTTGTATGTTCTACATCATTAATCAGCACCAATAAGTCCAATATGGTGTCCACGCCAAAAGGTCTCTGCTTTTAAAACTTCAAAACATCTTAGAGCATCCAATTTCATGACTTTTAAAGTAAGATAGTAGGATACATATACAAACAATACAAATCTATAAGGTGAACTTATAATATTGTAAACTAGTGTGGGTGTCTCTAAAATCTTATATGAGTTATATCATATCTAAACACTCAAGTGCATTTATGAGGTCACCTTGCAATCCGCAGCAGCATGCTTGCCCAAGGCCAAAGCTTGAGCCATGTACATAGACACATTTTTAGACATCATATCCGTCCTTTCCATACCTTCCTTCCGTGGGAATCCACCAAGCATAACAGCAATATTGACATCTTTACAAGCTTCAACAATGTCTGTGGCAGCAATCACACCTATCCAAACATATTCATGATAGTTTAAGAAACCTCAAGGGAGAGAATAATTCTATCTACCTAGAATTTTCTCTCAAGATAAGAGACATACCTTTCAGAAGAGGAAAGGTAGCATCAATCAATTCCATTTTTATCCCATTCAAGGCTTCACCTGCCCGCTTGATATTATCAAACAAGTGCAGAGTCACAGGCTGATCAGGACCCAACATAACTCCCCTTGCAATCATTGGAATGATGGCATAACCTATTTGCCTTGTTGAAAAAAATCAAACTTTTGAGATACACACTACACAATTGAAAATCAAATACACTTGGTCCTTGATATAGTGACATGTAACAACAATCATCTTGATATAATAAGACACTCTTTTCTTTCAATTCTCATTCTTTCCAACTATTTGGAAAAGATTTTTTTTTTTGTGGAAAATCTGGAAAAGACTTCAATGTATAAGATAATAATGACTATAACAACAGCAAAACAATTAAAATTTGAAAGATTTATTTAGATTATCTACAAAAAAGTAATTTAAACTCATTTTCAAATAAAAAGAGTGGCATTTTTTAAGCGTAACCTTTTCAAAAACAAATAGTAATTATTTAACCATTATTCTAACAAAAGAAATAAATGAAATATGTATATATGAGCTAAAGATACCAAAAGAAGGAAAAAAGAAAACAAGTATCCACAAGCATACAAGCAGATTTGGATTAAGCAATCATGCAAAAAAGGAACTTTTGAGGTTTCACATTAGGAGAACATTCATTTTTGTCAATTAGAATAAAATCTAGATAAATATGGTTCAGAAATTCAGCGAAAATAAATAAAGTTCTACGTTCAGCTATCTTAGTTGGAGATATAATAATATTTCTAGCAAAGACCAAGAAAAACCAATAAAATATCATATTGAGCTAGCATGCCCACAGAACCAGTGACTAATACTTTCGTTGGCTCCTTCTCTATCTTACGGTATCTCCACTTGTATGTAATAAGCATCCAACAGAAAAGAAAACAAAACAACGAGACCCGTCAGAAGAAATTCAAGATACTCCATGAAAAGAAGCAGATCCTAAAATGGTTCTATGTATGGAATAAGCTATCAAAACAAAGCAGTACAAAATAGAACAACAAGGCCCTTCTTAAGCAAGTCAAGATACTCCATTTTCTCAAAAACAAACAGATCAATAAGCAGTTTTTTGGTAGATTTCTTCACAAAACAATCCTAACTTGCAGCGCATATATATATGTGTGTGTGTGTGTGTGTGATACATCAATAAAAAATATATGAATGAAAGAAAAGCATATAAAAAGATACTTTCACAACAAGGCATTAATTTTAGATGCCAAAGCAACTTGCATAAGAGATGCAAAAGTATAATAAGAGATCTCCCCAATGAAAGAAAAAAACCTATCCATTTGTTTGTTTTCAAATCAAACTAAGGAGAAAAATACGAATATAGAATTACATTATGAAATAATTCCATTGAATGCAACACCCACTTCGAACCACCTTAGCCAAGCTAAATACTTTCTTTATCATATGATACTAGTCGCATAGTGCGGGATATGTAATTAATTTGTAACGGTCTAGACTTTTTTTTCTTTACAATTTATGCAAGTTAATATATTAGAATTAATCATCTTTTACAAATTATTTATGCTAAAAGAATATTTAATTTTAGCTGGATTTAACAAAACAAACTTGAGTGTATTTAGAGTAATGTTATAGTACTACAAGTTTTACTACATCAGTTTATAGTAAAACACTAAAACTCTTAGTGCTTTTAACGCTTTCCTTATATTTATATCAGTTTTTGTTTGGGATCGAGTTTGGGGCTCCAACCATCAATAGGAAGATGACATTTATGCATGACTTGCTTAGTCCAATTAATCAAGTGAGTCATGTGCATATAGTGTCATTTTTCTATTTGTGCTTGGAGTCAAACCTTTTTCGTTTGTTTAAGAGAATCATTTGTGTTTCTGAGGCATTTAAAGAGAGGTATTGGAAATGAGGAAGTAGGGTACATGAGCAGTCATTCAATGCAAGTACGTCGTAAATGAAAGAAAATAAGGAAATAAAAATTTGATGTTATTAGGTTTGATGGAAAAATAATAGCTGAATTGGGGGAAGGGGAGGAGGTTGAAGCATCAATTAATCACCATTGAGTAGGAAAATTAATAAATGGTTGGTAAGAGGAAAATAAAAGAGAGATGAGAAATTTGGGGGTGGGGGTGAGGGTGGGGGGGGGGGGGGGGGGAGGGGAATAGGAAACAATAAAAGAGAACGAAGAAGGAAAAAGAAAAAGAAAAATTAAATTAATGAAAAAGCATAAAAACAAGGTTAAAAGAAATAATGCTATAATAATGAAGAAGACTGAAAAATAAGGTAAAAAAAATTAGAGTAATGCTACCACCACAAATGTCTATTTTATAACATTTTTACAAACTGGTGATGTGACCAACTTTTTATTGGTTTTCATCTAGGCCCACAATTAATATTACTTTTTTATTTACCAATAACCACTCATCACATCAACAGTTTGTAAAAATTTTTGTAAAAAAGTTTGTGATTCTAGTAGTACTCAGAAAATTAATGTCATGAGGCAAATAAACCGGATTGATGGAGAGGTGTTAAAGAGGGAAGTCTAAAATCATGAAGGCATTAAATTAATATTTAAGAAAAATTTTAAAAATTCACATCCATGGATCCACCACACCTACCGTGAAGGGAATTAATGTGCGGACCCTTTGGCCAAGGAAGAATATTCTTCAAGTGATAGTTTTGTTTTGTATTCACATCCTTCTCCTTGTATTTTGTACCAGCTATTAGCTAATGCTTGGGGTGTTTTTTACTCGAGACTTTGTAATCTTTAATTCTATTTAATTTAAGCTCAATTTCACCAACCAAAAAAAAAAAAAAAATGAATAACATCAAAAAAAGTGTAATTTTTTTATTAAAGAGGTAAATGAAGCAGTTTGATATAGCTTCTATAGTCTTGAGATCATATTGCATTGTCCTTCTCCTGCTATTCCCTTCCTCTACCAAATTGTAGATTGTTTATCCTTCATTTTCAGAGAACCTTTACCCAATTCATAATTCACATTTTGTTTTTCTTTTTGTGGGTGGGTTACCCCGCCAATAGCATATGAATAATGCTAGTACCGCAATTTTGTCACAACTTGCCCACATGGTGAGTTATGAGTGATGATATAAAAATGGTGGGTCAGTTATTACCACACCAATAGCATATAAATAATACTAGTATCATAACTTTACCACAACTTGCTCACATGGCGAGTTTTGAATGATAAAGTAAAAGTAGTAGGTTCATAACTTCATCACTCACAACGCGCCATGTGGGCAAGTTGTGACAAAAGTTGTAAATCTCGAACATGGAACCCTCTATGAGTTCTCCACAATGGCTTAAAAGTTCTAGCCATCACCTCTATATTAAGGACACGCCAAGTGAAGATGCATTTGCCTCTGATGTTTATTACTCACATCTAGCTTTTCACCCTCTTTTTTAGATGAGGAGAACGTTGCCCAAAGATTTGAGTTGAACTACATTGACCCTCTTCTTCTTCACTCAAAGAACTAGCATAGTTTCCTCTTCTCATACTAAGGTTCGTTTGATTGAAGGTGAAATAGGGAGGATAGAAATAAAAAGGAGAAAAAAGTAGAGAGAATTTTTTTAGTGGGTGTTTGATTAGAAAGAGGAAAGGAAAAAAATTTGTGAGGCCCAGGTGTTTTCTCTCTAAATTGGGGAGAAAACAAGTTAGAAAATGTTTGGAGTAACGCACCCACATACCGCAACATGTTGGGTTTTCTACTTTTCATGGCTTCTGGTTTTTTTTTTTTTTTTCCTTTCCTTTCCTTTGCTTCTTTTCCGTTTTTTTCATTTTTTGTTACATGTCAATTGTTTCCTTTATTTATTTATTTTATATTTTAAATTTCCTTCTTTAGTTTTTTGTACTATTTAAAAGAAAAAATTGAGTTCTTCTTTAGTTTTTTTTGTCCTTTTTTATACTTTTCATTTGGTTGGTCTTTTTTTTGGTTCATCCATATTTTTTCTTTCTAATTTGTTATTTTCTTTTTATTTATTAGGGGCGTGAAAGTAAATTTATACAAACTATACTTTCTATCCCTCCACTTTTCTACTCTCAAACCAAATACCAAGAAAGAAAACTAAAAACTTTTCTATCATCTCCCCATTTTATATCCTCTCACTTTTCCACCCTTCCAATCAAACAAACCCTATGACACAAAAGGGAGACAACTGTACTCACCAAAAAAGAGAAGAGAAACATGGTCCAAAACTTAAACTTGTTATACTTGCCTAATATTAGAATGTATAATTTCACATACAAGCATAATCATAATAAATGCCTACTAATTACTATTAGGGTAGATTACAATCCCTACACTTTATACCATATTTCAATTTGATCCATTTCCTTTCAATTGTGTTAATTTGGTCCTTAATCTTTTAATGTCATGTCAATTTACTCTTTGCTGCTATCTCTTGGATGGAAATTGCTAATGTGGATAACGGCCAAAATAAAAAATTAGTTTAATTAAAAGACATAATTAAACCAATTGTAAACTTTTTTTTAGAGAGAGTTTCAACCTATGACGTCCGCTCTTGATGATAACTCTTTATCACAAACCAAGACACTAAACACTAATTGGTTTTTGGTGTAAGCGGGGATTGAACCTTAAATATTTTATTTAACCATTAGATACTTTACTAGTCGAGCTAATTGAAACTCACAAACCAATTGTAAAATAAAACGCCTTGCTTGAATGGTACTTAGTACTTACAATTTCTTTTTATTTTTCTTACAATTTCTTATCATCGAACACAGTTTAATTAGGGTAGAGTTTGGATAGCACATCTAGCGTTTTTTGGTGGGTGCCATGCACTGTTCACGCGACCCACAAGTACTTTTTTTCAAAAAAAAATTTTAAAACTGGGTCCTACAGTACTATTCACACATTTAAAGATTATTTTGCTGCAGTGTTTTCAGTTTTCAGCAATAAGTGGTATCCAAACAGACCCTAGATTTTATTTAGATAAGATCAAACATAATTTAATCAAAATTTGTTGGTTGCTCTAGCCGAGCATAATGGTAAGTGAATTCAAATTCTTAGTCATATGACCTATAATAATTTATTTTAAAAAAAAAAACTTTATAAATTTGATTTTTTTTAGGACTTATGAAATAATAAAAAGTCAATGAAAACATACGAATGGTAACATGGAACTGATTATTGGATTTGGGGAGGTGCTTGGTGAACTAGTCTACACTTTTGCCAACACATGAAATAAGATAAATCAGGACATATCTTGTTCTGTCATTGTTCCAAAGCTTATAAGTGACTGATAAAATTTGTACATAAAGTTAGGATGGAAATTGGAAATCCCTTTTTCTTTTCATTCATTATCAAGTCTTCTTCATTATTTTCTAAGGGAAGATGGGTTCATTGTTAGTTGAGGCATGAATGGGCAACTTCTTTTTCGTTAATGAGGTCTTTGGCTGTTGCATCCATCTTTGCCCTTGAGATGTCATCAATCTTGAGCCCTGCCAATGCGTAAACAAGTTCCAAACATCGAGTGCACTGAAATAGTCTCATGCAAGTACTATTAAAACATTTGGACCATTTTTCACAGCATTTTGGAATATATAACATGCTAACTACTAACGCAAAAGTATAGTAGGCTATCATAAATATAACTATTCATTCATGAATCCTCGATTGTATTACTCTTAGCCCTCGTTTTATATCATCGTTGATTGCTCATCTGTAACTGTGAGTTCTGAGCTTTGTGCATTTCATTGTTATAGAATTAAAGTCCATATATTCCAAATATATATCCTTGCTCTCTTCAACCACTAGCTTTGCTCTAAAACCATTATTTAGATCTAAGACATAATTGGCAAACAACATATATTCCTCTATGTAGATTATAGTGATTTGTAGCTTCAGAAACACTAGCAGTTCAACTCTTAAGGAAAGAAGAAGTAACATTTACAACATATAGAAGCCACAGAACTTACCCTTCACAATTGACCATTTTCCTTTCTCACATTTAACAGGAAAAGAGTAAATAATATCCTTTGGGATCCCATAAGAACCATCAGAATACACTCCCATGAAAACCCACGTTCCCTAAATTACAAAGCCAAAGGAAAATTTACAAAAGATAATAATATATTTTTTTAAAAAAAAAGAAGAATATAAAAGCAAATAAGTTCTGCATGATCAAATGCTATTTGAGATGAAAGAGAATCAACCTTGGGAGTCCCTAGAACCCAATCACGCATATGATCACAAGCAGCACTTGCAGCAGACAATGCACTTGATGCTTTCCAAGCCTTGATAATGGCTGCGCCACGCTGCGGTACAGTGTTGATGAACTCGTTTTTTAACCTATGAAAAACAAAATTTAAATAAATAAATAACAGAAAGGGAATCAAAGTAAACAGCCTGACAAGGATGCATAGAGATGTGAAGATGGTCAACATAAGTACATAACTATGTTGTTGAAGACCCTGCAAAGAGTTGCAACCTAAATATTCAACATGCACCCAAATGTACCCAACACCAACCTAAAATTTTGGAGTTCAATAACTCTTCAAAAATATAAAGCTAGATCCTAATATAAAAGGACTGATGTGGGTAGTTTTGGGGCTTAAATGTGTAAATTTCACATCTTTTCCTATTATACACCAATTGGTGCGAATGCTCTAACATGGTGCAAGACAAATTTAAGAATAAGTTTATTTTTTGATAAGTACAAACTCAGGTATAAAAGTTGTTACCACCTACACCCTAAAGATTGGGATCCCTGGGTTTGGTAAATGGCATGTATGTACTAATTGACTGTGCACCCCAAGCCATTGCTTAAAAGAAGCATGGTAATCTAAGGAGAGCCATAAATTCACTGGAGCAATTTTATCTTCATAGATGATCAATCACTATTTATCTTGAGGGGAGGGATTGCTACAATTACTAGAATCCATATATTTTTTTTTCCAAAAAAAAAATTGTTAAATAATTAAATTCACCATTTCCTATGAACTTAATCTTTTAGGACAAATAATATCATGGTATGTAGGTGGTCTAAATTTGGAGGATTGAACTGTTTGCTTGCTCTACCTCCCATTTAAATACTTAAAGGTACTTTATCAACCTATGTCTCCAAATAATTTAAACATGTGAAAGTGGCAAAAAATAAACATGTTAGATATTTTGAGATACCAATGATCGTCAGTATTAAGTTCTTTGACTGGTCTCTCTCCATTTGTGGTGGTGAAGTCGCATGATTGACGTCTGAATATTGAGTTGTAGAGTGATTGCCCCAGATGATTACGTTCTTGACATTAGTAACATAAAACTTTAGTCTCTCAGCTATTTGACTTAATGCTCTATTATGATCAAGTCGTGTTAGGCACGCGATGTTTTTCTTTGTGATTGAAGGAGCAAATTCTTTCAAGATGAGAGCATTGGTGTTTGCAAGGTTGGCAACAACTAGCACCTGCATAATAAAGCAATGAAAGGGCATCAACGTAGGAAACAACATTCTTCTCAAAAAAAAGAAAAAAGAAAAGAAAAGAAGAAAACACTTAGGAAACAATATTAATTCAAAAAATTAGCTGCATAACAGTGAAGATTAAAAAAAAAAAAAAAACTCTTTAACAATTTCAATCTTTCAACATTTGTAATTGTTAGAAATCTAACAATATGATTGAATATAAATAAGTTGGAAAGAGACATATAGGAAATCTGGTTTTCATTGAATATGTTCATTAATAAGTTGGAAACTATTAAACTACCGATTGTCCCAATAACTTAAGCTTTTGTAAAGAGATTATGTGGGCTTATTGGGCTTGCTACATTTTATCCAAGTTTTACTTCATGCTTCCTTTTTCTCTCTTCTTTCACTTTCAGTTTCCTATTTAGGCTGCCTAGGTTACTGTTTTTGTTCCCCTTATAGGTATTGTTCCTACTTATATGCTACATCAAGCTTATGTGATTTCTCCCTTTTATCCTGTTCCTCACCAAACACTCTTGTCTACTGCAGACACTTACTGGGTCAAGAGAGCGTCCATTGCCTTTTGGCCGTTTGTGAATGGGTTTAGTCCCACTACCTTTTGACCGTGGGTAGGGCTCTCTCTCTCTCTCTCCTCCACTACTCATCCCATGACAAGTTCTATTCTATTTTGGGTAAAATAACTTCTACTGTGATTACCTCTCTCTCTCTCTCTCTCTCTCTCTCTCTACCCGAATGGTAAGACCTCATGTCCCTTTTCGTCTTTTCCTTCTAGCATGCATCATATGGTCATAGCCAGTTGTCACTCGTTTTGGCAAAGATGCCTTTCCAACAAAGCATCTCCCAAAAGAGGTTTTGGTAGGATAATGGAACTAGGCTCTATCCCCCTCCCCCCTCCACCCTCCACCAAACCACACCCTTTGTAATCTCTTCAATTATGGGCCCACGTCCCTTACTTTGGTAGGGTTACAGGTTGGAGGTGCTCAGACCACTACATTGTTGTTTTCTCCTTTGTGTTTTGTCTTTTCTTTTACATGCATTTTCTGCCGTTGCTGCCTAGCTTTGTCTCGTTTCTTATAACACCCCGACCTAATTTTATAGTTAACCTATGTGTTTGAGTGGTTAATTATTATTTTAAGCCACTTCCTTTCTATAATTAATGGAAGAGTATTTAATAAGCATATTATTATATAATGCCATTGAATAAAAGTTGCAAAGATTATAAATAACAAAATGGCTAATTGTATTATGTACAAAACTATAGTAAGTGATTTAAGTTATTAGATACATAGTTGGTGTTTTAATTAGGTATGATGCATGAGATGTTATAACATGATTAAGGTTGTAAATAGGTAGTCAAGAAAAGGATATAGTGGAAATTCCATCTACACATGCAACCAATTGAAATTCAACACACGTAATGCCAAAGTATCATGGTGACATATGTTATATTCTTTTGACCCAAAGACCCACACTTGGCCGGCCATGCAACAAACAAGCTCCACCTTATTCTTCTTTCTACTCTCTCTCAAAGCAACTAGAACAATCAAGAAACTCTCTCCCTCTCATACCTCCGTGTCCCCCATCAAAAGAAAGACAAAACTCTCAACCCTCCTCTCCCTTGCACACCTACAGGTCCAGCAGCAACAAGGAAGTTTCTTTTAATTCTTCTCAAGCTCTTGTTCCCAACTTAAAGCTAGAGTGATTCTAGCTCTGTCACTCCAAGAACCCGTGCATAGGGTAAGGGGAAAATCTAATTCTTTTAATTTACTGTCTATTTAAACTGAAGTGATGGTTATATGAATTTGTATATGGGTGTGTTGGATTCTAGAGATCGTTGATTGCCAGAATATGAATTGAGTTATTGTTTATGCTTGCATGTGCTCCTAGATGATAGATTAAGATAAAATCTATTATGGGTAAGTGTTAAAATGAGTAAAATAGCTAGATAAACTTATGGAATTGCTAATTGAGGTGCTGAATGAGTAGTTGATTCAGTAATTGAATCTTGTTGAGAGTTAATTAATAGGCACTTCATGAACTTGTTAAGAGTTGCACTCATTCGTTAACTTGTTTGGTCATTATGAATCCTATATTTTTCTAGGACAACTATGGGTAAAAGGTTTGTTGGAGATTATTATATAATATGTCTAGTATGTGTGTATTAAATTTCATATGAAAATACCATCGTTTGATAATTATTTGTGAGTTTATAAGAAAATGTTGCGAAGCTACCTGTGACAGATTTTGTGTTCAAACATAATAAATTACGCAATAAATTGTATAATGTGAATTTGGATGCTAGGGATGTTTCCCATGAAAGCTAAGACACTTGTGGTTGTTTTTGAATTGATCTCACAGCATTTGTATGAATATAGAAATAATGGTGTAATTTATAAATTAACTGAATTTCTGTCAGAACATATTTGAGTATGATGGATTGTATGATTTTTATTAAATCATGGTTGTAGTCTTTACCTATGAAACTATTAGGGAAAGTACTAGATATCTAAAGGAGCAATTCTGTAAATTGGCATGAAAATTGGATGTACACTATAAGAAAAGAGTCTACTAGCGACGGTAAAATGCCCTCACAAAAATTCAAATATCATCATAAAAGGTTATTAGCGAGGGCATATGGCCCTCAAAAGCCGTCATATTTGCTCTTCTTGTTAAAAGAAATTTTGTGACCATACCTTCGTAAATAGATAATTTACAAGGGCAATCCACCCTCATAAATATATTACCAAACGACGAAAAAAGTCGACGATTTATTTTTAACGAGGGGAAGCAGTCGTCGTTAACAACTATTTGCGAGGTCCTTTATACTCTCGCAATTAGTTATTTGAGAATTCCAAATTGACGACATACTTTTTAGCGACATATATTGATATCACTAAAATTTATTTGTGATGGCTTTTAACCCCTCGCAATTTATTTTTAACGAGGGAACGCAGTCATCATTAATAATTATTTGTGAGAACCTCTATACCCTCACAATTAGTTATTTGCGAATTTCAAATTAACGACAAGACAAATAATGTTGTCACTAAAATTTATTTGTGAGGGATTTTAACCCCTCACAATTAGTTAGGAATAATAGTAATGACATTAAATTGTCACTTAAAACATTTTTGCAAGAGGTTAAGAGGCATCACTATTCTATAAATTTCGAGGGCTTTGTCGTCACTATAAAGTTATTTATGACCAAATTTTTATGTCATCGGTGATAATATTTTATATAATTTTTTAAATATTTTATTATTTATTTATTTTTAATTTATTTTATATCATTTTTGTTTAACTATCATATTACAATAGTACAATAATTACTAAAAATTGATAAAATAGTACAATAATTACTAAAAATTGATCCATCGAAAGATAAAAATTCATTTAAGTTCAAACTTTAAAATATAGAATATACAAAGAAATCCTGAAATTAAACCTTGTTTTAAACTTAAACAACTATAATTATGACAAGATCTATATTACTCTTCCTCTTAGTCACCCTACAAGCTGTTTTTGACCTCCTTGTCATTGTTTGAGTTGTCCTCTTCATCTCTGCTAGTGCCATCCTTAAAATAAAATAAAATAAATAAAAAAGCATTAAACATGAGTTAAAATTAAACAATTAAAGTGAATTTGTATTTGTATCAATGTTTCAATAAATAAGTACACATATTACCATGTCAAATCTAATCATATAATTATATATCATAAACAACAGTAATAACTTTTTATTTTATTTAACAACGATAATAACTTAATTTGATTACTTAAACCACTATCAAAATTAAATATAAATTAAAATAATATATCAATTCTGGATTTATGTGCAACAGCCAACAAGGCCCTCTACACAATCAAAGCTTGAAGTCAGGAAAATATATCTTAGCCCTTGAAGTTAACAAAAATGAAACTTCAAGTCCAAACCTAGCCACTGGTTACAACAGGTTCACCCAATGCAAACCTTGGCCAATACTATTAATTATCAAATTGCTATTTTTGTGAATCAAAGTGAATTGGTAGCTAGCTGGCTATTTGCAAATCTCTGTATGAATCTCGCATGCGAATCAAAAGCAGGCCAAAAGGGTTATCAGAGAATCAATGCCATCACTCATCAGATCAGACCCAGAATCCCAGGCAAGGTTGAAGCTTGTAAGCAACTAGCCAAGTACTGGAATTCTGGGTCTCTCAAGGAACACAATACAAAATAATTCATTTCAAAACCATTTACATAGTTCAGAACAAACAGGCCGTTTTCTGTGAATTTCCCTTCCAAATTTTTGTTATAATGCAACTTTTGTAACATTTTAAAGCTTATTTAAAACCCCAAAAAAAAAAAAAAAAATGCTAACTGCATAGAAATATTTGTTTCTATTCAAATCCTCACCCATCTCTAAATTAGCTAGAATGAGCAATACGCATTGTGCTATGACAAAACAATTACAATAAGACTGTCCTAATTAGCAATTGATTATGCCAATTACAATATTTATATTCCTAAAAACAATGATAATACCATAGTAAAAACTAATGTGTGACATATTTGAATTCAATTTTGATGTTTTCCCCCACTGATTATGAAAACAGCTACAAAAGTTATACACTTGTCTAAGACACACGCAACCTATTTTACCAAAGCTAACAAACTTCCATCAATTACAACTTGCCACCCCAACATATTATCGAAAGAATGTAATTTTTTACTGTAAACTTAACATTGCTCACTAGAAGTAAGTTTATGTAAACTAACTTTATTTCAACACCAATCACCTCAAGGATTCATATTTCTACTGATAACAACTTATCAACTCAACAATATTATTAAGGGTTTTACTAATGTGTGAAATGTGTTCCGGCTCAAAATGGTAATAATGTGGTTTAAGTCACCATAGTGACATAAAACGTTAACTATGCACAAGTCATGGTCCACAGTCTTACAGCTAACAATACCCAATAATAGGAACACTGTGAAGCACATGATTCACAAACAGACAAATAAAACAAACATGAATAAACTCAAAGCAGTAATCAAAACGTGACATACCGATCTGCATTATACGAAGATGACCTCTTCAAATTTAAAACCTCCACATCTTTCTTGTATCTGAAAGCTTATTCAAAGATCCTATAACCATATACAAAACCCATTAAAAATAAAATATAAACCATAAATTAGATATTGAAAAAAAAAAAAAAAAATTACTCACTCTAGCTAGTCAGACACTCAGACACCAAGAAGGAAGGGGTTAGAGGAAAAACCCTGTGGTGTGGTGTGTGCCATGCAAACCCATCAAAGCACGATCCCAGCAAACCCATACCCACCACCATGGCAACCCTCCACAACCTCCATGAACCTGACCACCCATACCCACGGCCAAAACCCATCACCAAAACGACTAGACCATCAACCCCACGCCGATCTCACAAGCAAACCACCAGACACACGGCCAAAAAAACCCATACCCACAGACAAAACCCATCACCAAAACTACTAGACCATCAGCCCCACGCCGGTCTCGCAAGCAACCCGATAGAACCACGCCGATCTCGCAAGTAAATCATCAGACCCACAGCCAAAACCCATCACCAAAACTACCAGACCATCAGCCCCACGCCGGTCTCGCAAGCAACCCGATAGATCCTCGCCGATCTTGCAAGCAAACCACTAGACCCACACCAATATCACCACAAAAAATCACCCAAAAATACACCACTACCACCGTGAGATACAGAGTGAGGACTGAATGAGAGACAGAGACACAGCGAGAGAGAGAGGAAGAGAGAAGCTTGGTCTGAGATGGGCTATGGAGAGAGAGAAAGGGGATGAGAGACTGTGAAGGGAGATATTTTGGGATTAAAATATATTAGAATTTTTAGAACGGTGGCACTGGCAAAATTTTTTACAAGTTTACATGTTTAGCCTTTCAGCTGCTGAGCTCCTTTGGTCCTCAGATCCTAAATTTTCCTTACATTTAGCATATACCATATTAATGTAAATGCTCTTATTTATTATTATATTTTTAACTTATAGATATGCCCAGTTTTGGGAATAGATGCATATATATATTTTTATTATATTAAGGTAAAGATTTCATTTACCTTTCTCAAAAAAAAAAAAAAAATATATATATATATATATATATATCATTTTCCTCATGATATATATATAGGCAATTGTAGATGTACACGAGTTAAATTTTGCCAAAGAAATAGATATACAACATGTTTATTTAGAAGGGGACCATCTTTCAAAATAATTTATGGTTTGAAGTATTTAAAGTCCATCTTATTTGTACTTTTATTTTTTGAAGAAATATTATTTATACTTTTTTCTATGAGAGAGTATCAATCTTATTAATACTTGACTTAAATAAAAAGATATAAATACTTGACAAACTCATTAATCCAAGATTTTAATCACAAAAGGCTGTAAAGTCCAAAATTTATTGATGACATTATTAGTAGTTGCACACACTATGTAACAAGTTTTGGACTTCCAATATAAGTCCTTGTACTAGTATTTTTTAGGTTCCTATAATCAAAACTTGCTATGTATTTATTTAACTTTCTTTATAAAATAACTATAGTTTTTAATTGAAAAAAAAATCGAATATATGGCATATCATGATTGGTGAAATTAACTTTAGTTTGTTTATTTTTCTAAAAAAATTAAATAAATAAAAAGAACTTTAATTGACATGTCATGTTTTACTATTTCTTCTAATGTTATTTTTGGTCTTCCTCGGCCTTTTTTTGATTGCTTAACTTGAATCAACTATCTCTTTTTTACTAATGCATAAGCTACCCATGTATGAACATGATCAAAGCATCTAAATTCACTCTCCCTCATTTTTTTCATCACTAGGGGCCTGACCATATTCAAGACCTAATTTTGATTGTCCCTTTAAACTGTGTGCAACATAGATTAAACAAGACACTTGCCCAATCTTGAGGACATATGTCCCATGATCTCATACATGCTGTGAGCACCAAATCCTGCTTAAACGATGGTATTTGGGCCCCCAATTAATTTGTATGTGGGCTTTGTTACAATCCTACCAATTGAGCTCTGAGCTTCACCTGGTTTGCCTTCTCCTAGCCTTAATGCACCTCCCTCACCGTGTTTTCCCTTCATTCCCCTATGTTTCCCAGTATACTCCTTCGATATCTCTTTTCTCAGAATGTTTTCCCAACCCTGATCTTTTACCCACTTCTTCCTCTTATAGTCTCTTGTTAGTGAGGTAATCATCATTATTTTCTCCACTTCACACATATTCCCATGTTTATCAGAATCCCAAGGGATCCTCATGTCTTTAGAGGATTCTCTTGGTACTTGTTCCAAATGTCAGAGTGTTCGGCGGTGAACTTCCCCAATGACACTGCCTTCCCTTGGTCACCGACCTGGCCATGTTCGTGCCCTATGCTCACTTCCCTTATTGCCTGTCCATATTTAGGTCCACCACCTAAAACTCCCTCGGGGTGGTGTCCCTTTGCCTCACCTCGCCCTTAGGGTTGGGCTTACTATGATAAGGTTCGGGGTTAACTCTCCCTACGTGTGCCATAACGAATTGTTCCAATGGGCCTTGGGCCTTATTTTGGGTTCTAATTTAGTGGGCTTGCATGGGCCTTACGAGCCCAATTTGGGTTCAGGGTTAATCTATAATTGGTGATTTAACACATTTGTAACATTTTTTTTGAAACATTTTAGGGTTTCAATTGGATTAGGTTTCTATTGATCTTGTATTTTGGAAGTCTTGATAGAAATGAAAAGGAAAAATGCATTAATGGTACTAAAAAATGTTCACAATATAATATGAAAATGATTATGATCGATAAACTTCAACAACCTAATTATGAATGTATAAATTTATTTTTTGTGATAGGTAACATGTCAATTTGTAATCCTATAGTAAATTTGTGTTATCCTTAGTATCACTAATAATAATAAAAAAGGTAAACAACCATTATATATATACACACACACACCTACACATATATACATACATACATATACACATACATATATAATTTTATAAAATTTTGCGCCTTTTATAACAGGGGACAATGCCTTTTTTCTTAGGATTAAAATTTTGAGCCTTTTGTGGTGGGGGCCTTAGGCTAGCCCTGTAGGGGCATGGGTCTAGAATTTGATAGTTTTGAAAATGGCACCAAATTCAAAGTCCAACCATTGGATGGGAAGAGCACGGTAAAGAATGGGTATTGGTGAAATTAGGGTGTGATTGGATGGTTTGATTATGACAGCGGACCGATCAAAGTATGGGTACACGACATTTAACCTTCATGCGCCAATTTAGATTCCAATTATTACCGTTGGATTTGCATAGCATGGTAAAATATTGGTGTTGATGAAATTTAAGCTCAATTGAACAACCAGATCAAGCTCAAATTAAACCATTTTTACATATAAGCAAACCCATCATTTATTTTAATATTTAATAGCTGAACTATATTGTTATTTTATAGTATTTGATATAGCTCACTGTGGAGATTTCATTTTTTTTGGGATAAAAAACACACACTGAAATATTATTAAACATCAAGAAACAAGTACATCATGGATAAGAGCTTGCTGAATACAACAAGGAATCTCTTCAATCCAAATTACATCATTGACAAAGCTTTGAGCTTGTCGTGCTAGAATGTGGGTTGGCTTATTACCAGTCCTTCGCACATGAGAAACAATAGCTGCAACCGAAGTAGGAGGCTGTGAAACCTGCTTGAGGGCATTAGAAACAATCAAAGAATCTCCTTCCAACACTCCATTCTTCAGCCCCAAATGTCTTGCCAACAAAACACCAGCTTCATATGTCTTTGCTTCAACTTCAAGTGCCCCTATTTAAGCTCTAATTTTCCTGCATAATGCAGCCAACAATTTGCCTTGCTGATCTCTAATGACCACACCAATGCCAGCCAACTTCTTTGTGGGAAATATAGCACCATCTACATTAATCTTGCATAGACCCAAAGGAGGAGGGACCCAGACCGAATGTTGAAGAACTTCTTGTCTATCACCGAAAGGCTGAACTAGATCAAAGGCAGTGGAGTCATGCTTCTCTATTGCAGACCAAAACTCCTGTAAATAACTTGTCTTTTAACATATGACATATAATCTTTTTTATTATCTAATTTTGGGGAGCTATTTAATTTATGAATTATATCCAATTTATTTCATTAATTAATCTATGTATTTCATATACATACTCCTATTTATTCTTGTTTATTATAAAAAATTATACTAATTGTTTAAACTTTAAACCTTATAAACTTCAAACCACATGCCGCCACATAAATATTTAAAAAAGATTATTGGAGCTTTTCACATTGGATTTAGAATTTTTATTTAAACTTTTGGATCAAATTATCTACGTATTGATTGAGAAGGGAAGCCATGCGCAGAGCAATGCATGCGTTGATTGTTCATCACCTAACTTATGTTGTTGATATTTTTTTAAACATTTTTTGTGGGGGGCCAAGGCTTGAGCTTTTGCGTTGGGCTTAAAGCCCCATTCACTAACAATAACGCGTCTGAGGAGAAGAAAGCATTGGGAAAGGCCCCATAGTAGGTGGTAGTGCAGAAAAATGTTGAAAGGCACTGGTCCGAGAGG
Organism: Quercus parvula; assembly: GCA_030820535.1. Taxonomy (NCBI): domain Eukaryota; kingdom Viridiplantae; phylum Streptophyta; class Magnoliopsida; order Fagales; family Fagaceae; genus Quercus; species Quercus parvula. Next base: position 53,538,657 of record JAUAME010000003.1, read on the forward strand.
GTCGGACTCCTCGGACCTGACAAATGTCTGTCAAGTCAACTTCACCTTGACCTATGTAACCTTCCAGGAAATTCCAGCAACGAAGATAAACTTCAGATGAGCAAGAAAAGGATAAGAACGTGGAAATATCTTGAGAAAAAGCTGCTACCACCGCATTAAATGCATTATAGCAGCTTTCCTTGCCGCATTAATGTGGAAAAGACCTCTGAACAGTGTTTTCAACTACTATCATCCACAGAAAATCAAAAAAGCTGCTCAAGAGGATAGGGACTTGAGTGCAGAGTTGGATGATAAACAAGTGGACGGTGGGAATGAATGGAGAGGACTATATAATGAAGGAAAACCTTCATAAAGGGAGGATTGAGAAATATTAAAGAGAGAGATTGAACAAGATTTACTGTACCACTGGGAAGAACAAACCATCTGAAATAGCTTATCCATCCAAAAACTTATTCCTCGGACTTGAATTCAGCCTTTGATTAGGTGTATTTTCCTCCTCGGACAAACTTAAAATCCCAATTAACGGTTAGAAAACCCATTACCAGCCTAGTTCTTTCACCCTCTCTTACAAATTTATTGCATTGGGCTTATTGGGCCTGTATCCTATTCCATTTGGGTTTAGGCTACAATTTGTGACCTTACAATTGGCGCCGTCTGTGGGGAGAACTAGTGCTTGTAAGGATTATAACGGTTATGGCGGGTTCAGGACCACATCAGACTAGTCCACACCATGCAGAATCAGCTAATATTCATCAACGGGGTGAGCTCCATCACCTTGAACACGGAAACCATATGGAGAACCAGCAAGAAGGTAGTTTGCAGACGCTCCATACGGGTGGAAGTGGCTATCAATGAAGGAGTCATTTAGTACATGAGCAAACTGATGAAAAGGATTTGCAACGAGAAATTGATGATCTAAAAAAGAAACTTCGTCGTGCACGACGAAAACAAACCCCTTCCAGCTCTAATGTTTCTTCCAATGACGACGGAGATGCCAGTTACAGAAAACGCTCAAAAACTCCACCTAGTGAGTCATATTCCTGTGAGGAGGAACATTCCCGCAAGAGGAGGTGTAAGAGTCCATCTGGGAGGGGGTAGGAACTAATGTCATGAAGAAAGCTTTAAGCCAGATTTCTAGGTCCCCCTTTACTCGCGGAATAGAGAAGGCAAAACTCCCCAGGCATTTCCATCAGCCCACGTTCACCATGTATAATAGGCGAACAGATCCTGTGGAGCATGTGAGCCAGTTCAAACAGAAGATGGCTGTCCATTCTCAGGACGAGGCCCTATTATGCAGAGTGTTTCCCTCCAGCTTGGGACCGATGCCGATGAGATGGTTTGATAGGCTAAGAACGAATTCCATCAGCTCTTTCAAGAAGCTCACCCAATCATTCTGTTCTCGATTCATTACGTGTAGTAGAGTCCTCCAGCCCTTAGATTCTCTTTTGTCTATGACAATGAGGGAAGGAGAGTTTGTGAAGGCCTATGCTGAAAGATACTGGGAGATGTTTAATGAGATTGATGGCGATTTTGACGAGGTCGCTATTAGAACTTTCAAGGTGGGCCTCCCATCCGAGCATGGTTTGAGGAAATCCCTGACAGGTAAGCCTGTCACCAGTTTACGACAGTTAATGGATAGAGTTGACAAGTATAAGAGGATAGAAGACGACCAACAACAGGGGAAGGGGAAAGCTAAGGCTGTCCCTCAAGAAAGAAGAGATTTTAGCTCGGACATATACAACAATAACCGGCCAAGAAGGGATTATGTAGAGTAACAAGGGTCAAATAACAATCAAGTGGTCGGGGCTGTATTCCGAGAGCCAGTACATCAAGTATTGGAAAAAGTTAAAAACGAATCATTCTTCAAATGGCCTAACAAGATGGTGGGAAATCCTGAAAAGCGAAATCGAAACCTCTATTGTCGATACCATCAAGATCATGGTCACACGACTGAGGATTGTAAAAGCTTATGGGATCACTTGGACCAACTTGTCCGAGAAGGCAAGTTAAAGCAGCTGTTGCATCATTCCAGCGGGCTAGGAGGACAGACCCATTCTCGATTTGAAAGGGATATTCCTTCAAGACCCCCTCTGGGAACTATCAACGTTATTTTCGCAGCGCCTAGCAGAACAGGATCATGCCCGTCTAGGGTAATGTCTGTGGCTCGCCTGTCTTCTGAAGGCATTTGTCATGAATCGAAGAGAGCCAGATTAGAGTGGCCCCTGGTCATAGGGTTCTTGGACGAGGACAAGATTGAAACTATTTAGCCTCATGATGATGTCTTAGTGATCACCCTCTGAATTAGGGGTTATGATGTGAAAATGGTAATGGTTGATCAAGGCAACGCGACTGAAATAATGTACCCTGATCTTTACAAGGGGCTGAGTTTAAGATCCGAAGACCTGACGCCCTACAGTTCTCCCTTAGTGAGCTTTGAAGGGAAGGTTATTATCCCAAAAGGGACAGATCAGGTTGCATGTGCAGACTGGTTCGGAAACGGTGAAGGTAGACTTTATCGTGGTGAATGCATACTCTCCTTATACAGCAATTGTTGCCAGACCTTGGCTTCATACTTTAGGAGCAGTCTCTTCCACTCTGCATCAAAAGATCTAGTACCCATCCGAAGGACAGATTGAAGAGATATTGGGAGATCAAACCATGGTCAGGCAGTGCATGGTCGCAGCCATCCGGCATAGGCCCGAAGTTGAATCTGTGAATCTCAGGGAGAAAGAGTTATAGTAGTTAAAACCTCCAATGTTATCCATGGATGAAACCTCCGAGGTGGTAGAATGTGAAGATCTTGTGAAAATCACAATAGGAGATGATCCCGAGAAGTTTTTTCAAGTCGGATCCCAGCTACCTCAACAAGAGAGGGAGGAGCTGGTAGAGTTCCTTAAACAGAACATTGACTTCTTTGTCTGGAATACTTACGAGGCTCCAGGGGTGGATCCAGAATTCATTTGCCACCATTTAAATGTTAATCCATTAGTAACCCCCAAAAAGCAGCTCTCCCGTCGTCCATCCAAAGAGCATGCAGAAGCGGTTCAAGAGGAGGTAGCGAAACTCAAGCAGGCTGGGGCTATCAAGGAGGTCTTCTATCCTGAATGGTTAGCAAATACAGTAGTAGTAAAGAAGAAGAGTGGAAAGTGGCGAGTGTGCGTTGATTTCACGGATTTGAATAAGGCTTGCCCTAAGGATCCATTCCCTATGACCAAGATAGATCAGTTGGTAGATGCTATTGTCGGTCATCCTCGGATGAGTTTCTTAGATGCTTTCCAGGGCTATCATCAGATACCTTTGGCCTCGGACGATTAAGAGAAGACAGCCTTCGTTACTCCTATTGGGAATTATCACTATAAGGTAATGCCATTCGATTTGAAGAATGTAGGTTCCACCTATCAAAGGATGATGACGAGGATGTTTGAGTCACTATTGAGGAAAAATATTGAGATTTATATAGACGATATGATGGTGAAAAGCAAAGTGGTTTCTGAGCATCTGGGAAACCTTCGAGTTATCTTTTAAATTCTTAGAAGCTATAAGCTACGCTTAAATGCTTCCAAGTGTTCGTTTGGTGTGGGATTAGGCAAATTCTTGGGTTACATGGTCACTCACAACGGAATTGAAGTTAACCCTGAACAGATTAAAGCCATTAACAATTTGCGAACTCCTCGGAATTCGAAAGAGGTGCAAAAACTAACTAGAATGGCTGCTGCTTTGAACAGGTTCATATCTCGATCGGCAGATAGATGTAGACCTTTTCTCCTATTGATCAACAAATGGAAGAATTTTGAGTGGACAGAAGAGTGTGCCAAGGCTTTCCAGCAACTCAAGGACTATCTAGCTCGACCGCCGAACATGTCTAGTCCTGAGCCAGACGAAGTTCTTTTCGCCTACATTACTGTAGCCATGTATGCAGTAAGTTTGGTGCTAATACGAGTTGATAATGGCATACAACGTCTAGTTTATTACGTAAGTAAGTCATTGCACGAAGCTGAAGTGCGTTATCTACCACTGGAAAAAGCCATCCTGGCAGTAGTGCTTGGTACACGTAAGCTATCTCATTACTTCCAAGCACATACAGTGGTCGTTCTTACACAGCTCCCGCTTAAAACCATACTCAGAAGCGCCGACTACACAAGAAGGATAGCCAAGTGGGGTACAATTTTAGGGGCTTTCAATATCAAGTACATGCCTCGTACCTCCGTGAAGGGACAAGTCCTCGCAGATTTGGTGGCTAAGTTCATCGAACCTGAGATAAAAGAATTACCATCAGATGGAAACATGGATGAAAAATTGGTTGGTACGATCTCTCAATATTGCCCTCCTACGTGGGAAGTACATGTGGACGGAGCGTCAAATCAAAAAGGCTCAGGGGTTGGATTAGTACTGATGTCCCCTGAGAAGGTTGTCATTGAAAAGTCTTTGAGGTTAGATTTTTCAGCCACGAATAACGAAGCCGAATATGAAGCTCTGTTGGAAGGAATGGCTATGGTCCAAAGGATGGGAGGAAAGTCCATAAAACTCTTCTCAGACTCAAGGCTGGTTGTCGATCAAGTAAGAGGAGAATTCGAGGCAAAAGATGAAAGAATGCAGGGGGTATCTCAGCCAAGTTAAGTGTATGCAGTCAAAATTTGACTCCTTTGACTTGCTACATGTCCCCAGAAGTGGTAATACGCACACGGACTCTTTAGCAATGCTTGCAACCTCTTCGGCACAGGACTTACCTCGAGTAATCCTTGTTGAGGATTTATACAAACCCTCAAGGATAGGAGATACGGTTCAAATTAATCAGATCAGAGCAGGGCCAACCTGGATGGATTCTATCATACAATTCCTGAAGGAGGATATCTTATCAGAGAAAAAAGCAGAAGCTGACAAGATACGAAGAAAAGCTACTAGTTATTGGTTATCGGAGGACCATAAGTTATATAAGTGTTCCTTTTCAGGACCTTACTTGTTATGCATTCATCCCGAGTTAACCGAGTCGCTTCTAGAAGAGATGCATGAAGGAATCTATGGAAGCCACACTGGAGGTAGATCCTTAGCACATAGGGCCATTACCCAAGGTTACTGGTGGCCAAATATGCAGAGAGAGGCTTTGGAATACGTCAAAAAGTGTGACCAATGCCAGCGGTACGCACCAAGCATACACCAACCAGAAGGAATCCTTAATCCGTTGTCTAGCCCATGGCCATTTACTTAGTGGGGTTTAGATATTGTCGGACCATTTCCCAAAGCAGTGGGAAACAAGAAGTATCTCATAGTCGGCACAAACTATTTTACAAAGTGGGTTGAAGCAGAGCCTCTAGCCAACATCCGAGATGTGGATGCAAAAAGATTCATCTGGAAAAACATTGTTACTCGGTTTGGCGTTCCTCATGTGCTCATCTCAGACAATGGTCTTCAGTTCGATAGTAAGATGTTCAGAAAATACTGTGGTGAACTGGGAATTACTAACAGGTATTCTACTCCAGCTTACCCCTAAGGGAATGGACAGGCTGAAGCTGTAAATAAAGTCATATTAAGCGGGTTGAAGAAAAGATTAGATGATGCGAAAGGTAAATGGGTGGAGGAATTGCCACACATACTTTGGACGTATAGAACCACGCCTCGCAGGTCTACTGGAGAGACCCCTTTCTCAATGACTTATGGAGCTACAGCTGTCATCCTTTTAGAGACTGGTTTCCTAACGACAAGAACCAGTTCGTTCAATCCAAAAGACAACGATGAACAATTAACAAGAAATTTAGACCTGATTGAAGAAAAAAGAGAAAATGCAATGGTTCAGCTGGCTTATTATCAGCAGAAACTAAAGCAAGGTTATGATGCTAACGTAAAGTTAAGACCTTTAACTCCTGGTGACCTGGTGTTACGCAAAGTTGTGGGCGTTGCAAAGAATCCAGCTTAGGGAAAATTAGGGTCGAATTGGGAAGGACCTTATCGTATTACCTCCCAAGCTGGCATTGGAGCATATTTTTTAGAAGATCTGAATGAGCATGTAGTACTGCGTCCTTGGAATGTAAATAACCTAAAGAGGTATTATTATTAATAAGTGTTTATTTGATCAATATGTGTTCTTTATATAAAGTGCTTATTCAGTTCCATTAAGTGTTTAAACTTAAATCCAATCATGCCTGGAGTCCTCGGACCAGATGATTTGGGTTAGTTAACACTCGTTCTCAGTTCCATTAAGTGTTTAAACTTAAATCCAATCATGCTTGGAGTCCTCGGACCAGATGATTTGGGTTAGTTAACACTCGTTCTCAGTTCCATTAAGTGTTTAAACTTAAATCCAATCATGCCTGGAGTCCTCAGACCAGATGATTTGGGTTAGTTAACACTCGTTCCCAGTTCCATTAAGTGCTTAAACTTAAATCCAATCATGCCTGGAATCCTCGGACTAGATGATTTGGGTTAGTTAACACTCATTCTAAGTTTCTTTAAGTATTTTAATTTGCACCTAAGCATGTTACTTAAAATTCTCATCTGGGTTAGTTGTATTTATTGTTACCATATTATTATTGAAGATGCTTATTCAATTTATGCATTGACCCAAGTTTTGAACCTTTTTAGTTGGACTTATCTTATAATATGCTCTATTTGCCTAGTATAGTCATACATATTATTCAAATTAAAGGAAGATGGCATCAGAACAGTTTTCCATTATTTATCATGACTTATGAAGCAAAATGGGATATTTTCATTGATAATAAAAGTGTAGTATATTTCCTTAACAAAAAAAATAAAAATAAAAATAAAAATACAGAAACAGTAAACAAGGAAAATAACTATACTACAAAAACTAATGTCTTAAACTTGTGCCTTGGGAGCCCTTAGATCAGCAGCTTGTTTAGACCGAGAGATAGTGGTGTCTGAGGCCTTGCCTTTACCCTTATCCTTGCTCTTGTCCTTGCCCTGGGGAGCTTCAACTTTTTTCCCTTGGCCAGTATCTTGGCGAGAATCTGTTGGAACTTCCATAGGGGCAGGAGGGACTTAATCTGCTATGGGCACCTCAGACACTTAGGCAGGATATTCTGGGGGAGGAGAGCCAGGACCTGGGAGCTCACGGATGTTCGAGTCATAATATATGCTCTCAGGTCGCCTCAGGTTGGAATCAGCAAGGATTCCAGCGACATCAAGGGCTTTACCCCAAGTGATATTGCAGTAGTCCCTGGCCACAGCAGAGAACTCCTCTGTGAGTCGGCTTTGAGTCTCCTATACTCCTAAGTCATACGCAGCCTGCTTCTCGGCCTCAGTTGCCTCCTTGAGTAGTTGGGCAGCCTCTCTGGCCTTGCGAAGTTCTTCGCGAAGCTTTGTCACCATCTGTTTCTCTGTTGCCAGATTTATTTCAGAGTAGTGCAGTTCCTTGCGAATTTCCTCACATTGCTTTTCCATTGTCTTCAGGCCTGCCTCGACACTATCTCTCGCCCTAAGAGCTTCTTTCATCTGCTCGGCCATTTTAGCTTGTTTTTCTTTTAGGGCACCTAGCTGCGACTCTGCTTCGACTCGAGCATCCAGGGCAAGCCTAGTCTAACCACGGGCATTTTTTACCCACTCCTCGGCCACAAAAACTTGTTGTGTGACCTAAAAAAAAAAAAAAAAAAAACACACACACACAAGAAAAGGCATGTCACTTTTGCTATAAAATGCAAGGAAATAAGGATGTATAAATGAAGACTAATGAATTAAGTCACTTACCATAGCCAGGTCCCTTTTAAGGGATAGGAAGAGTTCAGGATGGTTGAAGGTCCTATAGGCCGCCATGTCCTGTGGGAGGAGGAGAGGCTGCTCCAAGGCCTCAGCCACAAGGCCAGCGTGCCCCCTGCGATAATGCCTGAGGGTGGCATCATACGCAATTGGCATGCCATCCACCTCCAACACGGGCGACCAAGTACGGGTGGGACGGTGTACTTGGGCCACCGGGGGCTCCTCTCGGTTTTCCACAGAGTTGGACCTTCTATTCCTATGGTCCTGTGATTGCCTGGGCTGCTTACTTCCTTTGGAAGGACCCAACTCTCCCTCTTCAACAGTTTCAATATGCCTTTTCTTCCTTAGATCAGGGTTGGGTTTCAACCCAAGATCAGCAGGAATCTGAGGGGGAGGAGGAGGTAGAGGATTTATTGGGGGCTTGGATTTGTTCTTGTCCTTAGGAAAGGGCGCCTTATTCCTACTCTTCATAAGTTCCCTTAGACTTAGGCCAGTTTTAGGGGCCATAGTTTCCTCATCGTCTGAAGTATCACTAATATAGGTTACTACTTGGGCAGGAGTCTGAACGCACGAATGCTCGTCCGCCCCTTCTTCAGCCTCTGATATAAGGATGGCTTCTTCTTCAAACTAGAATCTGTCAATTTCTTCTTCAAGAGAAGAAGAGGAAGCTGCTCCTTCCTCGACAATAGCTTGTCCGAGGGGTACTTGTTTTAATGGTTGGGCGGCAAAGGGTATTCCTTGTGGAATAGGGTGGTCAACGAGTGGTAGATCATGCGGAGCGAGGAAACCTAGCCGAGAGACGTCTATGCGAGCCAAACGGTAGTCGTCTGCTTGGATAGAGTTGCCGATGTCCAAGAAAGACCTGGAAATTGGCTCAAAGTCTAGAATCAAGTGAACAGCACGGAGTTGCCCGTCGTCGTTCACGCAAATTTGAGACTTGAGCAGGTAGTTAAGTGCTGGTACGTTGATTAAACTGAGCTTGGGATTGGTATACGATTTATCTGTCAAACAAAAGAATCAAATAGTTAAGAACTTCGATAATAAAAAAAAAAAGAATGAAAATGATACTCAGGTACAATAAAGTAGAGCCGAGAACAAATTTCTTAAATCTAATGTTAGAAATCCTAAATCTAAGTTACTCCACCTGGCTCTCCTAGCTTGGTTGGGCAAGGAAGGCCGTCACTCCAAGGGCCTGACAAGATGAGAAAGTCATCTTTCATCCCTTTGTTATATTTGGGGAGACAGGAGATTAACTTGACCACACTGGATCGGGACTTAAGGTAAAATCCTGCCCGGGCTTCTATATGGCCTTCATATAGATGAGCCACATCATACCAGGTCAGTCCCAGCCCTAGATGTCGGTCCAAAGCGTTAATCGATCCTAGGACTCTAAAAAAGTTTGGAGCACATTGTTGGGGGCAGAGTCTATGGGCACGTAAGTAGTCCCTCGTAATCCTACCCATAGGGATGGTCATGCCTCCTTCTATGAAGGCAATCATGGGGATCATGACCTCTCCTACTTTTCGATCAAATGCCACTCCCTCTGTGGAACAGTATCGTACCGATACTTCCTGGGGTATGTGGTACTTTTCTTTGAACAACTCTATCAAGGCTGGAGTCTTTACTAAACGTTCAAATCTACCCATTCTGAGTTTGCGGATGAGAGAATGGAGAGCCGAGGAGGTTATCCGAGGAGATAAAGGGAGTTTGGAGAACGAAACTTACGTAGATTAGGATACGAACTGATCTTCGTATTTCTTGAGGATCTTTGAAGTCTCTTTTGTGAAGATATGATGAACAATCTGATGGGTAAGGAGTTTAGAGGTTTGGGTGCTCTGAAATTACGAACTGTGATGAAAAAAGAAAGAAATGGCGTTCAGAAGCATTTATAGAAGAAATTGAAAATGAGGGGGACGTTATCCCGCCCAAATATTGGAGAAAAAATTTGGACCATTGGATTAGAACTCCACCGTTGGATGTCTGGAGCGTAGCGTAGCCCAAAGTATTTAATGACGCTTCGTGAGTTCTGAAGCGTCAGAAACAGTTGTGAGGTGATGGAAATGACCCTTCCACGCGCTTGGGTTTGAATATTTTTATGGTTTTAATTGTAATTATGTATACACAAGTCAAAATTATACTTTTTCTCCTCGGGTGGGGGGGAAAAATTAAAATTTTGAGGGGTATGCCAAGGCTTGAGCTTTTACGTTGGGCTTAAAGCCCCATTCACTAACAATAACGCGTCCGAGGAGGAGAAAGTATTGGGAAAGGCCCCATAGTAGGTGGTAGTGCAGAAAAATGTTGAAAGGCACTGGTCCGAGAGGGTCGGACTCCTCGGACTTGACAAATGTCTGTCAAGTCAACTTCACCTTGACCTATGTAACCTTCCAAGAAATTCCAACAATGAAGATAGATTTCAGATGAGCAAGGAAAGGATAAGAACGCGGAAATATCTTGGGGAAAAACTGCTACCACCGCATTAAATGCATTACAGTAGCTTTCCTAGCCGCATTAATGTGGAGAAGACCTCTGAACAATGTTTTCAACCACTAACATCCACAGAAAATCAAAAAAGCTACTCAGGAGGACAGGGACTTGAGTGCAAAGTTGGATGATAAACAAGTGGACGGTGGGAATGAATGGAGAGGACTATATAATGAAGGAAAACCTTCATAAGGGGAGGATCGAGAAATATTAAAGAGAGAGATTGAACAAGATTTATAGTAGCACTGGGAAGAACAAACCATTTGAAATAGCTTATCTATCCAAAAACTTATTCCTCGAACTTGAATTCAGCCTTTGATTAGGTGTATTTTCCTCCTCGGACAGATTTAAAACCCCGATTAACGGTTAGAAAACCCATTACCAGCCCAGTTCTTTCACCCACTCTCTTACGAATTTATTGCATTGGGCTTATTGGGCCTATATCCTATTCCATTTGGGTTTGGGCTACAATTTGTGACCCTACAGTTTTAATCTGCAATCATATTGAAAATGTTCCTAACCAACCAGCCCCTTCCATTGAGTGATTAATATGCCCTTCAATAATCTATCTCATAAATCTAAATTTCAAATGTGTCTTGGGCATTTACAATGAGTATCTTCAATCTTGTAACTGTTTTATGCAATTATTCTATTATGTGATTTACATTGTGTATCTTCAATCTTGTAACTGTTTAATGCAATTATTCTGTTCTTTTTATGCTGCTTTGTTGCATGTGTTTGATAAAAGGTAGGATTTTCATAACATTTATGTGTTATAGATCTAGATTGTGCTTCTTTGTTTATATGGAAAATAGAATAAGGTGTTGGATTAAATAGACCCTTTTAGTTAGAGGGGCATGAATCAATATGATCATTGTGACTGCATGCTCCTACTAATTAAGTTGTGGATATGATGCAAGCGTTTTCGTCATTACCATCTCGTCGACTTTTGTAAAAATGTAATTTGCTAACTTAGAAATAGTGCTCTTTTTTCCTTGAATAAATTCATGAGTTTGCATTTTTTTTTTCCCTTCTTTTGTAAATGTATGATTTGTGGCTCTTTCTCCTTGCTAAAAGATAGTTCCTTAATTAGGTACTTTTTATGAGCTCTCCTTAAAATTGCATGTTAGATAGTTCCTTAATTAGTGACTTATACACACACACACACACAATCTGATTGTATTAAATTCTGAGATTATTTCAATGAAGTTTGTAGTCAAAACTATTTTCAATTGCATGCTCCATTTGTCATGACTCATTTCACATTCCCTCATACAATTTTGATGTGTCTATAATGAGCCATCCACGTGATCAAGTATTAAAAGTCTTTGGATGCGAATTTTTGAACAAAGGATTGAGATGATGATGTGCTGTATGTTTACATGTTCATACTTGTAGATGTTGATAAAGAGGGGAGCATAGAATATTATTTTTCCAACAATAATTTTGAAATTCAAGACCATATTTGGATTGAGCAACTTATATATATATAAACACTTTTATTTTCACATTATTTTATTCCTTATTTCTTTTCCTCTTAATTTAATTATAGAAAATTTTGGATCATGATGATTATTTATAGCTATTTCATATGCTTCTTCTTTTTGGGAAGTCTTCATGCCATTTATTGTATAATTTCAGTCTTTTCAGATTATAAATAGCTTGGTTTTACAAGCCCCTACTAACAAGATACATAATTTTATAACTCTATTAGCCCTTTTTTTTAACTTGACCTTCTTCTAGGGTCTTTTAAATTCAAGCCTCTTTTTTTTTACTTTACCACTGACCGGTTGTTTGAGGAAATCTTAAGAGTATTGAAGCCTAGTGGGACAATCCTAGTTCATAAGAATCCTCAGTCTACTGTTGGAGAAATAGATAAGGTAATTAGTTTGAAGTTTTGTGATTATATGAAATTAGTTTGAAGTGATAGATTTTAATAGGATTTTCTTACAGATAACCTCTGCTCTTAAGCGCAAGTTACAGTTGGCGGGTTTCTTAGAAGTGGGAGTTCTCAAATCAACGGTTCCAGTCTTTTGGGGTGAGTTTCTGTCTCTAAGCCTGTTTAAAGTGGTATTATTTTGTTCTCTACCCCCTCAATGCAACCCTTTCTAAAAATTGGAGATTTTAAGATGTATATATCATATGGTAAGGAATTTGGCTTTGTTTCCAAAACTGATTATAACTGCATAGCTCCAAAGGCCATGTACTTTATTATTCTTTGAGCCATGAAGATGAACCTAGTATATGCAAATCTTATGGTGCTTTGATGCTTGAACTTCAAATGTCTTCCAAAGTAATAAATAGATAGTGAAATCAAAGCCTAATGAAGTTCTTCTATAATTGCTGTGATCTAAATTTATTTGGTTATATTTTCTCATTTTTCCATATGAACCAGCAGTCCATAGGAGTCGCAAGCTGTCAGCCTTTAGCAATAAAAATGACAAATGCTACCTAAAAATCTGCCAAGCAAAATGTTTACCTTTTTCCTCTATAAGATTGGCAGTCCTGCACATTTCATCTCTATAAAGTTTATCTTTTCCCTTGCTCCCAATTTTGAGTTCCTCCAGTTCCTTTCCATCTATAAGCAGGATTCAATCACAGTAGAGAATGTCAGATTAACATTGTGCTAACACACAATTCTGCGAATAAATCTATAATTAAGTTATATCTTAGTAATATAACCCAAATGATCCTCATTTAGAACCTGAACAGATTTTACAGGAAAATATTTTGGATGAGAAAATTCACGAATTCTAATAGTTTCTTCTGCAGACTCTTAACTTTAGGGACAGACATTGCATTTATTGATTTAAACCATTAAGAGTGAATAAACTTCCCGATAGTTTATCTTCAAAAAACCCCTTATCTTTCTCACTTGGCTCCAACGTCTTATTGTAAAGTATTCTTTGAGGAATGTGACAATCTTAGTTCAATTATTTGTGTTTTTATTTAAGTTTTACTTTATACATGGCATGCAAGCCATCCTAGTACGAGGGATATAAGGTTCGCTATAGAATGATGAATTTACAGTCAAGTACCCCTTTAAGAATCCATCTTAATTTGGGATCATAGTTTTTTCCTCATTAAGGCCAACTTCAAACTTGTACTATGTTCCAATCCTCACACTTCTACTTTTAAAAAAAAAAAAAAAATGTAAAAGGTTTGGTGTTGCTTCTTACAAGATGGCTGAAGCATAAGCATTGATTTTCTTTGCAATTTGTAGGCCTTGATATTGTTTGCAAAAGCTTTGTTGAAGAAGTGGTAAAGAGTGTGGTTTTTGTTCCAATCCGGTATGAAACTTAGCTCTTGTTTGTTTAAAACTGACTTATGAAGATTTACTGTCTACAGCATCAATGTTAGTTATGATTAATACAATGCTTTAAATGGTGTAGATAAAATGATGGTTGATAATCTTGGATGCATCTTTCTCCTAGATTGTGCACTGAGTATATTAATGGAGTTGAAAACTTTCTTGAGTATGCATTTAAACATTCAATAGATGGAGATATGAAAATCAACTATTTGTGTATTGATTGTAGCAACATGTATCATAGGACTCGAGATGAGTTCTAGTATCATCTTTTATTTAGGGGTATAAGGAGAGATTATACTACTTGGTACCTTTATGGGGAAGGTGATAGTGAAGAGGAAGGTGATAATGAAGTGGAAGGTGATGATGATGATGGTATGCTATATGGTGATATGTTTGATATGATCAAGGATGCTTATCCACAAGTGGTGTGTGGTGGGAATCAAGTGAAAATGAACCACAAGAGCCAAATGGAGATGCAAAGAAATTTTATAGATTGTTGGAAGAGATTAAACAGCCTTTGTATCCAGATTGTGAAAAGTATTCAAGCTTGTCATTCATAGTCAAGTTATTGCACATAAAGTGTGTATCATCATGGAGTAACAAGTCCTTTAGTATGTTGATGGAGCTGTTAAAGGATGCATTTCCTATGTGTGAGAGACTACCTAACTTGAAAGAGATACTATTGCTGGCTTTATGAATGTGTCCCCTTCTTACTTATATATCTATTTTGTTTCAGACATGCACTTTAGATCAGGGAGGCAGGGACAATGGAGTCATGGACACAATTTAAAATGCATATTTGAGCTTGATCAAAATTCTTGGATACATGGAGGTTAGAGTAATTATAATATTAGCAAAAATAGTATTATAATTAATATAAGGTAATGACAAGTTGTCATTCCACTGTGGCCTGAGGGTATCCTAGAAAGTGCATCTGTGCAAGCAATATTGAATTGGCAAAATAGGACAATGGAGATGATGTACAAAGACATAGTGCAGGCCCTCCAAACTAAGGGGCTTGAGGCAAACCCAAAGGACTATTTGACATTCTTTTGCCTTGGCAATCAAGAGATGAGGAAAAGTGGAGAATATGAACTTTCAGAGAAGCCCGAACATGACACAAATTATAGTAGAGCTCAGGAAGCCAGGCGGTTCATGATCTATGTTCATGCTAAGATGATGATAGGTAAATTGGTTCATCAAATTTTCTTGATAATTTTAAGTACCACCTTTTGTGTTTTTTGTTTGAAAATCTTGAATTCTCTAACCTAAGGCATTTGATTTCATATTGAAGTATGTCAATGAAAATTTCAATGCATATTAATATGCATTCTAGTTAGTGTTGTGCTATTAAATGACACATTTTACATCAATCATCATATTACTGATTCAAGATACCCCCCTCCCCCCAAAAAAAATGTCATTCTTATTTGATGGATAGAATTTTGAATAACATTATTCCTTAATAAAATATGATTTGCAGCATTGTAGTAGCTTTATCCAGAATAAAGAGAGTGAGAGCACATCCCAAGACCACATATAAATGTCAACTGAAAAAGAGAGTGAGAGGGCATCCCAAAACCATATAATTTTCAACTGAAAACTTTATCAAGACACCCACATACTAACTGTACATAACAAAATGGAATTTGTTCTTATGAAAATTGAACGTGCTTCTGTTTTGTGTGAGCTCATGCTATTTTTTAAGGCATTTAGTTGATTAAATATGAGTATATGACAGACAATAATTAAGATTGGACGATGTCTGCATTTTGTAGTTGACGATGAATACATTATCAATGGATCTGCCAACATCAATCAGAGGTCAATGGATGGTGCCCAGGATACAGAGATTGCCAT
Source organism: Quercus parvula (assembly GCA_030820535.1). Classification (NCBI taxonomy): domain Eukaryota; kingdom Viridiplantae; phylum Streptophyta; class Magnoliopsida; order Fagales; family Fagaceae; genus Quercus; species Quercus parvula. The sequence goes on from JAUAME010000003.1 coordinate 53,554,021, forward strand.
GGGATCCTATCAAACATTCCACCTATCCACTAGGCAGCCAGCTAGGGGACAAATGCACGACTTCCGGATGGCATTGTGGTACGAGCACTTAGGCATGCTAGATAACTCCTTTCTCCATCCAGAAAGTGTGGAATGTGTCCAAAGAGTGAACCAAATTGCCAGAAAGTATTGGGACCTCTACTCTAGTGAGACACTGGACCATGACTTGTCAGGCCATTTGCTCAATTATCTCGTTCATATCACTAAAAAGGGAGAGGTCAAAGAGCTACCTGGGATAGAATTCTTCTCAGACACAAAGGCTAAAGTTCTTGGATCCAAGTATGAATTACTACCTCCAATTCTCACCGCTTAATTGCCTTGCACTGATTTTAAAATAATATGGACCACCTTTAAAAAAGCAATCAAACACACCCAAATATAAAATAATAGAATTTTATATTTGTATAAATAGAGCAATGGAAAATACTTATAGAAATTGTTTTATTTTTAGAGGGAACAAATTTTAGAGAACATATTAGACATTATACTATATCACAAAATAATTATATATTCCTACGCATCGCATGAGTCTGTAATGGTTCTACGAGTATACAAAAAATCTCAAGACAATAGATAGTCTCATGCAACAACATCAAAATAGATTTTATCTCCAAAAGGCATATAACACCCAAAATAGTAAAGGAAAAAGTTTACCTTCAATTAGTTTGAAGGAAAATTCTTTCAACTCACTACGTGGCGATTAATAAAATCATCCACATATATTTTTAGTCATAGGACAAAATTTGGATACCAACTTTGTTGAACCAACAATAGTAAGATGACATGCGTCACTCTCATGTAGGGATGGAACCAGGATTTAGAGTCTCAAAGCACTCGCATCAGTGCTTGTATAATAGAAAATTTATCACATTTTAGTCAACCAAGCCCAAAATTCACTCACATCTGGCTATGCAAAATTGTGTAAAAATATGTTGTTACTACAATATCCATGTAAATTTACACTAGCATTATTCATGTTGTATTTATTTTTTTTATTCTTTCTTTACATATGCCAAGGATGAAGGAAGAAAGTGGATGGTGGTTGTTATTTGTGAAGAAAGAGAAACAACAAAAAAAAAAAAAAATCAAGAAAAATTAATATTTTAAAGAAATATAGTGTAAAGTAGATAATCTGATGTGAGGTGTTTTCGAAAAGTGAATATGTAAAATAAAAAAAAGTAGGTTTTTTTTGTTAAAATAGATAGAATTTTTTTCATGAGATAAGGTGAATAGGAGACCAAAGTATGAAAAAAAAAAAGTCATAAAACCAATTTTTTAATACATTGAAATACACTAGTCTATTAAAAGATGCAAATCAATGGTGCAATCAGTAAAGTGTCACAAATTTCATTCTTAATATGAAAAAAAAAAGGAATTACATGAAATAATTTTATTCTTCATGGGCTACTTTTATAAGTTGGATGGGCTGATATTGTAAGGCTGATAGCTTTTAGGACTGAAAAAGAATAGTGACTGGGTTCATCAAGCTCTCTTTCTTATTGATTTATTTAATAGTAATTATAATAATAACAAATAAGAATGATAATCACTCGGTGCATTAAATTTAATAAGAAATTGATCAATTTTTCTTACAAAGAAACAAAAATAGGAATGACTCTACATGCAAAGTTATTTTCAAGTTTGTATGGAAATAATGGAATGGAACCTCAGCTTCATGGAAGCTATTTGTTGACTCATGGCTTGAGTCTTGAGTCATGGCTTTAATTGGATATGAAGGTGAATGGAACATCTTTCGCAGCACCCACACCAAATTTGTCCATTATTGTCGGAAGCCTCTTACCATTGAATATCCAGGTAAGTTCTTTTACCCTCCAATAACTTTTCAAATTATAAAAAGAAATTTATGTTCACAATATTTTCACAACAAATTCTAATAAACAGGTTATTACTAGCTGTTATTGGTGATTAAAAAAAAAAAGTAATTTTAGTAGGGGTTTAAATTAAATCCAGTAATAACAAACCATCAAAGATTTGTGGTGAGAATATTGTGTACGTAGCATTTTTCTTTAATAAATTCTATAAAAGTTTTGTAACTTAATTGATATTTACAAATAGAATATATTGGCCTAAGTGGTCTATCTTCAAGTACAATGTCCTTGAAAGTTGGGCATAGAGGTTGCAGATGCAACAACTAATATTTAGTAGATATTCTAAGCAATCTTTTAACAAAGAAAAAAAATTACACTTTCTATTATTTATAGCAAACGGTATGTGTTTTAATTACCCCACCCCATTGTCAATTTAATAGGAAAAATAAATAAATTCATGAGTTCAATTAAAGCATTCACACAAGCTCATAGAAAATAACATAAAGCCTAAAGAATCCAAAAAATCACCAACATCATATCATGAACTAGTTATGCAAAATAAGGGGGTTGCTTGGTAATGTTGTTCTAATAACATTGTTTGTATTTTTTGAAAATATGTGTGGGTGAAAAAGTATGTGAAAATGCGTGTAATGTTGTTAAACATGTTGCTAAAATGCTTGTGCAAATACACAAGTTAGTAGCTTATGCAAGATAATTTTTTATTATTTCATTACATTTAGGACCAAAAAAAGTGAATAATAGTCATGTGTGAAAAGAGAAAAAATAAGAAATAAAAATTGATATTTTAATTAAATAAAATATATAATAAATAATTAGATTTTGTTGACTCATGACTTGAGTCATGGGTCATGGCTTCAATTGGATATGAAAGTGCATGGAACATCCCCACACCAAACATGTCCATTATTATTTTGAGGGGGAGGGGGGTGGGGGGGTTTCTACTTAAGCTTTTCAAATAGTTAATAAAATTTTTATTGCCAACCTTTGAGCTCAACAAGGTGGTATTTCTTGAAGTGTCCAAAATATGGATGATTTTTTTTTTTTTTTTAGTTTTGTGTCATAATTGTTCATTCATTCTAATTTGAGGTTTACACATTTCTCACCAATATTATGCATTTAGAACTACTAATATAACTAGGAGTGTCTTGAGACTAGCTTAAAAAAATTGAACAAATCTACATATGGACATATATGATTTCAATGCTTTTTGTGTTTATTTTTTGAAGTTACACTCATGACACTTCTGATTGTATTAATAGTTCTAAATATGTAATATTAGTGGAAAAATGTGTAAACCTCAAATTAAAATGAATGAAAAATTATGATACTAAAAAAAAAAAAAAAGTCTCATTACATGCGTCGTGTGATGAATCTAGTATTATTTTAATAGGTTGTATATTAAAATAAGAAAAGAAATTTACGATGTATTATTAAGTGACGTGGTGTTAAAGTTGATAAACTAGGTGCTACATGGGAATGATCTGACAAATTCTAAACCCCTATGCAAGGCAATGGGCCAATGGCACTGCTAATCACTGCCCGGATTGAGCATCTTTATCTTTATTAAGTGATAGTGGCCCTAGGATCGAGATAAAAATAAATCAATACACGGATTCCTCATGGCTTTTCAAAGGGGGAATAAAGAGGGCCTCCTTTTTATGACTAAATTACCTCCCTTTTGTGAAAAGTCATTCTAAAAGATCAAAAGGGAACTTCCACTAATTAAAGTGAGTAAACATCCTACACCATCAAAATTTAAGAGTATTTAAAAAAATAACTGAAATTTTTCACCATGGGTGACAAGGTGTCCTACACGTTCTACATTTTCCACAAGGAGAGAAAAACTTCACGTCAATTGATTTGATCAGAGATCCCTCTTCCACAAACTTTCCTCAATGCCATTTTCAACCGAGGGTGACAGGGTGTCCTACACGTTCTGCATTTTTCACAAGGAGAGAAAAACTTCATGTCAATTGATTTGATCAGAGATCCTTCTTCCACGAACTTTCCTCAATGTAATTTTCCACCGAGGGTGACAGGGTGTCCTACACGTTCTGCATTTTCCACAAGGAGAGAAAATCTTCACATCAATTGATTTGATCAAAGATCCCTCTTCCACGAACTTTCCTCCATGCAATTTTCCACCAAGGGTGTCCTACACATTCTGCATTTTCCACATAGAGAGAAAGTATGAACAACTTTATCACTGTAGCTTCTCAATTCCGTCTAAGAGCTTAAAAAAAAAAAGGTGAATACTCTCTCTTTCACAATTTTTTTTTCTTTATTTTGCTGAATTTTTTATTGTTTCTTAACCCTCGAGTTGATGAAATTTTATTTATTTATTTATTTATAATTCTACTTTGCATTGATACATTTTAGTGTTATATTTTTTAAGTCTCCTCTTTTCCTCTTATAATTTATGTTGATCTTAGTTTGGATTAATATTTAGTTATTTTGAAAATGAATATTTAAGTTTATGTTCAAACAAAATCTGCATGGTAATATATTTAAATGTGCCTGCATATTGTGTTAGTAATAAATTATTATATTGTTTATCTTTAATGCCTTTAGTTTATTTTTAATTTTGGTTAAGATAATTTTATAATTTTGTGGTGAGCTTTGATTATCATGATAATCTCCTTAATAAAGAGAAGAAGAAATTTGTATAATATATTTGAAAATTTGAAGGTTTAGTTTTACAAAAAAAAAAAAAAAAAAAAAAAAAAAAAATTAGGAAAACATAATGCACTATAATAGTGGTTAAAGAATATGGATCATCTGCTTATGAATACATGACCACTCTTCTCACTAACCTACCATGCCATCTTTCTTCTGTTCCTCTCTTTATCCATCTCTAAATTTTCCTCAGCTACCACACTTTCAAATGAAACTGATAAACTTGCACTGCTCAAATTCAAGTCCCACATAGATAGCCCTTTGCCTTCTTGGAATGACTCTTTCCATTTCTGCCACTGGGTTGGGGTCACTTATGGCAACAAACACCAAAGAGTCATCGGTTTGGACCTAAAAAACAATAAGTTGATTGGCACCATATCACCCCATGGTGGAATTCCCTCGGAAGTTGGTTACTTGACCAGGCTTCGAAATTTGAACAGAATTTAAGGAAAAAGGTTTTTTTTTTTCATAATCCAATATTGGGAGGGGAAATTCCAGTCAATCTTTCTCACTGTTCCAACCTACAGTATCTTGATCTCCAGTACAACGATTTTGTACAAGGAATCCCTTCAGAACTTGGCTTTTTGTCAAAACTTTACAACAATCGTCTAAGTGGAAGGTTCCCACCTGCTCTGGGGAACTTGTCCTCTCTCCAAAATCTTTCGTTTCGGCATAACAATTTGGAGGGAGAAATCCCAAGTACAGTAGCCCAGATGAAAAGCTTGACATCTTTTATTGTATCAAGAAATTATCCTTCTGGTGTGTTTCCACCTTCCCTATACAATTTATCATTGCTCACATGTATTGCCTTGATTGATAACAACTTCACTGGTAACCTCAACCCCGACTTGGGCATTGCTCTTCAAAATCTGTAGATACTTAGGATAGGAGTAAACCAATTTATAGGAACATTTCCAGTTTCATTGTCCAATGTGTCAGACATTCAAGAGCTTGATATCCCAGGAAATCAATTTACAAGAACCATTCCTATGAGTTTTGGTAATCTACTAAATCTTCAAAGGTTTGTTGCTTCTTCTAATCTTCTTGGAAATAACTCAGTTGATGATTTGAGTTTTCTGAGTTCTTTGAACAATTGTAGCCAGTTAAACATGCTGGATGTCAGCTACAACCAGCTTGGAGGTGAGCTGCCTAACTCCATAACAAACCTCTCAATCCAATTATTATGGCTCGGGCTAGTTGGAAATTCTATTGGTGGGAGCATACCTACACGAATATCAAATCTTGTTAGCCTAACTGCACTTGGCTTGGCATCAAACTTGTTAACAGGGAATATTCCATCTTCAACTGGAAAGCTCACAAACTTAAATGCTTTGTACTTGGGTGAAAACAAATTGACTGGGGTGATCCCGTCTTCCGTTGGCAACATGACTCAATTACTATATCTCTCCTTGCTCAATAACAGCTTAGAAGGGAGCATACCCACTAGTCTTGGAAGGTGTAGCTACCTGCAAGCTGTATACCTTGGCCAAAATAAATTAAATGGCACCATACCCAAGCAACTTTTCGGCCTTCCTCTAGTCCAAATTAACGTGTCTCATAACTCCTTGACCGGTTCCTTACCACCAGATTCTAGAAACCTAAAACTTCTTGTTGCACTAGACGTTTCATACAACAAATTTTCCAAAGAGATCCCAGCCCAGCTAGGGGACTGTTTGGCCTTAGAAACACTTTATATGCAAGGCAACTCCTTTGAAGGAACCATTCCTGACCTAAGAAAGTTAAAAGGTATTCAATATCTTGATCTTTCCCACACAACTTGTCCGGCCAAATCACAAGTTATATGGCTAATTTTCCCGTGTTGCAAACTTTAAACCTGTCTTCAACAATCTTGAGGGAGATGTACCTGTAGAAGGGGTCTTTAGAAATGCTAGTGCAGTTGAAGTCAAAGGCATCATTGGTCTTTGTGGGGGGATCCAAGAGTTGCATTTGCCTGCATGCCCCAAGAAACACACAAAGCATTTTGCTTTTAAATTGATACTGGCAATAAGCATTGCAGCTGCTTTCTGCTTGACATTGTTTTCTTCGATGGCTCTTTCCTGGTTGAAAAGGTCGAAGAAAAAAAGCCTTTCCATTTCCACCTTTGGACCCTCCTACCAAAAGATCTCTTATAAAGAATTACACGATGCAACTAATGGATTCTCTTTGGAGAATTTGATTGGTTCAAGTAATTTTGGTAGTGTCTATAAAGGAAAACTTGGTCCAAATGAAACACATGTTGCAGTCAAGGTACTCAATCTTCAAAAGCAAGGAGCTTCCAAGAGTTTCATTGCCGAATGTGAAGCCTTGAGGAACATCCGGCATCGAAACCTTGTTAAGATTCTGACCGCTTGTTCGAGTATTGATTTTAAGGGCAATGATTTTAAAGCTTTAGTATATGAGTTCATGCCAAATGGAAACTTGGAGATGCAGTTACGTCTTGAAGATGGGCTTAAGCAATTGAGAAGTTTAAATCTTCTTCAAAGAATCAACATTGCTATAGATGTGGCTTCGGCTTTGCTTTATCTTCATCATCACTGCCAAACCCCTATTATTCATTGTTATCTAAAGCCAAGCAATATTCTTCTCGATGATGATATGATTGCTCACATAAGTGATTTTGGTTTGGCTAGGCTCCTTTCGAAATCTGGGAAGGAAGCTTTTCTTAATCAATTAAGCTCAGCAGGGATTAAGGGAACTATTGGATATGCTGCTCTAGGTAATGTATCATGATTTCACTCAATTGTAAAAGTATTAACGTATAATGAATGCATCAATAATCAAAACAGGGATGCCCCGTATAGAATATTTATATACAGACTTCACCAAATCACTAGTTTAATAGCATTGAGTAAGAATTGTTCTTAGTGTATGGAAGTGCTCTAAATTTTTGCAGAGTATGGAATGGGTAGTCAACTTTCAACTAATGGGGATGTGTACAGCTTTGGGATCCTCTTATTGCAAATGTTAACTGGAAGAAGACCCACTGATAAACTATTCAAAAATGACCTGAACCTTCACAACTTTGTTAAGTTGGCATTGCCTGGACGAGTGATGGAGATTGTGGACCATTCAATTTTCAACAAAGTAGGAGAAAATGATAACATGGTTTCAAGTTGGAGTGATTGGACAAATGGATAGACTGCATGCTTGATATCGGTCTTTCATATTGGACTTGCATGTTCAACACAATCTCTTATAGACAGAATGGACATGAATAGAGTAGCCTTGGAATTGCTTTCAATTAAAAGGCAAATTCCTTTGGAAGCTTACCGTTACAGGCAAAGCCCAAGAATTGGTATCCATAGTAGTTAATTAGGTTTTTATATTTATTTAATTATTCTATAGTCACGGGTATTTTAATAATTATATAATTGTTGGGTATGGATTGGGTTTTCTTCTATTAATAAGTAAGTCTTAATTAACTTATGGGTTTATATGTATGGTTCTTTGTTTAATTCAATCAGTAAGTTGTCCGTGCGATGTACGGATAATATTGTAATGTTTTATATGAGATGGTTTTGAAGAATATTGTACATATATTATAGTATAATGGTAAGTGAATTCAAATTCTTAGTCATATAACCTATAATAATTTAGTTTTTTTTTTTTTGTTAATACTTTATAAATTTGATTTTTTTTTAGGACTTATGAAATAATATAAAGTCAATGAACACATATGAGTAATAACATGAAACTAATTATTGCATTTATGGAGGTGCTTGGTGAACTAGTCTACATTTTTGCCAACACATGAAATAAGATAAATCAAGACACATCTTGTTCTGTCATTGTTCGAAAGCTTATAAGTGACTGATAAAATTTGTACATAAAGTTAGGATGAAAATTGGAAATCTATTTTTTCTTTTCATGTATTATCAAGTCTTCTTCATTATTCTCCATGGAAGTTGGTTTTATTGTTAGTTGAGGCATGAATGGGCCACTTCTTTTTCGTCAATGAGGTCTTTTGTTGTTGCATCCATCTTTGCCCTTGAGAACTCATCGATCTTGAGCCCTGCCAATGCGTAAGCAAGTTCCAAACACTGAGTGCACTGAAATAGTCTCATGCAAGTAGTATTAAAACATTTGGACCATTTTTCATAGCATTTTGGAATATATAACATGCTAATTGCTAACACAAAAGTATAGTAGGCTATCATAATTATAACTATTCATTAATGAATCCTCGATTGTATTACTCTTAGCCCTCGTTTTATATCATCGTTGATTGCTCATCAGTAACTGGAAGTTTTGAGCTTTGTGCATTTCATTGTTATAGACTTAGAGTCCATATATTCCAAATATATATCCTTGCTCTCTTCAACAACTACCTTTGCTCTGAAACCATTATTTAGATCTAAGACATAATTGACAAAAAACATATATATTCCTCTATGCAGATTATAGTGATTTGTAGCTTCAGAAACATTAGCAGTTCAACTCTTAAGGAAAGAAGAAGTAACATTTACAACATATAGAAGCCACAGAACTTACCCTTCACAATCGACCATTTTCCTTTCTCACATTTAACAGGAAAAGAGTAAATAATATCCTTTGGGATCCCATAAGAACCATCAGAATACACTCCCATGGAAACCCATGTTCCCTGAATTACAAAGCAAAGGAAAATTTACAAAAGATAATAATAATTATTAAAAAAAAAAAAAAAATATGAAAGCAAATAAGTTCTGGATGACCAAATGCTATTTGAGATGAAAGATAATCAACCTTGGGAGTCCCGAGAATCCAATCACGCATATGATCACAAGCAGCACTTGCAGCAGACAATGCACTTGATGCTTTTCGAGCCTTGATAATGGCTGCGCCACGCTGCTGTACAGTGTTGATGAACTCGTTTTTTAACCTATGACAGACAAAATTTAAATAAATAAATAACAGAAAGGGAAGCAAAGTAAATAGCCTGACAAGGATGCATAGAGATGCGAAGATGGTCAACATAACTATGTTGTTGAAAACCCTGCAAAGAGTTGCAACCTAAATATTCAACATGCACCCAAATGTACCCAACTCCAACCTAAAACTTTGGAGCTCAATAACTTTTCAAAAATATAAAGCCAGGTCCTAATATAGAAGGACTGATGTGGGTAGTTTTGGGACTTAAATGTGTAAATTTCACATCTTTTTCTATCTACACCAACTGGTGCAGATGCTCTAACAGGGTGCAAGACAAATTTAAGAATAGGTTTGTTTTTTGATGAGTACAAACTCAGGTATAAAAATTGTTACCACCTACACCCCAAAGATTGGGATCCTTGGGTTAGGAAAATGGCATGTAGGTATTAATTGACAGTGCACCCCAAGCTTTTGCTTAAAAGAAGCACGGTAATCTAAGGAGAGCCATAAATTCACTGGAGCAATTTTGTCTTCATAGATGATCAATCACTATTTATCTTGAGGGGTGGCATAGCTACAATTACTAGAATCCATAATTAAAAAAAAAAAAAAATTTGTTAAATAACTAAATTCACCATTTCCTAAGAACATAATCTTTTAGGATAAATAGTATCATGGAATGTAGGTGGTCTAAATTTGGAGGATTGAACCTTATGCCTACTCTACCTCCCATTTAAATACTTAAAGGTACTTTATCAACCTATGTCTCCAAATAATTTAAACATGTGAAAGTAGCAAAAAATAAACATGTTGGATATTTTGAGATACCAATGATCGTCAGTATCAAGTTCTTTGACTAGTCTCTCTCCATTTGTGGTGGTGACAGTCGCATGATTGGCGTCCGGATATTGAGTTGAAGAGTGATTGCCCCAGATGATTACGTTCTTGACATCAGTAACATAAACCTTTAGTCTCTCAGCTATTTGACTTAATGCTCTGTTATGATCAAGTCGTGTTAGGCACGTGATGTTTTTCTTTGGGATTGAAGGAGCAAATTCTTTCAAGATGAGAGCATTGGTGTTTGCAGGGTTGGCAACGACTAGCACCTACATAATAAAGCAGTGAAAGGGCATCAACGTAGGAAACAATATTTTTCTCAAAAAAAAAAAAAAAGGAAGAAAAAAAAAGAGAGAGAAGAAAACACTTGGGAAACAATATTAATTCAAAAAATTAGCTGCATAAAAGAGAAGATTAAAAAAAAAAAAAAAAAAAAAAAAAAAAACTCTTCAAAGATTTCAATCTTTCAACATTTGTAATTGTTAGAAATCTGACAATATGATTGGTTATAAATATGTTGGAAACAGACATAAAGGAAATCTGGTTTTCACTGAATATGTTCATTAATAAGTTGGAAACTAGACTCGAAAATGCACAATTATGTTGTCAATGGTAGCACATAGAGACACAAGATTTGAGAGGATCAAAAGAAACAAACATAAATATTTAGAGTATTAAGGATTTGCTTGAATGGTGCATTTTCATGGCAGCTTCTTGTTCTTCCATTTTTAGAGTGAGTGAGGGGGTTGGTGAACTAGTAATTCGGATACACATACTTCTTCAATCTGGACAGAAAGGACAAACACTGCTCCCTGATGACTGAAAGATTTTTCTTTCTAGGGAAATACTATATTTCATGCAATATAAAGAATGTCTGATCAATTATTCTTATGATGTAAAGGGACTCTAGATTAGGTAGCTTAGCAATATTACTAATTTGAGCACAAGTGTCCCTCCATGATGTAACTTAAAATAGTAACATTAACCAAGATATAGACATTCAGATTTTATCAATTACCAAAGCAGGTAATGGTCAGAGGATATGCCAAAAGGCATGCTACAGAGCCATTACAACTAATAGAAGCAACAGACCATGCCAGAGAGTATGGACAGGAAATGATAGCGAGACAAGGAATGTACTGGGACATATTACCACAAGCTAATAATAATGGAACAGGATGCTAAGATCATTAGTTTTATTGATTCACTAATTTTTATCATGGCCTAGAGGGCATCTAGTAATAGGTGGTGCAGGAGCAGGATGACCAGTTTTCAATGGGAATGTGTTTTGGGGAAGTAAAATAAAAACAAACAGGATAAAACCCATGAATCAACGCCAAGACGTGGAGAGAGGGATAAAACCCAAGAATCAGCACTTAAAGACTGCTTTGAGTTAGTACCAAGCAAAGTAACAGAGATATGCTTGTATTCAACACGAAGCATTGGAAGTAAAAATTCCAACAAATTTTAAGATCAACCTGTCTACTAATCTACACACTCAGGTGAATTTATGGGGTCACCTTGCAATCCGAAGCAGCATGCTCCTCCAAGGCCGAAGCCTGTTCCTTGTAAATAGGCACATTCTTAGACATCATATCCTTCCTTTCCATACCTTCCTTCCGGGGGAATCCACCAAGCATAATAGCAATATTGACATCTTTACAAGCTTCAATGACGTCTGTGGTAGCATGCACCTCTATTGAACCATGTTCATGACAATTTAAGAAACCTCAGGGGAGAGTATAGTTCTATCTACCTAGAGTTAGCTCTCAAGATAAGAGACATACCTTTCAGAAGAGGAAAGGCAGCATCAAGCAATTCCATTTTTACCCCATTCAAGGCTTCAGCTGCCGGTGTGATATCAAGCAGGTGCAGAATCACAGGCTGATCAGGACCCAGCATGATTCCCCTTGCAATCATTGGAGCAATGGCATAACCTATTTGCCCTGTTGAACAAAATCAAAATTTTGAGCTACAAATACACAAACTATATATTATCATGTCTAGAAGAAAGAATACCAAACCTATAGAATTGAAAATCAAATGCACTTGCTGCTTTACATAATGACAACAGTCATCTTGATATAAATCAAGCTTTTTTTTTTTCTTTCAATTCTCATTCTTTCCAACTATTTCAAAAAGACTACATTGTATAAGATAATACAATGATTATTTCAACAACAAAACATTTACAAGTTTTAGGATTTCTTTAGATTATCTACAGAAATCAGAAATGGCAGTCAAACTCATCTTCAAAGAAAACCACAGATTTAAACAGTTTCATTAAGAATTACATCACAGAACAGCAGTGCAGGAAGTCATAAACTGAATAGAAAACAGGATTTTCAAATTAAGTTAAGGATAAATTTGAAGAAAAATAATTAAAATACTTTTTTTAGATAATTTTTAACAAAAATTGAGACAAAAATTCATGAAAAATTGGATGATGATTTTAACATATTTATAAAAAATACAAAGCAACAAATTCCATAAATTTCACTTGTTAACAATTGGGGTCAGTTTTGACTTTAACTCCCGTGAAGGAGAAACCTGGTAAATTAGCATTTGCCTTAATAGTTTAAGCAGGTAGGAAAAAGTGAATTTTTTCATTTAACCATCGATTCTAACAAAACCAATAAATGATATCTATATGAGCTAAAGATACCATAATGAGGAAACCAAAAAACAAGTATCCACAGGCATACAAGCAAATTTAGATTAAGCAATCATACGAAATTGGAAAATTTGGGGTTTATCATTTGGAGAACATTCATATTTGTCAATTTGAATGAAAATTTAGACGACTGTTTTAGAAATTCAGCAAAAATAAATATATAATAATATAAAAGGCATTCAAATTTCTAATAGAGTCTCATGATGATAACAAGAGGACCAAGAAAAACCAAATAGAATATCAGGTTAAGCTAGCATGCCTGCAGCACCAGTGACCAATACTTTCATTGGTTCCTTCTCCATCTTCAAGGAGCCCCACATGTATGTAATAAGCTTCCAAGAGATAGTAATAGTAAACAAAACAACAAGACCATTCTGAAGCAATACAAGATACTCCATTTTCTCAAAAACCAAACTGATAAATAAACAGTTCCTTGTAGATTTCTTTTCAAAACTATCCAACCTTCTAACATATATACACATATGTATGATGCATCAAAATACAAAAATATATGAACAAAAAACAAAGAATATTAACAGAAACTTGTACAACAAGGCATTAATTTCAGATGCCAAAACAACTTGCATAAGAGATGCACAAGTATAAGAGATCTCCTCAATCAAAGAAAAGAACCTATCCATCTGTTTGTTTTCCAATCAAACTAAGGAAAAAGATAAGGATATTATAGAATTAAGTTATCAAACTTCCATTGAATGCAACATCCTCCTCTAACCACCAAAGCTAAATGGTTGTGCTTAGACTTTGTTGAGAGGATTGCTTTCTTTATCATATAATATAAAATTCATAATGAAGAATAAAAAAAATATCATTATTGAAAATCATAGCGTTATTTTCCCTCATGTTCTATTCTAAGCTTCGAAAACAGAAGAGTTAATATTGAAATAAAGTCATTCGATGAGAAAAGAATGGTACCAGTTACAAAAATGTGTCACCATGATCGTCATTTTGAATACTCTTTTTTCTTTCCCCCTTTTTTTGCGTTTTCCTTAAATTACTTCCAGAAAGTTTGTGATATACATGTATCATATTTGGAGATGGGAATACAGTGAGGAAGGGAGAGGTGGGGTTTCACATGGGTTCTACAAAGATGTTAACAAAAAGAGATGTTAAGACTTTGTCTTTGGCTTGCTATTGGGACTGGGGATCAAAGGGAAATTAGGACTAAACCCTTTAAAAACTGAAAGGGTAAATTCCCAGTAAACAAACAAGAAGAAGAAATTCTAGAACACGTTCCCAGTAAAAATAAAAATAAAAATAAAAATAAAAACCTTGAATGGAACCAACAATCAAAACAAATTTTCATTTAATGAGAGTAAAACACAACAAATCAGTTCATTTGAATATTTAAATCCAAATCAAAGAACCTGCCGTCAAGAACCATACCAAAAATCGACGTCAACACAAAATCAAAAACCAATCTCAGCTTCAAATCCAAAACCAAACCCAACAAATCAAAAACCCCCAAAAAGTCTTCTCAAATTCACAAAAATGTCAAACGCCAGCACAAAATCAAAATCCAATCTCAGCTTCAAATCCAAAACCAAACCCAACAAATCAAAACCCCCAAAAAAAATCTTCTCAAATTCTCAAAAATGTCAAACCCCAGCACAAGCAACTCACTCCATTACCAAAACTCTGGCTCTCTATGAAAAATCTCCATCACATCTCTATGTTGTGAACAGGTTGAATCAGTGAGTGACCCATCGTGTGAAGGTCACCTAGGGAGCTTCCCACTCTTTTGATTCACGATCTCATCCACTTGCATGCAATTGCAACTCTCTAGCCTCTGCTTTCAGTGAGTGACCCGTCGAGTTTGAAGGTTGGAAATGTCTAGATCACGGCTTGGTCGAGACCGTGGCGGCGCGTGCGCTCTGTGACTGTAACTGTGGAGGATGAATCAACATGGGAAATTCTAGAGGCAACAGCCACACGCCTCCGCCGATCCAAACCAAAAAACCCACAAAATATTCAAACTAAAACCCACAAAATTCCAAAGCCAATCCACAAAAAGACCCAAATCTTCCAACACAGATCTAACTAAAACTCACAAATCACCGCAACTCCACCACCGCGGCGCACCACAAAGACAAAGAGAGGTTAGAGAAAGGGACGAGGAAGCCATATGGAGAGAAGAGAAAGAAGAGCTCTGGGACAAAGAGAGATTTAGAGAGGCCTGACATAGAGAGAGTAAAACAAGCCCTTCCTCCCTTTAACATTGATCATAGAAACCCTTCCTCCCTATTACTGGGATCGTGGTCTTCAATTTCTTCTTCTAATATGAGTCAGAGAAAAAGAGGAGAGAGACTGAACGAGACAGATGAGAGAAAGAGCAGAGTTTTGGAATAGGATTAAAAAAAGGTAACGGCGTTATAAGCCGTTTGGGTTTAAGGACTGAAGTGGTCAGTTTTTAAGTCCTTTGGCCTTGATTGGTACTCTGCCAAACCTTAGGGTATGTTTGTGGAATTTATCCAAACTGAAATTATTGTTGTTACGATCGGCAAATTTCACAACTTTTTTTTACAATCAATTGAGATGGTAGATTGTGATTAATACAACGTTACTTTCATTTTTGGGACTATCATTGGCATCATTTTTAATGTACACTAATTTACAATTTGTCACTTCAATAGCAATTATGAAAAAAATATCATAAAATTTGTTGTGTAATAATACTTACTGATTAATATATATTGCTAATTTCTGCAAAATAGAATCTAACTTACAAAATAACTTTTTTTTTCACAATTTAAGTTGTTAATTGAACAAATATTTGTCATTAGCATTACTTTTAGTACGTTGTATGCACTAATCACAAGATATCACCTTAACAATGATGAAAATATGTTTCTCAAAAAAAAAAAAACAATGATGAAAATATTTATTTATCTCCCTTAACTTATTAATATATTATTATATATAACTGTTAATTACATTTTTTATCTCAATTTTTTATAGGATTTTGATGATCTCAATTTTTACCCACCTTTTTTAGGCACTAATTAAAAGTAAATGACTAATTATGTGTGTTAAAATACTTAGTATTCTCAAAAGAAAAAACAGTGGGTAGATCTCACATTGAAAAATGAGTGTAAGTTTAAAATACTTAATATTATTCTAAAAAAAAAAAATTAACCTATGACAAACAAAATTTATTTATTTAAAAAAAGAAAAAAGACTTGTTGGGAGTGAAGCAGAGTAAGTAGTGGACAAGGATGCTTAGAGATGTGAATATTGTCAACATAACTAGGTTGTTGAAGATCCTGCAAAGGGTTGCAACCTAAAATTTCAACATGCACACTACTTCACCCCACTCCAACCTAAAACTTTGTTGTTTAATAATTTTTCAATATCAAAGCCAAGTCCTAACAGAATTCTCAAGACAAATTGAAGTATATAAAATTTTTTTTTTTTTGGTTTGATAAATACAGACCTATATCTATATCGAATTTGGCTTACTTCCAGTACTTTTTTAACTGGAATCTCCTTTTGTTTTAATAAGAAACTACCACATCACCCACTAACTAAATAAAAGGTGGAGATTAAAACCCACTACCACTTGTTATTGTGTATTTAAAATAAAAAGAGACCTCCAGTTAAAAAAAAATACTGGAGGTAAGCCAAACCCATGTATATCTAGTCTATATCTATATCTATATCTATATAATATTAAAAATTGAAGCATAACAATTAATATTGTTACGTTCACGTTGAGCAATGTCAGCAGTCATGTCATTACCATTTTTTTTCTTTGAATTTCTCCTATAATTTTAAAATAATTTTCCTAAATTTTAAAATACTAAAAAAATGAAAATAATTCTTAGCCTTATCTTCACTCTAAAGCCCAATCTTTATAGCTTTAATTCCACAGTAAAGCTTAAGCCCAAGCTTGTGTCTCACGGTTTCAAATTCCCTTTCTATCTCTTCACCTTTTGGTTTACTGTGTTTCACAATTTCTGTCTCCCCACCTTTTAAACGGCAACCCTTCATCAGCGTTAATTTGTCAGCGGTTTCAATTCCTCAATGACAACCCTTCAGCTTTTGCCAACGCCAGCCTATAACATTAGTCTCTCTGTCTTCCCTCCTTTGTCTCTTCCTTTCCTCACAATATATGAATACTGACAAAAGGTGGATGATTCAGTTCAGGTATCTATACTCTATTCTTGTGACTGCCAGCCATAATAATTCAATGAAAGGATTAGATTATTTTGATTGAATTTTTTTTTTCTTTTAAAAATTTGTTACTGCCTCTTTTGTGCTGTGATATGGATGATTGTTATGTTGATTTTTCTTTGTATTGATTTTTTTTTTTAGGATGTTGACTTTTTGATTGCTGGGTTTTTTAATTGGAGCTCTACCTCTTTTGTATTGTGGGTCGTATATGGGGTTAGTGTGATTCTGATTTCTTCATGTATTGCTGTTGTGTGGATACCTCAACAATTTGGTTTGGTTAACATGTGGGGAAGTTCTTGCTAAGGATACGACAACTGGGTGTTTTAATTGGAGTTCTACCTCTTTTGTGTTGTGGGTCATATATGGGTTTATGTAAATATTGTTTAATGAGAGAGGTTGAACAGTTCATGTAGACTTATTTCCTATATGATATGAGAAATTAATAAAAAGTGAATCAAAGTGGTCCAAAATTTCCCATATTCGATGCTTTGGTAATGATGCTATTGAAATTCGTCCCTAGCTGCATAGATTGGTCCAAGATAGATCCCAGCCGTAAGTTTTCTCATATTGAATCAACCAAACAATTATCAAAGATTGCCAAATTCCCTTTCAGTTTTTTTTTTTTTTTTTCTCTCTTAAATTTCCAGTTATACTTTAAGAAGTAATAACAAAATGGAATGTTATGTTCTCTTTAGCTGCAAATGATCGAAATTCAAGAGCTGCATGTGATGACAAACCAAATAAGAGAAGCTCTAGATTTGTTTGCGCAATGGTAATACAAAAGCAATGCGGTTAGTCCATCTTCTACTCTCTCTTTCCTTTTATATATTTTTTTTTCTCTGTTTTATTTCCAAGTGTAATTCCCAAATTTTGAATGTGCCTGTAGGGTTATTTGATGATTATCCAGTTGGGGAGAGGTAAGAAATTTTTATTACTTGCAAACAAGTTTAGCTTGTTAAATTTCTCCTTCTGCCCAAGTCATTATTTTCTTTCTTAGCATAACACAATGCAAGACTAATGCAATGATATATTTTTCTAGCTTAGATTATTGGTAGAATTTATGTGAAACAATCTTGGACAATATTAAGGGTCTACTTAGATCCATAGGTAATTTTAGGAAACATATGCATAATTTTTCATATCTGTAAAATTTTCATTTGCCCAAACTCAAACACTCAAAAACACCTCATACAGTCTAAGTTTCATAGACTACAAAAAATCTTTTTTTACAAATTCCTGATGCATTAAGCTATTCTTGGTATAAAGTATGCATAATAAAAGAACACCAAATCTGCTTAAAATTCTGCAGGGCAAGGATTTTGTTATTATAAAGAAAACAAACTTTTCCCTATCCTAGTTGCCTTGACTAAGTTAAGCAGGAAGTATCATATTCTTTTTTCCTTTTCCTGTCTTGGATTTGTTCATTTTGCATGATAACTAATGTCTGTAATTCCATTTATCAAAAGCAAAAAAAATATGTCTCTAATTCCACTATTTTACTATTTCATTTTTCCATCTACTCTACTTAATAGAGTGGAGAATGGCCCCATTTATGATGACTCAATTCTTGATAGAGTCTTATGCAGGAATTGAAGTCTCAATTCTAATATCCCTTAAGTCCAAGTAATGGAATGGACTGGATTCATTTGTATAGTTTTGTATAAGTGATTTTGCTGTAATTTGGGTTCTCCTTTGCTGTAACAGTATCGGTCTTTGTGTTGTATATGGAGGTTGCAGGTTGCAGCTAAAGCTACAATATGATGTACAGAATGATGCAGAGTTTGCTCTGCTGTCTGGTTTTTTGGCTAGCACCAGTGTTTTTTTTTTTTTTTGGTTAGATAGGGATTAATTTAAAGATTTTGAGTTTATTTACGTTGCATGCATCATGTAAGCCTAGATTTTTGGGTTGGGTCTTCTCCTGTGTGATTTCAACGACTATGTGTGTAGGTATGTGTAAGTATTTTCTGTCATTTTTGTGTGTAAGTATTTGGGTTAGGTCTTATTCTATGTGATTTCAATGAACATGTAGTGTAAGAGTATAACTTTTGCTGTCATTTGTTTATGGCTACTGAAATTGGTGTATAACTTAATTTGGTCCTTTGAATTGATTATGTTGTGGACCTATTTTTTGTGTAATTTAATAATTTTATAGAATTTGAGTTTGATTCATTTCTATCTGTTTAAAAGATTTTAATATATAATAAAAAAAAAATTGAGATGTGGGTTTGTTTATAAATCTATTATAGGATGCTGGGTCTTGTCTATTAATATTTGAATTGTTGTAATCTAAGACTTTTAGGGATTTTTATAGGTTTGGGGTCATTAGGAAGACGGGTTTGATTGAATAAAGAAAAGGGGCTGTTTAGCACAATATTTGTGAATTCATTAGATTTCAGCAATAATTATGTTTTGTTTGGTTTTTGAGATAAGGTTGGAATAGAAAATTAATTTGGGTTTTTGACTGTGGATTGATTTTGATGGTCAATGTAATAGAAGCTTGTGCTATTAGGGAGCTTTGTACAACTTTTTGTTTTAGTCCTAGAGTGGTTGTATAGCTTGGGGACTGAAACAAAACAAGCAGTAAGATTAAAGATTTTGTTTTGTTTTTTTCCAAGCGTTTTTCTCATCAACCAGAGGGTTGTTGTAATTTGATTCAATGGACCACCTTATGCTGGTTGATGACACATTGGGCGATAGTTTGGATTTAGAAGTTGATGACTTAATTAAAGTGTGACAACATAGCAGATAAAGATGTGAGTGATGAAGAGATTGAAGCAGAAGAATTGGAAAGGTGAATGTGGAAGGATCATATCACGCTCAAGAGGCTTAAGGAAAGATAGAAGATTGCAGCCCAACAAGTTGCAGAGAAGCAAAAGCCCAAGCAAGACCACTGAGATTAGGCTTGGAGGAAGTAGAGCATAGGATGGGATTCTCAAGTATATGCTGAAGCTAATGGAAGTTTGCAAAGCTCACGACTCTGTCTATGTTATCATTCCTGAGAAGGGTAAGCCAGTGAGTGGTGCTTCTGACAACATTAGAGCTTGGTGGAAAGAAAAGGTGAAGTTTGATAAGAATGGGCCAGCAGCCATAGCCAAGAATGAAGCGAAATGCCTTGCCATGAGTGAGGCAGAAAATAATCAGAATAGGAACTCTGAAAGCATTCTCCAAGACTCGCAAGATGCTACTCTTGGGTCACTTTTGTCTTCTTAAATGCAACACTGTGACCCCCCTCAAAGAAAGTACTTGCTAGAAAAGGGAGCTCCGCCACCTTGGTGGCCAACTGGAAATAAAGATTGGTGGGTGAAGTTAGGGCTACCCCATGGTCAAAGACCTCCTTATAAGAAGTTGCATGATTTGAAGAAGATGATGAGGAAAGTTGGGGTACTAACATGTTGGATCTGAATGAATGCAATCACGTGTTGCAATCTTATGAAAAAAAGTTGTGCACATCACTTTCAAGGATTTTGCAATCACATGCTGCTGAATGCAAATTAAACTTAAAATGTCATATTTACATGTTTGCACATACCAAATTAAAAATGTCACATTAAGTTTGATTGCTCATATGCATATTTATTCTTGGGAAATTATTGTGTACTCCCGGAGAACCATAAATGCGTACTCCATCCTCTCACATGAATGGTAGGTCCCACTAATTAAATTAATGGTGGGACCCACCATTCATGTGAGAGGAGGGAGCACGCATTTATGGTACTCCGGGAGTACCTAATAATTTTCCTTTATTCTTGATGTGCTGCTACTTTAAAGTAGTGAGAAGGGAATTTGAATTGTGCATGTCAATCTATAGAACAAATGGGGTTTAATGGATAGCTTAGTGTCATATTTGATAATTTTATGTTCTGGTCTTTTGCATGATAGTTGAATAATAAAACACTGCATAGTGATTGACTTTGCATGGATTATAGAAGGATTCACATTTCTAAGATATTTCTGAATGCACTTTTTTTTTTTTAACTATTTGCTTTGTCTTTGCTCATTAAACAATAAGTTAGATCAAGAGTTGCACTTATCAAGTTATTAAAAAAAAAAAAAAAAAGGATCAAGAGCTGCATATTGAGAAATTGATTCTTTCTATCTTTGATCTTAAAAAAAAGAATCAAATTCAATTCCAGTTGCATTAACAAATTCTATTATTTTATATGGATTGTAAATAATATAAAATTTCTTTTTTTAATGAATGTTTTATGAATTATTATTTATATTAGTTTCAAATATTATTGATTGATGATTGTGAAAAGGGGTTTTTATTTTTGCTCTGTTTTGTGCTTTGTCAATGGGTATCATGACAACAATCTAAAATCGACCTACCTTTGCAAGTAGAAAATTTGAATGGAAAAACATTTGTTTTCCAAATATAATTAAATGAATATAATCTCAAGTTTGGATGGGAATTCTACATAGTTAAGAAAGTTTTTGACTCTGTTATAGAAACTGACAATAAAATTTAGCTTGAGAAGTGCTATTTTTTTAATATAGCAAAATTAAAAATTTGATATCTAACTTCTACATGTCGTAATACATTTCTTAACGTGTTTTATTGACAAGCTTATATTAGTGGTACTTCAAATAAATGTAAGAACAACAAAGGAAGAAGATACAAAAAGTACTTTAAAGTTGTCTTTCAATTTATTGGAAATTGATATTTTAGCATTTATTGGATATTTGAGGATGTAAAGGATTGAAATCCTAATTTTTATTTTAATTAAGTTTGATTTATATTTTCCATTTCGTAATTTAATGTTTTATATCAAGGATAGGAATCCTAATGTGAAATCGAAGATGAAGAAACAAAGAATTGTTTAAATCTTCGTACACAATAGCTTTCTCGTGCATTGCACGGGTTAGCGACTAGTATTTATAAATACTCGTTCATGAATCTTCAATTATAGTACTCAGCCTCGTTTTAATCATCATTTTTTTTAGAAGAATCTATTTAATCATCATTGATTGGTCATTGGTGATTGGGAGCTCTGAGCTCTATGCATTCATTGTTTTAGTCCATAGTATTCAAAACATATATCCTTCCCTCTTCAACCAACTACGTACATTTGCTAAAACCATTACTTAGATCCAAGAAATAATTGACAAACAACATATATTCCTCCATGCAAGTTATAGTGATTTCTAGCTTCTAAAACATTGGAAGTTAAAGTTCAACTCTCAAGGAAAGAAGATGTAACATTTACAACATATAGAAGCCACAGAACTTACCCTGCACAATTGACCATTTCCCTTTCTCACATTTAACAGGAAAAGAGTAAATAATATCCTTTGGGATCCCATAAGAACCATCAGAATACACTCCCATGGAAACCCATTTTCCTAGAATTTCAAAGACAAAGGGAAAATTACAAAAGTTAATAACTAATAAAATAAAAATAAATAAATAAAAAACAGAATATAAAAGCAAATAAGTTTTGCATGATCAAATGCTATTTGAGATAAAGGAGAATCAACCTTGGGAGTCTTGTAAACCCAATCATGAATATGATCACAAGCTGCACTTGCACAAGACAGTGCACTATTTTTTGCTTTCTGAGATCTATTCAAGGCTGAGCCACACTGCTGCACATTGGTGATGATCTCGGTTTTTAACCTATGACAAACGAAAAAAAATGGAGACTTATTGGGAGTGAAGCGAAGTAAATAGAAGACAAGGATGCATAGAGATGTGAAGATTGTCAACATCACCCTGCAAATGGTTGCAACCTAAAATTTCAACATGGAAACTACTGTACCCTACTTCAACTAAAACATTGGAGTTTAATAACTCTTCAATGTCAGAGCTAGGTCCTAACAAGGTTCAAGACCAGGTCAAATATAAAAAAAGATTGGGATACTTGGGCACATGAGATTTTTAACTTTTTAAACAGAATGTAGAGTGGAGATAGTGTCCAAACTCCTAACCATTTGCTTTGATACTACAATAAATTACCAATTTTATTAAAAGTTTAAGCTATTAAGAAATGATGAGTTTAATCATTTAACCATAATTCTAACATATACAAACTTTAATAGACTATTGCCTAAAATATGAATGATAACTTAAGGAGAACCATAATTTCCTTGGGGCAGTTTTTGTCTTTGTAGATGATCAATCACTACTAATCTTGAAGAGGATATTGAGTAAAAGGGAGCAACACGTGATAAAAGTACCCAGAGAAAAACTTCTAAATTAGACTTTTGCAATCTTACCATACCATGCCTTTAGCACTTGGTAAATTCATAAAGAGCTTTTCTTAACTTACATACATAGTTTGGTTGGAATTTTCTCTCAAATCCTTTTGGTTACTTCATTTAATTTCTCAATCCAATTTTCCATGCAGGAAAGCATTCTTTACATCCGTCTGCCATAGCTTCCAAGATTTACTACTTGTCAAGTGCTAACACGACATGTACAATGGTTATCCTTGCCACTAGGCTAAACGTTCCATCATAGTCTAGCCCATATTATCGAAAGAATCCTCATACTACGAGTTGAGCCTTGTATCTCCCTACCAATCCATATGCATGAGTCTTTACCTTTTACACCATTTGCAAGAAATGAGTTTAAAATCCTTAAGCTTTAGTACAATGTCTCAAGTTTGATTCTTCTTTAGTACGTGAGTTTATTCTTCCATTGCTTTTATCCATTCTTCACTTTAAGATGCTTCTTCATTTGTTGACAGCTATTTTATGTTGTCATCCTCTGTAATTGCTGCATTTGCACACTTGGAATATAGTTTTTGTTACCTTGTTGACCTTTGTAGTTATGAGATTTCTTCCTTCTCTATTCTAGATCAATCCTCCTCTAGTGTCCTATGGTTGTACACTAGTTTGCCAAGGACTTTGAGTTACTTCTCTAGACTGTGGCTCACCTTCATCTTCAAAAAAGTTTTCATATCAGTTGCCGTAAACTGATCTTTTTCTGATTGCTCCCTTATACTCTCAATCATTTTATCTTCAATCTCCCTTGAGATTGGCAATGATGCAATCTCTTTTTACCACCATGAAGATGCTTCATCAAATTTCACGTTCTTCAAGGTGTAACAACGATTGTTAGGTCACAACATCTTTAACATTTTCTTTGGCTATCAAAACCCATGTAGATGAAATAGTTTCTTTTTAACATATTGTAGAGATGAATAGGCACAAATGCATATCAAACACAATTAAAGAATTTAAAAGGAGAAGCATTCCTACAATTACCAAAATTATGAATGTTGATAATTTTATGCATTTGAATTAGCAGTCAGCTATGGCTGAATAATGATTAAATAATTAGATTCATCATTTTCTAATATCTCAAGTTTTTGGGACAAGTGCTAGTTTATTATAGCATTAGAGTAAATGGCCTGATATCTAACCCCTATGTCTGCTGTACCTCCCATTTAGAAAGTTAAAAAGGTAGTTTATCAAATTATGTCTGCTAATAATTTAAACATGTGAAAGTGGCAATAAGTAAAAATGTTGGATATCTTGAGCTACCAATGATCGTCACCAATGTGTTTCTTTAACAGGTTTCTCTTCATTTTTTATGGTGATAATTGCATGATTGATGTCCGGATATTGATATAAATAGTGATTGCCCCATATGATTACGTTCTTGACATCGCTAACAAGAACCTTTATCTTTTCAGCTATTAGGCTTAATGCTATGTTATGATCAAGTCGTGTTAGACATGTGATGTTTTTCTCTGGAATTGAAGGAGCAAAGTCTTTCAAAATGAATGCATTGGTGTTTGTTGGGTTGGTAACAACTAGCACTTGCATAATAAAAGCAATGAAAAGGCATCAACATTTAGAAATCTGGTTTCACTTGATTTAATTATAAATAAGTTGGAAACAAACTCAAAAAGGCACAATTGTATTGTCATTTAGTTGGATAGTTCCCTTACTGACAGATGCAATTTGGAATCATCCATGTTAAATCATTTGAGCACCTTTCTCCAAGTAATTTTCCAAATCTTGATATAAGAGTTTTGCATCTTTATTCATTATAACTTTTATTCCCAACACGTTGGTTGTTGGACCCATGCCCTTCCTTTCAAACGTTGATGCCAAGGACTTTATTTTCATCATCATAACTGGAAAGTTTCATGCTAACAATATGTGTCCACATATAATGATAATATTGTTAATTTTTTCTTGCACCTCCATATATAAACACAATGATTTAACAGACTCATTTTGAAACCAATCTCTTATTTTTTTGGAAAAAGAAGTTTTTTTTTAGATGGTAAAAAATATATGCATTAAAATGATGCTGATCTTGCAACTCAAACCCCTTCCCTAAACTCTCAAGCACTTTGTGCATGGATAGGTACCATCCCACCTACAAGGAATAGAAAGTATTTTTACTTCAAAACATCTTGAACATCCGATTTCATGACTTTTAAAGTAAATGGAGCTACAGAGGCAAATGATTCAAATCTATGTAATGTGAACAAATTAAGATTCTAAACCAGTGTCATTCAGCAAAAAATAAAAAATAAAAAAATCAAACCAGTGTCAGAGATGGGTGTCCCAAGAATCTTATACCAAAACATTGAAGCACATTTATGGGGTTTCTCACCTTGCAATCCGCAGCAGCATGCTGCTCCAAGACCGAAGCTACATCCTTGTAAATAGATACATTTTTAGACATCAAATCCTTAGTGTCCAAACCATCCTTTCGTGAGTATCCAGCAATCATAATAGCAATATTGACATCTTTACAAGCTTCAACATTGTCGATGGTAGCAACAACTTCTGTTGAAACATATTCATGACAAGATTTAAGAAACCTCAAGGGAAAGAATAATTCTATCTACCTCAGTTTAGCTCTCACAGATAAGAGACATATGTTTCAAAAGAGGAAAGGCAAAACCAAGCAATTCCATTCTTAGCAAATTCAAGTCATCAATTTTCTGTTCAGTATCAAGCAAGTGCAGAATCACAGGCTGATCAGGGCCCAACATGATTCCCCTTGCAATCATTGGAACAATGGCATAACCTATTTGCCCTGTTGAGCAAAATCGAAAATTTGAGCCACAGATACACAAACTTTTATCATGTCTAGAAGAAAGAAATCACCAACTTATATAATTGAAAATAAAATTAGCTTGCTCCTTAACATGTCACAACAGTCATATTGTTATTATGTTTTTTATTTAACAGATATTAATCAAGCTTTTCTTTCAATTATCGTTCTTTTCCATCTATTTGTAAGAGCACAATGTATAAGATAATAATGATTTAACATAAAAAAAGAACTTACAGTTTTTAGGATTTCTTTGGATAATTTACAGAAATGGCATTTATACTCATTTTCAAAGAAAGCCACAGATTTAAACAGTTTCATTGAAGATTTATATAACAGAATAGGATTGCAAGAAGTCATGAACCAAATAGAAAACACATATGGTTTTCAAGTGAAGTAAAGGATAAATTCGAAGAGAAATAATTAAAATACTCTGTTTAGATAGCTTTTGACAACAATTAAGACAAAAATCATGAAAACTTGGACAAATTTGAATGAAAATTGAACTTTGCAGCAATTGGGGTCGATTTGACCTTCACTCCCATGAAAGAAAACTTGATAAATTGCCACTTTTCCTAAAAACTTAAATTGTTAGGAAATGGTAAATGAAATCTATATGAGCTAAAGATGCCAAAAGAAGAGACCAGAAAATGACAAGTATTCACAAGCTTACAAGAAAATTTAAATTAAGCAATTATGTAAAATTGGAAATTTTGAGGTTTGACATTTGGAGAACAATCATTTTTGTTAATTTGAATGAAAATTTAGATGAATGGTTCAGAAATTCAGCCAAAAAAAAAATCAGAAAACTGAAAATTTCGAGATTCAGCTATATTGATGTTGGGGATATAATAATATAACAGGCCAATCGAATATTTCTAGCAAGGACCAAGATAAACCAAATAGAATATCAGATTGAGTTAGCATGCATGCCTGTAGCACCCTTGACCAACACTTTCATTGGTTTCTTCTCTTTCTTAATGAAGCTGTAAATGTATATAATAAATCTCCAAAACAAAGCAATATAAACCAAAACATTGTGACCCTGGTGAAGCAATTCAGGATACTTAATTTTCCTAAAAACAGACAGATCAATAATCAGTTCCATCTGGATTTCTTCACAAAGCAAGCCCAACTTGCATCATGCATATGTATATGAATGTTATTAAAGGTCCGTACAACAAAGCTTTTCAGATGCTAAAGAAAATTGCATAATAGCATAAGAGATGCAAAAGTAAAAGAGTTCTCCCCAATCCAAAGAAAAGAACATATCCTTCTTCTTTTTTGCAATCAAATTAAGGAAAAAAATAAGAATATAGATTTAAGTTATGAAAGTTCCCATGAAAGCAAAATTCACTTTCATCAAAGCACCTCAACCAAGCTAAATGGTTGTGCTACACTTAGTTTAGAGGAGCTTTTACTTTCCTTTCCTCATTATTGACAATCACATTGTGTCATTTTCCTGCACTTTCTAAGCTTCCCAAAAAAAAAAAAAAAAAAAAGGAGAGAAAATATTGAAAATAAAGTCACATAATAAGAAAGGAATGGTAAGTTGTGCCATGAAGTTTTTTTTTTTTTTTTTTTTTGTGCGCCTGTTAGGCTAATTTCCCAAACATATTAGTTATGTGCCCTATTTTGAAATATTTTTGTTATGTGATCACTTTTGAAACTCAAGTACTCGAGTTTCACAGAGAAAATCATAGGATGATATATTTTTTAAGTTTCTAGAGACTTGAGTTGTAAAAGTAGTCACATAACAAAAAAGTTTCAAAATCAACCACATAACTAATATGTTTGGGAAATTAGCCTAATGGGCCCACCATGTAGTGACAAGAACTGTAACTGGGTTTTAGGCCACTGTTTCAAAGTGTGGTTCTTTTAGCTAGAGAAAGAGATAGAGAGAAAAGGAGAAGTTGAAATATGGTTGTATATACAGAGAGAAAGAAAATTGGGATGAGGAAGCAAAATGGAAGAGTGACGGTAATCTAGGATGGAAATTAAAGAGTAATGACTAATAATGATGCTGATTAAAACAATTATATTGAGAGTGCTTAAGATTTTAGTGGGTTTGGTACTCTCAAAAACACATAGAGGTACTGTTGAATAAGTATAACCTGTATACGTTTTTTTTTTCTTTTTGATAAAAAGTATAGCCCATATACATTGATAATATAAATTAGATTAAATTGTAATTTACAAAATTAAAATTTTTAATGAAATTTTCATTTTGCCTCCTAAAAGTTTTAAAATTTGAGTTCATTATCCTAATGTTATATAGCGTTTGGATTTAAACCCTTCCGTCCTATAGGTTGATGGACTTTGAATGACAGTTAAGGTTAAGTTTGTATCCAATGCATCAGTGCACTACACATGTTATGATATGGACACGTGTCCAATGCACTGATGCACAGGACACAAGCCGTGTCTTGTGGGTTAAACCCAAAACAAAATAGTTAAATTGTCAGTCATATGACCCATAATAATTTAGCATTTTTTATGACTTCAAAATTTCATATTTTTTAGGACTTGAAATAATTAATAGAAACTTTAAATGACTAATTAGAAAGTGAATGAAAACATATGATTAGTGACATAGAACTGATTATTAAATTGGGGGAGGGGCTTGGTGAAGTTGTCTACACTTTCGTCAACACATGAAAAAAAGATAAATCAGAAGGGCACATCTTGTTCTGTTATTGTTCCAAAGCTTACAAGTGATGGATAAAATTTGTACGTAAAGTTAGAATAGAAATTGGAAATCCTTTTTTATTTTCATATATTTATCAAGTCTTCTTCATTCTCCAAGGGAAGATGGGTTCATTGTTCGTTGAGGCATGACTTGGCAAATGATGCTTCCTGGATGAGTTCTTTTGCCATTGCATCCATCTTTGCTCTTGAGAACTCATCGATCTTGAGCCCTGCCAATGCATAAACAAGTTCCAAACACTGAATGCACTGAAATAGTCTTATGCAAGTAATAATAATAAAAAAATTGAACCATTTCACAACATTTTGGAATATAAAATGCAGGCACAAATGTATAGTAAGCTCTCATAATTATAATTATTCATTCATGAATCCTCAATTATATAACTCTCTGCGCTCATTTTAATCATCGATTGCTCATCAGTAACTGGGAGTTCTGAGCTTTGTGCATTTCATTGTTGTAGTCCACACTACTCCAAATAACCTTCGCTCTAAACCATTATTTAGATCTAAGACATAATTGACAAACAGCATATATTCCTCTAAGCAGATTATAGTGATTTGTAGCTTCAAATATATTAGAAGTAAGTTCAACTCTTAAGGAAGAAAGATGTAACATATACAAAATTTATAAGCCTCCACGGAACTTACCCTACACAATTGACCATTTTCCATTCTCACATTTAACAGGAAAAGAGTAAATAAGGCTAGGTTTGATCCCATAAGAACCATCAGAACAAACTCCCATGGAAACCCATGTTCCCTATATTACAAAGCCAAAGGTAAAATTACAAAAGAATGTAAAAGCAAATAAGTTCTACATGATCAAATGCTATTTGAGATGAAAGATAATCAACCTTGGGAGTCCTGAAAACCCAATCACGTATATGATCACAAGCAGCACTTGCAGTAGACAATGCACTTGATGCTTTTCGAGCTTTGATAATGGCTAAACCACAATGTTGTACGGTTTTGATGAACTCGGTTTTTAACCTATGACAAACAAATTTTTTTTTTTTTGAAAAAAGAGGACAGTTGTTGAGACCCTACAAAGGGTTGCAACCTAAAATTAAAACATGCATACTACTGTACCCCCACGCCAACCTAAAACTTTGGAGTTTAATAATTTTTCAAATACAAAGCTAGGTCCTAACAGGACTCAAGAAAAATTCCAGTGCGTGTGTGTATATATACCTACACCCTAAAGATTTGAATCCCTGGGTTAGGTAATTGGCATGTAGATACTACTTGACAGTACACCCCAAGCTATTACCTAAAAGAAGCATGATAATCTAAGGAGAGCATAATTTCACTGGGGCATTTTTGTTTTCATAGATGATAAATCACTAATATCTCCAGGGGGGGGGGGGGGGCAATAGCTACAACAACCAGAATCCTGAATGTTAATAACATTATGTGTTTAACTCAGCAACAAGTAATGCTATAAAATGGTTAAATAATTATTAAATTTACCATTTCTTATTAGTTTAAGCTTTTAGGAGAAGTAGTAGTTTAATTATCATGGTATCAAAGGAAGTTTGATGCGGTTTATCAACCTATGTCTCCAAATAATTTAAACATGTGAAAGTGGAAATGAATAAACACGTTGGATATTATCAGATACCAATAATTGTCTGCAACATGTTCTCGGACTAGTCTCTCTCCATTTTTAGTGGTGAAAGTCACATGATTGACGTCTGGATAATGAGTTAAAGAGTGATTGCCCCAGATGATTATGTTCTTGACATCACTAGCATGAACCTTTAGCCTCTTAGCTATTTGGCTCAATGCTCTGTTATGATCAAGTCGTGTTAGGCATTTGATGTTTTTTCTCTGGGATTGAAGGAGCAAATTCTTTCAAGATGAGTGCATTGGTGTTTGATGGCTTGGCAAAAACTAGCACCTGCATAATAAAAGCAATGAAAAGGCATCAACTTATGAAACACTATCAAGTCCAAAAATTGACTGCATAGAAGTGAAGATTAAGGGGAAAAAACACTCTAAAAAATTCCAACATTTGTAATAGTTAGAAATTTGGTTTTCACTAAATATGTTCATAAATAAGTTGGAAACTAGACTTGAAAATGCACAATTATCATGACCTAAATAGGGCATCTCAATATAAAGGTGATGCAGGATGACCAAATTTTCAATGGGAATGTGTATTTGTGAAGTCAAATAAAAACAAACAGGATAGAACCTGGAGTTAGCAATGGAAAGAGGGATAGAACCCAGGAATCAACACTTGTAGTTGCCTGGAATTAGTACCAAGAAAAGTAACAGAGATAAGAACCTAGGTTCACTGCCTAGGATTGCTTGTACTAAACATCAAGCGTTGGAAGAAAAACATCCAATAAAATTTTATTTATTCATAATCAACTTGTCATCTATAGTGAAAATAAAGGAAATAACTTCATAACAAATACATTAAATACTGAAAAAAAAAATTTAATTCTGAAAAAATTAACTCATAACAAGTTTTGTTCATAATAAGGAACAAAACGTGTTTGTTTAAGAAAAATAACCTTGGTTCCTTGAATTCACAAGAATGGTTACTGGAATCTATTATAACTTTGGGAGACAAAAGTCTGAATATTTATTAATTGTGTTTAAATAGTGAAGCAATCCTAGGGCTGCTAGGAGACCCTTAGAAACCTTAAAGCACTCCTAAGATGGCTAGGAAAACACCCTAAAACCCTAATTCACATTAAGTACAAAATTAG
Source organism: Quercus parvula (assembly GCA_030820535.1). Classification (NCBI taxonomy): domain Eukaryota; kingdom Viridiplantae; phylum Streptophyta; class Magnoliopsida; order Fagales; family Fagaceae; genus Quercus; species Quercus parvula. Next base: position 53,585,590 of record JAUAME010000003.1, read on the forward strand.
GTGACAAGATAAGAAAAATAATACCCAAAAATTGCAAAACTGAGATAATTGCAAAATCAAACTCTACTGTCTCTAGGAGACATCCCAAAATAGATGGGGCATTATTTTGAATTTTAAATGAAAAGTTGTAACCGAATAAAATTACTAAAAAATGGCAAAAATGAAAATTTCAAGGACTAAATGAAAGAGTTTTCTCGAAAAGTGGCTTCGGTCGTGGTCAGAGACTCGGAGTTGACGAGATTAGCTCCTAGCATTGTTTCCCTTATAATTTTCAGGGAATTCTGTCGCTATCAGCAATGACTTTTTTTTTTTCTAATTTTTTTATACAAGATACTTAACATAATCTAAGTACATATATGTGTGAAACTCTCTCTTGGAGAATTGAATCCCCACCCTTGCCCCCCCTCTCCCCCCACCTCACAAGAATTTTGTACTTGTGGAGTGACCATCATGTCAAGGGTGCATAGTGGTCATTATGAATGATTTCTACTAATACTTTTCTACTTCCTAGATTTCTTGCGTACTAACTTGTAGTGGTCTCTCTACTTAAGGAAAGCCTATGTTGTATGTTCTACATCATTAATCAGCATCAATAAGTCCAATATGGTGTCCGCACCAAAAGGTCTCCGCTTTTAAAACTTCAAAACATCTTAAAGCGTCCAATTTCTGTAGGGAATTAACACGAAATTCCCAAACCCATGAGAAACAAAATAGAGAAAACACACGCCAAAGAAAAAATAATCACATGCACAAGACAATATTTACGTGCTTCGGCAATTTTCCTGCGTCTACGGAGTTGTAAGAATTTCACTATTATCAAGGAAAAAAAAATACAAAGTGCAGTAGTGTAGTTTTTCTATCTCTCGAAAACTACCTCAAAAAACCCTAATCACCAAAACAACGGTTTCTATATCCTGCGCATAGGATTCACAATGGGCTACAAAACGGGCAAAAAATTTTTACCGAGGGCAGCTCCATAAAGCCCAACAATTTCAAGACTTCTAAAGTAGGATACATATACAAACAATACAAATATATATAAGGTGAACTTATCATATTGTAAACTAGTGTGGGTGTCTCTAAAATCTTATATTAGTTATATCATATCTACACACTAGGTGCATTTATGAGGTCACCTTGCAATCCACAGCAGCATGCTTGCCCAAGGCCAAAGCTTGAGCCATGTACATAGACACATTTTTAGACATCAAATCCGTCCTTTCCATAGCTTCCTTACGTGGGAATCCACCAAGCATAACAACAATATTAACATCTTTACAAGCTTCAACAATGTCCGTGGTAGCAATCACACCTATCCAAACATATTCATGACAATTTAAGAAACCTCAAGGGAGAGAATAATTCTATCTACCTAGAATCATCTCTCAAGATAAGAGACATACCTTTCAGAAGAGGAAAGGCAGCATCAATCAACTCCATTTTTATCCCATTCAAGGCTTCATCTGCTTGCTTGATATTATCAAACAAGTGCAGAGTCACAGGCTGATTAGGACACAACATGACTCCCCTTGCAATCATTGGAAGGATGGCATAACCTGTTTGCCCTATTGAACAAAATCAAGATTTTGAGATACACACTACACAATTGAAAATCAAATACACTTGGTCCTTGACATAGTGACATGTAACAACGGTCATCTTGATATAAGACACTATTTTCTTCCAATCCTCATTCTTTCCAACTATTTGGAAAAGACTTCAATGTATAAGATAATAATGATTATAACAACAACAAAATAGTTAAAATTTGAAAGATTTCTTTAGATTATCTAAAGAAAAGTCATTTAAACTCATTTTCAAATAAAAATAATGGCATTATTTTAGCGTTACCTTTTCAAAAACAAATAGTAATTATTTAACCATTGTTCTAACAAAACAAATAAATGAAATATGTATATATGAGCTAAAGATACCAAAAGAAGGAAAAAAGAAAACAAGTATCCACAAGCATACAAGCGGATTTGGATTAAGCAATCATGCAAAAAATTAACTTTTGAGGTTTCACATTAGGAGAACATTCATTTTTGTCAATTAGAATAAAATATAGATAAATACGGTTCAGAAATTCAGCAAAAATAAATAAAGTTCTAGGTTTAGCTATCTAAGTTGGAGATATAATAATATTTCTAGCAAGGACCAAGAAAAGCCAAAAGAATATCATATTGAGCTAGCATGCCTGCAGCACTAGTGACCAATACTTTGATCGGCTCCTTCTCTATCTTCCGGAAGCTCCACTTGTATGTAATAAGCATCCAACAGAAAGCAAAAGGAAACAAAACAACGAGACCCTTTAGAAGCAATTCAAGAAACTCCATGAAAACAAACAGATCCTAAAACGGTTCTATGTATGGAATAAGCTTTCAAAATAAAGCAATAGAAAATAAAACAACGAGGCCCTTCTTAAGCAAGTCAAGATACTCCATTTTCTCAAAAACAAACAAATCAATAAACAGTTTTTTGGTAGATTTCTTCACAAAACAATCCTAACTTGCAGCGCATATATATACATACATACATACATATATATATATATATATATGTGTGTGTGTGTGTGTGTGTGTGTGCGTGTGTGATACATCAATAAAAAATATATGAATGAAAGCAAAGCATATAAAAAGATACTTTTACAACAAGGCATTAATTTTAGATGCCAAAGCAACTTGCATAAGAGATGCAGAAGTATAATAAGAGATCTCCCCAATGAAAGAAAATAACCTATCCATCTGTTTGTTTTCCAATCAAACTAAGGAGAAAAATAAGAATATAGAATTACGTTATGAAATAATTCCATTGAATGCAACACACACTTCGAACCACCTCAACCAAGCTAAATACTTTCTTTACAATTTATGCAAGTTAATATATCAGAATTAACTATCTTTAATAAATTATTTATGCTAAAAGAATATTTCATTTTAGTTGGATTTAACAAAACAAACTTGAGTGTATTTAGAGTAATGCTACAGTGCTACAAGTTTTACTACATCAGTTTATAGCATGTAAAATATTGAAACTCCTAGTGCTTTTTACGTTTTCCTTATATTTATATCAATTTTTGTTTGGGGCTCCAACCATCAATAGGAAGATGACATTTATGCATGACTTACTTAGTCCAACTAATCAAGTGAGTCATGTGCATACAGTGTCATTTTTCTATTTATGCTTGGAGCCAAACCTTTTTCGTTTATTTAAGAGAATCATTTGTGTTTATGTGGCATTTAAGGAGAGGTATTGGAAATAAGGAAGTAGGGAGCATGAGGAGTCATTCAACGGAAGGAGTAAAGGAAAGAAGATAAGGAAATAAAAATTTGATGTTATTAGGTTTGATGGAGAAAATAATAGCCAAATTGGGGGAAGGGGAGGAGGTTGAAGCATCAATTAATCACCATCAATTAGGAAAACTAATAAATGATTGGTGAGAGGAAAATAAAAGAGAGATGAGAGTTTTTTTTTTTGAGGGGGGGGGGGGAATAGGAAACAAAAAAAGAGAACGAAGAAGGAAAAAGAAAAAGAAATTTATGAAAAAACATGAAAACAAGATTAAAAGAAAAATGAAGAAGACTGAAAAATAAGGTAAAAAAATTTAATGTCATGAGGCAAATAAACCACATTGATGGGGAGGTGTTAAAGAGGGAAGTCTAAAATTGTGGAGGCATTAAATATATAAGAATACTTTAAAAAACTCAAATCCATTGATCCACCACACCTATAGCGAAGGGAATCAATTTATGGACCCTTTGGCCAGGGAAGGATATTCTCCAAGTGATAGTTTTGTTTTGTATTAGCATCCTCCTCCTTGTATTTTGTACCAGTTATCAACTAATGCTTGGGGTGTTTCTTATTTTAGACTTTGTAATCTTTATTTCTATTTAATTTAAGCTCAATTTCAGCAAAATAATTTTTTTGAAGAACATTGAAAAAAGTGTAATTTTTTTATTATTAAAGAGGTAAATGAAGCGTTTTGATGGAAAGTGGAATAACTTAATGGGGGAGTAGAATTGATTGGGGTGTTACCTCATTAAGGAAGGAAACTAAAAAATTGTGGACAAATCAAATTATTAAGAATATATATTTTATATCTGAGATAGAAATTCTACTTTAGCCTACGATTGATTTTTTATTGATTAGAGTAATAGAAGTTATCAAGTTTATACTCATATTGACCCCACGCCAGTGAGCCCCCAAGCATTCTCAGAGCCTTTATCTAGAATAACATCTATATGATTCAAATGAGTAGGAATCAACAGAGATAGAGAGGGCAGATTTCATTTCAAGAGAAACAGACCTCCCCCTTGAGTCTCACCCTTAACTACAAACTTTCCATCAAAACCCAACCTGCACCTTATTCTTTCCAACCATGCTTTATTTGGCCAAGTCTCAGATAAAAACACGATCATGGGATCTTTTTCTAGTAAAAAAGTAACAAGCTCTTGAACTATCTACATGGGTTCCCAAGCTCATAACAATCCCAAGCTAGACAACTCATTGTTCTCAACGAAGCAAGTAACCAGCCTCCACCGATGTAGCTTCTATATTCTTGCAATCATATTGCATTGTCCTTCTCCTGCTATCCCCTTCCCTTACCAAATTGTAGATTGTTGATTCTTTGTTTTCAAAGAACCTTTACCCTTAACCCATAATTCACTTTTTTTTTTCTTTTCATGGGTGGGTTACCACGCCAATAGCATATGAATAATGCTAGTACCACAATTTTGTCATAACTTGTCCACATAGTGAGTTGTGTGTGATGGAATAAAAGTGGTGGGTTGGTTATTACCACACCAATAGCATATAAATAATGCTAGTACCACAACTTCAAGCACCACAACTCGCCATGTGAGCAAGTTGTGACAAAAGTTGTGGATCTTGAACATGGAACCCTTTATGAGTTCTCCACAGTGGCTTAAAAGTTCTAGTCCCCACCTTTACATATAAGGACACGCCGAGTGAAGATGCATTTGCCTCTAAGGTTTATTACTCACATCCACCTTAACACCCTCTTTTTCAAATAAGGAAAACTTCACCTGAAGATTTAAGATGAACTACATTCTCCCTCTCCTCCTTCACTCAAAGAACTAGCACAATTTCCTCTTCTCATACTAAGGGTTCGTTTGGTTGGAGGTGGAATAGGGAGGAAATAAAAAAGGAGAGAAAAATGTGAAGAAAATGTTTTTAGTGGGTGTTTGATTAGAAGGAGAAGAGTAAAAAAATTGGTGAGGCCCGAGTGTTTTCTTCCCAAGTCCACCAAAATGTTTGGACTAAAACACCCATGTACTACAACGTGCTAGGTTTTCTACTTTTCATGGTTTCTAATTTTTTTTTTTTTTTTTCCTTTCGTTTGCTTCTTTTCCATTTTGTCATTTTTAGTTACATGTCAACTGTTTCCTTTATTTATTTATTTATTTTAAATTTCCTTCTTTAGTTTTTTGTCCTTTTTTTTTTCTTCTTTAGATTTTTTGTCCTTTTTTATGCTTTTCACTCGGTTGGTTTTTTTTTTTTTTTTTTTTTGGTTTCATCTTTTTTTTTTTTTGGTTCATTCATGCGTGTGTGTATATATATATATATATATATATATATATATATATTTTTTTTTTTTTTTTTTCCAAATTTGTTACTTTTTTATCTATTAGGGGTATGAAAATAAATTTATACAAACTAAGTTTTCTATCCCTCCACTTTTCTACTTTCAAACCAAAAACTACGAGGGAAAACTAAAAATTTTTCTATCTTTTCCCTATTTTCTATCCTCTTACTTTTTTACCTTTCCAACCAAACAGACCCAAAGACACAAAAGGGAGACAATTGTACTCACCAAAAAAGAGAAGAGAAACATCAAACATGGTCCAAAACTTTAACTTGTTATACTTGCCTAATATTAGAATGTATAATTTCACATACGAGCATAATCATAACAAATGCCTACTGTTAACTATTAGGGTAAACTACGTATTTGCTCTATATACTTTACATTATATTTTAATTTGGTTCATATCCTTTCAATTGTGTCAATTTGGTCTTTAACCTTTCAATGCCGTGTCAATTTAGTCCTTACCGCTATCTTTTGGATGGAAATTGCTGACGTGGCTAACGACCAAAACAAAAAATTAGTTTAATTGAAAGACATAATTAAACCAATTGTAAACTTTTTTTTTAGAAAGAGTTTCAACCTATGACGTCCGCTCTTGATGATAGCTTTTTATCATTAGACCAAGACACCAATCGGTTTTTGGTGTAGGTGGGGATTGAACTTCAGATCTCTTATTTAACCATCGGAGACTTTATTAGTTGAACTAATTGAAACCCACAAACCAATTGTAAAATAAAACGCCTTGCTTGAATAGTACTTAGTACTTACAATTTCGAATTTTTTTTAACAATTTCTTATCATCGAACATGGTTTAATTAAATTTTATTTAGTTAAGATCAAACATAATTTAATCAAAATTTGTTGGCTGCTCTAGCCGAGCATAATGGTAAGTGAATTCAAATTCTTAGCCATATGACCTATAGTGGAAATTCCACCTACAATTGCATTCAATTGAAATTTAACACATGTAATGCCAAAGTTTCAAGGTGACATATGTTATCTTCTTTTGACCCAAAGACCCACACTTGGCCGGCCATGCAACAAACAAGCTCCACCTCATTCTTCTTTCTACTCTCTCTCAAAGCAACTAGAACAATCAAGAAACTTTCTCCCTCTCATACCCACGGGTCCCCCAATCAAAAGAAAGAAAAACTCTCAACCATCCTCTCCCTGTCACACCTATGGTCCAGTAGCAACAAGGAAGTTTCTTTCAATTCTTCTTAAGCTCTTGTTCCCAACTTAAAGCTAGAGTGATTCTAGCTCTATCACTCCAAGAGCCCGTGCTTAGGGTAAGGGGAAAATCTAATTCTTTTAATTTACTGTCCATTTAAACTTAAGTGATGGTTATATGAATTTGTATATGGGTGTGTTGGATTCTAGAGACCGTTGATTGCCCGAATATGAATTGAGTTATTGTTTATGCTTGCATGTGCTCCTAGATGATAGACTAAGATAAAATCTGTTATAGGATCTAATGGAAGTTTTGTACCTTAAACTCTTGAAGTATTAAGAGATGTATTACGTGAAATTTAGAATTTGAATAACTGGTGAATTGTGTTATCTCTTGAAGTACATTGTAGATGCTCTAAATATCAAGAAGTAAAGAAACAAGAATGAAAAGAAAGGGAAGCTTTTGTAAAAAGTTTAGTTAGTTTTTGTTAATATCAGGTTTAAGCTTGATATTAGCATGTCGGTCATGGTCACAAATCCAGTTATGGTCATAAATCCGAGCATCGGGTTTGGGACGTGACATTTCTTTTTAGTTTTATTGAGTTTTGAGTTTTCTCACTCGTGTTTCTTTTGCATAAAGATGATGTGGGCTCATTAGGCTTGCTACTTTTCATCTGGGTTGAGCCCATTGGCTCTTGATGTCCTCCTTTCTTTCTTCCCATAAGTTTCTGCTAGGCTGGCCTATTGGACCTTTATCCTATTCTTTTTTTGTTGGGCATTTTTAAGGCCCATTCTTATTCTTTAAGGAGGGCCATCCCACTGTGGCATTCTACCATACACTGCCCATATCGTAGTGGGCGTTGTATCTCTTGTTCCTCATGGGTATTTTCTTTCTTGGGGCTTTTGTTTAGGCCAAGCTTGCTTACTCCCTGGGCTTGTGGGGCATAGCCCAATTGCCTTTCTTTTTCACTTATTATTCTCTTTTTTGGGCTGGTTTGGGCTTTTCCAGCCTTGGGCCTCAGGTCCATATTAGCAAAAATGGGTATTAATAAGTGTTAACATGGTTTTTTTTTTTTTTTTAAAGAATTTATATATGAATCTTGATCATGGAAATAAAATATAGGAGCATATTGTTCTTGTTCGTGCAATTTATTTGGTACCAATAAAAAGAGCATCAGGGAGCAAGTAGTTCTAGGGTGGGTCTACGAAGTAGTTGTTAGTAATTAGTTATGTGATTACCATAGTCAGGTTCAAAGCTCATGCTTTCTCAAAAAAAAAAAAAAAAGGTTTAAAGCTCATTAAATACTAATCCAATCAGTGAGCATACAATAAATTGCCTCCACAGTCACGGGCAATGTTATTAATTCCGTTCCAGACCCCGTATTAATTCCATTCCGGACCCTGTCTTGGTTTGTCCAGTGGAATGAAATATTTCGATATCGGCTTATTTTGGCGTACTGTTTCAAGGTGTTTCAGGTTTTCTATATATATATATATATATATATATATATATATATATATATATATATATATATATATATATATATATATATATATATATTATTATTACTGTTATATAAAATAATGAATTTAATCTAATATTGTTAAAAATCTAAAATAAAGTGAGGTTAAAAAATATTTATTTATAATTTTTCTAGAAATAAAACTCACATTTTGGATAATTATAAACAAATACAATCAATGTGAAAGTCAAAAATCACTTATTGCATAATGTTACACAATTTTATCAGATACAATAATGTTACACAATATTATGAACAATCAACAACCAACAATGTTATTGCTTTATTCTTAAAAAAAAGGCGAAAATGCACTTTTAATCTCAATATTTTAAGTCAATTCTCATTTTGATTCCAAAATTGATTTCGTTACTAATGTCATCCCTTCAAAAAAAAAAAAAAAAAATCGTTTTTAAAATGGCTCTTGCCTTCAGTCAACCAACGGAAAAATCCTACATGTCTAAATGAACAATCAACAACCAACAATGTTATTGCTTCATTCTAAAATAAAAAATATATATATAATTAAAAAAAAACGAAAATGCACTTTTAGTCTCAACATTTTAAGTCAATTCTCATTTTGGTCACAAAATTGATTTCGTTACTAATGTCATCCCTATAAAAAGAAAATCATTTTTCAAATGGCTCTTGCCGTTAGTCAACCAACGGAAAAATCCTACGTGTCTGATGGAGTGCCTGTTTACTAACATGACGCTAACGTGACTATTAAAATATTATTAAAAAAAAATTATTTGACATTTTTTTTAAATGTCACGTTAGCATTTTAATTTTTTTTAAAAGCCACGTCATAAAATTTAAACAAAAAATAAATTAATTTAAAAAAAAAAACCTTAAGTCTAATTTAATTATTATTTTTTTTTTTTTTACTTTTCATTTTTTTTCGTAAGAACGTATCAGTTCTTCATGTACTTCCCAAATCCAAGAAACAAACCCGGCAACCAAATCCAATCTACATCAATACCAAGAAAACTAGAAATAAATCCAACAAACCAACCAATCTCCAACAACCCCATAAACTCATAAATTTCACATTCAAATTATCAAATTCCTATTCCAAATTCATCTTCATCATGAACACACAAGAACAACAAACCCAGAATATTCAATCCCAAGAACAAAAGAACAGAAACCCACCATCTCCCTCGTCAACCCAATCATATGGGTTTGAGAGCCACTGCCTGGGGTGGAGGTAAGGGTTTTGGTCATGGTTGGGATCGGGCCTGAGAGAGGAACAGAGAGGGTGAGGTAGAGAGAGGTTTTGCCATTCATGGCTGGGATCGGGCCTGATCTGCTCCAGACCAGCGGCAGCCTCCTTCCTCTGGATCTGCTCTAAACCACCGCCGGCCTCCTTTCTCTGGATCTGCTCCAAACCACCGCCAGCCTCATCTCATTATCTCCTCATCTCTCTCTCTCTCTCTCTAAACCCAGATCACGGGTTCAAAATGGGCTAATGAAAAAAAGGTCTAATGAAAAGAAATCGTTTAAATTAAAGAGAAATTAAAAAGAAATCGTGAGAGGCAGAGCTTGGGGTCTTTGGCCATGGGTTTCTGGGTTTGGAGCTTGCTGTCTTTGGCCATGGGTGATTGGGTATGGAGCAGATCAAAGAGCAAACAAAGAGACAGAGAGTGAGAGAACAATGGGTAGAGAGAGGCATTAAATTGATGCTGTGATGTTGGTATCTAAGAAAATTTGATGTTGGGTTGGGTAACTTGGGTTCGTGGGGTTGGAATTGGGGTTTGGTGCAGAGGATTCTGATAAAAAATTTGGGGTAATTACGCTGCTTTCCCTCCAGGTTTGGAGAAATGACGATCCACCCCAAACTTAAAAAGGGAAAAACACTTCCCCCCTTAACCAAATTTTGTTAAGTTAATATTAAAAATATTATATACTAACTTACTCTTTACTTCGTGGTAGAATTCTAAAGTTATGTTATTTTATAATTAAAATTCACTAATTTAAATTTTTAATGAATTTTAATTAGAGTGTATTTTAAAATATTAAGTGTGACTTTTTTTTTTCTTTTTTCAATAGGTTATAAAGAGATTTGCTATTAAAAGTGTTTTGGTATTTGATAAATTTTGCATTTTTATTCTAAATTGATAAGTTATTTTTTTACTAACCATGGTTAAACTTTTGTAAAGAGATTTTTATAAAAATTTAATAGTTCATTACTAATAAAAACAAAATGAGGGAGGGGGGGAGTGTTAATTTCTTCAAACCTTAAGACAAGGGAGTGTTTTTTCTCTTTCAGTTTGGGGTGGAGTGTCATTCCCCCAAATCTCAAGGGATGGGAGTGTAATTATCCCAAAAAATTTTAAAACTGAGAATTGAGAAATTAACAGTTTAAATCAAATTTGTATTTTCAGTTTAAATTAAAATTAAGAAATTAATGGTTTGTTTTTTTAATTAGATTTAAGGTTTGTTTTTTAATTTAGTTTAAATATTCTGATCTAGCTTTTTTTTAATTAATTTAAATGCTGACATGACATTTAAAAATGTTAAATAATCTTTTTTTAATAATATTTTAAGAGAAGTCCTACGTCTACAATATTTTTACAACAAATCATGAATTGTTAGTTATTATTGGTTCAAATTTGAATTTAGCATTGAGATTACTTTTTTAATTCAACAATAACAACCAGTAAGAACCTGACATTTAGGATTGTTGTTAAAATATTGTAGATATATCATTTCTCATATTTTAATTGTCACGACAACACCATGTCAACAAGCAGGACATTTTGTTAGACATATAGGATTTTTCCGTTGGTCGACCGACGGCAAAACCATTTAATGGTTCTTAGAGGGTTCTTGGTTTTAAGAATGGGACAAATCTCTTCATGTCATTTTCCTATATAGAGTGAGAACAAGTCCATTTTGTCAAGCAAGACAGGATAAGCAGCAATGTAACGCTACAGATATTTCTCTTGTTTACTATTTCTAAGGAAAATGCTAATATGTGTTTGATTGATTTGCACATCTGGGGTCTACTCTTAGAATTAATAGTAGTGATCAAACAGAGACACTCCCGTCCAATCCTTTTATGGTTCTTGGAGTGTTCTTGGTTTTAAGAATGGGCCAAATCTCTTCATGCCATTTTCCTATATAGAGCGAGAACAAGTCCATTTTGTCAAGCAGGATAGGATAAGTGGCAATGTAACCCTACACATATTTATCTTGTTTACAATTTCTAAGGAAAATGCTAATATGTGTTTGATTGATTTGCACGTCTGGGGTCTACTCTCATAATTAATAGTAGTGATCAAACAGAGATGCTCTCATCCAATCCTTTTATGGTTCTTGGTTTTGAAAATGGGCCAAATCTCTTCATGCCATTTTCCTATATAGAGCGAGAGCAAGTCCATTTTGTCAAGTAGGATAGGATAAGTGGTAATGTAACCATACATGTATTTACCTTGTTTACTATTTCTAAGGAAAATGCTAATATGTGTTTGATTGATTTGCACATCTGGGGTCTACTCCCATAATTAATAGTAGTGATCAAACAGAGACACTTTTGTCCAATCATTTTATGGTTCTTGGAGGGTTTTTGGTTTTGAGAATGGGCCAAATCTCTTCATGCCATTTTCCTATATAGAGCGAGAACAAGTCCATTTTGTCAAGCAAGATAGGATAAGTGGCAATGTAACCTTACACGTATTTATCTTGTTTACTATTTCTAAGGAAAATGCTAATATGTGTTTGATTAATTTGCACGTCTGGGGTCTACTCTCATAATTAATAGTGATCAAACAGAGACACTCTTGTCCAATCCTCTTATGGTTCTTGGAGGGTTCTTGGTTTTGAGAATGGGCCACATCTCTTCATGCCATTTTCCTATATATAGCGAGAACAAGTCCATTTTGTCAAGCAGGATAGGATAAGTGGCAATGTAACCTTACACGTATTTATCTCATTTACTATTTCTAAGGAAAATGCTAATATGTGTTTGATTGATTTGCACGTATGCGGTCTACTCCCATAATTAAATGTAGTGATCAAACAGAGACACTCTTGTCCAATCCTTTTATGGTTCTTAGAGGGTTCGTGGTTTTGAGAATGGCCCAAATCTCTTCATGCCATTTTCCTATATAGAGCGAGAACAAGTCCATTTTGTCAAGCAGGATAGGATAAGTGGCAATGTAACCTTACACGTATTTATCTTGTTTACTATTTCTAAGGAAAATGCTAATATGTGTTTGATTGATTTGCACATCTGGGGTCTACTTTCATAATTAATAGTAGTGATCAAACAGAGACACTTTTGTCCAATCCTTTTATGGTTCTTGGAGGGTTCTTGGTTTTGAGATAAAGGAATTGAAACAGCGAATGTCATAGCTTACCTGGCTCCGACTTGGTTTTATGCGTATAGGAACCGTTGTGTTAATATCGGGAAATAGGAATGATCACAATTCATTCGAATATTCCACCTTTTTCCTTCCGTAGAAGAATATTAAGATATAATGATTATAATATAGTAATTTAATCTTTACCACTATCTCTTGGATGGAAATTACTAACATGAATAATGGCCAAAATAAAAAATTAGTTTAATTAAAAGACATAATCAAACCAATTGTAAACTTTTTTTTAGAGAGAGTTTCAACTTTTGACGTTCGCTTTTAATGATAACTCTTTATCACATACCAAAGACGCTAATCGGTTTTTAGTGTAAACAAGAATTGAACCTCAAATATTTTATTTAACTATTAGAAATTTTACTGGTTGAGTTAACTGAAATCCATAAACCAAATGTAAAATAAAACGCCTTTTATGGTTCTTGGTTTTGAGAATGGGCCAAATCTCTTCATGCCATTTTCCTATATAGAGCGAGAGCAAGTCCATTTTGTCAAGCAGGATAGGATAAGTGGTAATGTAACCATACACGTATTTATCTTGTTTACTATTTCTAAGGAAAATGCTAATATGTGTTTGATTGATTTCAATATCTGGGGTCTACTCTCATAATTAATAGTAGTGATCAAACAGAGACACTTTTGTCCAATCATTTTATGGTTCTTGGAGGGTTTTTGGTTTTGAGAATGGGCCAAATCTCTTCATGCCATTTTCCTATATAGAGCGAGAACAAGTCCATTTTATCAAGCAGGATAGGATAAGTGGCAATGTAACCTTACACGTATTTATCTTGTTTACTATTTCTAAGAAAAATGCTAATATGTGTTTGATTAATTTGCACGTCTGGGATCTACTCTCATAATTAATAGTGATCAAACAGAGACACTCTTGTCCAATCCTTTTATGGTTCTTGGAGGGTTCTTGGTTTTGAGAATGGGCCAAATCTCTTCATGCCATTTTCCTATATAGAGCGAGAACAAGTCCAATTTGTCCAGCAAGATAGGATAAGTGGCAATGTAACCTTACACGTATTTATCTTGTTTACTATTTCTAAGGAAAATGCTAATATGTGTTTGATTGATTTGCACGTCTGGGGTCTACTCCCATAATTAATAGTAGTGATCAAACAGAGACACTCTTGTCCAATCCTTTTATGGTTCTTAGAGGGTTCTTGGTTTTGAGAATGGGCCAAATCTTTTCATGCCATTTTCCTATATAGAGCGAGAACAAGTCCATTTTGTCAAGCAGGATAGGATAAGTGGCAATGTAACCTTACACGTATTTATCTTGTTTACTATTTCTAAGGAAAATGCTAATATGTGTTTGATTGATTTGCACGTCTAGGGTCTACTCTCATAATTAATAGTAGTGATCAAACAGAGACACTCTCGTCCAATCCTTTTATGGTTCTTGGAGGGTTCTTAGTTTTGAGATAAAGGAATTGAAATAGCGAATGTCATAGCTTGCCTGGCTCCGACTTGGTTTTATGCGTATAGGAACCATTGTGTTAATATCGGGAAATAGGAATGATCACAATTCATTTGAATATTCCACCCTTTTCCTTCCGCAGAAGCATATTAAGATATAATGATTATAATATAGTAATTTAGTCTTTACCACTATCTCTTGGATGGAAATTACTAACGTGAATAATGGCCAAAATAAAAAATTAGTTTAATTAAAAGACATAATCAAACCAATTGTAAACTTTTTTTTAGAGAGAGTTTCAACTTTTGACATTTGCTCTTATTGATAACTCTTTATCACATACCAAAAACACTAATTGGTTTTTGGTGTAAACAAGAATTGAACCTCAAATATTTTATTTAACTATTAGAAACTTTACTAGTTGAGTTAACTGAAACCCATAAACCAAATGTAAAATAAAACGCCTTGCTTGAATGGTCACAATTCATTTGAATATTCCACCCTTTTCCTTCCGCAGAAGAATATTAAGATATAATGATTATAATATAGTAATTTAGTCTTTACCACTATCTCTTGGATGGAAATTACTAACGTGAATAATGGCCAAAATAAAAAATTAGTTTAATTAAAAGACATAATCAAACCAATTGTAAACTTTTTTTTAGAGAGAGTTTCAACTTTTGACGTTTGCTCTTAATGATAACTCTTTATCACATACCAAAGACACTAATTGGTTTTTGGTGTAAACGAGAATTGAACCTCAAATATTTTATTTAACTATTAGAAACTTTACTAGTTGAGTTAACTGAAACCCATAAACCAAATGTAAAATAAAACGCCTTGCTTGAATGGTATCTTTTTTCTTTTTCTTTTTACAATTTCTTATCATCGAACACAGTTTAATTAGATTTTATTTAGACAAGATCAAACATAATTTAATCAAAATTTGTTGGCCGCTCTAGCCAAGCATAATTGTAAGTGAATTCAAATTCTTAGTCATATGACCTATAATAATTTAATTTTTTTTTAAAACTTTATAAATTTGATTTTTTTTTAGGACTTATGAAATAATATAAAGTCAATGAAAACATATGAGTAGTAACATGAAACTGATTATTGGATTTGGGGAGGTGATTGATGAACTAGTCTACAGTTTTGCCAACACAAGAAATAAGATAAATCAGGACATATCTTGTTCTGTCATTGTTCCAAAGCTTATAAGTGACTTATAAAATTTGTACATAAAGCTAAGATGGAAATTGGAAATCCATTTTTCTTTTCAAGCATTATCAAGTCTTCTTCATTATTTTCCAAGGGAAGATGGGTTCATTTTTAGTTGAGGCATGAATGGGCAACTTCTTTTTCGTCAATGAGGTCTTTGGCTGTTGCATCCATCTTTGCCCTTGAGAACTCATCGATCTTGAGCCCTGCCAATGCGTAACCAAGTTCCAAACACTGAGTGCACTGAAATAGTCTCATGCAAGTAGTATTAAAACATTAGGACCATTTTTCACAGCATTTTGGAATATATAACATGCTAACTGCTAACACAAAACTATAGTAGGCTATCATAATTATAACTATTCATTCATGAATCCTCGATTGTATTACTCTTAGCCCTCATTTATATCATCGTTGATTGCTCATCTATAACTTTGAGTTCTGAGCTTTGTGCATTTCATTGTTATAGACTTATAGACCATATATTCCAAATATATATCCTTGCTCTCTTCAACCACTAGCTTTGCTCTGAAACCATTGTTTAGATCTAAGACATAATTGACAAACAGCATATATTCCTCTATGCAGATTATAGTGATTTGTAGCTTCAGAAACATTAGCAGTTCAACTCTTAAGTAAAGAAGAAGTAACATTTACAACATATAGAAGCCACAGAACTTACCCTTCATAATTGACCATTTTCCTTTCTCACATTTAACAGGAAAAGAGTAAATAATATCCTTTGGGATCCCATAAGAACCATCAAAATACACTCCCATGGAAACCCACGTTCCTTGAATTACAAAGCCAAAGGAAAATTTACAAGAGATAATAATAATTAAAAAAAAAAAAGAATATAAAAGCAATGATGGTTAAAGTAATGCATCCTTGTTACTAAATTAATTGAAGTATTTTATATATTTGAATATGATTTTTTTTTTAAATATTACTTAAATTCTATTCTCTCGTTTTAGAAGCAAAATTACTAATTAATCATGTAAAGGTTTTTTTTTTTTTTTAGAAAGTCTTTAGATACAAAAAATTTGACAAAACTTTTCACACCAGTTAATATGGCAAATTGATAGTGGTAAGTAAAAACATGATGTTAGTGGTGAACCTAAATAAGAACTAGTAAAAGTTTACCAACTCAACTATTGAAAAATGTTGTGAAATTTTTTGATGTATTGCTCTTTTTTTTTTTAGAAGTGCTACATTCACAACAAATCTTATGTGTTAAGTTGTTAGTAGTTCTAATTTGACCCTACCACTAAAATTACTTTTTCGCCCCAGCAATAACAACCAGTAGACCCCTGATACTTAAAATTTATTTTGAAAAATATTGTAGACGTAGCAATTTTTTTTTTTTTTGATAAAAAAATATTATTTTATTTATTGACTAATACTTGGGTTTAATTAATGCTATCACAATGAGAGAAATAATCATATTTGTTTACACAAGCCTAAGTCAACTATCAACTATTGTATTATTTGTATAAAAAAAAAAATGGTATTCTTTAATTCCATTCTCTATGACCGCTGAGATAAAGCAACACAATAAATTAGGCTCCACACATATATCCATCATAAGGACGAAAGGAAAGGACTTATGGCAGAGGACTGGCTTTGGATAAGATTACCTATCCTTGTTATCCATAATTCATGTATTGGTTTGCTGCAGATTTCCTACAAAACATCTTGATAAGATTTGAGTCATTAGACACCTAGCAATTCCACCAGCTTGCTTTCAATTAGGCAACCCAAGTCTATTTTGGAATCCTCCAGGCAAGGGAGAAAAATCCTCCACCCAAAGACCTGTCCTTCTCGATGTTGGCCCAAGTCTTTGGCTACTGAAAGTTCAAATTTTTCTGATTTAATAGACTTCACTTGCAAAAGCTTTAAACAATAATAAGCTGGACTAGGTGCTTTTGAAAATGGGGGATTCACTAAAAAGCAAATTGCTCATCCAAGTCCCTTTTCTTTCTGTTTTTTTTATTTTTATTTTTTGTTATTTTGTTCTAACAAGTTTGATTTGATTGGGGGAATGTATGATGCAAAGACAGATTTCACCAACTGCATATATACCCAAAATAGATTAAACTCTTTTAAGCTTGATGCATAATTTTAACCATAGAAGAGAATTAATAAACGGTTGCACATAAAGTTGTGGGAAAATTCCTTCGAGAAGGTGACCAAAGGTGTTACACAGAAAAGTATTCAGGTAAATTTTGATAATATCTATGGCAGTATCACCTTTCAAGGAGATAAACAAATTTCGCTAAAAATAATGGAATAATTTGTTGATCTATGCCAAGAGCGTCATAAGTTAATTGGTATTTCTTAGTATTTTCAATGGAGACGAAGATGTCCAAAATTTAATCCCTTTATCCACAATTATCAATATATTAAAAAAACAATTGTTGATCACCTACAATGCTCTTTTACTTAACAATCAAATATACATGATAACAAAATTATCTGATATGCATTAGCACAATATATCATAAAAGAGCTTGAAGGCCCTTAAAACTATTTTAACAAAAATTGTCTCACATTTGAAAATTTTTATAAAGAGAATTAAACTCCCTTAAGAGCTAAAAACAACTTTAAGCTGAGTCTAAAAGCTAAATACAACTTTAGCCAAATAAAAATAACAGTAATTATTAAGTTATGCGATATTAAGAGCTAGGTGTAACTTTTAATCCCGTCATTTTCTCAATGGTTCTATGTTTTCTATGCCAAAATTCCGCACTCGTGATTGAGTACTACAAGCCAACTACTCTTTAACTTCTTTGTCATCCAAACACTGGTTGTAGCTATTTTTTGTCTTTCTCGATGGGCCAATGGCTATGCAAATAAAAATGACGGGACCACGAAGACCTGTCCATCTCGATTATGCACCAAGTCTTCGGCTGTTTCCAACAATAATGGATTGGTGACATGTTAAAACATGACGAATTGATGGCGATAATAATGGCACCAAAATCAGACACCTCTGTTTGTGCTTGTGTGGACCTACTACACTTCCTCTGCCAACCACTTCCCACACCCTATCACAACCCCCACCCCCCCCTGGCGCACGTTAGCCCTCCACCTAAGCGGTGGCCTCCTGTCCCACCTTATCCCCCCCTTCTTCTTTTCTAGATCTCATAACCAGCCGCACACCCCCTCCATTATGTCCACTCTCACCACCACAACTTCTCATTCTCTCTTTTGCTACCTTACGCCTCCTCTCTTATCCTTCACCCACTAAACACACATCATGGCTGCTGCTGCTGCTTCTTCCTCTTCTCCCGTCGAGACCTAAGTCATAAAAGATGAAACAAAAGTATCAAAGGAAAATAGATTAACAAACCTGATAGAACAAGGGGCAGGGGAGAGGGTGAAACTCCAAGAACAAAGCATCAAGCAGTAGAGAATGGTGACTTGGCGGAGGCTGAAGACTAACGGGAAGAGAGAGAGAAAGACAAGTACGAAACTGATTGGGATGGGGATAAAAAATATTTAGGGTTTACAAAACGACAACGTTACAAGTTTTTTTTTTTTTTTTTTTTTTAAATCTAATACCAAAACGACGTCGTTTTGGAACTGATATTAAAATTAATATCAGGCTCAAACGGCGTCGATTTGGTATTGTAGAGTTAAAATATAAATATCAGTTTCGCGGATCACAACTCTGGTACCCATTGGCTTCTTATCTCATTCTCTCTTGCGCCGTTTCCCCTTCTTCCTCCTCCTTCCTTACCCTTTGTCAGTATCTCTCTCTGAAGAAGCTAATTTCTTCGTAGCTACAAGATGAATACACGACCACTCTTCTCACTAACCTACCATGCCATCTTTCTTCTGTTCCTCTCTTTATCCATCTCTAAATTTTCCTCAGCTACCACACTTTCAAACGAAACTGATAAACTTGCACTGCTCCAATTCAAGTCCCACATAGATAGCCCTCTGCCTTCTTGGAATGACTCTTTCCATTTCTGCCACTGGGTTGGGGTCACTTGTGGCAACAAACACCAAAGAGTCATCCGTTTGGACCTAAAAAACAATAACTTGGTAGGCACCATATCACCCCACATTGGAAATCTTTCTTTCCTTCGATCCCTCAACCTTGCAACTAACTCTTTCCATGGTGGAATTCCCTCAGAAGTTGGTTACTTGACCAGGCTTCGAAATTTGAACCTGAGTCATAATCCAATATTGGGAGGGGAAATTCCAGTCAATCTTTCTCACTGTTCCAACCTACGGTATCTTGATCTCAAGTACAACGATTTAGTACAAGGAATCCCTTCAGAACTTGGCTTTTTGTCAAAACTTCAGATACTAATTCTTGACAACAATCATCTAAGTGGAAGGTTCCCACCTTCTCTGGGGAACTTGTCCTCTCTCCAAACTCTGTCGTTTGCATATAACAATTTGGAGGGAGAAATCCCAAATACAGTAGCCCAAATGAAAAGCTTGACATATTTTAAAGTAGCAAAAAATCATCTTTCTGGTGTGTTTCCACCTTCCCTATACAATTTATCATTGCTCACATTCATTTCCTTGACTGTTAACAACTTCACTGGCAACCTCAACCCTGACTTGGGCATTGCTCTTCAAAATCTGCAGATACTTGCAATAGGAGGAAACCAATTTACAGGAACAATTCCAGTTTCATTGTCCAATATGTCAGACATGCAAAGGTTTGATATCGTAGAAAATCAATTTACAGGAACCATACCTATGAGTTTTGGTAATCTACTAAATCTTCAATGGTTTGGTGCTTATTCTAATCTTCTTGGAAATAACTCAGTTGATGATTTGAGTTTTCTGAGTTCTTTGAACAATTGCAGCCAGTTAAACCATCTGAATGTCTTCGACAACCAGCTTGGAGGTGAGTTGCCTAACTCCATAACAAACCTCTCAATCCAGTTATTATGGCTCGGGCTAGGTGGCAATTCTATTGGTGGGAGCATACCTACACGAATATCAAATCTCGTTGGCCTAACTAAACTTAACCTGGGATCTAACTTGTTAATAGGGAATATTCCATCTTCAATTGGAAAGCTCACACACATGAACGTTTTGTACTTGTATGGAAACAAATTGACAGGGGTGGTCCCGTCTTCTGGTGGCAACATGACTCAATTACTAGATCTCGACTTGTCCAATAACAGCTTAGAAGGGAGCATACCCACTAGTCTTGGAAGGTGTAGCCACCTGCAAGATGTAGACCTTAGCCATAATAAATTAAATGGCACCATACCCGAGCAACTTTTTGGCCTTCCTCTAGTCCAAATTTATGTGTCTCATAACTCCTTGACCGGTTTTTTACCACCAAATTTTGGAAACCTGAAACTTCTTGTTTTACTAGACGTTTCATACAACAAATTTTCCAAAGAGATTCCAGCCCAGCTAGGGGATTGTTTGGCCTTAGAAACACTTCATATGCAAGGCAACTCCTTTGAAGGAACCATTCCTGACCTAAGTAAGTTAAAAGGTATTAAATATCTTGATCTTTCCCACAACAACTTGTCCGGCCAAATCACAAGCTATATGGCTAATTTTCCCGTGTTGCAAACTTTAAACCTGTCTTTCAACAATCTTGAGGGAGATGTACCTATAGAAGGAGTCTTCAGAAATGCTAGTGCAGTTGAAGTCAAAGGCAACACTGGTCTTTGTGGGGGGATCCAAGAGCTGCATTTGCCTGCATGTCCCATTCAAAGATCCAAGAAACACAGAAAGCATTTTGCTTTTAAAGTGATACTGGCAATAAGTATTGCAGCTGCTTTATGCTTGACATTGTTTTCTTTGATGGCTCTTTCCTGGTTGAAAAAGTCAAAGAAAAAAAGCCTTTCCATTTCCACCTTTGGACCCTCCTACCAAAAGATCTCTTACAAAGAATTACACAATGCAACTGATGGATTCTCTTTGGAGAATTTGATTGGTTCAGGTAATTTTGGTAGTGTCTATAAAGGAAAACTTGGTCCAGATGAAACACATGTTGCAGTCAAGGTACTCAATCTTCAAAAGCAAGGAGCTGCCAAGAGTTTCATTGCTGAATGTGAAGCCTTAAGGAACATCCGGCATCGAAACCTCGTTAAGATTATAACTGCTTGTTCGAGTATTGATTTTAAGGGCAATGATTTTAAAGCTTTAGTATATGAGTTCATGCCAAATGGAAGCTTAGAGATGCAGTTACATCCTGAAGATGGGCTCAAGCAATTGAGAAGTTTAAATCTTCTTCAAAGAATCAACATTGCTATAGACGTGGCTTCGGCTTTGCTTTATCTTCATCATCACTGCCAAACCCCTATTATTCATTGTGATCTAAAGCCAAGCAATATTCTCCTCGATGATGATATGATTGCTCATATAAGTGATTTTGGTTTGGCTAGACTCCTTTCGAAATTTGGGAAGGAAGCTTTTCTTAATCAATTCAGCTCAGCAGGGATTAAAGGAACTGTTGGATATGCTGCTCCAGGTAATGTATCATGATTTCACTCAATTGTAAAAGTATTAACGTATAATGAATGCATCAATAATCAAAATAGGGATGCCCCGTATAGAATATTTATATACATCTTCACCAAATCACTAGTTTCATAGCATTGAGTAAGAATTGTTCTTAGTGTATGAAAGTGCTCTAAATTTTTGCAGAGTATGGAATGGGTAGTCAACTTTCAACTAATGGGGATGTGTACAGCTTTGGGATTCTCTTATTGGAGATGTTAACTGGAAGAAGACCCACTGATAAACTATTCAAAGATGACCTAAACCTTCACAACTTTGTTAAGTTGGCATTGCCGGGACGAGTGATGGAGATTGTGGACCATTCAATTTTCAACAAAGCAGGAGAAAATGATAACATGGTTTCAAGTTGGAGTGACTGGACGAGTGGACAGATTGAATGCTTGATATCGGTCTTTCATATTGGACTTGCATGTTCAGCACAATCTCCTATAGATAGAATGGACATGAACAGAGTAGCCTTGGAATTGTTTCAATTAAAAGGCAAATTCCTTTGGAAGCTTAACGTTACAGGCAAAGCCCAAGAATAGGTATCCACAGTAGTTAATTAGGTTTGGGTTGGGTTTTCTTCTATTAATAAGTAAGTCTTATTTAATTTATGGGTTTATATGTATGGTTCTTTGTTTAATTCAATTAGTAAGTTGTCATGTACGGATAATATTGTAATATTTTATATAAGATGGTTTTGAATAATATTGTACATATATTATAGCATAATGGTAAGTGAATTCAAATTCTTAGCTGTATGACCTATAATAATTTAGTTTTTTTTTTTTTAATACTTTATAAATTTGATGTTTTTTTAGCCTGCATTTTATATCCTCGTTGATTGCTCATCAGTAACTGGGAGTTCTGAGCTTTGTGCATTTCATTGTTATAGACTTATAGTCCATATATTCCAAATATATATCCTTGCTCTCTTCAACAACTACCTTTGCTCTGAAACCATTATTTAGATCTAAGACATAATTGACAAACAACATATATTCCTCTATGCAGATTATAGTGATTTGTAGCTTCAGAAACATTCAGCAGTTCAACTCCTAAGGAAAGAAGAAGTAACATTTACAACATATAGAAGCCACAAAACTTACCCTTCACAATTGACCATTTTCCTTTCTCACATTTAACAGGAAAAGAGTAAATAATATCCTTTGGGATCCCATAAGAACCATCAGAATACACTCCCATGGAAACCCACGTTCCCTGAATTACAAAGCCAAAGGAAAATTTACAAAAGATAATAATCATTATTAAAATAAATAAAAAAAAGAATATGAAAGCAAATAAGTTTTGCATGATCAAATTCTATTTGAGATGAAAGATAATCAACCTTGGGAGTCCCGAGAACCCAATCACTCATACAAGCAGCACTTGCAGCAGACAATGCACTTGATGCTTTCTGAGCCTTGATAATGGCTACGCCACACTGCTGTACAGTGTTGATGAACTCGTTTTTTAACCTATGACAAACAAAATTTAAATAAATAAATAACAGAAAGGGAAGCAAAGTAAATAGCCTAACAAGGATGCATAGAGATGTGAAGATGGTCAACATAACTATGTTGTTGAAGACCCTGCAAAGAGTTGCAACCTAAATATTCAACATGCCCCAAATGTACCCAACACCAACCTAAAACTTTGGCTTTCAATAACTTTTCAAAAATATAAAGCTAGGTCCTAATATAGAAGGACTGATATGGGTAGTTTTGGGGCTTAAATGTGTAAATTTCACATCTTTTTCTATCTACTCCAACTGGTGCAAATGCACTAACAGGGTGCAAGACAAATTTAAGAATAAGTTTGTTTTTTGATGAGTACAAACTTAGGTATAAAAATTGTTACCACCTACACCCCAAAGATTGGGACCCCTAGGTTAGGAAAATGGCATGTAGGTACTAATTGACAGTGTACCCCAAGCTATTGCTTAAAAGAAGCATGGTAATCTAAGGAGAGCCATAAATTCACTGGAGCAATTTTTTCTTCATAGATGATCAATCACTATTTATCTTGAGGGGCGGGATAGCTACGATTACTAGAATCCATAATTTAAAAAAAAAAAAAAAATTGTTAAATAACTAAATTCACCATTTCCTAAGAACTTAATCTTTTAGGACAAATAGTATCATGGTATGTAGGTGGTCTAAATTTTGAGGATTGAACCTTATGCTTGCTCTACCTCTCATTTAAATACTTAAAGGTACTTTATCAACCTATGTCTCCAAATAATTTAAACATGTGAAAGCGTCAAAAAATAAACATGTTGGATATTTTGAGATACCAATGATTGTCAGTAACAAGTTCTTTGACTGGTCTCTCTCCATTTGTGGTGGTGACAGTTGCATGATTGGCGTCCGGATATTGAGTTGAAGAGTGATTGCCCCAGATGATTACGTTCTTAACATCAATAATATAAACCTTTATTCTCTCAGCTATTTTACTTAATGCTCTGTTATGATCAAGTCGTGTTAGGCATGTGATGTTTTTCTTTGGGATTGAATGAGCAAATTCTTTCAAGATGAGAGCGTTGGTGTTTACAGGGTTGGCAACAACTAGCACCTACATAATAAAGCAGTGAAAGGGCATCAATGTAGGAAACAATATTTTTCTCAAAAAAAAAAAAAAAAAAAAAAGAAGAAGAAAAAAAGAAGAAAACACTTGGGAAACAATATTAATTCAAAAAATTAGCAGCATAAAAGTGAAGATTAAAAAGAAAAAGAAAAAAGAACTCTTTAAAGATTTCAATCTTTCAACATTTGTAATTGTTAGAAATCTGACAATATGATTGGTTATAAATATGTTGGAAACAGACATATAGGAAATTTGGTTTTCTCTGAATATGTTCGTTAATAAGTTGGAAACTAGACTCGAAAATGCACAATTATGTTGTCAATGGTAGCACATAGAGACACAAGATTTGAGAGGATCAAAAGAAACAAACATAAATATTTAGAGTATTAAGGATTTGCTTGAATGGTGCATTTTCATGGCAACTTCTTGTTCTTCCATTTTTAGAGTGAGTGAAGGGGCTGGAGAACTAGTAATTCGTATACACATACTTCTTCAATCTGGACAGAAAGGACAAACACTGCTCCCTGATGACTAGAATATTTTTCTTTCTAGGGAAATACTATATTTCATGCAATATAAAGAATGTTTGATCAATTATTCTTATGATGTAAAGGGACTCTAGATTAGGTAGCTTAGCAATATTACTAATTTGAGCACAAGTGTCCCTCCAGGATGTAACTTAAAATAGTAACATTAACCAAGATATAGACATTCAGATTGTATCAATTACCAAAGCAGGTAATGGTCAGAGGACATGCCAAAAGGCATGCCACAGAGCCATTACAACTAATAGAAGCAACAGACTATGCCAAAGAGTATGGATAGGAAATGATAGCGAGACAAGGAATGTATTGGGACATATTATCACAAGCTAATAATAATGGAACAGGATGCTAAGATCATTAGTTTTATTGATTCACTAATTTTTATCATGGCCTAGAGGGCATCTAGTAATAAGTGGTGTAGGAGCAGGACGACCAGTTTTCAATGGGAATGTGTTTTTGGGAAGTAAAATAAAAACAAACAGGATAAAACCCATGAATCAACGCCAAGACGTGGAGAGAGGGATAAAACCCAAGAATCAACACTGTACCAAGCAAAGTAACAGAGATATGCTTGTATTCAACACGAAGCATTGGAATTGAAAATTCCAACAAATTTTAAGATCAACCTGTCTACAATAGTGAAATTAAATTAAAGAAGGAAGGGAAATAACTTCACAATCAAGTAAGAAAAGGAAATGCCTCATAAAAATTTTCGTGAAATACAAAATAAATAAAATCCAAAAAAAAGTCTCAAATCCATTAGCATCAATCCTATCCAATGAAATCAATTAGCATCAATAGAACCAATATTTCTCCTCTCTTTAAACTTCAAAACATCTCAGAACATCCAGTTTCATTTTTAAAGTAAATGGAGCTATATATACAAAAAATACAAATCTATGTAAGGTGAATTGATAATATTCCAAACTAAGTGTGGCTGTGTGGGTGTCCCTAAAATCTTAAATCTACACACTCAAGAGAATTTATGGGGTCACCTTGCAATCCGAAGCAGCATGCTTCTCCAAGGCCGAAGCCTGTTCCTTGTAAATAGGCACATTCTTAGACATCATATCCTTCCTTTCCATTCCTTCCTTTTGGGAGAATCCACCAAGCATAATGGCAATATTGACATCTTTACAAGCTTCAATGATGTCTGTGGTAACATGCACCTCTATTGAATCATGTTCATAATAATTTAAGAAACCTCAGGGGAGAGTATAGTTAACTCTCAAGATAAGAGACATACCTTTCAGAAGAGAAAAGGCAGCATCAAGCAATTCCATTTTTACCACATTCAAGGCTTCAGCTGCCAATGTGATATCAAGCAAGTGCAGAATCACAGGCTGATCAGGACCCAACATGATTCCCCTTGCAATCATTGGAGCAATGGCATAACCTATATGCCCTGTTGAACAAAATCAAAATTTTGAGCTACAGATACACAAGCTATATATTATCTTGTCTAGAAGAAAGAATACCAAACCTATAGAATTGAAAATCAAATGCACTTGCTCCTTTACATAATGACAACAGTCATCTTGATATAAATTAAGCTTTTTTTTTTTTCAATTCTTATTCTTTCCAACTATTTCAAAAAGACTACAATGTAGAAGATAATACAATGATTATTTCAACAACAAAACAGTTGCAATTTTTAGGATTTCTTCAGATTATCTATATAAATCAGAAATGGTAGTCAAACTCATCTTCAAAGAAAACCACAGATTTAAACAGTTTCATTAAGAATTACATCAAAGAACAGCAGTGTAGGAAGTCATAAACTAAATAGAAAACAAGATTTTCAAATTAAGTTAAGGATAAATTTGAAGAAAAAATAATTAAAATACTTTTTTGTAGATAATTTTTAACAAAAATTCATGAAAAATTGGTTGATGATTTTAACATATTTATAAAAAAAAATACAAAGCAACAAATTTCATAAATTTCACTTATTAACAATTGGGATCAGTTTTGACTTTAACTCCCATGAAGGAGAAACCTGGTAAATTAGCATTTGCCTTAATAGTTTAAGCAAGTAGGAAAAAGTAAATTTTATCATTTAACCATTGATTTTAACAAAACCAATAAATGATATCTATATGAGCTAAAGATACCATAATGAGGAAACCAAAAAACAACAAGTATCCACAGGCATACAAGCAAATTTAGATTAAGCAATCATACAAAATTGGAAAATTTGGGGTTTATCATTTGGAGAACATTCATATTTGTCAATTTGAATGAAATTTAGATGACTATTTCAAAAACTCAGCAAAAATAAATATATAATAATATAAAAGGCATTCAAATTTCTAATATTGAGTTTCATGATGATAACAAGATAATCAAATATTTCTAGCAAGGACCAAGAAAAACCAAATAGACTATCGGGTTGAGCTAGCATGCTTGTAGCACCAGTGACCAATACTTTCATTGGTTCCTTCTCCATCTTCACGGAGCCCCACATGTATGTAATAAGCTTCCAAGAGAAAGCAATAGTTAACAAAACAACAAAACCATTTTGAAGCAATACAAGATACTCCATTTTCTCAAAAACCAAACTGATCAATAAACATTTCCTTGTAGATTTCCTCTCAAAACTATCCAACCCTCTAACATATATACACATATGTATGATGCATCAAAATACAAAAATATATGAACAAAAAACAAAGAATATTAAAAGAAACTTGTACAACAAAGCATTAATTTCAAATGCCAAAACAACTTGCATAAGAGATGCACAAGTATAAGAGATCTCCTCAATCAAAGAAAAGAACATATCCATTTGTTTGTTTTCCAATCAAACTAAGGAAAAAGATAAGGATATTATAGAATTAAGTTATGAAACTTCCATTGAATGCAACATCCACTTCTAACCACCCAAGCTAAATGGTTGTGCTTAGACTTTGTTGAGAGGATTGGATTGCTTTCTTCATCATATAATATAAAATTCATAATGAAGAATAAGAAAATATATCATTATTGAAAATCATAGTGTTATTGTCCCACTTGTTCTATTCTAAGCTTCCAAAACAAAAGAGTTAATATTGAAACTAAAGTCATACGATGAGAAAAGAATGGTACCAGTTACAAAAATGTGTCACCATGCTCATCATTTTGAATACTCTTTTTTTCCCCCTTTTTTTGCGTTTTCCTTAAATTACTTCCAGAAAGTTTGAGATATATATATGTATCATATTTGGAGATGGGAATATAGTGAGGAAGGGAGAGGTGGGGTTTCACATGGGTTCTACAAAGATGTTAACAAAAAGAGATGTTAAGACTTTGTCTTTGGCTTGCTATTCGGACTGGGGATCAAAGGGAGATAGGACTAAACCCTTTAAAAACTAAAATTATTGTTGTTACTGATAGGCAAATTTCACAACTTTTTTTACAATCAATTGAGATGGTAGATTGTGATTAATGCAATGTTACTTTCATTGTCGGGACTATTATTGGCATCATTTTTAATGTACACTCATTAACAATCTGTCACTTCAATTGCAATTATGAAAAAAAGATCGAAAAATTTATTGCGTAACAATACTTACTAATTAATATATATTGCTAATTTCTACAAAATAGATTGTAACTTACTTAATAACTTTTTTTTTCCACAATTTAAGTTGTTAATTGAACAAATATCTGTCATTAGCATTACTTTTAGTATGCAATATGCACTAATCACAAGATATCACCTTAAAAATGACGAAAAATTTTATTTATCTCCCTTAACTTATTAATATATTATTATATATAACTGTTAATTACATTATTTATCTCAATTTTTTTATAGAATTTTGATGATCTCAATTTTTACCCACCTTTTTTAGGCACTAATTAAAAGTAAATGACTAATTCCGTGTCTTCAAAGTCCTCATTTCCTCAACCAATACCACACAAGAACTCTTTGTTCTCTTCCAGACACTGCTATTACCAATTAACTTGACAACCAAGTCAGTTTCGAGATTACCCTTTTGTCTACTCACTATCTCTCTCTACAGGTATTGGTTGAGGGCAAAACTTGGTCCAAAACAGCAGTTCTGAACAGGCCCTCTGTGCTCAATTGTCTTAGTACTACAATGGTATGTGTTCTCACTAGATGATACTTTTGTTTGTCTGTGTACGTCTTTTTGGCTATTGGGTTGTCACCCGATGGGTAAATATTGGCTCAATTGAAAGATATGTTATCTGGGTTTTTTACTTTTTATGGTGTTTGATTGAGAAAACACACCCACATCTTACCTTCAGCCTTTTATGGGAATTAAGGCAATGAATGACATTTCCTACAAAAAAAATATTTGAGGTTGACTGTTTTTTCCCTTCAAATTTAAGATGGATTGTCGTTTCCCCAAACTTCAAAGGAAGATGCGTAATTACTCCCAAAAGCAAATGTTTCCATTTTACTATTAACTACAGTACACATGCATTACATGTAATATAATAGTTTTATAGGACTTTCAAAATAATTAATATAAACTTTAAATGACTAATTAGAAAATGAATGAAAACACATGATCAGTGACATAGAACTGTATCTGAAAGGCAACAAACTAATTATTGGGGAAGTGCTTGGTGAATTCGTCTACACTTTTGCCAACACACGAGAAAAGATAAATCAGAATGACACGTCTTGTTCCAAAACTTATAAAGCATATACGTGACAGATAAAAGTTGTACATAAAGTTGCAAAGGAAACTGGAACTCCTTTTTTCCTTTTCGTGTATTTTTATTAAGTTGTCTTCATTATTACTCTAGGCATGACTTGGCCAAGGATTTTTTTCTCAATGAGTTCTTTTGCTGTTGCATCCATCATTGCCCTCGAGTACTCATCAATCTTGAGCCCTGCCATTGCATAAACAAGTACCAAACACTGAGTGCACTGAAATAGTCTCATATCATGCAAGTAATATCATAAAATTTAGACCATTTCACAAAAATTTTGGAATATAAAATGTTGACACAAAACTATAGTAGGCTCTCATAATTATAACTATTTATTCATGAATCCTCAATTAGATTACTCTCAGCCCTCTTTAATCGTTATTGATTGCTCATCGGTAACTGGGAGTTCTGAGTTTTGTGCACGTTATTGTGACAGTCCATACTATTCCAAAAATATATCCTTGCTCTCTTCAACATCTACCTTCATTAATACCGTTACTTAGATCTAAGAAATAATTGACAAACAACATATATTCCTCCATGCAGGTTAAAGTGATTTGTAGTTTCTGAAACATTGGAAGTAAGTTCAACTCTCAAGGAAAGAAGATGTTACATTTACAGCATATAGAAGCCATAGAACTTACCCTGCACAATTGACCATTTCCCTTTCTCACATTTAACAGGAAAAGAGTAAATAAGGCCAGGTGGAATCCCATAAGAACATCAGAATACACTCCCATGGAAACCCATGTTCCCTGAATGACAAAGCCAAAGGAAGAATTACAAAAGATAGTAATTAAAAAAACAAAAAACAGAATCTCAAAGGCAAATAATTTAGGTCAGCATGATCAAATGCTATTTGAGGTGAAAGAGAATCAACCTTGGGAGTCCCGAAAACCCAATCACGAATATGATCACAAGCAGCAATTGCAGCAGAAAATGCACTTGATGCTTTCCGAGCTTTGATAATGGCTACACCACACTGCTGCATGGTGGTGATGAACTCGGTTTTTAACCTATGACAAACAAAATTTATTTATTTAAAAAAAGAAAAAAGAAAAGAGACTTGTTGGGAGTGAAGCAGAGTAAATAGTGGACAAGGATGCTTAGAGATGTGAATTTGTCAACATAACTAGGTTTTTGAAGATCCTGCAAAGGGTTGCAACCTAAAATTTCAACATGCAGACTACTTTACCCCACTCCAACCTAAAACTTTGTTGTTTAATAATTTTTCAATATCAAAGCCAGGTCCTAACAGGATTCTCAAGACAAATTGAAGTATATAAAATTTTTTTTTTTGATAAGTACAAATTCAAGTATAAAAGTTGTTACCGCCTACACCCTAAAAATTGGGATCCCTGGGTTAGGTAATTGGCATGTAGATACTACTTGACAGGACACCTGAAGCTATTGCCTAAAAGAAGCAAGATAATCTAAGGAGAGCCATAATTTCTCTAGGTCAATTTTCTCTTTATAGATGACCAATCACTACTTATTTTGAGGGGGAGGGATTGCTACAATTACCAAAATCTTGAATGTTGATAACATTATGTATTTGACTTAGATACAAGTTATGCTAGAACAATAATTAAATAATTAAATTTACCATTTCCTAATAATTAAACTTTTAGAACAAGTAGTAGTTTATCATGTTATGCGTTCCGAATTTGAACCCTATGTTACTATACCTCCCATTTGAAAAGTTTAAAGTAGTTTATCAACCCATGTTTCCAAGTAATTTAAACATGTGAAAGTATTAATAAATAAACATGTTAGATATGTTGAGATACCAATGATCGTCAGCAACATGTTCTCTGACTGGTCTCTCCCCATTTCTGGTGGTGAAAGTTGCATGATTGACTTCCAGATATTGAGTTGTAGAGTGATTTCCCCAGATGATTACGTTCTTGACATCACTAACATGAACCTTTAGCCTGTCAGCTATTTGGCCCAATGCTCTGTTGTGATCAAGTCGTGTTAGGCATGTGATGTTCTCCTTTGGGATTGAAGGAGCAAATTGTTTTAAGATAAGGGCATTAGTGTTTGTTGGGTTGGGAACAACTGACACCTGCATAATATATGCAAAGAAAACGCATCAACTTAGTCAACAATATCAATTCCAAAATTAACTGCACAGCATTGAGGGAAAAAAAAAACTGTAAAATATTTCAATCTTCCAACATTTGTAATTAGTAGAAATCTGGTTTTTGCTGAATATTTATATAATATTTTTTTTATAAATTACGAGGTGAGTAAGGGGATGCACGTCGTCAAAGAGTTGAACAAATAAGTTGGAAACAGACTCGTTGGAAATCCGTGTTTTCACTAAATATGTTCATAATAAGTTGGAAACTAGACTTGAAAAAGCAAAATTATGTTGTCAACAATAGCACATAAAGACACAATGTTTGAGAGGATTAATAAACAAACAAACACAAATATTTTGAATTTTAAAGATTGACCTAAATGGTACATTTTGATAACAGTTTCTTTTTCTTCTAGTTTCAGAGTGGCAGAAGGGGCTGGGGAACTAGTTATATGGTTACATATACTTCTCTAATCTTGACAGAGAGGACAGACACTTCTCTTCAGTGACTTTGAAATATTTTCTTTCTAGTGAAATAGTATTTAATTGCCATGACATATAAAGAATATCTGATCAATTAGTCTTAAGATTTAAAGGAACTCTAGATCAGGTTGCTCAACAACGTTACTAACTTGAGTACAAGCGTCCCTCTGGTGACAATAACTAAGATATAGACATTCAGATTGCAACAACAACCAAAGCAGGTAAGGTCAGAGAACATACCGAAAGGCATGGTACAAAGCAATTACAACTGAATAGAATAGAAGCAATAGAGCCATGCCAAAGAGTACGAACAAGAAATGATAGTGATGTTAAATTAACGATTGTCCCAAAAGCTTAAACTCTCAGGAAATGGTGAGTTTAATCACTTAACCATAATTCTAACACTCCCCCTCACTTGTGGCCCTAAACTTCCTCTTAATAAGTTGGGGCCAAACAAGTAGGAATTTAACATTTTAAAATAGGAGGTAGAGTGAAAACAAGGATCGAGCTTAGATCTCCTGCTCTAATACCATGTTAAATTACTGATTATCCTAAAAGCTTAAGCTTTCAGGAAATGATAAGTTTAATCACTTAACCATAATTCTAACAAGTGAGATGAGAAATGTACCGGGACATATTTCTACAAGCTAATGGTAACAGAACAGGATGCTGAAATCAATAGTTTTTTACAAGCTAATGGGTATCTCTAAAATCTTATATCTACACTCTGAAGTGCATTTATATGGTCACCTTGCAATCTGCAGCAGCATGCTCCTCCAAGATCAAAGCTTGAGCCTTGTAAATAGACGCATTTGTAGACAACATATCCTTCCTCAACGTAATTTCCTTCTGTGGAGATCCACCAAGCATAACGGCAATATTGACATCTTTACAAGCTTCAACAACGTCTGTGGTAGCAACCACACCTATTGAACCATATTCATGACATGAGTTAAGAAACCTTAGGGAAGAGAATAATTCTACCTACCTAGAATTAGCTCTAAAGATAAGGGACATACCTTTCAGAAGAGGAAAGGCAGCATCAGTCAATTCCATCCTTATCCCATTCAAGGATTCAGCCGCATGTTCAATATCAAGCAAGTGCAGAATCACAGGCTGATCAGGACCCAGCATGATTCCCCTCGCAACCATTGGAGCAATGGCATAACCTATTTGCCCTGTTGAACAAAATCAAAATTTTGAGCTACAGATACAAAAACTATATATTATCATGTCTAGAAGAAAGAATCGCCAACGTATACAATTGAAAATCAAATAGACTTGCTCCTTAACATAATTACTGACATGTAACAACAGTCATATTGTTGTAAATCAAGCTTTTCTTTCAATTTTCATTCTTTCCCACTATTTGGAAAAGACTACAACGTATAATAAGATAATAATGATTATAACAACAACAAAGCACCTAAAACTTTTAGGACTTCTTTAGATTATCTACAAAAATGGCACTTAAACTCATCACACAAAGATAACCGCGGATTTAAACAGTTGCATTAAGAATTATATCATAGAACAGCATTGCTGGAAGTCGTGAACTGAATAGAAAACAGGATTTCCAAATGTACTTATGGATAATTTTGAAGATAAATAATTAAAGTAGATAAATTTCAGCAACATTTGAGACCAAAAAAAAAAATAAGGTAATGAAATAAAAGAACCTATCCATCTGTTTGTTTTCCAATCAAAGGAAAAAGATGAGAATGAAACTTCCATTGAATGCAAGACCCACTTCGAACCACCTCAACCAAGCTAAATGGTTGTGCTAGACTTAGTTGAGAGGGGGTTTTGCTTTCTTTATCATATATAATATAAGATTCATAATGAATAATAAATAAATATTTCATCATTTAAAAATCATAATGTGCCATTTCCCACATTTTCTAAGCTTCCAAAACAAAAGAGTATATATTGAAAATACAGTCATATAATAAGAAAGGAATGGTATATATAACAGCCGCGCCAGTGATTAGAACTGTAACTGGGTTTTTTGCCATTTGAAAAGTGTGGTTCTTCAAGCTAGAGAACTAGATACATAGAGAGTGGAGGAGAAGTTGAAACATGGAATGGTGATATATATAGAGAGAAAGAAACCTATGGGATGTCGAAGCAAGATGGAAGAGTGATGTACGGTAATTGAAAATAGAGGTGAGAGTGAAGATCGATGATGATGATGAGAGAGCCACCTCTTACAGTTAGAAATTGTGTCACCACCATGCAATGTGTCAACATGCCAGTTACAGATTGTGTCACCATGCACCATGCAATGGAACCTTTTCCTTATTAGCAGTGAACTGTGAACGGAATAGATGCAAATACACCTTCCAGAACGTTTGAGATATTAACAAGTTTTTTAAAAAATAAAAAAAATTTAAGTTCATTTTTCTTTTAGCATAAATGCAATTTTGGCCCCTACATTTTGGGCCATTTCTCGATTTGGTCCCTGAAATCAGAAAATCGATTCTATTTTGGTCTCCACCGTCATCCCACTAACAGAAAAATTTGTGGCAAATGGAGTGCCTTGATAGCATATTAAATACTGACGTGGCTATTAAAATAATAATAAAATATTTTATTTGGCCTTTTTTAAATGCCACATCAGCATTTTAATTTTTTTAAAAAGCCACCTCAGACAATTTAAGAAAAACAATTAAATTTTTTTTTTTCATAATGTTGTTCATGTTCTTCACAAACCAAACCCAGCAACCACGAACTCAAACCCATCACAAGAACACAAACCCAGCAACCAAGAACTCAAATCACAAGAACACAAACCAAGAACTCACCCATCACAAGAACACGAACCCAGCAACCAAAACTCAATCACAACAACACAAACCCAGCTACCAAGAAGGCAAGAACTCAAACCCATATCAGAAGAACACAAACGAAAAGAAGAAAAAATTAAATTAAATACTAACAGGAAATATTCTTCATGTTCTTCCCAAGTCCAAGAAGCAACCAAACCAATCTCAAGCAAACCCCAAATCCAAATCCAGAAAAACCAAAAATAAATCCAAGAAACCAAACCATAAATAAACCCGAGAAACAAACCCATAAACACAGAAACCGACCCAATCTCCAGCAACCCATAAACCCAGAAATTTTCTTGGGAAACAAACACACAAAAAACCCATAAAATCAAACAACTCCACATTCTCTCCAAAAAACAAAAACAAAAACAAACCCAGAACAAGAGGAACAAAGTTTTGCAATTGAAAAAGGAGAGGAAAATCGGACCACATGTGAAGCCGTAGGCGGAGGAGATAAGGCTTGGGGTGGCTCGTCCATGGCAGATCGGGAATAGGTGTGCTGCTACCTCCACCAAAGAGCCTGCCACGTGAAAACCCTCAAGGGAAACTCCGCCGAATCAAGACACAAGACCGCATCAAGATACCGTCCATGGCAGATCGTTTTCTCCGCATCAAGCTTGTGAGCTCCGGCCATGGAGTTACAATGGAGAGAGATTCCGTCCATGGACGCTGAAGAGAGAGAATATTTGAGATTAGAAAAAGAGATAGAGTTTTAAAAAGAGAGAATTTGACATTAGTAAATGCCGATGAGGTTAAAGAAAAAGAATTAAAAAGAAAAAAAAAAAAAGACTAAGATAATGATTTTCGTTTTTTTAAAGAAGAGAGAATTTGACATTAGTAAATGCTAATGAGGTTAAAGAAATAAGAAGGAAAAGAAAAAGATTAAGATAATGATTTTCGTTTTTTTTAAGAAATAATTTTACTTTAAATCAGATTAAAAAAATTTTGTTTAAATTTTTTGAGCTGGCATTTTTTTACTAATTTAAATGTGATGTGGCGTTTAGAAAATGTTAAATATATTTTATTATTATTATTTTATTAGTCACATCAATAAATAGTATATTTCGTCTATAACGTATTTATTTTTTATTAGTGGGTTAACGGCAGGGACCAAAATAGAATCGATTTTCTGATTTTAGAAACTAACTTAGAAGCAGTTTAAGGACCAAATCGAGATATGATCCAAAATGTAGGGATCAAAAGTACATTTACGCTTTTTTTTTTGTTTTCATATAATTAAGAATGTGATAGTACCTTGGGTTTTACTCAAGTCCTTCAAATACATTTAAGTCTACAATCGAAGTGTCCCTAGAAAAATATAAATAAATAAATTGTTGGACTCTGTAATTGTTTTACTTTATGATGACCTTGGTCTAACTGCACCTCCCTAAATACTAGAGTACCAACAAAAAAAATGAGGGGTTGTAAAAAAACAAAATAAATAAATAAATAAATGTGGGGATTCTATTTCTTGGGATAAAAGCCAAACTTACTGGCAAAAATTAAAATATCTTGCTAATTTTTGCAAAAGTTTTGTAAAAATATATTCTATTATCAATTCAATTGTAGACCAACATTTACATGTAATTTTATAATATGTTTGGCCGTTTGAGTGTTAAATTGTGATTAAATTTCAGCATTTACACATAACACCACATGTACTTACTAAAAAAATAGGTGTATCAATCACAATATGACACCTAAACATGTTATGAATTTGAGTTTGCATGTGTCCCTATACTTACTCTTTTATATCACTTTTAAATTATTATGGTAATTAGGTTTGAGAGAATATCACTCCTTTGAACTTGCTGGTTGAGGGTGTGGCTATAAGGGGGTTGGACGTTGGGATTTTAGGGCCTATTTGGCAAGTAAGTTCTAACACACATTTTCACATTTTAAACAATATTACACACTTTTTCGCCCACACATATATCAAAAACACTCAAACAATATTACTCAAACTTCTCTACCAAACGGGCCCTTAATATCGTGGAATGAAGGTTTATTGTGTTTTGTGTTTTGCCTAATGCAGAGGAAGTGAGGAAAGTTGGATAGAATGGCCTTACAGAAGAATTACATTGACTAGAATTTTTACGATTCGGGTGTGTTTGGTAACCAATTATAAGCTGGTTTTTAGTTTAAACTATCTATTATTTGTGGGTCCCAAACTATTCTTTTGTTTTTGCTTTATTTCAAATATAATATAAGTTTTTGTTTTTGTTTTTATTTTTATTTTTACATATAAGATAGAAATTCCACTCTAGATCATCTAAATGTATATGTGTGTGAAACTTATTCCTAGAAATTTGAACTTTGACTCTTACCCTCCACCCCACAAAAATTATATACTTATAGAATGATCATTGCACTAAGAATGTAAATAGGGACGAACCCAGGTGGGGGCCCAAGCCCCCCGGGTCCAAATTTTTTTAATTTTTTTTACAAATTATATACATTATTTTTGTAGTTGCCCACATTCCAAAACTCCCCCCCCCCCCCCCCCCCCTCCCCTCCAACTAGCAACTATTCAACCCAAAAACTTAAACAAAATAATTAAACATTCATAATGTTGATTATATTTTAGCAAAAAAAAATTTATCACCAAAAAACCATGTGTTATTGGAAAAGCTAAAACTAAATTTTTTGCTACTATAGTAAGCTGGTATAAATATCAATTGACTGTAACAAGTTCTTAAAAATAAAATACAACATTTTATTAAGATTATCTCTCTACCTTCAAGTAAAAAACTCAAATTCTCTCTCTTTCTTTATTATTTTAATGAGTTATTTATAATATTTTAAATGGAGTGGGAAAAAAATAGAACATAAGAACATTTGATGTTTGGTGTATTGTAAAATGAGGTGAACAAATAGATAAATTAGTCTTTTGAGGTGCTAAAAACTAAATTTTTTAACACCATTACTGTGAATGCTCTAAGTTTAAAAAATAAAAATAAAAATCCTAGCCAGCCTAGTATTTAATGTATTAAGTAATAATGATTTTATGTATTTATAATTTCTTAATACTATATAGATGCCTATTTATAATTTTTTTTCCTTATACTCCGGCCCTCTCTAGCTTGAAATTCTAAATCCGTCCTTGGATGTAAATAAATTTTTATTTATTAATCATCCTTTTGAAAAAGTTGTTATTAGTGTGGCATAGACGGAATCAGATCAAAACTACAAACAAGGACTATCCTATCACCCAAGTGGTCCAAAATGCCAAGCAAGCCCTTCAGGCCTTCCACAACGCTAACTCGGTACAATTAGTGCTCGCCCTCAAGTCAGATGGAAGCCTCCACCTAATGCTTCTCTAAAAGTTAATTTCGATGACGCAACTTTCAAGGATATCCGGAAGGCAGGTCTAGGTGCTGTGATTCGAAACTCATCTGGACAGGTTCTAGCATTTATATCTGAGCAGGTTCCTCTCCCACACACATCGGATATCGTCGAACCCTTAGCAGCGGCACGAGCCATTTCCTTTGGACTTGAACTTGGCTTCTCATCCTTTATTCTTGAAGGAGACTCAGAGGTAATAATAAACAGCCTTAAGAGCGACAAAGCGACACTCTCCCCTTTTGGCCACATTCTAGACTCGGCTAAACAAAAAACAGAGACCAGTTGCTGTATTTCCTTCTCTCACATTCGTAGGCTCAGTAATTCTATTGCTCACAACCTAGTGAAATATGCTAGACATGTTTGAGGATTTTCAATGTGAATGGAGGATGTTTCTCCACACTTTTTACTTGTATTTGCAGTCGATTTCGGCTAACTTTTTAAAGAAAATCCAAGTTATTCCTTCTTAAAAAAAAAAAAAAAGTGTGTGATCTGCCAATACTATAATTTCTTTTAAATAAAATAGTTTAGTCCAAGTCAGATATTAAGTCAATACTCTGACCACGTAGACGGTCATAGACGGAAGGACTTAAAAAAGAATGTTTTACCAAGTTAAAGGTAAAAAGATAAATATTTTAAAATTTAGGGATAAAAATAATGTTTTAGCATTTTTCTTCTTCTTCTTCTTCTTCTTCTTCTGTTCTTCTTCTCATAGTTTTTTAAATTTTTTCCTCAGAATTGTTTATTATCAATTTATCACTAGAGAGTAGAGAGCTTGGGTTGTGTTGTGTTGGAGCAGAATTTGAAAGAGCGGGTGAGCTAAATGATGCAGAGGTTTAAGGCAGCCCTGTTGCAGAGGCGCAACAATCTTCACATTCACGGTCTTCGTTTCCTCAACCAATTCCACACAAGGAATCTCTGTTCTCTTCCGGACACTAATATTACCGATGAACTTGACAACCAAGTCAGTTTCAACTTTCAAGAATACCCTTTTGTCTATTCTCTTTCTTTAACCCCTACACACTAACTCTCTTTCTCTCTCTCTGTCTCTCTCTGCAGGTATTGGTTGAGGGCAAAGCTTGGTCTAGAACAGCAATTCTGAACAGGCCTTCTGTGCTCAATTGTCTTAGTACTGCAATGGTGTGTTTTTTACTAGATACTCTGTGTGTGTTTGTGTTTTTGGCTATTGGGATGGTACCCAATTTGTAAGATTGGTTCAGTTAAAGATTTGTTTTCTGGGTCTTTGTTTTTATGGTGTTTGGTTGAGAATCATTATGTGTAATTGGGTTTACTCCAATTGTATAATTCTCTGTATCTGTGTTGTTATATACCCTCCAATTGGTTCAATTGAAAACCTTACTTGGGTTATTGTTTTTATGGTGTTTAAATTGACAACTATTATTATGCATAGTTATATGGCTTGAGTTTGCTCTTATTAAAGCTAGAGACGCAACTAAATTCACAACTTGTTGAGGTGGCAAATTATGATTTGTGCATTATAACTTGCAAACTCAACTGTTGTGAAAAAAGTTGTGGACTTTATTGTGCAAGTAGACTTATTGTTTTTCTCCCTAGTGGCTCAAATTTATATTCTTTGATTTTGTTATATGGGTTTGTGTTGTTCTGTATTACCAACTAGAAACATTTATCTGTCTTTTAATGAGTTGTCTTTGGTTTCTAGGGGGCTAGATTGCAAAAGTTGTATACATCGTGGGAAAATAATCCAGATGTTGGTTTTGTGGCAATGAAGGTAAAAAAACATCTATGCTGTTATCAGATATTGGATTCATTTACATTTAATATTTCTAGTGGGAAAGATAAATTTTAGTTGTGATTATTTTTTGCTCAAGAACTAGTTAAAAACTTAAACATTGTTTTGCATTCTCTGAAGGGCAGTGGCAGGGCATTTTGTGCTGGTGGAGATATTGTGACACTTTATCATATGATAAATGCAGGTAATAGACTCATCTTACTTCTGCTTTTAAGATTTAGCTGGAAAAGGTCATTTACTTAAAAGTTAATTTTTATTGCGAACTGATTATTTTTCTTCATTGTATATGATCTAGAGAAAGCTAGGCTAGCTAGCCTTAATTAGAGGGAGATGAGATAGGATTGTGGGATGCAGTTATTAGCACTTAGCAGTAAATCTAAGCTGGAACTATAGAGAATATTTAGTGGTAATGGGATCTTCTATGTCCAAACAAAAGATGCCAAATTTGATTGTCGCTTTGTTTGGGAGGAAATTGAGGAAGTCTTAAGATTAGGATAAGCAAGAGTAAGATAGCCAAAAGCCTTGTAATTCAACTGGTTGGCATTTCTTAGCGTTTCCAGCAGAGACATCGAGGGTTCAAATCTCCCCTCCCCCATCTATCTAATTAAAAAAAAAAAAAAAAAGGATAAGCAAGAGTAAGATAGCATATTAGTAAATATAGCTTTATTAAATAAAAAATTAGAAATGAGGTGACAATATTAGTATTAAATGACCCATAGATACATAGATCGCAGAATTTGTTTCTTTACACTCCTTGGATTGATCTTTCCATAAGAATTGAGAGTTTGAACATATTCCCAGTGTTTACTGTATAAGAGTGGGATCAATAAAGTATGGAGGTGCATCCAGAATGTTTTGTGATGGTCAGTCATTGATAAAGCTAAAGAAAACTTTATACTTAAGTACTTCACAAATCTTTAAGTTGCTAATCTTTGTTATGGAGTTGGTGCTTGTTTTTTCACTAGAATCATCCATTAACCATTGTTTAACTCTATGCAGGGAAAATGGAAGATTGTAAGGAATTTTTTAAAACGTTATATACTTACATATACATTTTAGGTACCTATTTGAAGCCACATGTAAGTTTTACTTTTCTTTCTTTCTTTTTTTAAGCATAGTGGTTAATATA
Source organism: Quercus parvula (assembly GCA_030820535.1). Taxonomy (NCBI): domain Eukaryota; kingdom Viridiplantae; phylum Streptophyta; class Magnoliopsida; order Fagales; family Fagaceae; genus Quercus; species Quercus parvula. Next base: position 53,626,847 of record JAUAME010000003.1, read on the forward strand.
TTGGGGGCTCTTATGTTTGGAGTGTTATATGACCATCAATATAGCTTTGATATGGTCATTTATGGAGAGTTTTCTTTGAGATACTTGGTTTTGTTATGGCTAAGAGTCTTGTGGCTCAGCTAGCTCCTCCTAGTGTTTCCAACTAAGACGTCCAAGGTTCAATTTCCCCCTCTCTCAACTATCAATTTATCAAAAGATACTTGGTTTTGTTACTATATTGATCTTTGGCTCCTATTCTAGCACTTAACAATTTTCTTTACACTCTTACCAGTTACCACCATATTTTGACATTCCTCTTATTTTTATTTTATCCTTCCTTCTGCTAGCATACTTGGATTTTCTAAATTTTCCCAAAAAGTTTTGAATTTTTTCCCCCTGCTGGACTTATGTTAAAGAAGTCACTGAGTTCTGGTTTAGGGAACTATGGTATCTACTCAAAAGTCTCAGATCTGTTTCTTTTTTTATTATTATTTTTTTCCCTTTCATGTGGGGATGATTTTTATTAGCCCCAAGTCCCTATGGTAGAATGTTGGACATTAACTTTCTGTTTATTTTAACTACATTAGTTAGAACCCAGTATATTCATGGTAGTGTAATAATAATCTCCATGCAGGTGGCTCTTTTGAATGGAATTACTATGGGTGGTGGGGCTGGAGTTTCAATCCCTGGGATGTTTAGGGTTGCAACTGATAAAACTGTATGTAGCAACTTCGCATGTACTTTCATCCTTTTCTTCTCTTATCTTTTTTTTTTTTTTTGAGAAACTTTTCTTTTCTTATCTAGTTGTTGGTATTGATGATTGTTTCGAATTTTTTTCCTTACTGACTTTCTTTTGTGGAAGAAATTTTTTAATTATTTTGCACCCTCTAAATTAGACTAATTATTTAATATCATTAAAGGAAGTTTATTTTTGTAACTTAAATTTGCCGTGCATTAGGGTGGATTTGGTTTGTTGACTTATAACTGAATGCTCAATTTTATTAGATAATTGACGAGTATGATCTTCTACTTTCATTAGCATACACTTATTGTCACGACCCAAGGAAGCACTAGTCACATCTATGCTATACCCTAAAAGGATTAGTCAAGTTACAATTGGGGTTGCTTGTGATCTCCAATATAGCCCAAGTTTGGTAACACCCGATGTATGGCTTAACACACGTCCGCACAACACATACCTATCCAATCCACATAATCTGAGTATCACAATCTTTCCATTCAATTCCTTATGTTCTTGTCAAGTCCCGCGTTGACTCTAACACTATTTGTATCGACTCAAGTAAGTGCTAGCCAAATCTATGCTATACTCCAAAAGGACTAGTCGGGTTACAATTGGGGTTCTTCATAATCCATATATAAAACACTTGATATGGGACTTAGCACTTGTACACATTACACACCCTCATCCAATCCATGTAATCTAGGAATGAAACTATATGTTTGATTCTTTTTGCATATTTATGTGATGGGAAAAATAGTGTTGGATTTCTTATTTGTTTCAGATTCCTTAGTTGCTATACATCATTTGCTCGGACAGGTTCAAAAATAATTTATTCTTACAATTCACAGGTTTTTGCTACTCCTGAAACTCTAATTGGTTTCCACCCTGATGCTGGGGCATCATTTTTCCTCTCACATCTACCTGGTCACCTGGGTATGCCTGTATTGCATTGTAGTTTTTCACGTCTAGTCAAAATTTTCACTGAATTTCTTGTACATGGTTTTGTTGATTTGGACTATTTCTGGTTCTTGCATAAGTCTGATAAAAACATCATGTAAAGCATTGTTTTTGCGATGAACATTCTGGCCTAATGTGAATTTACCTCAATCTTTTATGATTTTCTTGTAATGTTGCATTGGAAGAAATTTATGGGATGTATGAACGTGAAATTTTTAAAAGGCCTCTAAAATTAAAATCAAATCACTCAGATTTTCATAGGAATGGAGTGAATGTGGGAATGAAGTGCCTCTGCAAAATATTTTTATTTTGAAGTATGCTTCTCATCTCTAGAAGTACACAGTGGCAGTTGGTTCAGCAATGTTCTTTATACAAATTGCATTAGGACTCTTGTCATGAATTTGTTGTGTAATGTTGGATAACAAGCTCTAGCAAATTGCTTTAAAAGTTCTGTAGTCTAAAATTTGTATTGAGGCACTGTTATGGCTGCTGGTAGATGACATATGGGGAGCTGCATTTGGTTTCATTGCACCATAAGATGTCACTTCCTCTGTGACCATTATACTGAAAGTAGATGCTGCAATGACTAATATTCTAATGCTAAAGTTTACTTTGGATAGCTGGGTGACTTTATTCAATGTTGTTTTCCAAGCAACATGTGGGGTTAACTTGACCCTTTCTACATATCAAGCAATGTTGACAATGTAATTAGGTCTTGATAAATGAGAAACCAATTAGTAGGATGAATCATTGATGACACCTGTATTTGCTTCTCAATTAAATTATTATATAGTTTGTATCTTTTCTTTTTTGCAGGGGAGTACTTGGGTCTCACAGGACAAAAACTTAATGGAGCAGAAATGATTTCTTGTGGGCTTGCTACACACTATGCGCATAGCTCAGTTAAGATTGTTGGACCGTTTCTTTGTTTTAATCATCTTTCTTGTTTATATAACATAGTATTGCCTCCGTTTTTTCCACAGAAGCTTGCATTAATTGAAGAACAACTTGGGAAATTGGATACTGATGATCCTTCTGTCATTGAAACTTCTTTAGAAAAATATAGTGACCTTGTCTATCTAGATAATATAAGTGTACTTCACAGGTATGTCTATTATACCCTCAGGTGTGTGAGTATTTACATAGCAGATATAAAATGCTGATCTATTTATTATGCAATTTTGTCTAGGATTGAAATACTTGATAAATGTTTCAGCCATGACACAGTTGAAGAAATTATCGATGCCTTGGTAAGAACATGTTGATTTGCATATTTCTTTTTTATTTCAGAACTATTATGTATTAACCCATTACAATATAACAGATTTCCATGATACTTTGTATGGAACAAAATGTTAAACATTTCTGATTTCATACTCAAATCTCTTTCTGTTATTTTTAAAATTGATGGTACCAAAAAAAAATAACAGAAAATCTTAGGCATGAGAAACCATATTGCTGGAGAAAAGGAAAATTAAATGAAAAAATATCTATACCAACTCTTACTTGGAGAACTGTATCATTTTTAAAACTTTTTGCTTCATCAAGGAGACACTTTTCAATTAGTCGATCTGAGTACCCTGTAGATGCTTCCTGTCATCTTCATATTTGCAAGTGGCTAGAATGACTGAAGCAGCCATATAGCCAAAATCATTTTATTGAATTTAAAAAATACAACTTAACAGCATTATGATGAATGTCTTTAGCTACCTCACAGTTGATTGGAAAGCAATTTTGTAGGGATACATTTTATATACAGTTAATGGAATTGCTAATGAGCCCTAGCTCAAATGACACTTCTTAACTTAAGAATGGGATGGAGGGTAAGGTCATGGGTTCAAGACCAACCCAAAGCATGTGTAAAAAAGAAAAAGAAAAAAATACAAATAATGGAAGTGTGTCTTGAATTGGTTACTTCTTCCTTTTGACTTTTTGGACCATATCTATATATAGTGTGTTAAGTCTCTTAAGTACCAACCTGAAGGTTGGGCTGTATGAGTTGTGATTGTCGCATACTAGTATTGCCATCTTTATGGTAATAAAATGAAACAAAATATGTGGGTATTTCTCTAAATTGTTACTCCCTATACTTTTCTGGATGAACCTTGTGAGTTGTGATTGCGTTTTTAAATTAAATAATTCTCAGGAGAGTGAGACGAGTAAAACAAATGATGCGTGGTGCATTTCCACCCTAAGGAGACTTAAGGAAGCTTCACCATTAGGCTTGAAGGTTTCTTTGAAATCTGTGAGTCCCTGACACTCAGAACTGGGCCTTTTTTCCCTTGTCCCCTCCTCCTCCCCCTTTAAGAAACTATTGCATTACGACCTAACCACCATACTGGCTCAGATACGAGAAGGTAGATTTCAGAACCTTGATCAGTGCTTGATACGTGAGTACCGAATGTCACTGCAAGGGATATCTAATCAGGTTTCCATAGATTTTTGTGAGGTATACATTCTCCTGATTATCTTCTTACTAAAACAAATCCTCATGATCCTAGTTACTTAATTTTTTCTGTACTTTTTCTAAAGGGTGTTCGGGCACGAATGGTAGACAAGGACCTGGCACCAAAGGTATCATCAGCTTATGTTATCAGCCTTTTGGACAGGTGGGGTAGCAATATTGCAAATATTGCATTTAAGAATCCAATCTAAAATTCTTTTTTTTTTTTAAAACAAAGCAAGTTGTTGTAAGAGGATAAGGTACTGTGGAAGACTGGGGTTCTATCGTTGATAATCAGATTTGTCAATGGCAATATTGCTAATCTACTTTTATTATTAATAGATAATTATCCATCGATTACATTTAAATTGTTGAATTTTCATGTTTTATTTGCAGTGGAATCCTCCGAGCTTGGAACAAGTGTCCAAAGACATGGTAGAGCACTATTTTTCCCCACTCAGCAAATTTGAGCCTGATCTGGAGCTACCCACAGAACTGCGAGAAGCATTCACCTAGTTAATCAAATTGTAACAGTTTTGCTTAATTAATGGAAGAAGCCAAAGGTATTTTGGATGAATCTGCCTGGATTGTAGCCTTTCATCATTGGCAATTATCAATACAAAGGGGAGAACTAACCCATTATTTTGTAGCTTATTGTTGACCTTGGAATGAAAGAAAAGTAAAAGAAATAAATAAAGTTGTAGATTTTGTTTGGACTAGTGGATGTGGCCTACAAAGAGCATCACAATTACACAAGAAACTCTAATCAGAGTATGTTTCTAGCTTTAAGACTGGTAATTTTGGGTTTGTTGTCATGGATCTTTTTTGTGACAGAAGAATGTACCTCATTGAACAGGGACTAGATTGAATTCCGCAGTGTTGAACATTTCTTGAAGTAATAGTGGATTACTAGGGAGTAGGGATGGGGCAATTGAAAAAAAAAAAAAAAATCAGTCCTTCTCTTTGGTTAGCGCCAAAGTCAGTGGCTAAAGTAGTATTTAGTTTTTTAATATAATAAAAGACAAGAAATATGGGATTTCAATTTGTAAATGTGTAACACAAATTGAATTTGTTTTGCTTATCTTTCTTTATTATTCAGATTGAAACTCAAGTGGCATGGCCCTCTTAGCTGCCAGGACTTGAAGCCTGAGTTCAGGATATAGCCGGTCAAAGAACAAAATAAAATCAGTTTCTTTCCAGAGAATTTTATTAATTCATTTCCATAGAGTTCATGTCACATGAACAAAAAATAAAAATTACTTTGTTGGGACACCTGCTGTAATAATTCATGTATCTAATTTCTTTTGTATGCATTGTCCATCATGACACCAAGGACACCTGTGTTCCAAATTCCTTAGTTCTTGTATTCTTGCATCTCTCTTTTACTATATAAGAATGCCATTCTATTTGTTAAGAGTTATCCCATCCAGTGCTCTGGTACATTAGATAGAAGTCTTACTCCCACATATTTCATATGCATGTCCATGAATCATCGAAGAATCCGCTATGAAATTTTACATATTTCCTTGGAAAACATGTGTAAGGAGAATGTCAAGATTGGTGGGAAGTAATATCAGAAACCGAATGACCAAAAGTACCGTATGGTGCAGAGCTACTTGTTACTAAAAAATTTAGCTTCTTAAACTAGAGAACAGAGAACATTTGGTAACATTTTTCTTTTTCAATAATTAAATTTTTATGTTGCTTGGGTGGTTTCTTCCCTAAGTTACTTAAAAAGATAACTATCAACCTTCCTCCGGTTAATAGATTGGTGTCTCATTTCTTTACTTTCAAGTTGTGCTCGAATCATGCCCATGTCGGCCTTACAAATAGGAAAGAAGTTGATCCAAAAGGATTTTTTGATTGGATAAGTTATGACAAGAGTGTGTATGGGTCAAGTGGAGAGTTTTTTTAACCCAATAAATTATTATAATTCACATAATAGACCTATATTCCAAATATATCAAAACTAATTCTCAAAATACCAAAATAAATCAAACTAAAAAATCAAAATATAATTATGTATATTATGTGAATTATAATAATAATTTATTTAGTTTAATAATTTAGCCACTAATTGGGTTAATTTTATTGAACTATCTTTTTTGGGGGTTTAATACTAATTTATTGGGTTAGGTTTAGATGAGTTAAAAAAGTTATTAACCCAAACGGGCCAAACCCAACCCAACCCAACTTATCAACCCATGAAAACAAAAACAAATCTCAAGTGTTGGGTTGGGTTGAATTGGCTCGGTGGTAAGATGCACACTCCTATAAGCATTAAGAATTTAATCCAATTTTACTCGTACAGTCATCTACCACTATTACATGACCAAATACTTTACCTCTTCACGGTTATTATTGTGTACAGTCATTTGTAAGAATTTTTATAAAAATAATGGCAGCTATGAAGCACTAAAAAAGAGAGTTGTTTAGGACCTTGGGCAATTAAGCTCCAATATGCACATAAATGCTGAAGAAAACGCACAATTTTGAGAAACAAAGAAGATAAAAAGGAAATATAAATTGGGACATTTGACCATGCAGGCATCACTTCCATGGAGAAAATACAACTCAAATACTGAAATCTGTTTTTAGCGCACACCACAAATAACCCACAAACTTTGGAATAGTCCAAAGTAGTACATAAAAAATAAAAAATAAAAAATAAAAAAATTTAAAAATCCTCAAATCAGCATGATTCTCAAAACAAATTGACAAACAGAAGCAGCTTCACTATAAAAATATATATATATATATATATATATATGCTATCCTGTAAGTAGAATTCCAATAAAATCAGAATTTATAGCTTTTTATGTATGTGAAAATATATGCAAGGCACAGGCCTAGATCTGTGGTGATTGATGTGTATAATTGAAGGAACAAAAATCAAGAAAGCCAGGACAAACATTGTATTGCTCTCTATGAAGATAAATATTAGATTATGAAACAATACTGTCAAGAATTATGATACATGATTGTCCGACTAGAAAGTCGAGTAGTATTAGTGTATTACACAGGATGTCAGGATCAAACAAAAAAAGGGCACCTAAATTTATTTCTGCTTTTCAAAATTTATTGATCTCCACAGGATCAAATTTATCACAATAACCTTGTAAAGTTGATTAAAAAAATAAAAAATCACTATAGCAAGACAAATTTAGCCTATCAATTAATATAAGGGCAAATGCTTCAATAAAATTCCCAACTACTCAGTTGGTTTTGTGCCCTTGTAAGTGTAACTAATTGTGTCTGAACGTCATTAGAAACGGCTGAATGCTCTTTGTATTCCATTGTAAATTCACCCTTTCCCTGCACGGATAGGGATAAAGAGGTCAACAAGACAATTCTAGACAATTCAACTGGGAAAAAGTAAAGCAAAAATTTTCATTTTACAATACAGTGTTCTGCTTTACCTGTGTCATTGAACGAAGAGACGTTGAGTACCCAAACATGTTGTTCAGAGGGACCTGGGAAGACAACAAAATGACTTCTGAGAAACATTTTTTATTTTTTGATTAGGAGTTCTGAGAAACATATGACTACTGAAAACAAAGAATTCAATAGCCTAATAAACATTGACAATTTGGCATGATGGCAGACTGATTTGCACTAGTTTTTTGCTAGCATAACAATCCAAAGTTTTGAATTTGGAAATTCCTCAAATAAATCAGCATATTAGCAAAGTTCTCATTGCTCTAAAATCAAATCATCAGCTTTAGACATCTTTATGGATGTTAGTAGGGAATAATAGGTTCTGTGGACTGATCAGATACTACCATTCCATGCAAAAATTAAACATTGATTACAGTTAATAGGATTTAAGATAGGAATTAGAAACATAGCAGCAGAAAAAATTTATGTAGTTGACTCATAGGAATTCATAAAAATGTCATGAACGAAGTTAGTGCAGAACTTTTAGTGAAAAGATAGCTGGAAAGTAACTGGAATTACATTATTACATTTTAAAAAAAAAATTTTGATCAGTGGAATACATGATTACTTGATGCCAGACTTATAAAGCACGGTATATAACATCCATATGCCAAGACATTATTGTTTATTTTGAAATCTAAAAACCAATCACAGACTATTTCCTCTATTCATTTAAGACAAATTTTTTGATATTCAACAGGAAACAAGAACAGATTTTCATGAAATGCAATTTTGAGGACCAAGGTTCCATAGGAGGTAGCTTTTTTTGGCTTGGACTGTGGCTCACGGAAAAATTCTTCGCAAGTGCAAGAATATCATTGCTAATTAGTGCTGTGTGCAAAGGGGCCGGGGAGTCAATCAATCAACTCTTTCTGCATTGCACTATTTCTAGGGAGCTTTGGTCTCTCCTTTCTGCTTTATTTGGAGACTCTTGATTCATGCTAAACTCACTGAATGATTTGTTAGCATGATGGAGATGGAGCTTTAAGGTTCATCACAGTTCTGTTGTATGGAATTCTATCCTAATATGTTTGGTGTGGTGTTCTTGGAATCTTGGATGAGTGTAATTCTAGGATGTTTGATAATATAGAGGCTTAATTGCTTCAATAAAAAATCCAAATTTCTTAGAATTCGCTATTTCTAAACTCACTTGTTGATATCACCAGCAACAGTGCCCTGAAATTCAGTTGGAACTTTCAACTCCACCATCATGACAGGCTCCAAAATTACCGGTCTGGCAGCTGTATAGCACTGTTTCAAAAAATTGAAATATAAATGCATGGAAGTAAAAGAAAGCCTAGTAATTAGGTTATACTATAATTAGAAGGCTAAGAATAGCCCAAATCGCCAAGAGACAATTTAAATCCATTTTATAGGGAATAACCTGTCTAAATGCATATATTGCGGCTAACTTGAATGCAAGTTCACTGGAATCCACAGAATGGGAAGCACCATCTGTTAAAACAACACGAAGATGTTCGACTGGATGTCCAATTAGTGAACCCCTGTACATGCAAGAACGAACATTATACCAATTCATATTCACAATGAAACTAGGCCATGGTATGATATAAGATCATAATACTTTCTAAAAAAAATAAAAAGCTAAGATGACCATAATACTTTGAAAAACTCATGCAATATTATAATAACATGATGCTACTCACGAATTCAAACTTAGTTGATGACCCTTGGTTGGTGTTTTTTTTTTTTTTTTTGGTTCATCCGTTTTTTTTTTTAATTTGTTATTTTCTTTTTATTTATTAGGGGCGTGAAAGTAAATTTATACAAACTATATTTTCTATCTCTCCACTTTTCTACTCTCAAACCAAATATCATGAAGGAAAACTAAAAACTTTTCTATAATCTCCTTATTTTCTATCCTCTTATTTTTCCACTCTTCCAACCAAACAGACTCTATGACACAAAAGAGAGACAACTGTACTCACCAAAAAAGAGAAGAGAAATATGGTCCAAAACTTAAACTTGTTATACTTGCCTAATATTAGAATGTATAATTTCAAATACAAGCATAATCATAATAAATGCCTACTAATTACTACTAGGGTAAATTACATATTTGATCCCTACACTTTACACTATATTTTAATTTAATCCATATTCTTTCAATTGTATTAATTTGATCCTTAATCTTTCAATATTGTATCTATTTAGTCTTTGCCCGTATCTCTTGGATGTAAATTGCTAACGTGGATTACGGCCAAAATAAAAAATTAGTTTAATTAAAAGACATAATTAAACCGATTGTAAACTTCTTTTTAGAAAGAGTTTCAACTTATGACGTTCGCTCTTGATGATGACTCTTTATCATATAGATCAAGACACTAATTGATTTTTGATGTAAGCATGAATTGAACCTCAAATTTTTTATTTAACCATCAGAGACTTTACTAGTTGAGCTATCTGAAACTCACAAACCAATTGTAAAATAAAACACGTTGCTTGAATAGTACTTAATACTAATATATATATATATATATATTTTTTTTTTACAATTTCTTATCATCGAACACAATTTAATTAGATTTTATTTAGATAAGATCAAACATAATTTAATCAAAATTTGTTGGCTGCTCTAGCAGATCATAATGGCAAGTGAATTCAAATTCTTAGTCATATGACTTATAATAATTTAGTTTTTTTAGAAAACTTCATAAATTTGATGTTTTTTTAGGAATTATGAAATAATATAAAGTCAATGAAAACATATGAGTAGTAACATGGAACTGATTATTGGATTTGGAGAGGTGCTTGGTGAACTAGTCTACACTTTTGCCAACACGTGAAATAACATAAATCAAGACATATCTTGTTCTGACATTGTTCCAAAGCTTATAAGTGACTGATAAAATTTGTACATAAAGTTAGGATGGAAATTGGAAATCCATTTTTCTTTTCATGCATTATCAAGTCTGCTTCATTATTTTCCAAGGGAAGATGGGTTCATTGTTAGTTGAGGCATGAATGCGCAACTTCTTTTTCGTCAACAAGGTCTTTGGCTGTTGCATCCATCTTTGCCCTTGAGAAGTCATCGATCTTGAGCCCTGCCAATGCGTAAACAAGTTCCAAACACTGAGTGCACTGAAATAGTCTCATGCAAGTAGTATTAAATCATTCGGACCATTTTTCACAACATTTTGGAATATATATAACATGCTAACTGCTAACACAAAAGTATAGTAGGCTATCATAATTATAACTATTCATTCATGAATCCTCAATTGTATTACTCTTAGCCCTCATTTTATATCATCGTTGATTGCTCATCAGTAACTGGGAGTTCTGAGCTTTGTGCATTTCATTGTTAAAGACTTTAGGCCATATATTCCAAATATATATCGTTGCTCTCTTCAACAACTACCTTTGCTCTAAAACCATTATTTAGATCTAAGACATAATTGACAAACAGCATATATTCCTCTATGCAAATTATAGTGATTTGTAGCTTCAGAAACATTAGTAGTTCAACTCTTAAGAAAAGAAGAAGTAACATTTACAACATATAGAAGCCACAGAACTTACCCTTCACAATTGACCATTTTCCTTTCTCACATTTAACAGGAAAAGAGTAAATAATATCCTTTGGGATCCCATAAGAACCATCAGAATACACTCCCATGGAAACCCACGTTCCCTGAATTACAAAGCCAAAGGAAAATTTACAAAAGATAATAATAATTAAAAAAAAAAAAAAAGAAGAATATAAAAGCAAATAAGTTCTGCATGATCAAATGCTATTTGAGATGAAAGAGAATCAACCTTGGAAGTCCCAAGAACCCAATCACGCATATGATCACAAGCAGCACCTGCAGCAGACAATGCACTTGATGCTTTCCGAGCCTTGATAATGGCTGCGCCACGCTGCTGTACAGTGTTGATGAACTCGTTTTTTAACCTATGATAGACAAAATTTAAATAAATAAATAACAGAAAGGGAAGCAAAGTAAATAGCCTGACAAGGATGCATAGTGATGTGAAGATGGTCAACAAAACTATGTTGTTGAAGACCTTGCAAAGAGTTGCAACCTAAGTATTCAACATGCACCCAAATGTACCCAACACCAACCAAAAACTTTGGAGTTCAATAACTTTTCAAAAATATAAAGCTAGGTCCTAATATAGGAGGACTGATATGGGTAGTTTTGGGGCTTATATGTGTAAATTTCACATCTTTTTCTATTTACACCAACTGGTGCAGATACTCTAACAGGGTGCAAGACAAATTTAAGAATAAGTTTGTTTTTTGATAGTACAAACTCAGGTATAAAAATTGTTACCACCTACACCCTAAAGATTGGGATCCCTGGGTTAGGTAAATGGCATGTAGGTACTAATTGACAGTGCACCCCAAGCTATTGCTTAAAAGAAGCATGGTAATCTAAGGAGAGCCATAAATTCACTGGAGCAATTTTGTCTTCATAGATGATTAATCACTATATATTTTGAGGGGAGGGATTGCTACAATTACTAGAATCCACAATTTTTTTTTCCAAAAAAGAATTGTTAAATAATTAAATTCACAATTTCCTAAGAACTTAATCTTTTAGGACAAATAGTATCATGGTATGTAGGTGGTCTAAATTTGGAGGATTGAACCATATGCCTTTTCTACCTCCCATTTAAATACTTAAAGTACTTTATCAACCTATGTCTCCAAATAATTTAAACATGTGAAAGTGGCAAAATATAAACATGTTGGATATTTTGAGATACCAATGATCGTTAGTATCAAGTTCTTTGACTGGTCTCTCTCCATTTGTGGTGGTGACAGTCGCATGATTGACGTCCGGATATTGAGTTGAAGAGTGATTGCCCCAGATGATTACGTTCTTGACATCAGTAACATAAACCTTTAGTCTCTCAGCTACTTGACTTAATGCTCTGTTATGATCAAGTCGTGTTAGGCACGTGATGTTTTTCTCTGGGATTGAAGGAGCAAATTCTTTCAAGATGAGAGCATTGGTGTTTGCAGGGTTGGCAACAACTAGCACCTGCATAATAAAGCAATGAAAGGGCATCAACGTAGGAAACAATATTCTTCTCAAAAAATAAAAATAAAAAGAAGAAGAAGAAGAAAACACTCAGGAAACAATATTAGTTAAAAAAATTAGCTGCATAACAGTGAAGATTAAAAAAAAAAAAGAACTCTTTAAAGATTTCAATCTTTCAACATTTGTAATTGTTAGAATTCTGACAATATGATTGATTATAAATAAGTTGGAAACAGACATATAGGAAATCTGGTTTTCACTGAATATGTTCATTACTAAGTTGGAAACTAGACTCGAAAATGCACAATTATGTTGTCAATGATAGCACATAGAGACACAAGATTTGAGAGGATCAAAAGAAACAAACATAAATATTTAGAGTATTAATGATTTGTTTGAATGGTGCATTTTCATGGCAGCTTCTTGTTCTTCCATTTTCAGAGTGAGTGAGGGGGATGGAGAACTAGTAATTCGGATACACATACTTCTTCAATCTGGAAAGAAAGGACAAACACTGCTCTCTGATGACTGAAAGAATTTTCTTTCTAGGGAAATGGTATAATTCATGCAATATAAAGAACGTCTAATCAATTATTCTTATGATGTAAAGGGACTCTAGATTAGGTTAGCAATATTACTAATTTGAGCACAAGTGTCCCTCCAGGATGTAACTTAAAATAGTAACATTAACCAAGATATAGACATTCAGATTGTAGGTAATGGTCCAAGGACATGCCAAAAGGCATGCTACAGAGCAATTACAACTAATAGAAGCAACAGACCATGCGAAAGAGTATGGACAGGAAATGATGGCGAGACAAGGAATGTTCTGGGACATATTATTACAAGCTAATAATAATGGAACAGGATGCTAAAATCATTAGTTTTTTTGATTCACTAATTTTTATCATGGCCTAGAGGGCATCTAGTTATAGGTGGTGCAGGAGCAGGAAGAGCAGTTTTCAATGGGAATGTGTTTTTGGGAAGTAAAATAAAAACAAAAAGGATAAAACCCAAGAATCAGCACTTAAGAGTACTTTGAGTTAGTAACAAGCAAAGTAACAGAGATATGCTTGTATTCAACACTAAGCATTGGAAGTAAAAATTCCAACAAATTTTAAGATCAACCTGTCTACTATAGTGATATTAAATTAAAGAAGGAAGGGAACTAACTTCACAATCAAGTAAGAAAAGGAAAAACCTCATAAAAATTTTCGTTAAAGATAAAAAAATAAATGAAATCCTAAAAAAAGTCTCAGATCATTAGCATCAATCTTATCCAATGAAATCAATCAGCATCAATAGAACCAATAAGTCTCCTCTTTTTAAACTTCAAAACATCTCAGAACATCCAGTTTCATGACTTTTAATTTTTAAAGTAAATGGAGCTATATATACAAAAAATACAAATCTATGTAAGGAGAACTGATAATATTCCAAACTGAGTGTGGCCGTGTGGGTGTCCCTAAAATCTTAAATCTGCACACTCAAGTGAATTTATGGGGTCACCTTGCAATCAGAAGCAGCATGCTCCTCCAAGGCCGAAGCCTGTTCCTTGTAAATAGGCACATTCTTAGACATCATATCCTTCCTTTCCATACCTTCCTTCCGTGGGAATCCACCAAGCATAATAGCAATATTGACATCTTTACAAGCTTCAATGACGTCCGTGGTAGCATGCACCTCTATTGAACCATGTTCATGACAATTTAAGAAACCTCAGGGGAGAGTATAGTTCTATCAACATAGAGTTAGCTCTCAAGATAAGAGGCATACCTTTCAGAAGAGGAAAGGCAGCATCAAGCAATTCCATTTTTACCCCATTCAAGGCTTCAGCTGCCGGTGCGATATCAAGCAAGTGCAGAATGACAGGCTGATCAGGACCCAGCATGATTCCCCTTGCAATCATTGGAGCAATGGCATAACCTATTTGCCCTGTTGAAAAAAATCAAAATTTTGAGCTACAGATACACAAGCTATATATTATCTTGTCTAGAAGAAAGAATACCAAACCTATAGAATTGAAAATCAAATGCACTTGCTCCTTTACATAATGACAACAGTCATCTTGATATAAATCAAGCTTTTTTTTTTTTTCAATTCTCATTCTTTCCAACTATTTCAAAAAGACTACAATGTATAAGATAATACAATGATTATTTCAACAACAAAACAGTTACAATTTTTAGGATTTCTTTAGATTATCTACAGAAATCAGAAATGGCAGTCAAACTCATATTCATAGAAAACCACATATTTAGACAATTTCATTCATTAAGAATTACATCACAGAACAGCAGTGCAGGAAGTCATTAACTGAATAGAAAACAGGATTTTCAAATTAAGTTAAGGATAAATTTGAAGAAAAATAATTAAAATACTTTTTTTGTAGATAATTTTTACCAAAAATTGAGACGAAAATTCATGAAAAATTGGATGATATCTATATGAGCTAAAGATACCATAATGAGGAAACCAAAAAACAAGTATCCAGAGGCATACAAGCAAATTTAGATTAAGCAATCATACAAAATTGGAAAATTTGGGGTTTATCATTTGGAGAACATTCATATTTGTCAATTTGAATGAAAATTTAGATGACTGTTTCAGAAATTCAGCAAAAATAAATATATAATAATATAAAAGGCATTCAAATTTCTAATATTGAGTTCCATGATGATAACAAGACAATCAAATATTTCTAGCAAGGACCACGAAAAACCAAATAGACTATCATGCCTGCAGCACCAGTGACCAATACTTTCATTGGTTCCTTCTCCATCTTCAAGGAGCCCCACATGTATGTAATAAGCTTCCAAGAGAAAGCAATAGTTAACAAAACAACGAGACCATTTTGAAGCAATACAAGATACTCCATTTTCTCAAAAACCAAACTGATAAATACACAGTTCCTTGTAGATTTCTTCTCAAAACTATCCAAACCTTCTAACATATATACACATATGTATGATGCATCAAAATACAAAAATATATGAACAAAAAAACAAAGAATATTAAAAGAAACTTGTACAACAAGGCATTAATTTCAGATGCCAAAACAACTTGCACAAGAGATGCACGAGTATAAGAGATCTCCTCAATCAAAGAAAAGAACCTATCCATCTGTTTGTTTTCCAATCAAACTAAGGAAAAAGATAAGGATATTATAGAATTAAGTTATGAAACTTCCATTGAATGCAACATCCACTTCTAACCACCAAAGCTAAATGGTTGTGCTTAGACTTTGTTGAGAGGATTGCTTTCTTTATCATATAATATAAAATTCATAATGAAGAATAAAAAAAATATCATTATTGAAAATCATAGCATTATTTTCCCTCATGTTCTATTCTAAGCTTCGAAAACAGAAGAGTTAATAGTGAAACTAAAGTCATACGATGAGAAAAGAATGGTACATATAAAAAACAAAAACAAAACCCAGCAAAAGAAACCAAACGGAGCAAAGCAACAAGCGAAAACGAAGGAAAAAAGAAAAGAAAAGAGAGAGACCCATCGCAGACCCAGTCAAGCCGCCACACGCGAGAGAAATCCATCGCAGACCCGTCGCTGTCTCAACTGTCGGTGTCGCATACACCAGCGCCGCCACCGTCGCCACGCGAGACCCGTCCCTGGCTCCGATTCACAGTCAAATGATGAAGACTAAAAGGTATGAAAGAATATTTGAGTAAAGAATGAATTTGAGATCCTGGCATTGCTTCCTTGGTGAGAGACTGTGAGGAAGAAATTTGGCTGCGAAAATAGAACAAAGAGATCTGATGGTAAAAGTAAAACAGGTGCTGAGCAGCGAAGAGATTAAAGGAAACTTCCTACTTAAAAATAATCCTATGTTCTTCTTTATTTACAAGATTGCCATAAGTAAATACTCCTAAAGTTTCCTTAATATAAAATGTGAATAAAAATATAAGATTATAAATAAATATTTTTTTTAAATCCCACCTTATTTAAGATTTCTAAAAAGAATTAAATTAAATTCATTATTTTATATAAAAGTAACAATCATTTTATATATATATATATATATATATATATATTTTAAAGAAACCCGAAACAACCTAAAACGGCCAATAATAGAGACAAGTAATAGAAAAAGGAACGATGATTCAACTTTCAAGGAATAAAAATTATAAAGTTGGGGAAAGTGCTTGTTGGTAGTGCATAATAAGTTCATAGTGTCAAGTTCCGTTTTGATAGAAAATGTATTAAGAAATAATAGTATTTTTGTGTCTTTTGTTTTTATTAATAGATGTTTGCATCTTAATATATTAAGAAATAATGATTTTATGTATTTGTATTGGTTGATAGTTTGTTAATAATATATGCATGGACGGAGACATTCATGGACTAGGAGGGGCAATGGCCCCCCCTAATTTTGTTTTTTTAAATAATATAATTATATAACTATATATTTAGGTACTAATTTTAGTAACTTTGTTCAATAAAATTACATTTTGTCCCCCTTATTGATCATTATAAGAGAAATGCTACTGTTACAAACTTTTTTACAACATTTTTACAAACTATTGAGATAGCAAATTCTTATTGGTTTGCATCTGAGTCCACCTTTTACTAATAACCACTAATCACAACAACAATTTGTAAAAAAATTTGTAGATCAAGTATTTTCCTCCTTTTGAAGTCCATAACAAAATTTGTAGATCTACAATCTAAAAAAAAAATACAAGCCCAAAATATTAGCCCAACAACAAAATTACCGATAGGCGATAGCAAAGCTAAAAAAAATTTGAGACTAATCAACTAATTTTACTAAAAACAAAAAACTTAGCCCTTTAAAAAACTTTAAACAAAATAATTTTGTTCTTACCAATAAAAGACACGCTTTACATACACAAAAATAATAATAATAAAAGAAAACTTTTGCTGGCTAAGCATTAGAGCCGAAATTCGAAACCACTGCATGCAATTAACAATAAAACCGCTCCCCCTAATTCTAAATCCTAACTTCGTCCCTGAATATATGGATGCGCATTTGAATTTTTTTTTTCTTTTTTGTGCTTATCTCCGACCCCTTCTAACTTGAAATCCTAGGTCCGTCCCTACTTTCATTGTTGAGACTATTATTGGCATCATTTTTAATGTACACTAATTCACAATCTATCCCTTCAATAGCAATTATGAAAAAAAGAACAAAAAATTTATTGCATAACAATACTTACTGATTAATATATATTGCTAATTTCTGCAAAATAGATTGTAACTTACTTAATAACTTCTTTTTTTCACAATTTATGTTGTTAATTGAACAAATATCTGTCATTAGCATTACTTTTAGTATGCAGTATGCACTAATCACAAGATATCACCTTTAAAATGATGAAAATTTTTATTTATCTCCCTTAACTTATTAATATATTATTATATATAACTGTTAATTACATTTTTTATCTCAATTTCTTTTAATAGGATTTTGATGATCTCAATTTTTTCCCACCTTTCTTAGGCACTAATTAAAAGTAAAGGACTAATTACATGTCTTCAAAGTCCTCGTCAACCAATACCACACAAGAACTTCGTGTTCTCTTCCAGACATTGCTATTACCAATGAACTTGACAACCAAGTCAATTTCAAGATTACCCTTTTGTCTACTCACTGTCTCTCTCTACAGGTATTGGTTGAGGGCAAAGCTTGGTCTAGAATTGCGATTTTGAACAGACCCTCTGTGCTCAATTGTCTTAGTACTGCAATGGTATGTGTTCTAATTGGATGATACTTTTGTTGCTATGTGTATGTCTTTTTGGCTATTGGGTTGTCACCCAATGTGTAAATATTAGCTCAGTTGAAAGATTTGTTATCTGGGTCTTTGTTTTTATGGTGTTTGATTAAGAAAATACACCCACATCTTAGCTTCAGCCTTTTATGGGAATTAAGGCAATGAATGACATTTCCCATAAACAATATATTTAAGGTTAACTGTACTTGGTCAAATAGATCTTGGGTTGATTGTTTTTTCCCTTCAAGTTTGGGATTCAAATTTAGGATGGATTGTGGTTTCCTCAAACTACAAGGGAAGAGGGCGTAATTACTCCCAAAAGCAAATGTTTCAATTTTACTATTAAGTACAGTACATATGCATTACATGTAATATAGTAGTTTTATAGGACTTTCAAAATAATTAATATAAACTTTAAATGACTAATTAGAAAATGAATGAAAACACATGATCAGTGACATAGAACTGTATCTAAAAGGCAACAAACAAATTATTGGGGAGGTGCTTGGTGAATTTGTCTACACTTTTGCCAACACATGAGAAAAGATAAATTAGAATGACACATCTTATTCTGTCATTGTTCCAAAGCTTATAAAGTTTATATGTGACAGATAAAAGTTGTACATAAAGTTGCAAAGGAAACTGGAACTCCTTTTTTCCTTTTCATGTATTTTTATTAAGTTGTCTTCATTATTACTCTAGGCATGACTTGGCCAAGGATTTTTCCTCAATGAGTTCTTTTGCTGTTGCATCCATCATTGCCCTCGAGAACTCATCAATCTTGAGCCCTGCCATTGCATAAACAAGTACCAAACACTGAGTGCAGTGAAATAGTCTCATATCATGCAAGTAATATCATAAAATTTGGACCATTTCACAAAAATTTTGGAATATAAAATGCTGACACAAAACTATAGTAGGCTCTCATAATTATAACTATTCATTCATGAATCCTCAATTATATTACTCTCAGCCCTCTTAATCGTTATTGATTGCTCGTCGGTAACTGGGATTTCTGAGCTTTGTGCATGTTATTGTGATAGTCATACTATTCCAAAAATATATCCTTGCTCTCTTCAACATCCACCTTCGTTAATACCATTACTTAGATCTAAGAAATAATTGACAAACAACATATATTCCTCCATGCAAGTTACAGTGATTTGTAGTTTCTGAAACATTGGAAGTAAGTTCAACTCTCAAGGAAAGATACTAATAAAAAAAAAAGACAAAAAACAGAATCTCAAAGGCAAATAATTAAGGTCAGCATGATCAAATGCTATTTGAGGTGAAAGAGAATCAACCTTGGGAGTCCCCAAAACCCAATCACGTATATGATCACAAGCAGCAATTGCAGCAGAAAATGCACGTGATGCTTTCCGAGCTTTGATAATGGCTACACCACGCTGCTGCATGGTGGTGATGAACTCGGTTTTTAACCTATGACAAACAAAATTTATTTATTTAAAAAAAGAAAAAAGAAAAGAGACTTGTTGGGAGTGAAGCAGAGTAAATAGTGGACAAGGATACTTAGAGATGTGAATATTGTCAACATAACTAGGTTGTTGAAGATCCTGCAAAGGGTTGCAACCTAAAATTTCAACATGCACACTACTTTACCCCACTCCAACCTAAAACTTTGTTGTTTAATAATTTTTCAATATCAAAGCCAGGTCCTAACAGGATTCTCAAGACAAATTGAAGTATATAATTTTTTTTTTTTTTTTTTTTTGGTAAGTACAAATTCAAGTATAAAAATTGTTACCGCCTACACCCTAAAAATTGGGATGCCTGGGTTAGGTAATTGGCATGTAGATACTACTTGACAGTACACCTGAAGCTATTGCCCAAAAGAAGCAAGATAATCTAAGGAGATCCATAATTTCACTAGGTTCTCTTTATAGATGACCAATCACTACTTATTTTGAGGGAGAGGGATTGCTACAATTACCAAAATCCTGAATGTTGATAACATTATGCATTTGGCTTAGATACAAGTTATGCTAGAACAATAATTAAATGATTAAATTTACCATTTCCTAATACTTAAACTTTTAGAACAAGTAGTAGTTTATCATGGTATGTGTTCTGAATTTGAACCCTACGTTACTATACCTCCCATTTGAAAAGTTTAAAACAGTTTATCAACCCATGTTTCCAAGTAATTTAAACATGTGAAAGTAGTAATAAATAAACATGTTGGATATGTTGAGATACCAACGATTGTCAGCAACGTGCTCTCTGACCAGTCTCTCTCCATTTCTGGCCGTGAAAGTTGCATGATTGACATCAGGATATTGAGTTGTAGAGTGATTTCCCCAGATGACTACATTCTTGATATCACTAACATGAATCTTTAGCCTCTCAGCTATTTGGCCCAAAGCTCTGTTGTGATCAAGTCGTGTTAGGCATGTGACGTTTTTCTTTGGGATTGAAGGAGCAAATTGTTTTAAGATGAGTGCATTAGTGTTTGCTGGGTTGGCAACAAATAATACCTGCAAAATAAATGCAATGAAAATGCATCAACTTAGGTGATGACATCGATTCCAAAAATTAACTGCACAGCAATAGCACATAGACACACAATGTTTGAGAGGATTAATAAAAAAACAAATACAAATATTTTGAATTTTAAAGATTGGCCTGAATGGTACATTTTGATAGAAGTTTCTTTTTCTTCTATTTTCAGAGTGGGAGAGGGGACCGGGGAACTAGTGACACTGTTACATATACTTCTCCAATCTTAACAGAGAAGACAAACACTTCTCTTCAATGACTTTGAAATATTTTTCTTTCTAGTGAAATAGTATAAATCATGAAATATAAAGAATATCTGATCAATTAGTCTTAAGATGTAAAGGAACTCTAGATCAGGTTGCTCAACAACAACTAAGACATATACATTCAGATTGCATCAACATCCAAAGAAGGTAACTAAAAGGCACACTACAAAGCAATTACTACTAAATAGAAGCAATAGAGCTATGACAACATATGGAAAAGAAATGATAGTGAGACGAGGAATGTACTAGGATATATTTTTATAAGCTAATGGTAACAGAACAGGATGATGAAATCATTAATTTTTTACAAGCCAATGGGTGTCTCTAAAATCTTATATCTCACACTCAAGTGCATTTATATGATCACCTTGCAATCTGCAGCAGCATGCTCCTCCAAGGCCAAAGCTTGAGCTTTGTAAATAGACACATTTGTAGACAACATATCCTTCCTCAACGTAATTTCCTTCCATGGGGATCCACCAAGCATAACGGCAATATTGACATCTTTACAAGCTTCAACAACGTCTGTGGTAGCAACCACACCTGTTGAACCATATTCACGACACAAGTTAAGAAACCTTAGTGAAAGAGAATAATTCTACCTACCTTTAATTAGCTCTCAAGATAAGGGACAAACCTTTCAGAAGAGGAAGGGCGGCATCAGTCAATTCCATTCTTATCCCACGCAAGGATTCAGCTGCCTGTTCAATATCAAGCAAGTGCAGAATCACAGGCTGATCAGGACCCAGCATGATTCCCCTTGAAATCATTGGAACAATGGCATAACCTATTTGCCCTGTTGAACAAAATCAAAATTTTAAGCTACAGATACAAAAAATTTATATTATCATGTCTAGAAGGAAGAATCGCCAACATATACAATTGAAAATCAAATACACTTGCTCCTTAACATTATTACTGACATGTAACAACAGTCATATTGTTGAAAATCAAGCTTTTCTTTCAATTTTCATTCTTTCCCACTATTTGGAAAAGACTACAATGTATACTAAGATAATATTGATTATAACAACAACAAAGCACCTAAATCTTTTAGGACTTCCTTAGATTATCTACAAAAATGGCACTTAAACTCATCACAAAGATAACCGCACACAGATTTAAACAGTTGCATTAAGAATTGTATCACAGAACAGCTTTGCAATAGAAAACGGGATTTCCAAATGAAGTTATGGATAATTTTGAAGATAAATAATTAAAATATTTTTTGTAGATAAATTTTGACAACATTTGAGACAAAAAAAATGTCATGAAATAAAAGAACCTATCCATCTGTTTGTTTTCCAATCAAAGGAGAAAGATGAGAATGAAACTTCCATTGAATGCAAGACCCACTTCGAACCACCTCAACCAAGCTAAATGGTTGTGCTAGACTTAGTTGAGAGGTGCTTTTGCTTTCTTTATCATATAATATAAGATTCATAATAAAGAATAAATAAATATTTCATTTTATTTGAAAATCATATTTCATTTCCCACATTTTCTAAGCTTCCAAAAAAAAAGAGTATATATATTGAAAATAAAGTCATATAATAAGGAATGATATGTATACCAGCCGCGCCAGTGACTAGAACTGTAACTGGATTTTTTGCCATTTGAAAAGTGTGGTTCTTCAAGCTAGAGAACTAGATAGAGAGAGAAGTAGAAGTTGAAACATGGGTGATATATATAGAGAGAGAGAAAACTATGGGATGTGGAAACAAGATGGAAGAGTGACGTGCAATAATAAAAAATAGAGATGAGAGTGATGATCGATGATGATGAGAGAGCAACCTCCTACAGTTACAAATTGTGTCACCACCGTGCAATGTGTCAACATGCCAGTTACAGATTGTGTCACCATGCACCATGCAATGGAACCTTTTCCTTATTAGCAGTGAACAGAATAGATGCAAATGCACTTCTAGAACATTTGAGATATTAACAAGTTAAAAAAAAAAAAAAATTTAAGTTCATCATTTTTTTTTTCTTCATATAATTAACAAGTCCTTCAAATACATTAAAGTCTGAGTGTCCCTGGAAAAATATAAATAAATAAAATGTTGGACTCTGTAATTGTTTTGCTTTAAGATGACCGACTTGGTCTAATGGCACATCCCTAAATAATAAGTACCAAAAAAATGTTGGGTTAGTAAAAAAATAAAAAATAAAAAATAAATTTAAATGTAGGGATTCTATTTCTTGGGATAAAAGCTAAATTTACAGACAAAAATTAAAATATATAGCTAATTTTTGCAAAAGTCTTGTAAAAATATATTATATTATCAATTGATTCAATTCAATCGTATACCAACATTCCTATCCAATTTCATAATATGTTTGGGTATCAATTTGTGATTAAATTTCAGCATTTAATAAATGTGTTGAGTTAGTGTCCTATATAGTCAAATACTCATAAGTCGATACAATATGAATCTGACGCGATCACAAACAGCAGTTCTAAGTAAAAATAACATCATAGGTTTTTAATTGGAAAAAAAAATTACAAATTCTTAAACAAGAAAAAAGAGGACACGTCACCGGTAGTTGGTAGTTAGTGGTTGCCAAGTACCTTCTTACTTCAATGTACTGTACCCACCAAAAAAAAAAAAAAAATCAGCTCATTAAAAATAGAAAAGGATATAGGCAAGGCAGAAATTACCCAAAGCAAGTCAAAGTCAAAAGAAATAAATGCAAAAACAACATCGTTTTAGCGGTGTAAAAAAAAAAAAAAACCTCCACATCTACATGACAATATATAATTTTCAATGGCTTGTTGGGCTTCTCATTTCCGTCACCCATTAAGTATATAAAAAGTAGTACTTCCAATTTGCTCACATTTTCACAGACACAGGTCGAGAGAGAAAAGTGAGTGTTTTTACTTGTTTCTTTAGAGAAAGAGAGAGAGAGCAATGTCTTCCTTCTGAGTAGTAGTGAAATTTAGGATGGAAATTGGAAATCCCTTTTTCTTTTCATGCATTATCAAGTCTTCTTCATTATTTTCCAAGGGAAGATGGGTTCATTGTTAGTTGAGGCATGAATGGGCAACTTCTTTTTCGTCAATGAGGTCTTTGGCTGTTGCATCCATCTTTGCCCTTGAGAGGTCATCGATCTTGAGCCCTGCCAATGCATAAACAAGTTCCAAACACTGAGTGCACTGAAATAGTCTCATGCAAGTAGTATTAAAACATTTGGACCACTTTTCACAGCATTTTGGAATATATAACATGCTAACTGCTAATGCAAAAGTATAGTAGGCTATCATAATTCTAATTATTCATTCATGAATTCTCGATTGTATTACTCTTAGCCCTCGTTTTATATCATCGTTGATTGATCATCTGTAACTATGAGTTCTGAGCTTTGTGCATTTCATTGTTATAGACTTATAGTCCATATATTCCAAATATATATCCTTGCTCTCTTCAACCACTAGCTTTGCTCTGAAACCATTATTTAGATCTAAGACATAATCAACAAATAGCATATATTCCTCTATGCAGATTATAGTGATTTGTAGCTTCAGAAACATTAGCAGTTCAACTCTTAAGGAAAGAAGAAGTAACATTTACAACATATAGAAGCAACAGAACTTACCCTTCACAATTGACCATTTTCCTTTCTCACATTTAACAAGAAAAGAGTAAATAATATCCTTTGGAATCCCATAAGAACCATCAGAATACACTCCCATGGAAACCCACGTTCCCTGAATTACAAAGCCAAAATAAAATTTACAAAAGATAATAATAATTTAAAAAATATATATATATATAAAAGCAAATAAGTTATGCATGATCAAATGCTATTTGAGATGAAAGAGAATCAACCTTGGGAGTCCCAAGAACCCAATCACGCATATGATCACAAGCAGCACTTGCAGCAGACAATGCACTTGATGCTTTCTGAGCCTTGATAATGGCTGCACCACGCTGCTGTACAGTGTTGATGAACTCGTTTTTTAACCTACAACAGACAAAATTTAAATAAATAAATAACAGAAAGGGAAGCAAAGTAAATAGCCTGACAAGGATGCATAGAGATGTGAAGATGGTCAACATAACTATGTTGTTGAAGACCCTGCAAAGAGTTGCAACCTAAATATTCAACATGCACCCAATTGTACCCAACACCAACCTAAAACTTTGGAGTTCAATAACTTTTCAAAAATATAAAGCCAGGTCCTAATATAGAAGGACTGATGTGGGTAGTTTTGGGGCTTAAATGTTTAAATTTCACATCTTTTTCTATTTACACCAACTGGTGCAGATGCTCTTACAGGGTGCAAGACAAATTTAAGAATAAGTTTGCTTTTTGATAAGTACAAACTCAGGTATAAAAATTGTTACCACCTACACCCTAAAGATTGGGATCCCTGGGTTAGGTAAATGGCATGTAGGTACTAATTGACAGTGCAGCCCAAGCTATTGCTTAGAAGAAGCATGGTAATCTAAGGAGAGCCATAAATTCCCTGCAGCAATTTTGCCTTCATAGATGATCAATCACTATTTATCTTGAGGGGAGGGATTGCTACAATTACTAGAATCCAGAATTTTTTTTTTCCAAAAAAAAAATTGTTAAATGGTTAAATTCAACATTTCCTAAGAACATAATCTTTTAGGACAACTAGTATCATGGTATGTAGGTGGTCTAAATTTGGATGATTGAACCGTATGCCTGCTCTACCTCCCATTTAAATACTTAAAGGTACTTTATCAACCTATGTCTCCAAATAATTTAAACATGTGAAAGTGGCAAAAAATAAATATGTTGGATATTTTGAGATACCAATGATCGTCAATATCAAGTTCTTTGACTGGTCTCTCTCCATTTGTGGTGGTGACAGTCGCATGATTGACGTCTGGATATTGAGTTGAAGAGTGATTGCCCCAGATGATTACGTTCTTGACATCAGTAACATAAACCTTTAGTCTCTCAGCTATTTAACTTAATGCTCTGTTATGATCAAGTCGTGTTAGGCATGTGATGTTTTTCACTGGGATTGAAGGAGCAAATTCTTTCAAGATGAGAGCATTGGTGTTTGTAGGGTTGGCAACAACTAGCACCTGCATAATAAAGCAATGAAAGGGCATCAACTTAGGAAACAATATTCTTCTCAAAAAAAAATATATATATATATTTAAAGATTTCAATCTTTCAACATTTGTAATTGTTAGAAATCTGACAATATGATTGATTATAAATAAGTTGGAAACAGACATATAGGAAATCTGGTTTTCACTGAATATGTTCATTAATAAGTTGGAAACTAGACTCGAAAATGCACAATTATGTTGTCAACAATAGCACATAGAGACAAGATTTGAGAGGATCAAAAGAAACAAACATAAATATTTAGAGTATTAAAGATTTGCTTGAATGTTTTCAACTGTAGCACTAAACAATCAACAGGTCAGCAAATAACTCAAAACACAAATGGAAGTAAGAACAAACAGCTTAAAACTCATAACTACACCTAGATATGTAATCCAAAAAACAAATAAATAAATAAACCCAAGGTGATCAAGTTAACCAGTTCTACGGTTTCACACGAAAACTGACAGAATCTGATCATAAACCATCAACTAAAAGAGCGTTTCTAAAACCCAAAACTCTGATTCACAACAGCAACTTCTCATAGTTTTTTTACAAAACTCATTTTAAACCCAAAACACCGTTTTGCACCAGCTTGTACAAACGCACCCTAAATTCAAGCTTTGGGTAAAACTGATTAGTGATTAGGGATCCCAAAAATTAGATCTGAATTCCAATATATCTCACACCAACAAACATGCTTAAAAAAACTTCATTCTAAACAAACCTATACTTCAAAAAAAGCTAATCAAACGCAATAACTCAGTTAAATAGTTACTAATATTTTCTTATCAAAATTGAAACAGTACAAAATTCATTCAAATATCACTCAAACACAGGCTCCAATCACAATCACAATCAAATTCACACAAAAGAAAAATAACATCCACCACTACGAAAGAAACTTACCTTTTTGGGTTTTAAGAAATCGCTGCAAAATAAAAGAATATTTTAACTCATGTTTTAAGAAAACTACCAGACTATCAGATCCTCGCCGACCTTGCAAGCAAACCACTAGACCCACACCAAAAATCACCCAAAAAGACAATACTACCGCCGTGAGATAGAGAGTGATGATTGAATGAGAGACAGAGACAGACACAGAGAGAGAGGAAGAGAGAGGCTTGGTCTGAGATGAGATAAGGAGAGAGAGAGACTCTGAAGAGAGATATTTTGTGATTAAAATATATTAGAATTTTTAGATCGTTGGCACTATTGGCAAAAGTTTTTACAAGTTTACATTGTTTAGCATTCAAAAGAAATATTATCTTATTTATGGTTTATTTAGAAGGGGGACTATCTTTCAAAATAATTTATGGTTTAAAGTATTTAAAGTCCATCTTATTTATACTTTTATTTTTAGAAGAAATAGTATTTATACTTTTTTCTCTATGAGAGAGTTTCAATCTTATTTATACTTGACTTAAATAAAAAGACATAAATACTTGGCAAATTCATTAATCCAAGATTTTAATCACAAAAGGCCGTAAAGTTCAAAATTTATTGATGACATTATTAGTAGTTGCACACACAATGTAACAAGTTTTGGACTTCCCGTATAAGTCCTTGTACTACTATTTTTGTTGTTCCTATAATCAAAACTTGCTATGTATTTATTTAACTTTCTTTATAAAATAAATAAAGTTTTTAATTGAAAAAAAAAAAGTAAATATATGGCATATCATGATTGGTAAAATTAACTCTAGTTTGTTTATTTTCTTAAAAAATAAAAAAAAAACTTTAATTGACATGTCATATTTTACTATTTTTTCTAATGTTATTTTCGGTCTTTCTCAACCTTTTTTTGATTGCTCAACTTGAATCAACTTGCTTTTTTTTTTACTAATGCATAAGCTACCCACGTATGAACATGATCAAAGCATCTCAATTCACTCTCCCTCTTTTTTTTTTCATCACTAGGGGCTTGACCATATTCAAGACCTAATTTTGATTGTCCCTTTAAAATGTGTGCAACATAGATTAAACAAGACACTTGCCCAATCTTGAGGACATATGTCCCATGATCCCATACATGCATCTATATATATATATTAATAGGTAAAGTTTAGAAAACATAATTACTCCAAAATATAAAAGTCTTGGTCAAACTAATTTTCTATATATTTAATAATCCAAGCTTAACATTAATAGTATCACTACAATTGAACATTCTCGTGTGTAAACATGGGTTACATGCTAGTTTAGAATAGTACATGTGCTTAGAAATAAATGGTTTTGATCTTAGAGGGGGAAAATGTCCTTACTTTAAATCTTTTTAAAAAACCCATGACCAGCGAGGGTTAATGTCAAGATAAAATAAAAATCTCAATGTGTGAGGGCTACCTTGGTCACTCTTATGTGTGATTCATGGGATGCCTACTAGTATCTTGTCGTTAAAAGAGATTTTTCAAAAATGAAGGTGAAAAAAATGGATTTTAAACAAAATTTTAAAGGATGTATATTGCATTTTTTGGTCAAGGTAATCAAAGTTTTCCCTTAGGGGATAGGTATAGGGGCATAGAGGCGGCTCAACATAATTTGGGGCTTAAGACGAAAATTCATATGAAGCATTATATATGTAAATATTAATTAAATAAAATTATTTAATACTAATCAAATCAAGGTTAATTTGATACAATATTAAATACTTAATTTGAAGAATAATACCAACTTAACTAATGTTAATTTCATATAGAGAATTTAATATCATAGTTCAACCATAAATTTTAATAAAAAGAAATAAAAATATATGTCAATTAAAAAAAGATACTTTATTTTGGATATATGACAATGTATAGTTAAGTAAAATTGTAATCTAATTTTTAATTTTATTACTTGTTTTTTAGAGAGAGAGAGAGAGAGGGATTAATCTATAATTGGTGATTTAACACATTTGTAACATTTTTTTGAAACGTTTTAGGGTTTCTGTAGGGACACGATTTGCAGCCCAAGCCCAAAATGTATGAGATCTTGGCCTAGTGAGCCCAGTACAATAAATTTGCAAAGAGTG
Source organism: Quercus parvula (assembly GCA_030820535.1). Taxonomy (NCBI): domain Eukaryota; kingdom Viridiplantae; phylum Streptophyta; class Magnoliopsida; order Fagales; family Fagaceae; genus Quercus; species Quercus parvula. The sequence continues at coordinate 53,656,055 of JAUAME010000003.1, forward strand.
GGTCAAAGAACTAGACTTTAGTGAATTGGACAACGGCTAATATGGATGAACTCCTTATCCGAGGAGGCAAGTGCTCATATAAATCAAGTAAATAGAATCCAAGTGCAATTGTGATTGCTACAGTGTTCTTTCTCTGTTTTCCAATCCCCTTCCTCTAGGGTTTCTATTCTCATTTATATTACATCTCTTCCTTCATCTTTACCCTACACGTGGATAGTTGATAGCTTAGGTTGATACTTGTCTCATCAACCTTCTCTAGAAGTTTTTGGAGGATGGTTAAAAGGTTGGAAAAGTACTGTTCAGAGGTCACTTCCTCATTAATGCGGCCAGGGAATTAGCTACAAAGCATTTAATGCTGTTGTAGTAGCTTTCCCTTAGATATTTTTGGGTTCCCATCTTTCTTGTACATTTATGGTGCACGTCCTTATCACTAGAGCTTCTTGGAATGTCACTTTGATCATTAGGATCTATACCTGATCTACGTTTAGCTTATCCGATGAGATATTGCTCCTTGGACTTGGACTTCTCACGCTCTCAGCCAAAGCCCCACGCTCTCGACCAAAGTCCAAAACCCAATATATGATTTGGGTCCATGACCCCACAGTTTCAATTGAGTTAGGTTGCCATTGGTCTTGTATTTTGGAAGTCTTGATAGAAATGAAAAGGAAAAATGCATTAGTGGTACTAAAAAATGTTCACAATATAATATGAAAATGATTGTGATCAATAAACTTCAACAACCTAATTATGAATGTTTAGGGCCTGTTTGGTTCACTTTTTTTTATCACTCAATTTTCATCACTCATCACTCATCACTCATCACTCAATTTCCATCACTCATCACTCATCACTCTAAATACCAAGGTTGTTTGGTACCATCACTTAATTTCCATCACTCACTATTTTTCACACTATTTGGGGGCCCCACGCCTGTCACAGTACAACTTTTTTTTTTTTCCAAGTACCCAGCAACCCGAACCTAGTGAAAAAAAAAAAAAAAAAAAAACTAGTGAAGAAGACCAAACCCAGTGAAGAAGAAAGAAAGAAAGAAAAAAAAAACCAGTGAAGAAGACCGAACCCGGTGAAGAAAAAAAAGAAAAAAAAAACCAGTGAAGACCGAACCCAGTGAAGAAGAAAGGAAAAAAAAAAAACCAATGAAGACCGAACCCAGTGAAGAAGAAGAAGAAGAAGAAAAAAAAAAACCCCAATGAAGAAGACCGAACCAATGAGAAAGAAGAAGAAAAAAAAAGTCAGTTGGTCAAAAGTTGTGGCTGAGTGGGTCCCTCATGTGTGTTTAATTACAAAAATGCCATTGAGTTATGAGTTATGAAAATTGAAAACAGCCAAAAGGTGTTTTCAGTTTCCATAACTCATAACTCAAAAATTAGAGAATTGAGTGATGGAAATAAAAAATTGAAAACTGAGTTATGGCTTGCCAAACAAACTTTTTTTTTAGAATTGAGATGGGTCCTACCATTTTTGAGAATTGAGTTATGGAAACTGAGAATTGAGTAATGAGAATTGATAAACCAAACGGCCCCTTAAATTTATTTTTTGTGATAGGTAACATGTCAATTTGTAATCCTATAGTAAAATTGTGTTATCCTTAGTATCACTAATAATAATAAACAACCATTACACACACACACACACACACACACACACACCTACACATATATACATACATACATATACACATACATATATACATACATATATAATTTTATAAAATTTTGAGTCTTTTATAACAGGGGACAATACATTTTTTCTTAGGATTAAAATTTTGAGCCTTTTGTGGTGGGGGCCTTAGACCAACCCTGCAGGAGCATGGGTCTAGAATTTGACAGTTTTGAAAATGGCACCAAATTCAAAATCCAACCATTGGATGGGAAGAGCACGGTAAAGAATGAGTATTGGTGAAATTAGGGTGTGATTAAATGGTTTGATTGCAAGAGCGGACCGATCAAAGTACAGGCACACAACATTTAACCTTCATGCGCCAATTTAGATTCCAATTCTTACTGTTGGATTTGCATTGTATGGTAAAATATTGGTGTTGATGAAATTTAAACTCAATTGAACAACCAGATCGAGCTCAAATTAAACCATTTTTACATATAAGCAAACCCATCATTTGTTTTAATATTTAATAGTTGAACTATATTGTTATTTTATAGTATTTGTGTAGGGTCACAAATTGTAGCCCACACCTAGATGAAAGCAGGAGATGGGCCCAATAAGCCCAATACAATAAATTTGTAAGAGAGTGGGTCAAAGAATTGGGCTAATAGCGATTTTTACAACAGTTACTGAAGATTAAGTGCTTGGCCGAGGAGGCTAAAACACACACACAAGTTAAGATCTCGCGTCCGAGGAGTAAGTTTTGGATTAATTGATGGATTCGAGTTAGGTCCGAGGGGTATGCACTTAGATAGAATGCTTTTCTTTGGGTTATATTTTTCCCAGATGCTACAGTAGTTCTTTCTTGAGGTTTCTGCTATTTTTCTTTCCGTCCCTTCCTTCTGGAGGTCTTACTCCATTATATAGTCCTTCATTGTTCGATCCCATCGTCCACTTGTCTGCCATCTAGCCTGGTACTTGAGTTTCCCCCTTCTTCTCCCACAGCTTTTTGGTTTCCTGGGGGTAAAGATGATTTTAAACACTGTTCAGGGGTCTTCTCCACATAAATGCGGCCAGGAAAGCTGCTGTAATGCATTTAATGCGGTGGCAGCAGCTTTTGCTCAAGATATTTCTGCATCCTTATCCCTTCCACGTGCATTGACAATCTGTCTTCACCTCTAGAATTTCCTGGAAGCTGGACTAAGGGGAAGCCGAGGCCTCTTTCACCGACATACGCCAGACCCGAGGAGGGTATCCCTCTCGGATCAATATTCCTGGACACTCACGCATTCTCCTATTAGTTGCAGGGGTTCCCTATAATTTCTTCTCCTCGGACTTATTGTTGATGAAAAGTCGTATCTGAGCCCACCTCATGGGCCCAGGTCCTACTCCCCCACAATAGCCCCTCAAAATTCTAATTTTTCTTCTTAATCCGAGAAGGAAAGTTAGGATTTTGATGTACATTCGTAATTACAATGCAATCCTTAACAGTATCTAAATTTAGGCGCGTGTAAGGGCTATTTCTGCCATTTCGCGAGGACTCCTGACGCTTGGGAACTCGCACAATCATCATTAAACGCTTAGAATTGCGTTTCAACCCAGGCATCCTACGGTGAAATACGAATCCTACGGTCCAGATCTCCACTGCAATATTTGGGCGGGATTGTGGTTTTTCCTTTTTCCATCCCTACTATAAAAACCTCCTGGCGTTACTTTTTGTTTCTTATCAGAGCTTGCAACTTCAGTGTTCATATCCAGGCATCCGTCATTTTTCACAAGAAAGAGAGAGCTTGACGATCTTTCAGCGACCAGAGGAACAAACCGTGTTCATTTTCACGTAAGTTTCGCCCTCCGACTTCCGTTGTATCCTCGGCTAACCTCCTCGGCTAACCATTCCACCTTATAGAGACTAACAATGGGTAGATTCGAGCGCTTAGTAAACACTCCGGCCATGATAGAGTTGTTCAAAGAAAAATACCACATTCCCCCGGAGGTAGTGGTACGTCACTGCACCACAGAGGGAGTGGAGTTTGACCGCAAAGTAGGAGAGGTGGTCATCCCTATGATTGCCTTCATAGAAGGGGGGATGACCGTCCCCATGGGTAGGATTACACGGGACTATCTTCGCGCCCATAGGCTCTGCCCCCATCAGTGTGCCCCCAACTTCTTTAGAGTCCTAGGGTCAATCGACGCTTTGGACCGTCATCTGGGGCTAGGATTGACGTGGCACGACGTCGCCCACCTATATGAAGGACATATAGAGACTCGGGCAGGCTTTTACCTTAAGTCCCGTAGCAATGTGGTCAAACTAATATCCTGCCTCCCCAAATCTAATAAGGGGATGAAAGACGACTACTTAATCCTGTCGGGGCCTTGGAGCGACGGCTTAGCCTGCCCAACCAAGGCTGGGACACCAGGTGGAGCAAACTAGACTTAGGATCTCTAACTTTAACGTTGAGGAGTATTCTGATTCCTTTATGCTTATTTGCTTAGTAGTTTTATGTTAGTGTTACTATTATTATTTTTTTTTTTATAGCCGAGGCCTAACAATGTGATTTACTTGTTTGACAGATAAATTCTTTACCAACCCGAAGCTTAGCCTGATCAACGTTCCAGCGCTGAATTACCTGCTGAGATCAGAGATTTTTGTGAACGACGACGGGCAACTACGAGCAGTTCACCTCATTTTGGATTTCGAGCCCATCTCGAGATCGTATTTAGACGTCGGCAACTCCATCCGAGCGGGAGACCACCGTTTGGCACGTATAGACGTGTCTCGGCCAAACTTCCTCGCCGACTACGATCTTCCCCCAGTTGACCATCCCATTCCACAGGGAATTCCCCTTGTCGCCGAACCTCTGCGCGAAGTACTGCTTGGGGAGGCTATTCTCCGCGAAGGCACAGCCTCTTCTTCCTCTCTCGAACTAGAGATTGATAAGTTCAAGTTTGAAGAAGAAACCGTCTTCATTTCAGAGGCCGAGGAGGGAGCGGACGAGCAGTCGTGCGTGCAAACTCCAGCTCAAGCAGTAACATACATTGCCGATACAACTGACGAGGAGGAAGACATGGCTCCCCGGACTGGCCCTTCTTTGAAAGAGTTGATGAAGGGCAGGAACAAGGGTCCATCTTCTCAAGATAAGGGCAAGTCCAAACAAATTGCACACCCTCCCCCTCCTCCGCCCCAGGTGCCTGCAGACCTTGGGCTCAAACCAAACCCTGATCTGAGGAGGAAGAGGCCTGCGGAGCCCACCGAGGAGGGGGAGCTAGGCCCGTCAAAGGGCAATAAGCAGGCCAGACCTACTCATGAACGTCCGAGTAGGAGGGCTCATTCTATGGAGAGCCGAGAGGAGCGCCCACCAGCCCAGGTTCGCCAGTCAACGCGGACTTGGTCGCCGACGCTGGAGGTTGATGGTGGCCCCGTCTCAGTGGATGCCTCACTTAGGCACTTCCGTGGTGGCCATGCAGGCCGACTGGCTGATGCTCTGCTGCAGCCCCTTCTCCTACCTACTGATCTGGCGGCTTACAGGAGCTTCGATTATCCTGATTTACTCATTTCCATGAAAAGGGATTTGGCGATGGTGAGTATAATTTTGTTTCTTTTTATTTGCCTATCATTTTTTTTTTAAATCTAAGCCATTCTTTAATTTTCCATAACAGGTCGCGCAACAAGTGTATGTGGCTGAGGAATGGGCGAAGCGCTTTCGTGATGAGACAAAAGCCGCCCATGAGGCCCGAAAGACTGTGGAGGACCATCTGAGTGTGCTAAGAACACAACAAAAGCAGATGGCCGAGGAGGTGAAGAAGGCTAATCAGGAGAGGACCAGCGCTGAGGCTGGATTAAAAACAACTGAGAAGCAGGCAGAGACTCTTCGCAGTGAACTACACCTCTGCGAAATCAACTTAGAAACGGAGAGGCAGATGGTGAAAAACCTGCGCGAAGAGCTCCGTAAGGCTAAGGAAGCTGCCCAGCTACAGAAGGAGGCAGCAGAGGCCGAAAAGCAAGCTTCTTATGCTCTGGGGGTTGAAGAGACACAGAGCAGGTTGACTGAAGAGTTTGCCTCCGTCGCCAGGGACTACTGCGACATCACTTGGGAGAAAGCCCTTGACGCCGCTGGGGTCCCTGCCGACTCCATCCTCAGGAGGCCTGAGAGCGTGTACTATGAATCTGATATTCATCCGCTCCCAGATTCTGATCCTCCTCCTCCAGAGCAGCCAGCCCCAGTATCAGAAGCTCCTGCGACAAGCCAAGCTGAGCCCTCCTAAAGTAATGCTCCAGATGCTGCCCCTCCGCAGTCTGAACAAGTAGCCGAGCACCAGGACCCAAACACGAAGACTTAGGCTGTTTTGTTTTAGTGTTGTTTTCTTCTTGTTGTTTTTTCTTTATGCTTATTATTTTAAAGATTTGTATTACGTTTTAATCATTAATGAAGATATATATTTCCTTTGTTTTACGTGTTATGACAAGTAATAGTGAATCCTTCTGTTGCCATTTCATTTCATTTCATTTTTTTGCGTCGTATGGATGACCAATTTGATTAAGGGGTTTTGGAAGTTGGATTATCATACTGGCGAAATAAATATAATTAAACAAGAAATTTGAGTCATGCATTCACATCTATATTTGAATGCTTAAAAAAGAAAATAGAACAAGTGTTGACTATCCCAGATTATCTGGTCCGAGGATTCATGCATGACTAGACTCAAGTTCAAACACTTTATAAAATCGTGAGGGTGTTAACTAACCCAGATCATCTGGTCTGAGGACTCATGCATGACTGGATTTAAGTTTAAACACTTCAAAGAACGGTGAGGGTGTTAACTAACCCAGATCATCTGGTCCGAGGACTCATGCATGACTGGATTTAAGTTTAAACACTTCACAGAACGGTGAGGGTGTTAACTAACCCAGATCATCTGGTCCGAGGACTCATGCATGACTGGATTTAAGTTTAAACACTTCATAGAACGGTGAGGGTGTTAACTAACCCAGATCATCTGGTCCGAGGACTCATGCATGACTGGATTTAAGTTTAAACACTTCATAGAACGGTGAGGGTGTTAACTAACCCAGATCATCTGGTCTGAGGACTCATGCATGACTGGATTTAAGTTTAAACACTTCATAGAACGGTAAGGGTGTTAACTAACCCAGATCATCTGGTCCGAGGACTCATGCATGACTGGATTTAAGTTTAAACACTTCATAGAACGGTGAGGGTGTTAACTAACCCAGATCATCTGGTCCGAGGACTCATGCATGACTGGATTTAAGTTTAAACACTTCAAAGAACGGTGAGGGTGTTAACTAACCCAGATCATCTGGTCCGAGGACTCATGCATGACTGGATTTAAGTTTAAACACTTCATAGAACGGTGAAGGATACGAAAAGAGGCATACATATTTAACATAAAGAACAAATATTGATTAAATACAGTTTTATTAATAATAATACCTTTTCAAATTATTGACGTTCCAAGGGCGGGGTACTACAAGTCCGTCCAAGTCTTCCAAGAAATATGCTCCAATGCCAGCGTTGGAGGTGATGAGATATGGTCCTTCCCAATTCGGCCCTAGTTTTCCCCATGCAGAGTTCTTTGCCGAGCCCACGACTTTGCGCAGCACCAGGTCACCTGGGACCAAAGGCCTTGTCTTTGCATGGGCATCATAACCTCGCTTCAGCTTTTGTTGGTAATGAGCCAATTGAACCATTGCGTTTTCCCTTTTTTCATCAATCAAGTCCAGACCTCTTGCCAAGTTTTCATCGTTGTCTTTTGGATTGAATGAGCTCGTTCTCGTCGTTGGGAACCCGGATTCCAAGGGTATGACTGCTTCAGCTCCATAAGTCATTGAAAAAGGGGTCTCTCCAGTGGACCTACGAGGTGTGGTCCTGTACGTCCAGAGCACATGTGGGAGTTCTTCTACCCATCTGCCTTTCGCATCATCCAGTCTTTTCTTCAATCCATTTAATATGACCTTATTCACAGCTTCAGCCTGTCCATTCCCTTGAGGGTATGCCGGAGTAGAATATCTGTTAGTGATCCCCAATTCTCCACAGTAATTTCTGAACATCTTACTGTCAAACTGGAGTCCATTATCCGTAATGAGTACACGAGGGACACCGAATCGAGTAACAATGTTTTTCCAAACGAATCTTTTCGCATCCGCGTCTCGGATATTGGCTAGAGGCTCTGCTTCAACCCACTTTGTGAAATAGTCCGTGCCGACTATGAGATATTTTTTGTTTCCTGCAGCTTTAGGAAATGGTCCGACGATGTCCAAGCCCCATTGAGCGAATGGCCATGGGCTGGATATTGGATTGAGGACTCCTCCCGGTTGGTGTATATTCGGTGAATACCGTTGGCATTGATCACACTTTTTGACATATTCCAAAGCTTCTCTCTGCATATTCGGCCACCAATAACCCTGAGTAATGGCCCTATGCGCTAAGGACCTGCCTCCAGTGTGGCTTCCACAGATTCCCTCATGCATCTCTTCCAAGAGCAAATCCGTTTGATCGGGATGGACGCATAGCAGATAAGGCCCAGAGAAGGAACGCCTATATAGCTTGTCATCCTGCGACAGCCAATAGTTAGGAGCCTTCTTTCTTATTTTGTCGGCTTCAACTTTCTCCTCGGGTAGAATATCATCCTTTAAGAATTGCATGAAAGGATCCATCCAGCTTGGCCCCATTCTGACTTGATTGATCTGAACTATGTTTGCTATTGTCGAGGGTCGATGCAGGTCTTCAACGAGGATTGTGCGAGGCAAGTTTTGCGCCGAGGAAGTTGCGAGGGTGGCCAAAGAGTCCGCATGCGTGTTGCCACTTCTTGGGACATGCAGCAAGCTAAAGGATTCGAATTCCATCTGCATGATTTTCACTCGGCTAAGATAATCTCGCATTCTCTCGTCTTTGGCTTCAAATTCGCCTTTGACCTGTCCAACAATTAGCCTTGAATCCGAGAAGAGTTCAATGGACTTTCCTCCCATCCTTAGGACCATAGCCACACCTTCTAGTAGTGCTTCGTACTCTGCTTCGTTATTCGTGGCAGGAAAGCTTAACCTCAGTGACTTTTCAATGGTGATCATTTCTGAAGATGTCAGCACTAACCCAACTCCCGCTCCTTTTTGGTTTGATGCTCCGTCGACATGTACTTCCCAAGTCAGAGGGGTACGCTTGGAGATACTACAGGCTAGTTTTACATCCCCTTCTTCTGATGCTAATAGACTATCCACTTCTGGTTCGGTGAACTCTGCCACCAGGTCGGCCAGCACCTGGCCCTTCACTGAGGTGCGAGGCATGTACTTGATGTCGAAAGCTCCCAGAATTGTGCCCCACTTGGCTATCCTTCCCGTGTAATCTGCACTTTTAAGGGCGGCCTTTAATGGGAGTTGTGTAAGAACAATCACCGTGTGCGCTTGGAAATAGTGAGGCAGCTTGCGTGTGCCAAGCACCACCGCTAAGATAGCCTTTTCCAGTGGAAGGTATCGCACCTCTGCCTCATGCAGTGATTTGCTCACGTAGTACACTGGCCGTTGTACGCCGTTATCAACCCTTATCAACACTAAACTTACTGCATAAGAGGCCACTGCAATGTAAGCAAAAAGAACCTCATCTGGCTCGGGACTCGACATGACCGGCGGCCGAGCGAGATAGTCTTTAAGTTGTTGAAAGGCTGCGTCACATTCCGTCAACCATTCAAAGCTTTTCCATTTATTGATCAACAGGAAAAAGGGTCGGCACCTGTCCGCTGATCGAGATATGAATCTATTCAGAGCAGCGGCCATTCCGGTTAGTTTTTGCACCTCTTTTGGGTTCCGAGGAGTTCGCATACTGGTGATGGCCTTAATTTGGTCGGGATTGACTTCAATTCCCCTATGAGTGACCATATAACCCAAGAATTTGCCTGAGCCAACACCAAACGAACATTTGGAGGCATTCAAGCGTAGTTTATGGCTTCTGAGAATTTCGAAGACGACTCGAAGATCCTCTAGGTGTTCAGATGCTCTTTTGCTTTTTACCACCATGTCATCTATGTAAATCTCCATATTTCTTCCCAATAATGGTTCAAACATCCTCGTCATCATCCTCTGATAAGTGGAGCCTGCGTTCTTCAAACCAAAAGGCATCACCTTGTAGTGGTAGTTTCCTACTGGCGTGACAAAAGCAGTTTTTTCCTGATCGTCCAATGCTAAAGGTATCTGATGATAACCCTGGAAAGCGTCCAAGAAACTCATCCGAGGATGGCCGACTGTGGCGTCTACCAGCTGATCAATTTTGGGCATGGGGAATGGATCTTTTGGGCAGGCTTTATTTAGATTTGTGAAATCAACACATACTCGCCACTTCCCAGTCTTTTTCTTGACCACCACCGTGTTCGCCAACCACTCGGGGTAGAAGATCTCTTTGATAGCCCCTGCCTTCTTTAGCTTTGTCACTTCCTGACGGACTGCTTCTGCATGCTCTTTAGATGGCCGACGAGGGAGCTGCTTCTTGGGGGTCATTGCTGGATTAACATTCAAATGGTGACAAATGAAGTCTGGGTCTACCCCTGGAGCCTCATAAGCACTCCATGCAAAGACGTCTATGTTTTGTTTGAGGAATTCTACCAATTCCTCCTTTTCCAACTGGGGTAGTTGAGATCCGACTTGAAAGAATTTCTCAGGGTCATCTCCTATTGTGACTTTTACAAGATCTTCACATTTCGCTTCCTCGGATAACACATCTTGGGGCAGCATTGAGGATTTTAATTGCTATAATTCTTCTTTTTGAGCCTCAGATTCTGCTTCAGGCTTATGTCGGATAGCTGCTATCATGCATTGCCTCGCCATGGTCTGATCACCCAGTATCTCTTCTATCTTACCTCCAGAGGGGTATTTAATCTTCTGATGCAGGGTGGAAGAGACTGCTCCCAAAGTATGAAGCCAAGGCCTCGCAACAATTGCTGTATAAGGGGAGTAGGCATCCACCACTATAAAATCGACCTCTACTATCTCCGCTCCGGTTTGTACTGGCAGTCTGACTTGCCCTTTCGGAATAATAATCTTCCCTTCAAAGCTTACTAAGGGGGAGTTATAAGGTGTCAGGTCTTCAGCCCTTAGGTTCAGCCCCTTGAAGAGGTCAGGGTACATGATCTCGGCTGCACTGCCTTGATCCACCATTACCCTCTTTACATCGTAGCCTCCAATTCGGAGGGTAATTACTAAAGCATCGTCATGTGGTTGAACAGTTCCGATCTTGTCTTCGTCCGAGAATCCCATGACCAGGGACCGGCTCGATTTGGCTCTCTTCGGCTCGTGAGAGTCATCCTCAGGGTACAGACGAGCCACCGACATTACTCTGGAGGGGCATGACCCTGTTCTGCCAGGTGCCGCAAAGATGACATTAATAGTTCCAATTTGAGGTCTCGGAGGATTCTCCCTTTCTGATCGAGTATCCGCATGGCTACCCAGATTATTGGAATGATGCAACAGCTGTTTCAATCTGCCCTCCCGGACAAGCTGGTCCAGGTGATCCCATAAGCTTCTACAATCCTCAGTGGTATGACCGTGGTCTCTATGATATTGACAATAGAGGTTCCGGTTTCTCTTTTCTGGGTTTCCCATCATCTTATTGGGCCACTTGAAGAAGGGTTCGTTTTTTATCTTTTCCAGGACTTGGTGCACAGGCTCTCGGAATACAGCTCCTACTATTTGGCTGTTACTGGATATCTGCTGCTCGGCATAATCCCTTTTCGGCCGGTTATTATTGTACCTGTCCGGCCTAAACTCTCTTCTTTCTTGAGGGACAAGCTTATCTTTCCCTTTTCCTTGTTGCTGCTGTTGTTGATCATCTTCTATCCTTTTATATTTATCCACCCTATCCATTAATTGTTGCAAGCTGGTGACCGGTTTCCCTGTCAGGGACTTCCTCAGACCATGATCGGAGGGAAGACCGACCTTGAAGGTTCTGACAGCGACCTTATCAAAATCTCCGTCAATCTCGTTAAACATCTCCCAATACCTCTCGGCATATGACCTCACAGACTCCCCTTCCCTCATTGTCATGGACAGCAGGGAATCAAGGGGTTGAGGAACTCTGCTGCATGTAACAAACCGGGAGCAGAATGATTGAGTGAGCTTCTTAAAAGAGCCGATGGAGTCAGTCTTCAACCCATCGAATCATCTCATCGGCATCGGTCCTAGGTTAGAGGGAAATACTCTACACAATAAAGTCTCGTCTTGAGAGTAAACTGCCATCTTTTGTCTGAATTGGCTCACGTGTTCTACAGGATCGGTACGTCCGTTGTACATAGAGAACGTAGGCTGATGAAAACGTCTGGGAAGCTTTGCCTTTTCTATTCCCCTAGTAAAGGGGGACTTAGAAATTTGGGTCAGAGCCTTCTTCATGTCTTTGGTCCCCACTCCCCTTCTAGACGAACTTTTTCTCCTTCTCTTGTGAGAATGCTCTTCTTCATAGGAATAGGATTCACTGGGGGGAGTTTCTGAAGAATCCCTGTAACTGTCCTCCCCTTCACCGTTGGAGGAGACATCAGAACTTGCAGGGGTGTGATTTCGTTGTGCTCGACGAAGCTTCTTTTTCAAACCTTCTATTTCACGCTGCAAGTCCTTTTCATCAGCGTACCCTTGCACCAGATGGCTCTTTCGTCGATAGCCGCTCTTCCCAGCATGGATCGTTCGCGAACTACCCTCACGCTGGTTATCTACGTGGTTCTCCCGTTCAAGATTGTGGAGTTCATCTTGCTGACTGACGTTTACTGACTCTGCATAGGGCGGACTGGTCTGTTGCGGTCCTGAACCTGCCATAACTGCCGTAACTTTCTACTAGCGCTAATTTTTCCCCACAGACGGCGCCAATTGTAGGGTCACAAATTGTAGCCCACACCTAGATGAAAGCAGGAGATGGGCCCAATAAGCCCAATACAATAAATTTGTAAGAGAGTGGGTCAAAGAATTGGGCTAATAGCGATCTTTACAACAGTTACTGAAGATTAAGTGCTTGGCCGAGGAGGCTAAAACACACACACAAGTTAAGATCTCGCGTCCGAGGAGTAAGTTTTGGATTAATTGATGGATTCGAGTTAGGTCCGAGGGGTATGCACTTAGATAGAATGCTTTTCTTTGGGTTATATTTTTCCCAGATGCTACAGTAGTTCTTTCTTGAGGTTTCTGCTATTTTTCTTTCCGTCCCTTCCTTCTGGAGGTCTTACTCCATTATATAGTCCTTCATTGTTCGATCCCATCGTCCACTTGTCTGCCATCTAGCCTGGTACTTGAGTTTCCCCCTTCTTCTCCCACAGCTTTTTGGTTTCCTGGGGGTAAAGATGATTTTAAACACTGTTCAGGGGTCTTCTCCACATAAATGCGGCCAGGAAAGCTGCTGTAATGCATTTAATGCGGTGGCAGCAGCTTTTGCTCAAGATATTTCTGCATCCTTATCCCTTCCACGTGCATTGACAATCTGTCTTCACCTCTAGAATTTCCTGGAAGCTGGACTAAGGGGAAGCCGAGGCCTCTTTCACCGACATACGCCAGACCCGAGGAGGGTATCCCTCTCGGATCAATATTCCTGGACACTCACGCATTCTCCTATTAGTTGCAGGGGTTCCCTATAATTTCTTCTCCTCGGACTTATTGTTGATGAAAAGTCGTATCTGAGCCCACCTCATGGGCCCAGGTCCTACTCCCCCACAATTTGATATAGCTCACTATGGAGATTTCATATTGTTCTTTTAACATATGACATATAATCTTTTTTATTATCTAATTTTGGGGAGCTATTCAATTTATGAATTATATCTAATTTATTTCATTAATTAACCTATGTATTTCATATACATACTCCTATTTATTCTTGTTTATTATAAACAATTATACTAATTGTTTAAACTTTAAACCTTATAAACTTCAAACCACATGCCGCTACATATATTCTAAAATTTAAATTAACAAAAAAAAAATTCTTATAAAACTTTTTTTGTGCTCAGAACGATAGAAAACTTTTATTAAATGCCAAATATAGTCATACAAAGTAAACTAGTGCATACACTAGCGTAGGTGGGACATTCAATACATGCAGTGTAGTCCCAAATAAAATAAAATACAACAGAGAGCCATTAAGACTAAAAGAAGACAGCTTCATGCCCAACATCTTTAAATAATTATCAATATATATATATATATAAATAAATCAGAAGTTTTTGAAGTTTTCACAATTTTTTATGTCAGCACAATATTAAAAAAAATTATAAAAAAAAACTTTTTTAAAACAAAAAATAAGAAGATAAATGCAAAATAACTTTTCTAAAACCTGATATTTGGCTCTGCTGTTCCCCCACACGCAGCTCTCTGCCTTCTCATTCTTCTGTCTTTTCCTTCCTCCAAAACGCAGACCCACACTCTACCGTTCCCCCACACGCAAAACACAGCTCAACAGCTCCACCTTCAGTCCAAAACGCAAGCTACCCATCTCTCACTCACAACAGTTTCTCCCCCTCTCTCACCCTCAGTTCTTCTCTCCCACAACCCTGTCGACACCTGGGTTCTACCACCAGGTTTGTTGTTGGGTTCTACCCCTATCAAATTTTTATTTTTATTTTTGGTAGCTAATTCGAGTTTGGGGTGAGTTTGTAGAGAAATACGAGTTTGGTTTTGAGAATATCTGCTTATACATGGCTGTATTTTGATTGAAATCAGAGAAGCCACAACACCCCAAGGCAGAACAACCCCACTTGAGGGTGTGGCTGAAGAGAACAAAACCTTAACCCTTCACCCTCAAAGTGTTTGACAAAATTCCTAAGCCCCAACGCTTTCTTTCCTCTTTCTCTTTTGTCTTAATTTAAGTGTTTTTTTTTTTTTTTTTTTTTGCAGAGTTTCCATGTCTTCTTCTTCTTCCAAGTTTGGGTTTGAGAATATCTGCTTATTCATGGCTGTATTTTGATTGAAATCAGAGAAGCACCCAACCCCACTTGAATGGTTGCCTAAGTCCCTACCATTAAGCGTATCCTACCACAGGTCCATCTATGGCAGAGAGTGTGATGGCCTTTTCGGTTGTCATCATTGGCTACTTGGCCTCACCAAGTCTATCTCTATCTCTCTTCAAATTTAGACTCTCTGTTCTATAAATTTTTTCCCTTTACAAGATATTTTTTATGGTGGAATGCTTGTGATTAAGATGACTGATAATTAGGTAATTGTTATCTAAAGCTTGGTTTTATGTTTAGTTTAATTGTTTCATCTCAAGACTTTCATTGTTTTTATTACTTCTTTATCTAATTTTAAGAGTAGCATCTACATTTTTGAGGGGTTTTGTTTGATTCTAATTTTTTAGTTATGCTAAGGTTTGTATTTTTAATTTTGGTATGACCATGGAAGCTAAGATCCATAGCTATCAGCCGACTACTGACTTTTATTTTTTGCTTTCTGCCATGCACATCGAAGGGCCAAGTCCATAGAGTTTAGAAGTTGTCTACAAATTCCAGCAATAGCAAAGTGAAAAGGTAGAGCTATGTTTTTACTTCTTCCATATCTATTTTTGAATCTATAGTTTTTTGATGTCTCTGTTTCTCCATTACTTTCTTCGGGGCTTGATTTAATTTTTATTTGATTTAAAGTTTGGTTGGGTGGGCTCTTGGGATATGAGTTGCATTTCAACATAATTCTTACCAATTTAAATTCTTCTCTTGCAATATGCCTTAATGGCTCTCCATTTTTTTTTTTTTTTTGGTGGATTACTTCATGCTTCCTGAATCTTATTCGAAATAATTTGTTGACTGATTGATATTTTTTGGCAACATGTAAAACCCAAAAATATGGAATCCTTGATTCAGTGAAAATTATTTGACAAATGTAAATATGACTGATTGCACAATTTTTATTAACATTTTCTATCAAATGTAAAACAGCATATATAGCCACCAAACACTCTACAGCTGACATGAAAAACAAACTGAATTTTTGTTCCAACATCAAACAATATACAAAGGCTGAAATTCAGTACCACCAAAATTAAGCCTTTAATAGAATGGAATGGAAAGCTCTGTTTGTATAAAGGATAGAATGAAGGAAATGAAGGTCATATTACTTGAAATTGATTTACTTAATATTGGGTTTCTTCCTTTTAAGACTTGTATGAGCTTTATTTTAGACTTGCTTGAATTAGTGTAGGATATCTGTGGCTGTCAATACATGAGGTGAGATTAGCCAAATAGGTAGTTTGCTTAGCTACAAGCTATTTGACTAGCATGGACTTTAGGAGATGATGGCTAAAAGAAATTGACCATTAACCTAGATTTTTGGGTGCAAATTGGTTACATATGCATAGCAAAAAAGAAAAAGAAAAAAAGAATGTGTTAAAAGGTGACCATCATAGTAAAACAAGCATATATGGGGTCTGTGAGATAAACCTCTAATCTTCTCTGCCGATTCTGGTACTTAGGACAACAGTTGCCTCAGTTGTTCAAACTTTGAGTTGAGAGATCTGTTTTGCTGATTAAGTCCACGAACTTCTTGCTTGAGATTTCTAATATCCTAATAAGTCTATCCTCTTGGAAGTACAATTTTTTTTTTTTTTTTTCTCAAAGTCATAACACATTTAGTGTTAATTTTGTGATTTTTTTTCAGTTGTCCTTGATTAATTTAAGTTGAATCTTTGAATTGAACAGTGGGAGCCATCCCAATTCATAAGGTTATTATTGTACAATCTATTTGTATTTTAGATTGAGCCAATCGTTTGAGAAATTCACTAAAGCTATTTGATCAGTCAAATATGGGCTTAGATAGCAAATTTGAAAGTACTAATAGATATATGTTTTGGAATTTTTTCTGTTACATTTGTAGTTTTGCAATGATTTATGACTATTATGCTACTATTTTAAAGTTGAGTATAGACATTTTTAATAATGTTTACTTTCATTAAGTGTTGTTTATTTTACACGTACACAAGGTGTTTGATGAAATTTCTTATGAGTTCTAGAAGCCATAATACATGGAGAGTCATAAGGAGGAAGATAGGTAAGAAATGTGATGCTCTATTGTTGATTTAATCAAGGTAAGCTGTGTTTGATTCTTATTACCATTTATCAATTAAAAATGTATTGTATAGTGAAGGAACTATTGAGAGTGTACTGTGGTTTCTTCAATGAAATTGGTAGGTTTAAGAATATTTGCAAAATTGAAAATATTGTTTAATGGTGGGGAACATAATTTTTTGTTGGCTGGAAGCATAGAAATTATGTTGTTTTAGGTTTCTACAAGTTTTGTGTTTATTTTTATTTTTATGTGAACTTTTATTTTGAATAAAGTGTTTTTATTTTCATATATTTTCAAGTCAATACCTTCAACAAAATAAATATATTTAATTTCTATTTAACTATCCCGTGCATCGCACAGGTTAGCGACTAGTTTCTTATAAAACTTTAAACCTTAGTGCCACATGTCCATCAATTCCCCTTTCCCTCAAATTTTTTTTCACTTTTCCCTCTAGCACTCCCAACTCACGCCAACTGACAACACACAACTGCGTGGCAAGACACCCAAAAAAAAAAAACAAAAGAGAAAAGCGACTAAAGGACCTGGGCAGCGGCAGCAGAGCAGTAGCAGAAGCAGAAATAGGAACCCCACAGGTCTCTCAAAATCATTATTATTTAAAAAAAAAAAAAAAACTATCCTGATAAATATGAATTTATTTAACATATTATTGGAGCTTTTTGCATTGGATTTAGAATTTTTATTTAAACTTTTGGATCAAATTATCTACACATTGATTGAGAAGGGAAGCCATGCGCAGAGCAATGCATGCGTTGATTGTTCATCTCCTAACTTATGTTGTTGATATTTTTTAAACAGTTTTAATCTGCAATCATATTGAAAACGTTCCTAACCAACCAGCCCCTTCCATTGAGTGATTAATATGCCCTTCAATAATCTATCTCATAAATCTAAATTTCAAATGTGTCTTGCGCATTTACATTGAGTATCTTCAATCTTGTAACTGTTTAATGCAATTATTCTGTTCTGTGATTTACATTGTGTATCTTCAATCTTGTAACTGTTTAATGCAATTATTATGTTCTTTTTATGCTGCTTTGTTGCATGTGTTTGATAAAAGATAGGATTTTCATAACATTTATGTGTTATAGATCTAGATTGTGCTTCTTTGTTTATATGGAAAATAGAATAAGGTGTTGGATTAAATAGACCCTTTTAGTTAGAGGGGCATGAATCAATATGATCATTGTGACTGCATGCTCCAACTAATTAAGTGGTGGATATGATATGAGCGTTTTCGTCATTACCATCTTGTCGACTTTTGTAAAAATGTAATTTGCTAACTTAGAAATAGTGCTCTTTTTTCCATGAATAATTTCATGAGTTTGCATTTTTTTTTTCCCTTCTTTTGTAAATGTATGATTTGTGGCTCTGTCTCGTTGCTAAAAGATAGTTCCTTAATTAGGTACTTTTTATCAGCTCTCCTTAAAATTGCATTTTAGATAGTTCCTTAATTAGTGACTTATACACACACACAATCTGATTGTATTAAAGTCTGAGATTATTTCAATGACTTGATCCATTCAAAGTTTGTAGTCAAAACTATTTTCAATTGCATGCTCCATTTGTCATGACTCATTACACATTCCCTCTTACAATTTTGATGTGTCTATAATGAGCCATCCACGTGATCAAGTATTAAAAGTCTTTGGATGTGAATTTTTGAACAAAGGATTGAGATGATGATGTGCTGCATGTTTACATGTTCATACTTGTAGATGTTGATAAAGAGGGGAGCATAGAATATTATTTTTCCAACAATAATTTTGAAATTCAAGACCATATTTGGATTGAGCAAATTATATATATATATATATATAAACACTTTTATTTTCACAAACTTAACCAGTAATTATTTTATTCCTTATTTCTTTTCCTCTTAATTTAATTATAGAAAATTTTGGATCATGATGATTATTTATAGCTGTTTCTTATGCTTCTTCTTTTTGGGAAGTCTTCATGCCATTTATTGTATAATTTCAGTCTTTTCAGATTATAAATAGCTTGGTTTTACAAGCCCCTAGTATAAATTTCAGTCTTTGCAAGCCCACCCAGGAACACCCTGAGAAAAATTCCTGAAGTCGCCACTGGCCTCTACTAACAATATACATAATTTATAACTCTATTAGCCCTTTTTTTTACCTGACCTTCTTATAGGGTCTTTTAAATTCAAGCCTCTTTTTTTTTTAAAGAATGCTTCCATAGTAGTTCTAATTCAAATATTCTATTCTCATTTCTCTTCTGATTATGGTCTTGACTTACAATAGATCAGCAGCCTATGGAGTCTTCCTCTTTCAAGACTGTTATTTGTATCTGTAGATCAGTTGAATTTCCCACTGACCGGTTGTTTGAGGAAATCTTAAAGAGTATTAAAGCCTGGTGGGACAATCCTAGTTCATAAGAATCCTCAGTCTACTGCTGGAGAAACAGATAAGGTAATTAGTTTGAAGTTTTGTGATTATATGAAATTATTTTGAAGTGATAGATTTTAATAGGATTTTCTTACAGATAAACTCTGCTCTTGAGCGCAAGTTACTATTGGCGGGTTTCTTAGAAGTGGGAGTTCTCAAATCAACGGTTCCATTAGAAGTTCAGTCTTTTGGGGTAAGTTTCTGTCTCTAAGCCTGTTTAAAGTGGTATTATTTTGTTCTCTACCCCCTCAATGCAACCCTTTCTAAAAATTGGAGATTTTAAGATGTATATATCATATGGTAAGGAATTTGGCTTTGTTTCCAAAACTGATTATAACTACATAGCTCCAAAGGCCATGTACTGTATTATTCTTTGAGCCGTGAAGATGAACCTAGTATAAATCTTCACCTAGTATATGCAAATCTTATGGTGCTTTGATGCTTGAACTTCAAATGTCTTCCAAAGTAATAAATAGATAGTGAAATCAAAGCCTAATGAAGTTCTTCTATAATTGCTGTGATCTAAATTTATTTGGTTATATTTTCTCATTTTTCCATATGAACCAGCAGTCCAAAGGAGTCGCAAGCTGTCAGCCTTTAGCAATAAAAATGACAAATGCTACCTAAAAATCTGCCAAGCAAAATGTTTACCTTTTTCCTCTATGAGATTGGCAGTCCTGCACATTTCATCTCTATAAAGTTTATCTTTTCCCTTGCTCCCAATTTTGAGTTGCTCCAGTTCCTTTCCATCTATAAGCAGGATTCAATTACATGTAGAGAATGTCAGATTAACATGGTGCTGACACACAATTCTGTGAATAAATCTATAATTAAGTTATATCTTAGTAATATAACCCAAATGATCCTCATTTAGAACCTGAACAGATTTTACAGGAAAATATTTTGGATGAAAAAAATTCACGAATTCTAATAGTTTCTTCTGCAGACCCTTAACTTTAGGGATAGACACTGCATTTATTGATTTAAACCATTAAGAGTGAATAAACTTCCTGATAGTTTATCTTCAAAAAACTCCTTATCTTTCTCACCTGGCTCCAATGTCTTACTGTAAAGTATTCTTTGAGGAATGTGACAATCTCAGTTCAATTATTTGTGTTTTTATTTAAATTTTGCTTTATACATGGCATGCAAGCCATCCTAGTACGAGGGATATAAGGTTCATTATAGAATGATGAATTTACAGTCAAGTACCCCTTTAAGAATCCATCTTAATTTGGCATCATAGTTTTTTCCTCATTAAGGCCAACTTCAAACTTGTACTATGTTCCAATCTTCACACTTGTACTTTTTTTTTAATAAAAAATGTAAAAGGTTTGGTGTTGCTTCTTACAAGATGGCTAAAGCATAAGCATTGATTTTCTTTGCAATTTGCAGGCCTTGATATTGTTTGCAGAAGCTTTGTTGAAGAAGCAGTAAAAAGTGTGGTTTTTGTTCCAATCCGGTATGAAACTTAGCTCTTGTTTGTTTAAAACTGACTTATGAGGATTTACTGCTTGCACCATCAATGTTAGTTATGATTAATACAATGCTTTAAATGGTATAGATAAAATGACGGTTGATAAATCTTGGATGCATCTTTCTACTAGATCGTGCATTGAGTATATTAATGGAGTTGAAAACTTTCTTGAGTATGCATTTAAACATTCAATAGATGGAGATATGAAAATCAACTGTCCGTGTATTGATTGTAGCAACAAGTATCGTAGGACTTGGGATGAGTTCTAGTATCATCTTTTATTTAGGGGTATAAGGAGAGATTATACTACTTGGTACCTTTATGGGGAAGGTGATAGTGAAGTGGAAGGTGATGATGATGATGGTATGCTATATGGTGATATGTTTGATATGATCAAGGATGCTTATCCACAAGTGGTGTGTGGCAGGGAATCAAGTGGAAATGAACCACAAGAGCCAAATGGAGATGCAAAGAAATTTTATATATTGTTGGAAGAGGTTAAACAGGCTTTGTATCCAGATCGTGAAAAGTATTCAAGCTTGTCCTTCATAGTCAAGTTATTGCACATAAAGTGTGTATCATCATGGAGTAACAAGTCCTTTAGTATGTTGATGGAGTTGTTAAAGGATGCATTTCCTATGTGTGAGAAACTACCTAGCTTGAAAGAGATACTATTGCTGGCTTTATGAATGTGTCCCCTTCATGCTTATATATCTATTTTGTTTCAAACATGCACTTTAGACCAGGGAAGCAGGGACAATGGAGTCATGGACACAATTTAAAATGCATATTTGAGCTTGATCAAAATTCTTGGATGTTAGAGTAAGTATAATATTTGCAAAAATAGTATTATAATTAATATAAGGTAATGACAAGTTGTCATTCCACTGTGCCCAGAGGTTATCCCAAAAAGTGCATCTATGCAAGCAATATTGAATTGGCAAAATAGGACAATGGAGATGATGTACAAAGACATAGTGCAGGCCCTCCAAACTAAGGGGCTTGAGGCAAACCCAAAGGACTATTTGACATTCTTTTGCCTTGGCAATCAAGAGATGAGGAAAAGTGGAGAATATGAACTTTTAGAGAAGCCCGAACATGACATAGATTATAGTAGAGCTTAGGAAGCCAGGCGGTTCATGATCTATGTTCATGCTAAGATGATGATAGGCAAATTGGTTCATCAAATTTTCTTGATAAGTTTAAGTATCACCTTTTGCGTTTTCTGTTTGAAAATCTTGAATTCTCTAACCTAAGGCATTTGATTTCATATTGAAGTATGTCAGTGAAAATTTCAATGCATATTAATATGCATTCTAGTTAGTGTTGTGCTATTAAATGACACATTTTACATCAATTGTCATATTACTGATTCAAGATACCCCCCTCCCCCCAAAAAAAAATGTCATTCTTATTTGATGGATAGAATTTTGAATAACATTATTCCTTAATAAAATATGATTTGCAGCATTGTAGTAATAAAGAGAGTGAGAGCACATCCCAAGACCACATATAAATGTCAACTGAAAAAGAGAGTGAGAGGGCATCCCAAAACCATATAAATTTCAACTGAAAACTTTATCAAGACACCCACATACTGATTGTACATAATATATTGGAATTTGTTCTTATGAAAATTGAACGTGCTTCTGTTCTGTGTGAGCTCATGCAATTTTTTAAGGCATTTAGTTGATTAAATATGAGTATATGACAGACAATAGCTAAGATTGGACGATGTCTGCATTTTGTAGTTGACGATGAATACATTATCATTGGATTTGCCAACATCAATCAGAGGTCAATGGATGGTGTCCAGGATACAGAGATTGCCTGGGAGCCTATCAAACATTCCACCTATCCACTAGGCAGCCAGCCAGGGTACAAATCCACGGCTTCCAGATGGCATTGTGGTACGAGCACTTAGGCATGCTAGATAACTCCTTTCTCCATCTAGAAAGTGTGGAATGTGTCCAAAGAGTGAATCAAATTGCCAGAAAGTACTGGGACCTCTACTCTAGTGAGACACTGGACCATGACTTGCCAGGCCATTTGCTCAATTATCCCATTCATATCACTGAAAAAGGAGAGGTCAAAGAGCTACCTAGGATAGAATTCTTCCCCGACACAAAAGGCTAAAGTTCTTGGATCCAAGTCTGAATTACTACCTCCAATTCTCACCACTTAATTGCCTTGCATTGATTTTAAAACTGAGCTTTTTTTTTTTGTTCATCTTATTTCCTAGTACTATGAGTGATTGGCAATATTCACCAATTGCTATATGTGTTGTGGATATGTAAATAACATTTTTACTGTAGTCTAATTCATGCAACTTTCCAAAGAAGTGATCATGTAATTCTTGTAGTGGTTAATTACACAGATAGAAAATGATGGATAAATTAGAATTATGAAATTCAAAGTCAAGTTGAGTCCAAAGATTTCAAAGAATTTGAGCAAACCAACTATAAGTTGGTGGCCTAACTGAAAACCAGAGATGAAAAACAAGATATTATGAATTTTAATAGGCATAATTTTGAATACAAATTTCCTTTCACTTTATGTTTCACCAATCATTATATTCTTTGAATTTTAGAATAACTTTTATCTCTAAAGAAAATTATTATTTGCGAAGGCCAGTCGTGGCCCTCGCAAATAATTTAGTATTAGTAAGGGTATATTTTTAACTCACACAAAAAATAAACTTTTTGCAAGAGATTTTTATTGTCCCTCGAAAATAATTTGATGGAAACATTTCTCTCCAAAATTTTTGACATTTTAATGATTATTTGTGAAGGTCGATCTTAGCCATCGCAAATAATTTAGTATTAGTGACGACATTTTTTTAACCGTTACAAATAATATACTTTTTGCGAGAGATTTTTAATCATCCCTCATAAATAATATGGAGGGAAAATTTCCCTCAAAATTATTAGCATTTGTGACGGGTACAACATATAATTGTGACAACTTTTCTTGTTGGTCACAAATGTTTCACATTTTACTAAGTATTTGCGAAGGCATTATTTTGCCATCAGAAATAGGATTTTTTGAGAGGGTTTTTTTGATTGCATTCATGTCTGTGTTTTTCTCTTCTTTGAAAAACTGTTTTTGTACATCTCGATAGCTTCTCGACACCTCTCGATAGATTGCTATCTATCGAGCCCTTGTTTCTTCTTGTCTCGATAGAAGTTAACGCAATCTTAATCCATCAAACTTTTTGGACTTTGTCTCGATAGTTTCTCGACTGATTCTCGATCCATTGAGACACTTTCTATCTGCTCGATAGATGCTCGATAGCTATTCAATCCATCGAGGTTGGCTTCTGCTTGACAGCTTCTCAATCTGTTGAGATCTTCTTGCATGCATTGTTTTTCACATGTTTTGCATCTTTTTTTTATCTTGTCATCCGTAACATCCTGTTTCATTACATTCATTCATTTATATGGATTCCTTCTGCCCCCTTGATCATTCTTAATCATCTTTATGTTTCTCGGATGAAGATTTCTAGCTTCTTGTACCCTTTGTCAATCATGACAAAAATTGAGAGAAATTGTGAAGAAAATGTGGTTTCTTTTTAAGATTCTACATGTTAAGGGGAGAAATACATGCCCTTGTAACGGGGAGATGTGTTTCATCTTGTTAGGGGGAGTGCTTATGTCCTTCTTGTACATAGGTCTTGTGACCATTTTTACATACATTGTGCTTATCTTTGATATATATATATATATATATATATATGATGTATGTCTTCTTCACCTATCTCTCAATGTGCTGTTTCTTTTCTCTCTTTATACATATGCTTCTTATTTTTTGTATGCAATCTTTTATTTCTATTTCACACTAAGATGCCATGATGGGTTTTGTTTAAAGTGTTTCAGAAATATAGGCTGTCAAAGTCTTTTTTGCCATCTCTTCTTGTAAAGTTTTTCAAGAGTTTGTGTTAGGATAGATTTTATTGTATTCAACATGTGAGTATGAGTTGAGTGATTTATGACTTCTCTCATATATTCATTTGTTTGTTGTGGTTTTGTCACGGATTGCCAAAGGGGGAGATTGTTAGGACATATGTGATTTGATGTTGGGAACATATGTCAAATTAGAATTGGCTAATCCTTTGACAAAACGCACTTTACTTGTAATCGGGTAAATCTAGGATGTGTTTAATATTTCAAAGAACAAGAGTTCAAGTCTAGTATTGAAACTATGCAAATTTGTCCAAGAAACAAGTGAAGAAGAGTTTTTCATTAAAGTTGGACAGATTCTGATAGATAGCTATCTATCGAGGTCTCGACAGCTGCTCGACAGATACTATCTATCAAGAATTACGAAATTAGAATTTTCAGATCTGATTTTCGGCCCATGCTTATATATTTGTATATGATTTCTTTTCTCACAACCCTAAACATATATAAGGCTTATTTTAAAGGTCATCACACAAGAGAATACAAGGAGAACACATGCAAAAGGTGATCGATGCTTTATTCTCTCTAAAAGAAGCTACTACATCTTTGCGCCTTAGGGTTTTGTAACCAAGTTCTTCCTGATCTTCATTGTAGATGAAGTGAAGAACTTTGAAATCAACATCTTCTTCAAGTTGGTGAGTTAGTCACGTACTGAGATTCGTGCAAAAAGGGTGGCGTTCATATATTGAAAAGTTCAGAGGTTTTGAAGCGGTAGAAAGTTTCTGCTGTAAGTTCATCTACGGGGATTGTAGAGTCTAGGGACAAATGTTTTGTACTAGATCTAAAACTTTTTATTATTATAGTGGATTGCTTTTCGGGAAGGTTTCCTCCCAGATTTTTTACTGTGAAACTAGTTTGTTTCATTGGTTTTCCTGAGTCATCATATCTTATTTTATTTAATTTTCCGTTGTACATGATATTGATGTTAGTTTGATTTAACAAGATTTATTTATAATAAATTTAATTAATTACTTGGGTTTAAAACTTATTAATTCTATCAACCGGGTTCTAAATTTCCAACAGAAAGGTTTTGAGTACATACGTTTAATTGGGAAATTGACGAAAGAATGATGATTTACAACAAGTGTACTAGAATTGAATCTTAGAGAGAAAAAATCAAACTAGAAATATGGAATTGATAGGGAAAAAGAGAAATAGTGCTCACTACAATATGAAATAAGAAAGGATGGCTAATAATAGTGGCTCCTTTTCATAAGATATATATATATATATATATATTCTATTCAAAAGTTAGTGACTCCTTTTTATTTTTTTTATAATAATAATAATAATATAGTGGCTATAAAGTGTCAGTTGATTCATGACTATAGAGTGTGAGTTTACTCATGAGTCATGACTTAATGTTACGTGGTTGGAATTTTCTTTACTGCAATTTTCCACTGGGGTGCTCTACGAGTTTTGCAATTTTCTGCAATTTCCACGAAGACAGAAAGTGGGAATCTTTTTTCTTTTTTGACAACGCACATTCATGTGCAAACATCTTTATCACTGTAACTTCTTAATTCTATGACTTCTGTCCTTGAGCTTAAAAAAAAAAAAAAAATTAAGTACTCTCTCACAATCTTTTTTTTTTTTTTTTTTTTTTCTTTTGCTGAATTTTTTATTGTTTCTTAGTATATAAGCGTGTCTTACACTTAAACTTCTTGTACGTAAAAGTATACTTCACGTGTAGGTTGAAAAACGTTAAAAAGGGTTTGTAAAATACGAAAAGTCTATAAGTTACACAAAATTAACGCAAACCTGTTGCTGTCAAAGACTGAAATAAAAAATTAAAATTATTGCTATTATTTATAGGCCTTACTGCATTTTTTGACACTATTTATGGGCCTCACTATACTATTTTAACTAACTTTTACCTTTATCTATAATATTTTCAACAATAATTTTTCAATTTCAGCGAAATAAACGGTATCCAAACACACCCGAAAGTAAGAAACTACACATATAAAAGATTAAAATATCTTAAATGAAACGTAATGCACTCAAAGTCAAACACAAAGATTCAGTTTTAACTTTTTAATATTATTTTAAAACAGTGCTACAATAAACAATATTTTTATAACAAAGTTTATGCGGTAAATTATTACTCATTTCCATTTAGAGTTCATAACTTATATCATTTTTTTACCTACTATTAATAGCTTCACACCTAGTTTTTATTATCAAATTATTGTGAAAATTATTCTTTATTTTATTAAGGAAAAATACTAATGCCACATACTATTTTATAAATCTTTTTACAAACTACTAGTGTGATAAATGATTATTAGTAAGTAAAAATATGTATTAATGGCAGGCCCAGATGAAAACCCATAAGAATTTATCATATCATAGTCTCACATTAATTGTTTGTAAAAATGTTGTAAAACTGTTTGTGTCTTTACCATTACCTTTTATTAAATTGTGAAACTCACAAAAAGTTAAACACAAAAGCTACCACAACCTATTGCCATGCTTCATCCCCTTGCTAGTACACCCCAATAATAATTGTAAGTGAGTAACTGAGTGTATATATATATATATATATATATATATATTGTATTTATGTGATAAATATTTTTGTATTTTTTACACAACCTTTTAAAAATAAACGTTTAACACCTGTATGACACACGTATTATTTATTTTTCCGTTTCCATATTTTTATGCTGAATTTTTGAAACGCACTTTTATTGAAAGATACTAAATTAAACCTGTTTATATGTTTATCATAATATATGCATACCGTATTTTACTAACTATAGACTTAACCCTCAAGTTGATGAAATTTTATTTATTTTTTATTTATAATTCTACTTTGTGTTGATACGTTTTAGTATTGTATTTCTTAAGTCTCCATCACAACTCCCCTCTTTCCCTCTTATTATTTATGTTGATTTTTTTTTGGATTAATATTTAGTTATTTTGAAAGTGTAGGTTGGACTTTATATTCAAATAAAATATACATGGTTATATATTTAAATGGACCTATAAATTTTTTGAGTAATAAATTGTTATATTGTCTATCTTTAATTCCTTTAGTTTAATTTTAATTTTTGTTAAGATAATATTATAATTTTGTGGTGAGTTTTGATTATCATGATAATCTCCTTAAGAGAAGAAGAAGAAATTTGTATAATATATTTAAAAATTAGAAAGTTTAGTTCTACAAAAAAAAGAAAGAAAAGGAAAATGGTACGCACTATAATAGTAGTTAAAATAATATGGACCACCTTTAAAAAAGCAATCAAACACACCCAAATATAAAATAATAGAATTTTATATTTGTATAAATAGAGCAATGGAAAATACTTATAGAAATTGTTTTATTTTTAGAGGGAACAAATTTTAGAGAACATATTAGACATTATACTATATCACAAAATAATTATATATTCCTACGCGTCGCATGAGTCTGTAATGGTTCTACGAGTATACAAAAAATCTCAAGACAATAGATAAAGTCTCATGCAACAACATCAAAACATATTTTATCTCCAAAAGGCATATAACACCCAAAATAGTAAAGGAAAAAGTTTACCTTCAATTAGTTTGAAGGAAAATTCTTTCAACTCATTACGTGGCGATTAATAAAATCATCCACATATATTTTTAGTCATAGGACAAAATTTGGATACAAACTTCGTTGAACCAACAATAATAAGATGACATGCATCACTCTCATGTAGGGATGGAACTAGGATTTAGAGTCTCAAAGCACTCGCATCAGTGCTTGTATAATAGAAAATTTATCACATTTTTGCCAACCAAGCCTAAAATTCACTCACATCAGACTATGCAAAATTGTGTAAAAATATATCGTTACTACAATATCTGTGTAAATTTACAATTGCATTATTCATGTTGTATTTCATTTTTTTATTCTTTCTTTACGTATGCCAAGGATGAAGGAAGAAAGTGGATGGTGGTTGTTATTTGTGAAGAAAGAGAAAAAAAAAAAAAAAAAAAACAATCAAGAAAAATTAATATTTTAAAGAAATACAGTGTAAAGTAGATAATCTGATGTAAGGTGTTTTCGAAAAGTGAATTTGTAAAATAAAAAAAGTAGGTTTTTTTTGTTAAAATAGATAGAAATTTTTTCATGAGATAAGGTGAATAGGAGACCAAAGTATGAAAAAAAAAAGTCATAAAACCAATTTTTTAATACATTGAAATACACTAGTCTATTAAAAGATGCAAATCAATGGTGCAATCAATAAAGTGTCACAAATTTCATTCTTAATATGAAAAAAAAAGGAATTACATGAAATAATTTTATTCTTCATGGGCTACTTTTATAAGTTGGATGGGTTGATTTTGTAAGGCTGATAGCTTTTAGGACTAAAAAAGAATAGTGACTGGGTTCGTCAAGCTCTCTTTCTTATTGATTTATTTAATAGTAATTATAATAATAACAAATAAGAATGATAATCACTCAGTGCATTAAATTTAATAAGAAATTGATCAATTTTTCTTACAAAGAAACAAAAATAGGAATGACCCTACATGCAAAAGTTATTTTCAAGTTTGTATGGAAATAATGGAATGGAACCTCAGCTTCGTGGAAGCTATTTGTTGACTCATGGCTTGAGTCTTGAGTCATGGCTTCAATTGGATATGAAGGTGAATGGAACATCTTTCACAGCACCCACACCAAACTTGTCCATTATTGTCGGAAGCCTCTTACCATTGAATATCCAAGTAAGTTCTTTTACCCTCCAATAACTTTTCAAATTATAAAAAGAAATTTATGTTCACAATATTTTCACAACAAATTCTAATAGACAGGTTATTACTAGCTGTTATTAGTGATTAAAAAAAAGGTAATTTTAGTAGGGGTTTAAATTAAAACCAGTAACAACAAACCATCAAAGATTTGTAGTGAAAATATTGTGTACGTAGCATTTTTCTTTAATAAATTCTATAAAAGTTTTGTAACTTAATTGATATTTACTAGTGGAATATATTGGCCTAAGTGGTATATCTTCAAGTACAATGTCCTTGAAAGTTGGGCATAGAGGTTGCAGATGCAACAGCTAATAGTTAGTAGATATTCTAAGCAATCTTTTAACAAAGAAAAAAAATTACACTTACTATTATTTATAGCAAAAGGTATGTGTTTTAATTACCCCACCCTATTTTCAATTTAATAGAAAAAATAAATAAATTCATGAGTTCAATTAGAGCATTCACACAAGCTCATAGAAAATAACATAAAGCCTAAAGAATCCAAAAAATCACCAACATCATATCATGAACTAGTTATGCAAAATAAGGGGGCCGTTTGGTAATATTGTTCTAGTAACGTTGTTTGTATTTTTTGAAAATACGTGTGAGTGAAAAAGTATGTGAAAATGCGTGTAATGTTGTTAAACATGTTGCTAAAATGCTTGTGCAAATACACAAGTCAGTAGCTTATGCAAGATAATTTTTTATTATTTCTTTACGTTTAGGACCAAAAAAAGTGAATAATAGTCATGTGTGAAAAGAGAAAAAATAAAAAATAAAAAATGATATTTTAATTAAATAAAATATATAATAAATAATTAGATTTTGTTGACTCATGACTTGAGTCATGGGTCATGGTTTCAATAGGATATGAAATTGCATGGAACATCCCCACACCAAACATGTCCATTATTTTTTTTTTTTGGGGGGGGGGTGTAATTCTACCCAAGCTTTTCAAATAGTTAATACATTTTTTATTGCCAACCTTTGAGCTCAACAAGGTGGTATTTCTTGAAGTGTCCAAAATATGGATGATTTTTTTTTTTTTTTTTTAGTTTAGTTTCATAATTTTTCATTCATTCTAATTTGAGGTTTACACATTTTCTCACTAATATTATGCATTTAGAACTACTAATATAACTAGGAGTGTCGTGAGACTAGCTTAAAAAAATTGAACAAATCTACATATGGACATATATGATTTCAATGCGCTTTTTGTGTTTATTTTTTGAAGTTACACTCATGACACTTTTGATTGTATTAATAGTTCTAAGTATGTAATATTAGTGGCAAAATGTGTAAACCTCAAATTAAAATGAATGAAAAATTATGAAACTAAAAAAAAAAAAAAAAAAAATCTCATTACATGCGTCGTGTGATGAATCTAGTATTATTTTAATAGGTTGTATATTAAAATAGAAAATGAAATGTATGATGTATTATTAAGTGACGAGGTGTTAAAGTTGATAAACTAGGTGCTACATGGGAATGATCTGACAAATTCTAACCCCCTGTGGCACTGCTAATCACTGCCCGGATTGAGCATCTTTATCTTTATTAAGTGGTAGTGGCCCTAGTATCGAGATAAAAATAAATCAATACGCGGATTCCTCATGGCTTTTCAAAGAGGGAATAAAGAGGGCCTCCTTTATATGACTAAATTACCTTCCTTTTGTGAAAAGTCGTTCTAAAAGATCAAAAGGGAATTTCCACTAATTAAAGTGAGTAGACATCTTGCACCATCAAAATTTAAGAGTATTTAAAAAAATAACCGAAATTTTTCACTAAGGGTGACAAAGTGTCCTACACGTTCTACATTTTCCACAAGGAGAGAAAAACTTCAAGTCAATTGATTTGATCAGAAATCCCTCTTCCACGAAGTTTCCTCAATGCAATTTTCCACTAAGGGTGACAGGGTATCCTACACGTTTTGCATTTTTCACAATGAGAGAAAAACTTCACGGTAATTGATTTGATCAGAGATCCCTTTTCCACAAACTTTACTCAATGCCATTTTCAACTGAGGGTGACAGGGTGTCCTACACGTTCTGCATTTTTCACAAGGAGAGAAAAACTTCATGTCAATTGATTTGATCAGAGATCCCTCTTCCACGAACTTTCCTCAATGTAATTTTCCACGGAGGGTGACAGGGTGTCCTACACGTTCGGCATTTTCCACAAGGAGAGAAAATCTTCACATCAATTGATTTGATCAAAGATCCCTCTTCCACAAACTTTCCTCCATGCAATTTTCCACAGGGTGCCCTACACATTCTACATTTTCCACATAGAGAGAAAGTACGAACAACTTTATCACTGTAGCTTCTCAATTTTGTCTAAGAGCTTAAAAAAAAAGAGGTGAATACTCTCTCTTTCACATTTTTTTTTTCTTTCTTTTGCTGAATTTTTTATTGTTTCTTAACTCTCGAGTTTATGAAATTTTATTTATTTATAATTCTACTTTGCGTTGATGCGTTTTAGTGTTATATTTTTTAAGTCTCCTCTTTTCCTCTTATAATTTATGTTGATCTTAGTTTGGATTAATATTTAGTTATTTTGAAAATGAATATTTAAGTTTATATTCAGTGGCACCCCAAAAGAATTCTTGGCGAGGCACTTAGTTACCTAAAGGAGTATCATAGATTATGCAATTCACAGAGATAGGCGTTGCACAGAGACATGAATGGGGCTGTCTTTTTCGAAATTAAATGTAATTGGTTAATTAATGTGGTCTGATGTTGCATGACCAAAGATGTATTCTGCTATAGAGTTTTTATTTCATCAATAAAGTATTTTCTATCTTGGATCTCAAAAAAAAAAAAAAAAAAAACTCAGTACTGCTATTATTATTGTTAGGGAGGTTAAAATACAAATTACATAAACTTCGTCGTTTTTTTTTTATTCAGAACTTTTATGTTTTATTGTTTCATTTCAATCCTAATTTACATGTCCACCAATATACTATTATTTTTGAAAATGAAAACGATTAAAATCAACATTAAAATTGATTGAAACTAGAAGTAAGGACTAAATTAAAAACAGATTGAAGTGAAAGAATTAAATGAAAAAAATAATAATTTAAAGAACTAAATTGATCGATCAAAGTTAAGAGGATGTCAGTTTCTACCAATATAATATAAAAACCAAAAAATGCTTATAAATTGATTGGTGCCAACGCCATTGACAACGTTACAAGGGTTTTTTTTTTTTTTTTTTTTTTTTAAATCTAATACCAAAACGACGTCGTTTTGGAACTGATATTAAAATTAATATCAGGCTCAGACGGCGTCGTTTTGGTATTGTAGAGTTAAAATTTAGAAACCCTACGTTTTGTCTCATTCTCTCTTGCGCCGTTTCCCCTTCTTCCTCATCCTTTCTGACCTCTCTCAATTTAGAGGATGTATATGAATTTTGAATATTAATAACTTATTTTAAGAAAATATAAAATATAGATTTTTTTTTTCTTTTTTTGCATACTACCTTCTTTTTTTTTTTTCTTGTCAGTAATTATTGACAAAAAAAATAATATGCTATTAAGGTTTCATATATTTATTTTTATAAATAATAGTCTAACTTTAACTATTTATCTATTCAAAAAAAAAAAAACCCAAAGTCAAGTGACTAGACAACTCACTAACATGACATACAAATTATTATGACCAATCCACTTTCCCACCATCTCACTCCCAGCCACCCACGTATACCCTTCTTTAATGATTTTTTTCCCCTCATAAATCTAGCACCCCTCACGGTTTACAATCAAAAAGTTACGGTTTATTATAAAAAAGTTTTAAGGTCCGTTACGTGTGTTTAAATAGTTTTTAATTTTTTTAAAAATATGTGTAGGTGAAAAAGTGTGTAAAAATAGGTGTAATATTGTTTAAAAACTGAAAACATGTGTTTAAACACATGTACCAAATGTCGCTTTATTTTTTTAGCTCTCTGTGTTTAGTGTTTTGTGTTTTGCCCTCTAGTACCTCCATCCATCCCCCCCCTTCTCTCTCTCTCTCTCTCTCTCTCTCTCTCTCTCTCTCTGTGGAAGTTAGATCTCTATCAGATCCTCTCATTCACTCTCTCACTGAAGAGCTGTGGATACCTCATACCAGTCCAAAAGGCTGGTTTCAACACCAAGCATGAGCATTTATTAATTTTCTCACTCTCTTAACTAACTTCTTATTGGATATCAACCCGTACAAATGAGACTAGCATGGATATTTGATGAAAAAGTAAATTTGAGTGCACTATCATAAGCTAAGGCTAAAGCATATTGTAGGTTTGGGAGTGAAAATAAGTGTATTTCTAGAGTTTTCTTAATTAATTGGATTACTCTTCTTCAATCTTTGATCAAGTCAAGTCAATCACATCAAAGATTGTAATACAAATTTTACAATATGTCTAATTTGTTTTATTGGACTAAGTTCAAGTGAATGAGTGAGACCATATATAGTCTCTTAAAATGGTGATTTGACTTTGAAAATTTACTCTTTAGAGTAAGAGTCGTACATTAAAGTCGACACATTTTTTAATTTAAGAGAAAAAAATCAAAAAACCATGCAATAAAATATATATCTCATTTTATTAATTATAATTTGAATTTATATTTGGTAGGGAAAAAAAATACATTGCTTTAGTCCTAAATATAATCTAAGAAAATATAGGACTTTGATTTCTAGTTACATTCTAACAAATGAAAATGTTGTATAATTAGCATGGTTTTAAAAATCGGAACGGACAAATAACCGAAAAAGAGACTGATTATTGGTTTTATGGTCCAATCGGAGTCGGATTGATAGTCGAACTGATGATGTCATAATTAATATAATTTAAATATTTAAATAATTTTTATATGAATTTTGAATTTTAATAACTTATTTTAAGAAAATATAAATTATAGAATTTTTTTCTTTTTTTTTTGCATACTACTTTTTTTTTTTTTCTTGTCAGTAATTATTGACAAAAAAAAGAATAACCTGCTATTAAGGTTTTATATATATATTTTTATAAATAATAGTCTAACTTTAACTATATATCTATTAAAAAAATTCAAATAAAAAAACCCCTAAAGTCAATTGACTAGACAACTCACTGACATGACATACCAATTATTATGACCAATCCACTTTCCCACCATCTCACTCTCAGCCACTGTGTGGGGTGCTAGATTTATGAGGGGGAAAAAAATCATTAAAGAAGGGTATACGTGGGTTGCTATGAGTGAGATGGTGGGAAAGTGGATTGGCCATAATAATTGCTATGTTATGTCATGAGTTGTCTAGTCACTTGACTATGGGGTTTTTTTCTTTTGAATTTTTTTTAAAAAATAGATAAATAGTTAAGGTTAAAATGTAAAATTACCCTCTAAATTTTATCACTTTTTATTTCAGTTCTTTAAATTTGTATTTAGTCATTTCAGACCTTTAAGTTTCAAAATTCCTCAATTTAGTCCTCTGTTAAAAAGCCATCCATTTCTGCTGTTAACACCCCAAAACGATGCCGTTTTGGACTGATTTTAAAATCTAATTTCTATTTGATTATTTATTTCTTAATTTTAAAATATGTTAATTAAAAAAACCCAGAAATTAAAAAAATAATAATAATCAAACCCCAATCGAAGTTGTCCCTCGCTGTGGGGAGAGAAGGAGATGATGACCAAGAAAGCATGGGAAGGAGAGAGGACTATTGTGAAACAAAGTAGCTTTGGTGAATAGGGGATTGGAGGTCGACGATGAGGCAGTGGATGTGATAGATTTTGGAGAGCCAGGAGTCGACCATGTGTGGGGAGTGTGGCTGACGACAGTTTGGAATTAGTCGGAGTCGAAGTGTGACTTAGAAGAGGTCATGGGTGTCTTGGTTCACTTCATGGTCTAAAATGTTCATATCCATGGCGGTGAAGAGGAAAAAGGAATTCTGGGTTTTGGGTTCAGAGGGTATAAGAGTGAAAATGCAGAGTAATGAGCGAGTATATAGAAGAAAAATGTCAGATTGAGATGATTGCAATGATAATGGTGTTCATGGTATTGGGATTTGTATAGTTTTGTTGGGATTTCATTGTTGACTTATTGGGTGTGGAAGCCATTGATGCTAGCTGGGAGGGACGTTTTTTATTTATTTAATATTTCTAATTTTTTTAATTAACGTTTTATAAATAAGAAATAAATAATTAAATTAAAATTAATCCAAAATGACGTCATTTTGGGATATTAACGGCAGAAATGGATGGCTTTTTAATAGAGTACTGAATTGAGGAATTTTGAAACTTAGAGGACTGAAATGACCAAATGCAAACTTAAAGGATTGAAATGAAAATGGTAAAACTTAGATGATAAGTTTTGCATTTTAGCCAATAGTTAAAGTTAGACTATTATTTATAAAAACAAATATATGAAACCTTAAAAGCAGGTTATTCTTTTTTTGTCAATAATTACTGACAAGAAGAAGAAAAAAAAAAAAAGGTAGTATGCAAAAAAAAGAAAAAAAAAATATATTTTATATTTTCTTAAAATAAGTTATTAAAATTCAAAATTCATATAAAAATTATTTAAATATTTAAATAATATTAATTATGACATCATCGGTTCGACCATCGGTCTGACTCTGGTCAGACCATAAAACCAGTAATTAGTCTCTTTTTCGGTTTTTTGTCCGTTCCGATTTTTAAAACCATGATAACAACTTCACTGGTAACCTCATCCCTGACTTGGGCATTGCTCTTCAAAATCTGCAGACACTTGTAACAGGAGCAAACCAATTTACAGGAACAATTCCAGTTTCATTGTCCAATGTGTCAAACATTCAAGAGCTTGATATCCCACATAATCAATTTAAAGGAACCATTCCTATGAGTTTTGGTAATCTACTAAATCTTCAATGGTTTGGTGCTTCTTTTAATCTTCTTGGAAATAACTCAGTTGAGGATTTGAGTTTTCTGAGTTCTTTGAACAATTGCAGCCAGTTAAACCATCTAAATGTCGGTGGCAACCAGCTTCGAGGTGAGCTGCCTAACTCCATAACAAACCTCTCAATCCAATTATTATGGCTCGGGCTATATGTAATTCTATTGGTGGGAGCATACCTACACGAATATCAAATCTTGTTAGCCTAACTGAACTTGACCTAAGATCTAACTTGTTAACAGGGAATATTCCGTCTTCAATTGGAAAGCTCACAAACTTGAACGCTTTGTTCTTGCATGAAAACAAATTGACTGGGGTGATCCCGTCTTTCGTTGGCAACATGACTCAATTACTATAACTCCGCTTGTTGAATAACAGCTTAGAAGGGAGCATACCCACTAGTCTTGGAAGGTGTAGCCACCTGCAAGATGTACGCCTTTGCCATAATAAATTAAATGGCACCATACCCGATCAACTTTTTGGCCTTCCTCTAGTCCAAATTAACGTGTCTCATAACTCCTTGACCAGTTTTTTACCACCAGATTTTGGAAATCTAAGATTTCTTGTTGCACTAGACGTTTCATACAACAAGTTTTCCAAAAAAATTCCAGCCCAGCTAGGGGATTGTTTGGCCTTAGAAACACTTTATATTCAAGGCAACTCCTTTGAAGTAACCATTCCCGACCTAAGTAAGTTAAAAGGTATTCAATATCTTGAACTTTCCCACAACAAGTTGTCCGGCCAAATCCCAAGCTATATGGTTAATTTTCCAGTGTTGGAAATTTTAAACCTGTCTTTCAACAATCTTGAGGGAGATGTACCTGTAGAAGGGGTCTTCAGAAATGCTAGTGCAGTTGAAGTCAAAGGCAACACTGGTCTTTGTGGGGGGATCCAAGAGCTACATTTGCATGCATGCCCCATTCAAAGATCCAAGAAACACAAAAAGTATTTTGCTTTTAAATCGATATTGGCAATAAGCATTGCAGTTGCTTTATGCTTGACATTGTTTTCTTTGATGGCTCTTTCTTGGTTGAAAAAGTCGAAGAAAAAAAGCCTTTCCATTTCCACCTTTGGACCCTCCTACCAAAAGATCTATTATAAAGAATTACACAATGCAACTGATGGATTCTCTTTGAAGAATTTGATTGGTTAAGGTAATTTTGGTAGTGTCTATAAAGGAAAACTTGGTCCTGATGAAACACATGTTGCAGTCAAGGTACTTAATCTTCAAAAGCAAGGAGCTTCCAAGAGTTTCATTGCCGAATGTGAAGCCTTGAGGAACATCCGGCATCGAAACCTCATTAAGATTCTGACTGCTTCTTCGAGTATTGATTTTAAGGGCAATGATTTTAAAGCTTTAGTATATGAGTTCATGCCAAATGGAAGCTTGGAGATGCAGTTACATCTTGAAGATGTGCTCAAGCAATTGAGAAGTTTAAATCTTCCTAGAACCACCACTGTCTTCACCAAATCACTAGTTTAATAGCATTGAGTAAGAATTGTTCTTAGTGTATGAAGGTGCTCTAAATTTTTGCAGAGTATGGAATGGGTAGTCAACTTTCAACTAATGGGATGTGTACAACTTTAAGATGTTAACTGGAAGAAGACCGACTGATAAACTATTCAAAGATGACCTGAACCTTCACAACTTTGTTAAGTTGGCATTGCCAGGACTAGTGATGGAGATTGTGGACCATTCAATTTTGAACGAAGTAGGAGAAAATGATAACATGGTTTCAAGTTAGAGTGACTGGACAAGTGGACAGACTGAATGCTTGATATCGGTCTTTCAGATTGGACTTGCATGTTCAGCACAATCTCCTATAGACAGAATGGACATGAACAGAGTAGCCCTAGAATTGCTTTCAATTAAAAGGCAAATTCCTTTGGAAGTTTAACGTTATAGGCAAAGCCCAAGAATAGGTATCCACAGTAGTTAATTAGGTTTTTATATTTATTTATTTATTCTATAGTCAAGGGTATTTTAGTAATTATATAATTGTTGGGTATGGGCTGGGTTTTCTTCTATTAATAAGTAAGTATTATTTAATTTATGGGTTTATATTTATGGATTTTTGTTTAATTCAATTAGTAAGTTGTCCGTGCGATGTACAGATAATATTGTAATGTTTTACGTAAGATAGTTTTGAAGAATATTGTACATATATTATAGCATAATTGTTAAAGAACTTTGTTAATAATGAGTTCATCATAAAAAATAATTTAAAAAAAAAAAACCGTAGGAGTTTGGCAACTTGATAATAAATCACAACCCTTTTTCTCAAAGCAAAAAAAAAAAAAAAAAAAAAATCACAGCCCTATCACTACCATAAAGCTCACTTCTTATCTATTTAATTCTACCATAAAGCCCAAACCCAAAGCCTTTTCAGCTTAAGAATAAACAGGAAATTTGAAACCGTGAAAAAGAGTTTCACAATGGATTTTGAAGAAAGCGTGGGGAATGGGAACAAAAGAAAAGGACAATCAAAGTTTGAATTTCTCCCACCTCTCTGCTCTACAGTTACACATCGTTTCAAGGACAAACAGACAGTTTGAAATTCTGCTCTACAGTTTCACATTGTTTGAACCTGAGGAAAACCAGAACGTTTGAAATCATGAAGGGAAGGAATCTGATACCATTTGAACCTATGAAAATCTCCAAACCTTCTTGCTCCACGGTTTTGAAGTAACGGTCGCCTATTTGACTTCCCTGCTTCCTATCTTCCTCTCCTTACAATATATAAATACTGACAGAACTTGGATGATTCGGTTATGGAACTCTAAATCCTAGCTCTTTTTGTGCTCTATTCTTTTGCTTAATGTTTTTTGTTTCCCTTTTTACATTTTGTTGCTACTTTCGTGCTGTCGTGTGGATGATTGTTATGTTGAAATTTTTATTGCTGGGGTTTTTAATTGAAACTCTGTCTTTTGGTTCAATACTAACAGAAACTAGTGTGGGTGTCTCTAAAATCTTATATAAGTTATATCATATCTACTCACTCAAGTGCAATTATGAGGTCACCTTGCAATCCGTAGCAGCATGCTTGCCCAAGGCCGAAGCTTGAGCCATGTACATAGACACATTTTAGACATCATATCCATCCTTTCCATACCTTCCTTCCGTGGGAATCTACCAAGCATAACAGCAATATTGACATCTTTACAAGCTTCAACAATGTCTATGGTAGCAATCACACTTATCCAAACATGTTCATGACAATTTAAGAAAACTTAGGGGAGAGAATAATTCTATCTACCTAGAATTATCTCTCAAGATAAGAGACATACCTTTCAGAAGAGGAAAGGCAGTATCAATCAATTCCATTTTTATCCCATTCTAGGCTTCATCTGCATGCTTGATATTATCACACAAGTGCAGAATCACAGGCTGATCAGGACCCAACATGACTCCCCTTCCAATCATTGGAAGGATGGTAAAACCTATTTGCCCTATTGAACAAAATCAAAATTTTGAGGTGCACACTACACAATTGAAAATCAAATACACTTGGTCCTTGACATAGTGACATGTAACAACAGTCATCTTGATATAAGACTCTCTTTTCTTCCAATTCTCATTCTTTCCAACTATTGGAAAAGACTTCAATGTAATAATGATTATAATAACAACAAAACAGTTACAATTTTAAAGATTTCTTTAGATTATCTACAGAAAAGTCATTTAAACTCATTTTCAAATAAAAACAGTGGCATTATTTAAGCGTTACCTTTTCAAAAACAAATAGTAATTATTTAACTATTGTTCTAACAAACAAATAAATGAAATATGTATATATGAGCTCAAGTTGTTCATAAACAACATAGTTTATTTACAGTCATATTTATTGTCTAATTCTACACCATTTTCATTTGTTAGAATGTAACTAGAAATCAAAGCCCTATATTTTCTTAGATTATATCTAGGACCAAAGCAATGTATTTTTTTCCCTGCCAAATATAAATTCAAATTATACGTATTATAAAATTTGTATTATAATCTTTGATGTGACTGACTTGATCAAAGATTGAAGAAGGGTAATCTAATTAATTAAGAAAACTCTAGAAATACACTTATTTTCACTCCCAAACCTACAATATGCATTAGTCTTAGCTTATGATAGTACACTCATATTTACTTTTTCATCAAATATCTGTGGTGGTCTCATTTGTATGTGTTGGTATCCAATAACAAGTTACACCTAGTACTGAATTACTAGTTAAAATGAGCAAAACTCATTCACTATTCCAATGAATATAAATTTAGATATATAACCACTTAACGGCCTAAGAATATTATATATTACTAGTATGGGTTGCACGTGCAAGGTATGTGCTGGCCCTTTAGTGAGAAAATTAATATAGATTTTTTTGTTGAAGAAGTATGAAGTCATGTACTTAAATTTAAAATAGATATTTGAATATCTATGCACTATGAAAATTTCTTAGAACTTATTTACTAAATGTAATATCTACTCACCAAAAAATGCTACAAAAAATTATAATAAATGTCATCATCTTTCTACAATATTTAAATTTTCGCAATGAATGATAATATATGCTATAATTTTTTTGAAGATCTTCATTAAATTAAATATTTACAATCGTCTACAATGAAGATTTTGTTATTCATATTTCATTCTTTATTATCTTATTTAATGAGTCTAACTACAATGTTTAGCTTACTTATTTTTAATGAATACCCTTTTAAGCAGGAAAATAAATTAAAAAAAGAACAAAATAACAAAAAGACATATGTCATCAAAGTTTCTATTAGATAAAATTATAAGTGTAGAAGATTTAAACCTAATAAATTAGTGTTGTCTAGGTAACAAATAGAATACCATATATTATCATTCTAACTTTCCAAGCATGACTACCAGTCTACCGCATAAAATTCAAAATACACAGAAATTTTTTGGGACATTAAAATTTAGTAGGAGTCTATTAGACATTGCACAATGGAATATTTTAGGAATTATAAGATTTTGGTAGGGTTTAACTAAGAGAGAAACAATAGGGGTATATGCTCATTTACAAAATATAAATGATGAAATTATTCAACTTTAGCTTAAGGGGGGAATGTAACTACCCCGAACATAAAGGAGGAAAGTGTTACTTTGTCAATTTGTGTGTGTGTTATGTGTTTGTAAAACAATATGTGTGTGTGTGTTTTTATTTTTATTTAAAAAAAAAAAAAAAAACTTGAAACAATGTGTAAAAAAAAAAAATCAACCTAAAAAAATTATGCATTAAACAATGAATTTTAGTTCAAAAAATTGAATAAACCAAAAAAGAAGTCTAGAAACACAACAAAAAGTCACGATATTTTTACAATACCTTTATTTTTAGCTATGGTGGGTCATAGTCTGGTATTTTATTATTTTATTTTAGAGCAGGGGCAGAGGGAAGGGGGGGTGAGGGGGGCACCTACCCCCTGAACTTCCAAAATTTTTACTAATAATGGCAGTATATTGCATTGAAATGTATTATTTGCCCCTCTACACAAAAGCCAAACAACTTTTCTATTTATTGGGAACAACCTACTGCTACATTGTTCAGAATTCAGCAGCCTTAACTAGAACTCTAAGACTACTATAACTCTAATATAGAACTATAGGTCCCACCTAGTAATCATTTAAAAAAATCAAAAAATCAAAAAACCTACTACTAATGCTATATGTCTATACAGAATAGGAATCACAGCAGCCTAATACTAATAGAACTCTGAAAAAAAAAAAAGTGTATATATAATATAGTATAAAGCACACCTCCCATATTATTAAAAAAGAAGAAGAAGTTTTTGAATGTTTTTAAAATTAAGTAAAGGGAGGAAAATAATTAGCTTTTTAAAAAATAAGTTTTAAATTTGGTAATTCATTTGATCAAACATTTCTATACTTTACTCTCCCTCCACATCTCTCTAATTTAGGGGAATTAAAAAAGAGGGGTTAGAAGTAATTAGAACCCCTCCAAATCCCTCCCTCTCCTCACTTAAAAAAAATCCAAACAAGGTAATTTATTTTACTCTCCTTACTCTACTCTACTCTCCCTCTATTCAAACAAGCTATTAGAGTTTCTGTTGAGTTTTTAAAAGCATTCAAGTCATTGAGTCACATTTATATAGTCACAGGTATATTGCATACTCTTAATATTCACGTTTAAATTTTTTTAAATTAGTTTTTGACTTTCAATCTTGTCTTTTAATCTTGCCCCCCCTGACCTAAATTTCTGGCTCCACCACTATTTTAGAGTAATGTTAAGTCCACAATATTTTCATAATAAATCTTAGGTGGTAAATTGCTACTGGTTTTAAATTGGGCTGACCACTTTTAACCTTGCATTTAAAAATAAAATAAAAAGCCAACTAAAGAAAATTATGCCTAAAACAATGAGTTTTGGCTTACTAAATTTGACTAAACAAAAAAAGAAGCCTAGGAACACAACAAAATGTCACACAAAAAAGAAGTTTAGGAATATAACAAATGTCACAACATTTTTGTAATATTTTTTATTTCTAGCTGTGGTAGGTCCTAGTTTGATATTTTATTATTTAATTTTTATGTCCACAACATTTTCACAAAAAATCTTAGGTAAAAAATTATTACTGGTTTTAAAATTATGCATTAAAAAAAAAAAAACAAACAAAAAGACAATACAAGAAAATTGTGCGTGAAACGTACAATGAATTTTGGCTCACCTAATTTGACTATATACACTAAAAAAGAAGTCTAAGAATATAACAAAATATTAAAACATTTTCACAATACTTTTGCTTTTAGGATCCGAATAAATATATTTTTATTTTATTTGAGAGAAATGCTATATCTATAACATTTTTAGAATCACCTCAAAAAAAAATATATTTTTAGAACAAATTATAAATGACAAGTTGTTATTGGTTTTAAATTGAACCCACTATGGATATCACTTTTTTATCGTTCAAAAATACCTTGCTACATAAAATTTGTTACAAAATTATTGTGAAAACGTTGTGGATATAGCATTTTTTATTTTATTTTATTTCGATCTATAAGGAATTGAGCTCTTGTGATTGTGAAAATATTGTGACAAGAAGAAGATGTTATAACATTTTCATAATACATTTATTTTTA
Organism: Quercus parvula; assembly: GCA_030820535.1. Classification (NCBI taxonomy): domain Eukaryota; kingdom Viridiplantae; phylum Streptophyta; class Magnoliopsida; order Fagales; family Fagaceae; genus Quercus; species Quercus parvula. The sequence continues at coordinate 53,699,301 of JAUAME010000003.1, forward strand.
GTTGTGATTGGTCTCAGTTTCTTATTTTATTATTTTATTTTGACTTTTAAAAAATTGACACCTCAATAATGATGAAAATATTGTAAAAATTTGTTGTGTCAGTGTAATTGTGTATGCACATATAATATTTAAAATCATGAACAAAATCAGTGTATTGTGGAAAAAAAAAAGGGCCAATGAATAGTGCAAATTGTCAATAATTGTAACAAATATTGTAAGAATTTGTTAAGTCACTGCAACTGTACATACACATATAAATATTTAAAAGAAAAGACAAAAACAACACAACCAAAACTGGGCGTACAGTGGTTTGTGGAAAAAGAAAAAAGTCTAAAGGTCAATGTTGTGAAAGTATTGTGTAAAATGTTGTGGTTGTAACACTTTTTTTTTTATAATACCTCTAGTTTTAGTTGTGGATGATTCTAGTATGATATTTTATTTTAACCTATAAGGAATTAATATATCAACAATTGCAAAAATATTGTGGCAATTTATTGTGTTAACTAACCACTTTATATATATATAAATAAAAAATAAAATAAAAAAGAGTGCATCAGATGATATTACGCAAAAAAAAAAAAAAAGGCAAAGAAAAAAAAAAAAGAAAAAAACGAAAAGAAAGCAGCAACAGTGGAAAGGTTGAAACCAAAGCACTGTAGCTACAGTGCCAATTGAACAAACCAAATTGGCACTGTAGCAACGGTTCAAAACTTGAAGAAAAAAAAAAAGATAAAGAAAAGAAAAAGAAGATAAAGGGACTCAATAAACTAAATGTGTACTGTAGTGACACTGGTGCTTTTTATATAGTTAATAGATAATAGAAATAGATATAGCTAATAGAAATCTATGTACACAACAATAATATTATGGACATCCATTTTTTTACATCTAATTTTAGAGCATTAGCGTCGAGTGTTCTAAAACTCTCAAAATGCTATTTTAGCACACCAAATGTAGATGACCTCTATCTTGTGTGCTAGCTACGTTTATTAATTGAAAGCTATAAAAGAAGTGTGTTGACTGTATTGTTAAGTAGTTTGTTAAAATAATAAAAATAATTTTTTTGAGTGCTAATATATATATATATATTTTTAACACATAATAAGCTAATGGGTTTACTCTCGCCAAATTTTTTCATTTTCATTTTTAAAAATAAATGCACACTAAGCATTACCCCCATCGTTTTCAATTGTCAGTTGTCAAAATAGCATAGTTTGGGGTCTTTGGAAAATCACAAAATTAAAAAATATTATGTTTTGTGTGCACACGTACACCCATCTTCTAACAATACATAGAACCCACAAACTTGGGAGATCAACTTTCTAGTTTCTTCTCATTCTCATCCGGTTGTGGAATCTGAACTTTCCCATATTAATAACTTGCTGCTTACAACTCCAAGAGGCTAGCAAAGTGGTTCATAAGATCTTATAATATGCATGAGATTTTGGGTTTGAAATTACTTGCTAGCATTTTTGGGGCCACCATTAAATAATTCTTCCATGTAATAACCTTGTATGTATGTGTGTGAGAGAGATAGACTAAGGGACTGCATACACCTAAAGAAATAATCAAATACTCAAAAAGGTCTAGATACTTTTATTTTATAAATACATCTAAAGAAATAATCAAATACTCGAAAAGGTCTAAATACTCTTATTTTATATAAAAAAAAGTTTTGCTTACAAAATGACTAAAATGATAATATTGCCACTTTTCCTTTCGAGTGGCTTGTAATTTAATATAAGAAAAATTAATTGACGTCGTAAGAGTATTGGTTTAGAAATTTTTAATGAAGAAATTGATTAATTTTTTTCACAACCTTTTATATTTTCTATAAAAAAATAGTGTAAAAGCTTTATTTTTACAAATATCTATGGGTTCATCTTAACCGAACTAAATATTAATGGCTATGAATATGACTTATGACTATTGGGTACAACAAATTTTTTTTTTTTTTTGTTGGAGAGAAGGTACAAGTAAATTAAGTGATGGTCACAGGTCACTTACAAATTAAATGTAAATTAAAATGCTGTCTTTTTTTTTTGGTAGGATTAAAATGCTGTCTTCAGTGGTTGGCAGTTGGAACTGCAAATTTAAGAACGTAAATTAAAAGTTATCCGTGCAGCTACTCATTCTTAATTTTTCAGGTCCACGTCCAACCACTCCAGACAGTGTTTTTAATTTTGCAGGTGGTTCTAACTAAAAAAAGAAAACATTTAATTTGATGGTGACCTGTGACCATCACTCATTTAATTACTTGTACCTATTATCCACAATTACAGCCCACCCAAAAGGACAAGTTATTAATGTGGTGAATTTCAGATTGTACAGGGACGACTGATGACCACCGGGCCTTGTAGCCCAAGTGATACCCGGTTTACCATGAAACCGTTAGCTCGGGAGTTCGAGCCCCCGCACCTGCATAAACAATTACCTAAAAAAATATAAAAAAAAAGAAAAGAAAGGGGGACTGCTGATGAGATTGAGACGAGAGTTGATATGCCCAAAGGCCCCAAACCATGTGATCCACACAGTATGCATTTTGTATTGAAAATGACAAATTTTGGCACTTTCATTTCCTTGATTTTTAAAGAAGAATCCTATCCAAGTCAGTGTTTTTAACTATTCCTCGTCGCAAGCTAGTTTACAATTTATTGATTTGGATTCCTTGCTATTTTAGCACATCATTTAATAATACACAGTACATTACATATGTTATTTTAACATATCACCCATTAAAACAATTAAATAATTTAAACTGTATTCACACTCAAAATTATAAATCTCAAAGAAACTCACAACCTAGAACCACCGCCACAACCCAAAGCAAACCATAATAAAACTCACCAATAATAAAAACTCATAGAAAACCACAACAATTTGTTGCGGATTGGGCAGAAACCTGAGCAAATTGATGAGGTTTCGGCAACCCAAATCTGTGTGCAATGGCCTAAGAGAAGAGAGAGACTGTGAAAGAGTCAGAGAGTAAGAGAGAGAAAGAGCCAAAGGAAAATAGATTAACAAACCTGATAGAACAAGGGGGAGGGGAGAGGGTGAAACTCCAAGAACAAAGCATCAAGCAGTACAGAATGGTGACAGATTGACAGCCAGTGGCGGAGGCTGAAGACTAACGGGAAGAGAGACAGAAAGAGAGGAACGAAACTGATTGGGGTGGGGATAAAAAATATTTAGGGTTTATAAAACGACAACGTTACAAGTTTTTTTTTTTTTTTTTTTTTTTTAATCTAATACCAAAACGACGTCGTTTTGGAACTGATATTAAAATTAATATCAGGATCCAACGGCGTCGTTTTGGGATTGTAGAGTTAGAATACAGAAACCCTTCGTCTTCATATCTCATTCTCTCTTGCGCCGTTTCCCCTTCTTCCTTTTCCTTCCTTACCTCTCTCAAACTCTCACCTATATCAATTATACAGCATATACATATACACACAGCGGTCAGTTCCTGCCTATGTCAGTATCTCTCTCTGAAGAAGCTAATTTCTTCGTAGCTACAAGATGAATACACGACCACTCTTCTCACTAACCTACCATGCCATCTTTCTTCTGTTCCTCTCTTTATCCATCTCTAAATTTTCCTCAGCTACCACACTTTCAAACGAAACTGATAAACTTGCACTGCTCCAATTCAAGTCCCACATAGATAGCCCTCTGCCTTCTTGGAATGACTCTTTCCATTTCTGCCACTGGGTTGGGGTCACTTGTGGCACTGGCAACAAACACCAAAGAGTCATCGGTTTGGACCTAACAAACAATAACTTCGTAGGCACCATATCACCCCACATTGGAAATCTTTCTTTCCTTCGATCCCTCAACCTTGCAATTAACTCTTTCCATGGTGGAATTCCCTCTGAAGTTGGTTACTTGACCAGGCTTCGAAATTTGAACCTGAGTCATAATCCAATTTTGGGAGGGGAAATTCCAATCAATCTTTCTCACTGTTCCAACCTACGGTATCTTGATCTCATGTACAACGATTTCGTACAAGGAATCCCTTCAGAACTTGGCTTTTTGTCAAAACTTCAGATACTAATTCTTCACCACAATCGTCTAAGTGGAAGGTTCCCACCTTCTCTGGGGAACTTGTCCTCTCTCCAAATTCTTTCGTTTCATTATAACAATTTGGAGGGAGAAATCCCAAATACAGTAGCCCAAATGAAAAGCTTGACATATTTTATTGTATCAACAAATCATCTTTCTGGTGTGTTTCCACCTTCCCTATACAATTTATCATTGCTCACAGAAATTGCCTTGACTGATAACGACTTCACTGGTAACCTCAACCCCGACTTGGGCATTGCTCTTCAAAATCTGCAGATACTTGATATAGGAGGAAACCAATTTACAGGAACAATTCCAGTTTCATTGTCCAACGTGTCAGACATTCAAGAGCTTGATATCCCAGAAAATCAATTTACAGGAACCATTCCTATGAGTTTTGGTAATCTACTAAATCTTCAATGGTTTAATGCTAATCATAATCTTCTTGGAAATAACTCAGTTGATGATCTGAGTTTTCTGAGTTCTTTGAACAATTGCAGCCAGTTAAACACTCTGGATGTCAGCGACAACCAGCTTGGAGGTGAGCTGCCTAACTCCATAACAAACCTCTCAATCCAATTATTATGGCTCCATCTAGGTGGCAATTCTATTGGTGGGAGCATACCTACACGAATATCAAATCTTGTTAGCCTAACTTACCTAAACCTGGGATTTAACTTGTTAACAGGGAATATTCCATCTTCAATTGGAAAGCTCACAAAGTTGAACAAGTTGTACTTGGATCGAAGCAAATTGACTGGGGTGATCCCGTCTTCCGTTGGCAACATGACTCAATTACTATATCTCTCCTTGTTCAATAACGGCTTAGAAGGGCGCATACCCACTAGTCTTGGAAGGTGTAGCCACCTGCAAGAGGTATACCTTTCCCATAATAAATTAAATGGCAACATACCCGAGCAACTTTTTGGCCTTCCTCTGGTCCAAATTCATGTGTCTCATAACTCCTTGACCGGTTCTTTATCACCAGATTTTGGAAACCTGAAACTTCTTGTTGCACTAGACGTTTCATACAACAAAATTTCCAAAGAGATTCCAGCCCAGCTAGGGGACTGTTTGGCCTTGGAAACACTTTATATGCAAGGCAACTCCTTTGAAGGAACCATTCCCGACCTAAGTAAGTTAAAAGGTATTCAATATCTTGATCTTTCCCACAACAACTTGTCCGGCCAAATCCCAAGCTATATGGTTAATTTTCCCGTGTTGCAAACTTTAAACCTGTCTTTCAACATTCTTGAGGGAGATGTACCTGTAGAAGGGGTCTTCAGAAATGCTAGTGCAGTTGAAGTCAAAGGCAACACTGGTCTTTGTGGGGGGATCCAAGAGCTGCATTTGCCTGCATGCCCCATTCAAAGATCCAAGAAACACAAAAAGCATTTTGCTTTTAAATTGATACTGGCAATAAGCATTGCAGCTGCTTTCTGCTTGACATTGTTTTCTTTGATGGCTCTTTCCTGGTTGAAAAAGTCGAAGAAAAAAAGCCTTTCCATTTCCACCTTTGGACCCTCCTACCAAAAGATCTCTTATAAAGAATTACACGATGCAACTGATGGATTCTCTTTGGAGAATTTGATTGGTTCAGGTAATTTTGGTAGTGTCTATAAAGGAAAACTTTGTCCAGATGAAACACATGTTGCAGTCAAGGTACTCAATCTTCAAAAGCAAGGAGCTTCCAAGAGTTTCATTGCCGAATGTGAAGCCTTGAGGAACATCCGGCACCGAAACCTCGTTAAGATTCTGACCGCTTGTTCGAGTATTGATTTTAAGGGCAATGATTTTAAAGCTTTAGTATATGAGTTCATGCCGAATGGAAGCTTGGAGATGCAGTTACATCCTGAAGATGGGCTCAAGCAATTGAGAAGTTTAAATCTTCTTCAAAGAATCAACATCGCTATAGACGTGGCTTCGGCTTTGCTTTATCTTCATCATCACTGCCAAACACCTATTATTCATTGTGATCTAAAGCCAAGCAATATTCTTCTCGATGATGATATGATTGCTCATATAAGTGATTTTGGTTTGGCTAGACTCCTTTCGAAATTTGGGAAGGAAGCTTTTCTTAATCAATTAAGCTCAGCAGGGATTAAGGGAACTATTGGATATGCTGCTCCAGGTAATGTATCATGATTTCACTCAATTGTAAAAGTATTAACGTATAATGAATGCATCAATAATCAAAACAAGGATGCCCCATATAGAATATTTATATACATCTTCACCAAATCACTAGTTTCATAGCATTGAGTAAGAATTGTTCTTAGTGTATGAAAGTGCTCTAAATTTTTGCAGAGTATGGAATGGGTAGTCAACTTTCAACTAATGGGGATGTGTACAGCTTTGGGATCCTCTTATTGGAGATGTTAACTGGAAGAAGACCCACTGATAAACTATTCAAAGATGACCTGAACCTTCACAACTTTGTTAAGTTGGCATTGCCTGGACGAGTGATGGAGATTGTGGACCATTCAATTTTCAACAAAGTAGGAGAAAATGATAACATGGTTTCAAGTTGGAGTGACTGGACAAATGGACAAACTGAATGCTTGATATCGGTCTTTCAGATTGGACTTGCATGTTCAGCACAATCTCCTATAAACAGAATGGACATGAACAGAGTAGCCCTAGAATTGTTTTCAATTAAAAGGAAAATTCCTTTGGAAGCTTAACCTTATAGGCAAAGCCCAAGAATAGGTATCCACAGTAGTTAATTAGGTTTTTATATTTATTTAGTTATTCTATAGTCAATGGTATTTTAGTAATTATATAATTGTTGGGTATGGGCTGTATTTTCTTCTATTAATAAGTAAGTCTTATTTAATTTATGGATTTATATGTATGGTTTTTTGTTTAATTCAATTAGTAAGTTGTCATGTATGGATAATATTGTAATGTTTTATGCAAGATGGTTTTGAAGAATATTGTACATATATTATAGCATAATGGTAAGTGAATTCAAATTCTTAGTTGTATGACCTATAATAATTTAGTTTTTTTTTTTAATACTTTATAAATTTGATGTTTTTTTAGGATAATTATGAAATAATATAAAGTCAATGAACACATATGAGTAATAACATGGAACTAATTATTGGATTTAGGGAGGTGCTTGGTGAACTAGTCTACATTTTTGCCAACACATGAAATGAAATAAGACAAATCAAGACACATCTTATTCTGTCATTGTTCCAAAGCTTATAAGTGACTGATAAAATTTGTACATAAAGTTAGGATGGAAATTGGAAATCCCTTTTTTCTTTTCATGTATTATCAAGTCTTCTTCATTATTCTCCAAGGAAGATGGTTTTATTGTTAGTTGAGGCAAGAATGGGCCACTTCTTTTTCGTCAATGAGGTCTTTTGTTGTTGCATCCATCTTTGTCCTTGAGAACTCATTGATCTTGAGCCCTGCCAATGCGTAAGCAAGTTCCAAACATTGAGTGCACTGAAATAGTCTCATGCAAGTAGTATTAAAACATTTGGACCATTTTTCACAGCATTTTGGAATATATAACTTGCTAACTGCTAACACAAAAGTATAGTAGGCTATCATAATTATAACTATGCATTCATGAATCCTCGATTGTATTACTCTTAGCCCTCGTTTTATATCATCGTTGATTGCTCATCAGTAATTGGGAGTTCTGAGCGTTGTGCATTTCATTGTTATAGACTTATAGTCCATATATTCCAAATATATATCCTTGCTCTCTTCAACAACTACCTTTGCTCTGAAACCATTATTTAGATCTAAGACATAATTGACAAATAGCATATATTCCTCTATGCAGATTATAGTGATTTGTAGCTTCAGAAACATTTAGCAGTTCAACTCCTAAGGAAAGAAGAAGTAACATTTACAATATATAGAAGCCACAGAACTTACCCTTCACAATTGACCATTTTCCTTCCTCACATTTAACAGGAAAAGAGTAAATAATATCCTTTGGGATCCCATAAGAACCATCAGAATACACTCCCATGGAAACCAAGTTCCCTGAATTACAAAGCCAAAGGAAAATTTACAAAAGATAATAATAATTAAAAAAAAAAAAAAGAATATGAAAGCAAATAAGTTTTGCATGATCAAATGCTATTTGAGATGAAAGATAATCAACCTTGGGAGTCCCGAGAACCCAATCATGCATATGATCACAAGCAACACTTGCAGCAAACAATGCACTTGATGCTTTCCGAGCCTTGATAATGGCTGCACCACACTGCTGTACAGTGTTGATGAACTTGTTTTTTAACCTATGACAAACAAAATTTAAATAAATAAATAACAAAAAGGGAAGCAAAGTAAATAGCCTGACAAGGATGCATAGAGATGTGAAGATGGTCAACATAACTATGTTGTTGAAGACCCTGCAAAGAGTTGCAACCTAAATATTCAAAATGCCCCAAATGTACCCAACACCAACCTAAAACTTTGGAGTTCAATAACTTTTCAAAAATATAAAGCTAGGTCCTAATATAGAAGGACTGATGTGGGTAGTTTTGGGGCTTAAATGTGTAAATTTCACATCTTTTTCTATCTACTCCAACTGGTGCAAATGCTCTAACAGGGTGCAAGAAAAATTTAAGAATAAGTTTGTTTTTTGATGAGTACAAACTTAGGTATAAAAATTGTTACCACCTACACCCCAAAGATTGGGATCCCTGGGTTAGGAAAATGGCATGTAGGTACTAATTGACAGTGCACCCCAAGCTATTGCTTAAAAGAAGCATGGTAATCTAAGGAGAGCCATAAATTCACTGGAGCAATTTTTTCTTCATAGATGATCAATCACTATTTATCTTGAGGGGCGGGATAGCTACAATTACTAGAATCCATAATTTAAAAATAAAAAAAAAATTGTTAAATAACTAAATTCACCATTTCCTAAGAACTTAATCTTTTAAGACAAATAGTATCATGGTATGTAGGTGGTCTAAATTTGGAGGATTGAACCTTATGCTTGCTCTACCTCCCATTTAAATACTTAAAGGTACTTTATCAACCTATGTCTCCAAATAATTTAAACATGTGAAAGTGTCAAAAAATAAACATGTTGGATATTTTGAGATACCAATGATCGTCAGTAACAAGTTCTTTGACTGGTCTCTCTCCATTTGTGGTGGTGATAGTTGCATGATTGGCGTTCGGATATTAAGTTGAAGAGTGATTGCCCCAAATGATTACGTTCTTAACATCAGTAACATAAACCTTTATTCTCTCAGCTATTTGACTTAATGCTCTGTTATTATCAAGTCGTGTTAGGCACGTGATGTTTTTCTCTGGGATTGAATGAGCAAATTCTTTCAAGATGAGAGCGTTGGTGTTTGCAAGGTTGGCAACAACTAGCACCTACATAATAAAGCAATGAAAGGGCATCAACGTAGGAAACAATATTTTTCTCAAAAAAAAAAAAAAAAAAAGAGAAGAAAAAAAAGAAGAAAACACTTGGGAAACAATATTAATTCAAAAAATTAGCTGCATAAAAGTGAAGATTAAAAAAAAAAAAAAAAAAAAAAAACTCTTTAAAGATTTCAATCTTTCAACATTTGTAATTGTTAGAAATTTGACAATATGATTGGTTATAAATATGTTGGAAACAAACATATAGGAAATTTGGTTTTCTCTGAATATGTTCGTTAATAAGTTGGAAACTAGACTCGAAAATGCACAATTATGTTGTCAATGGTAGCACATAGAGACACAAGATTTGAGAGGATCAAAAGAAACAAACATAAATATTTAGAGTATTAAGGATTTGCTTAAATGGTGCATTTTCATGGCAGCTTCTTGTTCTTCCATTTTTAGAGTGAATGAAGGGGCTGGAGAACTAGTAATTCGGATACACATACTTCTTCAATCTAGACAGAAATGACAAACACTGCTCCCTGATGAGTGAAAGATTTTTCTTTCTAGGGAAATACTATATTTCATGCAATATAAAGAATGTTTGATCAATTATTCTTATGATGTAAAGGGACTCTAGATTAGGTAGCTTAGCAATATTACTAATTTGAGCACAAGTGTCCCTCCAGGATGTAACTTAAAATAGTAACATTAACCAAGAAATAGACATTCAGATTGTATCAATTACCAAAGCAGGTAATGGTCAGAGGACAGGCCAAAAGGCATGCCACAGAGCCATTACAACTAATAGAAGCAACAGACCATGCCAAAGAGTATGGATAGGAAATGATAGCGAGACAAGGAATATACTGGGACATATTATCACAAGCTAATAATAATGGAACAGGATGCTAAGATCATTAGTTTTATTGATTCACTAATTTTTATCATGGCCTAGAGGGCATCTAGTAATAGGTGGTGCAGAAGCAAGATGACCAGTTTTCAATGGGAATGTGTTTTTGGGAAGTAAAATAAAAACAAACAGGATAAAACCCATGAATCAAACGCCAAGACGTGGAGAGAGGGATAAAACCCAAGAATCAACACTTAAGACTGCTTTGAGTTAGTACCAAGCAAAGTAACAGAGATATGCTTGTATTCAACACGAAGCGTTGGAATTGAAAATTCCAACAAATTTTAAGATCAACCTGTCTACAATAGTGAAATTAAATTAAAGAAGGAAGGGAAATAACTTCACAATCAAGTAAGAAAAGGAAATACCTCATAAAAATTTTCGTGAAATACAAAATAAATAAAATCCAAAAAAAAGTCTCAAATCCATTAGCATCAATCCTATCCAATGAAATCAATTAGCATCAATAGAACCAATATGTCTCCTCTCTTTAAACTTCAAAACATCTCAGAACATCCAGTTTCATTTTTAAAGTAACTGGAGCTATATATACAAAAAATACAAATCTATGTAAGGTGAATTGATAATATTCCAAACTAAGTGTGGCTGTGTGGGTGTCCCTAAAATCTTAAATCTACACACTCAAGAGAATTTATGGGATCACCTTGCAATCCGACGCAGCATGCTTCTCCAAGGCCGAAGCCTGTTCCTTGTAAATAGGCACATTCTTAGACATCATATCCTTCCTTTCCATTCCTTCCTTCCGAGAGAATCCACCAAGCATAATGGCAATATTGACATCTTTACAAGCTTCAGTGATGTCTGTGGTAACATGCACCTCTATTGAACCATGTTCATGACAATTTAAGAAACCTCAGGGGAGAGTATAGTTAACTCTCAAGATAAGAGACATACCTTTCAAAAGAGGAAAGGCAGCATCAAGCAATTCCATTTTTACCACATTCAAGGCTTCAGCTGCCAGTGTGATATCAAGCAAGTGCAGAATCACAGGCTTATCAGGACCCAACATGATTCCCCTTGCAATCATTGGAGCAATGGCATAACCTATATGCCCTGTTGAACAAAATCAAAATTTTGAGCTACAGGTACACAAGCTATATATTATCATGTCTAGAAGAACGAATACCAAATCTATAGAATTGAAAATCAAATGCACTTGCTCCTTTACATAATGACAACAGTCATCTTGATATAAATCAAGCTTTTTTTTTTTTTTTTCAATTCTCATTCTTTCCAACTATTTCAAAAAGACTACAATGTAGAAGATAATACAATGATTATTTCAACAACAAAACAGTTGCAATTTTTAGGATTTCTTTAGATTATCTACAGAAATCAGAAATGGCAGTCAAACTCATCTTCAAAGAAAACCACAAATTTAAACAGTTTCATTAAGAATTACATCACAAAACAGCAGTGTAGGGAGTCATAAACTGAATAGAAAACAGGATTTTCAAATTAAGTTAAGGATAAATTTGAAGAAAAATAATTAAAATACTTTTTTGTAGATAATATTTAACAAAAATTGAGACAAAAATTCATGAAAAATTGGATGATGATTTTAACATATTTATAATAAAAAAAATACAAAGCAACAAATTTCATAAATTTCACTTATTAACAATTGGGATCAGTTTTGACTTTAACTCCCATGAAGGAGAAACCTGGTAAATTAGCATTTGCCTTAATAGTTTAAGCAAGTAGGAAAAAGTAAATTTTATCATTTAACCATTGATTCTAACAAAACCAATAAATGATATCTATATGAGCTAAAGATACCATAATGAGGAAACCAAAAAACAACAAGTATCCACAGGCATGCAAGCAAATTTAGATTAAGCAATCATACAAAATTGGAAAATTTGGGGTTTATCATTTGGAGAACCTTCATATTTGTCAATTTGAATGAAAATTTAGATGACGGTTTCAAAAACTCAGCAAAAATAAATATATAAAAATATAAAAGGCATTCAAATTTCTAATATTGAGTTTCATGATGATAACAAGACAATCAAAAATTTCTAACAAGGACCAAGAAAAACCAAATAGACTATCAGGTTGAGCTAGCATACTTGTAGCACAAGTCACCAATACTTTCATTGGTTCCTTCTCCATCTTCACGGAGCCCCACATGTATGTAATAAGCTTCCAAGAGAAAGCAATAGTTAACAAAACAACGAAACCATTTTGAAGCAATACAAGATACTCCATTTTCTCAAAAACCAAACTCATCAATAAACATTTCCTTGTAGATTTCTTCTCAAAACTATCCAACCTTCTAACATATATACACATATGTATGATGCATCAAAATACAAAAATATATGAACAAAAAACAAAGAATATTAAAAGAAACTTGTACAACAAGGCATTAATTTCAAATGCCAAAACAACTTGCATAAGAGATGCACAAGTATAAGAGATCTCCTCAATCAAAGAAAAGAACCTATCCATTTGTTTGTTTTCCAATCAAACTAAGGAAAAAGATAAGGATATTATAGAATTAAGTTATGAAACTTCCATTGAATGCAACATCCACTTCTAACCACCCAAGCTAAATGGTTGTGCTTAGACTTTGTTGAGAGGGTTGCTTTCTTTATCATATAATATAAAATTCATAATGAAGAATAAGAAAATATATCATTATTGAAAATCATAGTGTTATTTTCCCACATGTTCTATTCTAAGCTTCCAAAACAAAAGATTTAATATTGAAACTAAAGTCATACGATGAGAAAAGAATGGTACCGGTTACAAAAATGTGTCACCATGCTCGTCATTTTGAATACTCCTTTTTTCCCCCTTTTTTTTGCGTTTTCCTTAAATTACTTCCAGAAAGTTTGAGATATATATATGTATCATATTTGGAGATGGGAATATAGTGAGGAAGAGAGAGGTGGGGTTTCACATGGGTTCTACAAAGATGTTAACAAAAAGAGATGTTAAGACTTTGTCTTTGGCTTGCTATTTGGACTGGGGATCAAAGGGAGATAGGACTATACCCTTTAAAAACTAAAATTATTGTTGTTATCGATAGGCAAATTTCACAACTTTTTTTACAATCAATTGAGATGGTAGATTGTGATTAATGCAATGTTACTTTCATTGTCGGGACTATTATTGTCATCATTTTTAATGTATACTCATTCATAATCTGTCACTTCAATAGCAATGATGAAAAAAAGATTGAAAAATTTATTGCGTAACAATACTTACTGATTAATATATATTGCTAATTTCTGCAAAATAAATTGTAACTTAATAACTTTTTTTTTCCACAATTTAAGTTGTTAATTGAACAAATATCTGTCATTAGCATTATTTTTAGTATGCAATATGCACTAATCACAAGATATCACCTTAAAAATGATGAAAAATTTTATTTATCTCCCTTAACTTATTAATATATTATTATATATAACTGTTAATTACATTATTTATCTCAATTTTTTTATAGAATTTTGATGATCTCAATTTTTACCCACCTTTTTTAGGCACTAATTAAAAGTAAAGGACTAATTCCGTGTCTTTAAAGTCCTCGTTTCCTCAACCAATACCACACAAGAACTCTTTTTTCTCTTCCGAACACTGGTCAAGATTACCCTTTTGTCTACTCACTATCTCTCTCTATAGGTATTGGTTGAGGGCAAGACTTGATCCAGAATAGCAATTCTGAACAGGCCCTCTATGCTCAAATGTCTAGTACTGCAACAGTATGTGTTCTCACTAGATGATACTTTTCTTTGTCTGTGTACGTCTTTTCGGCTATTGGGTTGTCACCCGATGGGTAAATATTGGCTCAATTGAAAGATAGGTTATCTAGGTTTTTTACTTTTTATGGTGTTTGATTGAGAAAACACACCCACATCTTAGCTTCAGCCTTTTATGGGAATTAAGGCAATGAATGACATTTCCTATAAACAAAATATTTGAGGTTGACTGTTTTTTCCCTTCAAATTCAAGATGGATTGTGGTTTCCCCAAACTTCAAGGGTAGAAGCGTAATTACTCCCAAAAGCAAATGTTTCGATTTTACTATTAACTACAGTACACATGCATTACATGTAATATAGTAGTTTTATAGGACTTTCAAAATAATTAATATAAACTTTAAATGACTAATTAGAAAATGAATGAAAACACATGATCAGTGACATAGAACTGTATCTAAAAGGCAACAAACTAATTATTGGGGAGGTGCTTGGTGAATTCGTCTACACTTTTGCCAACACATGAGAAAAGATAAATCAGAATGACAGGTCTTGTTCCAAAACTTATAAAGCTTATACGTGACAGATAAAAGTTGTACATAAAGTTGCAAAGGAAACTGGAACTCCTTTTTTCCTTTTCATGTATTTTTATTAAGTTGTCTTCATTATTACTCTAGGCATGACTTGGCCAAGGATTTTTCCTCAATGAGTTCTTCTGCTGTTGCATCCATCATTGCCCTCGAGTACTCATCAATCTTGAGCCCTGCCATTGCATAAACAAGTACCAACCACTGAGTGCACTGAAATAGTCTCATATCATGCAAGTAATATCATAAAATTTAGACCATTTCACAAAAATTTTGGAATATAAAATGTTGACACAAAACTATAGTAGGCTCTCATAATTATAACTATTTATTCATGAATCCTCAATTAGATTACTCTCAGCCCTCTTTAATCGTTATTGATTGCTCGTCGGTAACTGCGAGTTCTGAGTTTTGTGCACGTTATTGTGACAGTCCGTACTATTCCAAAAATATATCCTTGCTCTCTTCAACATCTACCTTCATTAATACCATTACTTAGATCTAAGAAATATTTGACAAACAACATATATTCCTCCATGCAGGTTACAGTGATTTGTAGTTTCTGAAACATTGGAAGTAAGTTCAACTCTCAAGGAAAGAAGATGTTACATTTACAACATATAGAAGCCATAGAACTTACCCTGCACAATTGACCATTTCCCTTTCTCACATTTAACAGGAAAAGAGTAAATAAGGCCAGGTGGAATCCCATAAGAACCATCAGAATACACTCCCATGGAAACCCATGTTCCCTCAATGACAAAGCCAAAGGAAGAATTACAAAAGATAGTAATTAAAAAAAAAAAAAAACAGAATCTCAAAGGCAAATAATTAAGGTCAGCATGATCGAATGCTATTTGAGGTGAAAGAGAATCAACCTTGGGAGTCCCGAAAACCCAATCACGTATATGATCACAAGCAGCAATTGCAGCAGAAAATGCACTTGATGCTTTCCGAGCTTTGATAATGGCTACACCACGCTGCTGCATGGTGGTGATGAACTCGGTTTTTAACCTATGACAAACAAAATTTATTTATTTAAAAAAAGAAAAAAGAAAAGAGACTTGTTGGGAGTGAAGCAGAGTAAATAGTGGACAAGGATGCTTAGAGATGTGAATATTGTCAACATAACTAGGTTTTTGAAGATCCTGCAAAGGGTTGCAACCTAAAATTTCAACATGCAAACTACTTTACCCCACTCCAACCTAAAACTTTGTTGTTTAATAATTTTTCAATATCAAAGCCAGGTCCTAACAGGATTCTCAAGACAAATTGAAGTATATAAATTTTTTTTTTTTTGATAAGTACAAATTCAAGTATAAAAGTTGTTACCGCCTACACCCTAAAAATTGGGATCCCTGGGTTAGGTAATTGGCATGTAGATACTACTTGACAGGACACCTGAAGCTATTGCCTAAAAGAAGCAAGATAATCTAAGGAGAGCCATAATTTCTCTAGGTCAATTTTCTCTTTATAGATGACCAATCACTACTTATTTTGAGGGGGGAGGGATTGCTACAATTACCAAAATCCTGAATGTTGATAACATTATGTATTTGACTTAGATACAAGTTATGCTAGAACAATAATTAAATAATTAAATTTACCATTTCCTAATAATTAAACTTTTAGAACAAGTAGTAGTTTATCATGTTATGCGTTCCGAATTTGAACCCTATGTTACTATACCTCCCATTTGAATTTAAAGTAGTTTATCAACCCATGTTTCCAAGTAATTTAAACATGTGAAAGTAGTAATAAACAAACATGTTAGATATGCTAAGATACCAATGATCGTCAGCAACATGTTCTCTGACTGGTCTCTCCCCATTTCTGGTGGTGAAAGTCGCATGATTGACTTCCAGATATTGAAGTTGTAGAGTGATTTCCCCAGATGATTACGTTCTTGACATCACTAACATGAACCTTTAGCCTGTCAGCTATTTGGCCCAATGCTCTGTTGTGGTCAAGTCCTGTTAGACATGTGATGTTCTCCTTTGGGATTGAAGGAGCAAATTGTTTTAAGATAAGGGCATTAGTGTTTGCTGGGTTGGCAACAACTGACACCTGCATAATATATGCAAAGAAAACGCATCAACTTAGTCAACTATATCAATTCCAAAATTAACTGCACAGCATTGAGGGAAAAAAAAAAAAAAAACTCTAAAATATTTCAATCTTCCAACATTTGTAATTAGTAGAAATTTGGTTTTTGCTGAATATTTATATAATATTTTCTTATAGATTACGAGGTGAGTAAGGGGATGCACGTTGTCAAAGAGTTGAACAAATAAGTTGGAAACAGACTCGTTGGAAATCCGTGTTTTCACTAAATATGTTCATAATAAGTTGGAAACTAGACTTGAAAAAGCACAATTATGTTGTCAACAATAGCACATAAAGACACAATGTTTGAGAGGATTAATAAACAAACAAACACAAATATTTTGAATTTTAAAGATTGACCTAAATGGTACATTTTGATAACAGTTTCTTTTTCTTCTATTTTCAGAGTGGCAGAGGGGGCTGGGGAACTAGTTATATGGTTACATATACTTCTCTAATCTTGGCAGAGAGGACAGACACTTCTCTTCAGTGACTTTGAAATATTTTCTTTCTAGTGAAATAGTATTTAAATGCCATGACATATAAAGAATATCTGATCAATTAGTCTTAAGATTTAAAGGAACTCTAGATCAGGTTGCTCAACAACGTTACTAACTTGAGTACAAGCGTCCCTCTGGTGACAATAACTAAGATATAGACATTCAGATTGCAACAACAACCAAAGCAGGTAAGGTCAGAGAACATACTGAAAGGCATGGTACAAAGCAATTACTACTGAATAGAATAGAAGCAATAGAGCCATGCCAAAGAGTATGAACAAGAAATGATAGTGATGTTAAATTAACGATTGTCCCAAAAGCTTAAGCTCTCAGGAAATGGTGAGTTTAATCACTTAACCATAATTCTAACACTCTCCCTCACTTGTGGCCCTAAACTTCCTCTTAATAAGTTGGGGCCCAACAAGTAGGAATTTAACATTTTAAAATAGGAGGTAGAGTGAAAACAAGGATCGAGCTTAGATCTCCTGCTCTAATACCATGTTAAATTACTGATTATCCTAAAAGCTTAAGCTCTTAGGAAATTATAAGTTTAATCACTTAACCATAATTCTAACAAGTGAGATGAGAAATGTACCGGGACATATTTCTACAAGCTAATGGTAACAGAACAGGATGCTGAAATCAATAGTTTTTTACAAGCTAATGGGTATCTCTAAAATCTTATATCTACACTCTGAAGTGCACTTATATGGTCACCTTGCAATCTGCAGCAGCATGCTCCTCCAAGATCAAAGCTTGAGCCTTGTAAATAGACGCATTTGTAGACAACATATCATTCCTCAACATAATTTCCTTCCGTGGGGATCCACCAAGGATAACGGCAATATTGACATCTTTACAAGCTTCAACAACATCTGTGGTAGCAACCACACCTACTGAACCATTTTCATGACATGAGTTAAGAAACCTTAGGGAAGAGAATAATTCTACCTACCTAGAATTAGCTCTCAAGATAAGGGACATACCTTTCAGAAGAGGAAAGGCAGCATCAGTCAATTCCATCCTTATCCCATTCAAGGATTCAGCCGCCTGTTCAATATCAAGCAAGTGCAGAATCACAGGCTGATCAGGACCCAGCATGATTCCCCTCGCAATCATTGGAGCAATGGCATAACCTATTTGCCCTGTTGAACAAAATCAAAATTTTGAGCTACAGATACAAAAACTATATATTATCATGTCTAGAAGAAAGAATCGCCAACGTATACAATTGAAAATCAAATACACTTGCTCCTTAACATAATTACTGACATGTACAACAGTCATATTGTTGTAAATCAAGCTTTTCTTTCAATTTTCATTCTTTCCCACTATTTGGAAAAGACTACAATGTATAATAAGATAATAATGATTATAACAACAACAAAGCTCCTAAAACTTTTAGGACTTCTTTAGATTATCTACAAAAATGGCACTTAAACTCATCACACAAAGATAACCGCGGATTTAAACAGTTGCATTAAGAATTATATCATAGAACAGCATTGCTGGAAGTCGTGAACTGAATAGAAAACAGGATTTCCAAATGAACTTATGGATAATTTTGAAGATAAATAATTAAAGTAGATAAATTTCGGCAACATTTGAGACCAAAAAAAAAAAATGTAATGAAATAAAAGAACCTATCCATCTGTTTGTTTTCCAATCAAAGGAAAAAGATCAGAATGAAACTTCCATTGAATGCAAGACCCACTTCGAACCACCTCAACCAAGCTAAATGGTTGTGCTAGACTTAGTTGAGAGGGGGTTTTGCTTTCTTTATCATATATAATATAAGATTCATAATGAATAATAAATAAATATTTCATCATTTAAAAATCATAACATGCCATTTCCCACATTTTCTAAGCTTCCAAAACAAAAGAGTATATATTGAAAATACAGTCATATAATAAGAAAGGAATGGTATATATAACAGCCGCGCCAGTGATTAGAACTGTAACCAGGTTTTTTGCCATTTGAAAAGTGTGGTTCTTCAAGCTAGAGAACTAGATACATAGAGAGTGAAGGAGAAGTTGAAACATGGAATGGTGATATATATAGAGAGAAAGAAAACTATGGGATGTGGAAGCAAGATGGAAGAGTGATGTACGGTAATCGAAAATAGAGGTGAGAGTGATGATTGATGATGATGAGAGAGCAACCTCTTACAGTTAGAAATTGTGTCACCACCATGCAATGTGTCAACATGCCAGCTACAGATTGTGTCACCATGCACCATGCAATGGAACCTTTTCCTTATTAGCAGTGAACTGTGAACGGAATAGATGCAAATACACCCTCCAGAACGTTTGAGATATTAACAAGTTTTTTAAAAAATAAAAAAATTTAAGTTCTTCAATTTTTTTTTTGGCATAAATGCACTTTTGGTTCCTACATTTTGAGCCATTTCTCAATTTGGTCCCTAAACTATTTTGCTCCTAGGTCAGTCCCTGAAATCAGAAAATCGATTCTATTTTGGTCTCTGCCCACAACCCACTAACAGAAAAATTTGATGGGGCAGACTCAGTGCCTTGTTGGCACATTAAATACTGATGTGGTTATTAAAATAATAATAAAATATTTTATTTGGCCTTTTTTAAATGCCACATCAGCATTTTAATTTTTTTTAAAAGCCACCTCAGAAAATTTAAAAAAAAAATTTAAGAAAAACAGTTAAATTTTTTTTTTTTTCATAATGTTGTTCATGTTCTTCAGCTTGTTCTTCACAAACCAAACCCAGCAACCAAGAACTCAAACCCATCACAAGAACACAAACCCAGCAACCAAGAACTCAAATCACAAGAAGACAAACCAAGAACTCACCCATCACAAGAACACGAACCCAGCAACCAAAACTCAAATCACAATAACTCAAACCCATACCAGAAGAACACAAACGAAAAGAAGAAAAAATTAAATTAAATACTAACAGGAAATATTCTTCATGTTCTACCCAAGTCCAAGAAGCAACCAAACCAATCTCTAGCAAACCCCAAATCCAAAACCAGCAACCAAACCCAATCTCCATCAAATCCAGAAAACAAAAAATAAATCCAAGAAACCAAACCATAAATAAACCCGAGAAACAAACCCATAAACACAGTAACCAACCCAATCTCCAGCAACCCATAAACCCAGAAA
This sequence comes from Quercus parvula, assembly GCA_030820535.1. Lineage (NCBI taxonomy): Eukaryota > Viridiplantae > Streptophyta > Magnoliopsida > Fagales > Fagaceae > Quercus > Quercus parvula. The sequence continues at coordinate 53,719,701 of JAUAME010000003.1, forward strand.
TTTTCTTGGGAAACAAACACACAAAAAACCCATAAAATCAAACAACTCCACATTCTCTCCAAAAAACAAAAACAAAAACAAACTCAGAACAAGAGGAACAAAGTTTTGCAATTGAAAAAGGAGAGGAAAATCGGACCACATGTGAAGCCGTAGGCGGAGGAGATAAGGCTTGGGGTGGCTCGTCCATGGCAGATCGGGAATAGGTGTGTTGCTACCTCCACCAACGAGCCTACCACGTGAAAACCCTCAAGGGAAACTCCGCCGAACCAAGACCCAAGACCGCATCAAGATACCGTCCATGGCAGATCGTTTTCTCCGCATCAAGCTTGTGAGCTCCAGCCATGGAGTTACAATGGAGAGAGATTCCGTCCATTGACAATGAAGAGAGAGAATATTTGAAATTAGAAAAAGAAATAGACTTAAAAAGATAAGGTTAAAGAAATAAGAAGAAAAAGAAAAAGAATTTTAAAAAGAGAGAATTTGACATTAGTAAATGCTGATGAGGTTAAAGAAATAAAAAGAAAAAGACTATTATATTTTCGTTTTTTTTTAAGAAATGATTTTACTTTAAATTAGATTTTTTTTTTAAATTTGTTTAAATTTTCTGAGCTGGCATTTTTTTACTAATTTAAATGTGATGTGGCATTTAGAAAATGCTAAATATATTTTTTCATTATTATTTTATTAATCACATCAACAAACAGCTTATTTTGTCGGTTACATATGTATTTTCTGTTGAACTGACCTAAGAGTAAAATCAGTTTAATGACCAAATCGAAAAATGACCCAAAATGTAGTGATTAAAAGTACATTTACGTTTTTTTTTTTCCATATAATTAAGAATGTGATGGTACCTCAGGTTTTACTCAAGTCCTTCAAATACATTTAAGTCTACCATTTGAGTGTCCCTGAAAAAATATAAATAAATAAAATGTTGGACTCTATAATTGTTTTACTTTATGATGACCTTGGTCTAATGGCACCTCCCTAAATACTAAAGTACCAAAAAAAAAATTTTTTGAGGGGCTGTAAAAAAAAAGAAAGTATAAATGTGGGGATTCTATTTCTTGGGATAAAAGCCAAACTTACAGACAAAAATTAAAATATCATTCAGCAAAAAAAAAAAAAAGACAAAAATTAAAATATCTTGCTAATTTTTGCAAAAGTTTTGTAAAAATATATTATATTATCAATTCAATCATATACCAACATTTACACATAACACCACATGTACTTACTAAAAAAATAGGTGTACCAATCATAATATGACACCTAAACATGTTATGAATTTGAGTTTGTATGTGTCCCTATACTTACTCTTTTATATCACTTTTAAATTATTATGGTAATTAGGTTTAAGAGAATATCACTCCTTTGAACTTGCTGGTCGAGGGTGTGGCTATAAGGGAGTTGGACATTGGGGTTTTAGGGCCTGTTTGGCAAGTAAGTTCTAATACATATTTTCATATTTTAAACAACATTACACACTTTTTCATCTACATGTATATCAAAAACACTCAAAAAATATTACTCAAACTTCTCTACTAAACGGGCCCTTAATGTCATGTAATGAAGGTTTATTATGTTTTGCGTTTTGCCTAATGCAAAAAGAAGTAAGGAAAGTTGGATAGAATGGCCTTACATAAGAATTATATTGACTGGAATTTTTACGATTCGGGTGCGTTTGGTAACCAATTATAAGCTAGTTTTTAGTTTAAATTATCTATTATTTGTGGGTCCCATACTATTCTTTTGTTTTTGCTTTATTTTAAAAATAATATAAGTTTTAGTTTTTATTTTTATATATAAGATAGAAATTATACTCTAGAATTATCTAAATGTATATGTGTGTAAAACTTCCTCTTAGAGATTTGAACTCTGGCTCTTATCCTCCACCCCACAAATTTTATACTTGTAGAATGACCATTGCGCTAAGAATGTAAATAGAGATGAACCCAGGTGGGGGCCAAGGGTGTCCAAGCCCACCCGGTCCAAATTTTTTTAATTTTTTTTATAAATAATATACATTATTTTTGTAGTTGCCCCCATTCCAAAACTTTTGGCCCCCCTCCAACTAGCAACTATTCAACCAAAAAACTTAAACAAAATAATTAAACATTTATAATGTTAATTATATTTTAGCAAAAAAATATTTTATCACCAAAAGCCATGTGTTATTGGAAAAGCTAAAATTAAATTTTTTGCTACTACAGTAAGCTGGTATAAATATCAATTGACTATAGCAAGTTCTTAAAAATAAAATACAATATTTTATTAAGATTATCTCTCTACCTTCAATTAAAAAACTCAAATTCTCTTTTTTTTTTTATTATTTTAATGAGTTGTTTATAATATTTTTAATGAAGTGGGAAAAAAATAGAATATAAGAATATTTGATGTTGGGTGTATTGGAAAATGAGGTTAAAAAATAGATAAATTAGCCTTTTGAGATGCTAAAAACTAAATTTTTTAGCACTACTACTATGAATGCTCTAAGTTTAAAAAATAAAAATCCTAACTAGCCTAGTATTTTATAAAAAATTATTTTTTTAATAAATGATTGTATTTTAATGCATTAAGTAATAATGATTTTATGTATTTATAATTTGTTGATACGGTATGGATGCTATTTATAATTTTTTTTTCCTTATACTTTGGCCTTCTCTAGCTTAAAATTCTAAGTCCGTCCTTAGATGTAAAAGGCAGCCCTGTTGTGTTGTGTTGGAGCAGAATTTGAAAGAGTGGGTGAGCTAAATGATGCAGAGGTTTAAGGCAGCCCTGTTGCAGAGGCGCAACAATCTTCACATTCACGGTCTTCGTTTCCTCAACCAATTCCACACAAGGAATCTCTGTTCTCTTCCGGACACTAATATTACCGATGAACTTGACAACCAAGTCAGTTTCAACTTTCAAGAATACCCTTTTGTCTATTCTCTTTCTTTAACCCCCACACACTAACTCTCTTTCTCTCTGTGTCTCTCTCTGCAGGTATTGGTTGAGGGAAAAGCTTGGTCTAGGACAGCAATTCTGAACAGGCCTTCTGTGCTCAATTGTCTTAGTACTGCAATGGTGTGTTTTTTACTAGATACTCTGTGTGTGTTTGTGTTTTTGGCTATTGGGTTGGTACCCAATTTGTAAGATTGGTTCAGTTAAAGATTTGTTTTCTGGGTCTTTGTTTTTATGGTGTTTGGTTGAGAATCATTATGTGTAATTGGGTTTACTCCAATTGTATAATTCTCTGTATCTGTGTTGTTATATACCCTCCAATTGGTTCAATTGAAAACCTTACTTGGGTTATTGTTTTTATGGTGTTTAAATTGACAACTATTATTATGCATAGTTATATGGCTTGAGTTTGCTCTGACTAAAGCTAGAGACACAACTAAATTCACAACTTGTTGAGGTGGCAAATTATGATTTGTGCATTATAACTTGCAAACTCAACTGTTGTGAAAAAAGTTGTGGACTTTATTGTGCAAGTAGACTTATTGTTTTTCTCCCTAGTGGCTCAAATTTATATTCTTTGATTTTGTTATATGGGTTTGTGTTGTTCTGTATTACCAACTAGAAACATTTATCTGTCTTTTAATGAGTTGTCTTTGGTTTCTAGGGGGCTAGATTGCAAAAGTTGTATACATCTTGGGAAAATAATCCAGATGTTGGTTTTGTGGCAATGAAGGTAAAAAAACATCTATGCTGTTATCAGATATTGGATTCATTTACATGTAATATTTCTAGTGGGAAAGATAAATTTTAGTTGTGATTATTTTTTGCTCAAGAACTAGTTAAAAACTTAAACATTGTTTTGCATTCTCTGAAGGGCAGTGGCAGGGCATTTTGTGCTGGTGGAGATATTGTGACACTTTATCATATGATAAATGCAGGTAATAGACTCATCTTACTTCTGCTTTTAAGATTTAGCTGGAAAAGGTCATTTACTTAAAAGTTAATTTTTATTGCAAACTGATTATTTTTCTTCATTGTATATGATCTAGAGAAAGCTAGGCTAGCTAGCCTTAATTAGAGGGAGATGAGATAGGATTGTGGGATGCAGTTATTAGCACTTAGCAGTAAACCTAAGCTGGAACTATAGAGAATATTTAGTGGTAATGGGATCTTCTATGTCCAAACAAAAGATGCCAAATTTGATTGTCGCTTTGTTTGGGAGGAAATTGAGGAAGTCTTAAGATTAGGATAAGCAAGAGTAAGATAGCCAAAAGCCTTGTAATTCAACTGGTTGGCATTTCTTAGCGTTTCCAGCAGAGACATCGAGGGTTCAAATCTCCCCTCCCCCATCTATCTAATTTAAAAAAAAAAAAAAAAAAAAAAGGATAAGCAAGAGTAAGATAGCATATTAGTAAATATAGCTTTATTAAATAAAAAATTAGAAATGAGGTGACAATATTAGTATTAAATGACCCATAGATACATAGATCGCAGAATTTGTTTCTTTACACTACCTTGGATTGATCTTTCCATAAGAATTGAGAGTTTGAACATATTCCCAGTGTTTACGGTATAAGAGTGGGATCAATAAAGTATGGAGGTGCATCCAGAATGTTTTGTGATGGTCAGTCATTGATAAAGCTAAAGAAAACTTTATACTTAAGTACTTCACAAATCTTTAAGTTGCTAATCTTTGTTATGGAGTTGGTGCTTGTTTTTTCACTAGAATCATCCATTAACCATTGGTTAACTCTATGCAGGGAAAATGGAAGATTGTAAGGAATTTTTTAGAACGTTATATACTTACATATACATTTTAGGTACCTATTTGAAGCCACATGTAAGTTTTACTTTTCTTTCTTTCTTTTTTTAAGCATAGTGGTTAATATATTGGGGGCTCTTATGTTTGGAGTGTTATATTACCATCAATATAGCTTTGATATGGTCATTTATGGAGAGTTTTCTTTGAGATACTTGGTTTTGTTATGGCTAAGAGTCTTGTGGCTCAGCTAGCTCCTCCTAGTGTTTCCAACTAAGATGTCCAAGGTTCAATTTCCCCCTCTCTCAACTATCAATTTATCAAAAGATACTTGGTTTTGTTACTATATTGATCTTTGGCTCCTATTCTAGCACTTAACAATTTTCTTTACACTCTTACCAGTTACCACCATATTTTGACATTCCTCTTATTTTTATTTTATCCTTCCTTCTGCTAGCATACTTGGATTTTCTAAATTTTCCCAAAAAGTTTTGAATTTTTTCCCCCTGCTGGACTTATGTTAAAGAAGTCACTGAGTTCTGGTTTAGGGAACTATGGTATCTACTCAAAAGTCTCAGATCTGTTTCTTTTTTTATTATTATTTTTTTCCCTTTCATGTGGGGATGATTTTTATTAGCCCCAAGTCCCTATGGTAGAATGTTGGCCATTAACTTTCTGTTTATTTTAACTACATTAGTTAGAACCCAGTATATTCATGGTAGTGTAATAATAATCTCCATGCAGGTGGCTCTTTTGAATGGAATTACTATGGGTGGTGGGGCTGGAGTTTCAATCCCTGGGATGTTTAGGGTTGCAACTGATAAAACTGTATGTAGCAACTTCGCATGTACTTTCATCCTTTTCTTCTCCTATCTTTTTTTTTTTTTTTTTTGAGAAACTTTTCTTTTCTTATCTAGTTGTTGGTATTGATGATTGTTTCGAATTTTTTTCCTTACTGACTTTCTTTTGTGGAAGAAATTTTTTAATTATTTTGCACTCTCTAAATTAGACTAATTGTTTAATATCCTTAAAGGAAGTTTATTTTTGTAACTTAAATTTGCCGTGCATTAGGGTGGATTTGGTTTGTTGACTTATAACTGAATGCTCAATTTTATTAGATAATTGACGAGTATGATCTTCTACTTTCATTAGCATACACTTATTGTCACAACCCAAGGAAGCACTAGCCACATCTATGCTATACCCTAAAAGGATTAGTCAAGTTACAATTGGGGTTGCTTGTGATCTCCAATATAGCCCAAGTTTGGTAACACCCGATGTATGGCTTAACACACGTCCGCACAACACATACCTATCCAATCCACATAATCTGAGTATCACAATCTTTCCATTCAATTCCTTATGTTCTTGTCAAGTCCCACGTTGACTCTAACACTATTTGTATCGACTCAAGTAAGTGCTAGCCAAATCTATGCTATACCCCAAAAGGACTAGTCGGGTTACAATTGGGGTTCTTCATAATCCATATATAAAACACTTGATATGGGACTTAGCACTTGTACACATTACACACCCTCATCCAATCCATGTAATCTAGGAATGAAACTATATGTTTGATTCTTTTTGCATATTTATGTGATGGGAAAAATAGTGTTGGATTTCTTATTTGTTTCAGATTCCTTAGTTGCTATACATCATTTGCTCGGACAGGTTCAAAAATAATTTATTCTTACAATTCACAGGTTTTTGCTACTCCTGAAACTCTAATTGGTTTCCACCCTGATGCTGGCGCATCGTTTTTCCTCTCACATCTACCTGGTCACCTGGGTATGCCTGTAGTGCATTGTAGTTTTTCAAGTCTAGTCAAAATCTTCACTGAATTTCTTGTACATGGTTTTGTTGATTTGGACTATTTCTGGTTCTTGCATAAGTCTGATAAAAACATCATGTAAAGCATTGTTTTTGTGATGAACATTCTGCCCTAATGTGAATTTACCTCAATCTTTTATGATTTTCTTGTAATGTTGCATTGGAAGAAATTTAAGGGATGTATGAACGTGAAATTTTTAAAAGGCCTCTAAAATTAAAATCAAATCACTCAGATTTTCATAGGAATGGAGTGAATGTGGGAATGAAGTGCCTCTGCAAAATATTTTTATTTTGAAGTATGCTTCTCATCTCTAGAAGTACACAGTGGCAGTTGGTTCAGCAATGTTCTTTATACAAATTGCATTAGGACTCTTGTCATGAATTTGTTGTGTAATGTTGGATAACAGGCTCTAGCAAATTGCTTTAAAAGTTCTGTAGTCTAAAATTTGTGTTGAGGCACTGTTATGGCTGCTGGTAGATGACATATGGGGAGCTGCATTTGGTTTCATTGCACCATCAGATGTCACTTCCTCTGTGACCATTATACTGAAAGTAGATGCTGCAATGACAAATATTCTAATGCTAAAGTTTACTTTGGATAGCTGGGTGACTTTATTCAATGTTGTTTTCTGAGCAACATGTGGGGTTAACTTGACCCTTTCTACATATCAAGCAATGTTGACAATGTAATTAAGTCTTGATAAATGAGAAACCAATTAGTAGGATGAATCATTGATGACACCTGTATTTGCTTCTCAATTAAATTCTTATATAGTTTGTATCTTTTCTTTTTTGCAGGGGAGTACTTGGGTCTCACAGGACAAAAACTTAATGGAGCAGAAATGATTTCTTGTGGGCTTGCTACACACTATGCGCATAGCTCAGTTAAGATTGTTGGACCCTTTCTTTGTTTTAATCATCTTTCTTGTTTATATAACATGGTATTGCCTCCGTTTTTTCCACAGAAGCTTGCATTAATTGAAGAACAACTTGGGAAATTGGATACTGATGATCCTTCTGTCATTGAAACTTCTTTAGAAAAATATAGTGACCTTGTCTATCTAGATAATATAAGTGTACTTCACAGGTATGTCTATTATACCCTCAGGTGTGTGAGTATTTACATAGCAGATATAAAATGCTGATCTATTTATTATGCAATTTTGTCTAGGATTGAAATACTTGATAAATGTTTCAGCCATGACACAGTTGAAGAAATTATCGATGCCTTGGTAAGAACATGTTGATTTGCATATTTCTTTTTATTTTAGAACTATTATGTATTAACCCATTACAATATAACGGATTTCCATGATACTTTGTATGGAACAAAATGTTCAACATTTCTGATTTCATACTCAAATCTCTTTCTGTTATTTTTAAAATTGATGGTACAAAAAAAAAATAACAGAAAATCTTAGGCATGAGAAACCATATTGCTGGAGAAAAGGAAAATTAAATGAAAAAATATCTATACCAACTCTTGGAGAACTGAATCATTTTTAAAACTTTTTGCTTCATCAAGGAGACACTTTTCAATTAGTCGATCTGAGTACCCTGTAGATGCTTCCTGTCATCTTCATATTTGCAAGTGGCTAGAATGACTGAAGCAGCCATATAGCCAAAATCATTTTATTGAATTTAAAAAATACAACTTAACAGCATTATGATGAATGTCTTTAGCTACCTCACAGTTGATTGGAAAGCAATTTTGTAGGGATACATTTTATATACAGTTAATGGAATTGCTAATGAGCCCTAGCTCAAGTGACACTTCTTAACTTAAGAATGGGATGGAGGCTAAGGTCATGGGTTCAAGACCAAACCAAAGCATGTGTAAAAAAGAAAAAGAAAAAGAAAAAAATACAAATAATGGAAGTGTGTCTTGAATTGGTTACTTCTTCCTTTTGACTTTTTGGACCATATCTATATATAGTGTGTTAAGTCTCTTAAGTACCAACCTGAAGGTTGGGCTGTATGAGTTGTGATTGTCGCATACTAGTATTGCCATCTTTATGGTAATAAAATGAAACAAAATATGTGGGTATTTCTCTAAATTGTTACTCCCTATACTTTTCTGGATGAACCTTGTGAGTTGTGATTGCGTTTTTAAATTAAATAATTCTCAGGAGAGTGAGACAAGTAAAACAAATGATGCGTGGTGCATTTCCACCCTAAGGAGACTTAAGGAAGCTTCACCATTAGGCTTGAAGGTTTCTTTGAAATCTGTGAGTCCCTGACACTCAGAACTGGGCCTTTTTTCCCTTGTCCCCTCCTCCTCCCCCTTTAAGAAACTATTGCATTACGACCTAACCACCATACTGGCTCAGATACGAGAAGGTAGATTTCAGAACCTTGATCAGTGCTTGATACGTGAGTACCGAATGTCACTGCAAGGGATATCTAATCAGGTTTCCAGAGATTTTTGTGAGGTATACATTCTCCTGATTATCTTCTTAATAAAACAAATCCTCATGATCCTAGTTACTTAATTTTTTCTGTACTTTTTCTAAAGGGTGTTCGGGCACGAATGGTAGACAAGGACCTGGCACCAAAGGTATCATCAGCTTATGTTATCAGCCTTTTGGACAAGTGGGGTAGCAATATTGCAAATATTGCATTTAAGAATCCAATCTATTTTTTTTTTTTTTTTTTAACAAAGCAAGTTGTTGTAAGAGGAGAAGGTACTGTGGAAGACCAGGGTTCTATCATTGATAATCAGATTTGTCGATGGCAATATTGCTAATCTACTTTTATTATTAGTAGATAATTGTCCATCGATTACATTTAAATTGTTGAATTGTCATGTTTTATTTGCAGTGGAATCCTCCGAGCTTGGAACAAGTGTCCAAAGACATGGTAGAGCACTATTTTTCACCACTCAGCAAATCTGAGCCTGATTTGGAGCTACCCACAGAACTGCGAGAAGCATTCACATAGTTAATCAAATTGCAACAGTTTTGCTTAATTAATGGAAGAAGCCAAAGGTAGTTTGGATGAATCTGCCTGGATTGTAGCCTTTCATCATTTGGCAATTATCAATACAAAGGGGAGAACTAACCCATTATTTTGTAGCTTATTGTTGACCTTGGAATGAAAGAAAAGTAAAAGAAATAAAGAAATACATAAAGTTGTAGATTTTGTTTGGACTAGTGGATGTGGCCTACAAAGAACATCACAATTACACAAAAAACTCTAATCAGAGTATGTTTCTAGCTTTAAGACTGGTAATTTTGGGTTTGTTGTCATGGATCTTTTTTGTGACAGAAAGAAGAATGTACCTCATTGAACAGGGACTGGATTGAATTCCGCGGTGTTGAACATTTCTTGAAGTAATAGTGGATTACTAGGGAGTAGGGATGGGGCAATTGAAAAAAAAAAAAAAAAAAAAAAAATCAGTCCTGCTGTTTGGTTAGCGCCAAAGTCAGTGGCTAAAGTAGTATTTAGTTTTTTAATATAATAAAAGACACAAGAAATATGGGATTTCAATTTGTAAATGTGTAACACAAATTGAATTTGTTTTGCTTATCTTTCTTTATTATTCAGATTGAAACTCAAGTGGCATGGCCCTCTTAGCTGCCAGGACTTGAAGCCTGAGTTCAGGGTATTGCCAGTCCAAAAAAAAATCAGTTTCTTTCCTGAGAATTTTATTAATTCATTTCCATGGAGTTCATGTCACATGAACAAAAAATAAAAATTACTTTGTTGGGACACCTGATGTAATAATTCATGTATTTAATTTCTTTTATATGTATTGTCCATCATGACACCAAGGACACCTGTGTACCAAATTCCTTAGTTCTTGTATTCTTGCATCTCTCTTTTACCATATAAGAATGCCATCCTTTTTGTTAAGAGTTATCCCATTCGGTGCTCTAGTACATTAGATAGAAGTCTTACCCCCACATATTTCATATGCATGCCCATGAATCATTGAAGAATCCGCTGTGAAATTTTTCATATTTCCTTGGAAAACATGTGTAAGGAGAATGTCAAGTTTGGTGGGGAAGTAATATTAGAAACCGAATGACCAAAAGTGCTGTATAGTGCAGAGCTGCTTGTTACTAAAAAAATTAGCTTCTTAAATTGGAGAACAAAGAACATTTGGTAACATTTTTCTTTTTCAATAATTAAAATTTATGCTGCTTGGGTGGTTTCTTCCCTAAGTTACTCAAAAAGATAACTATCAACTTTCCTTCGGATAATAGATTGGTGTCTCGTTTCTTTACCTTCAAGTTGTGCTTGAATCATGCCCATGTCGGCCTTACAAATAGAAAAGAAGTTGTTCCAAAAGGACTCCTTGATTGGATAAGTTATAACAAGAGTGTGTATAGGTCGAGTTGGAGAGTTTTTTTTAACCCAACATCGAGTTGATAAATTCTCAACCCAGCCCAACCAAACCTACATGAGTTAGGTTGGATTAGTGGGGTTGTACACTTATGCTTACATGTTTCATGTCTTATAAAAAATTTGAACTTTTATTAAAACTATTTAAGATTTTTTTTTCCCAATAAATTATTATAATTCACATAATAGACCTAAATTATATTCCAAATATATCAAAACTAATTCTCAAAATACCAAAATAAATCAAACTAAAAAATCAAAATATAATTAGGTATATTATGTGAAATATAATAATAATTTATTGGGTTTAATAATTTAGCCACTAATTGGGTTAATTTTATTGAACTTTTTTTTGGGGGGGGGGGTTTAATACTAATTTATTGGGTGAGGTTTAGATGAGTTGAAAAGGTTATTAACCCAAACGGGCCAAACCCAACCCAACTTATCAACCCATAAAAACAAAAACAAATCTCAGGTGTTGGGTTGGGTTGAATTGGCCCGGTGGTTAGATGCCCACTCCTTTAAACATTAAGAATTTAATCAAATTTTACTCGTACAGTCATCTGCCACTATTATATGACCAAATACTTTACCCCTTCACGGATATTATTATGTACAGTCATCTATAAGAATTTTTATAAAAATAATGACAGCTTCATCGTAGCCAACCCATATATGCTTTAGACCTTGATTTTCCTCTGATTTATTTGTGTGGCTTCTTCATAACAAAGAGCTTCCTGATCTTAGGCAACTAAGGGCTTTTAGAGGTCTTCTTGTTGGTTGTTAGGTCTTCAACTACATGGAACACAAACAAGAACGCTTTCAATTGCTTCTTGCATCCGCTAGTTCTTTATTCTCTTCTTGGTTTAGTGGCCAAACACGGGCAACACCTACGAATTCCACTCTTCTGATTATTTTAATTCCATTAGTCCTTTTGCATTCTGATGTATGGGGCCCATCGCAAAAAAGAGAGTTGTTTAGGACCTTGGGCAATTAAGCTCCAATACGCACATAAATGCTGAAGAAAACGCACAATTTTGAGAAACAAAGAAGATGATAAAAAGGAAATATAAACTGGGACATTTGACCATGCAGGCATCACTTCCATGGAGAAAATACAACTCAAATACTGAAATCTGTTTTTAGCGCACACCACAAATAACCCACACAATTCGGAACAGTCCAAAGTACTACATAAAAAAAAATAATAATAAAAAAATAAAATAAAAATTTTAAAAATCCTCAAATCAGCATGATTCTCAAATAAATTGACAAACAGAAACAGCTGCACTATAAAATATATATGCTATCCTGTAAGTAGAATTCCAATAAAATCATAATTTATAGCTTTTTATGTATGTGAAAATATATGCATGGCACAGGCCTAGATCTGTGGTGATTGATGTGTATAATTGAAGGAACAAAAATCAAGAAAGCCAGGACAAACATCGTATTGCTCTCTATGAAGATAAATATTAGATTATGAAACAATACACTGTCAAGAATTATGATACATGCTTGTCCGACTAGAAAGTTGAGTAGTATTATTAGTGTATTACACAGGATCAAACAAAAAATGGGCACCTAAATTTATTTCTGCTTTTCAAAATTTATTGATCTCCGCAGGATCAAATTTATCACAATAACCTTGTAAAGTTGATTAAAAAAATTAAAAAATAACTATAACAAGACAAATTTAGCCTATCAATTAATATAAGGGCAAATGCTTCAATTGAAATTCCCAGCTACTCAGCTGGTTTTGTGCCCTTGTAAGTATTAACTAATTGTGTCTGAACGTCATTAGAAACAGCTGAATGCTCTTTGTATTCCATTGTAAATTCACCCTTTCCCTGCACGGATAGGGACAAAGCGGTCAACAAGACAATTCTAGACAATTCAACTGGGAAACAAGTAAAGCAAAAATTTTCATTTACAATACAGTGTTCTGCTTTACCTGTGTCATTGAACGAAGAGACGTTGAGTACCCAAACATGTTGTTCAGAGGGACCTGGGAAGACAACAAAATGACTTCTGAGAAACATTTTTTATTTTTTGACAAGGAGTGCTGAGAAACATATGACTACTGAAACCAAAGAATTCAACAGTGTAATAAACATTGACAGTTTGGCATGATGGCAGACTGATTTGCACTATTTTTTTGCTAGCATAACAATCCAATGTTTTGAATTTGGAAATTCCTCAAATAAATCAGCATATTAGCAAAGTTCTCATTGCTCTAAAATCAAATCATCAGCTTTAGACATCAATATGGATGTTAGTAGGAAATAATAGGTTTTGTGGACTGATCAGATGCTACCATTCCATACAAAAATTAAACATTGATTACAGTTAATAGGATGTAAGATAGGAATTAGAAACATAGCAGCAGAAAAAATTTATGTGGTTGACTCATAGGAATTCATAAAAAAAGTCATGAACGAAGTTAGTGCAGAGCTTTTAGTGAAAAGATAGCTGGAAAGTAGCTGGAATTACATTATTACATTTTAAAAAAAAATTATTTGATCAGTGGAATACATGATTACTTGATGCCAGACTTATAAAGCACGGTATATAACATCCATATGCTACAGAGAAAGACAGACCAGATGTCTGAGAACAGGCCAAGACATTATTGTTTATTTTGAAATCAAAAAACCAATCACAGAAATTATTTCCACTATTCATTTAAGACAAATTTTTTGATAATCAACGGGAAACAAGAAAAGATTTTCATGGCATGCAATTTTGAGGACCAAGGTTCCTTAGGAGGTAGCTTTTTTTCGCTTGGACTGTGGCTCATGGAAAAATTCTTCGCAACTGCAAGAATATCATTGCTAATTAGTGTTGTGTGCAAAGGGGCTGGGGAGTCAATCAATCAACTCTTTCTGCATTGCACTATTTCTAGGGAGCTTTGGTCTCTCATTTCTGCTTTATTTGGAGTCTCTTGGTTCATGCTAAACTCACTGAATGATTTGTTAGCATGATGGAGATGGAGCTTTAAGGTTCATCATAGTTCTGTTGTATGGAATTCTATCCTAATATGTTTGGTGTGTTGTTCTTGGATGAGTGTAATTCTAGGATGTTCGATAATATAGAGGCTTAATTGCTTCAATAAAAAATCCAATTTCTTAGGTCCTTGTTTGATTGGTTGAATATGTATACCCCCGTGTACCAGAGGTTTACCCCTTTTTTTCCAAATAATTCACTATCTTTTTATAAAAAACAAAAAATAAAAAATCAATATCAAAATCTAGATATTCCAAGGAATCTTGATATTCCCTTTCTTCTTGTTCTTGTACATAATTTTTTTGTTTTTCTTTTCTGTTGCTTGTACAAATTTTTTCTGGCTACTTCATTTCTTTAATGAAGTAGTAGTCTTCTTTTAATATAATTTTTCTTACTTGTAAAAACAATAAAAAGAAGAAGAAACCCAAGCATTGAGGTTTTGGAGTAATTAAACAAAACTCTGCCAGTAATTTCTGAAAAAAGTGCAAGTCACGCACAAATATGAATACAGAAAAAAACAACCAAGCCTTAGTCCCAAATTTTTAGGGACAAATATGCATACATAAGTTTTATATATATATATATATATATATATATATAAGAAAAAGGAAAAAGCTTACATGGGCAGTAATCACAGAATCATCTCCATCCTGGTCATTTCCGACAATAACACCTTTTCTCCTATCATGTGATAAATGCACAGAAATAATCAGACAAAAGCATTAGAAAATATTCATGATATTCTGGTTAAAACAAAAAAAAAACTCACTTGTTGATATCACCAGCAACAGTGCCCTGAAATTCAGTTGGAACTTTCAACTCCACCATCATGACAGGCTCCAAAATTACCGGTCTGGCAGCTGTATAGCACTGTTTCAAAAAATTGAAATATAAATGCATGGAAGTAAAAGAAAGCCTAGTAATTAGGTTATAATATATATATATATATATATATATATATTTTTTTTTATGGAAGGTTATATAAAAGGCTAAGAATAGCCCAAATCGCCAAGAGACAATTTAAATACATTTTACAGGGAATTACACCCTGAACACAGGATTTGAGAATAACCTGTCTAAATGCATATATTGCGGCTAACTTGAATGCAAGTTCACTGGAATCCACAGAATGGGAAGCACCATCTGTTAAAACAACACGAAGATGTTCAACTGGATGTCCAATTAGTGAACCCCTGTACATGCAAGAACAAACATTATACCAATTCATATTCACAATGAAACTAGGCCATGGTATGATATAAGATCATAATACTTCCTAAAAAAAAATAAAAAAGCTAAGATGACCATAATACTTTGAAAAACTCATGCAATATTATAATAACATGAGGCTACTCACGAATTCGCTGCTTCTTTAAAACCTTTCTCAATTGCCGGGATAAAGTTTGATGGTATAGCTTGCCCAACAATCATGTTATCAAATTCAAACTTAGTTGATGACCCTTGAGGAAGTGGTTCGATATATCTGCAGTATACAAAATAAAAGATAATACATAACTAAACCGTGGGGAAAAGCAAGCTATTAATAGAACCATTCCTTACTTGCCACTGAATTAATATTTATAATTAATATGATATTATTGGCATTTTAAAATTGTAAAGAGCCAAAGTCATAGCCCACTCTACTCAATAGGTTTACCCAGGCACTAACATGGACACCTAATCAACACCCAATTTGCATGCAACACAAATCATGCCATATGTAGCACACCTGGTATTGATATTTTAACTAAATTATACAATAAAAAGTGTTGTTTGTTGTTACAACAAATATATTTAGAGATTCTTTTTGGTAATGACAAATGCATCCGGCACAGATTATGGTAACACACTAAGATCAAATAAGCCCATTTGTTCTATTTATACCTTGGGATCAATAGAAGTTGATATAATACACCATGTCTAACATATGCACTCAACTAGATCAACATGAAAAAGGAACAAATAAGGGAAGTATCTAGAAAACCTCCAGCACAATAACAATCTGTTCCTCTTTTTAATGGATCAGACATACTCTGAAGCATCAAGCACTAGGTAGGCCCACTAATAACAGAGAACTATACCCCTGTCATGCTGTCTCCAGAATCATTTAAACATATCTTATATTGTTTTTAAAGATTATGAAAGAAAATTCATTTTAACAAAAGGCAAATCCCTTGTGTAATCTGTACCGTATCTATGTCAAACTTGTAAGTTTACCATCAACCTTTAGTCACGTACATAGCATCCCTAAATAACAATGTGCTCTGAGAGTTCCATATAATTCAAGCATAAGTTGGCCAACAATTTTTCTTTTCTTTTCTTTTTTTTTGTTAAGTAACAAAAATTTTATTACCAAAAAAAAAAAAAAAAAAACCTAAGTACAGCAGTGGTGTACTCAGGGAGAAAGGCCGACAATTATGATGGAAGACAGAAGCTAAGACAGGTCTACATAATCTTCCTTGATATCAAATTATGAAATTAAATGCAGAATATCACAGAAGACAGCAATAATCTAAAACTTTTGAAATGTCCTTGAGCACTTGGGCAACACAACTGTGATTTAACAATTTTGATACATAAAAACTGTTAATTTCTTTTACACAGAAGAAAACAAATTGCAAAGCAGATAAACTTGCCAATACTATTTTCCAACCAGTATAGTGTAAATATATAAAGTCCTAAGATATTCATCTTGAAAGATATATAGGCACAGTCCCACATTACTAATCAAGCAAAGAAAAATTTTCAGGACTAAGTAATAGCTAAGGTTTCTGCACTGAGTCATAGTTATAAGCAACTTAACCAAAATCTAGTTTTTCCCAATGGAGAACCAAATCTAACAATCTACATAGAAACTTATACAAAGTTCACCAAAGATTATATGATTATGACAGATAAAGAAATGAAATTCACCAAGTGCCTTAAGTATAGGCACAAATCTTAAACATTTTTTCTCACCCGCATACTCGTCCATATTGACCTTGTCCACCAGTTTGTTTCTTATGTAAATAATCAAATTCAGCACGTTGAGTTACAGTTTCTCTGAAGTTTACACGAGGCTTACCAACAGTTGCATCAACCTAGCAAACAAAGAATAAAAACATGATGCAAGGCTGCAGACTTCCTCTGAGAAACAATATCAAAAATCCTAATTTAATATATAAACAGAGACAGAAAGGATAGGCACCTTATACTCTCTCCGAATGCGTTCAACATAAATGTCCAAATGCAGCTCTCCCATTCCAGAAATAATTGTCTACTCAGGATAAAAATAAATTGACATTGTAATGCACGATATAAATTCTTTGTGACCTCAATAATTATATGGGTAAAAAATATGAGATATCATATTAACAACTCAGACCTGCCCACTCTCAGCATCCAGCCCAACTCGGAAAGTAGGGTCCTCTCTCTGAAAACGATTCAAAGCCTTTGAAAACTATCAAAAAAGAAAACAAGAAGATTGTCATGTAACACTGGACACCAACAAATACAATATGCACGCATATAGGCACACTTAAACAAACCACTCACTTGTCCTCCTGAATCTTTTGAAACTGGTTGAACGGCTAAAGACATCACTGGCTCAGGGACATTCATAGAAGTCATTGTGTATTTAACAGACCCATCAGTGAATGTATCTCCTGATCACACAAAAAATGCATAAGTTGAGAAAAATTAGAAAAGCAAAAGAAAAAAGCAACTAGAAAAAAAATGTCATAATCATCAGGTTTCAAAGCCTCATGCCCTCATCTCAAATATTAGCAGTCTAAGTAATTATAACCATTCTGAATACCATTATTATTTTCATACATTTCAAGTTGGGGAAGGGAGACTAAAACCCTAGACATCTCTATTGCAAACTATAGGGAATGCCATTTTACTTAGGGGTCATGGGCTTGAATGTCCATTTTGATATTTTCCTCTCACTCTTAGAAACTTCAACTTGCACTAGCTCCTCAGTCCTCACTCTGACCCCCATCCTATTCAGACAACTATGGAAAACAACACAGAAACATAAATTATTGTGTACACGTATGCAAAGGGATAAGTGGGACCTGATGCACAATCCACACCAAATACAGCAACTATTTGCCCAGCATGTGCCTGTTGAATATCCTGTAGATATAAAAAAGAAAATCAACAACAAAAACCCAAGGAAGAAGAAAAAGAGTAAACTAGTTGAGAGTAGAAAACATATGACTTCAAACCCCAATCTATTAATCTAACACAAATATTCTTTTGTTCTGAAAGATTAGAGTGCAACCTACCCCAACTTCACCCCTACCCCTTTACCACCTAAGCCACAGCATGGGGACAGGCAGAAGACATTGTAGAGATACTTGGTTTGCAAAATTTGATTTCATGTATAAAAAAATCCCAATCATATCATTAGAATTAATTACTAAGATGAATGTCAAAGCAAAACTAACCTCCATCTCATCAGAATGCATCCGAACCAAGCGAGGAATCTGTACCAGGAAGATAATATATCCATAACTATTAAATTTAATTTAAAAATTCAATCAGTATCAGAGCGCTGATAGCATGATACAATGGGCATGCTGGAAAATTCATTAATAAAATAAAACTATTTTTCAAAATTTAAAGGATGTAATTGTCCAGATTATATCATTCATAAAAGCACAAGTGCACAACACACATACAACATGCCTTTACCATATTGAACCATAATAATGATCATTGCAATCAGAAAAAAAATAGAAGCTTGGTCACCTTACTTATCAAAAAAAAAAAGAAAAGAAGCTTGGTCACCTTGCAGTACATACTGAAACGGTCATAACATATGCAAACACCAGTCTATCCCATACACTTCCTCTGTCTCAAAATGTTATTCCCTTTTCTAATTTTAAGATGTTCCAAAAAGGATGTCCCAAAATTGATGTCCAACTTGATAATTCATTTTTGATTGGTACGTTACACATGCAGCTGGTGGGTTTTGAACCATGACCTCACCTTCCACCTTCCTCTTACAAGGGGAGGAGGTGTATCATATTCACCACTCAATGTGATACAAGTTTTTCCAAAAATTATTTTTATATGGTGTACCATAGAAGGTTACAAATTGCAATATTTTCAGGCAGGAACACTATAGAAGGATAAGTTTTGAGAAACAAAAATTTGCTGACATTTGCAATTATCTTCTTTCAAATGACACTGAAAGATGCTAAATGGATTAATTAACAAAATAACTCAAAACAAAAGATCTCAAGCCCATAAGTGCAACTTCAACTGGAAACAAACAAGCTAATAAATTACACATCTTGAACTGACCTTAACCTTCTTTCCAGTATTTATGTTATGTATAAAATCACCCTTCCGAATGACACCTTCATAGATTCTTCATTTAAAATAAAATAAAAAACCATGTTAGCATAATGGCTCATCTACATGTCTGAGTACTAACATTGCCAGCACACGAATGAAATAATAAGATAGTTGGACTATCAAGAAAATGAAAATATACCACCTCTCAAACAGGCATACCTTAGATATGTCAACTGACCAAAGCGCCCTTCCTCCAATTTAAAAGCTAACGCCACAAGAGGCCCATCTGGAGTTCCAGACAATGTGACCTTTACGAGAATAAAATATATCAATTCCCCAGTCAGGTTATAAAACATATGACTGTACAAAAGATTTTTTAGATAAGAGATGATAGTACAAAAGATTCAGGACAAAAATTTATTTTCATCAACCCAATACCTTCTCTTCATTCTTACTTTGGTCAAGAGCATAGCTACTGACTTCAGTTGGACAAGGCAAATAACTAAGTACACCATCCAAAAGTGGTTGTACTCCCTGTAATCCAGAAAACATAAAAGATGAGGAATATAATCAACAGACTTCTGATAGTTGAACAAACAAGTAGTTTCAATAATTGTTTACTATATAGAAGGCACCATTGAATGGACCCTAGTAATGCATATATTGTGTGTCATTTTATTTAGGATGATAATTAATTATAAGATAGGACTAGGCAATATGAAATGATGAAGAGAACTCCAATTATGAAAATTTCAAGCAACATCACAAGCAGGCCAAATGAAGAGAAAGATGGTAGTACATTCATCAAATTGCCATAATAGCATTAACAACCTCAACTGTCACCTGCACGGACTGCATAGTCTCCACAAAGACATGCAAGAAAAAGTTACTTGACAGGTCATGGTGTATTAATCTAACCAGCATCGCCTTCTTATAAGAACCGAACAACTATTTTTATTTTATTTTAACCAAACAACTATAGATAGAAAGAAAAAATCTCTAAGTACAAACAAATTAAATATATACTCACCATGAAATCTACAAAATTGGCAGTGTATACAGCGAGATTAATAGGGAGAAGACAAGGTATCAATTGAAAAGTTAAAGAGGGGAAAAGTATACTGACTATATTCTTAGGTTACCTTGTTTTTAAATGCACTACCCATAAATACAGGTACAAATTTCCGTGCTACAGTTGCTCTGCGAATTGCTTCCTACAAATAAAAATAAATCAAAATTCTCTCAAACAAACAGAACCTATAAAAGTTAACAGCGCCTAACAATGTAATTGCAATATGCAAAGAATAATGTTAAATTCCTGAGAATGACATTCCATTTCCTAATTCAATATGAACTTTGTATTTGTTAGCTGATGTCACATTTACATTTTTAGACAAAATAAGAGCTCAAGCAGTCATCACCACCTAACAAGTTGGTTTTCATTTTATCATGCACAAGCGTCCACCCCTAACATATAAGGGCAATAAACTGACAGTCTTCATCAGCTATTCTCTTACTCTTATGACCTCTATTGCCAAAAATGAATCGCGAATTCAAATTATTGTTTCACAGAATATTTTTTCAGAAAGCATGCTGGCGCACCTCAAGTTCAGTTGATGATACAGGCTCATCATTAAGAAATACTTCAGCAAGTTTATCATCAACTTCAGAAACAGCCTCTATTAGTTCCCGTCTCTTTTCTGCAACTAAGGCCTCCATATTAGCAGGTATATCTTCAGCAACTATTTTTTCACTGCAACATGCAACAAGAAGCGGTAAATTTGGAACCATAACGCAATGTCCATTAAAAAAATATACACAAACACCATATCTTAGAAACAGACCCACTGGAGCCGTGAAAATATAATGCTTTTAATTGAACAAGGTCAATAAGCCCCTTAAAATCCTCCTCCAACCCAATTGGAACTTGCATGGCAGCACTGTGATGCCGGAGTTTAGACCTTGCCTGTAAGAGAAATCAAAATAATCAGCATATCATTGCTCTGAAATTTCAAAGTTATCATGATCTAGAACTAGAATGGACCTGACAAATTTTCCAAGTAAACAACAAAAGCATCCTAGTTGCAGAATTTTAAAGAACACTTATTTCATTTAAGAATGTTGTATTCCACGTAAGAAAATGAAAATAAATTATGTAAGATGCACTTAATAATGTTTTCACAAAAATAATCAAGCATCAGGCATCAGGCAATCAAAGCAGAAGTTAAAATGTTTTGCCAACCCAGGAAAATGATAGTTTGTTAACTATTACAATTCACAATATTCACTAATTCTAAGTACTCAAGCTGTCAAACATTTAAAAAATATATATATATCATTAAATTGTTTTCTTCAATGAAATTATGGACAAGAATCTTGCTTTGTCTTCAATATAAATAAATGTAAACTAGATATTCTACCTTCAGCTTATGATAAAACAGTAAATAAAACAATACAGAAACCATTTAAGATATTTTTTATGATGTCTCATAATTCTACAACACACCTGGTTGAGAACTTTCCATGGATCTGCTCCCATCCGATCAAGTTTGTTAATAAATGCAAGTCTCGGAACCTCATATCTTCTCATTTGCCGATCAACGGTAATCGACTGACTTTGCACACCGCCAACACTACAAAGTACAAGAATGGCACCATCAAGAACACGCAAAGCCCTCTCAACCTCAATCGTGAAATCTACGTGACCGGGGGTGTCAATAATGTTAACCTGCAAGAGCAAGTTTTCCAGATAGTATTAGAAATCTAGCAAAGCAGGCAGCAGTTTTTTTCACGAACCATGTATATATTCAGATTCACTACAATCTTTTAGCAGTCAGTCATTCAAAACCAAAACACTTAAACTTTTGGTTAAATTGCAAATTTGGTCATCAGTTCATCAACCTTTAACCTTTGTTTTAGAATCATCCTTATACTTTAAAATGTTCATCTTCAGCATATGGATGGAAAATGCTCACATAAAAACTGGAATTCATGAAACCAAGGTCATTTTGATGATGTGGAGCTTATGACGTGGCATGAACTCTGCTTGCCACGTTGGAATTTTAGACTTTTTGGAAACAATTTTGAAAGTACAATGACCAAAATGAAACATTTTGGATTATAAGGAAGATTCTGAAACAAAATGCAAAGGTTGAGGACCAACTGTGTACTTTAACCTAAATTTTAATTCCTCAATTTCATGGCCAATTAACAAACCAAGCAGCTGTGGACTATCTTATTTATCACTTAACAGTGGTTTCATTTTCATTAGTATACAAAAATGCCTGCACATTTGACACTCAGCTGAAAATTTCTAGCCACTAGTACTAGTAGTAGTTTCTTTGATTTTTTTTTTTTTTTTTTGACAAGTAATAAACTTTATTGAAAAAAGATGTAATAAAATACAGAAGAAAGAAGCATACAGGCCGTGTGCTAGAAGCAACATTGAAAAAATTAAGTAACAAAGCAAGTACAAAAATCAAGCATATCAGGTAACAAAATGAAAGAAAAAAAACCCAAAGCATAGTAGTAGTTTCTTTGAAATTCATTCTAGTTTTGCTAACACTGTCTTGGGAACCAAAAAAAAATCCAGATAAGCAGGCAGCAATTTTTTTTTTCACAAACCACGTATATATTTAAATTCATAACAACCATTAAAGTTTTAAGAATAACAATCTTCCAAAACAAAAACAATTAAATTTTATTTTGAATTGTATACTTTGTCCTCAATCTTCAACTTTTGTTTCAAAATCATCCTTATGTTTTCAAATATTTCAAAAAGGTTTTTGCCATCATTTGATAGATGGAAAATGATTGTTTAACAAATAAAATTCATGAAACCAAGGTTACCTTCATGACATGGCATGCCACATCAAAACTTTCCATTCATTAGATGACAATAAAGACCTTTTTGAAAAAAAATAAAGGCTTCAATTTTAATTCCGCATTTTTTTGGCCAATTGATACACTACGTAGCCATGAGTAATGCTAGAAACACAACATTTTTCATAATAGTTGAGTTTGTATCAGGTTTTTATTAGTTCTCATCTCGACCCACGTTACTAACACCACTTTATCATCTACCATTAACAACTTAACGCCCGAAAAATTGTGAAAATTAATGTAACTCCATACGTATTGAGTAGCCATAGACTGATAGACTGGAAGCTAACAAGTTAATCACTTAACAAAACAACAGTGATTTCATTTTCATTAGTACACACAAAAATGCTCACATATTTTGCACTCAGCTGAAAACTCTAGTACTAGCAGTAATAGTAGTAGTTTTTTTTTTTTTTTTAACCTATAGACACACCACTTTTCACAACAGTTAAATTGACAAGTTCTTACTGTTTCCCGCACTTTTTTACCTATCAATAACAACCTGCCACATCAGCAATTGTGAAATTTTTGGTGACTCTATACTTATTGAGTAGTAGTTTTTTTTTCCTTTGAGATTCGTTCAAGTTTTCCTACCATTTTCTCGGGAACCAAACAGAAGGGAGTAGTAGTACCTGATAGTCTTTCCAAGTGCAGTAAGTGGCGGCGGACTGGATAGTAATACCCTTCTCTCTCTCCAAATCCATAGAATCCATTTTAGCTCCGACTCCATCTCTGCCTCTAACCTCGTGGATCTCATGGATCCGACCCGTATAGTAAAGTACCCGCTCGGTTAACGTGGTTTTACCCGAATCGATGTGGGCCGAAATCCCGATGTTTCGGAGCCGACTCATGGAGTCCTTCCACCAGGGCTCTTTCTCGTCTTTCGACGCCGCGCGGGCCAAGCTCCCGGAGGAGAAGTGGCGGAGGAGGAGGAGCGCGGCGGTCGGGGAGTGAGAGTGGGAGTGAGTGTGGGAATGGGACGCTGTGGTTTTGGATGGGGAAGTGTAGAGAGTGTAGAGTGAGCGAGGTGTGGAGGGTCTTGGAAAGCGAGCCATGGTGGGTGCTCGTTTTGGTTTTGGGGTTTTTTTGGAGGTAAAACCCTAAACCCAGGGGTTTGTGTGACTGTGACAGTGTGTTGGAGAGAGAGAGAAGTAAAGGAAATGGTGGTTAAGGGGGTTTTAGATTGTTGAAGGAGATTGTATTAAAGCGGGTCGGGTCATTGTAAACGGGTTTATTTATTTATTTTTCTTTTTTTTGATTTAGAAATTGGGGGTTTTCATTTTTGCTGAAATTTTTTGCATAAATATAATGTGGAGTCCAGAAAAAAAAAAGTCTTAGGTGGATGTTATTGTAACCAAGAATATTTTTTTTTTCCCTCTTATAAAAAAAGAATCTTTTTTTTTCAATTAAAAATTAGAAACCAAAAATTCATGCTAAGATTTTTTTTTTTTTGGAGAGAAAATGATAATAAACTTTATTCATTCAATATCATGGTATACAATGGGGAAAAAGAAAAGAGAGTAAAAACAATGGCCTC